>OX421332.1:5709877-7146287 GCA_949125395.1 Diaphora mendica
ATCGTTGCTTACCCTCGGTGATTGTTTCTAATCACCGAATGCAACTGGGCTATGAGCGCAGTATGGTTTATTAGTGCAAAATCTCCTTTCTAAGAAGGGATCTATATCTATTAGTAAATAAGACTATTGATGAATTCCTTGGAAAAACTGTCGTGTTTATCACTAGTAGTCAACGATAGACCTTTTTCATTCTATCTATATTTTATTTCTTATCTCTAAAATTGTTTCCTTTAACTCTTTTGTTGGTTGTTGACGGTGACACAAAATGTGTATTCTATTTTAAGAATGTTTTTTGGCTTTCGAGAACAAATGTCGCTCACTCACGAAATGTTATATAATTTGTAAGAATTGGTACGTTACAATCTTTTGATAGCGAACTGTTTGAGGGCTAAAAATATATTTTTACAGTAAACTCATATTATGTTTTTACTGACTCTTGACTTTTTCTAGAAGTATTTGTTGTTTTTTCAATACTGTCTTCATATTTTTGCTAATAGTTGTTGTATGATGATCTATAATGTATAAATATATATACATGAACACTTACCAAATTACTTACTACTACATACGTTTTAGTGTAACAAAGCGGTGTGCTTTGAGTTGTGCTAAAACGTATATTTTCAACTTTTTGATCATCCCTCGGAAACACTTTTTTTTTTAAATATGAACTATCAAGTGTATCAGCTACCTCAATACCCAATAAATGAGCGTGAAGAAGAAATTAACTAACAAATATTCACACACACATCTGCAAACATTCGCATTTATAATGCTAATGTCCTGTGGTTACTATCAATTAAATACAGTCCACGTCACCGTCGATTAATTGAGGCAATTTAAAGTACTTTTAAATACGGATCAACCCCTTTTTTTTTCATCTTTTCTACTCAGGGCTAGACTCAGGTCCAATTCACATTGCATATACGTTGATAGGATGATGAATGGGCTGAGGGGAGCCTTTAATCCACTCAGCCCATTGCTAAAAAAGACTTTCGAATGGAGGCTTTAGCCCACTATACTCCTTCTAAATGAACTGGCAGCACTATCTCATCCATAGCATACCTCATATTCCGGTATTCTCATGGTGTATAGATGGATATATATGTGTTTGTGTATGTATCTATATATGTATGTTTATATTTGTATTTGTGATGTATACTATTGTGTTTATATATGTATATGTCTAGGTTTAGGTATATTGTGTTATATACATATGTGTAATATATAACCTGTGCACCTACCTCACAACATTTCTACACCACCCGAAGGTTGACTGGAAGAGAATGCCCTGCCCATTAAGTCCGCTGATATACAAATTTAGTGCATAAAGTTTATAAATAAATAAATAAAATAAATAAAAATATAAAACGCTAGCTTAGGATTTGTGTGAAGCTTTCTCTTTATTTGTTTTTGTCCTGCATATTTCCTTTAGTGGGCTTATACAAAATCTACGAGATACTGCCTCGTTGGTCTAGCTGTTAGCGTAAGCGACTGCAGATCAAGAGGTCTCGGGTTCGGTTTCCGGGTCGGACTGCTGTTGGGTTTTTCTTTCAAGAAATTCTTAACAGCAGCCCGGAGTATAGAAGATGGCGGTGTTTTTCCCGCCCGTGCCTCGGAGAGCACGTTAAGCCGTCGGTCCGGTTGTCATGAACATTTATGGCAATCGTTATTGAGAAGTCAGTGCCCTCAAATATATTGACAACTTTTTTTTTTTTTTTTTTTTTTTTTTAACGTGTGGAAATCCCCTCGGACCGTCACCCGCGCCGGGGCTTGCGGCGGGGGCGGTGTGTCGGACTCGAACCGACTAAAACCACACGGTGTGCCACTCTGCGCCTGTGAAGGGAGGAGTCCGGGAACTGCAGTTATTAACACATCCGGACCCCTCCCAGCGCCTGCCCGCACAGAAGCGGGCACCGTCTGCTGGAAGACTCTCAATTAGGCGACGTACGGCTAAAATATACTGACAACTAGTTCAACCTTCGAATTCAGTTCACCCTCAGGGTTGCGGAGGTCCGATGCCAGTCGCTCCGTGTAAAAACTGACATTCAGGTAAAACCGGTAGAAGTAGTAGCCGATCCCAAATCTTGGGAATAATAAAGGCTAGGAAGATGATGATACGACATCTACGAGATACTCATCTTGTCAGACCACTCAAATATCATCATATACTACTTACTACTCTAATGAGTTTTTATCAGCGAATCTTGGCTGACATAATAATAGATGATATTGATTTGTGTACACCTCATCAAGGATTCAATGGTTCGGAAGTAATTCCATTGTCGGAGACTTATAGGGGCGATCTTATCAGAGAGTATATTGTTGACAGATAAATTGAGATGACGTCATCATCACTATCGCTGGTTGCGGTTGGTCAATTATATTATATAATATCACTAGCTGACCCGGCGAACTTCGTACCGCCATATTTATATACAATAATTAGCAATAAATTAAAATTGCGACTATAATTTGAGATTTAAACTATCCTATCTCTCAATTTGGATCGAACTGCACATGGTGTGCAAATTTTATTATAATCGGTTAAGTGGTTTAGGAGTCCATTGAGGACAAACATTGTGACACGAGATTTATATATATTAAGATTGTGGTTGGTTAATTTCGTGTTATGTGTATAAAGTGGTAACTGGATAGTGACGTCACATCGAGCCGCCCTCGGAATGCGAGACCTTGTTTTCTTTGACCATGGGGCCTCCGATGTGAGAGAAGTAGCCATTGCGTTTTTCTAACCGTCTTCAGAAAAGGAGGAGGTTCTCAATTCGACCGTAAATATGTTTTTTTTTATGTGTGTTCGCGGATTACTTCGTCGTTTATGAACCGATTTTGACGATTATTTTTTTAATGGAAAGGAGATATACCAAGGGTGGTACCATGATAAGGACACTAAGATTTGATGATGGCATCCAAGAGAAATCGAGTCGAACCTTGAAGTCGGCTTTTGTTTTATTATTATTTTTTTCTGATACAAAACAGTCTGTCTTTTTTCGCGGGGGGAAATTGATCACACATACACATTTTCGACTCACGTATAAAAACAATTGCCTGTCACTATAGACTCACACATAATAATTAAAACAAAACATTTAGAATTTTATGCACACATTAATACATTCTGTGTCATAACAATGTAACGCGTAGGGCCATTTGGGCTTATACTTTGACAGTGGGGAACGTGCGTATGGCTACTACCTACCGTTTTGCTCTAAGCATCAACTACGACGGGAAGTTTTTTTGCAAAAATACTCAACTAACCGATGAAGATAATATATCTTAGATGGTTGATATGTGTAGGTAGGCTTTTTAAGCTATCAACATTTCAAAAAAAAATGTTTCCAACTTTTGTTGCTAGCACTATTTTCTTTTTTGCTCTTGTAGTGTGCATAAATAATGCATTGCATACTGTAATTAAGCCCCCGTTTAGAGCTATACTCCATTCACACATAGACTCTATTTGAGATGTTACATGTCTAATTGTCAAAGGTTGCATACAGTGAAAAGAAAATACTTGAATGCTATCTCACAAGACAAACTGCATCAGATCAGTACCAATTCTGCATAAATGAAAATAAAAAATATTGTTTGATAAAATTATAAAATACTAGTGGTTGCCCGCGGTTCCGCCCGCGTATATGTCGGTTATCGCGGTAAATAGTAGTCTGTGGTATTCTTATGTATAAGCTATATTCCTGTAAAGTTTCATCCAAATCCGTTCAGTAGTTTTTGCCTGAAAGAGTAACAAACATCCATCCATCCATACATCCATCCATCCATCCATCCATCCATCCATACTTACAAACTTTCGCGTTTATAATATTAGTATAGATTACGGACATCTGATATGCAACAACATCTAGCCTCAAATTAAGAAGAGTTAGCACTATGAACACTAAACTGTCCGATAGAATACTTATATACTTCTTTATTGTAAATCCTACTAATATTATAAACGCGTTAGTTTGTAAGTATGGATGGATGGATAGATGGATGGTTGGATGGATGGATGTTTGTTACTCTTTCACGCAAAAACTACTGAACGAATTTAGATGAAACTTTACAATAATATAGCTTATACATCAGAATAACACATAGGCTACTATTTGCCACGATAACCAACATACACGCGGGCGGAGCCGAGGGCAACACTAGTTGTTGCCCTCGGCTCCGCCCGCGTGTTACATAAACAGAAAACACCCAAACTACAAAAGAAATATTTTTATCCCGGGTATCGAACCCGAGACCTCAATCACAGCAGTAGCATACGCTACAACTGCACCACCGAGGTAGCTAATTTAAAATGATGAAACTAACTACTAAATTATTGCCTTAATTACAATAAAAAAAATGTTACAATGTCTAAACTGCATCAAATAATACAGTTTTCCATTCTATACGGCACTCCATCCAATTATAAAGTGAACAAACTGTAGCTTAACTTTATTAGTCAAATGACACAGGGTCTATAATTAAATTAAGATCCCTATTGTGTGAGACCGGACAAGGCTGCTCCCTACTGTATTACGGTTGTCAATCCTGATTTAGGAGGGTGGGAACATATTTGTGCGTTCGTATTATATTCTGTGAGATGCCAAGAGAATATTAAATAAGTACCGTAATGGCAAATAACGTTTTTCACTGTGCCATCTGAACTTATTATAAACTAGCTGTGCCCGCGACTTCGTCCGCGTGGAACAGTGACTTTGGGTAGCAGTTTTACTTATTAAGGCTAATATTATTTTAAAAATAAGACACACTTTTCACTTTTAAAAATATAAATAAGTATTTATATAAGTACATAAAATCACATCATTTATTGAACATATTAGAACAGTTAATGAAAAGTCTAAAAAGAGTTTCTTTGCACTGACGAGGATATCAACTGCGACATGGGGTCTGTCATATAATACACTAAAGATCATATATGGAGCTACTTATTTGGGTTCTATTTGCTATGGTGCTCCTGTATGGGCAGATAGGGCGACTGTAGGTGCTGTCCGTCGCAAACTGTTACAAGGCCAACGACCTGCATTGATTTTCTTGTGCAAGGCATATAGGACGGTTAGCACTGAGGCTTTACCGGTGTTGGCAGGTGTTCTTCCGGTCGATCTCGAGGTGCAAAGACGTGCAGCCATGTACTATTCCACACTACAAAACATGGAATGCGATTTTTTGGGCATACGAGACCGCGGTAAAATCATAAGATTGTTTTAACAAAAATCCAATGTCTATAACGACCTCTTGGATGAATGGCAGAAACGATGGGACGAATCATCTAAGGGGCGCCACCTCTACCAGTTCTTTCCATCTGTTCGCGAAAGGTTGTCAAGGACATGGCTCGAGGTAGATCACTGTGTCGCTCAATTTCTTACAGGCCACGGTAACTTTAAGAGCAAACTATACTCATTTAAATTAGTCGATTCACCATTTTGTCAATGCTCAACACCTGATTCTAGCTGTGAACAGTCGGCTCATCATATCCTCTGGGAATGTAGTCTTTGGTACAATGAACGTAACATGATGCTAAATAGCTTACAAATGACGTCTGGGGTAGTATATTATGGGGATCTTGTGTCAACTGCGGTGAATTTCCGTGCGTTTAAGCGATTCTGCCATACATACTATAGAAATCAAATATAGCTCACTTAGGACCCATAATATTTTTTATCCGTGGTGCTTCCCGGTTTGAAAAAGGCGTCTGCCTATTTTGACTCCATTTTGTCTCCCGCTTTGCTAAGGAGGGAAGTGGACTTATTATATTTCCAACTCCTCCAGTTTTCTTCTGACTGCCTGCCTCGTTGGTCTCGCGGTTGGCGTGTGCGACTGGTTATCATGAGGTCTTGGGTTCGATTCCCGGGTCGGACCAAATGTTTGTATGATCTACAAATATTTGTTTCGGAGTTTGGGTGTTTTCTATGTATAATATGTATGTATTTACAAAAGAAAAGTATATATGTATTTGTATCAGTTGTCTAGTACCCATAACACAAGCTCTGCTTAGCTTGGGACTAGATGGCGTTGTGTGTTAGATGTCCGAAAATATTTATTTATTTATATATTTATTTATTTATTCTTCTGATTAATTTCGTTGCGGGTTCCAAGACAGTTAAATTTTTCCTGGGACTTCCCGAGTGTCATAACTCGGTGTTTTCGTGGGTCACCGCTGTTGATCCTGGTGTACAGGAGTTACAGTGGTGGGCGTGTGGGCGGGATTAGTCCCATAAAAAAAAAAAAAAAAAAAAGTACATAAAATAAAAATTTTATATGAGCTTATTTCGACATTCGACATGGCCAAGGCTTTCAACCTTTTCTTGCACCGTTCGCTTCTCTCCGAGCTCTAAGCATTCGGTCTGCCTCCTAGACTCATCTCTAGATTGACGCTTTTCTTCATAAGCGCCTTCGCATTACAGTTCCTTGCGACGGACGGCGCGGCCTCTGTTTTTCTGGAGGTAAACGCTAGCGTACCTCAGGGTTCAGTCCTGTCGCCCAAGATTTTTTTTTTTTTTTTTTTTTTTTTTTTTTTTTTTTTTTTTTTTTTTTTTTTTTTTTTATAAGACAACTCCCGCACTAGGAATAAATCCTGTGTCGCGGGGGACTTTACAAACATACATGTAACGGACACAAAGAACACCCAGACTCAGAACAACAATTTGTAGATCACACAAAGTGTTGTCCTACGTGGGATTTGAACCCACGACACTTGGCGAAGTAGGAAACAGCGTGGTGACCGTTAAACCACTAGACCAAACGTGCAGTCTGATGTTTCTTCTGCATGTCAATGACATATTAGCCCTTTGCAATATACATTGCTATGCAGACGATAGCACAGTGCATGGACGATATTATGGATACCCTGCAGCCAAGATGGTAGACGTTGAGGAAAATTGATAGGAGCTTGTCGCTGAGCTCGACCGGGTTTTGAACCGCATTTAACAATGGGGTGATGAGAATCTGGTCGAGTTCAACGTTAAAAAAACACAGGTGTGCCCGTTCTCTACCAAAAAGTCTCCGTTTCTTCCCCTTCCCACTTTTCAGAGCACTCAACTGCCACTACGGGATAAGCTCGGTGTCCTAAGCATGGATATTTGCCGAGACCTCAACCCACGGGAGTACATCGAGGGCACCACTAAGGCAGCCTGAACACTTTAAGACTGTTTTTCGCGCCCGAGCATTTGTGTCTCCTTTATAAGACCCAGGTGCGCTCGTCCGTACTTTTCTCATCTTTGTGATGGATCCAGGCAGTATTTACTTGATTTTCTCGATCTTTTGCAGCGGCAAGCAGTCCGCATTATCAACAGTCCCTATACCACCGAGTCCCTTGAGCCTCTGCAGTTGCGGAGAGATATCGCCTCTATGGCAGTCCTCTACCGCTTTACCATGGAAAGTGTTCTGAAGCGTTCTTCCATCTGATCCCACCTTCTCCCTTCCTCTACAGAACAACACGTGCTGGTCTTGGAAGTCACCGCTTCATTCTTAGAAATACGCTCTCGAACCAAACGGTTTGGTTCGGCATTGTCTGCCTTCTCAGCTAGTATGGTTGCCTACACTTTTTGATTCTGCTTGAGTTTTCCCTCAGGCTGAGCAAATTTTTCTCAATTTTTTCAATTTTAATATACTACTTTTTTGATTTGCCAGCTTTTGCCAAAATATTGTGATTGAGCTGATTTGATACACGCGATTATTCTGCCCATTTGAAAAACATGTTTTTCTATAATTGAGCTTCAACTTTAACCTTCTGTCTTTGGGCTTTGATAATTTTTATTTCCAATTTTTTTTTCAGCTGAAACTGCATTATTTTAAATTGAAATTGCAGATAAGTTTGAATTATTGGAATACTGGGAATTAAAACATTTTCTTTTACAATGTTGTACCCCAGTTGTGTATTTTGTAGCCGTGTACCATTACATAGCTTTGGCGCTCAAGACTTCTTATTAATAGGACTGGAACATTAACTTTCAGTCTCAACTTATGGGAAGGCGCTCCTGATAATTCTAAAGAGTTTAGAAACTTTAATCATAAGCTATGATATCACTGGTTCAGTTTCCCTTGCATTGTTTCCTGAGAGGTATTCGATAACATCTTCCTCCACGTCTGACATGATCCGTTCGTTTATTTGATAACTATCTCATTAGTCGGCGGATCAGAATAGATATTATTTTTAGATCATGTGTGCCATCATATACCAGGATTCACGTCTCAGTGTAACCTTGTCTTTACTGTCATTTGGCATACAATCTTCTCCTATTTTTAGATGAGCATTTGCATATTGACACTGCTCATAAATCATTGTGAAGTTGTACTCGCATTCGCATTCGCATTCGTTGTATTAAGACAAAACTTTTTAACATGTACCCATAATACATATGTTTCATACAGGCTTTTATTTCATCTTGCGGCGTACCCCTTTTGCTTTTTTAACCGACTTCAAAAAAAGGAGGAGGTTCTCAATTCGACTGTTTTTTTTTATTTTTGTTACCTCATAACTTTTGACTGGGTGAACCGATTTTAATGTGGTCTAGTTCTGACATGTCATCCATGAGAAAATCATATAAATCTTCAATTTACATTATATATATTCTCGACAAATAACTTAATTCAATTTGGTCTTTCTTGAATTCTGTTTTTTTTTTGTTACAATTTTGTATTATTTTGTGTTTAAATCCCCCCGGATACTTTTCTTCCGATTTTTTAACGAAGAAAATTATTTGATTAAATAAAAAATCATGTAAACAAATCTAATCCTATTGAATAATAACGAATTTGTAGTGGCAAAATTCAACATCCGCATGCGGCACAGTCGTTTGCCCTCACGTGTCTGCCCGTTCAGGTAAGCACACTTAGGCATATTTTGATAACTCAGTAAATGTTACATCTGAATAGCTCTACATTTTCACAAACCTTGCATATTTCCATACAAACTTTCATCCCCTATTGCTATTTTACGCCCTTTATGGTAAAATTTTTACAAAATTTAAATGACGTTTTTATATATATCTAATCAACAGCCTAAAAAATAAAAATTATGATTTTCTCTTAAAATGACGATACTTTTGTAGAGATTTTTGAAGTTTAGAAACACTGTTTTGTAATTTGTCTTATTTATTTATATTAATATAATGAACATACAAATCAGATTTATCAATGTATGTATTAATCTTAGATTCTTAGATTAATTAATAATCAAAGCTTAGATTATTATATTAATTTAAGTCTTTGTTTAAAAAGTGAAATCTCTTTAATGAATTTGAAATCCTTGTTTACTCGTTGCCAAGACGCCCTGTGTCACTAAGGCAACGCGCATGCGTGTTGCGAGTTAACAACCACTCTTCTATACAATCTTTCATCCCCCCTTTCAACCCCTTTTTACCTTTTTTTCGCAATAAAAAGTAGCCTATGTCCTTTCTCAGGCTCTAAACTATCTGTGTACCAAATTTCATTGTAATCGGTGCAGCGGTTTGGCCGTGAAAGCAAGACAGACAGACAGACAGACAGAGTTACTTTCGCATTTATAATATAAGTATGGATTTATGGAATAAACACACCACGGTATACCTAATAAAGAAATATTTCTTCCAACGCAGTAAGGGCTCCCACACATAACTGCTATGCGATGTGGCGTAAAGTTCTTGTGGTGCATTCGTACGAGCTCGCAGATATTTCCAATGCGTTGTGAATTCGCAGTTATGTGTAGGAGCCCTAAGTAAATAATTACAAATTTTAACAAAAAAAAAACAACTTCAATCTGTACCAAATATAATGGGACCATTCGGGAAGCACCAGCTTTCAAATAAAAAAAGAATCATCAAAATCGGTTCACCCAGTCGAAAGTTATGAGGTAACAAACATAAAAAAAAGTCGAATTGAGAACCTTCTCCTTTTTTTGAAGTCGGTTAAAAAGTACTTTCATCGTTAAATCTAGTCTATCTATATCACGTGTCATTTTCATCCATAATAATGTTATAAATACGAGAGTAATAATGTCTACTGATACTGTCTGTTTGTTAAAAAGCTTTAGTTTCACGGCTCAACCACTGGACCAATTTCGATGCATTTTAGCATTTAGATACCTTGATTCTTGAGAAAGGGTATAGGCTACTCTTTAGCGTGAAAACCGACATTAAAACTGCCTCGGTGGCGCCGTGGTAGCGTATGCGACTGCTGTGCTGGAGGTCTCGGGTTCGATTCCCGGGTCGGTCCAAATGTTTGTATGATCTACAAATATTTGTTTCGGAGTTTGGGTGTTTTCTATACATAATATGTATGTATTTACAAAAAAAGAAGTATGTAAGTATTTATATCAGTTGTCTATCAGGTCCCTATAACTAAAGCTCTGCTTAGCTTTTAGAGACTGCACGGTTGACCTAGTGGTTTAAGTGGTCGTCACGCTTCCTACTGCGCCAAGTGTTGTGGGTTCAAATCCCACATGGGACAGCACTTTGTGTGATACACAAATTGTTGTTCTGAGTCTGGGTGTTCTTTGTGTCCGTTTCATGTATGTTTGTAAAAGTCCTCGACACAGGATGTATATTCCTAATGCGGGAGTTGTCTTTTAAAAAAAATAAAGTAAGTAAGCTTGGGACTAGATGGTATTGTGTGTTAGATATCCAAAATATTTATTTATATTAAATAACAAATTCTCAGTGAAACCACGAGATACATTTAAAATCATACGAGAGTATCCCCTACAGTTATGCTTACCTAGTAAACCAGTCTTATTGGTGATAAAACGCAAAAAATAACTAACCAAAAAGGTTATTTGTCGGGGAGATTTTAAACTAAGTGCGCCCTTTCAATGCCGTCAACAGCGAGAATCTTTTAACACTTTGATAACCCAATTAGGTCGATTTTGCTTTAAAAACGTCGAAATTGTATTCTTGAAAGTTATTTATGTAAAGTTTTACTATTTTCTGAAACTGATAAATATGAAACAAAGTACATCTTTAAAAAAAAATGGATATAAATTAAAATGAACACATACCAAGAAATAAAAGTTTACAAAAGAATAAAAAAACATAATTGAATTCAGTTAAAAATTCAGAAGAATCAATTCAGTAGTTGAGCTGGACTTAACTATGAAAATAAATGGATTCACCAAAAAAATGTATTTGATTCAAATAGCAACATTATGATGTTTACGAATAGGTAGCCTAACTATACCAGAATTGAGAATTATTAAATAAATACTTAAAGAAGTGTTGCAATACATTTATATTTTCATAATAGTTAAATCTATAATCTCTAGTATGACTGCACAAGTTCTGGACGGCTTAACATAGCACGTTCAATAACAGGTGTAGCCGTTTGAATCCGGCTAAACTTAGGTATAACCTAGTTTATACTTGATGCAGCTAAAAATAGTGCTTTCCTTGACCTTGATAGATGTTGAATAGTATTTTTTAAACTTTGTGACTATATTTATTATTAAAAAATAATCACATTATTTTTAATCTACTATACTATATACTATTATTTTTCTACCCTTTTGCCAATTATATATGGGATACGCAATATGAAATTTTACAGACGGTTATGGCTGGGTTTGTTGCTGGCGTTGTAAAAAAAAAGCCTTTAATAGTCCATTGCTAGACGTGGGTCTCTTCTTAGGTTAAAAAGAATATCAATCTATTATCATACACAAATAACAAAGTAAATACAGTGACTACCAACGCACATGTTTATTGTAAGATTAAAACATTAACCCGCCCGGCTTAATCCACTTTTAGATCCTAAATAAACATGTCCACTAAATAAAAGGTGAATTAAAATGTTTTGATTCTTCTTTCAGTTGGAAAAAGGGAAACTTGAATTTATATTTTTATACGAGTCTCACGTCATCTCCCTGCGGGATATTACACAGAAAGAATTTCAAATGAGCATCGGCAAAACATACGAGTATTTGTTTTCCATACAAATAGATTACCTATATAGCATAATAGAAGTGGTTAGTTTAGTTTTCCTGGTTGAGAAAAAATATGAATTAAAGATGAGAAGAGGTGAAATTGGATGTATATTAAGTTTATTTATTATATTACGAAATATATTATTGTTAGAATACTAGTTTCGTGTTTGTACTTTATTTGACTTCATCAATGGCGTAGTATGAAGCGATCATCTTGCTTTTTACGCAAGTAGTGTTGAGGGTTCAAACCACAAACGGGACAACACTGTGTGATCCACAAGTTGTTGTTCAGAGTCTGGGTGTTCTTAATGTCCATTTCTAAAGTCCCTTGTTTGCATATTCTAGGTACAAGAGTTGTGTTTTAAATATGTATAGGTATATACTTTGATACTGCACAGGCAGGGAATAAGTAAATAAAACAAGTTCGCAGAGACTAACACCATAACAACATAGTAATACCAGAATTTTCACTATGTGGTCAAGGTAAGAATTTGAAAGTCAGGGTCAGTTGAAATATTAAGAAATTTCGTGGAAAGCAAAACCTGATGTTGATAATGTGATATACTGATTATTTTGTACAAAATACTGACGACCTTGAAATGTTTTTTTTTTTATGTTTGACCCTGCCTAAATGACTCTACTCTGCCTGATGGAAAGCATAAGCAGAATCCAAGAGTGGTGGTCACCATACTCACTGCGAATGCAGACAATGCAGCATGGTGACCCACACCATGTCGGGCTAGTGATGCTTCTGTATCATTTTTAAATGCTAAAGCAAGTAAAAAAACTAAGTTAAGTGACACAGTAAGTAAATTAAACTCCGTCAAAAAAAATTTTTGAAAAGCCCATTACTCGTCAGTTGTAACGTAGTTCTTCTTTAGCAAAAAATTGTGAAAAAGCTTTGTAAATTAACATTTTGTTACATTATTCGTATAGAGTAAATAATTATTTAAAGACCCTTTACTAAGCTGAATAGCTTTTTAGGTAGGTGGTATAAGTTGTGAAAAAATATATGACGGATATAAGAAACATATAATGGATTATGAAGGTTTACGGCGTTACTTGTGTAGTTTGTATATTCAGTAAAAGGATACTGTATCGCAGAATGTTTGTGTTTTACTTATATAAAACTAAATTTATTAGGTATTTCAAATAATTATATAACAAATATTGATTAAAGTTAAATTAAAAGTCGTGTTGTGTTAATTGATTCAAAATCAATTCAAATCAAAATTTAGATACCTTTTTTTTATTATTTTGCTTAATTCTGACTAAGGTTTTACAAAAGGCTCATAAATGAAAGGCAAATCAAATCATTTCAAATTTCCTTAGCGATCTTAAATAAACTGTTCATGAAAAATATTTCTAATACTTTATGATCATAAATGAAGATACAAAATTAATATTTCATTTTAATCTAAGAAAGATTATTACCCGCTTTCTCAAGAGATTATCATTATACGCTATTGGAAAAGTAAACAAATGAAGGAAATAACAATTTATTGAATACAGACGCTTCAAAAGCTGTCTCGATTGTAAAATGAATTCTAATTTATCCCAAAATTTTGTACCATCATTTGATATTTTAGAAATGTTCTACAGTGATATATATCAATCATATATATTTGTAGTGAAAACCTAACTTTTAGATTCTTTATTGATATTTATTTTTATGGTACGGCTTTAAATACTATATTTATGCACTCGTCTATCAGAAGTTCAATGTTGTGCGTAGGCTTTTTCTTGCTAAGGAGGTTCAAGTTCCTTAATGACACACATGTAAAATGTCTAAGGTCATCCGAAGACTTGGCGCTGGAGATGCCTCTACATTCCACAAAATTTTATGACCAGTCCTTCACTGTTCAAGCTGTACGCTTGTGGAATGCACTGCCTGTAAACATCAGGCAAGCTCAAACAATAAGTAGATTCAAGAAGATGGTTCATGACTATTATGCATCATAATTGAGTCAGTCAGTCAATTGTAATTTAATGAAGTAATTTTAGTTATGTATAGATTTGTATGTTTATTTATTGGTATGTATAAGTATGTGTTTTATATCTATGTGTGTATGTTTGTATATATGTATAGATATGTATGTATATATTTCTGTGTATAGATATAAATTTCTTTAAACTCAATGCACATTCAACTACTACTGTCTCCCTGAAACATTTGATCCATCCTAAGGTTGCCTGGAAGAAATTGCTTTAGCAATAAGGCCGCCCTTTGTACACTACAAATCGGACTTTTTTGTGTATTCTTATTTAATTCTGTAATATGGTGTGCAAATAAAGAATTTTCTATTCTATTTCTATTCTATTCTCACCTACTATTTATACCCCACTGGCCAAACGGGTATAAGGTTCGTTTTGAGTTTTCAAACTTTTTACTGTGTTATTGCCTTGTGTAGTATTAAAGTCAATAATAACAGGTCACCACCACGCTACTACAATAGTATTATCTCCATTACTCATGAATACCAAATCTTCTGTCTCTCCCCAGAACTAGGAACTGCTCCAGAAACTTAGCTCACTTGGTGCAACATATACACGACACATGCGGAAAAAGTAACAAGATAAATTTAGTTTCTGACAAGCTAAGATTAGTGAAACAAATTAGTAACAAATCAAAAAGTGGTTATGCGACATACATGGGAGGCCATCATGGGAGGAGGATCAACCCGGAGACACAATTATGCAGAAGCATCACTAAGCCGCCTTGTAGTGGGTCACCACACTCCATTGTTGCATTGTCTGTATTCGCATGTGTATGGTGGTGGTGGGATTCAGTTTATGTTTTCATTCAGGCAGAAAAAAGTCACTTTGGCAGGCCGATACATAAGACCATACTAATATTATAAACTCGAAAGTAACTCTGTCTGTCTGTTATGCTTTCACGGTTAATCCACTGCACCGATTTAAATAAGATTTTGGAAAGGTAAGCTACTTCTTTACCCCGATTACCGACGTATACACAATTGGAGCCGCAAGCAAAAGCTAGAATTTTTGTACATTGTTAAAATGAGTGTTACTCGTGTTTTAAGTAGACAATACACATCGATCCTTGTCTCATCTATAATATCATTGATAGCGTCTAGACAGTTATAATTGATACCCTTTATATTTTAGTAGTTGACCCACGCAACCTCGTTTGCGTCTCCTATTACCCGTAGCGTGATAATTTTGCCCCGTTTTTGAAACATTCTTCATTGGTGCTCCGCTCCTATTAGTCGTAGCGTGATGATATATAACCTATAGCCTTTCTCGATAAATGGGCTATCTAACACTGAAAGAATTGTTTAAATCGGACCAGCGGTTCCTGAGATTAGCGCGTTCAAACAAACAAACTCTTCAGCTTTATATATTAGTAAGTATAGATTATTGAGGCCTATGTAATAGTAGGATAGGCTAGCTGTCAGCAGTTGGGCGCAGACTGAGTTATGTAAGACTCTTCTTGAAAATTTTCTCACATAAAAACTTTTTGCCAACTTGGCATAATGTAGAATTTAACACAAAAATATTTATCGTAGTAAAGAGGAACATAGCTAACTTCTATAGAAACTAAAATACTATAATTTGACATAATAATAACAATATAAATAACATAATATAATTTTACATAATTTGACAATAATTTTAACCGGTGATTACATCTACAAAACGTTTAGGCCAAAATTATTCAGTTCATCTTTCCTTTGGTAACAATAAAATAACTGTTTATGATTACTCTGATTAAATCGATCTATATTGAGCCCAAGTGTTTAATATCTCCTGTAGAAAGCTTGCATAAGTAAAGCGTTACTAGTACACATACTAAACTCATTGCACCGTCAACTACTGCTGTCTCTCCGATACATTTTGATCCCTCTTAAGATTACCTGGATAAATTGCTTTTGGCAACAAGGCCGCCGTTTGTACATTATATATTTGTTATTTTCTGTACTTTCTTGTAAATCTGTAATACAAATATACAAATAAAAATGTTTCTATCTATCTATCTAATTTCCTGTTCATTATTTTTCTAATATATATCTAAATATCTATTTTTTTTATGTATGGCGTGCCAAAATGACTATACTCTGCCTGATGGAAAGCATAAGCAGAATCCAAGAGTGGTGGTAACCATACTCACTGCGAATGCAGATTATGCAGCATGGCGATCCACACCATGGTGGCCTAGTGATGCTTCTGCATCTTTTAGTTTAGTCAAGACTAGACTAGTTTGGCCTCCGGTCTCGCACTCACCAACGAAACACGACAGCAAGAACGCTGTCATTTTACGTTGATTTTCTGTGCGAGGGTAGTACCGCCCCGGTCGGTTCATTCTCAGTAGATCCATTGACCAGATCCATGATGGATCTAATGAGAATATTTTTTCCTGATTAGATCCATTATTTACTGTATTTAAAAATAATGGATCTAATGGGAATATTTTTTTGTAAAAAGACATTGCTATAAAAATGAATATCAGTACGTAAAACAAATGAATATGATTATTTTGAAATCCTGGCACTTGTCTTGGTGAAAAACCACAGGCGTAACACCTAGGGCTGTACCCCTTAAACCGGTCCCGGTGAAAAAGATTTTTTGCAAAGAAGAAAGTAATGAACGAGGAGATGGCAGAAGGCAAAATCAAAAATATTTAATCAAAAGTGAAAATAGGTGTGTTTGATAGATTTATTATCACCTGTCCACATCTTCAAATCAGTATCTAACGAAAAATCAAATCGTCATTAGATGCATCATGTATCTGGCCAATGGATCCTCTGAGATAGTACGAAAAAAAATTCTCAGTAGATCCACATCTTGAAATAGGGATCTAATAAGAAAAAAAATTCTCAGTAGATCCACATCTTGAAATAGGGATCTAATAAGAAAAAATATTCTCATTAGATCAATCATGGATCTGGTCAGTGGATCTACTGAGAATGAACCTTCTCATTAGATCCATTATTTTGAGATAAAGTAAATAATGGATCTAATGAGAAAAAAAATTCTCATTAGATCCATCATGGATCTGGTCAATGGATCTACTGAGAATGAACCCCCCGGTCGAGCCGGCCCGTTTGTGCTGAAATCAACGTGGCTCTACTACCTGTTCGTGCCGTACAATATGTGAACTTCTATTTTAATTCTCTCTCTCTTAATTAGTAGTGATTTTTATCAGTATCTAGCCTATGGTTTATCATGCTCACTAAAATGTCATTGCTTGCGGTGTCGTCGTGGGGCGGGTCGTTTCCTTCCTCTGATATGGCGAAGGAGATGATGGCTGATCCATGCGTCATACTCGTGAACGGGTGCTGCTTGGGGTGACTGGTCGGCCTAGTCAGCGATTCTTTAGACAATACTATTATTCTGGTTCGTTCAACTGCAACCCTAGCCTCTTAATCCAGTCACGAATTATTTTCAACAGTAGATTTTGCAACTGAATGTAAGTGGATGTGCACCTTGTTTCTATTTTGTTCTATGTTTAATAGACTCAAACCTTCAACGTTATCACTGAGTGTTTTTTTTTTGTTTGCGCGTTAGATTTTGGAGCTTTTTAATAAAAGGAATTTCAGGTGGCAACAGCTTGCATACTGTTTACCTTACATGTAATACTAACACTATTGTACCTGAAAATCAGATTTTGAAAAACAGTAGCCATGAGTTTCTTTGCCAGTATTCTTCTTATGAGCTCTACGCATTTTGGAAACTGGAAGTTATGGATCGACACAGGCAGGCAGTAGATTTTGGTGTTTTCGCCTAACTTACCTCGACAATACAGCACATGCTGTGGCCTCTGTTTGTGTCGATCTATGATTTTTAACTATAGCTTCAATTTGACGTTCATAAGTGTCACTTGGTGACAGATGAATAAATGATTTTGATTTGATTTGATTTGATCTATTAGATAGTACTGGTAGCATATACTGTTTTTAGTAAGCATTTTTCTGCCCATTTTTATTTCAAAATAAATATTTTTGTCGCCTCTGTACAATAATATATATTAATGGTGACCGCTATTGATCCTACTTTTGTCACGTTCCCATTAGTTATGTGGAGACATCCTTTCTGCTTATATTAATCTACAATAGGATCAAAAAACCTTTCCTTGCAACTTGCCTTTTTCTCAGTTATCTTATGAAGATAAACTGGCTATAAATTCTGGTGTCTTTCTTATCTTGGTGTCCTTATTTTAAAATAAGTTTTTTTGCTTTAGTTTTAGTAATTTTTAATTAATTTTTTTGGTTCAAATGATTTGCATAAAGACGTTTGTATAAGTACGTATGTGCTTAAGCACACTAATATTTGTGTCAATAACTGTTAATATTTTACACCAAGTTCTAAAAAAATAATTATAAAATTACGTACGTACACAAACTTTTATTTTTGTGATTTAACCATGATTTAACACTAAAACATATTAAAAATGTGATAATTTAAAATATTATTTATATGTAAACTAGTACAAATTATTAAAAATAAAAAACCCGACTGCGCCAATATTTAACAATAAAAACATATACGTTTTATATATATATTCGTAATCACCGTAAAAATTCTTTATTTTGATACCAGACTCGTATACTCGATGTATTTTGAAAACATTTTTTTTATATTACTTTTTGGCGCCAAAAATTCTTATTTTTTTATTTTGATGTACCCAGTGTCGCTCTCACGACTAAGACGAATCTATTGACATCACTCACATAAAAATACGACAAGCAGTTTAGGCTCTAGGGCGTGCCAAAGAAATATACATACATACACTCGAAAAACATAACCCTCCTTTCGCAGTCGGGTAATAAAGGTGTCATTATTTTTAATATATTTATCTCTAGTCTTCTCCTATTCAACGGGTATTAACTGGGTCCGACAGATGTTATATATCGGTAAGGATATATCATAATAACTCGAAATATCAAGTGAGATTATGCAGTGCCGCCTCTGAAAGACTCAATATTCTATTATTACGAATATACACAATAGATTTTACCATAAGTCAATGGAAGAAAGGTTCGATTCGTGAAATTCAATTGTACAACAAATATACCTTCCGAATAATATTGAAGTGATATAGGCCCACTTCCAAGAACCTTCAGTAGACGGAGGTTTTACAGTTCTATACTTGTCCGAAGACTTCATAGAAAGAATACATGTATTTATGGCTTTCAAATATTATATGGTCTTTACATAAACTTTTTACAAGTTGTTGAGATTCACGCAATATTTTTTAATCTGATTAAGTCTGTTTAAACTCACGATTTGCATCTACAACAATGATTAAGACTCCAATGGTTCTGAAAGTAGTCGAGAGTACAAGCTAAAATTAAAAATTAAAAAACCCCCTACTCAAGCACTTGAGTAATCATACTCCAATGATATTTTTGCAGACATTCTGTTATTCTTCCCCACTTTCACCCCCATAACTTTTAAACGACTCAACCGATTTTCATGAAATATGTCTAAGAACACTCGCACGTAACTCACCTTTCATACAAAAAAACTAAATTGAAATTGCTTCATCCGTTCGCGAGCTACTGTGCCATAGACAGACAAACAGACAGACAGACACGTCAAACTTATAACACCCCTCTTTTTGGGTCGGGTATTAAAAATTAAATTTAGTCAAGTATCACGTGATCATTGAACTGAAACCAAACCACTTATTAAAGTTTAAACTACAACAACTCAACATCAAATTTCTTTGGAATGAACTCAAACTCTCTAATTTGTTAAATAGAATGACTTTACTATTGTGTTCTGAAAGTTAGAATAAACAAGGTTTTGTAAACACTTCGGAGACCGTCAAAGTTACTTGGAGAAGTCCCAAAGTCATATTAACACTGACAGGGGAGTGGACACAGAAAAGTAAAGCTATAAATCAAAAGTCACAAAACATCCATTGGATAAATGGAACTGTCTTAAGACATTGTTGAAGTTAGACGTGAAATTGGAGAAAAAATATGGAAGAATTTCTATCTTTAATTTTCATGGACCATGGTTTTCGTGGATTACGCTTCATATTTATCCTCAAATTATATTGATGTTTTCATAATTGCTAAGAACTTAAAATATTAAAGAAGAATTGTTTTTTTATATAAATAAGTTGCCAAAATAAGTCTACTCAGCCTGATGGAAAGCATGAGTAGAATCCAAGAGAGGTGGTCACCATACGCATTGTGAACTAACTGACCCACGCAACCTCGTTTACGTCTCCTATTGCCCGTAGCGTAATATTTTTCCCCGTTTTTGTAACATTCTTCATTGGTGCTCCGCTCCTATTGGTCTTAGCTTGATGATATATAGCCTTTACCCTTTTTTTTTTTTTTTTTTTTTTGTTTGGCCTGCCAAAATGACTCTACTCTGCCTGATGGAAAGCATAAGCAGAATCCACGAGTGGTGGCCACCATACTCATTGCGAATACAACAATGCAGTATGGCGACCCACACTATGGCGGCCTAGTGATGCATGTGCATCTTTTAGTCTAGTCAACAAGTATGGAACTTGTTGACTAGACTAATTGGGCCTCCGGTCTCGCACTCACCAACGAAACACGACAGCACAAACGCTGTCATTTTACGTTGATTTTCTGTGCGAGGGTAGTACCGCCCCGGTCGAGCCGGCCCGTTCGTGCTGAAATCAGCGTGGCTCTACTACCTACGATACCTACCTTCCTCGATAAATCTCGATAAATGTACTATCCAACACTGAATTTTTTTTCCAAATCGGACCAGCAGTTCCTGAGATTAGCGCGTTCAAACAAACAAACTCTTCAGTTTCATAATATTATAGTATAGATGTGGACAATGCAGCTAGATACAATAGATTTACCAAAAACAATGTAGAATTTTTTGTTAATTCTATAGTGGCTAATTTATACATTTCACAAAGGTAAGGAATTTTTGATTTTGGGGTATGGGCCTCCGGAATCCTCACTCACTCGGTGAAACACAGCGCAAGCGCAATTTGACACAGGTTTTCTGTGAGGCCATGGTATCAACCCGGTCGATTATACCTGCAGATTGAGAGATTGCGTCATTTCAGCAGCAAAATGGCACACCGTGTGGTTTTAGTTGGTGTGACAGTAGATAAAGTAATTAATTTATTAATAAGAACAGTTCTTAACAAGAAATATTATATTGAAAACCTTATAAAAACTTAATGTATAATATATATTTTAATATAGGTAACTGCATAATAAATTACTTCCCACAAACTTGCAAGATTTGCTTCAGTAGCCAAGGTATCCAGATATCATTACAGTTTAAAATTTCGTGATTATAAAAAAAATGATTGGCTGTTATGTGTAAATAGTAAGGGTAATAATATGCTATTTAATAAAACGTCCTAAGAAATAAAGAATAAGAAAATAAAACCTAATGTTTAATTGCTAACAGAATTCATAGCAGAAAGTTGGGTCGGTTTAAATAAGAGACCCCAATATATACTCCCTATTGAGCGCTTAGTCCCTTATCTTCTAAAGAATCCTCAACTTACTATACAGCTAGCACTTCTGATTTTAGATTTATGAATAAAAGGTAGTAGAGCCACGCTGATTTCAGCACAACTGGGCCGGCTCGACCGGGGCGGTACTACCCTCGCACCGAAGACCAACCTAAAATGACAGTTTTGATGCTGTCGTATTTCGTTGGTGAGTGCGAGACCGGAGGCCCCATAATGCAGGGGTGACAGTTATCGTGGTAAGTGTGTGAGCAGTGGAATGCTCGTAGAGTCATGTTGAGGATGACGTGGATCGAACCGTCGGCCAGGGAGACCTGTAGAAACGGTGGTGCCGCTGGCCGCCCGCGGCATAGAGAGGGGCCCAACCGCGGCTAACCACCCTGGGAGGCTGCCCCGTCAGGTCGCGCATAATCCACGGAGTGGCTCGTCGTGCCGGTTGGTGACCGGACGGTGGGACCAGGCGACCACTTCCGGGAGGGTATGGGAGCCCTTCCGTCCGACGGTTCGGTCACCGTCATGCCTCACTATTGTATGGCGACACAGCATTCCGAGCCTCAGTATTACACTGCCACGATGACTGTCACGCCTTTTACGCCCCCACTTCCCTCTTTCACTTTTAAATCATGGCAGTAAGAAAAAGGAATAAGCGTTCAACAGCGGCACGCCATCCTCCCACCAACCCGCTTTTTGAGGTGGAGTTCACTAACATCCGTGGACTCCATGCAAACCTCAACGCCGTCCACCAGCATCTTGAAACGGCTCGGCCGGCCATGCTTTTCCTAACGGAGACACAAATACGCCGCCCTGCCGACACGACATATCTTCACTACCCCGGCTACGTGCTTGAGGAGTGCTTCCTCGCGAAGGCTGAGGTATGTCTTTTCGTTAGGGCGGATGTTTGTTGTCACCGATTACGCTGCCTTGAGGACCCATCCTTCTCCACTATTTGGCTACACGTGGATATTGGCTCTATGAGCCGAATCTACGTATGCCTATACCGATCCCATTCTGGAGACTCCGAGACAACTCGACTTTTTGATCATCTCAGTCAGGCAGCGGACAAAGCGCAGGAACAGTTTCCGACCGCCGAACTGGTGTTTCTGGGAGACTTTAATGCCCACCATGAGTCCTGGTTGGGATCTTCCAGAACAGACCATGCGGGTCGGACTGTCCACGCATTCGCTCTCACGCATGACCTCACCCAGTTGGTACTCCAGCCCACTAGGATACCAGATATACTGAGTCAAGCGCCTTCCTTGCTGGACCTTCTGCTGACGAGTCACCCAGTGCAGTACAGTGTATCGGTGCTCGCCCCTCTGGGATCCTCCGATCACTGCCTGGTATCCACCACGGTGCCTCTAGTTGCCCCCCCACGACCAGTGGCAGCTAAAAGACGGTCATGGCACTACTCGTCAGCAGACTGGGATGGAATGCGGGACTATTTCGCATCCATCCCGTGGGCACAACGCTGCTTTAAATATGGAGATCTGACGCAAAGTGCGGCCGCCGTGGCTGGCGAAATCACTCTAGGAATGGAATACTATATTCCCTACAGTAAGGTCGCCAGCGCAACTACCCGGCCCTGGTTAAATCGCAAATGCGCTCAAGCTGTTGCCCAAAAGCAATCAGCCTACCGCGCATGGACCAGGGCCCGCGCTCACGGCCACCCCGACGTGGATCGACTAAAAGCAGCGTTCAACAAAGCCACCAGGGTTTGCAAGAAGGCTTACCTAACAGCGGATGCCCAGCGCATTGCAAGACTTGGCCAAGAACTCGTCGCATACCCTACGGGTAGCCGAAAGTTCTGGCGATTGGCTAAAGCCGTGCAGTCCAACTTCTGCCAGGCCTCGCTACCACCGCTGAAATATCCTGACGGATCACTTGCCCACCAGCCGCAGGAGCAAGCGAAACTGCTTGTAGATCTCTTTGTGGCTAACTCCCGAATCGATGACCGTGGCATGCACCCGCCTACTATTCCGGCCTGCGACGCTACAATGCGGGATATTCGCATCCGGCTGAGTGATGTCCGAGCGGAGCTTCGGTCACTCGACGTCCGGAAAGCTAGTGGACCGGACGGTATCCCAGCGGTGTTTCTTAAGAACTGCGCACCAGAGTTGTCTCCGGTATTGACGCGCCTGTATCGCCTGTCATATTGCTCGGGAACTGTTCCGGATGCCTGGAGAGAGGCGAATGTTCAACCCATCCCCAAAAAAGGCGACCGCTCTAACCCAGCCAACTACCGCCCGATAACTGTCACCCCCATTATCTGCAAAGTGTTCGAGCGGATCATCAATAAACAATTGATCCACTACCTGGAGGATCACTCCCTACTTAATGATCGTCAATATGGTTTTAGACCGAAACGATCCACGGGTGATCTTCTAGCGTACGTCACACACCTTTGGAGTGAGGCTATTGACAGGCACGGAGAATCTTTGGCCATCAGCCTCGACATGGCCAAGGCCTTTGATAGGGTTTGGCACCGTTCGCTTCTCTCCAAACTACCGGCCTTCGGCTTGCCCCCAAACTTTGCAACTGGGTTGCCGCATTCCTGCACCAGCGCCGCATCAGAGTCCTTTGCGACGGTGCGGCCTCCGACTTTCAGTCGATTAACGCCGGAGTGCCACAGGGTTCCGTTCTGTCCCCCACGCTGTTTCTTCTGCATATCAATGACATGTTAGCCCTTGGCAACATTCATTGCTATGCAGACGACAGCACAGTTCATGGGAGATACTTCGGACGTCCTGCAGCAAAGTCATCAGATATTGAGGAAAAACGACAGGAGCTTGTCGCTGAACTCGACCATATTCTGTGCCGCATTTCTCAATGGGGCTCTGAGAACCTGGTCGAGTTCAACGCTAAGAAAACACAGGTGTGCGCGTTTTCTGCCAAAAAATCTCCATTCCTCAACTGCCACTACAAGGCAGACTCGATATCCTGGGCATGGGCATCTGCCGCGACCTAAACCCGCGCGAGTACGTTGAGGGCGTCACTAAGGCGGCCTCGCGGAAGTTAGGTGTTCTAAACAAGGTGAGACGGTTCTTCTCGCCGGAGCACCTGTGTCTTCTTTATATGACCCAGGTTCGCTCGTGCGTGGAGTACTGTTCTCACCTTTGCGATGGTGCCACGCAGTATCTGTCGACGCTCTCGACCGGTTGCAGCGGCGAGCAATCCGAATTGTCGGCAGTCCTGAAGCCACCGAGTCCCTTGAGCCTCTGCAGATGCGTAGAGATATCGCCTCCATGGCAGTCCTCTATCGTCTTTATCATCGGGAGTGTTCTGAAGAGCTCTTCCAACTAGTCCCGCCTTCTCCCTTCCTCTACAGGACAACACGTGCCAGCCTCAGAAGTCACCGCCTCAGAGTGGAAGACATACGCTCTCGCACTCATCGATTCGGTTCTTCTTTCCTGTGCCGATCGGTTAAAACCTGGAACTCACTACCAGCGCACGTGTTTCGGTCCAACTATGATCCCGGGTCCTTTAAGCGGGGCGTGAAAAAGCATCTCACTAGGCCGCCATAGTGCTGGTCGCCATGCTGCACTGTCCTTGTTCACATTGAGGATGGTGACCACCACTCTTGGATTCTGCTTGTGCTTTCCATCAGGCAGGGCAGAGCATTTTGGCAGCTAAAATATTAAAAAAAAAAAAAAAAAAAAACAATGGCTGGTATGTATGTTGACTGCCTCGTTGGTCTCGCGGTTGGCATGTGCGACTGCTGATCATGAGGTCTCGGGTTCGATTCCCGGGTCGGACCAAATGTTTGTATGATCTACAAATATTTGTTTCCGAGTTTGGGTGTTTTCTATGTATAATATGTATGTATTTACAAAAAAAAAGTATATATGTATTTGTATCAGTTGTCTAGTACCCATAACACAAGCTCTGCTTAGCTTGGGACTAGATGGCGTTGTGTGTTACATGTCCGAAAATATTGAGATTGCCAAAGCAATTGATCTTCATCACACTTTGTAAATCCTATTAGGTCGTCATTGGCTGAAGAGGGTAAATCTTGTAGGACACCTTAATACTCGAATGCGTTGAGAACTGGCCTTCATAATGGACAAAGGCTGATTTAAGCTGATAGTCATACTTATATCAATTTCATATAGAAATGTAATATGTACATATATTTATTACCCTATATGCTTTTTATATGAAGGATTTAAAGCAGTTTTTGTATAGTGTCGATCCTAAATAAAAATGAGACAAGAACAGAAAAACGGTAATGATGATTTTCAGAATAAGTGATCTTTGTAAAAATTGAAAATTGTATTACGAACTTTTGTCATTTTTTATGCGCCTAAAGTATTAGCCCCAGTATATGTTGAACCAACGCGCTCGGCGAGTGCGTTCGGCCAAACGCGTTTGGCATTGGGACGCTACATAAATACAAAATAAAATAGAAACCAGTTATTGAAATATTTTTTACTGGTACAGTTTGGAATCTAGGAATTCTGTAACGCTGTAGGTGGATAGGTTAAAACAATTACAAAAGAAATAAAACTTGAGAACGTTGTTGGCTCTCGTAATGGCAAAATCAATTGCCCATCGCTTAATTATGCTGTAGCCATAGAATAGTGAATGTTTGCCGAATTATGAATGAAAAATCACTGCCTAAAATCAAATGCTGCTTTATTAATGAATGCCTTCCAAAATTGATTAAATTAAATTATTCATTTAGAATATGCGATATCACAGCTATCGCATATTTTAATCAATAACTTAATTTCAAGATTTTGCAAGAAAGTCATAGCACATACATAATAAGCAATCCAAAAAAGGTTGATTAACAAAATATGCGTCGACGGTTTCTCACCTGAAACACGTCATCCTCAAGTTATATTTCCAGCCATCAGTTATACCTTTTCCTGACCTCATAAAAACACTTCTATAGCTCCGTGTGTATTTCCTATACACAGTGAGAAACCTTCTGCCACGTAAAAATACTCCACGAGGTTATTAATCGTTGTACACCCTAAGTGCGGTAAGTTAAAAACAGCCTAATCCCGAATAGCTACTAATTTTCTAGAGCGACATCTGCTATACTCACTTTAATCTTGAAACTTTTCACGATTGTAATAAAGATCATATTCGCTTGGATTTTTTTGGTTGTAGAGGGAAAAAGGTCATGATTTATAACAGTCGAGAGTACCCGACTAAGAATGAGGAGGGTGCGTATTCTGATGTGTATAGAAATTTAATTTGATGGCACGCGGTTTTCGTTGCGGGAAGAAAATTAATCCGATACGAATTTAGCGATTTAATGACGGTTTTATAGATATATTTGAAATGTGTAAATGTTTCAATTCCATGAACGTTTTTGATGATATTTGTAAATATATCCTAAAAAGACTTGAAAAATATCCTGTTTATATTGATAGATAGACAGATAATGCTTTAATTGTACGAGTACACCAGGGTTTAAAAACAATATATAATCCAAATTTTTAACAAAAAAAAGAAAATGTGATTTACTAAGGGCGGCCTTATTATAGCAATTTCTTCCAGGCAACCTTTCGATGGACAGGTTTCATTCTAAGCTGGGACAGGGTACTAGGTTAAGTACGTGAAAAAAAAAGATTTAATCAGATTTAATCACTATTACATAAAACAACTGTAAATACGTAAATAAGGGTTATGGAACCATTTTACTGTTGCCTATTTATATCTAGATATAGAATTTTCGAGTGTCATAGATGTAAGCCTAGCCCTATTTAGTTTATATGGAAAATGTATAATCAGATCAGTAACAACAATGCAACCGTAACTACGATTAATAAGAAACGGGCAAAAGTAAAAAAATATATCGTAAGCTGTATGCAAGTACACAATAAGCTCCGCGTGCTAACAGCCCTGTCACCTAGATTAAACTGGATTTCATTATTTGAAGAGAGGCTATTTTTCCAAGCTTTTTATAACTTGCAATGTATGTGTGTTTAGGTGGAATCTTGCAACTCAATGTTGAAGCAGATAAATTCAACCGAATTTGCTGAACGTTGCAAGCATTATGTATACAGCGTGACAACACAATATTATATTGACATGGAGCTTATCAGATGCTGGAGTTGGAAGGTGGCTATAGGAACTCTGTAAAGAAACATCGCAACATCATCGAGTTTGGACTCGTTTGATTCGTCTCGAGGCATTCCAGTAAAATATAGTTTTTAAATAAGCTTTTTAATTTAATTTATTGTTTCTGCATACGATACGTTTTCATTACTTTGTTTCATTTTCCTCATTTTACTCTAAATTATTATACACTACATATAAAATTTTCCCCTTTCCTTGTGGTTATCGTTAAGTGTCTCTTATTGCCTTACTAACATAAATACTGTAGCACCTTTCAATTTTACTAACTGCATCAACTTTATGTCTTTAATTATAATAATAAATTTGTGAATTCAAATATTTACACCCCTTTCTTGCATGTCTTACGAACTACAAAAGCAACTCATGCAAAGTACTACCATCAAGATAACTAAACTAAAATACTTAGCTTAGAAAAAAGGAACCAAGGAAGGTATTCCAGTCTTGCAATCTTTTGTAGAAGGGATCATGTGTAGACATAAATTGCAAGAAAAGATCGAGTACAAGATTGAACAGTCGATTTATCTTGCTGTTAGCGCAGCGGGTGGAAATCGAATACCCATTCCATGTGTGTTATTAATCTGAAGGATTTATTATGAGGGGAAGTGTCTTGGAAAATTCAATGAACAAACTTCCTTTGAAAAACCTACATTGGATTTTTTCGGCTGGTCAACCTGGATATATGTATTGTTTTCAGCCAACATTCATTTTGGCAACTAATGATGTTTTATTCTTGCAATGCTTGTATGTTCGGGTGGAATCTTGCAACTCAAAATTTTGAAGCAGATTTTATCTTCCATTGATTTTGCTGAAATTTTGCAAGCATATGTATACAGCGTGACAATACAATATTATAATGCATGGAGCTGATCTGATGCTGGAGCTGTAAGGTGGCCATAGGAACTCTGTAAAGAAACGTCGCAACATCATCGGGTTTGGACTCCTTTAATTCGTCTCGAGGCATTCCAGTAAAAGCTTGTTAGTAAATAAAAAAGTAAATAAATAAAATTAAAAAGCTTTTTAAAGCTTTTTAATTTTATTTATTTATGTATTATGATAGAATAAAAACTAGTAAGAGAGCCATGCTTCGCCACAAATGGACAGGTTCGACTAGAGTCATTAGAGCAATTATTTTATTGCCTTTTCACCAAGTAGGTGACGTAACTGAGCCCAAATTTCTTCTCGAACTCTACTTGGGCGAGTCAAAGGATGGCAACAATTTGTGACTTTAAAAATGCTAGTTTCTATGAATGGCTGTAGTCAATTATTTTATTGCCTTTTCACCGAGTAGGTGAGGTAACTAAAGCTCAAATTCTTTCTCGAATTCTACTGTTGGGAGTCAAAGCGCAGTAGCGACTTGTGACTCTTGAATTGCAGGTAGTCAATTACTTTCGTCCTTGCGTCGTTAACCTCATTACTGAGTGTTGGATTTCGAACGTCATTGTACTGGCAACATTTTGATTGTCGCTGGTTCGTGTTTGACGTTTGAGGTTGGAATAAAAAAAGATCTCGTGCGGTGTACTGTCGAGTAATGGCGGGCAGTGAATTTGATTGTTAATTTTGTGTATTCGATAGCCTCCGCGTGATATTGATGACACTGTGGGTTTGTTAGGCTAAATACTTATAATAGTTGAGAACGGTTTGATCGGCCAGGCTAGGCTTGTGAACAGTTAATGTAAAAAAAGATTGTGATAAAACGCGTGTTGAACCGGCCGAAGTTTTGTTTGTTATTGTAAAAATCAATTGATAGTAAGCTAATGGTATTGTCCATCGACCCGCGGTCTCTTTAGTGATAAACCGTATTGTGTTAGGTCGTGGATTCGCGAGTTTTTGTAGGCTGAAAAGTTGATTATTGAGATTAGTTCGAATACCTTGGAAGTTGTACAGCACTTTAGGAGTTGATGTTTGTGTGACGACGCAGAGAAGAACCTACCCACCTACCCAAGAGCTCTTGGGGACGCTGAAAACAGGACGCCACACAACTCCAGTAAGTGCTTTATTCATTAGTTTAGATTAAGAACACGGTGACACAGCCGTGGGTCATTCTTCTTGCCAATGGTATTAGTAGTGATTGTATATCCATCTATGGGCCCGTGGGTAATATAAACATCATCAAAAGGTGATCGCTGCCTTGGCAAGAGGACTGATCACTGAGGGTCGTGAATCCCTAGTTGTGGGATGATCTTATGTCGGACAGTTGCTCGCCACTTGTTCCTCTCCTTTGCCGAATGAAGGACAACGTGTAGCTTCACTAATCTACTCCCTTTTATTTTTAAAAACATCTAAAAGTTACACCGTATCACTTATGTATGACACATTCAATAGCTATGAACCATTAAACCACGAAGGGGTGTAAATTATAAATTTCGGCAAAGCTTGGAAGCTTTATATAAACGTATTCCTATTTGAGTATTGAGATCATAATAATTAAATATAAACTGATTGTCATTGATTGAGTTAAGTTATTCTTTTTCTTCCTCTTTATTCCTGACTGCCTCGTTGGTCTCGCGGTTGGCGTGTGCGACTGCTGATCATGAGGTCTCGGGTTTGATTCCCGGGTCGGACCAAATGTTTGTATGATCTACAAATATTATTTCGGAGTTTGGGTTTTTTCTATGTATAATATGTATGTATTTACAAAAAAAAGTATATAAATGTATTTGTATCAGTTGTCTAGTACCCATAACACAAGCTCTGCTTAGCTTGGGACTAGATGGCGTTGTGTGTTAATGTCCGAAATATTTATATTTATTTATTTATTCTGATTGTTAACAATCGGAAAATCCTGTTTTCAGCAGTTATATAGGCTGATGATAATGATTGATAACAACTGGAAGGAACTGTTATTTAAAAGTTGAATTAAAATCTTCTCACTCGTTTCACTCTTGGCAGAGCGGTTGTGGTCAAGTTGAGTTGAAAATACTTGATTTTATGAATATTTTGATACATTGAATTTCTTCACAGTGATCTTCAGAGATTAAATTGTATATCTTTAACAATATTTATTTGAATTGTGAGAAACTAGTACATTGCATCTTACAGCTGAGAATAACATCAGTAAATGCAAATTTTGTATGAATGTTTAACAAATAAATATTTTTTGTAATATAAAGTACGACTTTCTGGATGAATATGAATCTTTTAATAAAATTGGCTACTGAAAACTTAGTAAGGAATAACTTAGTGTCTGCTTAGAAATCTGGCAAAATAGTCTACAAGAGACTTTATTAGTAAGTGGTAAAGTGGCTCTCAGTGTTTCATGTACCAAAAATTAAATTAAAACAAAACTAATGCAATATAATTCATCTCTAAATCTGTCTGGAATGCCTGCTAGAAATTTTAATATATTTTTGAGCTCATTAAGGTTCATAACGAACCTTAAACTTAATAATGAACCGACGTGATCTCAACAATTCCAGTTATAAAACAACTAGTAAGTAGTAGTAGTACAACAATTAAAATGCATGAAATGTTAATTTAGTTTTATCTTATGCAAATGTGTATATTTCGAACCTCAGATTCTGAGTGGGAATGTTTGCTGATTCTGAAATAATATTGTTAAAATAATAGTTGGTTGTTAAATTATTTGATATTAAAATATCTTCGTATTATTTCAGTGTAAGAAAACTCTATATGTGTCTATGTGAGTAAAACAATATGTGGTAATGTAGAAGAAAAATAATAACAAATTTTGTTTGCTTTATTAAAAAGTTTTTTTATTATTTTTATTAAACTACACTGTTTCTTGCTATGCTGGTAATTAAATGTTTGACAGCAAAGTAAAACTGGTTGTTAAAAATAGGTAGTAAATATAGTAGAATGATTTCAAACGTAACACTGCCTGATTAAATTTAATACCATACTGAGATCATAATAAAAAAAATGCCGTAAAACCTTACAATTTTTTTTTTTAATACTGAGTTTAATAATATTGTAACTCATTTGATTTCTGTTGATGTTAGTAAAATGTGTTGCCCGACAACTGTTAGCTAAGTATTCTTTAATTTTTTTGTAAAACCAATGGTGTGAAATTTATGAGCACACTTATAAAACTATTCTCAATCAGGACACTAATTCAGTCTCTCATTATTGCAAAATAAAATAAAGATGGAAAGGACTAATCTTTCTAATTAATATTGTGTCCAGTATACGTAAGTAGAAATAAATAATTCATTGTTTCTATTATGGACGCTCTTATGTAACATTTTGGCGCAGGTTCTTCATACCTGTTCAGTTGGAGGTATTCGTAAGTTATGTAGGTCGGACTGATGCGAGCGGTTACAATAATATATTCAGGTCAGACATTCTTATACGATGTGGTGGAGCTTTTGTTCTTGAATTCGCTCGCAATACCAAATATGATTTTGTATATTAATTCAAAAAGAACTTTGGAATAGTTTTTTTATTCTATTAGTAAGTTTATTAAGTATAAACTAAAATTAAATGATTTTTTGTTTTTTAACCGACTTCAAAAAAAGGAGGAGGTTTCTCAATTCAACCGTATATATACACACATCAAAAGTGTCTAGGGATCAAGCATTTTTATGCGGATTTCTTGAGATTGAGATGTGGCTTTGGCCCTGGCCTGCTCAGTCGCCAGACTTGAACCCGATTGAGCATGCATGGGATATGCTACAGAAAAGAGCTCTGCCGAATATGGAGGGTATCCAGTCGCAAGAAGACCTTTTTTTGTTGTTGCAACGAACATGGGCGGCCATTCCACACCGTGATTTGGATGAACTCATTTTGAGTATGCCAAACCGATTCTTGTGTTGTTAGTGTTCGCGGTAGAAACACGGATTATTAATTGTTTAAGTTACCTAATAAAATTTTAAAGAAAACTGTTATTTCAGTCTTTTTTTCAAACTTAGTTAGTTAGTGGTTCAAATGTCAAAAATCCCTTTATTAGGAAAATGGCAAATTTCTTTATTAATGCAAAGGTGACTTAGTTTATCGTTACTGTGACAAACGAAAACACTTTATTTGATGAATCCTTAAAGAAAATTTTAATTAATATCAATCAGGAGAAAAGTTATTGCAAAAATATATGTTGATCCCTAGACACATATGTTGATCCCTAGATACTTTTGATGTGTGTATATACATATATATATACTAGCTGTTGCCCGCGGCTCCGCCCGCGTGTATGTCGGCCATCTGTCAGAACCCAGAACGGCGCAGAACCCAGCTGAGGGATAGTCAAATAATAACCGTCTTCTCCTGTCACAAACATTATAGGATACTGTAGTGGATCATACGACCGATGGCGATGTAGCTCAGAAACTCTTTTGAGCTGTGCGTCTCTATCGTGTAAGACCATATCCCTGGGAAATTTGTCTTCATCTACCAAGAGAACGGCTACCTCGTTTACAGTAGGAGCATTATATCTGCCTCTGTGTGCTGTCTGTGGAGTGCGATCTGAATGAATAATTAACTTTAAATTATCTGAGGAGTTGAGTTCTAAGTTTTGCTTAAAACTTCGTATATACACGTTATGATTATTCAGAGCGGTCTATAATTCGCGAATTAAATCCATTTTTAAGGTTGGTGCGATGCTTGATCGCAACGATAACTGGCATCCGAAATAAAATATATTTGCAAGAACTGTGGGTTTTCGCCTGATGCTGGTAAAAGGCTACCAATGAGATGATACACACCTGTCCTTCAATTTCAAAAGTGGGCATAAAATTACCTTCCCTGATTTCTTTTGCGCCAAAAGAAGTCATTTGAAAAAGACTATTGTATTTAGGTATATTTGTTAATAATTGACCAGATAATGGATGGTTATTAGTTAAAAGAATTTTTATTGGTTGTGACGGCTCCTGAAGGTTAGGAAGACAAACTTTACCTGAAGCACAGCACATACCATTAGGTTCGTCCGCCCATTTCTTGGCAGAGCAGTTAGAGCAGATCTTATTCATGACTCCGATTTGGACGGACGCTTGTTGTGCATCACAGAACAAAAAATGTGTTGTGCATAATCAACCTGCGGATCATATCTGAAAGCCGGTTTGTTGCTGTTAGCTGAAATTCGATTGCGAACTCCATTTGTAGACAATTGCTGTCTCTCTGCCTGAGCTCTAAGTCGCTGCGAACGCTCAACACTTGACTCTCGTTCGCGTAAGTCAGAAGTTCTCAGATTTTGTTATGCAAGGCGTTGCGAACGTTCGACACTCGACTCTCGTGCGCGTACCTGAGAGTTTCTGTGATTTTATTCAGCAAGGCGTTGTGAACGTTCAGATGAAGATTCTCCCATACGGCGTATTCTTGCTGCCTGTGCTTGAGAACTATGATTAGAAAGTTGAGACCTGGCTCTCTTAGCCATTTTCAAATTTTAAGGAAATGTTAATAGCGTGTAATATTCTAGCTCTGAAAAGAACTGTTGTTTAGCCCTGAAAAGAACTGTTGTTTAGCCCTGAAAAGAACTGTTGTTTAGCTCTGAGAAGAACTGTTGTTTAGCTCTGAGAAGAACTTTTGCGTAGGTGTATTTTTAAGAACGAAATCTAAAAAAAATCGCACGAAAATTATTAGACTTCGCGCACGACCGCTGCGTAGGGAGCCGACCTCGCGTCTGAGCCGCGCGTGTACCTTACTCATAGATCTTAACTCCCAAATCGTATATTTTAATTTCTCTATAACTTCAAAACTAAACGTCCAATTTTAATCATTCAAAGACCAAATATTATCTACATAAACTGTACTTAGTGATGAAATAATCTATTTTGATAAGGATTAATAGCATGAGTAAAATAAATGCGTTTAAATGTAGTCCAAAAAAAATTCAAAATTTTTAGATAAAAAAATGGTTGTTGTGCCTCACTTGACATAGATAGGTATAGTGTTTTGCGGATTTTTATGTAGATATTTATAAGATCTACAATTATTTGGAACATTTTATGGATCTATCTTTTATAGTTTAGGCAGCGTACGCAAAATAAGTAACTTTTCTGCTTTTCTGGTTGATTTTTTACACCTTGTGTCCGAATAACCCAAATATCTTACGGAACCCTATTTTTTTCCAAAATTAAATTTAGCCTATGTTACTCGTGGATAATGTAGCTTTCGAATGGTGAAAGAATTTTTAAAAACGGGACAGTAGTTTTTAAGCCTATTCATTATAACCAAACAAAGCCTTCCTCGATAAATGGGCTATCTAACACTGAAATAATTTTTCAAATTGGACCAGTAGGTCCTGAGATTAGCGCGTTCAAACGAAACAAACAAACTCTTCAGCTTTATAATTAGTATAGATGTATTTCTTATACTCTTCTAAGATCTAATACTCATAATCAACAACGCATTTATTTGGATAAAGATTAATATTAGGTATTATGTTGATAACAACTCTTTGGCAAATAACTTATTATTAGGTACCAACTCTTAGCGTCTTATACTCGTGATAACTACTAAACGAAATGTCCGATTGGGATGAAGCAAAAAGTATTTTACTTCTACATAAATACCCTTGATAACATAATGCTCAATTCGGATAAGGATTAATATTACGATACACATTTAACGTAGTTTCTTTCTTCAGACGATTTAATATTTTTTTTGAACACAAAAGCGGGTATTATGACTAACCGGTGTGAAATAGTGCTTGTGCTGTGTTTCACCGAGTGAGTGAGGATACCGGAGGCCCATACCCCCCCCTCCCCCTATCTCCCCCCCTCATCCCCCTATCTCCCCCCCCTCATCCCCCAAAGGCCGGTAACGCACTTGTGACGCCTCTGATGTTGCGGGTGTCCATGGGCGGCGGTAATCGCTTACCATCAGGCGATACGTCTGCTCGTTTGCCGGTCTATTCCATAAAAAAAAAAAAAAAAAACATGATAGTTAGATATATGCTCTCGCGGACTTTTTTGTAGATCTTAATGGGACCTACAAACCCGTAATACATTATTTTTTTCTATTGTCAATAGTTATAGCAGCGCACTCAAAAAAAGTTTTTCGATTTCACACCTTGGGTTACAAAATAGCAATTTTCTTACTTATCCCTAATTTTTTTTTAAATAAAATATAGCCTATATCCTTGCTCGATAAATGGACTATCCAACACTGAAAGATTTTTTTAAATTGGACTAGTAGTTCCTGAGATTAGCGCGTTCAAACAAACAAACAAACAAACTCTGCAGCTTTATAATATTAGTATAGATATTATAGATTATAGATAAGTGTGACGGTCTTGTTTATTGGTTGTCAAGACGCCCGGCGTAGGTAACGCGCAGGCGTGTGGAAACTTTAAATGACGTTTTTATTAATATCTAAGCAACAGCTTAAAAAATAAATTTCAAACTTCTAGCTTATATTGACGATACTTCTCTAGAGATTTTGAATTTTACAAATTAATTTGGCTTATTTATTTCTATTAATACAATGAACATACAAATCATATTTACTAATATCTTTTTAATGATTGTGACAGCCTTGTTTATTGGTTGTCAAGACGCCCGGCGTACGTAACGCGCATGCGTGTGTGAACCTCCAGATTCTATACAAACTTTCATCCCCTTTTAAATCCCTTAAAACCATTTTTTCTCATTAAAAAGTAGCCTATGTCCTTTCTCAGGCTCTACACTATCTGTGTACCAAATTTCATTGAAATCGGTGCAGCGGTTTGGCCGTGAAAGCACGACAGACAGACAGACAGACAGAGTTACTTTCGCATTTATAATATAAGTAAGGATATATATTTTATGTGTGATCGCGGATAACTTCGTCGTTTATGAACCGATTTTGATGATTCTTCTTTTGTTGGAAAGGATATGTTTCGACGGTAGTACAAGTAAACTAGGATCTGATAATTGCATTCCAGAGAAATCGAGGGGAACCCTCATATTTTTCAGGCACGTATTATGTTTTTCGTATATTTTCTGAAGTTACTCTGGTATTTGCGTCTGGTAGTCATCATTTAATGATGATGAGCTGATGATGAAAGGTACAACTCCTTAACGGTTAGGAGTTGGAGGATAAATCTTTAAATGTCATATGTATGTATGTTACCTTTAGTCGTATTCTTTCAAGTTATTTAGGTAAACTGATGATGGAAGTTACAACTCCTCAACGGTTAGGAGTTGGAGGATAATTCTTTAAATTTCATACGTATCTATTTAGCTGTATACTTTTAAGTTATTTAGGTGAGCTGATGACACAGGCGCTATGATGACTAACCCCTTAATGTATTTTGCTTTAAGTAACTCGCCTGCTTCTATTTCATCACGACATTTAAGCTTGGACACGATTCCTATTGCCCCGTAGACCACGTTCTCGGTAACAGAAATCTTGCATCTCAACATAATTTTGGAAACTAAGCATACTCAGTTTTAATACGTGTTCAAACCTAAAATCTGTTTGAAGTCGGCGCCAAGCCAAAATGTAATAGGAGGTACCGCACTCGCCGCTGCCGGATAGCTGCTCCTGCTGCAAAACAACCCAAGCGGGCAGACATGCGCGGGCTGACGCCTGGGTCATCTCGAAATATAGCGAGTGTGGTAACTGCTATTACATTTGGCTTGGCGCCGACTTCAAACAGATTTTAGGTACCTAGCACACATAATAATACTACTATTTAAATGAATAAAAAAATGGGTATAGACAAGAATTGACACATAGCAATTTATGAAGAGCCAGTTTATAATACGCTTTTTAGTGTTTTTTGGCAGAGAGTTTTCGTTGGATGGTTTTTGGAAGTCGTTTTTTTTATAAAAAGTTTTTATTTAATTTTATGAACATAGATAGCATATGATACTGGTCCTATCCTAATTCAAATCACAACCATTATTTAAAGTACTGTTTTTCATGTAAATTGATTTCGTGACATAGTAGAGACATGATACTGTGGCGGTGTATTACATGTATGCCTAAATAAGTCAGGACCGGCCCTTACAAATAAACAAGTAACCACTACTATTTTTTTTAAATAAAATGATTATTTAAGAAGCCAGATCAATAAATTATTTAGTAAGACAATACATTTCCATAAATCCACTCCGAATAATGAATTTCTCTAGATATTCACTATCAAAATACCAAGAGCTACTGAACCATTTTTTTTCCGTTTTTGGAACGAAGTTCCTTATGGTGCGTTGCGAAAGGGGGCTAGACGGATTAAGACCAAAAGTTGTAACGACAATTTTCGATGTAACGACACTTTTAATATTGAGTTGACGTCATAATGCTGGATAGTATATATATAATAATAATAAATCTTTTATTTTCAGACAGAGTCCATAGTGTTATTATACAATCTCCTTAACCTACATTAGAATATTACAATGTTACTGTTACTGTACAATGAAAAACGTTACTAAATTAACCAATTAAATGGTTAATTTAGTATTCAACCGATCTCTTAACCGATTTACAGTTAAAACTTATAAGAGTAATTTTCTCATTAAACTACATATCCATTAATTACCGATTGTAGTTAAGGTACTGTTCATTATATTCATACTATCATTTGATTTGTTGTTTTTGTTAAAATACACAAAGCGTCGAAAATATATACCCTCCGGCCAAAGACAATCATCTAGAAATACCTCCAGTTTTTGTTGTGGTACAAGAATTTTATAAGCATTATAATTTCTCTGTTTCTTCATTTCAATTTTTTTCAAAATTATTTCAGTCTGTGTCTTAGACCTAATATAATCATTGATATCACTTTCTGTTGCCTCTTTATTTACATTAGTAATGATCAGTGGAATTTTTGTATCAGCCGCTCGAAACTTATTATTTGGATCCTTCGTTGCCTTTCCTCTACTGCTGACAAAACGGTGTTTTGACCTCTTTCTCTGTACTACCTTCCACTCATTTTCAACCGAATTAATTTGCAATGATTTCTCCTGCTTATTATCACTCCCGCCCGACGCCTGTGTATTATATCTCGGAAGAGATTTGCGGTCAACTAGATGCCCATGCGACGATATCGGGCCGATGACGTCATTGTTTATCTGTTCGCAAGTGAGCGGGATCGGCACAGTACTATTACGTGAGGGTAACAAGGACGAATTCTTCTCAAATATATCATCAGGTTCAAATGCTGTTATCAATTCGTTCGTACAGTTAGGAACATTGTCAATCAACGCATCCGATTCCTTGAAACATTGTTTTTGTATACCTTCTTTCTCTATATTCATATTTTGTAAACCACTTGCAGATACAAAAGCTAATACTTCACATATCACTATATTACAGTTTTTACACTTTACTACTTTAGTTGCCATTTTTTTAAACTTATGTCAACAACAACGCAACCGTACGGTACTGCAACGCGTACACGACATATATATATTTATAAACGAATATATATAAGAATTTATAGCCTTACAGACATACCGTTACTTGGAGGGTTCAGTAGCTCTTAGTCTATTAGAAAAAGTAAAACTGACAGTTGAGACCAAATTAACGCCATAAATCTGTTTCACAAAAATATTAAGTAAGATCATTAATCTTATCGAAAGTATTATCACTAGACCAAAAGTTGTTATCTCAAGCCATTATAACTCCTGAAGGGTTATTCAGTTGATGATTCACTTTTAGTATAGTTTGATTGTTAGATAAGGTGCAAAGTTTTCATTTATACTTTAAATTTATTCCTCGAATTATTATAATGGCTGTAGCTGTAAAATAGATATTTAAGTTTGCGAAGTTATTGCAATTATAATAGTTAATAAATGTTGTATTTTTTTATGTATGTGCCTGCCAAAGTGATTCTACTCTGAATATAGAAAGCATGGGCAGAATCCAAGAGCTGTGGTCACCATACTCACTGCAAATGCAGACAATGCAACAATGCAGCATGGTAATCCACACCATGGCAGCCTATTCAGATGTTCCTGCAACATTGAGCCTGCCGTCTCACACTCACCAACGAAACACAACAGCATGAAAAAGTGATCTTGAATTTAAATCCAACACGACAGCAACATCGTTTTTTTCTCTTTTGTGATCGTATTAAGAATATTTTTTTATTTATAATATGATTGTGCACGGAGAGATGGTTCAGCACAATAAAGCCTGTCAACCTATTGTCGAACCATGTGAGACGTGACAAATGAAATAAGTCCCCGACAAGCGAATGGATTATTTACTCTAAAAATACTGCAGAAAACTATCAAAATAACGTATTCTAAAAGTAATATTGATATAGATAGTTCGTATGTTTGACTGCACGTATAGCCTAGTGGTTTAAGTGGTCGTCACGTCGCATTCTACTTCGCCAAGTATTATAGGCTCAAATCCCATATGGAACAATACTTTGTGTGATTTACAAATATTTTTTCTGAGTGTGGGTGTTCTTTGCGTTCGTTTCAAGTATGTTTGTAAAGTCCCCCTCGACACAGTATATATCCTTAGTGCAGGAGTTGTCTTTAAAATATTTTTTTTTTTTTTTTTTGAGAGCAGACCGAAGCCCGAAGCTACCTTCATTTCTTAAAATCTATATTATGGCAATATAATCATTGTAATTTTGTCCCATTTAAATTCTTAAGAAAACTTAATTTGTTAAGTTAAAGGAAGATGACCGTGAAAGTTCAATTTGTAATTTAACAAGTACCAATAAAGTTCTTAAAACCACAGGATTGTATAAATTGTTTAAGTCTGTTGAAAACTTTAAATTAAGAAATTCACGCTTCTTATCAATTTGGGTTTCATTAAATTTTGTATAGACTAGTAATTAAATTATATTAGAAAGCATTTTATTAAATAGTTAATAGCTGTGGATTTATAAGTTTTGGTACAAATATTTTCCAGATAAATATTTCGGACTTCTAACGCACAACGCCATGTAGTCCTCAACTAAGCAGAGCTTATGATTATACATACTAAATAACTGATATAAATACATTTATATTTTTTTTGTAAATACATACATTTATTATACATAAAAGCAATCAATTCCGAAAAAAAAAATTGCAGATCATACAAACATTTGGTCCGACCCGGGAATTGAACCCGAGACCGTGCACAGCTGTCGCGTACGCTACCACTGCGCCAACGAGGCATTCAAAAATTAATTAATAACATATTTTGTATTACTATTTTAAACAGCCTTGAACAGTTATAATATTGAAAATCTGGCAGTTCTGAATCACGCTAACAAAATTAGTACTTTAAACAAATACTTAATCCTTAAAAGCTGACTCATACTAATTATATTAGCGGCCTTTAACGTAACTATTTAATAATTGAAACAGATTTGTTACCTAAAAACTTGTGCCGCTATAAATAAAAGCAAGAAACTGGTATTGATGAAGGGTAAGGAGTTAGAAGGTCTAGGTATTGTGGATCTTAATATAGTTTACTTTAAAATTTTATATTCGGGTATCTACAGATTTTCTGTCAGAGCCAGCAACTTTGTGCCTTCTGTTGATTATTTTAAAGTCTTTAATACAAAGATATTTAATATTATCAATGACTGGTCCCGCCCCGCGTCCTACATTATTTCACTACATTTTATAAAATAAATAGTAACATACGTTTCCCGGGTACCAGCTACCTTCATACCATTTTTTTTATCCTGCCAATGAGTGTAAAAAAGTAACATACATTCAAAACACACACTCACATATGAACTTTCAGCTCCAAATTAGTATCTAGATAGTTTAAGTTTCAATTTAACTCTTTTCATTATTTTGTTTTTCTTATTTTCTTTACTTTTTTTAAAAATAGAAAACAAATTAAAAGATTTAAACAAACGGATTTGAAAAGCAAACCTTCCTTATTTACGTTAAGCTTAATTCAGCATTAATTAAAACCGACCTTCGTCTTATTTTAATTCAAATTCCAAAATCTGATTTTACTTTGTTCCGTTTAATTGTTTTACTTCATTGTTTTGATAATTTAGAGGAGTAAGTTCGATTCATGAAGGCATTAATTAAACGAAATATTTAAATTTCTTTTGTTTATATTCCAGTTAACAAACAGGTAGAAAACAGGCTGGATCCAAGGGGTTTCTTAAAATAAAAAAAGTAAATTGTTATTTTCTTTCGGTCGGAATGTTTCTGCTAGACTTATTAGAACTTTTTTTCAACTAAGGATTATTAGATTATAGTCGTCAACTTTTTATCAGGTAGACCACTGACTGAAAATAAGTGTCTCCTTAGGAAGAAGGTTTCGGTCCATTTACCCGACTGCGAAAGAAGGAGCATTATGTTTTTCGAGTGTATAATTATGTATGTATAATTCTTTTGCACGCCCTAGAGCCCAAACGGCTTGTCGTAATTTTATGTGACTGGTGGTAATATATTCTTCTTAGTCGTGAGGGTTACACTGGGAATATTTAAAAAATCTTTTCTTTTCAGTTCTTTCTATCTTTTCAATTCTTCAATGAATTTAATAAAGATGGCAGATATTGACGTCTAATGGTAAGCGATTACCGCCGCCCATGGACACCCGCAACACCAGAGGCGTCACAAGTGCGTTGCCGGCCTTTGGGGATTGGGGGGAGGGGTAGGTATGGACTCACTCACTCGTTGAAATACAGCGCAAGCGCTGTTTCACACTGGTTTTCTGTGAGGCCGTGGTATCTCTCCGGTCAAGCCGGCCCATGCATGCCGAAGCGTGGCTCGCCCACGGTAAATTAAATACGTCCACGATGAAATACGTCCCCTACCATTCTACATTATTCGATTATGTGTATGCAAATTTTCATTGCGATCGGTTAAATAACCAATGTAAAAGCGTACAGAGCAAACGAAGTTTATTTTGCATGTATAATATTGGCAAGGATTTAACAAATAAAGTGGCAAAGAAAACATACGGACGTGTTCATTCGGTGTAATTATTGAACACGTCCTCCATTCAAGGTCGAGGTTAAAATACAAACTGTAAACGGTACAAAAATAATCAAAACGCATGTAGAATTAGATAAAGAAAATGAAATGGAAATCTGGTAAGTTAGTTAGCCCGTTGACCGCTACACCTATGACAGACTAGCTTTTACACGCGGCTTCGCTCACGCAGACTTTCATCCCCTGATTTACCCCCTTAGGGGTGGAATTTAAAAAAATCCTTTCTTCGTGCTCACTTACGTTATATAAATAACCTACATGCAAAATTTCAGGATTCTAGCTTCAGCGGTTTGGGCTGTGCGTTGATCTCTGGGTATGTCAGTCAGTCACCTTCCTCTTTTATAATATAGATAGATAGATTAAACTACATATCACTCACTGCTGAAATATAGTAGTGATGATGAACTGTTATTAATTAACGATCTTGATTCTAAAAAATCAGTATTACCTAAGATTTATTCTTCATTAAAAAGTGAAGTGCGGTGAACACTTTAAGACGTCATTGGCGTCTCGGTAAAATTTTTGAATGATGCTTTAATGCGTCCTTTGCGGTCAAAAGGTTAAGGTGTGTTTGATAAATAAATCAAATTAAAAAGCTTTTTAAAAACAAACTTTTACTGGAAAGCCTCGAGACGAATCAAACGAGTCCAAACTCGACGTTTCTTTGCAGTGCTCCTATGACCACCTTCCAGCTCCAGCATCAGATCAGCTCCAAGTCTTTATCATATTGTAATGTCACGCTGTATCCATTTGCTTGCAAAATTTTAGCAAATCGGTTGAAGATATCTGCTTTAAAATTGAGTTGCAAGATTCCACATGAACATCCAAGCATACATACATACATTGCAAGTTAATAAAAAGCTTGTAATATATTAACTTATCGAGAACACATCAATTGAGTAATGGAATAATTTAGATTTTTAAGACCAAACTCAACACATTACAATTACAAAACTATTTTCTCTTTTTTGTTGAAAACAAATCATATTCGTTTAATAGCCCTTAACTATAATACAAACATACATAGTCAGTCATACAAAAATGAACCTCATTGTATTGAAATACGTTTCGGAAGGGTCATGTTACCACAACAATACCATTTTAAAAACATTTTCATTGTGGTCCGTTGAGAAAAACTTCACATGAACAATGCGCAACGGTGTTTAAGACTATGTAAAATATTTGAACAATTTTAAAAGTATTCTTATTATGAATAAGTCCATTTTTCTGTCCTACATACATTTTATCAAATTAATATCGAGTAATTTAAAATTATGTAAGGGAGAAAATTTCACTTTTTAGTTCGTGAAATCTTGTGTATAATAACTTAAATATCGGAAACTGCTCCACCGATTTTCATGAAATTTAGTATGCAGGAGGTTACATGGGCGATAAATAAATCTAGCTAGGATTCATTTTTAGAAAATTTATCAAACAAATACTGAGCAAGGGTAAAAATACTCGATCAGTCAGATACTTGTGCATAAAAAAACGAGGCTTTAACGAACAGATGATGATGTAATGATTTCTAACAAAACACATTCCTTGCAGAAACAATAATTTATTGGATTGTCCTCAAGTAAAGTGGCTGACAATCGAGGTCATTGTATTCATTAGACGAAGTTTATATTTAATAAGTTCATGTCAAATTTTTTTTTTTTTAGAATTAACCAATTGCCGTCCACTGATGAACGAAAGTCTCCTCCAAGGACTAGGCTAACCATCACGGTCTTGGCCAATCCGCATCCATCCCCTGCCAGTCACTTTCTTCAAATCGTCAGACCATCGGGCCGCAGGTCGCCCTACACTACGTTTGCCTAATCGTGGTCTCCACTCAAGCACATTTCTGCTCCATCGACCATGGGTTCGTCTGGAGTCATGACCGGCCCATTTCCACTTCAGCGTGCTGAATTTATTTACATTTTTTTTTTGAATTTCTTAACGCCCTGTAATCATCGTTAAAATGCATTTTCTCTATTTAGCAGTTGAATGAATTGCGAACCTCAAGGGTGATTAATATTCCTAGCTCATTCGAGTCACGACCTAAACCGAGTTTCGTAACTGAGTTACGAGAGAAGAATTTTAATTTCTAGCTAGCCAGGACGGGTATTTGCCACTGAAAAGTAATTTATTAATGCAGCACTATTTGCGAAGAACTTAATAAAATACTTTTTTTGACTCCTTTATTCAAAGGGAAAGTATAAAATACTTTCCCTTTGAATAAAGGAGTAAAAAAAATTGTACTTAGATTCCTTCCATTCAACCTGAGAAAACTTAGAGGTTGCCTAGAGATTGCAGCGACAGGTCCAGGAAGCCCCCACACGCATAGAATAATATATGTATTCCATATTTTTTCAATAACTACGTATTTTAGAGAATGCGTAAGGCATTAACTCCGCCGTTAAGAGAAAACCTAATCAAAATCAGTTAAGCTACTATTGCGATTAGCGTGCACAAACCAAAGATAAACATACAAAAATTCTAAAATAATTATTTTGAGTTCTGTCACTTTTTTTTGTATAATAGCGGGCAAACGAACAGACGTATCGCCTGATGGTAAGCGATTACCGCTGCCCATGGAATCCGCAACACCAGAGGCGTCACAAGTGCGTTGCCGGCCTTTGGAGAATGGGGAAGGGGATGGGGGCAGGGGTTGGGGTATGGGCCTCCGGTATCCTTACTCATTCGGTGAAACACAACGCAAGCACTGTTTCATACCAGTGTTCTGTGATTTAATAAAACCTACTTTTCAACCGACTTCAAAAAAGAGGAGGTTCTCAATTCGACTGTATTTTTTTTTTATTTTTTATGTTTGTTACCTCATAACTTTGGACTGGGTAAACCGATTTTGTTGATTCTTTTTTTATTTGAAAGCTGGTGCTTCCCGAATGGTCCCATTTAAATTTGGTCCAGATTGAAGTCGGTTTTTTTTGTTGTATACATTTGTAATTATATAAGACTAGACTCTTCATTCGTTTTTCTTTAATATCTTTTGTGTATAAACATCTACCTCTTTCAATTTTATCAAAATGTATAGTTCAGTAATATAGCAAATTAAATCAATTCCATTTTACCTGAATGTCACGTTAGCAAACTATAGCGTATAGTTTCCGGTCCCCTTTATGGTAAAGTCATTGTGTTACAAACAACGTCGATCGTAAGGGACTGGCTTTACTATTGTTCGTTTCCACAAATATCGTATTTCACTGCATTAACTTATTATACGTATCACGTATTATATTCTGATTTCATCGATATTACTACGATACTATTATTTACCACTTTATTTCCATGGCGATAGAAAATGAGAAAGTTTAAATTTTGAATTAGCTATACCTCTAAACGAGATTTTTTTGCATATTATAAATATATATATTGTATATATATAGCTTGAACATCAGAAACGGCTCCAACCGTTGCTATGAAATTGAGCCCATTTTTTGTCCTACATACATTTTAAGAAATGAATATCGAGTAATTTTTAATGACGTAAGGGAGAAAATTTCATTTTTAGTCCGAGTTAACTTCACCTGAGACAATTATTCTATTACATTGTTTAAACAAGCACTTTTTGTATATAATATACCTGAATCATGGAAACGGCTCCAACGACTTTCATGAATAATGACTGTACGTTTGACCTAGTGGTTTAACGGTCACCACGCCGTTTCCTACTTCGCCAAGTGTCGTGGGTTCAAATCCTACGTAGGACAACACTTTTTGTGATCCACAAATTGTTGTTCTGAGTCTGTGTGTACTAAAAAAGTGCGTAGGAGGTTTCGCTAGGATTCAGTTTCAGAAAATTTACCTATTAATTAATATCGAACGAAGCACGGTCATGTAGGTACTACTGACTATAGTCCATGAAGTAACCGATTAAGAATACGGAGGTTCTTAACCCTATTTATCCCATGGGTATCGTAAGAGGTGACTAAAGGAGACCACTACTCGAGCCGGCCCATTCATGCCTAAGCGTGGCTCTCCCACGTTAAGTACTTCTAAGCAATTATGCTTTCATTTAATAAATACTAAGCATTGATATCGATTGCATTTGAATTATTCACTCGTATTAAAATAAGCTATCGAAGGCTATCAATAGATATTATATTGATTAAGCCTCCGTGATTGTATCTCCAATGCGGATAGCTTACGAACGATAAGTATTTTTGCTGACGTCATCAATGAATTAACAATTAATCATTTTGATTAATATTAATACTTGATAACATTAAAGATAACATAATACAAATTAAAGTTTATTTTCCCTTCTCTTTTTTCCTATCATTCATAATATATGCACTTGGCTTGTCCCAACTCACGGTTGACTGGTAGATAATACCATGTGGCATTAAGTCCGCCTCGTGCAATTGTAATGCAGGAAGTATAAATAAAATACACACTATAGTGCAATAACTGTATGCGATTATATTTTCAACCGACTTCAAAAAAGGAGGAGGTTCTCAATTCGACTGTATGTTTTTATATTTTTTTTTATGTTTGTTACCTCATAACTTTGGACTGGGTGAACCGATTTTGATGATTCTTTTTTATTTGAAAACTGGTGCTTCCCGAATGGTCCCATTTAAATTTGGTCCAGTTCTGACATGTCATCCGTGAGAAAACCATAAAAGTCTTCAATTTGCATTATGTGTGTACGCGACAAATTAACGAATAACTCAATGTTCCCGTATGGTCCCATTTAAATTTGGTCCAGATTGAAGTCGGTTTTTTTTGTTAAAATTTGTGATTATAATAATGTTTTCAATCTATACAAATAAATAAAAAAGATGTGTCTGTTTATAACGTCAAATTAACAGTTTTTCACTAAATGCAACTGAACGGTGCAGCAAATTTCTGTGTGTCTATCAATGTGTTTGATCATGCTAATCTCTGAAACACCTACACTTATTTTGACGGGATTTTCACTGGTAGATAGCTAATATTATAACAAGTAACTTAAACTACTTTTATTTTAGAAAAAAATGTCCATGATATATTGAACAATTTCCGAATCAGAAGAAACAAAAACCGCGCGTAATGTCTTATAAATTCAAAGTTTGGCTTTAATTTTGATAGTCATGACCCATAAACGATGATGCATTGCATTGCATGCATTCATAATGAAATTAAATAAATCGGGAACAAAACTCTCCGTCTCCGTGGGGGACTTTTTTAAAAAAAGACGACATCCCCATTATACCTATACATCCTGTGTCGCGGGGACTTGACAAACATACATGAAACGGACACAAAGAACACCCAGCCTCAAAACAAATTTGTGGATTGGATTATTGTTATACCTAATATAATTCTAAAATTCTCAAAATTAAAAAAAAATCCCTGACATAATAACCTGAGTTCCCTTTAAAAAGTAAAAAACACGTTATGCGCTTTCATTTGAGACCCCACTCGACGATATTTTTGCAGACATTCGGTTATTCTTCCCCACTTTCACCCCCATAACTTTTAAACGACTTAACCAATTTTCATGAAACATGTCTAAGAACACTCGCACGTAACTCACCTTTCATAAAAAATAAACTAAATTGAAAACGCTTCATCCGTTCGCGAGCTACGGTGCCACAGACAGACAGACAGACACGTCAAACTTATAACACCCCTCTTTTTGCGTCAGGGATTAAAAATCAATGAAATGTTTTAGTGAGTATTGATCCTGAAGTCTTCGGAATATAGTTTTCATACTCTTCTTTGTTAACTTGATCTATTGCGACCTCGAACAATTTGCTGCTCCTTAGTAAGGGGGTTTTGTTTTACTGCACTACTCTGGTCTGACGGGTCAGTAAAGGGTTTGTTTCAAATATTCCTTTTAGTCCTTAGTTCCTTTTTAGTTATTAGTCCTGCGTACTTTACTCTCTCAGTTAACTCGTACAATAATCAAGGGAAATAAATTAAATTAAAAAGCTTTTTAAAAACAAGCTTTTACTGGAATGCCTCGAGGCGAATCAAACGAGTCCAGACTCGATGATGTTACGTTTTTTTACAGAGTTCCTATAGCCACCTTCCAGCTCCCGCATCAGATCAGTTCCATGTCATTATAATATTGTATTGTAACGCTGTATACAGATGCTTGCAAAATTTCAGCAAAATCGGTTGAAGATATCTGCTTCAAATTTGAGTTGCAAGATTCCACCCAAACACACAAGCATACATTGCAAGTTAATAAAAAGCTTGTAAAATAGGGTTGGTTACTCTCTTTGTTCTTAATACGTTACCATACAGAATACGAAAACGATATGCATTTAAGAGTAACTAGCAACCTGCCCTAGTTTCGCACGGGTTCTTTAAGAAAAAATTAACATAGCCTATGCTATTCTGAGAAGATGTGCAGCTTAATTTTTGCCGACGTCATCAACAAATATCATTATATTTTAGCCAATATACTCAAAAAAATTACAAATTATAAATGAAAACCTTCCTCAAGAATCACTCTATCTATTGCTAAAAACCGCATAAAAATCCGTGTAGGTAGTATTTTTTTATTATTATTATAGAGTTTATCGCGAATCGACAGACAGACGCGGTGGAGGACTTCGTTTTTAACCGACTTCCAAAAGGAGGAGGTTCTCAATTTCATCGGTATTTTTTATGTATGTACACTGATTACTCCGATTCGTATTACCGATTTTGAAAATTCTTTTTATAATATGTAGTGATGACACTACACTACAGAAAAGGTAACATTCATACTGTTCAAAGTTATGTTATCACAAAATAAACAAGGCATAGTTTCAGTACAGTGAATAAGGCTGTAAGGGGCATGAATATTTAATAGTTTAACATGCCGTTTAAACATAACTAATTGCTGTGAAAGTTTATTTAATGAAACGTTTCAAATAATCTAGTGTGTTAATTTTATTAAGAGGTATAACTGCCAACTGAATTTCAAATAAAATTCCATTTATTCATATTTGTGCAAAGTAGGTATTGGAAAAACGAAAGAAAATTAAACTCACTTGTTAATAGTTTTACTGTCAACAGGTACAGGTACAATGTTAAATGTTTAGTGACATATATTCAAATATTTAATTACGCTTGTTTCCCCGAAGGGATAGGCAAAGGCATATACAATATACACCCTCACTTTTCTCTTTTAATGTAAAGAATTAAAACTCCAGATTTATTATAGTAAGTTTTACATGCATAATATGAGAAATACAGCAAAGATTTATTTATATATTTATACTAGCTGACCCGTCAAACTTCGTACTGCAATAGTTTTCATTGTCACATTCAACAACTTGTTGTCGTTGCCTCAGCTTCCCATGCAAACAAAAATAGACTTTCCCGGTTATCTTTTATTTTTTTCTAACAAATAAATAAAAAACAATTATCCAATTTGTTGCAGTAAGTCAGAAGTTACGCGCGTACATACATTTCGGCGTTTAATTTTTATTTATTTAAATAAAAATGTAAATAGTAAAACATATTCATGTGTATTTAGTGAGCATCGAAAGCATTTAACAGTCCACTGTTAGACATAGGCCTCTCACTAGCAAGGTAGTGACTCTTTTACAGTAAAATTATTAACTGTTGGACTTAACGAATGGTGTGACAAACATCATCTAGAAGCGATCCATGCCCCACTTAGCAACAAACTTAGTGACTCATTGCTACTCATCAGCGTTATGAGAAAATATAACTACTCTATAACAAGTTCTTTTTTGTAAAATCTATAATTCGACACACTACGATTCGATATGTTAAAATTCATATAGCCTTGTCACCCGACCCATTATTACGATACTATTGACACCTTATTCATTAAAATTTGTTCTGTAGTTTAGGCCCTTCGTTGGAACATATACACATAGATATACTACTAAAAATATTACTACCTTAAGACTTCTCCGTAGTCGGATAAAAATGACAATACATCGAAAAATGCTTATACAGACTTCAGAATAACAACAGTATTATCTTAGAAAAAAAAACAAATCCCCAATCCTTATAATAATTACAAGAAAAATACGCCAACGGTAATAAACAAACCACAACAAATTATATGAGATTTAGTATCCCCATTTACGGGTCTCTAAAAGGAGAAAGCCATTCGCGTGCCCCCTTGCCATAAAACGAACCTTAACGCATCAAACGATCGTATTCAAGGTGAACGTACAATACATTTTGTAGTAGCTGTACTGGAAGTATAACGAAGTATTGATAATAAGAATAATATTGATCGAGTGAGAGTGAAATGACAAGGCTAAATATGCAATGGCTGGTTGTAAATAGATGACTACACAATCAGGAAATTAAGTAGTAATAAATAGTACCTGGAGTAGTAGCTTTGCTAGGTATTTTGAGGTGAAAACTTCCTTAGTGGACTTGTGCACTTTTTTGGGATGGGTAAAAAATGTTAAACTCGCGTCAGGACACGTGACATGATCGAATATTCGTAAGACGGAGGCGTGGCGTAGGAGAGGAAGTAATATCCCCCTCTCTTTCTACCGCGCGGCGAAAATGTGGCACAGGGTGCTTGCGCGAGTGTGCGTGTGTGTAAACCCGGCTTCGCTCGGGTGATATGTTTATACTGTATAGCATTAATAGCACAATAAGTATTTCTGTAGTTATCTATTCTCAAGGAATATGAAATGCCAAGTGGGGCATAGATTCGTATAGCATCGTTCATTGTGTTAAAGTCTAAGTCGTGAAGCAGCTGCAAGAGCTGGGGTTGGAAGCTCTCTTCATCCGCCATACTCACCAGACCTTGCACCTACCGACTATTACTTTTTCCAAAATTTAGACAACTTTTTAGTGGGTAAAAAATTCAATTCCCGAGAGGCAGTACAAAATGCCTTTGAAGAGTTTGTTGCCTCCCGTCCAGCTGATTTTTACAAGAAGGGCATCAATAAATTGCCAATGCATTGGCAAAGATGCGTCGATTGCATGGGTGATTACTTCGAATAACAGAAATAAAAAAGTTTGAAAAAATAAGTACTTTCACTTATTGCATACAAAACGGCAATTTCATAGGTAAAGACCTATTATTTGTAACAGCATATAAGAAATAATAAATAAATCTAGTCCCCAACTAAGCAGAGCTTATATTATTGGTACTAGACCACTGGCATAAATACAATTTGCAGATCATACGATAGATGATGACACAGGCAGTCAAAGAAATCATTTCTTGCTTTAGATTTCTTATTCTAATCGTTATTTTTCTTTGATTACCTTTCTTCCTTTGTTTCTACCGAAAACGATTATGTTCTAAAATATCGTAAGAGTCAGCCAGGGTCGCCGCTTTCAAAATAAAACTGGGACAAAGGACAAGGAAATGATAAATGGTGATGAACTTTAATGATTTTCTCCTTTATTTCTTTGTGACAATACGACCTTCGAATATATTCATATTGATTTTTTTTAAGCTAAGCAGAGCTTGTGTTATAGTTACTAGACAAATGATATAAATACTTTTTTTGTAAATACATACATATTTTACATAGAAAATATCCTAACTCCGAAACAAATATTTAGAACATACAAACATTTGGTCCGACCCGGAGATCGAACCCAAAACCTCAAGCACAGCAGTCGCATACGCTACCACTGAGCCAGCGAGGCAGTTATAGAATTAAAGTATTCGAATTAAAATAATTTGTATAAAATTAATATAATTGATTCCATATGGTTAAACATTAATGTCAACCGCAAAACTCAGTTGCTCAGTAAATTTACTACAAGTTATTTATGGTAAGTTAACCTAAGTTACTTAGACTCATTAATTACAAGTTAGATTTAAATCAACACGTATTAATATACTACCCGTAGATATTATATTAAAATTAGTAATTTAATAACTTTTAAAGTACAATTCTTGTATATAAAATCTAAAACTCGGAAACAGGCCAACGATTTTCATGAAATTTAGTATGTAGAATTTCGGGGGCGATAAATCAATCTAGCTAGGATTCATTTTTAGAAAATTTGTCAAAAAAATATCGATCAAAGCTCCGTCATCCAGGTACTAATTAATTATATGAGAAACTCGTAAGTTACCTATGTAAGTAGTTACTTTTGGAGTTCCAAATATTTACACAGTTGTCAAGGAAAAAGTTGTTCCAGTAGGCCGGCCTTTTTTAGCAAAGAGAATTAGCATTGCCATTCAACGTGGCAATACTGCCAGCATTTTAGGCAATGATGTGTAGAATTTTGTTGACGCTTGTATGTAAATATTCTTATTGCTTTTTTACCGATTATTATATTTAGGTTATTTAGTTGTCATGGTGTGAATATACTCATATGGTCTTACTACTCAGTAGCCGTCACATAGTCAGTGTGTCATGCCTGGAACACTCGTCATGAAAGTAACTCTGTCTGGGGAAACCGCGCGCAAAATCTAGTCTCTAATAAAAACAAAGAACACGCAACGAAACTTTTTATTGTAATATAACGTTTTCGTTCTCTTCCAAAGTACCTAAATCAAATGAGAAACCTTGAGTTCTGTTCTTGCGAGCTCATTTATCATATTTAATTGGGGAAAAATGTATTTATCTTCCTTATCCTTGATGAATGCTGTTAATTTAGACAATTATTTCTAATTGATTCCACTAACCGCATTTTGTAAGTCACACAATAATTTCACAATAATTTATATTAATGGATTGATTTAAGTCTTTATTATTGAGATACTATCTCTATAGGCCACGACGTTGCTTGCGCTTAACGAATTTTCCATACATTTATTTTTCTGCATTCCGATAGATATTCACCCAACACATGTATTGATGTATATTCAATAGATTACTTAACTAACCTTTTCAGGTATTTTGGCAGAATCTTCCGTGTTTCATAGCTTGTTTCTCCATTGACGCTTGAATAGGAAATTAAATGTTCTCTTTATTCTACTCTAGACTGTACTAGAAGGTGTGTATTACACGAACACATCATTACACACTCTTCTAATTCAAGGTCAACGAAAAGTGTGGTAACAACAGTTGTAAATAATCACAAATTTTAACAAATAAAAAACTAATCATCGAAATCGGTTAGCGTGATATTGAGTTATTCGTCGTTTTACGCGCACATTCTTAATGAAAATTGAAGACTTATATGGTTTTCTCATAGATGACATGTCAGAACTAGACCAAACTGAAATGGGACCACATGGGAAGCACTAGCTTTCAAATAAAAAAAGAATCATCAAAATCGGTTCGAAAGTTATGAGGTAACAAACATTAAAAAAACAGTCGAATTGAGAACCTCCTCCTTTTTTTGAAGTCGGTTAAATACAAAAGATATTGTTATTTTAAAAAGCCGTCACGAATTTGAACATTAAATACGTGCGCCGTATAAAAAGCATTACATTTTTTGTATTCAGATAAGTAAGATAAGTATGAGCATTATAAATAATAATCGTATATTATTTATAATGCTCATAAGTAAATAGGGTTCACTTCAGTTTAAAAAAAAATAGTGAGTTGAAATAAATGTGAAAATCGTTCCATTTAGCTGTACTTACATTACAAATTAATAAAGCGTTGCACAAAAGATAACGATATCATCGCTAGATCTTACTGCCCCCTTAGCTAAATTGCAAGTGATTTGTGTCAATTCTCTTTCTACAATCGCTAACGTCTCCATTATCTTGTATTATTGGCTATTACCAGATGGCTTTAACCCTCTCCTGAGAGGAGACCCGAGCCCAGCAGTGGGACATTATGGGTTGTTGATGATGATTGGCTAATATTTTGTTTTGCCGACACGACTTAGCTTTGAAATGACGTCACGTCACGTATATTAGTTAGTTTTGCTTATAACGTTTACATTTATAAAATGTCAACCTGACAAGGGCGGTTGGTCTTACTAGTACGAACGTGGGTTTCGAAAAAGGTACCTTAACCTTAACATTCCGAATTCTGGGCACCCTGGTTTAATAAATTAGTAATAGGCACACGCCTTTGATAAAATAAGAACTTCAAATATCACAGACTAAATATTACTTTGATCTACGAATTGTTGTTCTGAGTCTGGGTGTTCCGTGCGACACAATATATATATTCCAAATGCGAGCGTGGTCTTTAAAAAATAAAATCTTTTACATGTTCGTCTGAATTCAAATTAGCAAAGCCTTGCTACGGTAACAAAACTGCTGGTAAACATAGTTATTCATTTCTAAGTACATTGATGTAACATAAAGTTTGATTGTACGTTTGGCCTAATGGGTTTATAAGGTCGCCATGCCACTTTTTACTGCGCGGAGTATTGTGGCTTCGAACCATACATGGAACAACAGTTTGTGGTCTAAGTCTGGGTGTTCTTTGTGTCCATTTTCATTTGTACGTTCATAAAGTACTCTGCGGTACAAAAAATATTCTTAATGAAGAAGAAAAATATCGGACACAGCTGTCTGATTTCAAATTAAGCGGAGCTTCTAATGCGGTTACAAAACTGTAGATAAACCTAGTTGTATATTCCTAAATATATACATTTAACAGATAAATTACACACATACACAGACCAAACTATCCTGCTCAAATGTACCTACAATATATTCTTAAATGCACCTTTTTGGAGAGTAAATCAAAACGCCGCTTCATCGTATAAAAATTGTACTAACCCGAATATAATACACGACACATATAAAAAGTTAACACAATAATAAATGATATTTGTTGAAACGAACAATATTAAACACGGTTCTTTATGACCGGCTTTTTCTGTAATACAATGATGTTAGGAAACTTTACGTTTTATTAACGTAATATTCAGATAAAACAGAATATTGCCTTATTATGAGATTTTTACTGTCTTCAACTGTGATTGTTGTTATACAATATAATTCAACATAATCATCAACAGCCTTGAATGGTCCACTGTTAGACATACATATTTTCAAGTAATAGAGCTACGCTGATTTCAGCACGAACGGGCCGGCTCGACCGGGGCGGTACTACCCTCGCATGGAAGATCAACGTAAAATGACAGCGTTCGTGCTGTCGTATTTCGTTGGTGAGTGTGAGACTGGAGGCCCAATTATGCAGAAGCATCACTTAGCCGCCATAATGCTCCATTGTTACGTTGTCTGCATTTGCAATGAGTTATGGTCTGTCAAAATGACTCTACTCTACCCGATGGTAAGCAGACGCAGAATCCAAGAGTGGTCGTCACCATACTCATTGCGAATGCAGACAATGGAACAATGCAGCATGGTGACTCACACTATGGCGGCCTATTGAGATGCTTATGCATCATTGGGCCTCCGGTCTCGCAATCACCAACGAAACACGTCAGCACGAACACTGTCATTGTACCTAGTATTTTAGAAATCTCTTAATTCATGTGTTTTGTTTAGGTTGTTCCTCTAAACTACTGTGATTCCCCGCTTGGTCCCAAAAAGTTGATGTATTGAAGTTGGTTCATGTTGTCTATATTTAAGTTTTGTTTGTGACCAGAAATATCTAAAAAACTTGTGAAATAAATCAGTACGTTAACCAACTACCTAAACAGATGACAACAATAACAAGATTAATCTAAATCCTCTCAGAAAGGTAACCGTAATTAATATCTCCCAAAAACGTAGTCCTTACTAACAATTTATATTAAACCCGCAAATGTGGTCACGCCAATAATTAAATCCGAAGCTTGATGGTTTCACATCAGTACCGGTTAACGGTTATTGCTCCCGTGACATTTGTGGGGTCACGCAATATCTAAAATTATAGTGGAATATTGTATAACTCAGGTATTTTTCGAATAAAAACGGTTTTGAATTAATTTATTTAATGGCCCGTGACTGTGTTACTTAATATAACTTAATATTAGAGATGTTTTTTGGGATTATTTCTTGGTAAGTAAATTGTATTTTTATTAAAAGCTTTTGCATTGCTACTGAAGCATTAAATTTAAAAGGATTTTTTGTAGCTTATGCAAAGTTAATGGGAAAGTTAAAATGAAGAAAACGGTGGAGACTCATTTAAATGACCTGTTTTTTTTTTACGTGTGGAAATCCCCTTGGACCGTAACCCCACCGGGGTTTGCGGCGGGGCGGTGTGTCGGACTAGAACCGACTAAAACCACACGGTGTGCCACTCTGCGCCTGAGATCCGAGGGATCCGGGAACCCCTCCCAGCGCTTGCCCGCACTGAAGCAGGAACCGTCTGCTGGTAAACTCTCAATTTAGGCGACGTACAGCACACGCGTTATAGTGTCTTTTTTTTTTTTTTTTATGTTCAAGCTACCAAAATGGTTCTACTCTGCCTGATGGAAAGCATAAGTAGAATCCAAAAGTGATGGTCACTATACTCAATGTGAACGTGGACAGAGCAGCATAGTGACCCACACTATGGCGGCCTAGTGAGATGCTTTTTCACGCCCCGCTTAAAGGACTCGGGATCATAATGGGAAGGAAACACGTGTGGTGGTAGTGAGTTCCATGTTTTGATCGCTCGACACAAGAAGGAAGAACCGAAGCGTTGCGTTCGAGAGTGTATGTCTTCCACTCTCAAAGGGTGACTGCGAAGGCCGGCACGTGTTGTCCTGTACAGGAAAGGAGAAGGGGGGACCAGTTGGAAGAGCTCTTCAGAACACTCCCCGTGATACAGGCGATAGAGGACTGCCATAGAGGCGATATCTCTTCGCAGCTGCAGGGGTTCTAGGGACTCAGTGGCTTCGGGACTACCGATGATGCGAACTGCTCGCCGCTGCAACCGATCGAGAGCGTCAAATAGATACTGTGCGGCACCATCACATAGATGAGAACAGTACTCCACGCACGAGTGAACCTGGGTCTTGTAAAGAATACATAGATGCCCGGGCGAGAAGAACCGTCTCACCTTGTTAAGTACACCTAACTTCCGCGAGGCCGCTTTAATGACGCTCTCGATGTACTCACGCATGTTGAGATCACGGCAGATATCCATACCCAGGATACCAAGCTTGTCTTGCAGGGGCAGTTGAGTGTTCCGAAAAGTTGGGAGGGGAAGGAAGGGAGACTTTTTGGTAGATAGCGCGCACACCTGTGTTTTCTTGGCGTTAAACTCGACCAGATTCTCACTGCCCCATTGAGAGATGCGGCTTAGCACCAGGTCGAGCTCAGCGACAAGATCCCGTCGCTTCGCCTCAACGTCCGCTGACTTGGCTGTAGGGTGACCAAAATATCGCCCATGTACTGTACTGTCGTCTGCATAGCAATGAATATTGCCAAGGGCCAACATGTCATTGATATGCAGTCTTTATTGCTTCTATTATGAAGTGATTCGATAAAATCTTTTATATGTACATGAATTTGTTAATTTATTTTTAGTGTAATAAATACGTAGATGAACTGTTGAGGTTTGTAAAATGTGTCTTCTAGTGCAAATTGTGGAGAGAGGGAGCGTCCTTGTCAAATCCATTTGTGGTACCGGCTGAGTACCTACCGCCTGGACATGCATTACCGTGGCCGACCAGGAGGTCCTTAAGTTAAAAAATTATAATTTAAATATACTTCGGACTCAGGTCTGCCGAGCAAAGAAAATATGTCCAAGTGGGGATTTGCGAACGGTATCACCTAGGCTGTTGGTGCGCTGTAATGCCACTAACTGCCATTAAATAACCATACCCTGCGTGTCTGGACACCTACACGACGGAGGTACGCTGGCTGCCACTGACAATGTAGTCAAAGTGGCTGCGTTCTGGGCTGCTAAAATTAAATTATATCGACCCGAAATGTTTACCGTCGAAACGCTGAGAAGCAAAAGAATATGTAGGGATTGTATGGCATATTATAAACATACCAAACGGATAGATTAACAAAGTTATACTATAAATAACACCTATAGACAAAGGAACCCGACAAATGAACTAAATGAAATAAAATTGCAATTACACTCGACGACTGTATTTGTAGGTCTATGTATGAAGCCAGTAATAATTAGCCGATAGGGATTAATCAATGATCCTTTCCTGCATCTTTCTCTCGTGAGAGAGCTGCTGATAATCTACTTTGTAGAATTTAATTAAAGTATTAAGTAATAACGGCAAGATTACGTAGCCACAGCGTTGTCTTGCCAGCCCTCCTCTGAGAGGAGACCCGAGCCCAGCAGTGGAACATTATAGGTTGTTGATGATATGTAATAACGTATTTTATTATGTGCTTGGTTTAGATTTAACTATTTACTATTTTTTTACAGATATTTTTTTTTTTTTTTTTATTTATTAAAACTTGTTGCACTTATTGTACAAAGGCGGACTTAATGCCATGAGGCATTCTCTCCCAGTCGACCTTCAGGTGAGGTAGAAATAAGATGCAGTAGGTGCAAAGTTAAAGTTTTTCATGGTAAATATTTTAAATAATATAGGTATACCCTACATCAAATAGAGCCAATTAAATAAATTTACTATTACACTCAAATTAATAATACAAAACACATATAAACATACACATACATAAATTTAATATTATACTTGTACACAGTCGGGTACTACGGTTGTGACTGTATTGCCAACTCATTCCGAAGAAGTTCACGTACTTTAAACTTGAATGTAAGGCGGTTTGTGGACATCCTGATCTCGGCAGGGAGTGCATTCCAGAGAAGAACTGACTGCACATAGAAGGAAGAATGGAGGAAGTTGGAGGTGTGAGGAGGGCATAGAAGAAGCAGATTATTGGTTGACCGAAGGTTTCGGTCGTGATTAGAACATAAGAGACGGAAGTGTGGTACAAGGTATTCGGGTAACGATGGGGAGTTGAGGAAAGAAAAAAGAGTAGTCAGCGCTCGCAAACTGCGGCGCTGACGAATTGGAAGCCATTGCAATTGGGAACGAAAAGCAGACACATGATCATACTTGCGAAGATTAAAAACGAATCGAATGCAGTTATTGAGAAGGCGGTCTAGTTTATTGAGGAGATCTGCATTCAGGTCAAAATAACACACATCACCATAGTCGATCAGGGGAATAATTAAGGACTGCATAAGCGTAACCTTGGTCTTAACGGGAATGAAGTTCTTGAGACGATACAAAGCTCGGAGGCACGAGGTGACTTTCTGGCTGACGCATGAGACTTGTGCCCGCCAATCAAGTGTTGAGTCTATAAGTAACCCCAGGTTCTTTACCACTGCGCTCAGCGGTATAGTCACGTTGTTGTAGACAACTGGTGGAATGATCGCCGTATCCAACTTGCTTAACGTTTGTTTGCTCCCCAGGACGATCACTTGGCATTTGGTTGGATTTACCGACAACCCGAACCTCGCTGACCAGTTTTTTATGAAGTCTAAATCCCTGTTGACTTTGTCGATTGCGTATGAAATGTCTTCAATCCTTGATTGGGTGTATACTTGCAAGTCGTCAGCGTACAGGTGATACGCACACTGAAGGTGTTGGGTTACGAGATTAATGAATATTGAGAATAATAAGGGAGATAATATACCGCCTTGAGGGACGCCAGTGAGAAGATCACACCAACTTGACGATAAGTCATCAATGTGAACACACTGTTGTCGTCCCTGAAGATAGGAGGAGAACCATTCCAGAGCTTCTGAGGAGATCACAAGATAGGAAAGGATAGCTAATAAGACGTCGTGACACACGGTATTAAAGGCATTGGAGAAGTCAATCAAAGCCAGCACTGTGACTTTGGTGTCCTCCATACCTTCCCGAATGTCACCAGTTACTTTGAGAAGCGCAGTGGTTGTGCTGTGACCTGGTCTAAATCCCGATTGTAAGGGACTGAGCAGGTGCTGCTGATAAATAAACTGAGAGAGTTGCCTATGAACGCAGGCCTCAAGCACTTTAGAGAGGAAAGGAAGTATAGAAATTGGTCGAAAGTGTTCAGGGAGAGAGGGGTTAGTTTTTTTGGGTAAAGGTATGATGAAGGCCTTACGCCAGAGAGAGGGAAAGGTTCCAGAGTCGAGTGAAAAATTAATGATATGAGATATTGCAGGAAGAACGTGATCCAGGATGGTAACGATCATACGACGACTGATACCGTCACACCCCACTGCGTTAGAACGAATGGATAGGATAATCTTTTTGATGTCCTCAGAAGATACTGGAGAAAAGTCAAAAGATTCAATGTCAGGATGGGGCAGGCTAGCTATATAGCTCAAGGTTTGACTCTTGGTTTGATGATCCATCTGAGATGTTCTTGAGAAATGACGATTTAAATCATCTAAACCAATTGTCATCTTAAGCTCAGGGCGCTGATAATCTACTGCTTAGCGTTAGAATGAACTCAAGTTTAGAATACTTTAAGTATTTATAATTCTGAGAAATAAAGACCTCTTATGTTACAAAATCGTAGCCTTTTAAACTATTTCAATAGTAGATAGTAGTTAGATAAGTGTCGTACATTTTATTAGTTATTTTTTTTCAAATTGACATCAAACCGCTGGCTCATATCCGAGGTAGTTGAAATTTTATAAGTTGGTTTAGCTCCCAAGAATAAGTAATTTTATGTAACTCTTGACCTAATTCTGCACTAAAGACTTACTTCAGGTAAGAGCACTGTTCAAAGCTTAACGTTACAGAGGGGAATCTTTATATGAACATTAAATTATAGTAGTCTGTTGTCGAGTTCATCTTGACCTAAATTATAATATAATAGTGCTAATGCTGCTGTTCGTATAATCTCTTTACTAAATTAATAATTGCTAAAAAACTTTTTATAAAAAAAAAAAACCGACTTCCAAAAAACATCCAACGAAAACTCTCTGCCTTAAAAACACTTAAAAGTTTCACTTTATTTTACGCTTTTAAGTGTTTTTAAGGCAGAGAGTTTTCGTTGAATGTTTTTTGGAAGTCGGTTTTTTTTTTTTATAAAAAGTTTTTATTTTTCAGTTTTTAGTGCAAACAATCGTAGGTAAGTAGTAAGTTGAACTATTTCATCAAATTTCATCATCAAGAATACAAATTAAGGTCTATACGTACGTGTAATATTAAAATCATCCTCTATTTCCTAACTGTTGAAGAGTTTAACCTTCTATCATCAGTTCACCTAAATAACTTGAAAGTATACGACTGAAGGTCTTTAGATACGTATGAAATTGAAAGAATTATCCACCAACTCCTAACCGTTGAAGAGTTGTACCTTCCATCATCAGCTTACCTAAATAATTTGAAAGAATACGACTAAAGGTAACATACATACATATGATATTTAAAGATTTATACTCCAACTCCTAACCGTTAAGGAGTTGTACCTTACATCATCAGCTCATCATCATAAAATGATGACTACCAGACGCAAATACGGGTGTAACTTCAGAAAATATACGAAAAACATAGTATATGCCTGTAAAAAATGAGGGTTTCCCTCGATTTCCCTAAGATCCCATCATCAGATCCTGATATGCTGGCAATGGGACCACCTCGGAAGCATACCCTTTCGAATACAAAAACATTTTTCAAAATCGGTCCACAACTGACGGAGTAATCGGTGAACATACATAAAAAAAAAAAAAAAAAAAAAAAATACATACAGTGGAACATAGAACCTCCTCCTTTTTGGAAGTCGGTTAAAAAATGAGTTTCATTCTGTCAAACGACGTCCGATATGTCTTAAGATTATAATATGTCTAAAATAAATTAAATTAAAAAGCTTTTAAAAACAAGCTTTTACTGGAATGCCTCGATACGAATCAAACGAGTCCAAACTCGATGATGTTGCGACGTTTCTTTACAGAATTCCTATGGCCACCTTCCAGCTCCAGCATCAGATCAGCTCCATGTCATTATAATATTGTATTGTCACGCTGTATATATATGCTTACAAAATTTCAGCAAAATCGGTTGAAGATATCTGCTTCAAAATTGCGTTGCAAGATTCCACCCGAACATACAAGCATACATACATACATTGCAAGTTAATAAAAAGCTTGTAATAATTAGATATGTCACACTCAAAATAGTAGTTATCAAAATAGTTAAAATACATGCATGCATCAATAGTATATTAGAAACCGCTTACTGACAGTAAAAGAATATAAGATTATTTTAGAGATTTTTTATCGAATATAATAGTTTTTCTTTAACCGCGCAAAACCACCAATAAAATGTTTCTTTACTGGAATAAAAGAACTGTGGGAGATACCTGCATAGGCACAAGTGAGTTGTACAGAAAATCGATGTTGTCTTACTTGTGGAAGGAGGAATAGTACCGGTTTTCTTTGAAGGTGTGAAAGAATAGGCGAAACTGATATTCAAGGGGGGAAAAGGGGCTTTAGAGGTAACAATGCACTTTTTACTCTTGAAATGTAGGTAGGTTGTGGTAGTTTACACTTTTCCTTTCCATTTGGAGATTCGTCTACTTTTTTAAAGCCCTTACACCAACATATGTTAGCCTTTACAGTTTCTTCTTTCAAGCCTTTATTAATCACAAGACCATTTAGAGTCACCTACTAGTATACCTTAAAACTATCGAATTTTTTTCAGCAAAAGTATCCAGTTCTTTATTTCAGTTATACCTCTAGTATCAAAGAAACAACAACAATGAAGATCATAATGGTCATTGAAAAAAACACAAAACAAATGTTCTACACGTGTAAAGTTCAACAAGTGTACAGTTCAGAGGTTGTGTTTGAATAAAATACAACAGAAAAAAAATGTAGTTCCAAAACAAAAGCCTAAAAACATAAAACAAAGTAGAAACTACGGCAGCTGACATCGTACTACATGTGTACAAAACCTACATTCTTTTGCCCAACGCTCTTTTCTACATAATAATTTCCAACTTTCTGTATACCCATGTAAATCGCTCAGTCTTACTACTGGGAAACTTGACGGCGACATCTAGATTAGTATATTCATAAAGCTTGAAACCCACTTCATAAGCCAGTGTTGTGTACAGTGGCCTTTCATTTGCTTTATAATAGGGTTGGCTTCTCCGAAGGCACAAATCTAGTTTGAGAACAAGTGAAAGCTCACTTTGGTTGTTATTCGGTTCGATTTCCGTCTGGGGAGTGCTAGAAATGTTGGAAGTAAAATTAAATCAAACTTTTGTATTGCCTTGTTTTGTTGTGAACCCGAATATTATGATTGGGAAAGACACTTATATTATTAGAGATATTTTTATCAAGCTTTATCTACTAGTGTATAACTTTTATCGTCATGGCATCAACAACCTTTAACAATCCACTGCTGAACATACACCTCTATTTTAACCGATTATTTTCATCTCTAACATTTTCACTCAACTATGGTGAAGTTAAAAGGTGAATAGGGTAAAAGGTTTTTGCAGCCTATGTTCGCTATAATCGGTTAAAATCGGTTCAGTAATCGATTTTAATGAATGAGGTGTCAATACTTTTGTAATAATAACCCGAGTGATACAGGCTGTATAAATTTACAAAAAAAAAAACACTTGGTCAGGTTATAGTTATTTTGATTCCAAAATATATATTTCATTTCAAATCAAATCATGTGTCCGTATTTGTTTGCATGTCTTCATCCTCGATAAGAATTTAATATAATACATGAAATACTCGAAAAATGCCTACTTATTGTGTCACCTTTAAGAACTTAATTGACGGTTTTTTTTTTTTTTTTTATGTTTGGCCCGCCAAAATGACTCTACTCTGCCTGATGGAAAGCATAAGCATTGTTGTTGAATATTTGTAAATGTATCTTAATCTTCTGTTCCAAATCTGCTATATATCGGATCCAAATAGTACATGAATAATTACTGGTATGTTTTAAACCGAAGCTATTTATAAAGCCCTTCAACTTCCATTTAGCCTCTGAACGGCTGTTACGAACATTACATCTATTTAATATGACAACTAAATTAATGTATTCCACAAAAGAAATTTCAAAAAGGTTATTCACCTTCGAAACATACTATTAAGAACAGAGTAAGCAAAAGAGATCCAAAAATACGAATTAAAGAATACTGTATTAAATGGGAAGGAAAAATCTTGGTGAATTTTCTCTTGCTTTTGAACGACGGAGTCTGATTTCATTTGAAATCTGTTTGCAATTGCTTCAACCTCTTTCATACTTTTTCGTAGTTCGTTAAAGCAGCATAGAATATAAGAAGATAAAGGGAAACTTTAGATAATATCTAATCTACACATGCAAAAAAATTTAAAAAGTTCATGTCTGTGCACTGTATAAAAAGTAACGAAGGTGGCTTTGGAAACCGAACTCAAAACAACATTTTTTATAATTTTTGTCTGTTTTTCTATGTGTACGTTAATCTCAGAAGTAGCTTTACAGGTTTGAATGCAGTTTTCTCTATGTGGTGTCGTAGGCTTTAATTAACATTTGGGTTTTCTTTTATTTCAATCGGATGACAAATGAAAAAGTTATATGTCTTTGAAGAATCACATACAAGCGGACAGAGCCGCAGGAAAAGGCTATTATTTAAATATATTTTCACACTGATGCTTCTTTTTCTAAAGTGGTTAGCAGAACCGTATAATATATATATATAAGCTCGAGATCTTTCGGATCGAATTCTAGTCCACTGTTGGATATAGGCTTTGTGTATTATAGTGCGTTAGTTTTAGGTTGGTCTCAAGTCGATTATTTCAAGTTATTCTTCCTTTGCAGTACTGGTCTACTGCATAGTTTACTATCTCAGTTTGCTCTTACGACAGCCACGCAATAAATAGGAGTGTTGACACCTTTTTTCATTTTTTTCACCTTTGGATCGCATCATCATCAGGCTATTGCAGTTCACCAGACATGAACCTCTCCAATAGAACCACATACTTGTTTTATTATTTTTAATTTATATCACGGAGTGGTTAAAAATCAATTTATAGTATTAAGCTTTTGGGGAAGTTACTGACTGTATTTATAATATTCTTTAAAAATAACCTCCCTGTTTCTTCTTGTTCATTATAATGTAGACTACAAATGATAAACGAAAAGTTAATATATGGTAACAACTTTCTTTAACACAAAACAAAAACGCTCAAAGATAAATAGACTTACCTACGTCGATGACGATAAACGGCTCTGTCATTTTTAAGACATATTATTATTACACGTGAACAAGATAGGTGGCAGGAAATTGATATTGTGATGGGTTGTATTATTGAGGAAATTAAAAAGAAAATGAAATAAGTTTTTGTATTGTATCAAGAAAAATTACATAAAAAAAGAATACTTATAAAGTTACTTACTTATTGCTAGCTTCAAGCTTGTGGACGTTTTTTCTTGTATTTATAAACACCACATTAAATAACTAGCTGCGCTCCATGGTGTTACCCGCAGTTGCTATTAAATCATCACGAGGGAATACTACATTTTTCCGGATAAAAAGTAGTCTATATGCTATTACAAATTATAATCTATATATGTGCCAAATTTCTTCCAGATTTATTGAGCCGTGTGATAGCGTAAAAAACTTCTATACTCACAAACTTTCACATTTTATAAAATAACTAGCTTTTACACGTGGCTTCGCTCACGCAGACTTTCATCCCCTTATTTACCCCCTTAGGGGTGAAATTTCAAAAATTCCTTTCTTAGTGCTTACTTACGTTATATAAAAATTTCAGGATTCTAGCTTCAGCGGTTTGGGCTGTGCGTTGATCTCTGGGTATGTCAGTCAGTCAGTCACATAACTCTTTTATATATACATACTAGCTGACTCGGCGAACTTCGTACCGCCATATTTATATACAATAATTAGCAATAAATTAAAATTGCGACTATAATTTAAGATTTAAACTATCCTATCTCTCAATTTGGATCGAACTGCACATGGTGTGCAAATTTTATTATAATCGGTTAAGTGGTTTAGGAGTCCATAGAGGACAAACATTGTGACACGAGATTTATATATATTAAGATATATAGATAGATTAGAATTGTTTGTTTGTTTATTGTATCGATAAAAATATAGAAACTCAATCATGCTAACAATAAGAACTAATCAGTCCGGGTATATTTTTTGCTATACAACGATTATTCGGGTTTAGAATAAACAATTTAAATGTGTGTGTACGAGTAATACGAGTAGAACCAATTACCAAAGCTAAGTAATTGACTACATAGTAACAGTATGTTTTGTCTATAGTTTAGATGAAAATGACGTGATTAGATATTTTGGAATCAATCTGATATTGTAGACCCATACTGGTACTCTTCGATGACTTATGGGAAACCAAAAATATACAATACTAGTTTTTGCTCGCGGCTCCGCCCGCGTATGTCGCTTATCGCGGCAAAAAGTAACATATGTGTTATTCTGATGTATAAGCTATATTACTGTAAAGTTTCATCCAAATCCGATCAGTAGTTTTTGCGTGAAAGAGTAACAAACATTCATCCATCCATCCATACTCACAAACTTTCGCGTTTATAATATTAGTAGGATGTTGCGACTACCATTTTATTCATTGTTTTGACGTGACAACGTCTAATAAATTGATGAACGCCGGCTGCATGCATGAAAAATGATGACTCATTGTCATGTTACGTTTATTGTCCCGTTACGCTCATTGTCATTTTTTAACCCCCGACGCAAAAAGACGGGTGTTATAAGTTTGACGTGTCTGTCTGTGAATGGATGAATCGATTTCAATTTAGTTTTTTTGTATGAAAGGTGAGTTATGTGCGAGTGTTCTTAGACATGTTTCATGAAAATCGGTTGACTAGTTTAAAAGTTATGGGGGTGAAAGTGGGGAAGAATAACAGAATGTCTGCAAAAATATCATAGCGGGTTTTTTAAATGCAAGAAGTCATTGTATTATACAATTAGGTACGTGATTTTTTTTCCATGGAATAAGGGGCAAACGAGCAGACGTATCACCTTTGGGGGATGGGGGTAGGGATGTGGGAGGGTCTATAGATAGTTACGAAGTTTTAAAAAAAATATCTTAACATTTCTGATACAGTCACCTTCAATATACATTCATCTTAAACGCGATCATATTTTATGAAAAGAAAACATAGAAACGAATTAGAAAAGGATCTATTTCATGTACTCAAACCTATACATTTAAAGATTATTTTTCTTTTTTGAAAATTGAAAGTGTACAATACATTTACAGAAATTATATCTGTATTATTCTCGTCATCCTGTGACACATCAAAGGCACTGGATATCATATAACTACGGACATATATATTAACCAAAGTTGGGTATTAAAGGAATATATGACTTTTGTCATTGATTTTGAAGTAAAGAGCTTATGTCCTTATCTTCTCGTTTAACTTTGATGAAGTTCAAAGTTTTAATGAGGATATAATGTATCGTAGAAATTTAATGTGTAATTGTATATGTACCTATTGAAACTGAGTTTGATATTTGTTAATTTGAATATTGTTCACCACTGATAACATTAAATGAATATTACTTTTAAAATAATCATAATACATAACATAATATTGCTTTTCTGACTTTCACTTTCTGATATAGAAAGAATTTTATTTACCGTGGGAGAGTCACGCTTCGGCATGAATGGGTTGGCTCAACTGGAGTAATATCACGGCCGCACATAAAACCGGTATGAAATAGCGCTTGCGCTGTGTTTCACCGAGTGAGTGAGGATACCAGAGGCCCATACCCCACCCCCTCCCCCTATTTCCCCCCTCAACCCCCAAAGGCCGGCAAAGTACTTGTGACGCTTCTGGTGTCCATGGTCGGCGCTAGTCGCTTGCCATCGGGCGATGCGTCTGCTCATTTGCCCGCCTGTTACACAAAAAAAAACAAAACCTTGGAGATATTTGATGTTTGAGGTAGAAAATAGGCTATTATTAACCGCGCTAACTGACTTCCACTCAGGCGGAGCCACGGGCAAAAGACAGTGTAGGATTTAAATGAGAAAAAAAAACTGTGGAACATTATCACAGTTTGCACAAGCAATTTGACTTAATATTAACTTAAGTAATCATATTTGCTCAGTTGAAGGCGTTAAAGCTATATGTATAAACGAAACATGAAAACAAAATGTTATTACGAAGTTTAAATTAGAATTACATGTAAAAAGGTTGGTTGTAATTGATGTTTACGTTAAGATTAACGTGAACAAGAAAAGATTCCTTGTTTTTTTTTGTTTTTTTTTTATCTTATTTTGTGCACTTAGTACCGACAACTCCAGTTTAGGTACAATGTCTTTTTTTTTTTTTTTTTTTTTTTTTTTATGTATGGCCCGCCAAAATGACTCTACTCTGCCTGATGGAAAGCATAAGCAGAATCCAAGAGTATTGGTCGCCATACTCACTGCGAATGCAGACAATGCAGTATGGCGACCCACACCATGGCGGCCTAGTGATGCTGCTGCATCTTTTAGTCTAGTCAACAAGTATGGAACTTGTTGACTAGACTATTTGGGCCTCCGGTCTCGCACTCACCAACGAAACACGACAGCACGAACGTGGTGATGTTGTGAACGTTGATTTTCTGTGTGTGTCTTTAAATTACCAGATATTTTTTCATTGTAACGGGTAAATGGGTCATAATTATGTTGAAATATGGTTGCTGCCGCTCATGAACGCCTACAACTGATTAGTTACTTACCAGTTAACATTATAAATTTGAGTACACAAATATGGCGAGATTTCGGTGTCTGTTTTACCATTTTTAACCGACTTGCAAAAGAAGGAGGTTCTCAATTTCATCGGTATTTTTTTTTCTTCTACCTATTGCCGTTCACTACTGAACGAAAAACTTTCTTTTACCAATATTTAGTACATATTTTTTAAATGATATATAATAAAACAACAAAAGAATCTCAGTCAAGCAAACTAATATTAAAAGAGCAAATATGATAACTAATATATTTTGTGTATTACGTTTTCGACACTTAACCAGTCAAAAGATCAACAGGAATTTTTGCGTCCATACTATCGGGGGTTTATAAAATCATTTATTCTGTTCAATAAAGAAGCCTAACGCAGAATCTGGTATGTTTATTATGATGGTTGAGGGTGAAGAAGTTTTACGAGGCTTAAGGGTCAGGGGCCTACTCCAAAACAAATCAATATTTATAAAAATGTTGAATTGGTTTATATACTCTTCAAGTAAGTACTGAACAATTCTACTCTATTGGAGTTCACATTTTAAAACCTATCAAGATACCTAAACAACACCTGTACAAACCGTTTTAAAATACTTTTATTCCTAATTTCTCATCAATACAACAATGGGCTACAGCGAACCTCTGTCAGCTGCCTCTGTTCTGATTTGTTAATTTTCAGTTTTTCTTAGTGGGACACTCTTGACAGAGCGGTCGTGGCCGTTGATGGGCAGTGTTGCGTCTCGCCGTCGCCATCCAGTCTCAGGGCTGCTGCACGTCTCGCGATGTCCCTCCATTTGTGCCGGTCTGTCGTATTGCGGGCACATTGTACTGCAGTCAATTTGGTCGTAGTTTTAATCAGATCAATCCATCGGGTCGGAGACCGACCCCGTGGTCTCGTGCCCTCCATCCGACCTTGCACGACAAGTCTCTCCATCGAATTCTCTTTTCGAGAGATGTGCCCAAAGAACTTCAGTAATTTTCAGTTACTTACTTTTAAACTTAGAAGCAGTCACCCATCAGACGGTTCAAACTAGTCACTACGCCAAGATCATTTTTAGTTTAGTAATATTTAGTGTGAATTTGAGTAACAGACTTGCGGCAATCTAGTATATGGTCATTCTGGTAAGAACCGTACAGTGATTTTATCTATGCATAAAAAAATCATTTTCGCTGACAGATTGGATTCATGAACGCAGAGTCTACACCATTGGGATTACAATATTAAAATCTGACATCTGTTTTTTTTTACATTTTAAGCATTCAGTAGGAAAAAAGTTTTGAAATTATACTGCTAGGGAGTTGAAATAAGAGATGAGTGATTGGAATGGGAGAATGGAAGTTCATAAAATAATCATGCAAGCAAAGTCCACAGCACTTGGTAGTATTAAATGTCTTCATTTAAATTCATACTTTTTTTTAACCGACTTCAAAAAAAGGAGGTTTCTCAATTCGACCATATATATATGTCGGAGTGAGGGTATCCAAATAATAAAAGTGATACAAACATTTGCCACTGTCGAACACTACGGAACACTCTATATAAAGCGGCGCGATCGGCAACAGGACACAGTTCTCTTCAGATCTCGCGACGACCATATCTATTATTTGATTTGCGATTTATTGTATCTCTGTGTTTTATATTGTGTGTATGAGGCGATATTTATCAGTGGGGGAATTACTAGCCTAGGTGGCGAATTCCACAGGGCATCGCGGAGGGGTGAGCGTTGCCCCAATCCCCTCATGGGGGGTTGCTGATGGTGTTTAAGTTAATTCGTATCCGTTTAGTAGTGATTAGTGTTTGGCTTTGGTCCAGATTGGCTGTATCTGTCATTCATGTTCTCGTTTATTCTTGTGTCTCCGACATATATATATTTTTTTTTATGTGTGTTCGGGGATAACTTCGTCGTTTATGAACCGATTTTGATGATTCTTTTTTTAATGGAAAGTAGATGTCCCGACGGTGGTACCATGATAAGGAAACTTGGATTTGATGATGGCATCCCAGAGAAATCGAGGGTAACCCTCATTTTTTTCAGGCACGTACTATGTTTTTCGTATATTTTCTGAAGCTACGCCGGTGTTTGCGTCTGGTAGTCATCATTTAATGATGATGAGCTGATGATGAAAGGTAAAACTCCTTAACGGTTAGGAGTTGGAGGATAAATCTTTAAATGTCATATGTATGTAAGTTACCTTTAGTCGTATTCTTTCAAGTTATTTAGGTAAACTGATGATGGAAGGTACAACTCCTCAACGGTTAGGAGTTGGAGGATAATTCTTTCAATTTCATGCGTATCGATAGACCTTTAGTTGTATACTTTTAAGTTATTTAGGTGAGCTGATGTCACAGGCGCTATGATGACTAACCCCTTAATGTTTTTTGCTTTAAGTAACTCGCCTGCTTCTATTTCATCACGACATTTAAGCTTGGACACGATTCCTATTGCCCCGTAGACCACGTTCTCGGTAATAGAAATCTTGCATCTCAGCATAATTTTGGAAACTGATCATACTCAGTTTTAATACGTGTTCAAACTACTAAAGTTATTCGCATTAGCAGAAATTATATGAAATAGTTCAACTTACTAATAACCTATGATTGTTTGCACTAAAAATGGAAAAATAAAAACTTTTTATAAAAAAAAAACCGACTTCCAAAAAACCATTCGACGAAAACTCCCTGCCAAAAAACACTAAAAAGCGTAAAATAAACTGGCTCTTCATAAATTGCTATCTGCCAATTCTTGTCTATACCTAATTCTTTATTCATTTAAATAGTAGTATTATTGTGTATGCTAGGTACCTAAAATCTGTTTGAAGTCGGCGCCAAGCCAAAATGAAATAAGGAGGTACCGCACTCGCCGCTGCCGGATAGCTAGCATAAAACAACCCAAGCGAGCAGACACGCGCGGGCTGACGCGGCGTCGTTGACGGTCGTCTCGAAATAAAGCGAGTGTGGTAACTACTATTACATTTGGCTTGGCGCCGACTTCAAACAGATTTTAGGTACCTAGCACGCACAATAATACTATTATTTAAATGAATAAAGAATTAGGTATAGACAAGAATTGGCAGATAGCAATTTATGAAGAGCCAGTTTATTTTACGCTTTTTAGTGTTTTTTGGCAGGGAGTTTTCGTCGGATGGTTTTATGGAAGTCGGTTTTTTTTTATAAAAAGTTTTTAAAGTTAGGCTCAGACAAAATGACTCTACTCTGCCTGATGGAAAGCATAAGCAGAATCCAAGAGTGGTGGTCACCATACTGCGAATGCAGACAATGCAACAATGAAGCATGGTGACCCACACCATGGTGGGCTAGTGATGCTTTTGCATCATTGGGCCTCCGGTCTCGTACTCAATAACGAAACACGACAGCTTGATTTTCTGTGCGAGGGTAGTACCGCCCCGGTCGAGCCGGCCCGTTCGTGCTGAAATCAGCGTGGCTCTACTACCTTGTAAACTTGTACTGTATATACATTATAGGTGTAGTTACTTGCATTTATAATGTACTAGCTTTCACCCGCGGCTTCGATCGCATTTAATAAAAAGTATCCTATGTTACTTCTAATACCTCCAAAAATATGTGTACAAAAGCTTATGATGATCGGTTTAGTAGTTTTCCCGTGAAAGCGTAACAAACAAACTTACTTTCACCTTTATTATATTAGTGTGATTGCACTTCATTTGTGATATAACTGGCCCGTAAGGAATAAAAATATTTGTGATAGAATATAAAATTCCTTGTTTAAAGTGAATTTGTCGGTTTCGTAGCCATCTGTATTTCGTAGCATATTTATTTCGTAGCCATTCGTAGCGTAGACTGTAAATCATAGAGGAATAAAAAAAATATTTTTTACATTCCTTTCCCCATTCCATTCCTTCTATCGGCAGTCCTTTTTGTAAAATTAAAGTGTAAAATTAGAAATTTTATAATGTTTAAATTTAAATCATCATATCGGTGTCGCGGTGACGCGAACTTATAAGATTTTCCCCTACCAAAAAGTGGTCAACGCGGCCAAAGAAGTTTGGTGAAATCACGCATGTCAGTGTCGGTGACGGTGATAGTGATGCGGTGACGCGCACTCATAAGATTTCCCCGTACCAGAAAATGGATTTTTGTTCACCTAACAAGTACTCAACGCGCCTAAAGAAGTTTTCACTTCAAAAATATTTTTTACATTATCAAGTTTGAGCAATCATACGTTTGGTTATAGTTATAGATTATAGAATACTAGTGGTTGCCCGCAGTTCCGCCCGCGCAAATGTCGGTTATCTATATTACTGTAAAGTTTCATCCAAATCCGTTCAGTAGTTTTTGAGTGAAAGAGTAACAAACATCCATCCATCCATACTTACAAACTTTCGCGTTTATAATATTAGTATAGATTTGAATTTTAAGAGCGATTGTAAGTTCGTTTATTCTACATTCATTGCATAAATATTGTATTGATACAGAAATAGCAACATATACCCGTAAATCTGGTAGTAATGCGAGCTACATTCATCCGCGAACGTGAACTCCTGCCTTCCTGCCTTGTTAAAAATTATTTAGGGAGTTCAGCAGTCATTACTTAAAGACTGAAAAGTTGATGAGCATGATGATTGTTACAGCATCCAAAAAATATTTTTAAATTTAGATAACCTTCATCTCTGAATTAAAACTAGCAGTGCTAGAAAAAAGCAGCTCCTGAAAGCATCGGCTAGCGATGCTTTTTTAACCGACTTCAAAAAAGGATGAGGTTCTCAATTCGACCCTATATATGTTTTTTTTTATGTGTGTTCGCCGGTAACTTCGTCGTTTATGAACCGATTTCGATGATGGAAAGAAGATATCCCAACAATGGTACCATGATAAGGACACTAAGATCTGATGATGGCATCCAAGAGAAATCGAGTTGAACCTTGAAGTCGATTTTTGTTTTTTATGTATATTTAAGCTGAAATATATTACTCGTACTTAGAGCTGTCGTATATAATTGGTGTATAAATTAGTTTTTATAAGAGTTTAATGGTAGTCCATTAAATTCCAATCAAAAATTTCAGATATGGCGGTAAAATATAACGAACAATTATAAACTTTTTGAAGGGCGTAAATGATAAGCTTTTTGTTCATAAAGAATTAACATGGAAATATGTAATACTATTTGTTTTATTTATCGATTGCTTTCTTATCATATTACGAGTATAAAACGTCTAATTACGAAAATAAACATTTATATATTCGTAATATGTATAAATGTATATTTCATACACATTTATACATATGTATCGTTTCTAACTGTATGTAATTTTTGTAATGTACTAAAGTTATAATCCCTACACGTCATTCAAAAAGTGAATTGTGTTTAAAATACTAAGATTTTTTTTTATGTAACGTAACGTAATGTAATTCATTATTTTATTTCTTAAACATAATGATTAAACTGTGTATAATCAGTAAGTGTGTATCACCTGAAAATTAAACGTGAAAAATATTTATCTACATAATAAATAACATACAAAGTTATTGAAACTGTTTTATAACTATTTTACTCAAATAGTAAAATTGCAGAAGTATAAATAAAGAAAAAAAAAAAAAAAAAAAATATGTAAATAAAGTTTGCGAAACACAATGCACTTCATACCATCGTCCGATCCGTACAAGCCGCTACCATTCCCTTTCACAATTATATTGTACGTTGAACTATCGGACAAAAACTTATCCACTTTTACATAAAAATATTACACACAAGGAAACGTTGTACTCTTGCTACGCACACAAACATAATTTCTTTTCAAATAGTCCAAATTACGAAAGTTGCTCTACCGCGTAGGCGCGCTACGACAGGAGTCTACGAGCCGACTGCCGTAGCTTTCTATCCGTAGCTACCAAGCTACAACATCTTATATCTATTATCTCTTTCACACTATTTGTCCGATATATTTTTGTTTCATTCGTGGTACGGTATCTCAAATAAGAGTAGATTGTTTGGTGAAAGCTTGAACTAAAATCATTGTTGTCATTTTAACGGTAAGAATTTTTCTTTTTATATTTTTATGTACGTGTGTGTATGTATGTGTGCGTGGGGTTAGTGTTGCGTTCTCGCGAGGTGTGAAAAGGGTTTATGTAAATTGACAATGTAAAAGGGTTCGAGACTATTTTTATTTTAATACAGGTTTAGAATTCGACGATCCCGGTTTGAACCTGGATGGGATTAGGTTTGAAAATAAATGATAGATAAGTATTGGAATAAAACGAATACGTCATTCGGCTGTAAATATTGAATGTTGTATAACATATTAAAATAAATAAATTACTCATCATTTTTGTCATACTACACCGATATTTTTTAATGTCAAAATCGCTTTATCCATTTTGCTTTTACTCCTCCAGATAAAGTTTCTTTAAAGAAGAAAATAATAAATAAATAAAATATTTCGGACATCTAACACACAACGCCATCTAGTCCCAAGCTAAGCAGAGCTTCTGTTATGGGTACTAGACAACTGATATAAATACATATATACTTTTTTTTTTTGTAAATACACACATATTATACATAGAAAACACTCAAACTTCGAAACAAATATTTGTAGATCATACAAACATTTGGTCCGACCCAGGAATCGAACCCGAGACCTCATGATCAGCAGTCGCACACGCCAATCTCGAGACCAACGAGACCAAATAATATTGTTGTGTAGTAATACTGTTGATATTAAAGACATTTTAAAAAGTTAAGTAAGTTATGGACACATAATTATTTTGACAATACAATAAACTTGTAATTATGTTTCTAAATGCATTATAAAACAAACACACATGTGATCCATAGCTCCGTTTATCGGTTAATTGTTGTAGTAATAAGACAAATAAAAGTGATTATGTAACTTCTAGGTGGCTATTAATATATAAAACTAGTTGTTGCCCGCGGCCCCGCTCGCGTACATGTCGGTTATCGCGGCACTAAGTAGCCTATGTGTTATTCTGATGTATAAACTATATTACTGTAAAGTTTCATCCAAATCCATTCAGTAGTTTTTGCGTGAAAGAGTAACAAACATCGATCCATCCATCCATCCATACTTACAAACTTTCACGTTTATAATATTAGTATATAGATATAGATTTGAAATAATCTTTTAAATAATTAGACGTATGTTAAAGTAGACGTATTAGTGTTAGTAGATTAGTATATACCTATACATTTTTACCAACTTTAATTTAACTTGCAATGTATTTATATACATAACTATGTTTGTTACTGTAGAATCTTGTAACTCAATTTTCAAGCAGATATCTTCAACTGATTGAGTTTTTTTTTTACAACAACAACTGAGGAAACTTAGACTAACATTAAAACTCACCCTTACTAATATTACCAAGTATTGTTCTAATAAATTACGAAATTCAAACCACACACTTGTCGGGTTCATAATTCAAATTGAAAATTACCTTTCTCACAGAGTCAGTTATGGCACTTTGTTCTGGATTGCTGTAATTTAACACATTCGCTCACATGTCTCACAAATGGTCTGTAATGAAATTAATTAAGGCAAAGTTGCTCGCGAAGGTGAACAACCTACAAAATTGACACTTACGCTGTTAGAATATACGTAATGATAAAATGATAAAATAATGTTATTTATCTTTAAAGTAAATCTTGTATAAATATATTTTACACGTAGGACTTTACAGCTAGAAGGCGCCGGCATTTCATAAGACTCGCTGTGCGAAGAAATGTCGACATACATGTGGTTTGCCACAGAGGCGTCTTTTTTTAAGTCTGTGAACATTGATTAAATAAAGCTTTTTGAGTACAGAATGGGGTCTGAGTTTGTCTTTTGAAAAAAGGACCATAGTTTTGAGTCGGACTGTCCATACAGAAGACATACGTTGTTATCATCAACAACCCATTATGTCCCACTGCTGGGCTCGGGTCTCCTCTCAGGAGAGGATTAAGGCTATGGCCTTAATCCTCCTCTCCTGACGTATGCGTCCCCACGCTGGCTAAGTACGGGTTGGGGACTCGCAAAACAACGTTGTGGCTACGTAAATTTGCCGTTGGATGTTTTTAAGCCGCCCAAAGGCCTCCAACTAAGCTTCACGACTGTTATCCTGTGACAACAGCCGGGACCGACTGCTTAACGTAACCTCCGAATCACGGAGACGCTCATGGTATCATGCCTCCAGCGGTCACCCATCCAGGTACTGACCGCGCAGTCGTTGCTCACCCTCGGTAATTGTTTCTAATCACCGAGTGCAACTGGGCTATGAGCGCCTTTGGTTTAGTTGTTAGAACGTATAATATTTTTAACTTATCATAACCATGTAAAGATACTGCAATTTCTGCTCAATTTAATTTACAAGATTTAGAACCAGTGTCACCAGATCCCGATAAGATCCTGTTAGACTAATGTGAACTTATTTTATAGATACCTACGCTATTTGACATGTCAGTTTTACAAGTCTTAGATAGAGACATTTATTTAGTTATATAAAAATAACTGCTTCGGTGGAGCTGTCGTAGCGAATGCGACTGTTGTGCTTGAGGTCTCGGGTTTAATTTCCGAGTCGGACCAAATGCTTGTATACCTAATTAACAAATATTGGTATTGGAGTTTGGGTGTTTTCTATGCAAAATTTGTGGGTATTAGTAAAAAAAAAAATACAAAAATATACAAATTTACTTATCAGTTGTCTAGTACCCTTAGAACAAGATCTGCTTAATTTGGGACTAGATGCTGTTAAAAACAATACTGATGAAACTGACCCTTATTATTTAATATCTTTTCATCATCAGCCTGTCGCAGTCCACTGCTGGACATGGGCCTCTCCAATCGCACGCCACTTGGTTTGATCCTCGGCTTCTCGCATCCAGCTCCTGCCAGTCGACTTGCGGAGATCATCACTCCACCTGGCCCGTGGACGTCCTACACTACGTTTGCCGAGACGCGGTCTCCACTCTTGAATCCGTTTACCCCAAAGGTTATCAGTTCTGCGGCTAATATAGCCAGCCCACAGCCAGTTCAGTTTGCTAAAACATCTTTTAGTTACACACATATTATGTTTGTTCATGCAATTAAATGTCTAATCTTGCCTTATTGTTAAACATATTTTGAGTAAGAAGTATTTTTAAATTATATTTATGTACATGCTTATTATATAAAACGTATTTTAATGTATTTATTTTTAGAACATGATAAAATGAGCACGTATGTACACACATCAAAAGTGTCTAGGGATCAACATATGTGTCTAGGGATTAACATATATTTTTGCAATAACTTTTCTCCTGATTGATATTAATTAAAATTTTCTTTAAGGATTCATCAAATAAAGTGTTTTCGTTTGTCACAGTAACGATAAACCAAGTCACCTTTGCATTAATAAAGAAATTTGCCATTTTCCTAATAAAAGGATTTTTGACATTTGAACCACTAACATTAAAGTTCGAAAAAAAGACTGAAATAACAGTTTTCTTTAAAATGTTATTAGGTAACTTAAACAATTAATAATCCGTGTTTCTACCGCGAACACTAACAACACAAGAATCGGTTTGGCATACTCAAAATGAGTTCATCCAAATCACGCTGTGGAATGGCCGCCCATGTTCGTTGCAACAACAAAAAAAGGTCTTCTTGCGACTGGATACCCTCCATATTCGGCAGAGCTCTTCTCTGTAGCATATCCCATGCATGCTCAATCGGGTTCAAGTCTGGCGACTGAGCAGGCCAGGGCCAAAGCCACATCTCAATCTCAAGAAATCCGCATAAAAATGCTTGATCCCTAGACACTTTTGATGTGTGTATATATATATAATATACATATGTATAAATGTGTATAATGTATTTAAGTTTAAATATATTGTGAACTGTGGACATTCTAGTTGACTACATAATATGTAACCTTTCTGTACCTCATAAGATTCTAACACCACCTGAAGGTTCACTTGAGAATGCCGGATTATTTTATAAATAAATATACGTAATTACAAATTTTAACAAAAAAAAAACCAAATTCAAGAACTAGACCAAGTTGAAATGGGACCACACGGGAAGCACCAGGTTCAAATAAAAAAAGATCAAAATCGGTTCACGTAGTCGAAAGTTATGAGGTAACAAACATAAAAAAAAACAGTCGAAATGATAACCTTCTCCTTTTTTGAAATCGGTTAACAATACATCCGAATCACCACATATATTACTACTTGTACAAGTACAAGGAACATTTCATTTCGTACAAGATACACACATTTCTTTCCCACTTTATCGATATAACTACAAAGGCCACGCTTACAAAAGTTGTTTAGCTTGTCCTTGACTACAACCCGCATGCACTATAAAATTCATTGCAGGTTTCAATTCGAAGTTCATCAAGTGTGACCGTGACATGGATATCGCGAGCTAAGTTTACTGACCAGCTTTCTACAGAACCTTTGTGTTGTTACACAAAATGCTGTCTTGTTATATTTATGTGAAAAGTTCTTTACAGATAATATTTTACTTTAAAGCAATGAACGGGTAAGTTATGAGAGAACTTTTCAAGACGTTGAATTAATTAAAGATAAATGGACTTTAAAAAGCACTTTAATTTATTTCTTTTCAATCTTTTTAGGGGGCTACTTTAATATATTTTAAAACAAAAAGTCTTTTTTTTTCGTGGTACCGTACATTATTAAAAAAATTTCAACATCATTATTATTAATATTGTACATCACAGTTTACTGCTAGACAAAGCCTTCTCTAATTGCACGCCACTTAGTAAGATTCTCGGTTTCACTCCACCGGGCCTGTGGGCCTTCTATACTATGTTTGCCGAATAGCGGTCGTCACTCAAGAACACATAAACTAATTTGACTGCACGGTTGGCCTGGTGGTTTAAGCGGTCGCCACGCCGCTTTCTACTGCCCCAAGTGTTGTGGGTTCAAATCTCACACGCTTGTTCTGAGTCTGGGTATTCTTTGTGTCCGTTTCTTGTATGTTTGTAAAGTCCACCGCGTCAAAGGATATTTATTGCTAAAGCGGGAGTTGTCTTATTAAATAGAAAAAAAAAATTCGTTTACCAGTTCTGCAGTTGATAAAGCCATCCCAGTTGAAGATTATGATAAGGATTTAAATGGAATAAATAATAGACAAACTCTTTACTGAAGTCTTATCTATACTATAATATTATAGAGCTGAAGAGTTTGTTTGTTTGTTTGTTTGAACGCGCTAATCTCAGGAACCGCTGGTCCGATTTGAAAAATTCCTTCAGTGTTGGATAGTTCATTTATCGAGGAAGGCTATAGGCTATATATTATCACGCTACAACCAACAAGGGCGGAGCACTAATGAAAAATGTTTCAAAAACGGGGGAAAATTATCACGCTACGGGCAAAAGTATACGCAAACGAGGTTGCGTGGGTAAGCTAGTACATCATATTGCCTGAAATAATCTAATTCTATTGGGTTTGGCATCTCACACTTTTACAGTTTCAATGTCATAGACTATTAATTTCAATATCACAAAGATCACTGCCAAAGTGTTAGTCATATTTCGGTTTCACTACAATTTCAAGAAGGTCAGGCTAAGGACGCTGGCAACAAAAAAAAATTGGAAGAAGTCCAAACATGTCGAACGATATACTCGTAGTCTAAGTATATGATGTCATATTAGTGACGTTGTTTAGTTTAAACGGGGAGGATTTCCTCCCCTTCCCTAGAGTGCCATTCCTCCTCTTCATGCAGATATAAGGGGCCGCGGCAATGACTATCAGGTACTTTAATCTGCTTATTTCGTTTCGATAAAATAACATTTTAAGAATGACAACGTTATTTTTTACCCGACTACGGCAAAGCCAAAGGAGGGTTATGATTTTGACAGGCTATGTATGTATGTAAGTATGTATGTATGTATGTATGTATGTATGTTCATCTGTTCCCTCTTAGCTCCTTAACTACTTATTAAAACTGGATAAATGAGGTATCGTTAGATGCGTCTTGATCGTCCGCTGGTTATAGGCTATTACTAAGTTTCAAGAGCTATAGTCCATGTAGTTTAATGTACCATAGTCCATAACACTTTAACAACGCGTGACTACGGCTTTTGAAACTTGTTTCATACTTTTTCAGCGTCGTTTTTTGTCGTAGTTGGGTTTTAGTTTTTACTTTTTTTTTATTGCCGTTAACTTTCCGTAGGCAAGAAGTCTATATAAATTTTAAACTGTGCCAAATTTTATACTCCTCCGTTCGCATGATTTTTTGTAATATATTCAATAGCAAATGCTTAGTGCAATGTACGCAGAGGCTCACATTGAGTGTTCAGGTCAAGAGACTTGATAAACAAAAAATATTAAAAATAAAAACCAGCGTCAATATTTAACAATAAAAACATACAAGTTTTATATATATTCGTAATCACCGTAAAAAATCTTTATTTTGATACCACACTCGATGTATTTTGAAAACATTTTTTTTCTATTACTTTTTGGCGCCAAAAGTCCTTATTTTTTAAAATTTTGATGTACCCAGTGTCACTCTCACGACTAAGACGAATCTATTGACACCACTCACATAAAAATACGACAAGCCCTTTAGGCTCTAGGGCGTGCCAAAGAAATATACATACATACATACATACTCCATACATACCCTCCTTTCGCAGTAGGGTAAAAAGGAGTACAAAGATTTTGCTTCACGTTTATATTAATTTAAAGATAAAGGCACTCATTTGTTTATCAGATAAAATACCACAGTAAAACTGATTGAAATGAAAAATTTAATGTAAACTGCATGTACTACAAGTACAATATTATAGGTAACGTATATGATTTTCAAGGTATGTATTAGTTATATCTAAGCGAAACCGTTATTTACCTGTTAGTAATTGTTATTTATTTTTTCTTACAGAATGTGCATATCGCAAGTTTCAAAGTAAATTAATGTTCGTAAATCTTTCAAATTAAAAATAATACTAATAGCAATTGTAATGCACTTCAAGTTATATGTCAATATTCCTTATGTTAATATAGAAGTTGATGACAAATACGTTACCTACATTACTTTTTATGGCAAAGAATAAAAGGTCCTTCAATTTTATTCAGAACGAAACCCTTGTCATTCAAACTGTCTGTCCGTCTGTCATTGCCTATTTGCTCATGTAGATTATGTGTGAGAAATGGACAATGAGTGACTTGTGGAATCCGGGTATTTGTAAGTAGTTGTGACTTTGATAGGTTCGTTGTCTGTTTTTCAGGGTTCCATATCTCAAAAAAATAAAGGAAAAATTGCGATAACCTTAAATACTTATATATCTACAGGTTTGTACGGAACCCTCGGTGTACGAGTCCGTCTCGCACTTGACCGGTTTTTTGTTATTTAGGAGTAAGATAGTATAATAAATTAAATACTACTAGTGGCATCTATTTGATAAATTTTAACTCTAGTTAAAAAGGTTTACATTAATACTATTAAACTGAATGTTGTTTTTATTTCTTTCCGTGATCAAGAAACGGTTTTCAACATTAATTGTTTTTATCCGACAACGATGAAATCATAGGGAGGGGTAATCGTTTTGTCAGTTTTTGTATGCCTGTCTGTATGTTGCACCTCAGCACCTCCACTATTGAACCGATGTTAATGACTAAGATCCGAGTAGGCCTGTTGGTAGTTCCGAAGTGTCAGTTCGGTAGGGGGCGAAGCTAAGGAGGTCGAGCTTTTGCGGGTTGGTCACATGGAGTGACCAATTTGCTAGTTACGGTCGTGCCTTATCCAATGTCACTACCTTCTATGTGCGAGGTCTTAGCAAGGTTGAGCTCCAAGAGGAGAGGACCCCAAGGAGCATTCGTTGTTTAAAACAGAGTAGAAATACAGACCGGAGTGATACCACGGCCTCACAGAAAACCGGTGTGAAACAGCGCTTGCGCTGTGTTTCACCGAGTGAGTGAGGATACCGGAGGCCCATACCCCAACCCCAACCCCTTCCCCTTCCCAATCCCAATCCCCCAAAGGCAGGCAACGCACTTGTGACACCTCTGGTGTTGCAGGTGTCCATGGGCGGCGATAATCGCTTACCATCAGGCGATACGTCTGCTCGTTTGCCCCCTATTCAATAATATAAATATCTAAAAAAATAGAGTAAATACTACACAACATTAAGGGAATATAAATATCTAAATATTTCTAATAGAATAAATTAAATTAAAAAGCTTTTTAAGAACAAGCTTTTACTGGAATGCCTCGAGACGAATCAAACGAGTCCAAACTCGATGATGTTACGACGTTTCTTTACAGAGTTCCTATGGCCACCTTCCAGCTCCAGCATCAGATCAGCTCCATGTCATTATAATATTGTATTGTCACGCTATATACATATGTTAGCAATATTTCAGCAAAATCGGTTGAAGATATCTGCTTCAAAATTGAGTTGCAAGATTCCACCCGAACATACAAGCATACATACATACATTGCAAGTTAATAAAACGCTTGTAAAATACAGTATCGACGTTCTTAATTTGACCCAAGTTGTGCAACATCTCTCGCTACAAAGAGAAATATCAAAGCAGATAAACATAATTGAGGCAAAACTTACAAATATACCATTCAATTTAGGTGAGTGCACTTGAAAAGCTTACATAGCAAAACTGTGATTTTGTACCTCAGAACGTTCTACTTTTTACCTGGAAAATTGAGTTAAAAGGAATTCTGTCTCTGTAAACTTTTGTGTTTGTATCTGTAAATAAAACAATTAAGTTGTATGTGTATTTGTTTCTTTTTCAATATTCTTGTAGATACACACAAATTAATGTAATTTATGTGACGACGAAATGTTCTGTGTTTTCACTTCTGACAAGCTGGCCCATATCTGCCGAAAGTATGACTCTTCTACGATTATTAATATTCCTTTTTTGGAAACATTTAGTGTCACAGACTATTCAAATAACAATATTGCTTCAACAATATAACCAATAGTTTACAATGTTGTCAATAAATATTATCTATATCTAATAACTGCTGTATTTTACCTCAAAATATCTAATGATGTGATAAATCTTACCGAGTATTCTGAACATGATGGACGCAAACCCCAAAAGCGGGGGGTTCAAAAGGGTTGCCAATATGTCATTTAGATCAGAGGGTATCAAAAGGGCAGAACGATCAAAACCATTTATTAAGTAAATTATAACATATCATATTGAGGCACATATTTCTTGAAAACGTTTATGAGATAGTAACATAGTGAATCTTGTCAGAAGGTGTAAAATGTTATACTGACCAGCTTCAATATCTAAGGCCGGGCGCACACCGAAATGGTCGCAACAAGACGGTTTTCGACAGTTGTCTTGTGCTGACGCACACCGCATGAGACGGAATAAACGGTCGAAGAAGGGGAAGGGACGATTTGATTATGGATATTACGCCTTTAAAGAGTGTTTGTTTACTTTTTATACTTATACTTCCTGCATTAAAATTCCACAACGCACGTCCCACCTAACACAACGCTTTTTACGGCAACCTAGGCGATCCTCGAAAATTTATCGACAACGGCTTTGGTGTGCGACGGTCGCACCTAGACAAAGCTTTTTACGGCAACCTCACCGAGCCTCGACAAACTGTCTCGTCGGAGACAGTTTGTGGAGACTAGTGTGCGCCCACACTTAATCTTAAAATAGTGAATATTAAAAAGATCGATGCGACCTTCCAAACTCAAACAGACAAAATCGCTAAGTTATTAAGATATTTTTTCTCGTATATTTATTCGATATGGTACGGTAGCATAATTTTCAAAGTAATAATATATTATAATAATAGACCGGCTGACAACAAATCCCCTATTCATCGCAATTCCAAAGAGTTACTTATTTTTTTCTCAATTTTCAATTCATGGAAAATCACAATATTATTATTATTATGTGTTATGAAAGTAAGAAGGTTTGTTGGAATATTTATAACAAAATTTTAACAAAAACCGACTTCAAGGTTCGACACGATTTCTGTTAGATGCCGTCATCAGGTCTTAATGTCCTTATTATGGTACCACCGTTGGGACATCTCCTTTCTATTAAAAAAGAATCATCAAAATCAGTTCATAAACGGCGAAGTTATCCGCGAACACACGTAAAAAAAAAAGGAAACGGTCGAATGAGAACCTCCTCCTTTTTTGAAGTCAGTTAAAAACTGATTATATCTCGTATAGCTTAAATAAGCATTATGATGCTGGACGGGTTTCAGGGGCTCTAACGAACTGTAACCTTTAGTTTTCTTGGTGGTTTCAATCTGAGCTGCACTGGTTGAGGTAAAATCCCGACTGTTCATCAACCATTGCCATAACTATCCAACTATTGTAAACCAACTTCTAACACAAGCTAAACGAATATTATACTTTTTTACAAGAATATTAGGTAAGTATGAATTATCATCAACCCATAATGTCCCACTGCTGGGCTCGGATCTCCTCTCAGAAGAGGGCGAAGGCCATACGTATGTATGGATACTATGTTCTAAAAAAATGCGTTTTGGTTTTTACATCACACTATTTAATTTATCTCCAAAGGACGATAATTTAGATTCTATGGCTAGTGAAAAACGTACACTAGAAAGTGTCATAAGACTTTGTCTAATGTTAAAAAATACCACTTAGATAAATACATAACTATTTTTAATATAAATATATTACTTACTATTTTATTCTTTAAATACTAAACAGGTTTACACATTACTTTCTTTACACAATAACTTATATGCGAGATATAGGTACATAAATCAATATAGGTTAATACGTAAAAGGAGAATGGCAGGTCCTGTACCGCTGGCATATGTATTGCTGGCAATAATTATGTGATCATGTACCGCTGGCACATATGTATGTGAATGTCTATGAGATTTATACCGTTTATTAAGTAAATGATCTAGGAATTACGTTCACGTATTATCATATTTTTAACCGACTTCAAAAAAGGAGGAGGTTATTAATTCGACTGTTTTTATCTTTGTTACCTCATTACTTTCGACTGAGTGAACCGATTTTGGTGTTTCTTTTTTTATTTGAAATCTGGTGCTTCCCGTGTTGTTCCATTTCAATTTGGTCTAGTTCTTGAAGTGGTTTTTTTGTTAGTATTTTTTAGAACTGTGATAAAAGAATTTTAATTCTGCTCATGAAGTTGTTACAGTAATCTGAAAACTAGATGGTGATTGGTGATGGTGATGATTTTTATTGTAATCTAAAAACTAACTTTTTAAAGCAAAGTATTGTAAAAATCTGAGATTTAAAAAGTTATTGTCGGTGATATTAGCAGCCAAATAAATACAAAAACAATCCCTACCATGACATTCGCCAGGCGGTACAAAAGTCCCATACAAACCTACCATTGTCCTTTATTCGTTAAAGTAAACCGTCATTAACCAATAACTTTATTATTTCTTATCTCTATCTTATTTAAATACATGCTTTTATAAGGTAAATAGTAGCATAATAATATGTCTTATTCTGATACTGTAAAGTTTCATCTATATACGTACAGCAGTTTTTGCGTGAAAGAGTAACAAACATATAAACATCAATTCCTCACAAGCTTTTACATTTATAATACAGTTAGAAAGTAGAATGAAAATGATGATTTCATCATTATCATCAGCCCGTTGCAGGCCACTGCTGGACAAAGGCCTCCCCCAAGGTGTTCCTTGGGGGAGGCCTATGTCCAGCAGTGGACTCTGGTAAGCTCTGTGGTGTTCCACAGAGCCCGGTCTGTTGCTTTCTGCGTCCAGTCGGTGCCAGCCCTATAACGTAAGTCGTCCCGCCATCTGGCCAGAGGGCATCCCACACTACGTTTTCCAAGACGCGGTCTCGACGATGATTTAATTTTAATAAAACTTTATCACCTGTCTAAAGTATTTGTAATTTTTTAGAGGAATAAAGTCTTTTGGCTTTTCGTTTTGGAAGATTTTGACAAGAATTATATGAAATTCACGTAATAAAAGCCATTCTATGTTTGAACCTTGAGTAGCTTCTGAGTTAAGAGCTAATGTTGCAAGCAATGTCAAAGTCAAGTCGATAATATAATTGTATAGTTTAGTGTTGATCGTATAAATAGTGCGTCATTATTTTTTACCTAATGGATACAAGCTATCTTCAACCTGCCTTGTAGGAATGTTCACCCAATTAAGGTCGTAATCTTCACCAAGAGTCTCATTATATTCGTCTATTAAGGTCGTACCCCAGTGTGGATACGCATATTCATAGTATTCACCAGGCTTAATTGAGGCTAATTGATAAATCGACCACATGTAAAATCTGAGGTCTGTAAACACGAAGTAACTATTGTCTTGGTATGTTATCATAAAACATCCCAACCCTACAAGATTGTTAACGTTGACCAAAGGCCCACCATTTTGTACACCAGGAAATCTTTCGGGATTCAGAATACAGATAAATTTCCCCCACCATTTTGGTAACAGTTTTGAACAATCCACAATTTGTTCTATCGTAGGGGCGGTGTAAAATATTTTATAATTCTCAGCAATATGTTGGTGATATTCATACCCTGAACCTGCGAAGAAAAGGTCGTTGTCTATCAAATCGTCCTTCGCTTGCGTTAAGAAAGTTCTTGTTGGATAAGCCCATTTTGGCGATATGTAATGAAAAAGATACATTTGGTCTAATGTATGAACAATGCAAACGTCGTGACGGGGCACATGGTAACAGAAAGGACCATGGCAATGTTCTGGGTTCGAACTCCTAGGAGTTATTCTTGTCAGTTTCCAGACACGATATCTCCAAGGCATATTATTCCCCCCTTTTCGTCCTAGAGCCCAAACACGTACGGTTTTTGCATCATTCATATAAGGATCCAGCAAGTTTGCAGCGGTTAATACGGTTCTTCTATTGAGTATAGCCGCTGTGCCGAGATTAATCATTTCTGTAACAACGTAATTATCATCATCATATAATAAAATCGTAACTGGTCGCTGTCTGTACATGGATGATATATCAGGAAAACTATTATAGGCTTTATGAACGCAACAGAACCCAAAACAATGATTTTTAGAATTTTTGTCTGTTCATCTGTGCGTTTGTGCGCGCTAATCTTAGGATCGGTTAACCGATTTGAATGCGTTTTTCACCAATCTGTTTTGGTTTGCTTCACTTAACATTTAATGTTTGTATCATCTAAATCGATTTATAAATAAAAAAGTTTTGTCAGTTTGAAGAATCCCCCTGATATCCGACCTTCACGCGGACGGAGCTGCTGGGAAAAGCTAGTCTATAATAAATATTCTCTATTTTATATTTGTAGATGAATTTGCTTTACTTTAGCTTAAAGCGTATGTTTAAGGTATAAACCATTAGTGTAATGATGATGCAAATGTTTTCTTTTACTACAATTATTCCTATAATCTTTTATCCTTTTCTCAAATTTATTTATGGTACGCCCAATTATTTCTCTTAAATATCCTACTCTCCCTAGTAGTCATCATGTCTTGCGCTATGTTTTGAGTGGTCTAAAACTCCTGGCATATTTAAAAATATAAATCAGATTCCATATCCGGGATGGTTATCGCTCCTTGGGGACCTTCGTTTTTTTTTATGTTTGCCCCGCCAAAATGACTCTACTCTGCCTGATGGAAAGCATAAGTAGAATCCAAGAGTGATGATCACCATACTCACTGCGAATGCAGACAATGCAGCATGGCGACCCACACCATGGCGGCCTAGTGATGCTTCTTTTTTTTTTTTTTATGTATGGCCCGCCATAATGACTCTACTCTGCCTGATGGAAAGCATAAGCAGAATCCAAGAGTGGTGGCCACCATACTCACTGCGAATGCGGACAGTGCAGTATGGCGACCCACACCATGGCGGCCTAGTGATGCTGCTGCATCTTTTAGTCTAGTCAACAAGTATGGAACTTGTTGACTAGACTATTTGGGCCTCCGGTCTCGCACTCACCAACGAAACACGACAGCACGATCGCTGTCATTTTACGTTGTTTTTCTGTGCGAGGGTAGTACCGCCCCGGTCGAGCCGGCCCATTCGTGCTGAAATCAGCGTGGCTCTACTACCTCCTGAATTTCTGCATCTTTTAGTCTAGTCAATAAGTATGGAACTTGTTGACTAGACTAACGTCGTCCTTTAACAGTGGAGGGCGATAGCTTGATTACATTCAAAAACATAGAAAAGTTATTGTTAATTTTATTGAATTTAACTTACGGTAAGATATTCCAGCCACCACATAAAGTCTCCTTCTAAATTCTTGTTCAGCCCAATTCCACCAAGGCGTGAATAACTTAAAATAATGATGTTCTGACTGTTGCCATCTGAATCTACTTGTTCGCGCTACCCATTGATCCAATCTCCAGTTACCAGCATATTCTGTTGTGGTTCCGACATCCCAGTAAGCTAAGATGCCGTTTATGCAAATCCATAGTAAAAGTATTCTGAAAATTATAATACTGAAGAGTACTGTTATAAACCAATGCTGGGAAATCATCACATTTTTGTAACCATTTGCATTTAGTGTATATTTAGTGCAATTCATTAACTCTGGACATATTAAATAAATCAGTAAAAATTGTTTTTTAATTGGTTTACGACTTCTGAATGACCACGGGTTTATGTATTTATTTTTACAGGTATTTTTTCCAAAAGAGACAATCCCCGCACTAGGAAAATGCCTAAGTTGCGTGAAACTTTAAAAATATTTTTTTATATATATGAAATGGACACACAGAACACTCCGATTTAGTATAATTTGTGGATCACAAAAGTATTGTCCTATATGGTTTGAACTCACAACCATCAACGCAGTAGAAAGTGGCACTTGTATCTCTTTAACTGCTATTCCACTCGTACAGTCATCTAAACTCATGTACCTACTGCTACCCGTGTATATTACTTACACAATTTTATTTCTTAATTATTATTCACCATTCTCAATATTCCATGAAGAAATTTTCACTTTTATGTAATGTTAAAACAGTTTTTTTTTTCTAGATAAATAATTTTAAATCTAAAGAATAACAAAATTAATTGCATCTGAAATTTGGAAAGTAAATATCCTCAATTATCTCTCTCTTATATACTAATCTATACTTATATTATTAAGCTGCAGAGTTTGTTTGTTTGTTTGAACGCGCTAATCTCAGGAACTACTAGTCCGATTTGAAAAATTCTTTCAGTGTTGGACAGTCCATTTATTGAGGAAGGCTATATTTTATTTTTAAAAAATTAGGGATCCGTAATAAAATTGCTCTTTCGTAACCTACGGTGTGAAATCGAAAACCTATTTTTGCGTGCGCTGCAATAACTATTGACAATAGAACAAAATAATGTATTACGGGTTTATAAGTCCCATTTAGATCTACAAAAAAGTCCGCGAGAGCATATATTTAACTATCATGGTTTAGTCACAATAACCACTTTTGTGTCCAAAAAAAATATTAAATCGTCTGAAGAAAGAAACTACGTTAAATGTGTATCGTAATATTAATCCTTATCGGAATTAAGCATTATGCTATCAAGGGTATTTATGTAGAAGTAAAATACTTTTTGTTTCATCCCAATCGGACATTTCGTTTAGAAGTTATCACGAGTATAAGACGCTAAGAGTTGGTACCTAATAATGAGTTACTTGCCAAAGAGTTGTTATCAACTTAATACCTAATATTAATCTTTATCCAAATATATGTGTTGTTGATTATGAGTATTAGATCTTAGAAGAGTATAATAAATACATCTATACAAATATATAAAGCAGAAGAGTTTGTTTGTTTGAAGCGCTAATCTCAGGAACTACTGGTCCAATTTAAAAAAATATTTCAGTGTTAGATAGCCCATTTATCGAGGAAGGCTATAGGTTATATATTATCACGCTAAGACCAATAGGAGCGGAGCACCAATGAAGAATGTTACAAAACGGGGGAAAGACGCAAACGACGTTGCGTGGGTCAGGTAGTTGAATAATAATTTGTAATATATAGTATTTTAGTTCTTTGATTGCATTTTATTGAAATTATATTATTATATCCGATTTTTTAAATGACATGACCCTGTAATCATTTTGTGACATATTGAACAATATTTTGTAATGTATAGTATTTTATTTCTTTGATTGCACTTGATTTAAAATTATATTATTATTAAATTTAATTTTAAAAACGAAAATACATTTGTACGCCAATAACTGGCAGATCATAGAGTGACCGCATTTATTATGTAACATATTGTACACCTGTGATCACAAAAAAAAAAGATTATACTATTGTAAAGATTGATTTGATTTAATTTGAAGAAAACATATAAACTTCTAATGTGCCAAATGACCTACAAATGCTTCTGATCAAAAAACTTTTTCTTTCTTAGAAGTGAAAGCGAGATCAGATGTTTGTTTAGCCTTGGATAGTCAGACTACAGGGCGCCAGTGTAGCCTGCCAAATATTATTATGTGAGTCTCAATGTAACTTGAACTTGAAGACTTTGGCTCTACTGCTGACCTTGACCTTGGATTAAAAGTATGTGCTTCAAGAATAAGGATGTAAGAAAATTATTAACCATACGGACCATACGGGAATATTGAGGTATTCGTTAATTTTTCGCGTACATACATAATGCAAATTGAAGACTTATATGGTTTTCTCATGGATGACAAGTCAGAACTGAACCAAATTTAAATGGGACCATTCGGGAAGCACCAGATTTCAAATAAAAAAATAATCATCAAAATCGGTTCACCCAGTCCAAAGTTATGAGGTAACAAACATAAAAAAAAAAAACAGTCGAATTGAGAACTTCCTCCTTTTTGAAGTCGGTTGAAAAAGGATACGAATGTTGAATATTATTTCTATGGGAGCAAAAAAATGTTCTTGTTTTAATAAATAATTATTTACTTGCTTAGTGCTAAACTAGTAATACTAAACTTACACAGTAGCTACATCTAATTTGCTTTCCCCCTTTTCGCTTTTTTCTTTATAAGTAGCTTAACATATAATTGCAGTTTCATTACTTACAACTGACGAATACAATTTTTTTAATTTTTTTTTATGGAATAGACCGGCAAACGAGCAGACGTATCGCCTGATGGTAAGCGATTACCGCCGCCCATGGACACCCGCAACACCAGAGGCGTCACAAGTGCGTTACCGGCCTTTGGGGGATGGGGGGTTTTTATACATTTTCAACAGAATTATTATTTTTCAACAAATAATAAGTCATCACTTAATCTCTTCACAATTTATTATAGCTAAGAAATATTTCAATTGAGTCAACAAAAGAAACGTATTACAATTGCTTAATTCGTTTAGAAACACTTTACGGGGCTGATATATGTTATGATATCTGTGCTGTGCTGTGCTGCTGTGGCTATCGTACCGTGGGAGAGCCACGGTTCGGCATGAATGGGCCGGCTCTACCGGAGTGATACCACGGCCTCACGGAAAACCGGTGTAAAATAGTACTTGCGCTGTGTTTCACCGAGTGAGTGAGGATACTGGAGGCCCATACCCCAACCCCTCCCCCTATCTCCCCCCAGCCCCCAAAGGCTGGTAACGCACTTGTGACGCCTCTGGTGTTGCAGGTGTCCATGGGCGGCGGTAATCGCTTACCATCAGGTGATACGTATGCTCGTTTGCCGGCCTATTCCATTAAAAAAAATACCTAAGAGTCGACTATGGGAGCAAACAATATTGTTGTCCTCAACAGTATAGCAAAGAGAAGGAAAACTTGATACAAACTATATACCGAGTTGGTATATAATTTATTTCAGTTGCCTGGTCAGAAGTAATTTCACTTACCCATCGGGTACATGTCATTTTTAATTTGCCAACTAGGTATGTAGGGCTGATTTTCATTCCAATCAAATGTACCAAACCAACCAGTTTGCACGCTCCATTGTGGATATGCATACTCGTAATACTCGCCAGGATTGATGTGAGCATGAACATATATAGCAATGATGTAATAATAATAATAATAATCATCTTAAGAGGCTCACGTTGGAGGGCTGGATCAAGGGTCTGATGCAGAAGGCAGTCCTTCTTGACACGGCTCGTATTGTGAGGAGGTTCCTGTCTCTGGAGCCCTAACCACCGGTTTCTTGGTCCCTGTACCCGAAGTCGGTGGTCTACTATTTTTTATATTTTTAAATGTATTTGTTTTTATATGTATATTTAAAAATGTAAATAATATGTATATATAAATGTAATAAAGAGAATAATAATAATAAATATTTCGGACATTTTAACACACAACGCCATCTAGTCCCAAGCTAAGCAGAGCTTGTGTTATGAGTACTAGACAACTGATACAAATACATATATCCTTTTTTTTTGTAAATACATACATATTATACATAGAAAACACCCAAACTCCGAAACAAATATTTGTAGATCATACAAAAATTTGGTCCGACCCAGGAATCGAACCCGAGACCTCATGATCAGCAGTCGTACACGCCAACCGCGAGACCAACGAGGCAGTTTAATATCTTAGGTCAGTAAAAACAAAAACCCTGTCATCGTTGTAGCGGATTTCAAAGCATCCGACTCCAACAATAAGGTGGTTATCATAAAGCCCACCACCGTTTTGCACTCCAGGTAAATTATTTGTATTCGTAACACATATGAATTTACCCCACCATTTTGGAATCACCTCTGAGCAGTCACGTATAATAGCTTTGCTTAAATGAGTGTAAAATATTTATAGTTTTCATAGATGTGTTCTAGATATTCATATCCAGACCCTACCATGAATTGTAAATTTGTTAAATAAAACATAGCTGTAGGAGGAAGAAAAGCTCTGGTAGCGTATGAATACTTCCAAGAAACGCTTGGGTAGATGTACATTTGGTCCATTGTATGAATTAAAGCTACGTCATGTCTTGGTAAGTGATACCCGAAGGGTTCATGTTGATGTTCCGGATTCAAGCTTCTAGGAAACAATCTTGTGATCCTCCAAGCGCGATATCTAAAAGGAGTTGTGTGTTCACCTTTGCGACCTAATGCCCATATGCGCAGTTTCAATGCATCGTTTTCGTATGGTTCCAAGCAATTTGCTGCTGTAAGCACAGTTCTTCTATTTAATAATCCACCCGTACTAAGATTCAGCATCTCTGTAATAATGTTCATCTTTAAAAAAATATAAACTATTAGGTTAAAAAGATTTCTGTATACTGTAAACGTATTAAGTGAGTGTGTGATTATAATTATTAAACGTTCCAAGTGTAGTATGAAAGTACACTATAGACAACCCTATATTAAGTTTGACAATATTGGTAAATATATTATCTGTAATAAATTGCCGTGACAAATAAGAACGCCTATTGACATACCAAAATGTATAAGTCTATTAATAGTGATATGTAATGACTGATTATATTTAAGGAAGTTGAACGGTGTAGGATATGACAATGACACGAATGCAAGTAAACAATCCCGTGCGCACTCACGCACCCACAAGTTCACATTCAGAAACACACACACAAACATATAATAATATAATATATGTATCTAACTAAGTAAATCATAGAACTTTATAGTGCCCGGTTTTTGTAAAACTGAATGTAACCATAATTAGGGGGGAGACCTGGTGTCCAGAAACACAAGCCTCGAGCTTAGCTTAGGCACCAGTCTTCCACAATACTATAAAAGAATTATATGCAATGTATATTTTTAAATGTAATGTATACTATATTGTGGCAAAAAATAAACTTTATATATCATTATACCAAAATGTATAAGTCTAGTAATAGCTGTAAGTACAAAGAAGTACAATTATGTAGTAGTTTGCAGTTTTTGTTTGTAGCTATGGCAATCGTTATTGAAAGTTAGTGCCCTCAACTGACAAATTTTGAAATCAGTTCGTCCTCAAGTTTGAAGAGGGCCGATGCCAGTGGCTTCGTGCTGATATTCGGGTAAAACCAGGTAACCAACCCGAAATAATCTATTATGTCTCATATTACAAGTATATAAATTGATGGCGAGTTGAATCCCATATGGGTTCTAAACGATAATAAATTCATGACCATTGAAATTACATTAAAATATATTAATTAATGAACTGATAATTACCATTACTTCTTCCACCAACACAGTATTCCTCCTTCTGAACTCTATTTCATACCAATCCCACCAAGGGAAAAATAGCCGAAAGAAGTCAGTCTCAGATATTTGCCATCTGAACCTACTTTGTCGTGGTGTCCAATCTGTGCGCCACTCCCAATGGACGGTGGTCGTACCAAAATCCCAAAACCCAAATACTTGAGGACAAGGTAACCACAACAGCATAGATCTGAAAAAAAATAATTAAAAAGAACTAAAATAGGTTTTATTAAAAACAAAAATTTAAATAACATTTTCATAGCGTGAGTGGTCTGTTCTAGAAATTTCGGGCACCCAATAATTTTATTGTTTAATCTGATCAATGGCATTGATGAGGAAAATAATGGTTTTAATGTTAGTTAAATTATTTAAGCACATAATTTTTCTTCGAAAATCCCTTTGTCAATTGGTGAAAGTCGGATGAAAATTTGTTTTGTAGTTTTTTTTAAATTGTGTTCATATACATAGATAGGTAGACTCTGATGGGGACTTTAATATTTTACATAAACTGATAGTGATTTGGTGGTTCAACTAAAAATGTGTGCCAAATTTCAGATCAATCAGTCAAGACGAAGAGGATAAAATTAAACTTATATAATTTGATCTAAACAATATACTGGTAATATATCGACCGGAGTGATACCACGGCCTCACAGAAAACCGGTGTGAAATAGTGCTAAATGGTGCTTGCGCTGTGTTTCACCGTGTGAGTGAGGATACCGGAGGCCCATAGCCCAACCTCCCTCCCCCAATGTCCCCTCCCCCTTGTTACGCCTCAGGTGGTGCAGATGTCCATGGGCGGCGTTAATCGCTTACCATCAGGCGATACGTCTGCTCGTTTGCCCGCCGATTCCATAAAAAAAAACAAACACGTACAGGGCAAGCTAAATAAAACCGTTTAATTTAGGCAGTGTAAGCTTCTAGAGTAAACCCACAATTACATGCGCCTTTTTTTTGTCCATACCAAGAAAGGCGCATCTAATTGTCCATTCAAGAATACACGTCTGAAATGGTACTTACAAAACGTCTGAGAGCTGCATTTTTGTCTGAGTTTCCTTTACCCAAAATTATACATTACTGTTAGAATATCTTGATTTTAGTAGCCTGATATAGTATTACCATATTTGTAAACATTACTTTTATTGCTGTAGATATATAGTGTTTTGTTTATTAAGTAACTCATTTGTTTACAATAAAACATCACAAGGAAATGCGATAACAGACTTGGATTTTTATGTAGTCATTTTCCGAGTTCGACAGAGCAGGAAATACAAATGGATTGTGTTCTTATCGAAGTGTTGAAGTGTGTATTCTTTTTAATTGCAAATGCTACAAGAACGTTGATTTAAATTTTACCAAGAGAAACCTATGTTACTTATAATGTCATGCAGAAGGCGATATGGATAATACATTATTGTTAAAATACCAATTACCTATTCTATACAAATAAATAAAATTGGAGTGTCTGTTTGAAACATTAAAATAACCGCTTTTTGCATATATAGACCCTCGACATCACTGAGTACTTGGGTCTGATTGCAGTAGATCTGAGTAAAATTCGAAGTGCAGCCGTATCGCAGACTTAAAACCGATCCCAACTACACACATCGAAAGTGTCTAGGGATCAACATATGTGTCTAGGGATCAACATATATTTTTGCAATAACTTTTCTCCTGATTGATATTAATTAAAATTTTCTTTAAGGATTCATCAAATAAAGTGTTTTCGTTTGTCACAGTAACGATAAACCAAGTCACCTTTGCATTAATAAAGAAATTTGCCATTTTCCTAATAAAAGGATTTTTGACATTTGAACCACTAACATTAAAGTTCTAAAAACAAGCTTTTACTGGAATGCCTCGTGATGAATCAAACGAGTCGAAACTCGATGATGTTGCGACGTTTCTTTACAGAGTTCCTATGGCCACCTTCCAGCTCTAGCATCAGATCAGCTCCATGTCATTATAATATTGTATTGTCACGCTGTATACATATGCTTGCAAAAATTCCGGCAAAATCGGTTGAAGATATCTGCTTCAAAATTGAGTTGCAAGATTCCACCCGAACATACAAGCATACATACCTTGCAAGTTAATAAAAAGCTTGTAAAAAATGGCCGAATCGAATTCAATTAATAACAAAGTTATATTTATTAAATAATTGTAAATCTAAATGAATCTTAAAATGAGCACGGTCCTCAATATAACAAATAATATTATAACCGCAATGTATACTTTCTAGTCTGTTTGAAGTTGATGCCAAACCTAATAGATATTTGGTAGGCTAGGTACAAGCACAAGGTACTTAGGTGCCTAAGTTCATTTTTTATTTAGTTCTTAAGATACTTTTAGTTTACTTAGAAGTTCATTTGAAGATTTCGGTTGTGGCGACCTCCACATACAGCGTTGTAACAACAACATAACATACTACAGCGCCATCTACCGAAGATACGTCGAACTACTGAGTTACGAAGGAAACGAAGAAACTACCAATCCTGAATCACGCAATGAAAGTTCTCAAGCCCATTATCATATATAATCATGAATCAACGGGCATGAATACAAAGAATACCCAGACTCAAAACAACAATATGTGGATCATAGAAAGAGTTGTCCCATGTGGGATTTGAACCCACAATACTTGGCGCAGTAGAAAACGGCGTGGCGACAGCTTCAACCACTAGGCCAACCGTGCAGTCAATTAAAATTGTTACTATATCATCAACAGCTTTTAACATTCCACCGCTGGACATAGATTTCTCTTGAATACTAATAATAGTAATATTGAAACTAATTCATTTATAAACTAACGTTTGACATCGATCACAACAGTTATTCTAGTTATTGCGGTATTTTTTTTTTTTTTTTTTTATGTATGGCCCGCCATAATGACTCTACTCTGCCTGATGGAAAGCATAAGCAGAATCCAAGAGTGGTGGTCACCATACTCATTGCGAATGCAGACAATGCAGCATGGCGACCCACACCATGGCGGCCTAGTGATGCTTCTGCATCTTTTAGTCTAGTCAACAAGTATGGAACTTGATGACTAGACTATATGGGCCTCCGGTCTCGCACTCACCAACGAAACACGACAGCACTGCTGCTGTCATTTTACGTTGATTTTCTGTGCACCAAAAATGCTAAAAATGCCGTCTATAGTAGCTACTCACAATGTTATTTCCATTAGTGAAAGAAGTTTTGAAACTGGCGTAGTCGTTTTTCAGTGAGAACGTTACGAACAAACTCACATTCCAATTTAAAATATAATTTACTGTAAATATTAATATAATGTTTAAATTATTTTATCTCTTGTCAAAATCCACAACACCAAAAATGCTAAAAATTATATCCAAAACACAGAAAAACGGAATAAAATGTTCACAACTATTTTATTACTGCTATTTACTTATCTAGGTCAAAGATACTAGTATAACAAAGGGGCGATTATTCAGAAACAATGGAAGTATTTGTTTGCATCGGTACATGCCCATATTGTACATAGGTTTAGTACAGCTATTAATCATCAATAAAGAATATTTAATCTATTTATATATATAAAACAGTAAGGTGACTGACTGACTGATATACCCAGAGATCAACGCACAGCCCAAACCGCTGAATCTAGAATCCTGAAAATTTTGCATGGAGTTTCTTTATATAACGTAAGTGAGCACAAAGAAAGGAATTTTGGAAATTCCACCCCTAAGAGGGTAAATCAGGGGATGAAGCTAGTCATATATACAACATCCCAACATTAACCGTGGGACAGTGGCCCGCCAGGTGTGATCACCTCGCCTGGTCGGAGGATCCTCCCTTTGTGTTGGAGGGACATGTGACGTGTTTCTCCACACGGTTATTGTATAAACAATGTGTACTTTCTGTTCGTTATCTTCTATATACACACATCAAAAGTGTCTAGGGATCAAGCATTTTTATGCGGATTTCTTGAGATTGAGATGTGGCTTTGGCCCTGGCCTGCTCAGTCGCCAGACATGAACCCGATTGAGCATGCATGGGATATGCTACAGAGAAGAGCTCTGCCGAATATGGAGGGTATCCAGTCGCAAGAAGACCTTTTTTTGTTGTTGCAACGAACATGGGCGGCCATTCCACAGCGTGATTTGGATGAACTCATTTTGAGTATGCCAAACCGATTCTTGTGTTGTTAGTGTTCGCGGTAGAAACACGGATTATTAATTGTTTAAGTTACCTAATAAAATTTTAAAGAAAACTGTTATTTTAGCCTTTTTTCGAACTTTAATGTTAGTGGTTCAAATGTCAAAAATCCCTTTATCAGGAAAATGGCAAATTTCTTTATTAATGCAAAGGTGACTTGGTTTATCCTTACTCTGACAAACGAAAACACTTTATTTGATGAATCCTTAAAGAAAATTTTAATTAATATCAATCAGGAGAAAAGTTATTGCAAAAATAAATGTTGATCCCTAGACACATATGTTGATCCCTAGACACTTTTGATGTGTGTATTATAAAAGAGGAAGGTGACTGACTGACTGATATACCCAGAGATCAACGTACGGCCCAAACCGCTGTAGCTAAAATCCTGAAATTTGTGTGTGAGCACTAAGACAGGATTTTTTTAAATTCCACCCCTAAGGGGATAAATCAGGGGGTAAAAGTCTGCGTGAGCGAAGCCGCGTATAAAAGCTAGTCTTTTATAATTAATAAGTATTTTTAAATATTTTTGTTATGACTAAAAATCAATACAAATCATTCCTTTATTTTAAAATGCACAGTTCCGAAACCGACGTATTTACAAATTAATGTTTGTAAATATAAATAGTTTTGAAACATAAAATGTTGTTGTTTTATAAATACTCTCACTCATTAAGTTAACGAAGTCATCAGTTAAACAGTGTTACAGCACACATTTTTTTGTGAAATTGACTTTATTTGTCGTAACATGAAGATCACGCAAGTCACAATTTTTTTTCTGTCAATATAGCCATTTTATCTTTATTAGGAACTAGTTGTTGCCAGCGGCTCCGCTAGCGTGTATGTCTGTTATCGCGGCAAATAGTAGCCTATGTGTTATTCTGATGTATAAGCTATATTACTGTAAAGTTTCATCAAATCAAATCAAATCAAATCAAAATCATTTATTCATCTAAGACACCAAGTGACACTTATGAACGTCGAATTGAAGCTATAGTTAAAAATCATAGATCGACACAAACAGAGGCCACAGCATGTGCTGTATTGTCGAGGTAAGTTAGGCGAAAACACCAAAATCTACTGCCTGCCTGTGTCGATCCATAACTTCCAGTTTCCAAAATGCGTAGAGCTCATGAGAAGAATACTGGCAAAGAAACTCATGGCTACTCTTTTTCAAAATCTGATTTTCAGGTACAATAGTGTTAGTATTACATGTAAGGTAAACAGTATGCAAGCTGTTGCCACCTGAAATTCCTTTTATTAAAAAGCTCCAAAATCTAACGCGCAAACAAACAAAAAAAAAAAATCCAAATCCTTTCAGTAGTTTGTGCGCGAAGAAGTAACAAACATATACACAAACTTTCGCCTTTATATATTAGTGTGATGAAGTGTGATAGTGTGATTATATTGATAATTTGGTGAGCATATTATCAGAAATATTTATTAATAATACTGTGTTTGCAAAATGATTGTAGACACAGTACAATTAATAATGACAATTCATGAATATATGCTTTGAATTTGAGTAATAATAAAAAAAATAATATAAATCGATACAAATATAAATGTATTTTTTGGTTTTGTCAAGACCCAGTATTATTTTAATATTAGTTCTTTTACAGACACATCAGTACATTTTGTTGCTTCGTACACAGTATTTCTGGGTTTTGGGATGTCGGGACGACAACGGAAGATCCTTGGTGGAGGTGGGACGAATTTACACTTCAGACTGGTAGATTTAGGTGGCAGAGAACAGAACACAACTTTTTCAAAATGATATACCCTTGGTGGGATTGGCATGAAATTGAGTTCAGAAGAAGAACGTACGCTGTTGCCGGAGTATCTTATGGTAATAATCTTTACATATTTATACAAAAAGAAATAAAATTAAAATTTCTGTTTGTCATTTAAAATTAACACTTTTTCACTGTAAACAATGATTGTGTATCCATGTAACTTTTATGTTAGTTCTGATAATAAGACGTATAATTACCTTTTTAATCATGATTATAATGTAATACGCTGTGTTGTTAATTACATTCGATAAAAATGAAAAAAAAAAACAAGTAACAAAAATACAAGTTAAGAAATATATTTGAGATCCTAATAGCATGTCTTTTCATAAATGTATTTGCATTTTTATGCATTTTGACCGAACAGTAGACGCCACTATGAGGAATTAAGGATTAAGTCGCAGTAAATAATATATCTACATATTATATAAACAAGGTCAGTTGTGAAAGACAGAATTCACAAGTACGTGGGAAGCCCTCAAAGATTTTAAATATTATTTGATATTGTAAATCCCTCATTTTTTTTCAATTTCAATAATGCAGAAGCATCTCACTAGGCCGCCATAGTGTGGGTCAATATGCTGAACTATTACATTGTCTGCATTCGCAATGAGTATGGTGACCGTGATGGTCATGGGTTCTACTCATGCTTTCCATCAGGCAAAGTAGAGTCACTTCGGCACGCTTCATTAAATAAAATATATAAAGTAAAATCAATTCTCACCAGATTTTAGGGTTCCGTGCCAAAGGCAAAAAACGGAACCCTTATAGATTCGTCATGTCTGTCTGTCTGTCTGTCTGTCCGTCTGTCTGTCCGTCCGTATGTCACAGTCACTTTTTTCCGGAACTATTAGACCTATAATGTTGAAACTTGGTAAGTAGATGTATTCTGTAACCCGCTTTAAGATTTTTATACAAAAATAAAAAAAAAACAATAAATTTTGGGGGTCCCCATACTTAGAACTGAAACTCAAAAAAAAATTTTTCATCAAACCCATACGTGTTGGGTATCCATGGATAGGTCTTCAAAAATGATATTGAGGTTTCTACTATCATTTTTTTCTAAACTGAATAGCTTGCGCGATAGACACTTCCATAGTGGTAAAATGAGTGTCCCCCCCCTTTAACTTCTAAAATAAGAGAATGATAAATCTAAAAAAAATATATGATGTACATTACCATGAAAACTTCCAACGAAAATTGGTTTGAACGAAATCTAGTAAGTAGTATTTTTTTAATACGTCATAAATCATAAACTGCAATTTACCTTTCATTCAATCAACACAAATATAAAAATAAAATAAAAATTATATTATGTTACTTGCTGCTGCGGAACCCTTCATGGGCGAGTCCGACTCGCACTTGGCCGCTTTTTTTATGGAATAGGGGACAAACGAGCAGACGTATCACCTGATGGAAGTGATTACCGCCGCCTATGGATACCCGCAACACCAGAGGCGTCACAAGTGCGTTGCCGGCCTTTGGGGAATGGGGGGGGGTGGGGTATGGGCCTCCGGTATCCTCACTCACTCGGTAAAACACAGCGCAAGCGCTGTTTCACACGGGTTTTCTGTGAGGCTGTCGTATCACTCCGGTCGAGCCGGCCCATTCATGCCGAAGCGTGGTTCTCCCACGGTAAAATTGAATAACCCATAGATAAAATAACATGTAATAAAATTATGATCAATGATTTATTACAGGTATGATCAATCTTAGTACGGCAACAATTTTGAATCGAAGAACCGTGATTACGGCTGCAAACCATTTAGACCCTTATATGAACGACGCTAGAAATTTACGTATATGGGCCTTAGGACGTTCAGGAGACAATAATACACCATATAGATACCGTGTTTGGAGGGTAACAAGGATACTGCCAAGAAGTTTAAACCCTGAACATCAGCATGGGCCCTGGGGCTACCATTCTCCAAAGGATGACATTACTATAGTTCATACTTTAGATCAAATGTATGTACATCATAGATTCCCTGGTTCATATTCTTATGCGTACAGAGCTTTTCTACTGCCGAACAATCGCTTATCGAATCTTATTTGGTATGCTGGTTGTGGATTTGAATATCTTGCCCATATTCGTGAAAACTATAAAATATTCTACCATTTAACAGCGCAGTCACATTTAAGACAGTGCTCAAAGTTTATACCAAAGATGTGGGGAAGATTTATTTGTATCGATAATAACATAAATTTTCCTTGTGTGCAAAATGGTGGTCCCCTTTTAGACAATGAGTGGATTGCAGGAGTAGGCAGTTTTGAGATACGTTACAATGATGAAAGTTATTTAGTTTTCACCGATTTGAGATACTACATGAAACATATTTATACCCTCGCCGAAATAAAACCAGGAGAGTATTATGAATATGCATACCCTCAATGGTCCGTAGCGTCAAGCTGGTTGAATGAGGCTATGGGTTATTTTGGCTCGGGTAATAATCCTTATTTACCTACTTATAATATAAGAGATGACCTTTATCCGCTCGGTAAAAAGAAATGAATAAATATAATTTATCTGTATTAAAAATGAATCATAACAATTAAAAATGTATTGTTTTTTTATTATAAACTAGCTGAACCCCGCGATGTTACCCGTGGTTATTGTCGTACCGCGAAGTTAGTTTTAAAAAGTAGCATAAGTTACTCCTTATATCATCAGCTATCTATCAGAGATAGTCCAGTCAAAATCGGTCTATCCGTTCCAGAGATTAGCCGGAACAAACAGATAGACAGACAGACGGACATACAGACAGACAAAAATTGTAAAAAATGTTATTATATACATATTATGCATTTATTAAAAAAACGGATATTTTAATATTACAAACAGACACTCCAATTTTATTTATTTGTATAGATTATTTGTATAGATGTATAGATTATTATTTTACTACCACCTACCTACTTAAAAAAGGTAAAAAAAAACAAGAAAATAATTCCGATTAAAATCGAGAAATACTAAGGTACAAAAATGTTCAAGGTAGACCCGTGGTCGCACCCACTGTATACCAATGTCATGACATGGTATGCCAATGTAGGTGCTTCTGGCATCCACATAATCATAGTAGGTATACTATGGTAGGGTATAATATACAGTTGATTCGACCGCGGGTCTACCTACCACTGACGAAATATACTACTACTACTATCAAAAAATCAGTAAATATCACGATTATGGAACACACAAACAAATTAGTTATAGACATTAACATACACATACTACAACTATAACCAGCGGACGATCAAGACGCTTCTAACGATACCTCATTTGTCCAGTTCTAATAAGTAGTTTGGAGGCTTGGAGCTATGAGGGAACAGATGAACATACATACATATATTAGCCTGTCTAAATCATAACCCTCCTTTGGCTTTGCCGTAGTCGGGTAAAAACAGGCAGCAATATAGGTATACATGCATAATACTCTCGAAAGTCTCAGTAGACACATTTTTTTTAAATTCGGAGGAATCTGAACCTCCTCTTGTCTGAAGGTTTCAGAGCGGAAATTAGGATGAAAAACCGAGAGGAATCTCGAGTAAGAAAAATAAAGTATATTATGTCAGTGTACCTACCTACCAAACTTTCGCATTTATAATATTTTGACCACAAACGCCATCTGTGCGTTACAACTATTACTTTTGTTTTACTTACTTCCAACGCTCTGAATGAAAGCTCTAAACGCTCTAAAGTTTCACGCCGTATTAAAAAGATGGCCCTGCTTACTTTTAATTTTGTTCTGTGATTTAAAATTTTAAAATAAACTTTACATTGGATAATCTGCCAAACAGCCTATGTGTTTTACATAGGGGGCAAATTAGTAAAATGGGGTGAAGAGCACTCAAAAAGCGGGAAAACATCTATGTCTCTTGATTTGCAATTAGTTTCATTGTATTTTCCTTTTTTTTTACCTTTTTTATTTATGCTATAACTTTATGCACAAAATATACCATGGGTCCGCCATGGTATATTTTGTGAGATGTGTGATTGTGTATTAGTAGAGAATGCCAAAGGCATTCTCTACTAGTCTACCGTTGAGTGGTGCGGAAATGAATAAAAAAGTGCTCTATAGTTTCTTTGGGAGTTTTAAAGTAATCTTTAAATAACTAAATTTTAAGAAATAAAAAATACTTGTATCTAACTAGTTAGGTGTGTAGCGCCGAAGTCCTGAAATGTAGTATTATCTACACGGTTCAATGGTTTTGGCTATATTATTCTTTAATATATGAGTTTTTATATGAGACTAGCTGACCCACGCAACCTCGTTTGCGTCTCCTATTGCCCGTAGCGTGATAATTGACCCCTGTTTTCGAAACATTCTTCATTGGTGTTCCACTCCTATTGGTCTTAGCGTGATGATATATAGCCTATAGCCTTCCTCGATAAATGGGCTATCTAACACTGAAAGAATTTTTCAAATCGGAACAGTAGTTCCTGAGATTAGCGCGTTCAGGCTACAGGTACTCATAAAAAATGTCTAATGCGTATACTGGGCATATGGTGGCCACGAACCATCACTAATATAAGACTGTGGGAGTTAACCGATCAGAAACCAATAGGAGAGGAGAATCTGATTAGGAAGTGGCGTTGTATTGGTCACACGTTGCGGAGACCTGACAACCACATCTTCAAGCAGAGCTTGAAGTGGCAAGCGGACGGCAAAATAAAACGCGGCCATCCTCAAAATACTTGGAGGCGATCAGTCGATGGAGAGGCTGCACCTATCGACTACAGCTGTACCAATCCCGAGGTTGCTGCAAAAGACCGGGAGAAATGGAGGTCCCTTCTGAGAGCCCTATGTCCCTGATAAGGGATAAGAGGATATTAAGTAAGTTAGAGTTTGGGCAAAAAAGATGTGTTAATGGTAACACTGTATGTAAAAAGCATTTTTTTTTCGATTATAGCGTTATTTGCCTTCATTTCAATACATAATATAGAATGTATTTACATCACTCCACATTTACCCATTTTACAAGCTTATTATTAACTTGCAATGTATGTATGTATGCTTGTATGTTCGGGTGGAATCTTGCAACTCAATTTTGAAGCAGATATCTTCAACCGATTTTGCTGAAATTTTGCAAGCATATGTATATAGGGTGACAATACAATATTATAATGACATGGAGCTGGAAGGTGGCCATAGGAACTCTGTAAAGAAATGTCGCAACATCATCGAGTTTGGACTCGTTTCGCACCTTTAAAGTAAAACCGTTACTAAACGAAAAATTTCACGAATTGAGTTATCAATGCCATCTATCTAAAATACACGTAAACTGTAAAATAAACTGGTCCTTTTTGTCAAATGTCGTATATAACGCCATTTAGCGGTAAATTAAAGCGTTACTAAACCAAGTTATGATTGGCTCACTTAATACAATATAGTGTCTATACCAATAAGAACATGATCGTAGAAGAGTGATGACGGATGCTTAAAACAACAATGTTATTATTTGGATAAACACGGCTGCAAGTCACAAATAAAGCAAGTTTTTGATTTTTTTCAATAGGTATAGTGTTTCAATTTGTATAGACACAGTTTTCGTGTTAAGAAATTACGCAATTCATAATTAAATTTTATTGATAAAATGTTACAGTTTGTATAGTCACAGTTTACCTTTCTTTTTTTAGAGATTAATCCTATGACGTTTATCACTAAAGAGTAACCATTCCTTTAGTTACAGTTTTTCGATAAGTAAAGAGTAAATTAAATCATGTGCTTAATTACAATAGTGGAACATTTATGTTAGTCACAGTTTATTTTTTTAGGCAACGTACATTTTGCATTAAAATTTTAGAAGTAAAAGTTAATTCGGGCGTTCTGGTCTCTCGCCAAGGCCATCGAAGGGAATTTCTGCATGTATATTCCTATGAATAGAGGTACAGAAATCCACCTCTACCTATAGAAAATAATTGCATGGTTGGCCTGGTGGTTTAAGCGGTCGCCCCGCACATTGCACTACGCCAAGTGTTGAGGGTTCAAATCCCACGTGGGACATCACTTTGTGTGATCCACAATAGTTGTTTTAAGTCTGGGTGTTCTCTTTGCCCGTTTCATGTATGTTTGTAAAGTCCCCGCGACACAGGATGTAAATTTCTAAGGCGGGAGTTGTGTTTTTAAAAGAAAAGAAAAATTCGTTGGCCTACGACGTAAAGGAGAAAGCCGATCTTTTGGCCAAGCATTTCACGTCTAACTCGACCTTGGACGACGGGGAACAGGAGCCGCCTACCATATTGCGGTGCGAGAGCCATATGCTGGATATCCAGTGCCACCAACGCTCAGTGCGTTTAGCACTTCTATACCTTGTTATCCATAAGTCGAGTGGCCCTGATGGAATCCCTTCTAATGTGTTGAAGATGTGCGCTCTAAAGTTAGCACCGATTTTAACGCATCTTTTCCGGCTCCCCTATTCCTCTGGCGTGATCCCCACACCATCGAATACTACATTGGTCCACCCGATCCCTAAAAAAGGCAATTGCTCAAATCCGTCCAACTACAGGCCGATAACCATAACTTCCCTCTTCTCGAAAATAATGGAGAAAATCCATCATTAACTATCAACTCCTGCGGTACCTGGAGGGTCATCATCTGCTTAGTGACCAGCAGTACGTCTCAGCCTTGGCAGTTAGTTTGGACATTGCGAAGGCCTTCGACCGGGTCTGGCACAAAGTGCTTCTTTCGAAGCTCCCTTCTTATGGTCCTGAGAAACTATGCGAATGGGTCACTAGCTTTTTAGCAGAAAGAAGCATAAAATCGTAGTCGACGGTGAGTGCTCTAACTCCTTATCTGTGCTGGGGTCCCGCAAGGCTGTGTGCTATCGCCTACTTTGTTCCTCCTCCATATCAATGACATGTTGCAAATTAACAGCATTCATTGCTATATATATATGATACAGTACACAGTACGGGCGTGGCTCTCTACGCCGGCACCAATAATATTTCTCAGGAGAACGTCATCGAGAGTCGAAACAAACTTGTGTCTGAAATTGAGACCAGTTTGGAAAAGGTATCAGATTGGGGTAGACTTAATTAAGTCCAATTTTACCCCACAGAGACACAAATTTGCTCGTTTGAAGATGCATTTCCTCGTTTTGAAGACACTCCCCTACCTGTCTCAGCCAGTTTGGTGTCGACATATCGAGTGAAGTCCAGTTTCGTAGCCATTTAGAGGGTAAGGCCAAGGTGGCCTCGAAGAAGCTTGGCGTGTTCAATAGATCGAGACGGTATTTCACTCCGGTTTACCGCCTTCCACTTTTTAAGGCGCAGGATCGGCCACATGTAGAATACTGTTCTCATCTTTGTGCAGAGGCATCCCAGTACCAGCTCCTCCCTCTAGACCGCATCCAACGGTGAGCGACTCGAATTGTCGATTGCCAAGATGTTTCTAATCGGCTGGATCCTCTGGCGCTGCGTAGAGATGTGGCCTCGCTATGCATCTTCTACCGCATCTAATCTTGGGAGTGCTCCGAGGAATTTTTTGGACTGATCCCTGCCGCCTCTTACCGCCATCGACCTACGAGACAGGAGTTTTATCCCCGTCATCTAGATGGTTGGCAGTCCACAACTGTGCGCTTCTCCTGAAACTTTCTGCCTCGCACAACAAAACTGTGGAATGAACTGTCGCCTGCGGTATTCCCGTACCAATACGACCTTCAAACCTTCAAAAAAAGCCCGTACTCACTCTTAAAAGGCACCTCAACAAGGCCAACTTTCAGATTTTTAACTTTAATGATAATAGTATTATTGAATTAAAAAATTTCAATAGTTTTCTATTTAGTAACATTAGTTGCACTGTAATTTCTTAGTAATATGCCATAATGAACAATCAAAATTAATGTTAAGTGTTACTATAATAATATAAATCAAAATAAGTAAAGCTGTATTTAAAAAATATTACATTTTTAAATCACATCTCATAATGTATACAGAGATCTATCATAGAAACTCATTACCTATCTTAAAGAATCCTGAACTCAGATTTTATTGAGAAAAAACAGTGACTTTTTTCTAATTTTGGCTCTCCTGTAAAATTTAGAAATTTTGTTTAGTATCGGTTTTACTTTAAAGGTGCGGTTTGATTCGTCTCGAGGCATTCCAATAAAAGCTTGTTTTTAAAAAGCTTTTTAATTTAATTTATTATTGATTGTTGTGGTCACCTTTCACTACGCCAACTTCGGTTGGCGCTACATTGAAAACTAAACTGACGTTTGCCTCGATGTAGAGAAATCTCTTAATTTCGGTGTATGCATTTTTGGTTCGTAATTGCTAATCAAGTGTATAATAGATCAATATGTTTTCTATGTATATTTTTGTATAGGTATGTATTTAGAAAAAAAAAATTATGTATTTATATCAGTTGTCTAGTACCCATAATACAAGTTTTACTTAGTTTGGGACTAGATGGCGTTATATTAAACAAAAATGTGGATTTACAAAAAACTACATTTTTTTTGTAGAGTAGGTATAATATGCATTCTTGTATGAGTTTTTTTTTACTCTCATTGGTCCTCATTGGCCATATTAATATGAAACTAGTAATTTCTATGACGGTCGAAGAGTCCTACAAAACTATAAAAATAAATGCCATGTTGATACGTAGCCCTCATTTATTCTCCCCACAACTGGTTACGAATCATCGGTTACAATTGCGACGTAAGTTCGAAAATTTTAGAAAAATATCGCTTACATGTTTTCCATAAAAATCATAAAAAAATTGAGCAATAATGCAGTACGTACTCTTCAATGCAGCAAACATCAGGTCAGATAATTACTTGAAATAGTGGCAATTATGATGAGTTTGTAAAACACGTTTTGTAGAGTTATGAAGAAATACAAAAAACTATAAAAGCGACATCTATAGAAAATGCCCACATTATTTCAATTACATACTTAACTCTGTCGCACAAACTTTGTGATGTAGTTTAAGATCGCTCAAATAGATGGCAGTTTTGAATGTTTTAAGTAAACCGCTTGAAATCTACACAATTTTTTGAAAGATTATTTTATTTGAAACACAAATTTTAATAAATCAATGTTATGATAGAAAACTTAGATAGTTAATTCAATTTTTGAATTATTTTCCAACATTACTATTGGTTTAGCATTTTAATCAAACCCAAATAAATTTAATAGTCTAGTTTTTTTTTTTATTGCACAACTTAATATTTCTGATTGTATTTACTAAAATATTTATACAAGAAAGCAAAGAATCATACAAGAATAGACCTAATGGGAACATTCACCATGGGTGAGCCAGGCTTCGGCATGAATGGGCCGGCTCGATCGGAGTGATACCACGGTCATACAGAAAACCGGTGTGAAGTAGCGCTTGCGCTGTGTTTTACCGAGTGAGTGAGGATACCGGAGGCCCATACCCAAACTCCTTCCCCCATACCACGCTGTTGGTGTTGCGGGTGTACATGGGCGGCGGTAATCGCTTACCATTAGGTGATATGTCTGCTCCTTTGCCGCTTATTCCATATAAAAAAAAACATATTTTCAGTATGTGTTTTATTAAAATTACCTCTGAACTTCATGCACCATGCACCTATTTAATTTCCTTCTCCACAACATCCAGTGATTGACCAGTAGATAATAAAAATAATACTTACAGAGCACACACAACAGTCTTCTTTTCTTTTATGTATGGCCAAAATGACTCTACTCTGCCTGATGGGAAGCATAAACAGAATCCAAGAGTGGTGGTCACCATACTCATTGCGAATGCAGACAATGCAGCATGGCGACCCACACAATGGCGGCCTAGTGATGCTACTGCATCTTTTAGTCCAGTCAACAAGTATGGAACTTGTTGACTAGACTATTTGGGCCTCCGGTCTCGCACTTACAAACGAAACACGACAGTAGGAACGCTGTCATTATACGTTGATTTTCTGTACGAGGGTAGTACCGCCCCGGTCGAGCCGGCCCAACAACGAAATCAGCGTGGCTCCACTACCTTTTAATCTAAGTTTAATCTGAAACTAGGTTGAGAGAGTAATGTGCTAAAAACACTGTTGTTAAACATATTGCATATTATCCACCTATATATTTATTTATTTAAAACTTATTGCACATGACGTACAAAGGCGGACTTAATGCCATGAGGCATTCTCTCCCAGTCAACCTTCAGGTGATGTAGAAGTATGATGTGGTAGGTGCAACGACAAAGACAATACACAAACAAATACTACAAAATCACAATAGTTACGTAAATAAAAAAAAAATACTTACATCAAATACAACTAGTATATACTACTAAAACTATATTTATATATACACATATTTGTTTAAGCATACACATACATATATTTAATAAGATATGAATATGCACAGACAAGTACTAGCGTTGTGTTTGTGCTGCCAATTCCCCCTGAAGGAGTTCTCGTACTTTTCTCTTAAATGTGAGGCGGTTTGTGGACATCCTGATTTCAGCTGGAAGTGCGTTCCAGAGTAGAACTGACTGTACATAGAAGGAAGAATTGATAAAATTGGAGTTGTGGGAGGGGCATATAAGAAGCAAGTTGTTTGTTGACCGAAGACTTCGGTCGTGATTGGAACATAAGAAACGGAAGTGTGGAACAAGGTATTCGGGTAATGAAGGGGAGTTGAGAAAAGAAAATAGACAAGTCAGAGCTCGCAAACTGCGACGTTGACGAATTGGAAGCCATATATAAATTAGTCCATTTAAAATAAATGAGCTGGTAATCTGAGAGTAGCTAAATATTAGGTAGTAGAGACACGTCAATTTCAGCAAAACAGGCCGCCTCAACCGGGGTGGTTCAACCCTTGCATAGAAGACAAACCCAAATTAACAGCATTTGTGCTGTCTTGTGTGCGAAACTGAATGCCCAATAATGCAGAAGCATCTAAACAGGCAGTCATAATGTGGATCACCATGCTGCATTGTTGCATTATCAGCAATCGCAATGAGAATGGTGACCACCACTCTTGAATTCTGCTCATGCTTTCCATCAAAGTAGAGTCACTTTGGGAGGCCTATTTATATAAACAAGTAAAATCATATAATTGTAAATAAATTAAATTAAAAAACTTTTTAAAAACAAGCTTTTACTGGAATGCCTCCAGACGAATCAACGAATCCAAACTCGATGATGTAGCGGCGTTTCTTTACAGAGTTCCTATGGCCTATCAGATCAGCTCCATGTCATTATAATATTGTATTGTGACGCTGTATACATACGCTTGCAAAATTTCAACAAAATCGGTTGAAGACATCTGTTTCAAAATTGAGTTGCAAGATTCCACTAGAACATACAAGCATACATACATTGCAAGTTAATAAAAATCAACGTAAAATGACCACGTTCGTGCTGTCGTGTTTCGTTGGTGAGTGCGAGACCGGAGGCCCAAATAGTCTGGTCAACAAGTTCCATACTTGTTGACTAGACTAAAAGATGCAGCAGCATCACTAGGCCGCCATGGTGTGGGTCGCCATACTGCATTGTCTGCATTCGCAGTGAGTATGGCGACCAATACTCTTGGATTCTGCTTATGCTTTCCATCAGGCAGAGTAGAGTCATTTTGGCGGGCCATACATAAAAAAAAAAAAAAAAAAAGCTTGTAAAAAACCCAACTGCGCCAACACCTGAAATCTTTTTTTATTTTTATAAAACATAAGTTATATATTTTTGTAATCACTGTTAAAAATTCTTTATTTTGATACCTCACTCGATGTATTTTGAAAACATTTTATTTTAGATTAAATTTTGGCGTCAAAAATGCTTAATTCTGTTTTTTTTTAATTTTGATGTACCCAGTGTCACTCTCACGACTAAGACAAATCTATTGACACCACGTTTAGGCTTCTTGAAAGAAATATACATAGATACACTCGAAAAACATTACCCTCCTTCTTTCGCAGTCGGGTAAAAATAGTGAGGAAAAACAAAGTTTGTACTACTAAAAATATTTATAAATTTTAGTTTGTAACAAAAATCAACTTTATGTGTGCAATGCAATCAAGTCTTATACACTTACGAGGTTTGCACAACAGACAGTATAGCCTTGTAAAAAATACAGAGGCTTATACTCACGTATTCTCGTATTCAAGTCAAGTTAACAAACCGTGTAGCAGTGTTCATTGAATATTGATGAAATGTTAAGGGCGTTTTACTCTGTCAGATATTCCTCTTAGACTCCTTTAGATTGGTCCAGTGGTTCTGTCTGTTGAGTCAGAGAGCGCGGGTTCTCACACACGACCTTCTGATTGCAAACTATTACCACAGAATAAATAATAGTACTTACGTATTGTATTCGTATGCTATTACCTAGTTTGTAGCCTGTATGTAATCAGAATGCTGATAAATATACTTATATATTTATAAATACATACATATTAAAGACTAGCTGAGCCCTGCGGTGTTACCCACAGTATAATAAAACCGTGGTAAGGCCGCGGGGCGGAGCTGGTCTAAAAAGAAGCCTAAATTAGTCCTTATGCGATTAGAGAAACGCCGCAGCACGTTCTCACAGAATGTAGAAGTGTGGCAGATCAACGGGCGGACATCCTCCAATCAACATCACTCCCGCAAGCATGTAGTAACCTGAAAAGGCTGCTCAGCTTCTGGGGTGATCTAGGATGGTTGGACTAGCAAAATGAGTAACTCACGTACAATGGCCCAATCAAGAGGCTAAGTGCAGAAATGGCCCGGTACAACAAACAAACAAACTCATTCTCTTCAACATTAAAAACAAACTGCTTAAAGAAAGAAGTAAATACGAGTATACTCAATTCCCTGAGGTAAATCAAAAGCTTCTGAGATAGAGAGAAACATCTGAGATGTCGTCTCTATACAATTAAACTATCTTTAAACTATTCGCTAACAGTTTATTTCAATCAAATCAAAGAAGCCTTTCAATAGCCTTTAGAAACTCGTTAATAGAGTTTTTTTTTCAATGGCCAGCTCAAAATAGCTCAAAACATTCATTGAGAATGCGATACTTTGTCTCTGCTTTAACTGTTTACATTAAGCAGTGTCCACAAAAACCTTTTCAGACCAAAGTTTTCCATTCCCGAATTACTTTTCTGTTGAAATCCAGTTATTGGTCCTCTATTTTCCTTCCTACCAAATGTTTGTATGATCTGGAAATGTTTATTTCGAAGTTTGGGTGTTTTTAGGGTTCCGTACCTCAAAAGGAAGAAACGGAACCCTTATAGGATCACTTTGTTGTCCATCTGTCTGTCAAGACCCTGTATCTCAGGAACGTGTGGAGGTATCAAACTGACATTCATATCAAATACTCAGGCCCGTATTTTAAAAGGCGTCTCAAGTATCCATTGAACTCTGATTAGCTGAAACGAGTTTCAAGTTCTTATCAAATCTCAAGCGTCTCTCTTATTATAGAATGATAATTGAGTTCTACTCAGCTGAAACTAGTTTCAATATCTAATCTCAACTCACAGTATGTTCTCAGTTACGTTTCTGCATTATCGGAATTATTGTTCCGTATCACGTATCAAATTATAATAAACAAAATATATTTAACAAACATAATTTATATATTATTGGTTATTAGTTTATATATAATACACTATTGGCTAGTGTATCAATGTAAACATAATAATAACAAGCAACTCGACCTAAATTAAATTTTAAAATATTAAAATAAAAATGGCTAGAAATTACCTATAACGGAACGTTAAAATTGTTATCAATACTTGTCATGTTGAAGTGTCAAACTATATGTTTTGGTTTTTAAATCTACAATAATATTTATTTTTTCATAAACCAAAAGGTTGTGGGTGATATTAATTGAAATAAGTGGTTAAATATGTGTTTTAAGTGTATTGAATATCAAATAATGTTAATTAAAGTGAATTGAAATGTGTATGATTAGTAATTCTTTCGTAAATAAAGTAAAGTAAAGTAAATTTTTCGTTGTTATTCAGAAACATCATTATAAAATATGTTAGTTTCCCTTAAAACGCCTTAGAAATTACCATTTGAGACTAGATTGATCTTGTCTCAGGTAAACAGAGATCACATCTGTCAAAATCTATTCCTGAGAGGAGATTTTGACATAAACATCGTTCTAAAATAAGCTGTTCACTGATCGTTACTCAATTGATTAACGATCAGTGAATCTTGTCTCAAGAGACGTTCAATAATAAAATCTCTTCTTAAAACTAGTTTTAAAACTAGATTCACGACTGAGACGCCTTTTAAAATACAGGCCTAAGGTCTACTGACCCTTGGAGCTGTGAAAAAATCTAACTTCTAAGCCAACGCGATCAAAAGATACAGCCGTTCATACTGCAAATTTTCGACACTCGCAAGAGAATCAAAACCTACAGGGTACTTCCCGTGAACTCAGAATCTTGAAATTTGGTACGAAGCAACGTCTTATAGCACAATTAATGGAGAAATTGCGAAAATTATAAAATTTTAGTTACATCATAATAAATTATACCTTCAGGTTTGTAAGGAACCCTCGGTGCGCGAGTCTGACTCGCACTTGAACGTTTTTTTTAATGTGTGATTTGTATATTTTTACAAAAAAAAATTATATAAGTATTTTAAAAGTCAATCTAGCTTTCATAATACAAGATCTTCTACTCGTACTGTGTCAATCAAATGTCTAAAAAAAATCTTGCCAAGTAGATCCACTTACGAGTTTTCCTGCTGGATTGCATGGAGCACGTTATAAAAAGTATTGCGCTACGGGAATTCATAAAATGTATAAAATAAACCAGCTTTTGCTCATGGCTCCGCCGACATGTATACCGGTTATCGCAGTAAAAAGTAGCTCCACCCTAGAACATCTAAATCTTAAGACGACCGTTGCGGTTTTTAGGGTTCCGTGCCAAAGGCAAAAAACGGAACCTAGAAATTGAACTTAACTAACATTAGTACACACATCAAAAGTGTCTAGGGATCAAGCATTTTTATGCGGATTTTTTGAGATTGAGATGTGGCTTTGGCCCTGGCCTGCTCAGCCGCCAGACTTGAACCCGATTGAGCATGCATGGGATATGCTACAGAGAAGAGCTCTGCCGAATATGGAGGGTATCCAGTCGCAAGAAGACCTTTTTTTGTTGTTGCAACGAACATGGGCGGCCATTCCACAGCGTGATTTGGATGAACTCATTTTGAGTATGCCAAACCGATTCTTGTGTTGTTAGTGTTCGCGGTAGAAACACAGATTATTAATTGTTTAAGTTACCTAATAAAATTTTAAATAAATCTGTTATTTCAGTCTTTTTTTCGAACTTTAATGTTAGTGGTTCAAATGTCAAAAATCCCTTTATTAGGAAAATGGCAAATTTCTTTATTAATGCAAAGGTGACTTGGTTTATCGTTACTGTGACAAACGAAAACACTTTATTTGATGAATCCTTAAAGAAAATTTTAATTAATATCAATCAGGAGAAAAGTTATTGCAAAAATATATGTTGATCCCTAGACACATATGTTGATCCCTAGACACTTTCGATGTGTGTACTTATAATATATTATTCATATTTATACTATAAAAGTAAGTAAGTAAGTGTACTATAAGTCATATTGTCGAGTAGATAAAAGATTTTTGCTTTTTGTGTAATCGTGTTTGATGGTTGTTTAAAAGTCCGTCTCCTGCGACTTTTCGCCAACATGTTTAGTTAACAAGTTTTGTTAGCTTGTTTTGTTATTTTTAGCCGCAGGAGACACGCCTTTACACTAAACCATAAAAAACAAAAAACAAAAATTTTGGCTACTATATTTATAATTAGGCTATATAACAGTACTTAAAATATATTTTACGAGTTTTCAACTAAAACTAAAAAGGCAAAAGCAAGCACTCAGAAGTGAAAAATATATACTCATTCAAAGTACCTACTTTCTTCGTTCGCTACAAGTACACCTCGGTTTCTAGTGAAGTAAAGATGCTTTTACAAGTGGCGGTTTTATTATTTATTCTTTAATTTCTGTTTTGTCTTTGTATCTGGGCATATTGTGGTGACTTCCTTATACAGCGAGAACAAAGACATATTATTACAGTGCCATCTACTGAAGACACACCTAACTACGCAGTAACTAATAATTCTATATCGCGATGTAGACATACTTGCGTTGAACAATATACATACAAATTCTCAACATGAACATTGGGCCGCGGCCCGCATGGCATAATCCTTACTTTGTTTAAGAGGTACATATTATAGACTAACCGACCCGTGCCCACTTCGTTAGGCGTTAACCGCCCGCTTTTCTTCCACTTGATTTACAAATACTATTATTTTTAACTGATTTTTTTGTTCAACCATAATAAAGTGTAGCCTATGTCACCCCTGAATACTGTCGCTTTCTGTTAGTGAAAGAATTTTCAGGATCGGATCAATACTTCCGAAGATTACCCCCTACAACCATAAAAACAGAGTTAAAAACTTAACCTCTTTATAATATAATATTAGTACCTATAAACTGTACACAAATAAATGATGATCATCTTAGTCACAAAATATTGATACCTGTAATCTTATTCAATGGCCGAAATTCTTAGTCTATTAAAAAAAATACGATGGAAGGAGCCAGTATATTTCGAAGCATCAGTTTGCCGCGTTTTTAATTTGCGTACCTACTTAAAATATACATAAATAACGGAAAAAAGTTAAAGATATTGTAATATACATAAGAAATATAATAAGTAAGTAAGCATGTTCCTTTACCTGTGTATTGGTAGCAAAAACCTGCTTTACTATTCCACGTCACGTAAATAAGACTTCTATTTGTATTCGCTTCACTTTTGCCGGTTACTTCTCTGTAAAGTCGAAGAGTTGGGAAACAGAGAAAAGAATATAAAACAAACGTAAATTTTATATTCAACTTTAATTTTATACAAAAAATGTACTTCCCTTACACAGTTTAGTTAAAATTAGTTCAATAATTTGAAACTTAATTTAGTTTCAAATTATTCAACTAAATTCAGAATAAAATATTTGGAAGTAAGTATATGCTTTTGCAGTGTCTATATTGTCCAATTCAGACAAAATATTGTAAACTGTGTTAGCCATTTGTAAAGTAATAGATCCACAATATTATAATGCACAGCAGAGGGTAGACTAAAAATTCATTTAAGAGATAACTGGATATTAGAGCTATATTCATTAATAGCACAGAATAACTAATTGTTAATAGCAACGGCTCATGTTTATTGTTTATGTTTATGGTATACTCCGGAAACTGTGTGTATACTTGTGTGATACAGGTTTGAATTTGTAAATTTATGATACAAGCGAACTTTTTCTGAACATATACCGTTTTGATAGTAATATCAGTTTATTATGATGTTTAGAGATGTATGTGTGTGTTGTTTGTGTGTTTTTTGATTGTAGAAATATATGTATATTTATGAATACCTACTTCAAACTTTTAAAATTGGCCATCTGGCCTGTGTGGTATTGAAGATCAATATATTTTTCCTTAGGAAAGGCCTATGTTCAGCAATGGACTTTTAAGAGCTGTTGATGAAACATTTTGTTGTAGCATTTTTTTATTACATTTTAGCAATTTTTAAGATGTTCTGAGAATTAGTTGTTCAGTCTATAAATGTTTATTTATCTTCATAAACTTTTGAAATAAACCTAAACTTACATTTAAAGGCAGCGTTTCTTATAATTATATCTCCTGCAACAAAAAACCTTATTACTTTAGTGTCTCTGCTACTGTGCTAAGGAAAGCGCTGCGCAATGTTACGCAAATTGTTTAATAATACATTGTGAAAATGTTGTGTTGCGAGTACAGGGGATTGCAATAAAAGCTTGAATCACCTCCGCCATAAAGAATAATTGACGGTCAGTTAGTTAGTTAGTCATGCATAGTTAACGCTGAAAGATTAAAATATTAGTATTAGTATCTATATATTTACATACACAAGTACATAGCTTTTATAATCTGTTCCTTAAAAATGCAGATAAATTAAGAATTTTACTAAGTGCATAAAATTAAATAACTACATTGAAAAATCTGGATTCTCGAGCCAAAAATTAAGAGCAAAGGAAAATGGATTGCATTTAAAGCACAAAATGTTGCACTCTCCTAAAGTGTTACAGCGTTTAGTGCTTATATTTTTAAGCGGATATAACCTTTTCTGCTTTGAATTGGTGGTTCACTAAAAATGAGAGTTACAATGAAGCTCGTTTTTTCGTCGGATTTTGATATTTTATTCTTATTTTTTTTATAATGACAACTCCCGCATTAGGATTAAACATCCTGTGTCGCGGGGGACTTTACAGACATACATGAAACGGACACAATTAACACCCGAACTCAGAACAACAATTTGTGGATCTTACAAAGTGTTGTCCCGTGTAGGATTTGAACCCACAACACTTGGCGAATTCGCAAGCGGATTGGCGACCGCCTAAACTGCTAGGCCATCCGTGCATTTATAGCGTCGTATACAGTTTAATTACTATTGCCAGTTGATATTATTGTGGCTTCTCCAATCACAGTTTAGATTACCTATAAGTGAACCTGAGTTCGCCTGCCACAGGTAAATGCAAAAGAAGTTGTATGTAACTATGTACGTAATTTTTTGACATCTACAAACTTTATTCATCTATTTTAAGTTTTTAGTATACAACTACTTTTACTCTTAAATGAAAAAAATAGTATCATTCTTAAAAATCGTAAAGTTAAACTAAGTATTACAAATTATGGAAATAATAATATAACTTTTATAGTTTGTGCCAAAAAGTGTGATTGAGTTTTTCTGATTATAGAAATACTTATTGACCGCTCGGAGTTTTGAATTTGAGGTCTGAACTCTCGTGCCTCGGAAATAAGATCCAGATCTCTCCTCGCTCGTATCGGATAGTCATCTCATCGGCTTGTAAGAGTGAGGAAACAGAGAGTGCACCTATGTTTGCGCACACACTCGTGCTCTATATATCTTCTGTGTTGACTGGTCTCTGTTGAGACTGATCGTCGTAGCCGAAAATCGGCAAGGAGTACATTATCATCATGTTCTGTATACCGAAATACAATGCACGTAATTATTAAAAACACTGTTTAATTAAATAACAAGTTAGACCATTATTTCTATTGTTTGCAAAATCAGACTAACTATACCCTCGGGACACAGAGATTCAGTATTATGGGAAAGCAAATGCAGCTCCATTTATTTGTATACATCTGCACGTACAGAACAATTGTGAGTTAATTATCTGTGTTTTGTCTTAGACGTCGTTTATATTAATAAAGCAAACAAAGTAAATAGAGGTCCGTGTAATAAATAAAGCGAAACGTTTTGTAGGAATGGTAGTTGCACTAAATTGCCTACTAATTGCACTAAACTATTAACAAAGTACCTTACACATCTTTTTTATTTCGGCGTTTTGAGACGAACGGTTGCATTGTTTACTTTGCTTCTTCTGGGTATAAAATTATATAGGTTCAGTATCAACTTACTGTCGATCTGAAAGAGGCAGTGAGCTATTGCTAAATACGAAGCAGTGTACTGTGTACTACACAATGTGAGTAATAAACGGAAGTAGTCTAATTGATTGAATAGTTGATTATATTATCTAGGTAAGCATGACTGAAGATGTTTAAGATGGCCGCCAAGACCAAACGCGAAAGGCAAAAGGAATAACATATTTCTTTCAACCGTAATATTGAGGGAAAATGAGCATAATTAAGAGAAATAAAAAAGACAAATCTTTAATAATTTTTTTTAAACTGACATACCTTTAGATTTTTACAGTCAGTAGAGCTGACTTTCCATTCACTCTTGTCACACGGGAACCCTCGCCCTGATTGATCTGTATTCGCGTGTTAATATTTATAGCATATGTTGTGTACCTTTCTCGTGGTAACTAAATAAATATTATGTAAATTCTCGTGCTGAAGTGTATAATTTATCTCTCCAATTACTTTTGAGGTCACCTCGTGGCCGAGAAACCACCCTTAACGTTACACTCTACAAAAGACGAACAAATCGCAATTCTTGCTAAAGTTTGCAATGCAAACCGTTCGGTAGCTTTTCAAGAGCATATTTTATTTATATAGCTCTTTCAAGAGAGTTCAATTTAGTTAATAGCGAGGTTTATAATAATTGTTAAATTTGATGGTTACGTCGAGTATAGTATAGAATGTTTGATTAGGTACATGTTTGAGAATGTGCGTTGCTTGTTAAAAAAAATTGAAAAAATGGATCTTTTTATTGCTCTGAGTTAAATTTCTAGTATCAAAACTTGAAATGTAGGATTTAATATGTTAATTATCTCTGTAGTTTTCGGAAAAAAAAATCATTGTATTAGAACAATTTTGAAAAGATATAAAAAAATGACATGCACAAATTGCTCTTTCGTCTGGTTTTGTAATCTTCAAAACTATGTTTAGGTCGTTACAATATATTTAAATAGTTGAAGAACATATTTAAAGTGCTTGTTAGCTTAACCAGTGTCTATCTATCTTCTTATTTCTATAATTAAATAAATAAAATTAAAAAGCTTTTATAAAAACAAGCTTTTACTGGAATGCCTCGAGACAAATCAAACGAGTCCAAACTCGATGATGCTGCGACGTTTCTTTACGGAGTTCATATGGCCACCTTCCAGCTCCAGCATCATTGTATTATCACGCTGTATACATGTGCTTGCAAAATTTTAGTAAAATCGGTTGAAGATATCTGCTTCAAAATTGAGTTGCAAGATTCCATACGAACATACAAGCATATAAACATTGCAAGTTAATAAAAAGCTTATGATAACCATGGTTTTATACTGTAAAAAAATGATAAAGTTAAACACCAGAATAATTTTACCATCTCTATGGTATATATGTGCAGTTATTAATGTTCAATACGCAGTATGGGATTACTACCTAGCTGTCCCATGACGTGTAATAAATCCTTAATTGCAGTTACTACGTTATCCGTTAATACAGCCGCTTGTGCAACTGTCGGCCGAATTTCAATAATAATGCTCACATAATCGCCCGCCTACTCTGTATTACCACACTTTAGCGCATCTCCCTTAATTTAACTGCTACTTCTGAAATATCCATTGTGTCTACGATTTTATTTTCATACATACAACTTTATTCTTCATCAGGCTGTTGGTAATAAATTTTATTAATATATTTACATTCGATTTAAGAATTCGTTTTTGTAGATACAAAAACGAATTCTTAAATCGAATGTAAATAGATGCATTCTAGAGATTCTAGGACCAATTTACCTATCTTATCAAACAAGAATCACTTGTCCCTTTGGAATAAAACTCATTTTAAAATTCGAACCGTATGATGTGATTATTCCACTATCTTGGGTTTACAGAAGAATTCACATAACAGGGTATAAGGGTTTTGAGGTCGGGCTAATCTATATTCTACAGAGACAAGGTTTTAATGCAGAATTTAAAATAGGTAGGTGGGCTTATCAGAGTAGCGCTACAATGTATATTGGCCTCTTCCTGCTTTACTTTGTATAAATAGTACAGTAAACATGAGCAAAATATAATAAAAATTAATAACATTTAACTTTTTATGGTAAACGAGGGTTATCTAATGATTAGGTGGTAATGGTGAAAGAATACCTAGTATCGTTACACCTTTTCATCATGTGTATCGCAATATCAAAGTAAGGGGGCAAACTGACTGCACAGTTGGCCTAGTGGTTTAAGTGGCCGCCACGCCGCTTCCTACTGCGTCAAGTGCTGTGGGTTTAAATTCTACATGGGACAACACTTTGTGTGATCCACAAATTGTTGTTCTGAGTCTGGATGTTCTTTGTGTCCGTTTCATGTATGTTTTTAAAGTCCCCCGCGACACATGATTCCTAATGCGGGTGTTGTATTTTTTTAAAATTAAAGAGTTAAACAAGTTTTCGGTATATTTGAGAGCAATGACTTCAAAATAACGATTGTCATAGGTGCTCATGACAACCGGGACCGACGGCTTAACGTGCTCTCTGAGAAACACCGCCATCTCCCATACTCTGGGCTGCTATTAAGAATTTCTTGTAAGAAAAACCCATCAGCAATCCGACCTGGGAATCGAACCCCAGACCTCTTGACCGGCAGTCGCTCACACTAACCGCTAGACAAACGAGGCAGTCTATAACCAGCAGTAGAGTAATAAAGGCTGATGATGATAAAGATCTTGAAGTAGCCAACACCGCTACTTGTAACTCAAGCAATACCAGTGAAGTGCCGCTTTTTGAATAGGTACCCCCTTCACATATTAAAGGGACGATGGGGTAAGATTTGAGCTCCGGTAATCTCATTTAGTGAAAACAAGTAACGTGTGCGAGTGCGAGCAAAGGTAGTCATTAACTAAACGGTTTAAATCTGTTTAATATTAATCTATCTTAATGCCCTCTACTAACGTTTTATTACTAGTGAATACTAACCGTCACTCTGAAGCTGCTATACACGTAATTCCGTATTTCAAATATAATTTCGAAAGTAACGAATCTGGTTTGGCTAAACACATTGCTGTGGCTTTTTACATTTTTTTATGTATCTACCCGTGGGAGAGCCACACTTCGGCATGAATGGGCCGGCTCCGACCAGAGTGATACCACGGCCTCACAGAAAACCGGTGTGGAACAGCGCTTGCGCTGTGTTTTACCGAGTGAGTGAAGATGTTATGGTTGTCCATAGGCGGCGGTAATCGCTTACCATCAGGCGTTACGTCTGCGCGTTTGCCCCAGATTCCATTAAAAAAGTATGTCCCTGCCAAAAGGAATTTACACTGCCTGATGGAAAACATAAGCAGAATCCAAGTGGGGGTCACCAAACTCATTGCAAATGCAGACAATGCAACAATGCAGCATGGTGACCCACACCATGGCGGCCTAGTGATGCTTCTGCATCATTGGGCCTCCGGTTTCGCACTCACCAACGAAACATGACAGCACGAACGCTATCATTATACGTTGATCTTCTGTGCGATGGTAGTATCGCTCCGGTCGGGCCGGCCCGTTCGTGCTGAAATAAGAGTGGCTCACGCTCAAAAACCACCTTGAAAGCAGGTGATTTTTACACAATGCAGGCTTTTCAATGTCCTTGCAATGTTATGTCTTCATGTTAATGACCTCAAAAAAAATGACTATTCATACTGTTTAGTATTTAAAGTTTTATTATTTACCTAGGTTCTCTAGTCTCAACCAAAATCAATGAATATTATAAAATGAAATAGCACTTGATAAAGTTGCTTTCTCTGTATTGAAATATATAATTCCCCTCTTCTTTCTATTTAATCTGAAATCTGGTTTCCAAAATTATTTTGTTTTTCAAGCATCATTCATTAATATATTTTTTTCTAAATGACAAAATAAAAAATAAATAAAAAGCCCTTTATTTTTTGAATTTTTTTACAAGTTTTATCTTAATTCTAATAAGTTGATTAGAGTTAGATCTAATACTTTTTTTTTCTATTCTACCATATATTCTATACTATAGGTGCTAAACATTTTTTTTTATTGAGAAAACTCTTGTCATTCTTATAAATTTTTATAACTGAACAGAAATTGGATGGATACTAGCCGTCCAATTTTTGTTCTGCAAGAACCCCTGCTTGGGTAAAGGCCTCCTCCAAAGATTGTGTGACTTGTGCTATTTGGCTCCAGTTTGGGCCGGCAATTTTTACAATCTCGTCTTCTCATTGTGTTAGAGGTTTTCCTCTGCGTCGTTTACCCTGCGGCCCTCTCCACATTGTTGTTTTACAGTCCACCTCTGATCTGTAAGCCTCGCGACGTGTCCCGCCCATTTCCATTTTAGTTTTTGTGCATACTTTAAGACATTAGTGGCTTTTGTTATTGTTCTTATTTTTGTATGTCGTATCTTGTCTTGTCTCTTTGTCTTAAGCATGCTGCGCTACATTCCTCTTTGACAGGTGGTAATCTTGTGCTTGGCTTTAGTCGTAAATTTCCAAGTCTGGCACCCATATGTTAAGCATGGTATTAGGCTGGAGTTCATGATTCTAGTTTTCCAATTTATGGACAAGTCACTTTTAAAATTTTCTTTTAAGCCCCAGTATTTATTCCAGGTTCGTTGTACTCTTCTTTCAATTTCTTTGTCGTTGTTTTCTTTATCGAAACTGATCGATTTTCCCAAATACATGTATTTGTCAGTATATTCTAGTAGTTTCCCATTTATTTTTATTGGTATTTTAAAACTATTTGTCATTGTCATAGTCTTAGTATGATTGATTTCTAGTACATTTACGCTAGCTGCTTGTAAGGATTCCATCATGAATAGGCTATTTGACTGATTTTTGGAAATCGTTTTAAATTATTCTTTATTACGTAATAAGCACACTGCGTTAATATTTTGCGGAATTTCTACTGTATTATGAATTAAAAATTAAGATAAAGTTCAAGTTTGACAACGGCGTCAAAAAACGACATTTCTTTAATGGCGCTGGTCACATGACACGTGTGACGTCACACGCTAGTAAACAAATTCACAAAACGCGAACAATACTCAGTCGAGGAATCATTCGTTTACTAGCGTGTGACGTCACCAGAGTTGCAACAAATCACAAGGCGTTCATGTCGCAGAAAATATTTCAAAAAATTGTTACAATTTATTTCGTGCAATCTGCGAAAAAATCACATTATTTTGTTTAATTCATAGTGAAATATGTCTTTTTAGGCTATTATCTGATAGGATGACCACAATCCATAGTTTATTTTCAATATTGTCAAATAGCCTATTGCAGCTGTGAAACCGACTCAGATAGTAACACTATGTCGTCTGCGAATCTTAGATGGCTTAGGAAGGTGCCTTGTATATAAATTCCTTCTTTACTCCAATCTAGCCTGTTAATAATCACTTCCAGTATGGCTATAAATATTTTTGGAGATAGTGGATCACCTTGTCTCACGCCTCTCTTTATGGGGAAGCTTGGGCCCAGTGTTTCTAACTTTATATTAGCTATACTGTTGTTATATATGCTCTTAATTGTATCTATATACGTTGCGTTGACTCCTTGCTCTTTCAAACTCTCCCATATGCTGTCATGTGTAACTGTATCGAATGCTTTTTGGTAATCAATCAATGCGAGATATAGGGGTCTCTGTCGTTCTCTATATTTCTCAATCATTAACTCTAGTGTGTGTATATGGTCTACAGTAGAGAACCCCTTCCTAAAACCTGCCTGTTCTACGGGTTGTCTAGCATCGATTACAGGACTGATTCTTGAGTTTATGATGGTGGAGAACAATTTGTACACACTCGATAATAGGCTTATTGGTCTATAATAAGCTATATCGTTTGGGTCGCCCTTCATATATATTAAAATGATATTCGATTCAGACCATTGTGTGGGTGTTTCTGATGTTTGTAATATTTGGTTGAATAATGCAGCTAGTGGTGTGGCAAGTATATCGTGTCTTCTCTATGTGCGTATCTTCTCTAAACTCTAAACCCATTCAACTTCATAGTGTGTGCGTAGTTTCCAAGAAAGATACTTAATCTTCTACAAGTATTTAATATAAACAAAAACCTTAACCTATTCCACTTCAAAAATATAATCGTTTTAAATTTGTACATAATCTCTAACCCTAAGATCGTATTCTAAAACTAAGCTTAAACCTATGATAAAAAAGTTACATAATGCCTTTACCTACTCCTGTCATAAAATTAGTATGACCATAAACTAAAGTGTTTGTTAACATTAGAGGTAAAACTTTGTGTATAAACACCAAGAGTATAAAAATATTAAAAAAAGAACAAACCTAGCTAGCGTATATTGAAAAGAAAATATTTGAAATACAATTAAAAAAAATTGACTTAAACATTTTTGATGGAACAGGGAGCAAACGAGCAGACGGATCGCTTGATGATAAGCGATTACCGTCGCCCATGGACACCCGAAATACCAGAAGCATCACAAGTGCTACCGAAAGGTCGTATTGGTCCGGGAACACCACAGACGACAGTTTCATTTCACAGTTTTGTTGTGCGAGGCAGAAAGTTGTAGAACTTGGTTATTGTCTACTTATTTCTATCTGTATCTACGCCAAATTATATCCGTCAATAGCAATTAAATTATATCAGTACTTTTAACAGTAACTAAGTTACTACTCAGTATTAAACAGTTGTGTAGGACACCCACAGGCCAGGTGGCGTGACAATGTACGCAAAATGGCTGACAGGAGCTGGATGCGAGAAGTTTACAATCGATCAATGCAATGCGATAAGCCTATGAACAGTAGTGGACTGATGATAATACATTAGGGTAGCAAATAAAGTAATTCCTTCAGAGCCTTATTTTTTTATTATTTTTTATTCGAATTTTAAATATCGTAAACCTGACAATGTCACGACGACTTCTTAGATAGATTCATGATATACGTTAGAGTAATAAAAGAAGCGAAATCGAATTAGAAGCAGCAACAGTAACGGAATAAGAACTGTTTCTGTCAGTACCGTAACTCCATTACTCGCTATTATCCATCATTTCAGAAAACATTAATCAAGGCGATATCTAATTCAAAATCTAACACGGAATATGATGCAAAGTTCTATTTATTCGTTTACTTGGGCAAGTATACGGGTACACAAGAAATTAATGATTCAGTTTCGCAGTTGTGGGTTCAACTAGACTTTAATGTCTTTAATAACTTTCGAATGTGCGTGTACGATTAAATTACCGGGTATGAAAGCAGTTTAGGTATGTTTAATCTTACGTGATTAGAAGTTCAGAAGTTCTGCATACGTAGCGAGACTTGTAAGTTGTTTCCTCCGAGTCTTTTTCTCAAAATAAGTCGGAATTAGCTTTAAATCTATAACGATACGGTTGAATTTCGATTTTGCATGTGGAATCGAAGTGCCAGGCAAAATCAAAATTCTGAAGAAAGACTATTGTAGGACATTTTAGGGGTCCAACTATCCGTAAAGATAGCCACGTATGTTCATATGGCAACTGGGTTCGATCGAAATGTTTAGAATGGTCACCCATCCGAAAACTGTCTTGACAAAGATTGCTTAACTTACTAAGCTACCACTGACCATCCTTGACAGCATACATGTTGTATTACGCGATGAAATATTTATAACTGTGAGTATTTCAGATATGTACATGAAATTTCCGTTCAGCAAGACACAAGTTTCACGTTTGCCTATCAATTTATCGGTGACTGGAGGTACGGGTAGAATATATTAGTGTCGAGGCACATCTAATGTATGCAAACTACGGTCGCTAACAACCGCGAATTTCCCGTAAATTATTGATGTCGTCTACCTTACTTGTATCCATGCAACCTGGAGATTAAGAAATAAATTAAGTTTTATTTTAAGTAACTAGAATTTTAATTTCATTCGCAGTTCAAATACTTGATATTACTTTATAAAATTAATTTTATTTTGATTTATTACTTTTGGTCATGAAATAACAGAACTGAGTGCTTGCGTTTCAGCACTGGTTCTCAGCTCTTCCCTACATTGATATCTAGAAAAGAAACAAAATGAAATAGTCTATTTTGAAAATATGTACCTAACCAGAACACTTTGCATGTCAAACTTTTTTGGGGCAAATGGGTTCGGTTTTCCGTTAACTGGATCAGCCCTGAGAAAAAAGGATGAAGTAAACTCAGAGATTAAAAGGGAATTTAGCTGCTTTTATTGCCACAAGTATTTTAGTGTCACCCAGTGTGCTGCACTGTTTTTGGAATCCAGACCAGAGAAACGGAATTAATAATTGTCGAAAGCAACGTCCGGGACTAGGAAATCATCATAAATTGCTTCAGCCTCAGCTACCGTTGAGCTTGAATAGATTCTGATTCTCGATTTCCTGGATTCCGCATTTTTTCACCTCAATGCCTATGACGCTCCTAAAAATATTCAACCGTATTTATTATTTTGTATTAGACACTTACAGGTACTTCAACAAACTTCAAAGTTTGAATTGTAGTTACAATTAAGTATCAAACTAGGCAGCTTGTACATATTGAATGCAGAAACACGAAACCGCATCCAATTTAGTGTTAACGAATTGAACGTAGTAATTGAATGGATGTGAGAGAAAAACGCGGGAAGCAAATTATGGATGGGGTATTTTGTCATCTCAGGAAGAGGGCGCTGATAACTTCGAGTGTGTATCTATCTGTGATTTTAAAAATATAGTAAGAGATATTTTTTCACTTTAACGTTTATACCGATTATAATATAATTGGTATAAACGTTAAAGTGAAGAAATAAACTACCGATTTTAAACATACAATGTGGACTAAGGGAACAATTCCTAAATTTCTTAAATTACAAATGATTTTATAAATTTCTTGATGATACTTTTTCTTATTTCATCTGTAATAAATTACCTCACTTAAATTGCATTAATTTCATTCAGAAACAAAAATAAGAGGGCTAAGTTATCTTCAAATATAAAGTATACTACATTTATTGTGTAAAGAGATTTGAATATAAAAACTATTTGGAAATTTAATTTTCAACTAAGGCTACATGACGAATAAACGAAATATTTCCTATCAATACAGGTGCTCTGTTTATCTGTTCTTATATCATAAAAACGAAGGCACCAACATATAATTACGTTAAATTCAAATAAAGCATATACTCTTAAATATATATTATACAATCTGAGACGTAACACATATTAACTTTGATGATATATGCGAATTACAAAGTTCGAACTTCGGCAGTAACTCAGCGATGTACGACTATTTGGGTACGTTTTGTAATTAATTTGATTAATACCTCTCATTATATTTGCCTAGAAGGCCGTTTACTCTCAAATAAATTACATTATTTTTTCTTTTTATCATCCCATTTGAGTGTGTCTGATATAAAATAAATCTCTTATTATTAACAAGCTTTTATTAGCTTGACCTGTATGTTTGTATGTGTGTATCTACTTCTAGGAGTCTGAATAACTTGAAAATTTGCACAGAGATCAAAGGTCGACGATAATATAATTGTGGAGGAACGGGTTTCATGTCCCTCCAACACAAAGGGATGATCCTCCGATCAGGCGAGGTTATCATGCCTGGCGGGCCAACTGCCCAACGGTTGAAGCTGGGATGTTGTATAATATGATAATCGGCGCAAGAACTTCTATTGCACGATTCAGGATGAGTAATATTGTGTTGTACGTTACTCCGTAATTCAGTGTATCTTTCGTAGATGCCACTGTCACATATTTTCATGTTGCGCACACAAAATTTTAAAAAAAAGCCTTTTTGCTAAAAAAAAATAGTTTAAAAAAACTAAGCAAACACGCTCTTGTAAATGTACCAAACTAAAAAGTAGAATATAAATTATAGTTTAAAAAACTAATAGCAATCGAACTAAAAAGTAGAAAATAATTTTAATGTAAAAAGCGTTGGGTGCTATCTGAAAATATGTCAATAATGTATTTTTTTTCAATAACAATTTTAGATTTCATTACGTTTCATTAGAAGAAAAACTTGGTACAAACTCTTTACCTAACCTTCTGGAAAGTGTTGTATACTAAAACAAAACTCCCTTTCTAAGAAGAGGCCTTTGTCCAGCAGTACACTATTAAAAGCTGTTGATAACGATGATGCATACAGCTAAATTCCAATACCAGAAGTACATGTATTCACACTTAGTTTGATCATAGGTGGATAAGGTGAGAATTCCTCAAGCCGAGAAGACACGCCTTCTCGGCCGCAAGTGCTTCTTAAGATACAATTTAGATTATGGCTTTTATTTTAGACTAGCTGACCCGGTGAACTTCGTACCGCCATATTTATATATCTGTCTCAGACAATGCAGCATGGCGACCCACACCATGGCGGCCTAGTGATGCTACTGCATCTTTTAGTCTAGTCAACAAGTATGGAACTTGTTGACTAGACTAATTGGGCCTCCGGTCTCGCACTCACCAACGAAACACGACAGCATGCTGTCATTTTACGTTGATTTTCTGGTACCGCCCCGGTCGAGCCGGCCCGTTCGTGCTGAAATCAGCGTGGCTCTACTACCTTTGTTTTCTTTTATTTTTTTTCTATCTAGCAAAAAAAGAATGAAAGAAATCGGAATATGTGTTATTGAATTACAACTAAGTACATAGTTTGACTTTCATCCCCTCTCTACAGGAAACCGTGCTGAATTTCGGGATAAAAAGTATCCTATGTCCTACCTCGTAGTATGAACTCAAATCATGCCAAGTTTCATTTGAATCTATTCAGTAGTTTCGGCGTGATGCGCGGCCAAGATACAGACAGACAGACAGACAAAAATGAAAAAAATTACAGTTTTGACTTCAGTATCGATTATAGAGAGCCCTCCAAAAAAAAAATCTAAATATCGTTAATGTACAGAATTGGACCTGTTACATTTTTATTATAATTATAGATAGATGCTTCTAATGAGTGTCGCACCCTGCACAAGATCAAAATGTAAAAATTTGTTTTTTGAGATTATGAATAACAATATTTGAAATTATGAATTAGTAAACGATTTAGACTCAAATTAAATAATATGAACTATAGTTATAGATATATATAGAATAGGAATCTACGGGATTGCTACCATGTACCTTTTTGTTTGTGAGTATCCGATATTTCGTGTTACTCCGTGATCATGGCGCTTGCAACAGCGCCGAAATATCGGATACTCACAAACAAAAAGGTACATGGTAGCAATCCCGTAGATTCCTATTTTAATGTTAATGACCATGAAAGTTTAAAACAGTATCTCGTTTCTCTCAAGAAAATAAGTAAACACAATTTTTTTCAAATACTCTATAATGCTGAACTATATTTTAAACAAGCTGTGTAGGCAGAAATCCTATTTTCTTTCAAGCCAGTATCGTATCTTAGTCTTCTTTCAGCATATCTATATAAATGCACACCTTTTTAATTAAAGTTAAATCGGAGCGAGGGTAAAAGGTATGATAATGTTGCGAGGGTTATATTCTATACCCTTTCTTCACTAATTTCCTCTGTAGATTACCCCATAAAACCTGATATTATCAGCGCCTTGCCTTATTCCTTGTGTTCACAACCATTACACTCTGTATTATGTCTAGCAATAAAATACCTCGTATAATTAACATAACTCGGTGTTATAATATTGTTTATAATGTTAAAGAGAACATTTATTTATGTTTTGAAGTTCATGAGATTGAAGAACAATATTTGCAGTGCACAGTAACAAAAATTTTTAGTGACTGCGATGTTATTTCTTGAAACTAGGTGTTTAAGCAGTTATAAAATACATAATTTAAATTTAAATTGAGTTAGAATTTTTAAAAGTAGGTAATTTATTAAATGGAGGTAGTATTTCAGAGGCAAGTTTTTTTTGTATTTAGATAGATAGATAGAAAACTCTTTATTTGTACACCGTTTTCCATATTTACAAGAGAGTACATAAGATGACCAATATTTAATGTAATGTACAAAGGGCGGCCTTATTGCCAAAAGCAATCTCTTCCAGGCAACCTTAGGATGGATCAAAATGTATCGGAGAGACAGTAGCAGTTGACGGTGCAATTAATTTTAAGAATTATTTAAGTTGTTATGAATATAATCAGACATAAATCAGAAATAAACACACATACATACATACACATACAACATATATATATACAATAATAACTACACACATATATACATACACATATGTAATATACACTAATTACCACAGTCATTTAATTATATCATATATGAAAATGAAAAACCTTTACGTCACACCCTCATTCGCGACTGAATAAGTTATGACGTGACTGAACCAGTAACGACCTATAAAATTCTTGAAGTATTTACGTCTTGATATCAATGAGAGCTATTAAATATTAGTTTTCTTCTTAAAAAGATAGAATTTTGCTTTTGTTATATATTATTTTATTTTTAAATTAATTTATAACATCATAAAATATATTATTATTTTTTTTTTTTTTTTTATGTTTGGCCCGCCAAAATGACTCTGCCCTGCCTGATGGAAAACATAAGCAGAATCCAAGAGTGGTGGTCACCATACTCACTGCGAATGCAGACAGTGCAGTATGGCGACCCACACTATGGCGGCCTAGTGATGCTGCTGCATCTTTTAGTCTAGTCAACAAGTATGAAACTTGTTGACTAGACTAATTGGGCCCCCGGTCTCGCACTCACCAACGAAACACGACAGCACGAACGCTGTCATTTTACGTTGATTTTCTGTGCGAGGGTAGTACCGCCCCGGTCGAGCCGGCCCGTTCGTGCTGAAATCAGCGTGGCTCTACTACCTCTGGTAGTAGAGCCAACCTACTAATTCGAAGCACAGTAAGTCAGCGAACCAATGTAAGTGACATAGCTCTGACAGTAGGTTGAAGTTTGACGCAAAAATTTGTAATTATTAATTTAGACTGACTTACTATATTATATCGTATTTAATAAAAGTATTTCAGAATGAATTTCAATTAGAGTAATTGTTGTTTAATCTGAATACTTTTTTTTCAGGTTCGTCCTGTACATGTAACCTACAGTTAGTTCAGTCTTACTCCTTTTTCTCCTATATTCTGACTGCGTTGTCCAATCGGTTTTCCTCACTCACATTTTTTTATAGAATAGTGGGCAGACGAGCTGATGGTAAGCGATTACCGCCACCCATGGACACCCGCAACACTAGAGGTGTCACAAGTGCGTTGCCGGCCTTTTAAGAAGAAGTACGCTCTTTTCTTGAAGGTTTGAAGGTCGTATTGGTCCGGGAATACCGCAGGCGACAGACAGTTCATTCCACAGTTTTGTTGTGCGAGGCAGAAAGTTTCTGGGGAAGGACCCAGTTGTGGACTGCCAACCATCTAGATGATGGGGATGAAACTCCTGTCGCGTGAGAGGATGGCGGAAAGAGGCGGCAGGGATCTGTCCAAACAATTCCTCGGAGCACTGCCCATAGTAAATGCGGTAGAAGATGCACAGCGAAGCCACATCTCTACGCCGCGCTAGAGCCGAATTGAAACTTCTTGGCAATCGAAGATTCGAGTCGCTCTCCGTTGAATGCGGTCCAGAGGGAGAGCTGGTACTGGGGTGCCTCCGCCCAACGATGAGGACAGTATTCCATGTGAAGCCGAACATGCGCCTTATAAAGCAGAAGGCGGTGGGCTGGAGTGAAATATTGCCTCGATCTGTTTAGCACGCCAAGCTTCTTCGAGACCAATTTCAACCTATGAAAAATACCTCGAAAAACAAATAACATCCCCAAGGCGTCAAGCCAGCGGTTACAAAATATACCGCCCGGTATATTTATATATATAAAACTCTTAGCAATGTTTCAAATTACGCTGACCCCAATTTAAATCGGGAGGTGCTTACATCAAATGAAATTTAGAGAATTACAGAAACGTGATATATAAAGAGACAAAAAGTAGGTCAGGTTGGCGTCATTAAAAATTGAACCTTAAATGCACTACTAAAAACCAAAACATATCAAAACCTCCTTTTTAGGGATAGGAATATGTCCAGTAGTGAACTATTAAAGGATATTGATGATGATTGCACTACCACTTGATTAAAGGCTAAAACAAGTTTAGTTCCTAATTTGTTCACGTTTTAGTTGTGTTGTTTTAGTTGTAGTAGTGCCACGCTAATTTCAGCACGTACGGGCCCGACTCAACCGGGGCGGTACTACCCTCGCACAGAAATTTAACGTAAAATGACAGCGTTCTCTAGACTAAAAGATGCAGTAGCATCACTAGCCCGCCATGGTGTGGGTCGCCATGCTGCATTGATTGCATTCGCAATGAGTATGGTGACCACCACTCTTGGATTCTGCTTATGCTTTCCATCAGGCAGAGTAGATTCATTTTGGCGGGCCATACATAAAAAAAAGAGGTGTACTTCTAAGGGAGAGCACAAACGTGGACAATTTTGTGTCTTGTGGCGGATACAAGCCACCAATGAATACTTCCATAGAACCAGTATGAAATCATCCACTCGCTGCGCATACGTAAACATTTTTATTGTCTAGTTGCTTCCACGTAATGTGTTTGGTGTCGGTAACTGGATATCTGTTGAAAACACAAACAACATTAACAAATTTCCTTACAACATCGTGAGACTGACGGAAAACAAGCGAGGAATTGTGGCCAGTAGTAGCAACCGGTAACTGTTTACGGTTGCCGCCACCGTACATAGCAGCTACGGTTACCAGTGGCCAGTAGTAGCAACGGGCAACACGTTTGCGCAGCGCCTAAGAGTACTAGCCCTGGAATAGTGGCAGAGGTGGATAGTTAAATTACGTCTTACAGGATTTTTTCTTGGAGTGTACTGAATCCCATGCTCTAGAGCCACTTGTACTGACTTGTGGTGTTCACACGATAAAGAAGTGATAGGTAGATCTGAATTTAACTCAACCGTTGGGGTTGGTAGGACAGATTCTTCGTGATCAGGTAAAGGTAGAAACTTTTGAAACATATACAATTATATTGTGGTCGATTGACAATTAAAATAAGTACTTACTTATTTTTATTTACTTTGCAGGTCAATTTTTTATGCTATGAAAGGATTTTTAACTTATTATTCATAGGTAGGCTTATATAATAATTATTCCATTAAGTAGAAGATCACGAGTTAACACAATCTAATTTGTTTTGTGTAAGACAACGCATCTCTTGTTGGGAGGAAAGGTTTAAATTACACAGGTAGATAAAGCAACCCATTCATGGTCCCACAATATTTATTTTTGTTTAGTCGTACAATATGTCAATCATTTTTATGAAAAGTACGATAGAAATATTTATTGTTCAAGGTTTCGACTTCAATTTTAAAAGGTAAGAAACCTATGTCTGTGGTACACACAAATGTACAATTATTTTACTTTGGGTATATGGTTAGTTTCACTATGAAAATTACCATACTTTATGTATTCAAGTACACGTATCCGAGTGATTAAGTCAAAATGTCGCAGAGCATTACACATTAAAAAAATAGTTATTTTGTTAAATCTGTTTTTTTATGTTTTAGCTGCCAACATGACTCTACTCTGCCTGATGAAAAACATGAGAAGAATCCAAGAGAGGTGGTCACCATCCTTAATGCTATGTTTTTCAATATACAAGAAAAGGCTAGTGTAATACCATACATATTTAAAAAAAAACAGTTGTGTACATCAATCTCTTAAAAATGAATTATGTCTACAGAAATTATACTATAAAATAACCCTGAAATATAAGAAGTGAGCCAAACTTTAACGCATTTTTATAATAAGTATACCTCCATACTAATTATAAAGATCATTATGTACCATTCCAGTGTAAAGTCAACTCTAAGCAGTTCATGTTTAAATTTTATAATGAAATGTAAACATTTGTCGCCAAATGGGGGCTAATTTATTTGCAGGAATGGCGTTCTCTCAGCCGGTCGATATCAACTCAGTTACAGTAATACGATGTACAAGTAATGTTGACATGTTGTTACTGCATCGTCAATTTAACGTAACGGTAAATATTTAATTTGCAAATAAGGGAAATAGTGAATATTTACAAAATTGTAGCTATATTCAGACTAAAATGTAACTTAGGCAAATACAAAAATCATTTAGGAAACAAATGTCGATTGTTTCCTTACGCATCATCATACTAATCGAACATATCTTAAGCGATTTCTGAATCAAAAACCACTGAGTGTACAAAATGCGGAAGTGCAACAAAAAAAACTCATGACAGTCACATTTAAAATATTTTTAACGTAAGCATAAGGAATCAGAGAAGTCAATTTTTCAAAAATAAAAAAAAAAAACAAAAAACTAATTAATAAAAGAATACAGTAAATATTTATATTAAACTTCAATCACAAGCTTAAAGCCCTACAAACAGTGTTGTCGTAACATGAATGGCTTTCTTTATCGCCTTAATAAGAAGGATTAATTTGGCCTGACATAGTAAATATGACTTTACGGATCGCTAATTTGTTTTAACGTTAAATTAAGTATTTCGAGACGTTATAAGAGGAGGAGACTTCTTTGTAATAAGATTCCTTGTTATATGGATCAAGTACTAAGAGATAATGTTTTATTTACTGCACATAATTAACTTAGGTAATGTTTCATGAGCATCGTAAGGGAAACATGAGAAAAATCAGGAATGTTTTTTTTCTTGGTTATGATAGAGGGTGAAGAAAAACCGGATCAACCGATAGAAGTGACAGCCGTTGGTGACATCGAGTTTTTTTTTTTTATGGAATAGGCGGGCAAACGAGCAAACGTATCGCCTGATGGTAAGCGATTACCACCGACCATAGACACCTGCAACACCAAAAGCGTCACAAGTGGATGGGGGATGGGGGGGGGATAGGGGAGGGGATTGGGGTATGGGCCTCCGGTATCCTCACTCACTCGGTGAAATACAGCGCAGGCACTATTTCACACCGGTTTTCTGTGAGGCCGTGATATCACTCCGGTCGAGCCGGCCCATTCATGCCGAAGCGTGGCTCTCCCACGTTAAAAAGTTTCTTGTGACACTTTCAATTCAAAGAAGTATGAGTAAGAGTATGCTACTCATACCTGTAATACACTTTTTTTCTGAGCGGTAATCTCCTCGGATACCACTTCTTGGTGGCATGTTGGACTCGAACCGACTAAAACCGCCGTCTCGGGTACTAGAACCTGGGGAACCAGGTACACCCTAAAAAGAAAACCCTGGAACCTCGACGTACCTCGGGCCACCTACGGTTTGTAGATGGCTCCCTCCTGTGTGGGAATTCCGATGTTCCCGTTACTGTCCCAACAAGGGGGGAACGCGGTCTGCTTCTTCTAGGGTTACAGATGGCCTCATCTGTCACCCTCAGGCTTGCGCTTATGGAGGATGGAGATAATTTTGCGATCTCCGATGCCTGAGTCGTTTGCGGTACCTGGCCCACTCCCGAGCCTTGTGGACCGGGAGATATTGAGAACAGGATTCCTAAATCTCTCCCCGTCCCACTCCGCTGTCTCCTAGGCCTGTAACACACTATGTAATTTGAGGTATAAAAATTCTGGAACGACTTCAAACTTTTGACTAAAAAATTCAGCGAAAAAATTTCAAAGCCTTTAAGCTCAGGCCATAAACCAGTTTTATGATACACCATCAAGACTACCTCCCAAACCTTAAGCGATAACCCGACCTTTTGGTCGTAAATGGCCTCTTTAGATAAAAGCCTCAATTCTCCGTTCGAAATAGGCCTAAATATGGCCCGCTTAACGAATGAGGCCTAAAGTAGGTACTCAACATGTTTGAGCGGACTTCGTAGGGTCCAGTGCTTAATGCCCGAGGGTCATTCAATCATTTTTTTGTCATTATATTGGATTTTATTTGTGTGAAGAAATAGGGTTTGTTGTGTGAGGGAGGAAGGACATGTTCTATCTGTAAATAACTTTCGCTGTTTTTAATATTATTTGCCAGGATGCTAGTTGTCTAACTTAGCCAACCAGCTTGTTGGCCAAGTTAGAAAACTTTCTCATTAAGTAATGCTTACTACATATATAAGGCTGTACTTCATGCGTCCGGTGACATTGATTGCGACGTCAAGGCACGCATTGCTGCCGCGTGGGCCAAGTGGCGCGAGCTGACAGGTGTCATTTGTGACCCCAAAATGCCCGTTAGGTTGAAGGGGCAGGTCTATAAAACCATCATTAGGCCTGTCCTCTTACATGGGTGTGAAGCGTGGCCAGTGCTGGAACGACACAAACAAGAGCTGCGTGTCACGGAGATGAATATGCTCCGGTGGATGTGCAGAGTCACGAGAAAAGATCGTGTGCGAAATTCTCGCATCCGCGGCAGTCTTCATGTCCGTGATATTGCAGACAAAATGCAGGAGAGTCGTCTGCGCTGGTGCGGCCACGTTTTGCGACAACCGCCTACCTACGTGGGAAACAAATGTCTGGCCATGCCGCCTCCGCCGGGTCCCGGTAGAAGGGGTAGACCCAAGAAGTGCTGGTTTGACGTCGTAACGGGTGACATGCGTACCAATGGTCTCACTACCAGGGATGCTGAAGACCGGGCAAAGTGGAGAAGACAGAGCAGGAAAGCGGACCCCGGGCTCCAAAGTGCTAGCTCTGGAAGCAACCGGGAGCAACGCTAGGATGATGATGATGAATGATGACTACATATATAAGGCAGATACTTTAGAGAAAGTTTACAATTATATTGACATGACATTATATTGACAGTTCAAAAACGTACACGTTCAAAATACGCTTGAAATATCGGTTAATATGTATTTTTCTGGATAACTGAGTAGTTTCAAATAGTAAATAAATCCAAATAATGGGATGCGGTCACAGAACTGTTTTCAAATCACTCAAATATACTTGTATTTTCAAAGAGATAAGAAATAGCTACGCTTCAGAATGAATGGGCCGGCTCGATCGGAGTGATACCACGGCCTCACAGAAAACCTGTTTGCACGCCTAATCCATAAAAAAAATAGAAATTTTAAACCATTTTTACCGCTAGAAAAGGAAGCAGCACTATTTTATAACAGTCTACACTTAAGTGAACCAGAGGGGTGCTTAAAATCGATCAAAAAGCTAATAAGGTGATGATTTATTACTAAAAGCACTCAAGGAGTTCAAACAAACAGAAGCGGGGTTACAATTGCTTTACAAATACACCTAAGAGTAGGAATGGAGATTTAGGCAAACAACGCTGCAAACATGATTGCGCTCTGCTGTATGCGGGAGATACTACTTGTATATCTGAAGTGAGAAAACTGAATTAAATATCTATAGGAACATTACAAGGTAAAGATTTGTTTATTAACTTTTTATTTGATAGACTTTTTTTAGGAAGTACTAGTACAAATCAAATTAATCTTTTAGTGTTGGATGGCCCATTTATATGCCGACGATGCTCAATCTATTTATATAAAAGCGAAATACCACTCACTTATTAGTCACGAAATCTCAGAAACTATAACACCTACAAACTTGAAATTTGGCAGGTAGGTTCCTTATAGGGTGTAGACATCCGCTGACAACGGATTTTACTAAACTCCACCCCTAAGGGGGTAAATAAGGGGATGATAGTCTGCGTGAGTGAAGCTGCGTGCAAAAGCTAGTATAGAATGTTACAAAAACCTGGATTTTATAAAATTACTATGGATTGAATATGATTGTCACTTTTCGATTGATTTAATTCCAACTCAAAACCCTGATTTACTAACGATGGTTGCAACTTGACTTCTTTGTGAAATGGAAGGGTTTCTACACGACATAGTTCCAATAAGTTATTTATAATAACATTTAGTTTTAGGACGATTTTCAATAATCTTAGTAGTGAAAACCTACACGAAAAATAATACTTTTATTTCTCGTATAACAATATTTGCATTCAAAAGATTTTCATACTTAAAAATATTCATACTTAATATTAGAAATTCGAAAGTAACTCTGTCTGGCTGTCTCTGTCTTTTACGTTTTTACCTGTAAACTGCTGCACCGAATCACTTAAATTTGGCGTAAATATATTTAGATTCTAAGGAAGATAGGATTTTAACCGTGATAACTGACGTAACTAATGTAAATAATCATTGAAATGTATCTTGATCTTCAAATGTTAAAATTTGCCTCAATCTCTTGTCCGAGAATAACTCAAACATAACACAGTTAATTATTCTACACGAAACAAGTTGAAATACCTTTCCTACAATTGTTTAAATATAATTGAGTGTAAAACAAAGCGCCCCAGCTCTTAATTAAATTGTTTTAATTTTTCGGGTAACGGAGAAAAAAACACTGGAGTGTTTTACGATTTTGTTGTAAATTTTGTTTTTAAATTTGCTTTTCCCGTATTGATTTAACTGATTTCTTCAATACCCAAGCAGAATCTTGAAGTTGTTAATGTAAGGCAATAATTATAAAGGTAAAAATAAAATATGTATTTCAGACATCTAACACACAACGCCATCTTTTTTCTTTTTTTCTTTTAAAAAAGACAACTCCCGCACTAGGAATAAATCCTGTGTCGCGGGGGACTTTACAAACATACATGAAACGGACACAAATAACACCCAGACTCAGAACAATAATTTGTGGATCACACAAAGTGTTATCCTACGTGGAATTTGAACCCACGATACTTGGCGAAGTAGGAAACGGCGTGGTGACCGTTAAACCACTAGGCGACGTGCAGTCAACAGTCAATCTAGTCCCAAACTAAGCAGAGCTTGTATTATAAGTACTAGACAACTAATATAAATACATATTAACTTTTTTTGTAAATACATATATATTATAATATATAGAAAACACCCAAACTCCGAAACAAATAGTTGCAAATCATACAAACATTTGTTCCAACTCAGGAATCGAACTCGAGACCTCACAGCAGTCGCATACGCTATCACTGCGCCACCGCGGCAGTCAATAATAGTTATAATTACAAAACCTAGCAAATTAAAGAGGAAACTTACTGTATGTCTAGCAGGGCATAGTTCTTCTAACACATAAAAATACTCACGCCTTTATACCCGAACGGTCAGGTGATGATGTACTTCTAGAGTCTAGACGATTTTGGCCAATCTTAATTAAGTTCAGCCAACTACGCAGAAGATATTAAAGTGCACAAACACAGATGCCCTCTCTGTTCCCCCACTCTCACAATCCAATGGAACCGCTATCAAACAAGACTAAAGGGAGAGTAGACCAACAGCTTTAAATGGTCTGTGAGGATACAAGTATAACCAGTAGAGTGTCCCTTATATGGGTGAAAAAAAAATTTTTTAGATATCGAAATGCATACCCTCCATTTCTTTTCTAACTACCCAGACTTACTTAAATATAAAATGTTATCTTCCTACGTCAACATTAACCCGTGCCGACAGATGCCTGAAGATTTTAAAAATTTATGTTCTTAACAGATTTCGTTATGTAATTAAATGTATTGAAATATTTATATTTTCAAAAATATTTATTAAAAGAAGATAAAATTACAGACCAGGCAGGATATTTTCTTTTGTGAGTCTCATTTTTACAATCTGGATACAGAATTCTATGCTCCTGAGCATAGTGTACCAAAAATTGCTTTTGCTCTTTCTTGGCAGTGATCAAACCATGAAGATCTTGTAAGTTTTACAACTCTTTCAGCTGTATCATTAACTGTCCTTAAGGAAATCATTTTTTTAACATCTTCATTCCATGTAGGAAAGGGTCGCTGGAGGAAATTTTTACCACATTTTAATCTGGAAAATGTTTTTTTTGCTGTGTGGCTCGAGCTACAAAATCTATACTAATATTATAAAGCTGCAGAGTTTGTTTGTTTGTTTGTTTGAACGCGCTAATCCCAGGATCTACTGGTCCGATTTGAAAAAGCCGTTAGCCCGTTTATCGAGAAAGGCTACAGGCTATATATCATCACGCTAAGACCAATAGGAGCGGAGCACCAATGAAGAATGTTTCAAAAACGGGGGAAAATTATCACGCTACGGGCAATAGGAGACGCAAACGACGTTGCGTGGGTCAGCTAGTAACTTAATAATCTTCCTGCGACAATAAATAAGGCCCTCTTTTATTATCAATTTATTGAGAGCATTATAAATTTAGTGCTATGTATTGTATTCCTTTTTACCATACAAGTAATCAGACATATCTTACTCAGATGTAATGAATCTCTTCCCAGAATCATACATACTCTCTCTTTGTAACTTCACTGTAATTTTCGTCTTGGTTTGTTCATCAACTTTAAAACGGTGATTTTTTCTGACAAGCCCCAAACATGTTGACTTGCTTGCTTATGGCTGCTTTGGAGATTAATGTAACATATTACTTAAGCGTCTTTAACAATCACAAATCTTGATTTGGTGGCCGCGCCGCGCTTCCAGGCAAGCAGGCGCTGAAGACCGCCAGACTACATCCAAGCCATGGTTTCAAATATGTATCCGCAATAAATAAACAGACGTTTTGATGTGCTAGTTTATCCTTGGCCCTAATTTTGAGCTGGTTTTGCAACAAACGTAAAGCTCTAGCCATCCACCTTGCTTGATACATCGCTCCAGGAGGTGTAATTTTTCTTCTCCTAAGACAATAATAGATATCTCAATAAGTTCCCGATAATCGTCACGTACAATGGCTTTTTGCAGTTCTTGATTATAAAATGTCAACAAATCTTCTATACAAAAATGTCGTGTGACGATATCGGTGTAAGTTTCAATGGTAGAAGAATTAATAGTTTTCTAGTTGTCTTTCAACTTTTTGCAACAGTGACAGGTGAGGATAACAGTGGGATATCAGGGCTACTTGTGACTTGGTAGATTTTTGTTTCGAACACAAATTTTAAAACTAGTTCGTAAACGTGATGGCGGCAAGCAAAGAGTAGTTATTCCCTGTCTAGTTTTTGTTCCAAAAGTGCACAAGCTCCTTTCAGTCGTCCTGTATTAGAAGGAGTTGTGTCAACACACATTATTTAAACTTCCATTGTCATTTTGTAATCCTGGTTCCAGGCATAAAGTGCGTTCAACACAGCTTTAGCTTGATGTTGGTTGGAAGAGCTCACCAGTTTGAGTACAGTCAGAAGTTGTTACTCTTTTCCAAATGAAATTAGTATTGTCAAGCGTTCCTCAAACAAGTTTTCTACACAGGTATAGCTCTGGAAGGAGTTTTAGCTTTTTCTTAAAATATAATACACTCTCGAGTGACGCGATTAGCGCTTTCACTAACAGTTAGTTTAACTTCGCGAAGGTTAAAAAGTACTGCAAGAACTTGGTGATTAAACTGTAACTTGGAGTTGTTATTTAATAATTTACGTCACCAACTAAGAAAATACTTGTTTTATTGCTTCTTAATTCCATTATCATCTATTAAATATAAAATAATACGTACTAATCGCGAGTATAATTGAGAATTAATGATAAATACCGCGACTACGCACCGCTACTGCCGCGCAAAATGTATGAACATGATTGGATGCATGTCGGCACGGGTTATCGTACTCCAAATAAAGTAAAAAATTATTTCCAGGTGTTTTAGAGGCAAATGAACAAAAGTAAGAACTATGCGTTACAAATTTAAAACTTTGAAAAATAAGGGACACCCTAATAACCAGCCACCGATTTTTTATCTGTTTTGTATTATTGAAAGTTTAAGAAACTAACAATCAGTAAATATATTGTTTTTGGATGTAAAGGCACTAAATATTGCTATACTAATTATAGCGACCGCTTAACTTTAAGGGAAACTTTTTTTCCAGAGTAAGTGTCTTTATAATTCCATTATATACAACGTACAATTTAACCTTTTTCATTATTTCTGTACCCAAATCCTTTGAACATTTTTTTCGTGAAAAACTTTATATTTCTACCATTCGTTATCTCCTTAATCTTTTTTCCAATACTTTTGTTTCTTTTGTAGGTATTCTTGAATAGTATCATAAATTAGACTGCCAACTTGTTTGTGATGGTGGATAAATAGGACAGAATAAGTTCGTAGCTTACTTATTTTTCTTAACCGTATTTGGGTTACTGTCTGTTAATGAAATCTGTTTGGAAATAGAACTGTCTTTGACTCAGGAAGCGTTCACTTCCGTTAAATAACAATGTGATAAGTAAGTGCTACTATCCTACTAATATTATAAACGCGAAAGTTTGTAAGTATGGATGTGAAGATGGATGGATGTTTGTTACTCTTTCACGCAAAAACTACTGAACGGATTTGAATGAAACTTTACAATAATATAGCCTATACATCAGAATAACACATAGGCTACTTTTTAATGCGAAAAAGGGTTGTAAGGGGGTTTAAAGGGGGGATGAACGGTTGTATAGAAGTCTGGCGGTTCACTCGACATACGCATGCGCGTTAAATACGCCGGGCGTCTTGGCAACGAATAAACAAAGCTGTCAGACTCATTAAAAAGAATGCGATTTAGTCATTATGCGAAGTAGAGAATATGCGATGTGGATTATTTCCTACATAGGTTTTTTGCTTTGTAGGTATTGACAACCGGACCCATTTCACTTTTTCATTGAAGACTTAAATATCCTACTAATATTATAAACGCGAAAGTTTTTAAGTGTGGATGGATGGATGGATGGATGTTTGATACTCTTTCACGTAAAAACTACTGAATGGATTTAATGAAACTTTACAATAATATCTATACATATAATAAAACTGTACAAGAGTTCAATTCTGTACATTGAATTAAAATTTAAAAAAATACATCTAGGGGTATTCATACAAGCCACACCAGCCAAAAAAAAATAATTTTGAATTTTATGTCTGTCTGTCTATTGTCCGGCTTTCACGCAAAAACTACTGAACGGATTGTAATGAAACTTTTTTTATTATATAGCTATCAATCCTCGGCAACATATAGACTATAATTTATTTTGAAGATCGGAATATCAGATATAATTTTTTGTTTGTCTGTTGTTCGGCTTTCACGCACATACTATTGGACAGGCGCATGCGTTGTGTTTATCAACGTCTCCTTGCCATAGAATAACTTAAATATCGGGTCTAGAGTTTAAAGCCAGCGCCATCTATTGACTACCTGTCAAAGTGTAATAAAACATATCTATAGAAGTAAATAGTTCATGGCCCATGCTGTGATTAAATACCAACTCTCTGTGCATGCAGAACAGTCAGTGTATGAAACGGTACCCAAAAGCCATGATTCCACAAACTATAACAGGCGAGAATGTCTACCCAAAGCACCGCCGACATTCTCAGCAACAAGGAGTATTAGCTGCAGAAATTAGATTACTTGGCCAAAATCCGACGATGATTGATAATAATAGATGGGTATTACCATACTCTCCTGTTTTATCCAAACCATTTAACGCCCACATACTTATATGTCGAAATGTGCATCAGTGTGGAGTCTATCAAATGTATTTGTAAGTACGTAAATAAAGGAAGCGATCAAGCTACTATTGCTTTACGAAATGAGTAACAAGATTTCAGTCTGGCCGCTACATAAGTTCATCCAAAGCTGTTTGGCTTATACTTAGTTTCCCTATCAACGAAAGACACCCACCTGTGACGCATTTCGCTGTAACCTGGAAGGAGGAAATATATTTGTATATGCGATTGAGCGATTAGGAAAGCCTCGACAGATCACTTTATTGGCATTCTATGTCTTCTGTGCTATGTTCGACTGATGATTTTACCAACACTTTGCTCTGTGATGAAGCGCCAGCGTACTTTACATACAACAAGGAAGGTTTAACCGTAGAAAAAGAGGCACTCCAGTAGAGGGTGTTCCTGAAGTTTAAAAAAAAACACGTCATTGGAAGAGTACAACAGTGCACCCAAGCAATGCCGAGTGTTATCGGTATCCAATGGCCTACTTTATTCGAAACTTTGAAGAAGTCGATGACCCGCAACACCCATCGTTTCAAGCTGCTTGCCGACCACGACATCTGCTCGATGACAACCAACATTGGGATGACGCTCTCAATGAGGCATAAGTCAGTGACTTTCAGATGCTGTCCAATTGTGACAAAAATACCAAAACAACTTAACCGAAGATCACATTCGCGATATGCATCGAAATATTTCTATGAGCGAATTGAACCATCAACAACAGGAAATTATTTCTAATCGCTGTTTAAATGAAATCCAAGACATGGTTTTGCCTATTGGTGGAAATTCTTAATCTTATTAAGGGTTACCCGAAGCCATTTATAACGAAGAGTGTAGTAATCGGGAGTACTCAGCTGAAAGTAATTATGATTCTAAGAAGCTTTTACATACTCTTCGCAATGGTATTCCGACTCTAAAGGACAAACAAGGAGTAGGTATTTTCCATCGTGTTTGTAACAGTGCCAATAATTCTTTGGGTGAAATGCTTTTTCTAGAGGCACTGGGAAAAAAATCTCACAAAAGTTATTCTCGCACAATTACGACCAGATGGTAAAATAGCACTTGCTGTTGCATCCTCTGACACTGTTGCCTGGTGATAAAACTACACACACGATATTTTAAAATGGACATATAATTAGAATTATCAGAACAACATGTTTGTGATAGTGACAAAGCGAGAGTTCTACGTGACTGTCATTTAATTGCATGGGATGAATGTATAATGGCACATCGCAAGGCAGTTGAGGATGTAGACAGGATGTTGAGGGACATTCGCCAAAGTGATCGGGCCATCGGTGGAATTACAGTTTTGTTTGGTGGTGATTTTAGGCTGACTCCACCCGTAATACCACGGGGAACCCGAACTGACAAAATAAATACGTGTCTCAAGAGTTCAACCCTTTGGCCTCATATTTCAAAACTAAAACTCACTGTTAATATGAGAGTGCGCAGAGGAGGAAACCAAAACGCCAAATAATTTCCGATTTGCTTTTCAAATAGGTGGCGGTAGATATTAGAAAGAAGAAGGGCTGATCTCACTGCGAGACGATTTATGCGAGGTTGTAACTTCAATTGAATGACTCATATTATCAGTTTATGGAAATCTTACTAATATCACAACTCAGGAAGATTCTTGGTTTTGTGAGCGAGCAATTTTATCACCTCGAAACCAAGAAGTGATAGAAAAAAATAATATTATTTTGGAGCAAGTTGAAGGGTCACAAGTTGAGTACACTGATATTTACAGTGTTGTCGACCAAGATGAAGCTATGACGTATCCAGTTGAGTTTTTTAAATTCTTTGTCCCGCAACTGGTCTTCCCTCACATAATATTATCAAATTAAAAGTTGGAGTGCCTACAATTTTAATGAGAAAATTGAGTCCACGAAAATTCTGTAACAGCACACAATACATTTAAAAGTTATATCGCTCCAACGGAACGCGATAGAGGTACAAATGTTGACTGGATGTGGTGCAGGACAGCGTGTTTGCATTCCACGAATACCGCTCATCCCAAAAAACTATCCATATAGATTTAAACGTGTGGAGTTCCCATTAAGTGTGAGTTTAGCCCAGGGACAGACTATGAGTCGTGTTGGTGTAGATCGACGAAAGTCCTATTTCTCTCATGGCCAGCTTTATGTAGCTTTGTCACGTGTAAGCAGTGCGCAAAGCCGGTCTATACTCACTGACATAAATAAAAAAACAAGTAATATAGTTTATAAAGAAATTCTGTAATTAATTTTCTTATATTACAAACTCACACGTACACACAGATTTTCTTAAAATAACTTTGTTTTGTTTCTCTATAAATTCAGAAAAATGATTGAGAAAAAATATTTGAATTTGAATCTAAGCACGCGCGAACGAAGTCGCGGGTACAGCTAGTTCTAAATAAAGGTTACATATTTCTCCTAATGATGTTTTTTTTATGTATGGCCCTGCCAAAATGACTCTACTCTGCCTGATGGAAAGCATAAACAGAATCCAAGAGTGGAGTTTACCATACTCATTGCAAATGCAGACAATGCAATAATACAGCATGGTGACCCACACATGGCAGCCTAATGATGCTTCTGCATCATTGGGACTCCGGTCTCACGCTCACCAACGGAACACGACAGCACGAATGCTGTAATTTGACGTTGATCTTCTGTGCGAGTGTAGTACCACCCTGGTCAAGTCGGCCCAACCGTGCTGATATCAGTGTGGCTCTACTACCTCGAAAAATGCTTTAAATATTTCGCTCTTTCTTCCAAACTTTTTGCAATGCGGAAAATGTATTTTTTTGGAATCTTGCAGATGTTTGTGCAGTTTCTTTTGAGCTTCAACCCTGGTCATTGCTACCGCTTTATTTACCTTCTTTGTACACTCGTTATATTCTGTTTTTCTAATTTATTTAATTCTTTCACATCCTCTTTCATTTTTGCAAGATTTAATGTCTTCTTTACTTTCAAAGCTTTCGGTAATTCTTCATTCCACCACCACATTTCTCTATCAATCAAACCCTTCCTTTTTGTTTCTTCAAACACCTCTTTCGCTGATTTCCTTATACAGTTCGCAATTTTGCTCCAATATTCATTCACTGTTTTATTTTTCATTTCAATAATTTCTATCATACAGTAAAGTAATTACGTAACGAAAAATCGACTGTCAGACAACAACAAGTATTGAGGCAACTAAGGAACACTAGACAATTTCTATGTCTACTTAGTGGTGTCTAGACTCTATAGAAGACCGTGTTAACTGCAAAGTGTTGGGTGTGTGTAGATTTATATTTTCATTTACTATAGTAACAAGTACACACACATATTTCAGGTGTTCATATGACAAAAAAATATTAAATGATCTATGACACTTTAAACAAATTGACCCGAAACCCAAAATTTATTCTTAATTAATTTTCTTAGTTTAAGACTCAACAAATCAAACTAGTCTAGGTTTACTCATTAATTTGATCGAGGCTCATCGGATCTATATAAATAACTATATTGTCTGTAATCTTTATGCGTAAACAAATAAACTCATTTCAAAGTTTTAACTGAAGACACAAAAAGGACATTAAACCCTTCTCAGCTGTGTTGTTAAACCTCTTTATACAATCTCGACAAAAAAAATTGAATAAATCCTTATGAATTACATTTTTTTTGTTTTTTGTACTTACAAAGATTGCGTCTCATGAGACTTATAACGGTATATGTACACATATAACAGTTTATGTATACTTAGGAAGGCTTTCTACTACTATGAGTTTCGAACCTCAAAATTTTACTATTACAGCTAACTTAATTTTTTTAAAGAACAATTCCTGCTGCCTCGTTGGCGTCTAAGCGACTGCCAATCAAGAGGTCTCGGGTTCGATTCTCGGGTCAGACTGTAATTGGGTTTTTCTTATAAGGAATTCTTAACGGTAGCCCGGAGTATGGAATATGGCGGTGTTTCCCGCCCGTGCCTCGGAGAACACGTTAAGCCGTCGGTCCCGCTTGTCATGAACACCTATGAAAATCGTTATTGGCAAGTCAGTGCGCTCAAATATACTGACAACTAGTTCAACCTTCGAATTCAGTTCACTCTCACCATGCCAGTCACTCCGTGGAAAAACTGATATTCAGGTAAAACCGGTTGAACTAGTAGCCAAACCCAATTAATCTTGGGTATTCCCAAGCCTTTATTATTATAAAGGCAAGGAAGAAGAAAGAACAACTCTTTAACAAGTTAAAGAGTTGTTCTTTCTTCTTCCGAGGTACAGGATATATTCCAAGTAATATATATATTCCTGTACCTCGGAGGACTTGTAACATACTTGAAATGTAAACTTAGAACACCCAGAGACAACAATATATGGATCATACAAAGTTTTGTCCCGTGTAGGAATTGAACCCAACCCAAAATATTACCACCTATATTTTACTAGGACCCTAATGAGTAGGCATCGAGCGGTGTAGTGAGAAGTACCGTTAGAGTCAAACGCTGCAATAACTAGTTGATATACACACATTATCACTTAAAGAGGTACCTTCAATTCAATTCAAGGCTTCGGTCAATCAAACTGCGGTACTTAAACTCAAACATCCTCATCTTCGAACCTTACACGTGATAAAATTGACCACGAAGCTTAATATACTGATACAATATTCATAAACGACCGATCAGAATTCAAAAAACTTAAAAACTTAAAATTTTATAGAAATATATGAAACAGCACATTATTGCCAGATGTTGTACATATTTTAAATCGATCGTTCTTTAGCTATTAACAATATATTTGATATATTTTGAGTCACGTAAACAAGCCGTATTGACTTTACTGTCTCGACTTCTAAAAGACTTGAATGGTTATTGCCAAAAATGTTTGCTTCACAATACTTTTATCTTACTCCAGCTTTTTATAAACACATGATATTGTTAAGATGTCTGGTTTTTTCAATAATTGCCTGTATTCGCTTTGAGTAACTTATCTTACGAAAATGAAATATTTTCATAAGTGTGATCTAAGTCGCAATTTCTTAATCAAGTAAATGAAGAAAAGTCGTTAAGCTTTTTCTTTTGATGAGGTTGCCTCATGCCTCTTTTCTTTCTTGCATTAGGAATATATCCTATATCGCAGGGAAGCTTACAATTACACAAGAAACCATAACAACGAAAACCAAGTCTAAGAACAACAATTTGTAAATCTCAATGTTGTCCCATTTGGGCTTTGAACCCACAGCACCCAGTACAACGCAGTTTAAGCCATAACGTTATCCGTGTAGTCCATGTCAAGGGATTTTTTTAACCTTTTGCCCGCCAAAATGACTCTACTCTGCCTGATGGAAAGCATAAGCAGAATCCAAGAGTAGTGGTCACCATACTCATTGCGAATGCAGACAATGCAGCATGGCGACCCACACCATGGCGGCCTAGTGATGCTTCTGCATCTTTTAGTTTAGTCAACAAGTATGGAACTTGTTGACTAGACCATTTGGGCCTCAGGTCTCGCACTCACTAACGAAACACGACAGCACGAACGCTGTCATTTTACGTTTATTTCTGTGCGAGGGTAGTACCACCCCGGTCGAGCCGGCCCGTTTGTGCTGAAATCAGCGTGGCTCTACTACCTCGTGAGAAAACACAAACGATTGACGAACAGTGACCATCAAATACCGTAATAGTCTAAAGACATTTAATACTAAGCTTCTTAATAACAGTGGATATACGAATGTGTTACTACAGTTTCTATCGATAAGACCGAAGATATGGTATAAGAAAATCTTACAATGGTTTTTTACGTCACATAATAAAAATATATCGTTTTACACGAGTAGGAGTGTTTTGTTCAGTTGTTCAGAACACGAAGAAATGAAATGTTTTTTTTTCCTTATTCTGGGCCCGGGGCAGCGTGTAATTTAGCCCTTTGTAGTCTTACTACAAGATTTGTTGTAAGGCGTAGATTATTAAGATAAATTGTAAAGGGTGTATATTAGTAAGAAAATGTGTTTAGATCATATTTTAGATAAATATAAATGTAGACTATTTGTAGATATTCTGTAATTTGGAATCGATTTATTTCTAAGATCGTATACTTATGTAACGTATGTAAGACCTTATTGCCTAAATAACGTTATTATTCTAGCTAAGTCCTAATACAAAAATAAAAAAGCTAAGGAAATAATGAGGAAATCATATTTGTTTACAGTTACTGGGACGCGGAAAGATTGTCGATTTAACTCTGTTTAGTTCGAATCACTAATAAAGCAAGAAAAAGTTTTAAAACTGTAACATAAAACTTTTGATAAAATTTATAGGACCTTGACCACCCTGGGCTATATTACAAATCTGTTGGCAGCTCATTCATTAAAATCGATTCATTAGCTTAGGCGCTATGATAAGACATGCATAATACATAGACTGCCAAAACTATAACCCTTCCTTTCAGTTTCGTCGTAGTCGGGTAAAAACAACTGACTTAGTTGTAACAATAATTATTTTTACGGGAATTAACGCGATCACTTATTTCAAGGTATTACATACCTCTGTTTTGCCTGACGTTTCGACCAGGTTGCACTGGCCGTGGTCACAGGCTGACTGGCTCAGCGGCGCACGCCCTCCGTCGTCGAATCCGTGAAGTAGAAGGTTCTTCATCCACCCGCACATTTTCGATATTATTGATAAAATTGTCTCGCCATGTACCGTCACATACCACACTAACAGGGTCCCTATTCTGTAAGCAAACCGATGTGTTCCTATTCTGGTGTTTATCCGACTGCGCAGAAAAGCGAGGTGATATGTTTTTTAACACTGGATTCCACGCTGTAGATAATTTAAAACCATCTTCCCGATTAAAAGTTTTATGCTTTTTAATCTCAATCGCTTCACGTACAACTCTTGAATTGACGTTCGGTGGAGAGGACTTGCGTGCGGTGAAATTCAATCCAGTGGTTGATGCCTGCATCAAGTGCATGTTCTGCAATCGCCGATTTGCTCGTCTGTCGGTTCTTCACAGCAGCGATATGCTCTTTGACCCTTACAGCAATAGTCCGCTTCGTTTGGCCTATGTAAGAACTTCCGCAGCTGCAGTCTATTTTATAAACACCCGGAGTTTGTAGTGGCAATATATCCTTCGGTGTGCCGACGATGTTGTGAACTTTTATGCCTGGTGTGTATACTGTCGGAATGGAGTATTTCTTTAACACGGACCCGATCTTATCCGTAACTCCCTTGACATAAGGCATGTAGGCTGGTTGCCTGTTCACTTCTGGATACTTGCGTCTTATTTTCGGTTGCTTCCGTCCTCCATTCACTTGATATCCGTTACCTTTGAGTACCTCCTGAACATGTTCTAGCTCCCGTTCTAAATGTTCAGGGTCACAGAGATCGTAAGCTCTGTTCTTGAGTGAAGTCATAACAGATTGCAAGTGCCGGGGGTGATGATGAGACGTGGCGTGTAGGTATCTATCCGTATGAGTAGGCTTACGGTACACACAGTGTGACAAGGACCCATCTGATCTCACGGTAACTTTAACATCCAAGAACGACAACGACCTATCCGTCTCCATTTCATATGTAAACCTTATTTTAGGGTGAATAGAGTTAAGATGTTGTATATATTGATCTACTTCTTGTTTATTTCCTTTAACGATACTGAAGATGTCATCCACGTATCGCTTCCACAGCTTAACGGTTTTCGGGCCGAGACTTAGTGCCTTCTCTTCAAAATGTTCCATCCAGATGTTGGCAAGTACTGGGTCTACAGGACTTCCCATCGCGACACCATCAATCTGGAGGTAATGTTGACCTTTGAAAAGAAAATAGTTGCCATCTAAACAGTGTTCAAGTAGATCCATATAGTTGAACGGCAGTTCGCTGTCTCTCAGCAGATCTTTTACGACATTTAAGCACTCTTTAATTGGAACATTGGTGAAAAGCGACTCCACGTCAAAGCTCACCATGACGCAATCCGGTTCCAACGTGAGATCTTTTATGATTTGTATGAAGTGCCGTGAGTCTTTCACAAAAGACGGTGTTTTGCCTACAAGTGGTTGCAATATGGGTGGCCGGGATGCGCTCCGGTCTGTTATCTTATGCACGTTAATGGCCTATGTGGTGTATTACGTCACTGCTCCGCACATATGTTTGCTGACGACCTCTGCACACTGCGCGCCGGTACCGACCTGGCGGAGACTTGCCGCTTAGTACAGCAAGATGTAGACGCAATAGTCCAATGGTCACATGACAATGGAATAGTACTTAATTCGGATAAAACAAAATTTATGGTAATACACTCGCCTTACTTGCGCCCCTCAGGTGTAACACCCCCCATCATAGCTCATAGCTTCTCATGTCATCATAATCACCTAAACAATTGTAATTGTAAACCAATAGAAAAAGTAAACAATGTCACTTACCTTGGAGTGAAGATTGATGTCAGTTTCTCCTGGTCGTCCCATATTGATTTAATTTGTGATAAACTTAGAATATTACTAGGAAAATTCTATCACCTAAGTTTTAGGGTACCTAGCACCACATTGAAATGCCTGTACAAACAATTGGTTGAACCTATCATAAGTTATGCTCTTGATTGCTACGGCTTGACTTTTAAAACCTATATGGATAAAATAGAAACATTACAAATTAAATTCCTAAAGCTACTGGTAAACAATAAAACTAAAATCAGTTGTAAAGATGATTACAAAAAGTTATTTAAAATATGCAATATCCTCCCGGCTAAATTAAGACATATATACCTGTTAGTAATAAACCTACGCCGTGGCAATCAAAAGCATGAATTATCGCTTGTTCCGAACTCTCACGGAACAAGGTCGACGACTACTGGTAGGTTTCATGTACCAAGAGTTGCTAACTACTATGGTGACAGAACCCTAAAAAAACGGTTACCATATGTACTGAACCGTTTGCCGGTGGATATTAGACAAGAACCCAATATAAACAAACTTAAAAGAAAATTAAAGCAATTCTTATTGGATCTTGTTTGATGGCAAAAATATATATAAATATATGTATATATGGATGTAGTTTTATACCCACATATTATTATAAGTTTTATATTTATTATATAGTGTTATGTGTATCGCATGTACCTATGTAAATATGCATTTGTGACTGTGCATTGTGCGTAGGACTGTGCATGCGCACGTATCATGTACCTATCTGAGGTAGCTAATGCATGGGTGTGACGTGTGCAGTGTTGCGTACAAGCATATTGTATATAGAGAATCGACTGAGTCCACAGACAAACTGTTTAAAACAGTTTTGTGGACCTTATGTTTTAGAATAAGGTTTTATTATTGTAAACAATAAATATTAAATAAATAATAATTAAAAAAAAAAATACTGAAGCAACGTGCTTTGCAAGATCGTAAGTAGGAGAAGCAATTTGACTTACAATGGGCCGCAGCGGCACGTCAGGCTTGTGTATCTTAGGCAGACCATATAATTTCGGTGGCTGGTGTGACTTTGGTTTGTACAGGCTGTTGAACTCGTCTTCGAAAAATAGGTCCTCATTATCCCGGATTAGAGATCGTATTCTACGCGTTACTCTGGCTGTAGGGTTGTATGTTACCGGTTTGTATACCTTATTATCACTCAACAGTTCGAGTATTTTATTTTGGTAATCAGTTGTATTCATCATGACTTAGTTGTGTTTTACAAGCAACGAATCCTACACAAAGGGATTTGTTCTATAACAGTATAAGTGTGTACAAGTATATAATATTATCAGGCATCGTAAACTCGCCGAGTAAAGGCCGGAGGTTTGGCCTAAGTGAAAATATGAGATCTCGTGAGACAGCGGCCCTTTGAAAAAGTGATTTGCTTTTAAGAACAATGGATGTGGTAAAATTACTGATGTTTTTTTAGGCAAGCTTTCTTCATCTACCTATATACGAAATCGTACGCTAGATGTAAAGATACATAATTATGCCAAAACTACAAGTAAAAGATCTGCCATTGCTAATTCTGCTTTTTCTTGCACGTAGTATTTATTTATAGATTCTTTAATTAATAGTTTATGCCAAAACTATAAGTAAAAGATCTGCCATTGCTAATTCTGCTTTTTCTTGCACGTAGTATTTATTTATAGATTCTTTAATTAATAGTTTTAATTTTACGCTCATAGCTATCTGGATTCAGTTAAATGTAACTACTGCGGAGTTTGTTCATTTTTAATTTATATGGATTAACTAGGTATTTAAAAAAATATGCTTCATACTAGTGCTTAACTGCTTTTCTATGATATGAAAACTTAAAATTAAATGTAATAATTAAGAAATTAAAAATAAACACTCCAAAATAATTATGTTTTGACTTACCATGGCACAAGAATGACAGTACAAGTTGTATATTATAACAAGACATAATTGTTTTACTATATATAGTTCATGCAATTATATACATACATGCGTGTTCTGAAAACATTAACCAAGCTAAATAAATGCCTTCTCTAAAAGCTAAAGTATTACTTGTGTTCATAAAGTAGGAAGACGCCTAAAGCCCGACAATTTCGCCATCCTTATCTCAATGCCTGAGGGTAAGTTCAGGCACTCCGTACATTATTATGTTTTTGTATTTATTAGCTTACCAAAGGTTATGTAACTCAAAGTCGGCATATATAAATATGTATGACTTTAATACGATGTAGTATGTTCGTGTTTTAATTCGAAGTTCTTTGGAATTTATAAGTAGTAAACATACTATGTAGTATCTAATATAGGGATATAATATTATGTTATAATAAAAATTTTTGACACTTCACAATACCTGTGACCGTCTGATTTATATTCAGGCAGAATCTATACTGTGGAAACCATACTACTGATAAACACGTTACTAAATACTTTTGTATTCCCTTTTTTTTTTTTTTTTTTGTCGATTAATAGGCAAAGGAGCAGACGTATCGCCTGATGGTAAGCGATTACCACCTCTCATGGATACCCGCAACGCCAGAGGCGTCACAAGTGCATTGCCGGCCTTTGGGCCTATCTATTTAAATATCTACATATTTTTCACTGCACTATATATTTTGACTGCACGTATGACCTGGTTTAAGCGGTTGCCACGCTGCTACCTATTTCGCCAAGTCCTACATGGGGCAACACTTTGTGTCATCCACACATTATTCGTATTGTTCTGAGTCTAAATGTACTTTGTGCCGGTTACAAGTATGTTTGTAAAATCACCCGCGACATAGTATGTAATCCTAGTGCGAGAGTAGTCTGTAAAGAAAAGATACCCTGACACAGAAGTAGCGATAGCCGAAGGATAGTTAAGCTTTGATATTTTATTTATTTATTTGTACATAAACAAATTACAGGTTTAGACTTATCGACGGTTTCCGCACTAAGCTCGAGGCTTGTATCGCGGCAACCAAGACAAAATTTTACATTATTCATTGGTGCTAATTCTGCTGTTCTAAATCTTTCCACACAACACTAGAAATCGAATTAAGAAAAAAATAACGACTGTTCGTCAAGTCAAACGACGTTCTAAAGATTGACTACAAAAGATAATTTTGATTTTTGCTTTGCTTAATGATATAGCTGATACCATAGCCTCACGGGAAGTTGGGATTGAGCAATTCTTTTGTTTTCTTTTCTACCGAAGCCCTCGGGCCCTCCCGATTCTAGCGTGGGTTCGAAAGACTAGAACTTGTGTATTTTAAGATGCAGGTGTACGCAGTCATTTACAGTTAAATACATGGGTCGTCTATTTCTTTGCTTATATCACGAAAAAAATAAATATAAAAGATCGAACGTACGGTGAAGGATTAAAAACACTTTTTATTGCAACCTTAGACAAACTTCTCCTATTTCAGTTTCTAGACTATAAGTGAGCTCAAATTTTAAGTTTAAAAAGTAAAGTGTTAAAGTTTTGAAGAGGTTCCTTGAAGTACTTTTAAGGGCGACTTTTCAGATTTTGAACTGATCTTACTTTTTCTAACAGCCAAACTTTGAAAATTGAATTTGTTTGTAGACTAACATCTACAAACAAAATGTTTAGTAATGAAATTAATTATTGCGAATAACGTGTATAAAACAATCATTGTAGTATATATATATTGAGTTACGTTGCAACTGATATAGTGAAAAGTATATTAAAGGTGATCACTGTGCATTTATTGTAATCTCTTTCAAGGTATTTATCATTTTATCATAATAAACATACTCTATTCACAGTTAAGTATAGTTTTACAGACATATTAACAGTAATTAAATCTTATACTGTTTAAAACTACCTCCCATTAAGTAGTTGATTGCAATTCTTCTAGTTTTGTAGTTATAAAATATTTTCCTAATTTTTATATTTTAAAATGATTCAAACTCGCAAAGCATTGGCACGTCAGGAGGAGGCCAAACTCCAAATGACATTAAGAGAACTAAAAGCTACCAAGGAGAAGTGTGATCAGCTGATGAAAGAGAGAAATGACAGTGAACAAACTCTCTTGGATACTTTAAGTGATAATGATAATCTTAGAATTAAACTGTCATCATTGCATTCACAAATTATTGAGGTTACCAATGCTCGGGACAGACTACAGCTCCTCGTTGACTCATTCGACACATGCAGAGATGAGTATGAGCAAGCTCTGAAACGCATCAGGGGTTTAGAACGCCAGCTACATGAAGCACACAGCACCATAACATCATTTGAAGACTTCAAGGACAGGATAGTAGCTTCATCTAATCAGAGTCTGTACGAGGAGCTGGTCGCTCCCAATTCACCGTTGGTAGTTAACCAACCTTATTCAGATCTCATTATAGATCTTACAAATGACTCCTTCAGAGTTAATAAATCTCATAAAGTCATCAAATGCAGTAAGAACAAATTGAAAAAGTACATTCGAGTTAAAAAAAATATTACAAAAACAAAAAAGCTTATTTATAAACATAAGTTCTTCATAGATAGTGTAGCATTAAATAGGCAGAGGATGCAATTAATTGACCAGGTTAATATGTACTCCATAGAGGTAGATAACATGTCTTCACAATATTTTGATGACACACGAGCTCTTCAAACAGAAATAAAGAAACTTGAGGAGCAACTGAGAACTATCAGTAGTAAATATGAGATTTCTCAAAAACAAAGTAGGGAACAAGTTATGGCAATAGGTAAATTAGTTAATTCATGCAATTGTAGGAATGATTCATTGTTGTATTCTGATAGCCACAATGAAACCACTAGTTCTTTGGACAGTTTGCCTGTATCATGTGATCCTAGGATATTGACAACAAATAACAATAATGTGATTAGTATACAGAATAACAATAGAAATCTTCATCATCAAATGAACTGTATCAATAGTAATATAATAATGTTCAGCGATGAAATTGGTAAAGGTTTAGGTAAATTAATGACAAACTCAATTAAGGAATATTCATTTAGTAACTTTTGTATGCCAAACCTAGCATATAATATGATTCTAGAAAAGGCTATTAGTGCAACTTTTGATACAAATACTAGCCTCATAATTTTTAGTGGGTATAGGGGTAGTGTAAATAAAAAAACATTCATAAAATACTTTGAACAATTATCGGAACTCAATGCAAATAAAATAGTACTATTTACACTGCCAATTAGCAAAGGGTTGTCTCAACAGGAAAAAAATATTAGGAATAACTTAAACATGACTATGTTTAATTTAACAAGCCAAATTAATGGTAGTTTTTATAATAAATTTCACTTAATTGACATCAATAGGATTGCCTATGATAATGTTTTTTCGACAACAGATAGTTATTATCTGCCGTATTATTATAAAAGACAAATAGCTGTTTCGCTATCTTATTATTTTAGAAAAACAGCCAAGAACTTGGCTAACTAGACAGCTCCTATAGAGCACCCCTTAGTATGTAAGAATACTGTAGCCAAACATTTGGCTTCACATAGTGCTCCTTCTGAGCTTATTAATAATGATTTTATTAATATTAATTTAGCCAATAGCTTGGCACATTGTGACAATAATTCTTTAAATTAATTGTTAAGACAATAGAGCCTATCTCTTGCATATCACATCAGTTACTCAATGATGGTATTATCAATAATAGAAATATAAAAATAAATAAAAAATGTAGTAATATAGTAAAAAGGTCAATGACCATAAACATAGTTCATCAAAATATTCAAGGATTATCTAGGAAAGACTTAGAAGTAGAATAATTTTTTGATAAATATAATGTTGATGTGCTCTGCATCACAGAGCATTGGCTACAGGCCCACCAGTTAATACTTGATAATGAACTTTATTCTGCTAGAAGTGTGTATGTAAGAAAGAAGTCAATCCATGGAGGGTCTTTAATTTTTGTTCGTAATAGTATTAAGTCTAAAGAACGGAAAGATGTCGTTAGTTTGTCTACTGAGCGTACTGTGGAACTTTCTTGTGTAGAACTAGAGCACCATATTATAGTTAGTGTGTATCGGCCACCACAGAGTGACTTTAGCATATTTGAGATAGTTATGGAAGAAGTTTTGAAACGTTTATGTGTCAGTAGTAAGGTCTTGGTAGTTTGTGGAGATTTCAATATTAATTTATTAGAAAAGTGTCCTATCAGTATAAGATTAGTGAGACTATTTGAGTCATTTGACTTGAATTACTTATTTTCTGAGCCTACAAGAATTACTTCTCACTCAGCAACTTGCTTAGATAACATATTTTGCAATGGGTAATATTTAAATAGGTCAATTTTAAGTGATTTAACATCTGATCACTGTGGGCAATTTGTGACATTTCCTTGTATAAAAGAAAATATAATAAACAAAATTATATGCAGGCCCATGACCAGTAACCGATTATTGAATTTTAGTAATAACATTAGAGATAAGGTTTCCAATTTAGATTGGACTCAAAGGGATCCGGATAAGCTTTACGGCTGCTTATTCGGTATGATAGAATTCGAATTTAACAGTATATTTAAGTCAAAAACAATTATGCACAGGCCAAAAATGACGTTCTGTGATTGGGCGATGCCAGGAATATACAGAAGTAGAGAAAGGCTTTATGGTTTGTATGCCTTGAGGCAGATTAATTTTGACCCAAAATTTCATGATTACGTTAGAAATTACTCAATGATTTTTAGGAGGACGTGTCGCGTGGCGAAGTCTTTGTGCATAGGTGATAAAATTAAGTCTTCAAATAATAAAATAAAAGCTACGTGGACCATTATTAACAATGAAACTGGACGTAGTAAACCTCGAGACAATGATTTAAAATTAAATATTAATAATAGGTTTTTAACAAACAACTTAGACAAATATCATGAAAACATTTAAGTCTCTTAACTCTAAAAAAACAGGGGACTTATGGGGGATTTCTGTTAAATTAATAGAAACTATTATAATTGATATAGCACCATTTTTAGCTATAACTTTCAATAGATGTGTTGATTCGGGTGTTTTTCCTAACCTCATGAAGTATAGCAAAGTAATACCTTTATTCAAGAAGGGTTGTACAACTGAACCAAGTAACTTTAGGCCAATCTCAATCTTACCGGCTATTAGTAAAATTTTTGAAAAAGTCATTTTGCAACAACTAGAAAGCCATTTTAATCAAAATAATTTATTTCACAAAGAACAATATGGCTTTACAAAGGGTCGTTCAACAATTGATGCTGGTGCAACTCTTTTGAGACATATATTTAATGCACGGGAGAATTCGCAGGATGCGATAGGTGTATTTTGCGATCTTTCAAAAGCTTTTGTGCATTGCCGATCTTTTAAGAAGGAGTACGCTCTATCCTTGAAGGTCGTATTGGTCCGGTTAATCCCGCGGCGACAGTTTATGGTTTCTTTTATGTATTATTAATAAACATTTAAACATTCGAATTGAGAACCTATTCCTTTTTGAAGTCGGTTAAAATAACTGATATTTTTTGTACAATCTAAGCTATTAATTGAAAAAAGGCGTTCGCGGAAAGAATGTGTGTCGGCAAAGGCGTGGAAACCGAGGCAGTTGAAGCTGTCCGAATGGAGCTTGAGAAACTCACAGCGCATGACCTGAATCTCCCGCAGTTGCAGCAGGCACAGCACTCGGAAAAACGCCTGCAACAACATTCGCACACCAGCCATCAACTTAATTCGTTATGAAAATATGACCTACGTTACCTGACCTACGTTTCATGTAGGTAGGAAATGTTTTTACTGTCTTGTCAGATTTATTATACTTGTACTGCAAAGTTTGACTTTAATCCATATTTATATTATAAATGCGAAAGTACGTCTGTCTTTATATCTGTCACGTTTTCACGGCCAAACCGCTGCACCGATTTCAATGAAATTTAGCATCGAGATACTTTGATTTTTGAGGAAGGACATAGGCTACTTTTTAATGCGATAGCCGACATACACGGAAGCGGAGCCGCGGGCAAAAGCTATTAATATATATTCTTTTTTATTAACATTTACATCTCCATCCTCTTAGAATAACTATAAGTTCAGAAGCATGTATCAATAACACATCAGTAAATAATGAAATGTTTTAAAAGTGAAATAAAAATTTCTAGAACGAAACCGGGAAACTCGTTTGTACAGTTCTCTCCGTAAACGTTTTTGATGTTACGTGCCGTTTGTGACGCGTTGGTGCCACGACGGAACTCATATTCCATAATGACACGAATTTTTAAAGTATCCATTATGACGAAAAATGTTCAAATGTAATAAAAATACAACGCTAATCAAAAAACAAAAGACTGAGTTTGTAAATAGAATGTTTTTTTTTTTTTTTTTTTTTTTTTTTTTATATATGGCCCGCCATAATGACTCTACTCTGCCTGATGGAAAGCATAAGCAGAATCCAAAAGTGGTGGTCACCATACTCACTGCGAATGCAGACAATGCAGTATGGCGACCCACACCATGGCGGCCTAGTGATGCTGCTGCATCTTTTAGTCTAGTCAACAAGTATGGAACTTGTTGACTAGACTATTTGGGCCTCCGGTCTCGCACTCACCAACGAAACACGACAGCACGAACGCTGTCATTTTACGTTGATTTTCTGTGCGAGGGTAATACCGCCCCGGTCGAGCCGGCCCATTCGTGCTGAAATCAGCGTGGCTCTACTACCTGCGGAAATGTCATGGTTTTTTTTTTTTTTTTTTTTTTTCCTCCCATTTGGCAGGGAACTTGGCTCGCACTTCTGTGCATTTGCCAGCGTCAAGTAAATGTCATGGTTTTAAAACAAAATTAATTTGAATTTAGAATACAGAGCCATTACAAACTTTTTTTTATTTGAAATGACCAGTACTGAAGAAAGGCAATTTCATAGGTAAAGACCTAATATATCACTGCATAATATATATTTCTAGAGCTTATTAAAGACGTGTCATTTATAGAGACCAATATTATATTAGACTTATATTATTAATATCTCAGATTAATATTGCCGTTGTACAAAATAATTGGAATAAGAGGATGTCAGTTGTAGATGTTTCTCTAATTGAATTGGCAACAGTATTAAATTTGAGTAAGGATAGTAATGGGACTAATTGTGTATTTTCGAATTATAGTTATTTATAATCAACTTCTAAAACTATTATATATATTTAAGTGATAGTAATTTATAATCAACTTCTACAACTATATATATATTTATATTTATGTGTGTTCGCGGATAACTTCGTCGTTTATGAACCGATTTAGATGACTCTTTTTTGAATGGAAAGGAGATATCCCAAAGGTAGTACCATGATAAGGACACTAAGATCTGATGATAGCATCCAAGAGAAATCGAGTCAAACCTTCTCAATTCGTAGGGGCGACTAATGCATCTCTTGTTTTTTTTTTTTTGAAAGCTGGTGCTTTCCTTGTGGTCCCATTTCAATTTGGTCGTTCTTGAAGTCGGTTTTTTTATGTTAAAATTTTACTTGTACATTAATTTTACACATAAAAACTATCTGCATTGAGAGGGAATAAGCCACGCATTTTTCATTGTAATAGACCCATGACTGCCGTCAAATGCTAAAGAAATTTTATATACATTTTTATTTATTCTAGTTTCATTTTATATCGTTCCTTTATACTGCGCAAACTAGGAGAAAACGGGAACAATAGGATACATGTACCTAAATCTATTTTAGCCGACTCGTTTGCATGTTCTGCGATAATAATATTTTTGTCTTTCCGATGAAAGAAAAGAAAAGAAAAACGAAAAGCTTTAACATGTTTCGAAATAATTTTATTTATTCCAGCTTTGTTACTCTAACTGTGTTATTTTCACAAAAGGAAAGTCGTTTACTGTTTGCTTGTGTGTGAAAAGCTGAATAAAATATGATGTAGAAATTGTTATGTTAAACATGACTGTATATTATGTTGAGCATAATAAATTGAGATTAAAGATACTATGAGGGTTTAATAATCAAGTACAATATAACAATTGTTAGTTTAAGTAGACTTAATTAGAAAATAATTTACATATTCATCTTCGTAAACGATCGTCAATTCTATTTTGGGATCGGTGTCATATTTCATGTTTCGTCTGATTTTTTACTGTCATGGATCTTTGGGAATTGAAGATCCCTTTCACAAATACTGTAATGAGAGCATGGGAGAGCCATACTTTAGTAAATATGAGATCTGCCTCGACCGGAATGATGCAAAGGCGTAACAGAAAACGGGTCGCCATGCTGCATTGTCTGCATTCGCAATGAGTATGGTGACCACCGCTCTTAGATTCTGCTTATGCTTTCCATCAGGCAGAGTAGAATCATTTTGGCGGGTCACACAAAAAAAAAACTCTTTCGTAATTTTCAATTAGTATGGTGAGGTTACCAGAAGCGTGACGCTTTCTCCATAATGCAAGGAGCTCAATAACCGGCAAGGTTACAAGTGTCCGTGGGTGGGGGTCACTTACCATAGAGCGACTCGTCTTACCCTATACCAAGAAAATAAACAAAAATGTGAACCTTTGAAGAACCCCAACGACAACAAAACATAACTTAAACATAACAATGATTTCGAAACCATTAAATGCCTACTATATAGAACAAAAAGTCATTATTAATTTACGAAATCAATTCAACAAAGAATTCATTTGTCGAGACCGTGCCTCTATTTCTGTAATACTTTCAATAGGGTTTAATTTCGCTGTTCGAGCTCCCATTCAAATTGCTATAGGCTTTGTTCATGTTGCTGTTTCGTCTCCGGTCCAATTGTATTGTCTAGCCGAGTAAATTAAGTGAAGTACCGGACTTTTAAAAATTTTGATTACATTTAAAATTAATTTAAATTTTGTAGCTACATCCAAAAGAAACATGATTGTTTATATTTTCAAATTTCTATAGTGAAATGATCTAAGGTGGGCTTAAATCTTGAAAATATTTTTTTTTAACTCTATTCCTACATCATTATCATCATCAGCCCACTGCAGTCCACTGCTGGACTTAGGCAGAGGCCTACGTCCAGCAGTGGACTGCAGTGGGCCCTAGAGAGCCCTATGTCCTATTTCTACAATACGTAGTAATTCTAAATTTTATTTTTAATCCTACTAATATTAGTATAGTAATAGTATAACCGCGAAAGTTTGTAAGTATGGATGGATGGATGTTTGTTACTCTTTCACGCAAAAACTACTGAACGGATTTGGATGAAACTTTATAGTAATATAGCTTATACATCAGAATAACACATAGGCTACTATTCACCGCGATAACCGACGTACACGCAGGCGGAGCCGCGAGCAAAAACTAGTTTGAAATAATTTAATTACTGAAGCAATGCATAGAAGCTAACTTTGTTGGAAGTTAAAGTATAGATAGTTAAAAATGTACATAAATTAAGTGTTTATGTCCTTATTTATCATTGTATCTTTAACATTCTACTATTCGACATAATAATATGGAGAGCTTTAGAAAGGATTTGACATATTACCATTACCATTACCATGCTTAATTACCATTTTATTCATCTATTATTCCATTTCAAATAGTCCAATAAAGACAAGTTATTAAGTAAGAAATCCTTCTAACCAGGTATAAAAGTCAAATATCGAGTCACAGAGAAGAGGGTGCTTTAGTAAAACAAACGTTTTGAGATCACTTTGTGAAAAGCGAGAGCTTCAAATGTAAAACGATACGCTTTTGTTATTCAGGTACTTGCCAAAAAGAATATTGAATTTATATATGAAAAACAATGCGTGTGTGTAAGTACTTGTAAGTGTAAAGTTTGGTTTGGAGTTTACAAGGTTTTGACGTGACATGACTCATGCGGCGTTACCTAGCTCTGAGGCATTGCATTTAAGGCTTGAAGTGCAAGCGAGAGCGCGGAACGAGCGACAAAGAGGCACATATTTTCTTTTTATATCGCTATAAGTTAGAACACATCAGAATGGGTCGTTTAAAAAGATCTTGTAATCTGAGATTTCTTGTTCCTTTAGTTGAAACATTGCTCCATCAAAAATATTCTTCTAAGTTTTTACACCTCGTTCTGGATTCAAAGGGACACTCAGAAGTGTCAAACTTCTGAAATTTTGAGAGTAACATTCTAGTAACGAAGAACAGAGACATCACTTAAGAAGAATTTAAGCTTAAGTAATGAAATATACAATTTCAATGACATTTTATTCATCTGTGACAACCCTAATAAAAACAGGCAGGCATAAATTTGAAACGATCCTTAGAAGTTTTGTCTCTGTTCCGTTTGATCATGTGCCAGTTACGTTTTCAGATTTTCTACCGTACGTATCTAACAAGCAAGAATATTCATAAGGATGTGAAATTGTATTAGCAAATTGATCTCAATAGATTTCTGAGAAAAAGAATCTCTAAACCACGACTGGACAGGACAGAATCAATCATATAATGAAGTGTTAAACCTGTACTAAGAGTAAAATGTTATATTTGTATTTTATAACTAACTTACAAAAGACTAGTGGTTGCCCGCGGCTCCACCCGCGTATATGTCGGTTATCGCGGCAAATAGTAGCCTATGTGTTATTCTGATGTATAAGCTATATTACAGTAAAGTTTCATCCAAATCCGTTCAGTAGTTTTTGCGTGAAAGAGTAACAAACATTCATCCATCCATCCATACTTACAAACTTTCGCGTTTATAATTATTAGTATAGATATAGATTAGAAGCGTCTCCATTCGGTTGACTTATTAGTTCAGGACTGATTATTCTTTTTTTTTTTTTTTTTTTTTTTTTTATGTTTGGCCCGCCAAAATGACTCTGATCTGCCTGATGGAAAACATAAGCAGAATCCAAGAGTGGTGGTCACCATACTCATTGCGAATGCAGACAGTGCAGTATGGCGACCCACACTATGGCGGCCTAGTGATACTACTGCATCTTTTAGTCCAGTCAACAAGTATGGAACTTGTTGACTAGACTAATTGGGCCCCCGGTCTCGCACTCACCAACGAAACACGACAGCACGAATGCTGTCATTTTACGTTGATTTTCTGTGCGAGGGTAGTACCGCCCCGGTCGAGCCGGCCCGTTCGTGCTGAAATCAGCGTGGCTCTACTACCTCTTAATTCTTATTTTTATATTTTTATAATTCTTAATTCTCATGTGTTCTAGAAATGTCTACACATAAATTTTAACAACTTTGCATAACAATTTTCTTAAACTTATCCAACTGTCATATTCATACACGAAATTTTCACGATCCCTATTAATGCTGTTTTTAAAGTAATATCTGTCTTATTTCCGTCTCAACTTTTACAAAAGACTTAGTTCGTATTTTCTTCTGTGTTGTCTACGATTGCACATAGTTTTTACAAGCTTTTTATTAACTTGCAATGTATGTATGTATACTTGTATGTTCGGGTGGAATCTTGCAACTCAATTTTGTAGCAGATATCTTCAACCAATTTTGCTGAAATTTTGCAAGCATATGTATACAGCGTGATAATACAATATTATAATGATATGGAGCTGATCTTATGCTGCAGTTGGAAGGTGGCCATAGGAACTCTGTAAAGAAACGTCGCAACATCATCGAGTTTGGACTCGTTTGATTCGTCTCGAGGCATTCCAGTAAAAGCTTGTTTTTAAAAAGATTTTAAACTTAATTTATTTGCCATTAAGCAGAGATAAGGCTTTGTCAAATTGTAAACACAGATCATGAACTGTGGCCACTCAAGCACTGACTCTGTTGAAATTGCTTCTCCTTTCTGAATACTGATTTTAAATGATTACTTTACAAGAAGTAAGCGGGAGCGTGTCTTGTACAGAATAACAGTGTTACATAATTCATTATCTTCAAGTTAGCTATCAATTATATCTACTGAAAATTAATGAGAACGGAATTACCTCCGAACAGATTATATTAAGAAGACGTGATGAAGTTAGCAGTTTATCTTTCAATGAAGAGTTTTTACATAAGTAATCGTTTTATTTTAGCTTGATACCACCAAAAATATATCGGTATTTATTTTTATTTCAAGTAAGACTCCCTTACTTGAAATACTTACGAGTGAATACTTACTTTGAGTAAAAGAGATCAGAGGCCTATCTTCTCCTAATTTTGACGGAGACACTCAAAGGTCTACAATGCAGTAAATTTGACTTTTTGTAGTCCAGCTGTGGACTTTACTGTGGGAGAGCCACGCTTCGGGATGAATGGGCCGGCTCGACCGGAGTGATACCACGGCCTCACAGAAAACCGGTGTGAAATAGTGCTTGCGCTGTGTTTCACCGAGTGAGTGAGGATACCGGAGGCCCATACCCCAATCCCCTACCCCTACCTCCCCCCCCATCCCCAAAAGGCCGGCAATGCACTTGTGTCGCTTCTGGTATTACAGGTGTCCATAGGCGGCGGCAATCGCTTACTATCAGGCGATACGTCTTCACGTCCGAACGAAAAAAAAAGCCCTCAATGAGTGACGCCAGTCACTAACCGGCAGGTGACTCGTTCGTGGTTTCGTGTCCCTTCTACAGAACGGAAAGATCTTCTGACCAGGCGAGGTGATCATGTCTGACAGGCTGCGACCCAACGGTTGATGTTGGGAAGTTGTACCTATATAATCAGTGCGAAGTTTTCTGTATAGCAATGCAGAATTTGTAGTTACTCCGTAGTTTGTTACTCCGTAGTTCGATGTGATATAGACGGTGATATACGAGTAATTGTTTTTATTTTTCTGTAAGTGCAAGTCGCCACAGATCTACTAATTTGCCCTCTGCACTTTAAAAAAGAATTACACACAAATAATTTGATCATTATAAATAAATAAATAATAAATATTTCAGACATCTAATACACAACGCCATCTAGTCCAAACTAAGCAGAGCTTGTATTATGGGTACTAGACAACTGATATAAATAAATAATAAATAATATACTTTTTTTTGGTAAATACATACCTACATATTATACATAGAAAACACCCAAACTCCGTTTGCAGATCATACAAACATTTGGTCTGACGCGGGAATCGAATCCGAGACCTCAAGCACAGTAGTTGCATACGCTACGCCACCAAGGCAGTATGGATTTATATATCTAATACCAAAAAAATGGTATTTTTAAATTGTTTAAAAGGTACTATGTACTTAGTTAAAAAAAATATCAGCAATAATTGTATCATGCATCATATTTATAGCGTTTTAAAATAACACATTAAACATCTTGCAATTCAGCATATTTAAATTAAATTTACTTTAATCGCTTTTTCTTAAATACTTGTGCTTTGCGATTTCGGCTTAGTACAACATTACTTATCTAAAGTTAAACATCAATTACTATTCAATACGCTCGTGGACGGTTATGACTACAAATGAATAATACATAAATTAACAAACTTAAATGAAAGCCTATAATTAGAGTCATGCTCTATCCCATCTGCTTTGTTAATGAGTATTTTCGTTAGACATTACAACTGAACTTGTTTTCAGCCAATCAGACTAACACAAGCTAAAATTCGAAATTTAAAAAACCCCCTACTCAAGCACTTAATCGAGTAATCATACACCAATGATATTTTTGCAGACGTTCGGTTATTCTTCCATAGTTTCACCCCCATAAATTTTAAACGACTCAACCGATTTTCATGAAACATGTCTAAGAACACTCGCACGTAGCTCACCTTTCATACAAAAAAAATAAATTGAAATCGCTTCATCCATTCCCGAGCTACGGTGCCACAGACAGACAGACACGTCAAACTTATAACACCCCTCTTTTTGCGTCGGAGGATAAAAAGAGGATTTAATGGAAACTTGCACATTGGTAATGAAATATGAGTTTGTATTTTACGGTGACGTGCCTGAAATCTCATCAGTCAACAAGTGACAGTCGGTTCAGTGAAATTAAAACCTTGCTTTAATTATCCGTACTGATATTATAAATTCGAAAGTATCTTTGTCTATTTGTCTTTCACGCTTTCACGGTTACACACTTCACCGTTTTAATAAAATTCGGCATGGAGATACTTTGATTCTCGAAGAAGAACATAAGCTACTCTTTACTGCGACAACATACACGTTGGCGGAGCCACGGGCAAAAGCTTGTAATACTATAAATTCAAAAGTAACTCAATCGGTCCGTCTGCTAAGCTTCACGGTTAACCATTACACCGATTTTATTGAAATTTGTTTTATAGATACTTTGTTTCCTGAGTAAGAGACATAGGTTTACGATAACCGAAATACATACCTGCCTGACCGTAATACGTGCCTGACCGCTACGTGTGGAGACGCCGACGCCCGCCTCTATTGGCTGTGCCAGTAGCCAGGACTAACTTACTTGAGAAAGCACCCCTTACGCGAATTATCCATCTAATTAACAAAGTTCACAAAGATTTAGAAATTTTTTCGTGTCAATTGACACGTGATTTCGTGTACTTGCAAAATGTCTTGTAAATTTAATTTGTTACAAGACATGAAAGTTGCAATACTTTGTTTTATATTTTTAATTTTAAGATAGATTGTTTTTTTTTTGAGTTTATATTTCGTTACTGTATATATGTTTCTTTATTCATTTGTAAAGAAATGGACATAATATTATAAATGTAAGTTAGCCTCCCTATCGCATTAGAGCAACCTGTAATGGTAGTGAAGGTGATGTTGTAATAAATAAATAAATTAAAAAAAACATGCAAGTGGATCCTCGGGCAAAGTTGGTCGGCTAGTTAAGTATAAAAAAAGTATCATACTGAATTAACCATGATACTATCAAACTTACATAAGGAGGTTCTTAATTATTTTACTCTGTATTACGTTTTTTGTATACGTATTTTGCGCCACTTTCTTTTTGTTTTGAAGAACGATTTTTAGTCATTTTTTGTATATTAATCACGGCAAAGGATGATTACGTTTTAATTTCAAATATTTAAAAAAATAAGACTTTCACAAAACTTCAAACCTAATAAATTCAAATCATCAGAAAAGTTTTATGATAAAATTACATTAACATTGTTGTATAATTTAAAAGTTATTGTTACCTTCATATATTTCTATAAAAAGTAAATATTATAAAAATTCAAAGTAATTATACGGCTATCAGAATTACATCAAATAATTATAAAGACTATTAAATTAAAACAGCCCCGTGTTTTCACACTTTTTCCAATATTCATTGGAAAATTAATCCCGTTGAAATTTAATTATAACACTTTATAAACTCATTTTCTCAATAAACAAGTATTTAATCAAAGCAACAAGTAAATCCAGTCTATAAAAGGTTCCAGTTGAAGCGAATTTGTTCTATGCTTTTAAATCTTAGATACTTGAACGGAGTTTGACTCCATCGCTTTTCAATCGTTAATTAACGAAGTTTCCAACGATAACGGTTCATTTTCTCTATAAATTGCTGTTTTCTTTAACATAATTGATTTGCTTTTTTGGAGGAGGCAAACCAATATTTTAAGAAGAATGATTAAGTTATGTTGGGTAAGTTATAAATTTACTTTTTTATCCGAATACAGTGAAACACATCTGAGGATAAAACTTTTGGCAGTTCTTGTATGTTTGTATATTCCACCATAGCGCCTAAATCACTGAACCGATATTAATAAATGAGGTGTTAATAGAGGTTTCATAATGACCTGAGTGACATTGGCTATTTACATTTTATCAAAAAAAGTAAAAACTAAAACCCAACTACGACAGAAAATGACGCTGAAAAAGTATGAAAGAAGATTTTCAGGACACTGGATTAAGCAACGTTACTGAAGAAGCAATATTATTGACATATAGACTCTACCAAGATGCCTTTGTTGCAAGTTGACAATCCTACTAATATCCTACTAATAAACGCGAAAGTTTGTAAGTATGGATGGATGGATGGATGTTTGTTACTCTTTCAAGCAAAAACTACTGAACGGATTTGGATGAAACTTTAAAGCAATATAGCTTATACATCAGAATAACACATAGACTAACTATTTGCCGCGATAACCAACATAAACGCGGGCGGAGCCGCGAGCAAAAACTAGTAATATCATTCGATATGATACTATAGTGTAAGTAGAAATGGCAGAACAATCGAATCGATAATTGGTACACCTTAAATCAAGTTGTCATAGTGTACGAATATCACTATAAATATAAGTGTATGTATATATATCTTTATGTAAATATATTTGTATTTATGTCGTATTTATTGTATTATGTGTATACATGTATGTTTAAGTCTATGTATGACATATATATTTTTCACTTATTTTGTAACTCTGTGCTGGTGCACAGAGTTACAAAATAACCTTAGGGTGGTGTAGAAATATTGTAGGGTGGTCCCTACAAGATTTCTACACCACCCTAAGGTTGCCTGGAAGAGAATACCATGGCAGTAAGTCCGCCGATGTACAAAGTGCATAAAGTGTAAATAAATAAAATATAGTTCACAATTATCAGTGTACAGAGATACACATATACTAGTTTGAAACGCCGTAGACACACGTTACATAGAAACGTACCATAACAATTTAACAACGCGTGACTACGGCTTTTATAAAATATATCATATTAAATACTATATGACATGGAATGATGATGTGGAAGAGTAATTAAGTGCTTTCTTTGCCGTCAGAAGACATTAGTTTTCATGAGTACTAGACTCGCCTGGGCTACATGAAGAATGTACTACTTTGACCTACAGGAGGCTAGACCTTACTTGACTGTATACTTGTGGCAAGGGTCACCGAGATCTTAGGATACTTCAATTTTGGATTACAGAACATACTAACCACAATTGATACTACATTTGTTTTAGGGATAGAAGAATATGCTAGAATATATGAAAACTTTTCAATACAAAACGTACTTAATATTGTTTCTTGTTTGGAACTTTATGCTAAACGAAAACTAAGTCAGTAGCAAAGCTGCACAAGGTAGTTTAAATGTATTTGTGCAGTGTACAATCAAATTGGCTGCAGTTACTCGCTAAAATTGTTTGTAAAGTCTGTTTGTGACAGCGAAATTGAAACATTAATTTTGGAAATTTGTTTACAGAAGTTTTAGCATTTGAAATATATTTCCCCCAGTTTTATTTACTAAGATTTTCGGAGCTTACTTCTTAAGAAACTTCTTTTCATTATTTAGCCCACGGTATGGACATTTTTGGAAGAGTAAAATCGAGTGTCAACTAAAAGTGAGGCGTTACGCTGCAGCGCTTTGTTATTAGTTATGTCGTCACACACACACAAGCTCTGCTTAGCTTGGGACTAGATGGCGTTGAGTGTTAGATGTCTGAAATATTTATTATTACTATTTATTATGGGATGTTTTTTTACAACCAAAATGAAGTAAGCGCCGAGGATTTCATGGAGCTTACGCGTTTTGTTCAACGTAGTATAAGTCCTTGGTCCTTGGGTAAACTCCAATTGTACGTTAGACCTGATACATGCTTTTTAGGGTTCCGTGCAGAAGGCAAAAAACGGAACCCTTATAGATTCGTCATGTCTGTCTGTCTGTCTGTCTGTCCGTCTGTCTATACGTCCGTATGTCACAGCCACTTATTTACGAACTATAAGAACTATACTGTTGAAACTTGGTAAGTAGATGTATTCTGTAAACCGCATTAAGATTTTCACACAAAAAAAAAACACTAAATTTCGGGGGTCCCCATACTTGGAACTGAAACTCAAAATTTTTTTTTCATCAAAAACCATACGTGTTTACATCTATGAATAGGTCTTCGAAAATTATATTCAGGTTTCCACTAATTTTTTTTCTAAACTGAATAGTTTTCCCGACAAACACTTCCTAATTGGTAAAATGTGCCCCCCCCTGTAACTTCTAAAATAAGAGAATGATAAAACTAAAAAAAATATATGATGTACATTACTATGCAAATTTTCACCGAAAATTGGTTTGAACGAAATCTAGTAAGTACTTTTTTTTAATTCGTCATACCTAAATCGTAAACTACAATTTACCTTTCATTCAATCAACACAAATATAAACATAAAAAATATGTTATGTTACTTGCTGCTGCGGAACCCTTCATGGGCGAGTCTAACTCGCACTTGGCCGCTTTTTAACTTCTTTTCTTGTTTTATAGAAGGTTTAAGATACCTCTGCCTTAAGACTACAAACCTTGTCTTATCATACACTTCCATATCGTTGGCTTATTGCAAGAACTTATTAACTACAAAAATCACTAAATACGTATCTATAATGGGCTCATTTTGACACATTCTACAAAATGCAACAACACACTAATTTCTAGCTGGTCAATTTTAGCTGTTACGTCATTGGTAAAAAATCGATAATTGCAACTTTGGAAGTCAGGCATTTACAAAGATTCACTAAGCTGCACAACTTATTTTTATTAACTTGACAATTATTTGAAAACAGCATACATTACATTACAAAACTCATTTTCAGCATGTAGTTACTATATTATAGACCTAAAAAGCTATAACAAATTCATTATTAAGAAAAAAAGGGGTGTTTAAAAGTGTAAAGTACTTAAACGGTATTAAACTAGTTGGTAATACTCTTAGTTCCTTCTCTAAATTTCAAGTTTCAACAAAATATAATCCTTTATAATTCACGTACTAAGTTCGTAAGCTTTATAAAGTTTGAGTTCTCTTGCAACAGCCCGGTTCAAACGTATAACATAGTTTGTATTGAATGCATGTCCTGATGTGGGTTCGCTTTAGTAAATACTGACAAAGTTTGCGGGCTGTGAACGACATTACTGGTGCCTAACTATTTTGGTAAAGTACGGTTAGGATCAAAAGTGCATCCAGTTTTAGTAATATAAAGTACTAGCTTTTCCACGCGGCTTCGCTCACGCAGACTTTCATCCCCTGATGTACCTCATAGGGGTGGAATTACTTACTCACTTACGTTGTATAAAGAACCTACATGCAAAATTTCAGGATTCTAGCTTCAGCGGTTTGGGCTGTGCGTTGATCTCTAGGTATGTCAGTCAGTCAGTCAGTCACCTTCAGTTTTATAAATGTTTTAATATAAACCTCAATGAAACAAAATAATTATTTATTTTAATATTTAATTAATTGCAGAATATCCGTGACACATGTACACATAGCTTGCACTTTTTAATGTAATCTACTAAAATTGTAGGCATGTTTATTAATTAATTAAACTTCACATTGAATAAAATATTAACTATAAGTAACTTATTTAATACTGTAATTAAATAACAGTTTCTGCGCAAAACTATAACAATTTAAAATAAAATTAATTTTATTAAATAACAAATGTATAAGGCAAGGCTGCTCAAGTTTTTTGATGACCGGGCTAAACGGATGATTCAGATTTTTTTGGCGGGCCACTAACGATTTATTAACAACTGAAATTAAATCATCAATGACCTCCAAAATTTTTAAGACTTGTGCAATTAAAATATACAGTACTAGGTTTTACACGCGGCTTCGCTCACGCAGACTTTCACCCCCTGATTAATCCCCTTAGGGATTGAATTTCAAAAAATCCTTTCTTAGTGCTCACTAACGTTATATAAAAAACCTACATGCAAATTTTCAGGATTCTAGCTACAGCGGTTTGGGCTGCGCGTTGATCTCTGGGTATGTCAGTCAGTCAGTCAGTCAGTCAGTCACCTTACTCTTTTATATATATATTTTTTTTTTTTTTTTTTTTTTTTTATTTATTGATCAAAACATATCTACAGATATACAAAAAAACAGAATCTCCCGCTTAAACCACGGGGGTTTTTAGGCGAGAGGGAGTTGGTCCATTAGTAAACAATAAGTAACTTAGCAATATCAGATTTAAACAGTTTAGCAAAATATACACAAAACACAAACACAAATAAGGTTAGGGACGGCAAGCGCATATACAAAGACTAATAGACAACATAATAAGACCCACACACGTGTGTATGCTAAGCTATGCTGTCCATTAGGAATTTCTTCGTTATTTCTTTATAATTATCCTTTGTTATATATTTATGTACTATATGCTCTGGTATAGTATTTAATATATCAGGCAATATGTACCGGCATATTCTGGTGCCATATAAATTATTAAATTTTGGCAAGGTATATTTTTTTAAATTTGGTAGTTGTCTCAAGTTACAATTACGTGTTCGTACACAGAGCTGATCTATATTCGCAATTTCTTCCTTCATAATAGCCATTTTAATTTTACATTGTATTGGTAATACATTACAGTGTTGGAATAATTGCTTATAATTATCTTGAAATCTAAATTTTAATTTTGGTGGCACAATAGCTTTTAACATTCTTAATTGTAAATTGTATATCTTTTCGACATAACTTTTGTAAGTTCGGCCGTAACTACACAATCCGTAACTGATAACTGAGTCTGCCAGTGCCAGATATAAGAGGCGTAAAGTTTCATATGGCATTTTGTACCTTAGTATATACAGTTTACTCAGTATAGCTCGCAATTTTTTACAGACGTGGTCTATATGTGCACCCCAGTTAAATCGATTGTCTATTATAAGTCCTACATACATGTGCTCCTGTACTGTTTCTAATGTAATACACGTACTGTCCTGCCTACACATAAAGTTGTTATGCAGACATTCATGATCGTGTACTAGAATATTTGGCGTGTGGCAGCTGTTTTTATGTGAGGATTGAATACACATAAGTTTTGTTTTTTGAGCGTTTATCACTAAGCCAACGTCGTGCGCCCATTGACACATTCTATTAAAATTATCCTGCAGTTTTAGCTCAGCGGTTTTAATGTCTTTGTCAGCCACCAGAAGACAAGTGTCATCAGCAAACTGATATACGGAGCCATGTTCAAACAAGTTGCACATTTGATTTACGTAAATTATGTATTCATTTGGACCAATTATTGAGCCTTGTGCAGTACCTTTATCTGTGATCATTTTATTGCTATACTTATCTCCCACTTTAACTCTCGTGTATCGATTTTGATGGTAATTTTTAAAAAGTTGTAACAGTGGCCCACGTATACCAGCCCGCTCCAACCCTTCATACAATACCTCATATTGGAGCATATCAAATGCCTTGCTGAAATCAACAAAGATAACGAGCACATGACGTTTATCATTCAGGTGCTCGTTAACTTCATTGGTGAATTGACACAATAATTGAGAGGTACTTCTCCCTTTTTGAAAACCATATTGTTTAGTGTGAATAATTTGTTGCGAGCGTAAGAAATGGCTAAGTTGGTCCCCTAAATACCTCTCAATTATCTTGTCAACGCAGGACAGTATAGTGATAGGGCGGTAGTTATTACAGTTGTCATGATTACCTTTCTTAAAGATAGGGCGCACTAGTCCCAGTTTTAAATCGTCTGGGTAACACGATGTGTCGATGCATCTATTGATCAAATGTGTAATTACGGGTGTTATTTCTTTATTCAATTTTTTTATGTCGGTTGCTCTAATTCCATCTAATCCCGGACTTTTGTTATTTTTCAGTCCATTGATAATTTTAAATGTTGCTTCATTATTTATATATATTACAAAAGCTGGTGTTTATTTAAATATAAAACAAAGATAATTTTCTGCTAACTCAATAAAACATAAATCTTCTTCTCCATAAATTAATGAGATTTATGACAGTGTTTCTGTTCTACTAATTTTCTAATATTAGGATTCAAATTAGATGTTGACAGTAAGATCAAGTCAGACATATGTTGCTCTGTTAGTGAACTGCGATATTTATTTTTTATGTCATTAAGATCCGAAAAAACCTTTTCACACAATCAACATATGTTGATCCGAAACTACACAAGAACTGTAAGGCCAGATCCGTTATTGCTGGAAAGCTTTCTTTTGGCACCAATTTACAGAAATCTGCAAACTCTTCTGATGAATTTTGTGCTTTCGAGAATATTTTTTCCACAAAAAGATTTTTTAACGCACAATGATTTTGCAGTTCGGTGAGTTCTAACTGAATATTGGCAGGATAACTAATTATTTTAGATAAACTGCATATTAAAAATTGATACTGGATTAATAAAAAATTGAATGTTTTGTTTTTCACTCTCAAAGTCCTGAAATCTGTTTTCAAATGACTGCAATAAGTATCTAATTTTCGTTTCGTAAAAGAAATCTATATTTTCGATATTGAGCTTCTTTTTCAAGCCCGTAAGTGTTGGAAATATTTCGATATTTTCTCTGTCTTAATTAATTTAAAAAAAAAAAATAGCTTTGAAGCCGCTTATTAAATTGTACATAGTTGGAAGTGAACAGTCTTTACCTTGTAATTTGAGGTTCAAAATATTCAAGTAATCGTAACGTCAACAAGAAATGCAAGATCACTTAAAAAGGACATATTCTTGTGTAATATAGTTTATGAAAAAAAACAAATAGTAAATTATATAAATAAACTAGTTGATTCGGCAAACCTTGTTTTTCCATAAAATGAAAAAAAATGAGGTATAAAAAAAAGATGTTGGTCGATTCTCAGACCTACCCGATATGCAAACCAAATTTCATAAAAATTGGTCCAGCCGTTTCAGAGGAGTATGGTAACTGACATTGTGACACGAGAATTTATATATAAGATAGTAGATTATAATATTGATTTATCTACTAAAAAATACTTAGATATCAGGTAATTACAATTATTTAAGATTTTTCGTTTAACAGACTGGAGACAAGGAGATATTTTTAGTATTTTTCAGTATACATAGGAAATAATGTACATAATTTATTCATCAGTTGATCAACTAGCGTTATGTTCAATAATTATTGTTATATGATTAGGTTATCGCACGATGCAATCGCAACTCATCCCAAATACACATATAGTGTAGTTTAGTTCAGAGAAAAAAATGTGAAACAATTTGATAATAAACAATGAAAAAAATTGCGGTAGCTGTATTTTGAAAGACGAGACTTGGACTTTTAATTGTGAGGTTGATATTAGAATTCTAAATTAATTTAAGTAAAATCTTTTACAAGTTTTATTTAAATGTATATTACTTATTTTTATTATAGTGTAAAATCGATTCATACTAATATTATAAATTTATAAGTAACTCTGTTACGCTTTCAAGGCTGAACCGCTGCACCGATTTCAATTTAATTTAGCATGAAAATGCTTTGATTCTTGAGGAAAAACTCACAAAATAAGCGATAACTAACAAAACTATTTTTTTATAAAGTAAACCCAATCTAGCTTAAAAGCTATATCAAGACCTTATAAGTCTACCTACGATATTTCTTATTAACTATATTCCTGTTCATTTTTTTCCTGATCGAATTTAAGTTTGATTAATCAATAAATTGAACAATATCGTATCAATTTGCGTAGGTTGACTACCTACATTCAAGAAATGGGTCACTAGGCACCCATAAAATATCGATGTTTGCCCATGTATGTATACACAGGTCTGGTAATTTGTTTCCTTGGGCCTTATAGAGGTTATAAAAATATTTTAATAATAAATACCTAATTTTCATTTTTATGTTTAACTAGCTGTTGCCCGCGGCTCTGCCCGCGTATATGTCCGTTATCGCGGCAAATAGTAGCCTATGTGTTATTCGATGTATCTTTATATATAAAAGCGAAATACCACTCACTTATTAATCACGAAATCTCAGAAACTATAACACCTACAGACTTGAAATTTAGCAGGTAGGTTCCTTATAGGGTGTAGACATCCGCTAAGAACGGATTTTAAGAAACTTCACCTCTAAGGGGGCAAAACGGGGTTGGAAGTTTGTATGAAAGTCCTATGTTTTTGAAGTAAGAGACTTGAAATTTAAAATGTATGCTATATAGATGGTGTGGAGGTGTACTAATAATGTATCTAGCTTTTCCGAATATAATTAAAAAATATTTGCAAATAACTAGCTCCACGCGTACGAAGTCTCAAGCGGCCGCTAGTAAACTATATTACTGTAAAGTTTCATCCAAATCCGTTCAGTGATTTTTGCGTGAAGAAGTAACAAACACACACACAAACTTTTGCCTTTATATATTAGTGTGATGTGATGTGATATAGTGTGATTACTTCAGATGGCAGATGTAAACATATTTTAAGCTGTTTGGTACAGAATATTTTTAAGACTTGAATTGAAAGTAAATTTCAATGCAAACTTATGAATATTTAAACGGGGGTTGGTTTCCCCCTAAGGGCTCCCACACATAACTGAGAAGCGATGCAATGTGGCGTGAAGTTCTTTGCGGTGCTCGCAGGTATTTGCGATGCAATGCGAATTCGCAGTTATGTAGCTCTTGTTATACCTATTTTTAAATCAGGGGAAAAGCATCTAGTGGCTAATTATAGACCAATATCAATATTAACGACGTTTGGAAAAGTGTTCGAAAAACTTGTGAGCAAGAATCTGATGTGGTACCTTAAACCGTACATATCTGAACAACAGCATGGTTTTGTTAAATCTAGATCAACCAGTACCAATCTATTGTGTTTTACATCGGCCTTGGCTAAGAATCTTGACCGTCGTATTCCAGTAGATGCCATCTACACCGACTTTAGCAAAGCATTGGATAAAGTGGATCATTACCTTCTTATTCTCAAATTGGCTCAACTAGGAATAGGAGGAACGTTGATAGGATGGTTTCAATCCTATCTAACAAACAGACAGTCTAAAGTTGCAGTCAATGGTGACTTTTCTGACAGTTATCTGGCATCCTCAGGAATTCCGCAAGGATCGCATTTGGGTCCGATTCTTTTCAATGTTTTTATAAATGACATAACAAAATGTTTTGAACACTGCCAATTTTACTTGTTTGCTGACGACCTCAAGATAATGAAACCAATACACAGCAACTTGGACTCCAAAATGCTTCAAGAAGACATTGACCGACTTGTAAGCTGGTGTAAGCAAAACAAAATGTTTTTAAACGTCACTAAGTGTCACTATATCCAGTTCACACGTAACAAAAAGATATTAGACAACAAATATTACATAGAACGTGTCGAAATTGAGAGACAGCGTAGTGTTCGTGATCTCGGGGTTCAACTCGACCAAGCGCCGAAGTACGACGTTCATATTCTAAATGTGGTCTCTAAATCCTTTAAGACATTAGGTTTTGTTTTGCGAAACAGTAAAGAGTTTAAAGATCCGTCTACAAAAATAAAGCTCTTTAACACACTGGTCCGCCCTATCCTTGAATATAACTCAGCGGTGTGGAATCCACACTACGAGGTACACACCAAACGATTGGAGAGTGTTCAAAAGCGTTTCCTCTATCACTTGAGCTACGGTGATCATTTGGCTAAGCAGCTTACAGGTTACCATGAGAGACTGAGACACTACACGATGGACACTTTGGCCAGTCGTTGGAAGAGTCTGGACTGCATTATCCTTCATAAGATACTGAACGGAGCAATAGATTGCAGCGAGCTTTTGAGCTCGTTACCCATTCAGATTCCAACTCGGATTCCCAGGCAAAACACTTTTAGTCTATTTTACATCCCAGGCTCCAATACAAATCTGGGTCATTTCGCCGCTCTGCCAAGGCTTTGTAGGCAATATAACACGCTTGCTAAAAAATCAAACTTAGATATATGCCTAAGTTTGCCTAGATATAAGAAATGCTTAAAAATGTTAGAGAGTGCAATGTGAGCCTAATCGTAAAATTTTAGATGTCTTTTTTTTTTTTTTTTTTTTTTTTTTGGACTTTTCATTTATTGTTTTTGTATTCTGTAAAATTTATAGTTTGCCATGATTACTTAATCGTTTATATTTCACCCTTTTCGTTTTACATGCGTTTTAATCTTTTTTGTTCCTAATAACTTTGTTCGCTCGGTTGTTAATAATTGTTTTTGCTTGCTGTGGTCTCCTGTAAGTGAAGGAGTACACCGGTATAATACCAGTAATTTATTGTATACTGTACATATGTGTATATCCTTTGTTGGAGATCCTAATTTAATTAAATAAATAAATAAATGTGTTCACTAAGAGACCGTTTTTTTGCAAAGAACACAATCCTTTGTTATGTATTTGTTGTTATTGCATGTATGTATTTATTACAAACTAGCGACCCGCCCCGGCTTCGCACGGGTGGATTTCAGATGCCCCCGCCGACGACACGATTCGTGCATTTTAAATCTGTAATATTTTCGAATATATTCATTTAAATTAGATACAGTAAAGAGCCATTTTCATCTATATTAAATGCACAATGTATGTAATTTACTTAATTGTATAAGGATTCATTCTGTATTGCTTAAAATCACTTCGTAAATAAGCCATAATTTCTCGTAAAAAGAAAGGAATAAAAAATGGTTGTTGTGGGTTATCCCTAAGAGATAGACATATACCGTCGCGGACTTTTTTGCAGTACTTTTTAAGGTGTACAATACTGTAGTACATTATTTTGATCTATCTCGTAGGGTGCAACCAGCGTTTGCAATGTAAGCGCAAAAAAATGTGTTTGTTTGCTACATCACATTAGAAACCTCGAAAATTAACAGTGTTTCCATACTATATTATGCATTTTTTAGACATAAAAACCTTCCTCTTGAATCACTCTATCTATTAAAGAAAGCCGCATCAAAATCCGTTGCGTAGTTTTAAAGATTTAAGCAAACAAAGGGATATAGGGACATAGGGACAGAGAAAGCGACTTTGTTTTATACTATGTAATGATATATAAGTATGTTATGTTAAGTTATGGTAAGTGTATCAGGCGCCTGGTTACAGGATTCGCCTAGTTTGGCATCAGACGTGAGATGTGTGAGGAATATTATTATACTATCACAAAAATTTTGCAGGTTTAAATAGGTTTTGGTTCCTAAGTTTAGAAGTATTAAATTGGGTAAGTTATGAAAAATTATCAAAACAATACCTAAATAAATTAAAAGTGAAGCATTGAGAAGTCGCTTCTTCAATATTAATTTTATCATTATAAATTACTAACACAGGTATAGTCCATTTGTTTAGATAGTGTCGGCGGACCCGCACGCATCTGTGGTTATTGTTGTTAATTACGAATATATTAATTTATACAACGGAGCCACGGCGTTAACTGACAAATCGTACTTGCTTATGGGTGGGCCCTTTGATTTTGTGGAGGCTTGCCGCACGTGCGATGGCAGCGCGATCAAGGTGACTGTATCTATGTGAATGGACTATAGGTAGGTATAAATTTTATTAACAAAATAAAAAATATTTACCAAAAAAACTACTTCAAGAACTGGACCTGAAAAGAACCACAAAGGAAGCATCAGCTTTCAAATAATAAAGAATCATCAAAATCGGTTCACCCAGTCAAAAGTTATGAGGTAACAAACATAGAAAAAGTCGAATTGAGAACCTCCTCCTTTTTTGAAGTCGTTTAAAAATAATGTTTTAATATTTACTGGCTGACTATAAAATTACAACGAAAAGTGGCATTGATATTTATATATGACTAGCTGACCCACGTAACATCGTTTACGTTTTTGTGAATCTAAACCATTCCCAGATCCCCTTGAACACACACAAAAAATTTCATCAAAATCGGTCCAGTCGTTTTTGTGAATCTAAACCATTCCCAGATCCCCTTGAACACACACAAAAAATTTCATCAAAATCGGTCCAGTCGTTTTTGTGAATCTAAACCATTCCCAGATCCCCTTGAACACACACAAAAAAATTCATCAAAATCGGTCCAGTCGTTTGATAGAAGTTCAGTGACATACACACTCACACAAGAATTATATATTTAAAGATAATAAATCATGCTGCTTTTTTCATGCAAGCATGCATCTTCATAAATTTTCTTAGCGTTTTTGCCACCACTGCAATGTGTAACCGTGGTATAACTTATAAAAATACCAAACTCCTAAGGAAACTAGGTTGGTTTGGTAAAAAACTTTTCCTTGGTAGATCTTATATTTTTCAGGATGTAAAGAATTCCGAGTTCCCAAGAATTTTACCGATTATTTACACTAGGCACGTAGCTGTAAATTACGCTGTCTTCACACGATGTTTTTACACACAAAGATAAAATATTGAAAATATAATTCTATTCTTAAGACATTTTGGTACGCTAAAAGTTCACGATGAGAAAGAATTACTCGTGATTGATTTAAAGGGTAGAATACTGTGTAATGAAAAAAAGTGAAGAGATTTTTTAAATGAACACTTGTCGAGTTTAAGGTTATAAATGCTTTTGTAAATGTATCCCTACCTTACCTTTCGTCGAGTTCTTTTTTTGTTTCGTTAAAATGAACTCGGCAATTATCTTTTATTTAATTATCTTATACTGTTCATTTATTTTTAACTATAACTAACCTACAAATTAAATTATTGATTGTGGGTGTTTCGAGACTCTTCAAAATAAGAGTGTAACCAAATATTTTAAAAAAAGTAATAACTAAAACTCAACTACAACAAAAAACGACGCTGAAAAAGTATGAAACAAGTTGGAAAAACCGTAGTCACGCGTTAAGAGTTATGGTAAATTTTTATGTAACGTGTGACTAAGGCTTTCACATTATGTAAGTTAACTTAGCATTAAAGTGTGGCTTTAATTGTTTCAATATTTGACTGAATTAATGCTGTTTATGCACGCAGTTAACAGTGGTTCTGTCAATTGGATAAAAACTGTAGAATCTAAGAATCACGCTTAGAGATTCTAGGTTTGCATAAATATTCTATTTTCTATCGCCTCCAAAATAATAAAATAAAAGTTCACCTAGAAAATGAGCCGTAAATCATCATATTGTGTGCGTTTTGTCGTCTTAATAGCTCCATAAAGTCTCTCCCACAACATCTACTCTTGTTTTGCGGTATATAAATCAAATATTGCTATAGGTTAGAAAGCCAATGGTTTGAATATGTTAAAGGACCGATCTTCTATTAACGTCACACATACTTTGGATGTGCGAGAAATGGTACTTTAAATGGGTCAAATTCTTTTAAACTTAGGAGATAATATTTACAATTAATTTCATTACTGCACGTTTGGCCTAGTGGTTTAACTGTCACCACGCCGTTTCCTACTTCGCCAAGTGTCGTGGGTTCAAATCCCACGTAGGACAATACTTTGTGTGATCCACAAATTGTTGTTCCGAGTCTGGGTGTTATTTGTGTCCGCTTCATGTATGTTTGTAAAGTCTCCCACGACACAGGATTTATTGATAGTGCTGGAGTTGTCTTTAAAAAAAAGAAATATGATTTACAATAAAAAACACTTTATGTGGTAAAGTGTAAAAAGAAAACCACAATATTTTATGTTTTGGAATAGTACGAATTTAGTGTCCACGTGTTCTACTCAAGAACATCCCAGGACTTGTTGTTGTGAAGTCTTGTGGGAGGCCTATGTCCAGAAGTGGGAAATATCCTAATCTTTCTCATACTTATGAAGATACGTAACCTTTAGGTTGCAGACAAGTTAAAGAAGCGTCAGTCTTGAAGCTTTTAATAAGTATTTATTGCTTTTAAGTAATCGAATTGTTAATATTGCATTGCAAACAATGCTTTTTTAACCGACTTCAAAAAAGGAGGACGTTTCTCAATTCGACCGTATTTTCTTTTTTTAATGGAAAGGAGATATTCCAACGGTGGTACCATGATAAGGACACTAAGATCTGATGATGGCATCCAAGAGAAATCGAGTCGAACCTTGAAGTCGGTTTTTATTTTGTTAAAATGTTACTTGTTTAAACCAAGTTTATTTATAAATATTCCCAGATTTCAATCGGAAATATAATACAACTACTTATAAGTAGTAAAAAACGTTTGTGAAACAAATTTCAAAGGAGTTTACTTACTAAGATACTATACCTTGAGAATTTTACCAGGTGCAGGAATTATAATATTTTTGCATAGAATTAGTTATCTTACTATCATAAATTCTAACAAAAACAAAATTCATGATTTTCCGTGTTTACTAAACGCTGTAAATTATAAGTAACGCAACGGGATTGCCTTTAGACACGATAGCCCGCTTATGATATAACACGAACTTCGACAATATTAAACCCTAAATAATAAATAACTATGTATTAGTTTTTTTATCTTTGACCCTGCCAATATGACTACTCTGCATGATGGAAAGCATAAGCAGAATCCAAGAGTGGTGGTCACCATACTGCGAATGCAGACAATGCAACAATGCAGCATGGCGACCCACACCATGTTGGGCTAGTGAGGCTTCTGCATCATTGGGCCTCCGGTCTCGCTGTCATTTTACGTTGATTTTCTATGCGAGGGTAGTCCCACCCCGGTCGAGCCGGCGCGTTCGTGCTGAAATTAGCGTGGCTCTACTACATCTGAATGTGTTTATATTTAGTCATTTCTATGTATGTGGCCATGGCCTGCGTTTTATAGTAAGTTCAAACCTCCTTTTAATTGAGATGCTTATGTCCAGCAGTGGAGTATGAAAGGTTATTGATGATTGAAATTTATAATAATTATATTACCTAGCAGAAATTACAACTGCTGGAATAAACGTGTTCTGGAGTGGAGACCGCGTCTTGGCAAACATAGTGTGGGATGTCATGTCCTCTAGCCAGATGGCGGGATGACTTGCATAAGAGGGCTGGCAGCAACTGCATGCAATAAGCAACAGACCGGATTCTGTTGTGTTCTTTGGGTGAGGCCTATAACTAAACGGGCTGATTATGATATTCTATACAAATTTTTTTTACTGTATTATCTGCCAAAATGACTCTGCCCTGCCTGATCGAAGGCATGAGCAGAATCCAAGAGTGGTGATCACCATGCTCGATGCGAATAAGGACAATGCAGCATGATGACCCCACTATAGCGATCTGGTTAGATGCTTTTTCACGCCCCGCTTAAAGGACCCGTGATCATAGTGGGAAGGAAACACGCGCGCTGGTAGTGAGTTCATAAACAAACTTTAATCCTACATTTCATGATGGTGTGACAACAGCTAGTTTCCGTGGGTAGCAGAAATTACTAGTGACTTCTCTTTTGACTTATCTGTCAAAAAGAAATTAGAAAGGTCAATTATATTTTCACCTAATGCCAAATATTGTTCAGAGAATATAGCGTTTGTTTGATTGCAAATATTACACGAGTTGTTAATTACTATCGTTGCTGATATATTAATTGAACCATAATGCGATAAGAAATTTTCATAGGTATTCCATAATCGTTTGTGTAATTTGATGGATAAATTTACTCATCTATTATAGCGGAATAAATATCATTATCCAAATTTACACTCTCGTTTATTACCTTTGACAATACCACTGGACGAAATCGGTCCGGATTTAAATAACCAAAAATAATGAAGAAAGTGAGTTTCATTCTAGAATATCATTAAACGAAATTGTAATCGTTTCAATTTTTCCTCGAATGAAAAACATAAACATTTTTTCATGTACTAAATTTAATACCGTAAACAAATGATTGACGCGTCTATTAAAAATGTATCAACCTTGAATAAGGAACTTCGCATATAATGGCATTTTAATACATAAGCAAATACCTACTTTACAGAATGGATTATAAGAAATAGTTCTACAAAACTTATTTAGCTTTAGAAACTTTTGAACTTAGTTAAATAACAAATATTTTTTTCTGTGTGCTTAAAATTTTCCGACCTACTTCTATACCGTTAAATTAACTATTGGAGAGCCACACTCCTGCACTTATGGATCCAATAAGTGCTCGATGGCACGTACCTATATACTATAGCATGACAGAACACTAGTGTTAAATAATTTCTTTCGTTGGGTTTCAGATGTCTCAGAGTTGCAGTAGTTACTTGGTTTCAGGTTACCCGTTTGCATCATTCACATTATTGAATGTATTTGTCAAATTACGCGTTACTAGCTTTTGCCGGCTTTTGGCGTACTGGTATATGGCCTCGCGACTGGACGGAGTCAGTTATTCTTCCCATTCACAAAAAGGGCTCCACGAAGCAGTGTGACAACTATCGCACCCTTGCCTTAATCTCACACGCCAGCAAAGTGCTCCTCCGCATAATTAATGCTCGCATCCGACACTTTCTGGATTGGCAAATTCCACCGGAACAAGCAGGGTTGGTAAAGGGCAAGGGAACCAGAGAACAACTACTCAACCTTAGGCAGATCGTTGAGAAAGCCTATGAATTCGACACACCAGTGGTACTATGTTTCGTGGATTACAGCAAGGCCTTTGATTGCGTCAGATGGGACTGCTTGTGGCTGGTGTTGGGCGAAATGGGCGTGCCACAACACCTCACGTCTCTGCTACGGTCGCTATACAGTAACAGCAGGGGCATCGTCAGGGTGGACCAAACCCTCTCAGAACCATTCACCTTCGAAAAAGGTGTGCGCCAGGGCTGCATACTGTCTCCGATTTTATTCAACATCTACGGCGAGTATATCCTCAGGCGAGCACTCGAGGACTGGAGCGGCGGCGTATCTGTTGGTGGCGTCAAAGTCTCGAATCTTCGTTACGCAGACGACCCCACTCTCCTAGCTGCGGATGAGGCCGAGATGCATGCTCTCTTGAGCAGAATGGAGAGAGCCAGTGAAGACCTAGGGCTCAAAATGAACAGGGCCAAAACAAAAGTCATGGTTGTTGACAGAACCGCCAAACTGGAACTCACAGGTTCGCTTAGCCTTGAGGTGGTGGAGGATTTTATTTACCTTGGCTCCAACATCACCAGCACCGGATCAGCTGAAAAAGAGATTCGGAGACGAATAGGTATGGCTAAGAGTGCAATGTCTGGCCTGGATAGAATATGGAAGGACCGCAACATCTCTAGAGGGACAAAAATAAAGCTCGTATCAGCTTTCTCCCCTCATCTTCCCCATATTCCTGTACGGTGTCGAGACGTGGACGCTAAAGGCTGCCAACCGTAAACGCATTGATGCCTTCGAGATGTGGTGCTGGAGGAAGCTGCTACGAATACCCTGGACAGCACAGCGCACCAACGTATCCATCCTAAAGGAACTTAACATTCGTGAGCGCCTGTCGACCCTGTGCCTCCGCAGAATCCTCGAATACTTTGGCCACATTGCGAGGAGAGAAGGCGATAACCTTGAAAGACTGATGGTGACAGGTAAAATAGAGGGGAAAAGACCCAGGGGCCGTAGCCCGTTGCGCTGGGCAGACCAAGTTTGCACTACTCTCGGCACTACGATCCTTGCTGCCCTACACACTGCTCAAGATAGAAACAGGTGGTGAGCTATCACTCGCACATTTAGTCCAAATAGAAGTCACGACCCTCAGAATTGAGGATAACGACACAAGGAGGGAGGAGGAGCTTTTGCCCACAGGTCTGCCTGTGTGTGTCAGTTATCGCGGTTTCGAGAAGCCTTTTTCAAGTATCAGAGACTGACGTCGCAAGAGACGGACAGACAGAGTTACTTTCGAATTTATAACGTTAGTATTGAGTATGGATTTATTGCAGTAATTTTATTCAGTACTAGCTGACCCACGCAACCTCGTTTGCGTCTCCTAATGCCCGTAGCGTGAAAATTTTCCCCCGTTTTTAAAACATTTTTCAATGGTGCTCCACTCCTATTAGTCGTAGCGTGATGATATATAGCCTATAGCCTTTCTCGATAAATGTACTATCCAACACTGAAATAATTTTTCAAATCGGACCAGTGGTTCCTGAGATTAGCGCGTTCAAACAAACAAAAAAAACAAACTCTTCAGCTTTATAATATACTGAACTCAATAAATGGAGTAAATCGAAATATATTTACCAAACCAAATTGAAAATCTCATTTAGATTTATTATAGAGAGGTATCATAGTTCTGCTGCTTGGTTTCTCCGAGAAAGATGTCCATGTTTTTTTTTTTTTTTTTTTTTTTTTTTTTTTACGTAGATTTTCTGTGCGAGGGTAGTACCGCCCCGGTCGAGCCGGCCCGTTCGTGCTGAAATCAGCGTGGCTCTACTAACTCTGTTACTCAACCTCAGCATGAGACTACTTATTTTGATTGACTTCAAAGAATTAATTCATCGATATGTTACTTTTCATCGGTGTTTGATCTTACGCCGCATACCGCATTTAATTTAGTCCAGCTGTATACAAATATCCACTCAGATCAGAAAATAGCGTAGATTCAAAAAGGTCTTCAAAAAATCTTATTTAAATATATAATAGGAAACGAATGTATTACAATAAGAATATTACGCGTATACGTATTATCTAGCTATTGCCCATGGCTACGCCCGAGAGTATGGTAGATATCATGGTAAAAAGTAGTTAATGTGTTATTCTGATGTATGAGCTTATATTACTGTAAAATGTATTGTGAAATAGTGCTTGCGCTGTGTTAACCGAGTGAGTGAGGATACCGGAGGCCCATACCCCAATCCCCCTACCCCTACCTCCTCCCCATTCCCCAAAAGGCCGGCAACGCACTTGTGACGCTTCTGGTGTAGCAGGTGTCCATGGGCGGCGGTAATCGCTTACCATCAGGCGATACGTCTGCTCGTTTGCCCGCCTATTACATAAAAAAAATGGTTGCCTGTAAAGTCTGTTTACGGACGATAGTTTAACGTGACAACGTCATAACGAAACATTGATGAAATGATGAGAGATAGATCGCTTCCATTTAAGGCTTGCACTTCAAGCCTTAAATGGAACGCTTCAGAGCGAGGTAACGCCGCATGAATCATGTCTTTTCATGTGTGCAGCCGGCTCCATCGAATTATAAGACGTTGTCACGTCAAAAAAAGAAAAAAAAGTGTCATGTTAATCTGTTTAGTGGTTTTTGTGACGAAGAGAATATAATATTAGTGAGATTTTAGTTGATATAGAGCCTATATGTGAACCAAATATGATGTCCTCTTGTTTCTACTTCCCTCCTAATATGAGCTGTGATTAAATGTACTTGTATATCTATAATTTTATTTCTAAGGTAAATTTACCAGCTTTTGTAATAACAGAAATAAACGATTTTTTTACGATATTAAAAAAAAACCATTCACATGAAACTTGTAAATTTGCAAATCTGCTGGGCTGTACCTGAGATTATATCCAACAAAAAAACTCAGTTCGTCCTACAAAAGCGAGCATATATAAGATTTACGGCATGAATATTTTCTAGAGCACAAAAGATAAGCCTCTCATATATTCGGAGCCAAAAAAATACTTCTCCGCTTAACAATTCAGCTAGGGAAAGATATTCGTGGAACTTATCTTGAAACATTTGAGATGTACGAAAAGATGGAAACGGTGGTCAGTTATTTGAAGCAAACATTCTGATTGCTTTGGGCCTCGGGATCGATGTATTTTACTTTATCAATACACATGTTATGTTTGGATTCACTTCAATATCAAGATTAGTATTTATCTATTTTACCCTCCGAGCCTTTTTTAACCGATTTCATAAAAGGAGGAGGTTCTCAATTCGACTGTATTTATTTTATGTTTGTTACCTTTTTTTGCGGTGAATGCTTTTCGCACCATACCCTACGTAAGGAAACAAAGGGGTGTGTCCCGACTCCCGGAGAACCGGTCTACCTACTAAAACCCGCGGTTGTCTACCTCAGCAGTCGGAGTCTGGAGGAGCTCCAGGAACGCATAAACTTTCGACTGGGTGAACCAATTTTGAATTTTTTCTTTTTTTATTTGAAGTTGTTGCTTCCCGCGTGGTCCCATTTCAATTTAGAGCAGTTCTTGAAGTCGGTTTTTTCGAGTCGAGCTCGGGGTCGGCTGTTAGTTTACTGCGATACGTCTTAAATTCAATGTTTTACGTAAAAGACTGCCGTCAAACTTTCAGAACCTCAGTAAATACAAGGCGATATCGAACTTCTGTTAGAAGATTATTGCCAGACCTTTTTTAGGTCTGACAAACTAACTCAAACTAACTCCAACGATTGCCAGAGATTTTCGTATTGCAACCAAGACCGACAGCTTGACATAATTTTCGAGGCACATGGGGGCCTTAATGCGCTAAGAAACGTCACTCATCCATTCAATGACCGTTTTTGGAATTTTTCACTTTGGAACGTTACTACCTAGTTACAAGTCCTTCAAGTATGTATTTAAATATGTTTACGATAGTAGTTTTATTATATGTAAAACTTTCGTAAGTGGTATATATTGAAAAGACGGCTTATTCAGGTATGTAAAGGGCTCTGTCGGGTTCAAAACTAATCAGGTCACTGAAATAGACAGGTAAGGATAACCGTAAATCTTTAATAAGTAGTTATTAATTTTAGCATTTTATTGATTGACTCTTGTTACAAAATTTATTTTAGAATAATAGAACTATTATTATTTACGGTTCGGGTTTCATAATAAGTACTTTTATCATCTTACTTAATACATAAATACTTAACACACGAGTGTTTCGCGTTACCAAAAGATTAATTAAAGTGAATTTCAATACAAGATCTTTGCTCACAAAGAGTACAAACATGTTCCAGTTTTGCTTCACGTGGAAAAGTTTGTATAGGCCTTTTGTGGTAAACAAGGGGATTGTTGCTGAGATGTGAAACAAGACACATATCTGATAGTAACTCAGAACTTTGTTCTTATAAACTTATTATGTTATCTGGAAGGAACAATTTTATTAAGTAATACTTACGTGCTTGTACTGATATGTGTTTTATAAACGCCTACGGATTATTTGTTCTTTTCATCATCATCATCAACATCATTTAACAGTCCACCAGTATATATGAGCAGAGGTTTGAAAGGAGATTTGGGCCTATAGTAGGCCAATCAAGTTGGGGTAGACTGCACGTTTGTCCTAGTGGTATAACGGTCACCACGTCATTTCCTACTTCGCCAAGTGTCGTGGGTTCAAATCCCACGTTCCCACGTGGGATTTGTGTGATCCACAAATTGTTGTTATGAGTCTGGGTGTTCTTTGTGTCCGTTTCATATATTTTTGTAAAGTCCCCCGCGACACAGGATTTATTCCTAGTGCGGAAGTTGTCATTTAAAAAAAAAATTGGTGTGGTGAGGTTTATTTCAAGTTTATTTTGCAGTGATGTTGCATAGTTTGCACCCTTAGTCGTCTTACGACACCCATGAGATGAAAAGGTGTAGTAACATTCTTTATTCTTAATTCGTCACCACATGAACAACTTTGTTTCCTATAGTCTTATAGTCAACTGCCTCGGTGGCGTAGTGGCAGCGTATGCGACTGCTGTGCTTGAGATCTCGGGTTCGATTCCCGGGTCGGACCAAAAGTTTGTATGATCTGCTTGTTCGGAGCTCTATTGTTTCGGAGTTTGGGTGTTTTCTATGTATAATATGTATGTATTTACAAAAAAAAGTATATATGTATTTATATTAGTTGTCTAGTACCCATAACACAAGCTCTGCTTAGCTTGGGACTAGATGGCGTTGTGTGTAAAAAAAAAGTCATTAAATTTTACAAGGTACTATTTTTTCAAATGAAGATAATTATGATAGCGACAATTAATTTTTATACTTACTTGCTTACACATTCACAGTCTATTTTTCTAATGAAGGAAGAGAGAAAGTAGCTTCAGCGATTTAAATTGCAACAGAAAGACCAATCGTGGTAGACTGACAAAACAAGTGGGCGTTATTTACCGTCTGACGCACATAGGTGTTCCTCAGATAAGGTTCATTTGGAAAACAAAGGCGAAAAGCAATCGATGCTTAGTAGCATTGATTGCTTTTCACTCATTCTCTCTCTCTGTTTGCATCATTCTGGGGACTACCCCAAAATGATGCGGGAGCAAAATTACTAAACTTTTTCGAGATTTTTTAAATCCATAATTTACGTACACGTTCCGACGTGAAAACGTCTGGTAGTATTCTCTCTTTTGAAAAACAGACTAAAGACACTTCATATAATAAATAATCTCATAAATTTGTCTTTTCTCTTTTTTTAACTACCACGTCCTTTTTACCGAACTTTAATACTCGTACCTCCGCCAGAAGGCGCATTTGGATGTGAATTTTTATTTTTTTCAAAGCGACATTAAAGTAGGGTAGCGTATTTGAATTAACAAGCACTTGCTTGTCAAAACCTTTTGGTTAAGCTAGTTTAAGACGTTAAAGCGCAAAATTACCATTGTTTTTGAGCACTAAATTACTCTGTGTATTATTTTCATAAAGTAACTTTTGATAAACTAGTTTTGAGTTTGAAAGAAGTTGGTACTTTTTATTGATTTTATCAATTGTTTTTAATTGTTTATTGCTGACCTCTCCTTAGAACAGTGGCTTTGACCTATTATGTGGCTATATGGCTTATATGGCTTGATGAAAAAATTATATAATCTACTAGCGACCCGCCCCGGCTTCGCACGGGTGGATTTCAGATGCCCCCACCGACGACACGATTCGTGCATTTTAAATCTGTAATATCTTCGAATATATTCATTTAAATTAGATACTGTAAAGAGCCATTTTGATCTATATTAAATGCCCAATGTATTTAATTTACTTAATTGTATAAGGATTCATTCTATATTGCTTAAAGTCACTTCATAAATAAGCCATTATTTCTCGTAAAAAGAAAGGAATAAAAAATGGTTGGTGTGGGTTATCCCTAAGAGATAGACATATTCTTAGGTCTATATCATATGTCTTTACTTATGAAATTGCCGTTCTTCAGTACTGGTCATTTGAAATAAAAAAAAGTTTGTAATGTCTCTGTATTCTAAATTCAAATTAATTTTGTTTTTAAACCATGACATTCTATTTACAAACTCAGTCTTTTGTTTTTTGATTAGCGTTGTATTTTCATTACATTTGAACATTTTTCGTCATAATAAATACTTTAAAAATTCGTGTGATTATGGAATAGGTATGAGTTCCGTCGTGGCACCAACGCGACACAAACGGCACGTAACATCAAAAACGTTTACGGAGAGAACTGTACTAACGAACGCACAACCCGTTATTGGTTTTCCCGGTACCATTCTGGAAATTTTGCCTTGAAAAATGAAGCTCGTGGTCGTCCGGAGACTTTGGTTAACAATAATGAATTAAAGGCGATTGTGGAAGCCGACAAAACTCAATCTACAGCTGAGCTAGCAGCAGCATTTAATGTAAGCATCAAAACAATATTGATCCATTTGCGACAAATTGGCAAGGTAAAAAAGCTTGATAGTTGGGTGCCCCACGACCTTAACGATCGCCAGCGCAACGTACGCGTCAAGACCTTGCGCTGCTCAACAGGCAAAGAAATGAAGGAATTTTGAAAAAAATTATTACGTGCGACGAAAAATGGATTCTGTTCGACAATCGAAAGCGCTCAATAAGTTGGTTAGACCCTGGTTCAGCACCAAAGCAATGCCCTAAACCAAAAATGACCCCTAAAAGATGATGGTCACTGTTTGGTGGTCTAGTGCGGGTGTGATTCACTACAGCTTTTTAAAAAACGGCATGAGCATTAATGCAGATGTGTATTGTGAAGAACTGGAGAGAATGATGGAGAAGCTTGCACATCTGCAACCAGCTTTGGTCAATCGGTCGTCCCCACTGCTCCTTCACGACAACGCGCGACCGCATACTACGCAACAGACAGTCTCCAAGCTGCAAGAGCTGGGGTTGGAAGCTCTCCCTCATCCGCTATACTCACCAGACCTTGCACCTACCGACTATTACTTTTTCCAAAATTTAGACCACTTTTTAGTGGGTAATAAAATCAATTCCCGAGAGGCAGTACAAAATGCCTTTGAAGAGTTTGTTGGCCTCCCGTCCAGCTGATTTTTACAAGAAGGGCATCAATAAACTGCCAATGCGTTGGCAAAGATGCGTCGATTGCTTGGGTGATTACTTCGAATAACAAAAATAAAAGAGTTTGAAAAAATAAGTACTTTCACTTATTGCATACAAAACGGCAATTTCATAGGTAAAGACCTATTATTATTTTACCGTTGCGGACTTTTTTGTAGTACTTTTTAAGGTGTACAATACTGTAGTACATTATTTTGATCTATCTTGTAGGGTGCAACCAGCGCAAAAAAAAATGTGTTTATTTGCTACATCACATTACAAACCACAAAAATTAACAGTGTTTCCATACTATATTATGCATTTATTATACATAAAAACTTTCCTCTTGAATCACTCTATCTATTAAAGAAACCCGCATCAAAATCCGTTGCGTAGTTTTAAAGATTTAAGCACACATAGGGATATTGGGACAGAGAAAGCGACTTTGTTTTATTCTATGTAGTGATGATACCAAATATAATGATAGATAAGGCATTAATTAATAATACACGAAGAAATGTACCTAGACGGCGAGACATTTTATATTGGATTAAAAGAAAAACAAGGATACCATAAACCATGTGATGTCATGTTACAATGTCTGAGACAAGTTTTGACACTGAATTCAGACTACAACGGTTGTGTGCGTCACGAAACTTTCCAAATTTGCTTTGAATTATATTAAAAGATATTCAAGAAATTCGGTGAATAGCTTTTTTTTATTCAAGTTTTCATTTCAATCAGAACTGCTACAATGATTCGGAGTCCCGTAAAGTATATCTAATTATCTGAAAACGATTATTGAACAGTTTCTATTGTGCTAATTTGCTAGACAGTGCTGCAATGAACATTATGAAGCAAATTGGTATCTCTACTCAAAAGTGATTAACTAACCTATTCAGAAATCTATAAACTATTTGAAACCAAACGCCCTTAGTTCCTAAATAGACAGTAAATTTTCAAAAAATATACCCTACTTACCAAAATTTTATGAAAATCGTTAGAGTCGTTTCCGATATTTTATTTTTCTTTTCTTTTGAACAACTCCCGCACTTGGAATAACAATTTGTGAATTACACAAAGTGATGTCCCATATGGTATTTGAACCCACAACACTTGGCGCAGTAGAGAGCGGCGTGGCTTAAACCACTAGGCCAACCGTGCAGTCATTTAGATTACATATTTAAAAGAACTGATCCTGTAAAGGAATTATGATATTAACGAGATGCAGGTGTCCATGAGCAGCAGTAATTACTTACCGTCAGTTAAACCGATTGCTCCTTGCTTCTATCATAAAAACTGACATTCATATCTGATAAGTAGCTGTATACATCATCGTATTGCAACCAAAACAGCATAACGCCAAACCAATTTAGAAAAACACAATGCAATTAATAATATTTCCATAATAACTATCTGCTTTGGTACATGCTTATTCTCTCAGGAACCATAATCGTGCACAGATTAGATCATGGTCTTGAGGTACCTTATTCTCTAAGGGACTGCCATATTACTGGCAGATAATGGCTGACGTGCATGCTTGTAGGTGCTGTAGACAAGACATAACTATCAATCCACTTAAATATGTTCATTTTTATAGTATTAGCTTATTTGATTTAATGGTTGGTAATCGCGACTATTTAGCAAGAGAGAGAATAATCAATAATTTCTTGATGAGTGCGATCGTTTCTCGTCTTTGTTTTATGGAATATGGGACAAACGAGCAGAGTTGTCACCTGATGGTAAGCTATTATCGCCGCCCGTAGACACCCGCAACACCAGAGGCGTCACAAGTGCGTTGTCGACCGCGGGTATGGCCCTCCGGTATCCTCATTCACTCGGTGAAACACAGCGCAAGCGCTATTTCAAACCGTTTTCTGTGAGGCAATAGTATCACTCCGTTCGAGCCAGCCCATTCATGCTGAAGCGTGGCTCTCCCACGGTAAATGTATGTATTTAGAAATATATAACTTTGTTCATCATCTATACGACGTCACTTCCCGGATCGCCAAAGCACGAGCAACCTTTGCAGCTGCGACCCGTTTGACAATCACTTAAACTGACAGGAAGAATCAAACTTAAAATATTTCGGTCCAATGTGGAGACCGTATTGCTATACGGGTGCGAACGTGGAAGGTCACAAAAGCTATCTCGCATCAACTTCAGGTCTTCGTGAACCGATGCCTTCGCCGTATACTCGTTATATTCTGGCAGTAGATAGGAATTGCCGGTTCTGGCTCACCGGAAGTCCAGCCTAAGTAGAGCTCTGTGAGTATGGTAGTGTAGTGTATGTTTGGTTCATGTTATGTTGGTTTTGGTCGTTTGGAAGGCGTTCAAAAAGTTTGGGCTGTTGTAAATTGAGCTGTGTGGAGTATGTGTTTGGTATGTAGTGTAGGGTTCTTGGTGTTTGGTTGAAACAATGTTGCTTGTGCGGATGCTGAGGTTGGTGCGTGTGAATGTGATAAGAGTTGGCTGAGGTTCGGCGCGCGTGCGCTATGGTTCATGTAATGTTGGTTTTGGTCGTTTAGAAGGTGTTTTGGACTGTTGTGTGTGAATGTGATAAGACTTTTGTCGGTTGAGGTTTGGCGAGGTGCGTGCGGGATGTGTGAGGTCATTGTATGATGTCTTGTGAGAGGAATTTATGTTCATTGTTTGGCTTGATGTGTGGTGAGAAAGACTGTTTTTTTTATGAAGTGTTTGTGAAGCGCGTCTGTCCAAGAGAGAAGAAATGGAAATTAAATTTGATTGTTGTTTGGGTAAGGATGAGGTTGGGCTGCTTTCGTCACCAATGAAGCCTAGTGAGAAAACTCGTGATTTTATGTTTGGGGAGGCAAAATTTCCGATCTTCGGTTTGAAAGTGACTCGATTGTCTAGTTTTAGGGAGTGGTCAAAGTCTAGGCGTCCAAGGCCGGAAGCACTAGCGGATGCTGGTTTTTTTTACATTGGTGTGGGAGACAAGACCATGTGTTTCTGTTGTGGTGGTGGTTTGGAGGATTGGATGGAAAACGATGATCCATGGCAAGAACATATTCGTTGCTTTGGTCGTTGTGCTTTTGTGAAAGGTAAATTGATAAATTGTGAAAAGCTATGAAATAAAATACGATAATATGATAAATGTCTTTTATTTTATGTTAAAATGGCCCCAAGCCAGCGTGTTTACACCATCTGTACAAATGTATCGCTTATCGTCTTTACCACAGATGACCTTCCTCCTTTTGGTTTGAGTGTATACATTATGTTTTTCGCTGTGGAATGTTTTCATGTTATCATATTTGACATAGTTGAGGTCGAGAGCATGGGAATAATGTTGAAAGTTTAATTTTCTAACAATCGCAGCTGAAGTACCTTTGTTTTTCTTCACTGTGTAACCATCATCATTATCTAGAATGTAGCTGTACATTTTGGATCTTAGTCCAATAAACTCTTTGATAATACGGCCGTTATTTTCATCTTTCATTAGACCAATGACTTTTTTGTTGCATAAAGGTAGATTGTATGTGTTGTTTTGGGGAAAATCAGAGGTGTCAAATCTAGACTGTACATCCGGTTTGATGTCTTCATAAAAGTTATCAGTTTTAATTTCATAGATGAAGGAATCTGTGTCGGTGTAGAGTAATTGTATATTTTGTTTATATTTAGGTTTAATGTATGAGTAGTGAAAGTTGTACATGGCATATTTGGCGAGTTCTAGGACAGTAAAACCAACATAGACGGGTTTGTCGTAAGTTATTTTTGTTTTATTCATTTGTACTGCCGTAAAGTGTTCAGTGAAGATTTTACAGCTGTGGAAATTGGGTTGAGATATGAACCTCTCGGCACCGTAATGTGGTTTGGTTGATGTTTTCGTATCACCCCAGGCGGTGCAAAGTTTCACATCAATTCTTTTAGCTACATTTTCTATTGTTTTACCAAAAATGGAGTTGTTCATGAGTTTATAGAAGTCTTTTTCGAATGAGTTTGTTGCCAGGGTCCTTTTATTGGTGTTTAAATCGATGTAAGACTTGAGCCATGGGGATTGGTGGAAAGATAAAATTCTGTGGATCTTTTTACAAATTAATCCGTTCTGGATGCACTGTTGTAAGTTCATATAGTGAATGATGTAGTTTGTTTTATTGTCTAAAGAGAGTAAAAGTTTTTTAATTTTACTATTGGGTGGTGCTTTCGTTTCCGCACAAAAAGGGTAATCGTTGTGTGATATATGTAGGGAAGGTGGATAGTCTAAGTCCACTTCCAAGATATAGCCAATATTGGAATCACATTTTTGGGTAAGTATATCGAAAGCAGCAATTTCATCCTCAGTCATCCATTTAAAATTAGCGTGGGGTAAGTATTGGCTCATAGCATAGCCATATAAGTTATTGACATCCAGATAAATAATGGATTTACTCTCTTCATTGGGGTTGAATGAGGTCATGAATTTGTTATTGGCTTTGGCGTGTCTTTTGGAAACTTGACTGATCCCCCCTCGAATACCGGCTTGTAGGAATTGAAGCATTTCATAATCAGTGAGAAGTTCGAGATTTATTTTAGTCTCTCTCAACATGGCATCCCACGAGAGTCCGGGTGCTGTGAGGTACCTGCAGGGGTCTAGTTTGTATGCAGCAGTGCAAATGTTACGAAAGTTTTCAAAAACTTCAGCTAGCAATAGGACATCGGTTTTGAGATATAAGTCGCAATACTCGCCCAATGTGTTCAATTTGAATGTTTGCCATACCGTTTGTGCGTGAGCGTAATCACTGTTGGAAATGGATGTTTGTGTTAATTCGCTATAAAATGATTGTTTACTAGGCAATGATTTTTCTTCTAGCCTGCTCCATGAATCGATGTATTCGTAGGGGAAAACCCCTTTACGTGTTAAAAGATGCATTTGTTGATGATTCGGAAAGTATTTGGGTAGTATTTGAAATTGCTCTACACACAGATTTTTCACCAGTTTATCTAAACTTGTAGCCATAAATTTGAATGAATCTACGAACCGCATAGTTATGTCACTGTCTCGCACATATATTTTTTTACTGAATGATGTATATTTTTCCTTGTGTTGCGCTATGCATTTGATTGTATCACCTGCCCGAGTGGATAGTTCTTTAATAAATAAATGACTATCGTAACCGCTTAAATTATGAATTAGTATTGGAACATAGTTGGGATTTTTGTATTTAAGGTTACATTGTTTATGAGCATATCCTCTGATTTTCCCCGTAAGATGGCAATGATCAATTACCTTGTCCTCGGGTGATAACAACGGTTGTTCACATATATGGCAATTGGTTGTATTCATATTATTTTTTATAAATTCACATTTATTTTGGGGTGACACTTTTTTTGAATAAATGTCTGCAATATCACTAACATCTGAGTAAATATTATCTACAAACTTTTGTACGCAATCCTTGCCTCGATATGTGATAAATTTTGATAATGAAGTGTCATAATTGCAATGTATGTAGTATCCAAAACTGCAAGGAACGTGTTTATGGGTGTAATATGTAGTACTTTTAATTTCACTTGCACTTGTAACAGGCTCTAAAATTGATTCAAAATCTGCATATATAACGAAAGGTACGTGTAATTGGTGGCTGATGTTCTTAAAATATAATGTTTTATCCTGATTGGTAGGTAGGGCAATACACGTTTTTTGACACCCCAATCTCCGGTGAAGTTGAAGTTTACTCTCGCTGTTGAAATATTGTAGGCATCCATTACACAAATGAATTTGATGTTCGTTTCGTGTAATTTGGGAGCAAATCAAGCGTGATAAGTTTTTAATCCAACAATAGTGTCCTTTGAAGATCTTGTTTTGAACACCTTCAAAGTACAAGAGGTTTACAGTGCGATCATTCGTTTTTGATGTAATATACAAAGGAACAATATGGTAGCTTTTTTTTTTTTTAGTCTTTTCAATGCCATATACGTTCACATTGATTTGATTGAGCATTTCAAAGTGTTTAATTCCTTTAATGGTGACTGGTAGATCAATACCTTGAGTTTTGAAGAGATCCTTGTATGATGGGTATGAAGATGTTCTATCTGAGTTAACGTCAACTGGATGAAGAGCGCTTGTTATTGCCCAAAATAGGCAAGCATCATCATTGTTTTTCACGTTGACACAGGCATGTTTATTGCGTATCCAAAGTGGAAGTGGTAAATAAGTGCTTCCTCTTATCGGAACATACTTGTTGATGTTAAGTTCCAAAAATTCAATTTTTTCCAAAGCCCACCCGCTGTCCCTCTCTTGAAATTCCTCACTCTTACGCGATAGTATGGAACATGCATTATCGTAAAAAGCAGATAAATCAGATGACACCTGTAGGCTTACATTTTTCATATTAAAAGATTTCAGATCTCTAATCACTTCTTCATCTCGTATGATAATATAAGTGCAGAAAAGTTCCAAGTTAACCTTGATGTTTGAGTTAGCTTCCAGTTCAAGCCTAACTATCCGTTCTACCTTAGTCGCGACTTTGTTTAGATATATTTTTGGCTCCAAAATACGTGATGTTCCATTGATTCGATATGTAACTATTCTACACTTGTATGCTGAGTTTATAACATATGTGAAATAGTCTCCACCATCTTGTTTGCAAAGCAACTTATGACGTTTCGTTCTTGAATGAGCAATTAACTGATTATTATGAACAAGAACATTACAAAAAGGACACTTGTACATGGTGTATGTTAAACTATGTATTTTGTACTTGCGAATGGTGAAACTTTATAACAAAGGAATATTTTATATGTATTTGTAGCCGGAAACCTAGGTGGTGGTGGTGGTGGTGGTTTAGGAGATAAGGAATGATAAAAACAATTTATAAATATAAAGTATTTAATTTATGTTTTTTTTTTATACTAAACATGAATAGAACAAGTATTCAGTTGCAAAACATTTGATTTCGTGGTCTACAATGGACGACTTGTCATAAATACTTTCTAGAACATTTGAGGCATCATACAATGTTTTTATTCGATTAAACTTCAATTTCTTCTTGAAGAAGTTTATCCGGTTTTCATAGCAGGCCTTGAGGTGAAGTAAATGTTGTAAACGAGTGTCAAGACAGTTGAGTATATGATACAAATGCCACCACTCTACATTGGAGATGCTCATTGATTGTACTCCCACGTGTACAACAATTAAACGTTCCATTTGATTTTCTTCGTTTTTGTCTATATAACTGATGTATATACATTGATGTTGTTGTTGTTGTTGCGGTGAAGAAGAACCGGAAGGAATCAAACCATTGTTGAAAAAATCTGTGATTCGAAGGGCGTTCTCCATAAATGCAGTATTCCAATGTTTCTTTGTTAATATTAATCGGTCTGCGATATTAATGATTGCTTCCAAACCTGCACTGATTCCACCCAAAGTCGTCAAACAAGTTGACACAAATGGCATCGTTCGCAGTCCAGTATTATATACATTTTTGTACAGTTCCATCGTCCAAGGGGGTATTGATGGTGTGTATGATGCTGAATGCATTTGATTATAATACATCATAATACCACGGATGTCCGCGATAGACTGAGCCGTTGAACAGAACAGCGGCGGTTCTCAAGTGAACTGTTGAAAAAACAGAACAGGGTGTTCTCCTGTTCAGATCGCAGTTGGACAGGATGTTGTAAACCCTGTTTAATTCAAAATTTTTCGAACTGATTTGGTTAGAATACTATATTCAAAGATTGAATCGTTGATGATAAGGCAGTAGGCAGTTGTGCCGTTTGGAAGTGATTTTTTAAATTCCAGCTCCAATTTTATGTCAATGGCACCGCTGCCGCCGCCGCCACCTGAACGAATAGTATCAGTTTGCCTTGAACAATCAATCACAACAAGTGGTGTTCTTGTTTTGAAATGAACTGGATTTATCTGAATATTTGAGCTCTTTAAGTTGTAATACTGCCTCTTAAAGTCTGTGAATGCTTCATACAATATGGAATACACTCCTTTTTCAAAATCGTTGGCAAATGACTCATAGGGATAGTACTGGGAGTTAAGATATAAACGTGCATTGTAAAAATTACTGTGATCAAAGATACTTTTATCTTTCGCTGCGTCATTATCACGTAAATGTTGAAATCCCAATATTACAAATCGAGGTTTTTCCAGCTGAGTGCTGGTCTTAACGGTCCATACATGTTTTTGTGAGGTTGGTAAAACGGGATACTCGTAAAGATCCCACGATCGGAATGCTATTGGAATGGATATATTACTTTCCACATATTTTAATAGACGTAGCTTTTCTTTATCGGATACTTTAACTATGGGCACACGCCACACAATACGGGTTACCACAATTTCCATCTTTTTAGTGGTGTCTTTGACTAACGCACAATTCAAATCTGAAGAACTGCGATTCAAAATCAGTTCATGTTTTGCATTCACAATCACCTTGTTATAATCCTCCGCGAAACCCAATAGGTGTCGCAGTGGAATGGTAAAACAGAACTCTCCATCGATCTCCTTAAAACCATTCGTGTTCCAACCGCTATTTTCCAAGGTCTTACTCTCTTCCTCACCGTAGGATAGGATTCCTTTCATTGTAGTGGTGAGGCCGCAATTTTTCGTTCTATCAATCTCCACACCATTCAATTCGTATCGAATGTCATGGAATAGGTAAGCTGGTCCATTATTGATGAAAGTAGAATTTTTCGTTGTTGTACCTTCAACTATGAGTTGGCTCTCACAAGGTAACACTATGGTATCCATATCGTTGATGCGTATACGAATTTCATCATTGTTTTTATATGATTCATGATAAGGAGTGTATGAGTGGTATTCAATACCCTCAATACTATCATCAAACAGTACACTTTCCTCAATGTTTAAAATGGATGATGATGGCATTTTATTGTTTCAATTGTAGCCCCAGTGATTGTAAAAATAAATAATTATCTTTTCTTAATCTTTTTTTTTTGAGGTGTTTCGGCTGCTGTTGTTGTTTTCGTTGATTATATATGTCAATGTCGAATGATGGTTTAGATGTTGTCTCCAACGTGATACTAGGCACACTATGACCTAATGTTGGTTGATTGTTGAATTTATAGACGATCATATCGATTTATTTTTTTCTTATATGAAGACGAAGTGATATGTTCTCTTTCCTCAAGTTGACAAGGCCCCCTTGTTCATTCACTAGACGTGTATGGAGATTTTGAATCGTATTCACCTTCAAAGGCAAGTAAACCGGGTGTGATGGACACTCAATAATTTGATATCCGGGTGGCACTGATGGTGAGAATTCGTGAAGCACATGTGATGATTCGTTATTGATGAATGAACCTTGAATAATATTACACTCTACTCTTATAGAATTGGTGATTAGGATGTTTATCGCTTGATCTGATTCATGTAGTTGATTTTTTGGTAATACTTTTTGTGAAAAACCAAAAATACTTCCAATACTGTTCTCTCGCTCGAAATGTATATCATAATGTGGAGAGTGAAATGAGCATTTCATTGTATTCGTGTTGGCTTCTATATCGATTAATTTAAAGGGATCATCCTTGGCTTCTCGCAAAAGTTCACGCTCCAGATATTGAATGATATCGTCCAGTTCATAAGAGCCCTCAGGAATGGTGATGACGTTGTCTACACCATAATGAAACAGATTATTACTCTCATCCACATTGGGTATTGAGTTGAATGTTTTCAGGTAAATTAGCGCACATTCAAATTCACCCTCACCCAATTCTATGGGAGGCAGAAAATTCGCACTTAATGTAGACTCGATTCCGTTAAGTGAGAAGGTAAGAGACATGGTCACTTGTCTATAAAAAGAGGTAAAATGATGAAACCTTTAAAATGTGTTGCATTTATATTTTATTAAACATGTGTTCACATGCATTTGACAGAAAACGTAAACACAAATGTCCACAGTTGTACTTTACATTCTTTTGTACATTGTTATAGTTGTAAGTGATATTGTCAATGTTTACACCCCCTCTAGATAGATAATCGAGAAACTCTTGTGGTGGTCTCAAGTCTCCATAGCTATCAAAGTATTCACAATGTTGGTCTTTCTTCACGTATGCTACCCAATGTGTACCTGGTCCTTGTGCATTGTCTAAATTAATAATTCCCGTTTCAAACCTCCACGGTTGTGATGATTTTCGTTGCTGTCGTCGTCGTCGTCGTTGTTGTTTCAACGTGGTCGTCAGCTCATCTCGCATTACCACACCCCGAAAATGTGGGATGTTTAATTGTTTGACGTATGATGCGATTTCATAATCGAGGAGAGCACGATTCGGTAGGACAATGTTCAGTTTTTTTGGTATGGTGTCATATAGAGACCCATACCCTTTTTGTAGGGTGCCATGTACATGCCTTTACCAATAGCTACCGGAACCGATGATCGCCCTCCGGGATTAGTAGTAGTAGGCTCTTTTGATTTAACCATTTCATAGATGTTTTTAGCAGCGGTTGTCACTCCACCAGCTAGAGATCCGGCGGCTGCCAACGCTCCTAGGATTGGTATCAGTGGTAGGAACCCACCTCTTTTAGGTAGAGGAATAACCCTGGGTTTTTTCAAAGAATGTTTTCCGTTTTTATTCTCACTGATCCTTTTTTTGGCAGCTTTTATTGCCGTGTTTATCAGGTGTTTTTGTGTGGGTGTTTTTTTTTTTTTAACACCAGTGGTATTAATTTGATTTTTTACCGCTTTACGGGCTGCTTTTATAACTTGTTTGAGGGGTAGCAGCCCCATACCTTGTTTTACTTTGTATTTCATTATTTTATTAACTCCGAGTGCTACCAATCTCTCGGATAGGCTGTTCGATTCACGCCAACGCCTCGCTGCACTTGCTGCCAACTCCAAATCAGCCCTATGTCGATGTTCTAACGATGCGTTTTGAGCGTATGCAATATCGTGTGATTTACACGCCTCATCTAAAGGATTGATGCCTACGTTACCTCTCTTCAAACGTTTTTCCAGCTTTGTACCGGGTCCACAATAATTGTATCCGGGCACATGCAATTCAAACGGTAACTTGTCGATGAGTGTATTGACCAGTCCACTTCCACCTTTAACTACAGCGTTCGGATGACTGAGATAATTGTTATATGGCATTTTAATATAATGAGAAAGCCCAACCACACACGTCTAGTGATGATTCTAACACACACACACAGATATTTAAAGCACATGTAAACTAGAATATTACCTCTTTCAACACAATGAAGTTCAAGAAGCAGAACACGCTCTTATCAGTCAAGGGGTGGGATATAAAATCGAAAGGTGATAACGATTGTTCAAATTATAAGCATAGTGAGCTGTTACCAGACAGCATCAGATGCCTAATATGCGGTCCATCCGGCTGTGGTAAAACCAATTTACTATTAACCCTATTACTTGAACCAAAAGGTTTAATATATGAAAATATCTACTTGTACTCCAAATCGCTGAACCAACCAAAGTATGTATTTTTAAGCGCAGTGTTTAACCAAGTGCCTCAGGTCAATTTCCACGCATACTCCGATAAAAATGAGGTGACTCCACCGCAAGAGGCTCACAATAACAGCATTGTAATCTTTGACGATGTATCCATGGAAGACCAAGAGCCTATTCGCATGCATTTTTCCATGGGCAGACACAAGGGGTTGGATTGTTTTTACCTTTGTCAAACATACAGCAAAATACCTAAACAGCTAGTGCGTGATAATGCAAACTTTATAGTACTCTTCAAACAAGATGAAATGAATCTGAAACATACATACGATGATCATGTTAATACAGATATGTCATGGGATACGTTCTTAAAATTGTGTACGGTGTGTTGGCAAGACAAATATGGGTTCGTGGTAATTAGTAAAGATAATGATATGAATAATGGTCGATACCGGAGAGGTTTTGATGATTTTATAAGTGTTTAGTTCATAAAATCGCGATAGCATAAAAGCTGTCTATATTGAAAATCTATTCACATTTCACCATGGACTCGTCAACAACAACAACACAGATTTTTGGCGATAAGGAGCTCAAACGAAAACTAATTCAATCAGTGAGTTCAGTGAAAAAGAAAATAAAGACATTAAATGAAGGTAAAGCGGAATTAACGTCCACCTTGCAGGAAACATTTCAACCGATCACACAACCCTTAAATACTCTACTTAATCAAATCCAATCAAATCCTCGGGTGCAGGAAGCAGGTGATATCAAGAAAAGTATTAAAAAAGAAAATGTTGACTCAAGTAAACCAGAACTTCTTACTTCCACATCACAAAAGACCACTAAAAAAGATCCCACCAATGATGACGAAGATGATGATGATGAAAATGACTATATAGACGCTAATAGTGGTGGTGGTGGTGAAAACACACGTGATGCTATCAATCCTATAGCACAAACCTACATTGATAGGATTATCATTGATCAGACTAAAAAAATACCCTACGGTGTTTATCTCACTCCAAATGGTTATTATATAGGTAACAGTGCAATTGATTTTGGTGTAAACCAGTTGACAATTCAAAATGAGAAGTTTAAATACACACCTGGATTGTTGGAACTCTTGTTCAAAAGAGAACCTAATACATCACTCATTCAACCATCGGATAGTGATAACTACTATAGAATAATTACGATAACAAACGCGCATAGACGTAACTTCTCGTCCGACGGTCAAATACAAGGTGATAAGAGTCTCAAGTACAATACATACATAAAGCAGGCAAATTCAACGCATCCTTCACCTAGTATAAAAAAAGTAGGTGGATGTCTGAAGCAATCATCATCATCAACAAATAAAGAATCTGAAACGTCAGGTCTGTTAATGAAGAATTACTTCCAGAACACAGATTATATATATTGGGATGACGTCAATGAGCTTGTAGATAGATTACGTTTGCTCGTAGCTTCACAAAACGCTGGTAACACTGCTCATGGAAATGAAATAATTTCCATCATTGAAGAATTAGTGGAAGCTAATATAATTGAACCGATACAACAAGAACAACTTCCAGTGAATTATTCAAAATAACTCTCATCCACACACACACACCTTTATTGCAAGCATGACTGTCAATAAGTTTGGACGTTATCTTCAGCAAAACAAATCTAGTAAACCAACTACTTCACATCTTCTACGGGTTATGAAAACACAGGTGGATTTCGAAAATCGTTTGCTTAGAAACATTAGTAAGGGAATTCTAAAATCAGATGTAGTGATAAAGGCACAACTCGATGAAGTTTTGAACTTGTGTTTGACTAAGATTAAAGAAATCTCCCGAAAGCAAAGAAATTTTGAAAACCTTAGAAATCATCAATCGGATATACCACCACCACCACCAACACCACATCCACCACCACAGTTACGCACCAAGGAAAAAAGAATCCAAAATCACCACAGCCAGTCAAAACCCCATTGAAATCTATTACTATGAGCAAGAAGCAGGTTGTTCAGGAGCTTCATAAGAGTGCCCGCAAAAACTTCCCACGCAGACGCTTCATACAAAAGGCACTTGATGACACATGGCAAATAGATCTGATTGACATGCAAAACTATGCTAAATACAATAATGGTTTTAAATACATTTTAGCATGTATAGATACATTTTCCAAATATGCTTGGCTTCATCCAATCAAGAGTAAATCAGCTGAGAATGTGGCACAAGCGATGCTCAAACTTTTAAACAACGACCTTGGGAGAAAACCAAAAAACATTCAATCCGATAATGGACGCGAGTTTTATAATGAAAAATTCCAGAACATAATGAGAAAATTCAGTATTAACCATTATTCCACATATAGTGTAATGAAGGCATCTATTGTGGAGAGATTTATTAGAACCATCAAAAGTTGGCTATGGCAGCGGTTCTCATTCAATGGTTCCTACAAATGGGTTGGCAAGGAATTGTCTAACATAATGATTAAATATAATAATAAAATACATCGTACTATCGGGGTTGCCCCAGTGACTGTGACTCATAAAAATGCTAACGCTCTCTTATCTAATGTTTATAACCATATCAAAGTTCGACCTCGAGCGAGGTATGCTTGTGGTGATTACGTCAGAATAAGTAAATATAAATCCATTTTTTCCAAAGGATACACGGGGAACTGGAGTACGGAGATATTCTGTGTGATTAAGGTCAATAATACCAACCCAGTGACTTATATGCTGCAAGATGAAGGAAAACAACCAATCTTGGGTGGTTTTTATGAACATGAGTTACAAAAGGTTAAGTACCCCGATGTGTATTTAGTGGAAAAAGTGTTGAAAAGAAGTGGTGATAAGGTACTAGTCAAATGGCTTGGCTTGAATTCAACCAGTTGGATAAATAAAGACAACAAGATACATAATTGAATAATGTTTTATTTCATACACAAATTATTAACCCCCCCCCCCCCCTCCAACCTATTACTTTTAAAACGAATAATATTTTACATTGTAGGTTATATATTTAATACACATATCAAATTCGCAGTTTTACGTTTCATATACATTTGAAAAAAAAAAGAACATTCGCGGGTTTTTTTTTATAATACATCAAAGTCGCAATTAGCACTCAAAATACATTTTAAAAAAAAAAGAACAAACATCAGATTAGACAATAATATTACTCCAATAAATCTGTCGTGATTTTAACAAAATTACTAAAATATAGGTTACCTCGCTGGCTTATACATTATTATTATTTTTACAAATACTTAGGTACCACCATGCAAACACTTGAACCTCCACACCACTACAATGACAGGTCTGCAATTGAGTATGTCTATTACAATTTTTAAAAAAACCCAATTTATACTCTGCTATTAGTTTTTCCACTTTTGGACAGCCATAATCCTCCAAATTAACACATTTAAAGCCTAACCTAGTTAGCAGTCTTTTTTCAATACACCCTCCTTTGTATGCCCACAAGTATTCACAATGAGGATCAAGCGTTCTGAGAAACATTAAAAAGTTTTCGTATGATATATCACTCGCATGATTACAAAGCGGCATGCCATGTACATGTTGAATGCAATAACGAATCTCTGAGGTTACAGGTCTAAGCAGTAACCATGTAGGTAACTTTACATGTAACACTCGTACCTGTTGTGTACTTAAATCGAAAATGCCAGCTTCTTTACAAAAAAAACCCAATTTTTTAACCATAAACCCATCTAAATCTATAATATATTTAACTGTCGACATTTTCATATACTATCTAGTCCACCAATTGCACCAACAGCCAACAATAAAATGTTTAGCACTATATTTCCCACACTTTCAGAGAATACTGTATGGAAGCAGTCTGATGGCAAAACTGATATAATTTCAAGCCACTCTTCACACTCAACGTTCACACTGGCATTATTGATTGCATCACAGATATTATCCCAAACTCGAAGCGCAGCGTAAATTTCGTCATCCAGACAGTCACTATTAGTATAAATACAACAAAGAAGGATATTAACATTTTCGCATATTTGAGATAGGGGCACTGCTCGCTTCCACAAACGTAAACACCTGTTGCTGCTGAAAAAGTACACCCAATCCCTTTTAAAACCATCGTATATGGTAGCAAGCATAGCGTCGTGCATGGTCATTTTAAAATTATCTTGAAAAACTGCAATAAAAATTATATATTCTTATTATACTAATAGCCCATCTGTAAAGATAATTTTCCATGTTTTACCATTTGGACCCTTATTTATCATATACACTCCGGTCTGAAGGTGTTCAAACATATCATCACTGAGATCATTAAATCTCGACGGTAGGGTAATTATATACCCATTCTCTAATTGAACAGCCGTTTGCATCGTATTCACATAATACTTCGAAGGCACTCGAATCGCCTCAATAATTTTATGGGGTTTATCTATTTCAAGATCCCCCATCTTCATCCACGTTCTATTACCATATTGGTTTAGTTTGGAAATAGCTTGCTTCGAAGACATATTTATAAAATATTATTAAAATATTATTCACTTACAATTTGGCTTCGTCGTTGGTAGTAGACAGAGGTTACACACCCTGTTATATATTTTATTAAATTCACGATAGATTTATTTCAGTTAGCAGCACGGTAGTGTGGACTCTGAATGTATTATGGTAAAAGTCCATTCCTGAGGTATATTTATATGAACCCATATCTATACATTGTCATAGGACTTAACCATAATAATAGATACAAAAGTAGGAAAAAACTGATATCAACTGTGTATTCTAACCACAATAAAATTGAATATAAAAATTACACCAATATATTGTAACCACAAAAAAATATATAAAATTATAACAATGATGATTCCTTAGTGTAATGGCTCCGTAGTAGGTATACTCGCTTCACATTCTACTTCTGACATCTTATTACCCCCTAATTTATCTAATTGGTGATGAGCCCAATGCAGAACACTCTCAATCACTCTTCTATATGCCATACACTTTTCGCCTAAAGGTTTATCTGTGACCAGGATAGGAAGTGTACTCTTCCCAGTTAGTCCCCCCCCCCCCCCTCGGTGGTGGTTCCTTCGTTAGGTTTGAGAGTTGTAATCTTACCACCTCTAGGTACTTTGACACTTATCTCCAAACCTCTCTCATCCCTATAGGCTTGCTCATACAAATCGGATGACCACTTTTGCTGTAAGGTACTCCCCTCCCAACCACTTCGCTTGCTACGGTGATGGTTTGGGAATCTTGTAATTTCCAATTTATACAGTAACAGTGTATTACTCTCACTACACAATGTTACATTTATTTCAGGTGCTTTATCCACATTAAAAATACTTCTTAAAATCGTAGAGTGGCTACTCAAATCGTCTTCATCGCGAAAATAAAATTCAATTAGAAATCCATTCAAACGCACACCGTTACTATCCAAGAGCTCTACCTGTTTTATATTCCACTGACCATCATAAGTGCATAAATTCATCAAATCTTCACTTAATGTTCTTGAAATTATTCTTGTCTCCATTTCGCTACTGTTATCACGCTGCATGTGAAGCACCACCACCCACGGTAATATAGTTGCGAACAACATTGTTACACCGAATACCACTCTTGTGATTGTCTCTTTCGATTTAAAAACACATCACAATATATAGGAATAGTTTATCTAAAATGGTGTGACCATATAATCATGGACATCCATAATATTATATATTTTGTTTACACAACAAAGATCATACACTAAGAACGTATACCACATGAGTAACTCAAGTCCTGATTTTTATGCAACAATTTAAGCATACAGCAGTTACACAACAAAGATCATACACTAAGAGCCTATATACCACATAAGTAACTCAAGTCCTGATTTTTATGCAACAATTTAAGCATACAGCAGTTACAATCATCTCCATACGTTTCCTGCAAAATACTTCCATTATCTAATCAATAATTGCACTCTCGCAACATCCTCCTTTGTATCAGTAATATACCAATACATTATAAAATTATATTGATTTATAAATCACACAACACTCTATAAATACCTACGACTCCTACAAAAAAAAAACATTCTTATCACATTCACACGCACATATTGCAACCTCAGTATCCGCCCAAGCAACATCTACTCAACAAGAACCATCCACACATACCAAACACATACTCCACACAGCTCAATTCACAACAGTCCAAAACACCTTCTAAACGACCAAAACCAACATTACATGAACCATAGCGCACGCGCGCCGAACCTCAGCCAACTCTTATCACATTCACACGCACCAACCTCAGCATCCGCACAAGCAACATTGTTCCACTCAACCAAACACCAAGAACCCTTCACTACATACCAAACACATACTCCACACAGCTCAATTTACAACAGCCCAAACTTTTTGAACGCCTTCCAAACGACCAAAACCAACATAACATGAACCAAACATACACTACACTACCATACTCACAGAGCTCTACTTAGGCTGGACTTCCGGTGAGCCAGAACCGGCAATTCCTATCTACTCTTATCTACTATAGCGCACGCGCTACTATAGCGCACGCGCGCCGAACCTCAGCCAACTCTTATCACATTCACACGCACCAACCTCAGCATCCGCACAAGCAACATTGTTTCAACCAAACACCAAGAACCCTTCACTACATACCAAACACATACTCCACACAGCTCAATTTACAACAGCCCAAACTTTTTGAACGCCTTCCAAACGACCAAAACCAACATAACATGAACCAAACATACACTACACTACCATACTCACAGAGCTCTACTTAGGCTGGACTTCCGGTGAGCCAGAACCGGCAATTCCTATCTACTCTTATCTACTATAGCGCACGCGCTACTATAGCGCACGCGCGCCGAACCTCAGCCAACTCTTATCACATTCACACGCACCAACCTCAGCATCCGCACAAGCAACATTGTTCCACTCAACCAAACACCAAGAACCCTACACTACATACCAAACACATACTCCACACAGCTCAATTTACAACAGCCCAAACTTTTTGAACGCCTTCCAAACGACCAAAACCAACATAACATGAACCAAACATACACTACACTACCATACTCACAGAGCTCTACTTAGGCTGGACTTCCGGTGAGCCAGAACCGGCAATTCCTATCTACTTCTGGCCCGAGAGAATATCCAACATTCACTTGTTGGAACATTGCGATGAAGTCCCGATCGACCATTAGACCATCGGCGCAAATGGAGCTGGATAGGCCACACCCTCCGAAGAAATTCCAACCATATCCCGAGGCAAGCCATAGACTGGAATCCCCAATGAAAGCGCCAGCGTGGCCGTCCAAAACAAACCTGGCGGCGGACTATCGTCAATGAAGCGAAAGCCATTGGCAAGACCTGGAGCGAAATCAAAGGAGACGCTCAAGACAGAACGAGATGGCGATGCACCGTGGACGCCCTTTGCTCCATCTAGGGGACATAGGACCTTAGGTCAAGTAAGTCATCTATAATAAATTAAATTAAAAAGCTTTTACTAGAATGCCTCGAGACGAATCAAACGAGTCCAAACTCGATGATGTTGCGACGTTTCTTTACAGAGTTCCTATGGCCACCTTCCAGCTCCAGCATCAGATCAGCTCCATGTTATTATAATATTGTATTGTCACGCTGTATACATATGCTTGCAAAATTTCAGCAAAATCGGTTCAAGATAGGAGTTGAAAATTGAGTTGCAAGATTCCACCCGAACATACAAGCATACATACATACATTGCAAGTTAATAAAAAGCTTGTAAAATGTAAGTATTTAGAAATATATAAGTATGTTTATGAGTAGTCAGATTTAGGGGACTGCCGTAAGGCAAAAAATTATAAAACCTCGGAAGCCAGGGCCAGTCAATGAATCTGTATAACGAGTGTTTGACAGCATTATTATAGTTCAAATAAAAAAGTTAAAAAGAAAAATTCGCCCGATCTCGGTTTCAACAATTTTAATTACCATACCAGCCTTTGCCTAGTTTGGGATTAGACGGCCGTGTATGAGATGTGTGAGGATATTTGTATTATATTTTTTTACGTGGGAGAGCCACGCCTCGGCATGAATGGACCGGCTCGATCGGAGTGATACCACGGCCTCACAGAAAACCGGTGTGAAATAGTGCTTGCGCTGTGTTTCTTCGAGAGGCCGGCAACGCACTTGTGACGCCTCTGGTGTTGCAGTTGTTCATGGGCGGTGGTAATCGGTTACCATCAAGTGATACGTCTGCTCGTTTGCCCGCTTAATACATAAAAAAAAACGTATAGATGTAATTAATCTAGCTAATACCTCTATAAAAGCAATTATTGTATGCTTATAACCAGAATCTCGGAAGCGGCTCCAACCATTTACATGGAATTCAGTATGTAGGGGGTACTCGGGGGCGATAAATTGATCTAGCTAGGAATTATTTTCAGAGAATTTATCAAAAAAAACATATCGAGCTTAGCTCGGTCATCCGGGAACTGTTGTGTAAATATTTAAAAATTTATAGGTGTGTTTATTATACGGTATCAAAAGCTTAAATATAGATGTAAGTTATGACTATTAGTTTTCATTACTCGTTTACATCAGCTATTGGAAACGATCTATCTATCATAATTGCATCAACACTAAAACACACTATTTGACTTCATATTTCATTGTATTAGGTCCGAATTCTAATAAAACGTCAAAATATTCAATTCAGAAATAAACTCAATTTTTCGTATTCATTAATCTTAATCACATTTCGACAGTTTCAAACCTCGATTTGCATTATAACGCTCGAACAATCTCATTTTGTCACGAAATAATTTGGATAAAAGTGACATTCCATTACAGCTTCCACTTTTCACGAATAAAAATTTAAATAGAAAATGCACGGAACCCACCGAATCGTCCGCCTTATGAATTATTAAAACCACAGAATAAAATTAAGGTTATTCCTGGGTATCGTCGAATTTACAGTCAGTTTTAAGGTTGCGTTCTACCTAATCATATTTATAAGCAATTTCTATGGATTGAATTCGACACAATTTTATTGGAAATTCTTCTTTGTTGTACCAATGAAGATATATTAAGGAAATAATAGAATGTAACAGGTTCCTTTAGAGATTGGGTATTAAGGCTATTTCTAAATAACGAAATCGATTTTAAAATTATAGATGTTTGCTGATTTTTTTTTTGTGTTCTCAACTTGTCTACAAATTAATGTTAGCTAATGAAAAAATGATATGCTTTAATACGATATTTTTATATGGATGTATAGACCGTTAAACAGAAGAATGCACATAGTATGGTGCAAATTAGTAATATCTTGATGGTTACCAGTGACTTGTGTGTAAACTTTGTAGTTAAACAGACAGGAGTATAAGATTATGTTCTTAATTTTTTTGAGTTATTCATATACAATTAGTTTTCAAAATCTAAAATGGTATTCCATGTCATCATTTTTACATACATTAAACAGTTTTACTTCAATTTACTGGCTCTATCATCATCACAAGTGTCAATTCTTATTCAAACTGCGAATACATACGTTTTATTTGTTACAAGTAGTTAAGAGTGGGTTAACAATTTTATTTTTGATACCATAAATGAATCTAATAAAAGTGGTAGGAAAATTAGTGTAATTTTCGCTAAATAATAATGATAATAATTTTTCACAATTTGCAGGAGTTAAGGGACGCAGAAGAATCTATAAAATATTGGTTCACCCAAGAAACCAACAGCTTGCAGATTAGTTATTTCGACAGCTTATTCGGCTGCTCAAGTTTTAAAAATAGTTCTCATTAAAGTGAATATAAAATAATTTATACAGGTATTGTATAGACCATTCAAGTATCAGCATCAAAATGCTTGAATAGAGAAGAGAATTACAGGAAACTTCTTGAGAACAAAAGCCCATTCAGCCAACACGTATCTTGACCTTATCGTTGTTTGAACTTTGACTTATTCACGTTCAATACAAAGTATTAAAGGTTACTTATACTGACTATAGAATATGTAAAAAGATATTCTATACTAACACCGTCTGTACCATCACTGGAAGTAGTGAGAGAGCTATGTTTCAGTATATATGCGTCAAGCCCGACCGGAGTGACACGACTTCATAGAAAACCACTGTTAAGTAATTTTTTTGTTCCTTTTTAATTAATTGTGAAGTGACTAATATCATCTCTGTTCGGTGTCTGGTTGTAATTTATCTCTAACTAGCTTTTACACGCGGCTTCACTCACGCAGACTTTCATCCCCTGATTTACCCCCTTAGGGGTGGAATTTCATAAATTCCTTTCTTAGTGCTCAGTTACGTTATATAAATAACCTACATGCAAAATTTTAGGATTCTAGCTTCAGCGGGTTGGGCTGTGCGTTGATCTCTGGGTATGTCAGTTAGTCAGTCACCTTCCTCTTTTATATATATATAGAATATGTATTGTGTTTTGAGATGTTTAGGTTTGTTACTCCTTTGCGAATAGTCTTATTCTTGCCATTATGTTGTTTCCATATTTCAGCTTCGCACAAGTACTAAAATTTCACATTCCTTTCTATGTGTACATATCTTTTTTCACACACTCTGAACTATCACATTTACCAAGTAATGGTGTGGGTTTAGAACATTAAAGCTAGTCTATATGCATAGTGCATGCCTTTGACCTAGACGAGAGAGGTTCCCTCAATATATTCAACGACGGATTTAAAGTCGACCCGAGATAGGTGAGAATTACGACTTGAATGTTGCTCTACGTTATTTATTATTAATTTTCTAGTGAAAAGCCCTTGGTCTGTTCGACAACAATTTTTTTGAGCTACGGGTTCGCTACTATAATCTGCTCGAGCCTGTTTATATTACGGTACAGTAATTTGGTGCAAATAAAGGGAGTTACCTTGTTACCTCCGCCTTACGGCGGGCACAAATAATTAAACAATGAACGATATATAACAATTTATTAAAAAATAAAAATAAAACTTTAACTTAATTAGAAGTAATAGTTGGGTGTGAGATTCAAAGCACTGGACGTCTTTATTTATAACTAGCGACCCGCTCCGGCTTCGCACGGGTGGATTTCAGATGCGACGACACGATTCGTGCATTTTAAATCTGTAATATCTTCGAATATATTCATTTAAATTAGATACTGTAAAGGGCCATTTTGATCTATATTAAATGCACAATGCATTTAATTTACTTAATTGTATAAGGATTCATTCTGTATTGCTTAAAATCACTTCGTAAATAAGCCATTATTTCTCGTAAAAAGAAAGAAATAAAAAATGATTGTTGTGGGTTATCCCTAAGAGATGGACATATACCGTCGCGGACTTTTTGTAGTACTTTTTAAGGTGTACAATACTGTAGTACATTATTTTCGTAGGGTGCAACCAGCGTTTGCAATGTAAGCGCAAAAAAATGTGTTTAATTGCTACATCACATTAGAAACCTCGAAAATTAACAGTGTTTCCATACTATATTATGCATTTATTATACATAAAAACCTTCCTCTTGAATCACTCTATCTATTAAAGAAACCCGCATCAAAATCCGTTGCGCAGTTTTAAAGATTTAAGCAAACAAAGGGACATAGGGACAGAGAAAGCGACTTTGTTTTATACTATGTAGTGATGGGGCGAACCCTAAGCCACTTAACTAAGGGGTCTGGTCCCGCAGCGTGGGGTCTTAACGAAGGTGACTGGCCGTGCAGGTTGATCTCCTGGTTTGCAGATCCGTCGCGCACCGGAATCGGAAACGGTGGCTGCTGTCTGCGGTCAGGCTGGTTGATCGTATCAGCCCCAAGGCTGGTCGACTGGGTTCAATCCCAAGTCTGGTCTTTGGATTCAACCCCAAATCTGGTCCCCTTATCTGAAACGCACCGTCAAGACATTTGAAGCGCGAAAGACCCGATACCCGGCACTAGGCAAGACCCGGAACGGGCGTCGGTGTCTTTCGTGAATTAATAAAATAACGGAGTGGAGTGATGACCAACGGAATAACATTAAATCACATTAAATAAAGAAAAAATAAGAATAAATTATTCCGGATTGAACTCCCAACGGTTTAGTTGCAGGACGGTCATCAAACCACTACGCCATAGTTACAAAGAAATTATATTATAAAATGGAATTACAGGTAGTTACAACATTAGGAAAAAAAGTGAAGCTACTTTTATTATAAAAAGGTGTCGGTATATCGAAATTTATTTTTTATTAAAATATTCCGTTAATTACCCGACTACGGCAAAGCCAAAGGAGGGTTATGATTTTATTATAGTTATAGAAAAGCTATGTGGTTATAATACATTATATGGTTAAAGTTATCATATAGAACAGCAATTTATGAATAACATTCCATATATCATTAAGTAAGACCTTGAACTCAAACAAAGTTATGAATTGTGTTAACACAATATTTTACAATTACATTTCTAATGTTCAAGAGTCATTTAAGATATACTAATTTTGGTGGCAATTTAGAATAAAACTATTAGATAATTAGTAGCAAATATGTACGTAAACTAACAAAATATTATTTAAAACAATTGATTCTTAACAATAAAATCACAGCCAACCTATGTAATTATTACATACGCTAGTATATTGCAATGTGGGATTTTGTTAACGAACATCATTTAAAACATTATTGAAACAATATTTAAAAACTTATGGAAAGATTTTAACGGTCAAAGTTACATTTTACGAGAGAATTATTGTTGCTAAATCACTATAGGGACTATTGGTAGCTACAGAAATCTTTAATACTAATAAGAACGAAGAATCATTCTTAATTAGTAGCGGAAGCAACTTAGAAATGAAATCAGCCAACAAACACAGTCCTATTGGAATAAATTATATTAAACTCACCAGGGGATTGTAACTGATGTTATTATAACTGATTTAACCGTTAAAAAAATATATCGGCGATAATCTCGACTTAGTTCATAACTTCTACAATACTGCGTCGCTGATAATAAATACACTGATTAACTTCTTAGTGATACGAAAATAAAATGATATTTCCATTCGCGAACCCGCTTTTATATGCAATTAGAATTAGACTGCCATCCGGTGGTCGAAGGTGATGGAAGCTCATGGAAGCTTGTCCTTCGTTTCCGGCTTCTAGAACAATTCCGAGATGACACGAACAAAGCTATGAAGTGAGCGGGTTATCCTATTAAGATGGTACTTCTTGGTTTTTACTTGAGACCGTGCTATCGGTCAGAACGGTGCAGAATTCTTTTCCTGTGGCGCCGCACCGCGCTGTAAATGCAATTTGCAAGCTGGTGCTTCCCGTGTGGTCCCATTTCAATTTGGTCCATTCTTGAAGTCGGTTTTTTCTTTTTGTTGAAATTTGTGATTATTGTGAATTCCAACTTTGACAGATCAGTCAATAAACTTGTTCATAGGGAACGACGGCATATGTATAAGGGACTATTTTTTTTATGCATGGGCCTGCCAAAATGACTCTACTCTGCCTGATGGAAAGCATAAGCAGAATAAAAAAATATGCTTCTGTCTATTCCTTCTGAAATATAGACGTCAGTATGTGTGGAATTGTTTTAATATTAACCTGATATCTAGGTTTTTTTAAAAATCTACTTCGGAATTATAAATCGAAACATATAAAGTATCTAAAAAAAGCAGCCAAGTGCGAGTCGGACTCGCCCATGAAGGGTTCCTTAGCAGCAAGTAACATACCTAATATATCTATATATTTAAATTTATATTTGAGTTGATTGAATGAAAGGTAAATTGCGGTGTACGATTTATGACGTATTAAAAAAACTACCAACTAGATCTCGTTCAAACTAATTTTCGGTGGAAGTTTGCATGGTAATGTACATCATATTTTTTTTTTAGTTTTATCATTCTCTTATTTTAGAAGTTACACATTTTACCACTTTGGAAGTGTCTCTCGCGCAAACTTTTCAGTTTAGAAAAGAATTATATTAGAAACCTCAATATCATTTTTGAAGACCTATTCATAGATACACCTCAGGTATGGGTTTGATAAAAAAAAATATTTGAGTCTCAGTTCTAAGTATGGGGAACCCCTAAAACTTATTGTTTTTTTTTCTATTTTTGTATGAAAATTATATTAATGCGATTCACTGAAAACATCTACTTACCAAGTTTCAACAGTATAGTTCTTATAATTTTGGAAAAAGTGGCTGTGACATACGGACGGAGAGACAGACAGATATGATGAATCTATAAGGGTTCCGTTTATTGCCATTTGGCTACGGTTTTAAATATGTAAAATAAAATAAATATTACCTATTTATATAAATAAATGAAATTATTTATATATACGTTTCAAATACATACTTAAGAATTTCTAGTTCTAAGAATATGTTTATCTGATTTTGCATCATTTTTAGGGTTCCGTACCTCAAGAGGAAAAAGCGGAACCCTTATAGCATCACTTTGTTGTCTGTATGTCTGTCTCTCAAGACCCTTTTTCTCGAGAACGCGTAAAGGTATCAAGCTGAAATTCACATAAAATACTCAGTTTCACTGCCCCTTAGGGCTGTGAAAAAATCAAACTTCTAAGCCAACGCAATCAAAAGATACAGCCGTTTATATTGCAAATTTGCGACATTCGCAAGGGAATCAAAACCTACAGGGTACTTCCCGTAAAGTCATCTTGAAATTTGGTACGAAGCAACATCTTATAGTACTGATAAAGGAAAAATTGCGAAAAGTATAAATTTTTAGTTACTTCGTCTAATAAGTCGATTATGATGCAAATTTTCAACACTCGCAAGGGAATCAAATCCTACAGGATACTTCCAGCCGAACTAGACTCTTGAAATTTGGCATGAAACAACGTTTTATAGCACAAATAAAGGGAAAATCTCGAAAATCTTAAATTTTGAGTTATATCACATGTTTTTTTTCAATAATTATATAATTGTGTATTACCCTTTGCCTCTTTAGCTCCTTAGCTTTAAAAAAAACAACAAAATTTTAAGTCAACGCAAAAACGCAAAGGTACAACCATTTATAACGTATATTTTGAAACTCGTGACTGCTCGCGAGGGAATCAAAACCTAAAAGCTGCTTCCTGTTGACATAGAAAATTAAAGTTTGGTAAGAAGCAATAGTTTATCGAAAAGAAAAATTCTGAAAACTTTTACTTATATACCTACAAGTTTGTACGGAACCCTCGCTGCGCGAGTCCGACTCGCACTTGACCGGTTTTTTTTTGTTCCTCATTTCTAATTAATGCAATCACAATATGCCACGATATAGCTAGTTTAACATAAAATTTACAATGGACAACCTTATCTCAACGAGTAAAATGTCCCAGGCAATCTTTGGATGAACAGGACTGTAATTAATCATGGATATTGAACGGTGTCGCTGATAATGGAGGATCGCACAAATTTTGATGTTACGCATGTATATTTAAAAGTGTAGTAGAAAAATTCTATTTTTAGTTCAGTTTTTTTTTTTTTTAACATCTAACGTACAACGCCATATTGTTCCGAGCTACGTACTCTGTGTACTGGATAGCTGATAAAAATACAATTATCCCTTTTTTTGTAAATACATATGTACTTATTACATATCAAAAACACGAAAACTGAAATAAATATCTGCAGATTATACACAGGGTACAGTCGTATACGCTACCACTGTGCCACCGAGGCAGTCATATAATATATATGATACCTGCACGAGGTACATCCATACCGCGTGCAGGTGAGAGATGGTGATTCACCACCTTATATCCCATGTAGTTAGATGCAAGAAGCCCAAAATCAATCAGAGTGATGTACAATGAGGAGATGTCCATGTCCGACAAGTAACTGTAAAAGGCTGATGATGACTAAGTCTGTCTGTGACCGCAGCCAGTTTAACAGTTTTTTGTTGTGTAGAACCCACCAGGTTCACACCGTAAAATGGTATGTCGATTAAGAGCGTTCCGTCATCAGGTTGGGATTTGAACCTTTTATATCTCTGTGATTTTCATTCATTGGTTTTGACAGGGGACTACAGTCAGCACAAACCGGTTAAAACATTGGATATTTTTAAGAAATCTTTAAATCGCGTTGATTCTCAATGTGACGAAATTATACGAGTATAACACGGAATTCAAAGCTTAAAAATTCTGGTAAGTAGGGAAACAGAGCAACATTTCTTTTTCGACCTCTCTTTCTATATATCATTTGAATAGACTTTAGTAGGGCCGAGGGATTTTGCAAGCGGCGATAAAATATAGGCTTAATTTTGAAGAAAAAATACAGAAAATTAATTTATTCAGTTAAATAAAATCGTTAAGATTATTTATTGTATTGAGGAAATGTAGTCTAGTAAATTTTTGTGCTCATTCCAGTGGCGTTAAAAAAGTAATTTAGGTTTATCAGTATACTAGTTTTTGCCGGTGGTTATATCCACGCGTATTTCAGTTAAGTAAAGAATAGCCCATGTACTTCCTCAAGAATTAAAATATCTCCATTTTATTAAAATCAGTGCAGCGGTTTTGTCATAAAAGCGTAAGGGATAAACAGATAGACAGAGTTAGTTTCAAATTTATAATATTAGTATGGATTTTACGTTTTAAATAGAGTAATAAGACATCCGCTCAGCGACAGACAGTATGGCTTATACATCAGAATAATGCATAGGCTACTATTTGCCGCGATAACCGACATATACGCGGGCGGAGCCGCGGGCAACAACTAGTTTTATATAAAGTTAATGATGACATCTACTATGTCATAAATGAATTTCAAATTAGTAGTCCCAGCAGTTTCAACTCTGCGTTTATTAATCAGTCCGTTAGTCAGAGTTAGTAATTAGTGTGAGTAATATATAGATATTTCTTGATATAGATATGACAGATATCTCACGTTCATAAAATTAAAAGTTTCTAAAAAGAATAGTTAACAATAAGTAGCTATACAGTAGCTATACACACACGAGAACAGTCAAAGCAAGGTTGACTTTACATTAAGCAATTGTCTCCATGGTTTTCAATCTTAATACTTGCCCGTTATTTGTCGACTAACAAAGCCAAGTCGTACATAACAAAAGGCATGATTTATGGGGATCTGATTCTCTAAGGGAAACTTTGTCCGGGCATTTTATTACGGTTGTTTTATGTATCGTTGCTTTCAAAGTGAAGTGTATCTGTCTGTCAGCAACGTTTTGTTTATGATTTAGTCAAAGCTATTTTATGTAATCATAGAAGATGTGAAAATAAGTGACAATGTTTTGAAACTAAGGTTAAATGCTATGAAATATATTTAGCTTTAATTCCGCGAGACAAATATCCAGGTCTGAAAGCAGGGCACAAATCCCACCGTCATGCATACTCACATGCACATATGGGTATCATGCATATGTACACATACAAAACAAGTGAGAAATAATTAGCATGCCATGCAACCAAACCTATACTCGACACGTGTTTCGCCCCTCCACGGGGCATCCTCAGGAGGTGTTGACTCGTCGAGCGTTTGAGCTCGAATGCGCGCTAGCGCACCGCTGTCGGCCCTTTATATACCGTTTCGATGACGCTATAATCACGATCGATACAATGTCACAACGACATCTGTGCCGAACTACCCGCAATCATACTTAGAAGTGGTGATGGAATTAAGTTTGTTTGGTCATTCAACAGTGTATATGCATTATTATTGTTATATTTTGATATTTCTAACTGTTCCAACACACTCATCCGGAAACCCTTATCGCAAACATGCAGAATGCTATAGGTATTGTTGCCGCTCAAGGAGTGGCCGGTGTCAATTAAATGTTTTGCGAAATGTGATTTATCTGGATGGCCATTCCTGTGAGCGGCAACATGTTCCCTGTACCTAATTTCGAAACTACGGCCTGTCTGACCCACATAGACCCCGGTGCAATCATTACATACTAATTTGTAAACTCCGGATTTTTTTGAATTCTCTAATTTATCTTTACCGTTACATAGTTTACGCAAGTTATGATCCGATCGAAAAGCTACGTAAACATTGTGTTTTCTTAGAATATTCGCGATTCTATCTGAAATTGGGCCTATGTAAGTGAGACTCCCGACATTCTTGTTAATTCTTTCGGGGGTACATGCATAAAGTGCTGAGCGAGCCCGGTCATTCTGCTTTTTCTTAATTATATTATCAATAACTTGTTTGGTGTAACCGTTTGAAGTCGCGATTTGATACAATATTTTGAGTTCTTTTGCGTAATTATCCGTGGACAGTGGGAGTGACATTAAACGGTGGACATAGCTGCGGAAGGCTGCTAGTTTATGCTGTAGTGGGTGACAGGATGAAGCGGGAATCGTTGTGTCAGTGTGTGTGGGCTTTCGATAAATTTGGAAATCGAGTTTGTTATTGACTCTTGTGATTGTTAGATCCTATCATAGATAAAAATTAAGGGACTGATTTGATTCTAATTCTAATTTGAATTTAATTTTGGGGTGGTGAGTGTTGAGCCTATTTACGAAAATATCCAATTGACGATTAGTACCTGTCCAACAGATAATTACGTCATCCACATATCTATAATAAAACAGAATGTTGGGCTCGCCCACCACATACCCATGTACCCCCGAAAGAATTAACAAGAATGTCGGGAGTCTCACTTACATAGGCCCAATTTCAAATAGAATCGCGAAAAAAAACAGTTGAGGGTAGTTGAAAGTTCAACACACAAAACTTAAAAGCTCCAATTATAATTTAAAATAAAAATAAAAGAACCATATTTTAATAAAAATTTAATGAATATAATAATTATTTAACAGTAAATACCTGCTAGTCTAGTGTTGTATCCATAATTTAACTAAGTTTCCAAAACACAAAATAAAAAGTAATCACAGTGTCACTATGAACAGTCTACATGAGCTGCTTGTTTTGAGAAGAGGATGGCAAGCTTTGAAGCGGAGCTGTTGAAGAAAACCTCCAATACTGCTAGTCTGACTGGACTTGCCGAGGACTTCACTATATTTAAGACTCTCATCCTTGAGACCTTGAAGTCCTTCCAGAGCTAAATGAAGGCGATTGTACAAGAGGTCGACAACATGGAGACCCGCAGCCTTCGCAAAATACTTCTTATACATGGTGTCGCAGAGAAGAAGGATGACAGCACGCCGCAGATTGTCACAGATATGGCGGTAAGCAGACTGAATTTGGGCTCCTTTACACCTGAGGACATTAGCCGCTGTCATAGGATGGGTCGACAATCTTTAGGTGAGAAACCAAGACCCATTCTTGTTAAGTTTAGAACGGTAGCAGTGCGGGACAAGGTCTGGGCGTCTAAGACGAAACTGAAAGGCACTGGATTAACGCTCTCCGAGTTCCTAACCCGGTCGCGGCACTCGGCTTTCATGGCAGCACGTGAGGAATACGGGATCACGAAGTGTTGGACCAAAGAAGGTTCCGTTTTTGTCTTGGGCCCTGACGGTTCACGCTGTCGTATTGCTTCTGTGGCGGATCTTGACCAGTTGAGGCCAGTGGTTGCAGACAAGCCAGCTGCTGCCAAAAACCAGGCTCCCAAACAGCGAAGAGCAGCTGTGGCAAAATAAGTGCGTCGTGCGGTTTGTTTACATTCACTTTCAAATCACTTTCCACCTCAATAATCTAAATAGTTTCTCTAGTAATACCTCACTTTTACAAATTACAATTTTAGTTAGCTGCTGTCACTGATATTAATAATGTACTCTGTGTGTCACTGTCAAGTCAAAATTGCGGACCAGTTATTTTCTCTTCAATAGTTTTATAGTTTGAAACATAGTGTTTTTGCAGAGTAGTTCGCCCATATGCTTGTAGCGTTTTATTGATGATTTTGACTTTTTTTCCTTTATTTTGTTTTTATACCTTGTAACCTTCAATGTTATAATTATTTCTCTTTGCTGCTCTCTAGAGAGTAATAGTTAAATATCTCTCTGTGTTAGTAATGTTAAACACACGACTGGCGGGTGAATCAAATGGAACAATTTATATTGTTTCAGATATACCCTTTTTAAGTTTTTACTGACTTGTTTTGTTTTTATTATTTATTTATTTTGTATTTATAAATTTATATATTTTATAATATCATAATGACTGACTTAGACAATAGTGATAACGACAGCTTTTACTCCACAAGCAGCCTTAATACTAGTTTCGTTAGTATACCCTCACTCCAAGAAAATCTTCAGTGCCAGTTTTCTGATGCTCCGCGGAATTTTAATGTAGTCCATATAAATGCCCAGAGTATTCCAGCTCATTTCCCTGATATGCTGGCTACCTTTAATTGTAAAAACATACACGCCATTTTGATCTCTGAGTCATGGTTAAAACCTTGCTTACCATCAACATCTTATAGTCTTCCAGGTTTCCATCTTATAAGAAATGATCGTGCGATTGGTGGTGGGGGTGGTGTTGGGATATATCTACGACAACATATTCCCTTCACCATTGTAAGTATGTCCTCACAACCCCCACCACCAGACGCGGGTGAGCATCTCTTTATAGAATTAGATATTAATCATGCGAAAATTTTGCTCGGCGTTTACTATTCACCTTCACTACGTACTAATTACTTTACCTCTTTTGAAAAATTACTTGAACAACTATCTCCCTCTTATAGTCACACGTTAATAATGGGTGACTTCAATACTTGCCTATTAAAAAATGACAATCGGTCTTCTTCGCTACGCAGAGTGGTGGACTGTAACAATTTATCCTTATTAACACTTGATGCTACACATCACTTTCCTAACTGCACTCCCTCTCTTCTTGACCTTATTCTTGTCTCTTCTATCAGTCATGTTGTCAGCCATGGTCAGTACTCAGCTGATGCATTTTCTTATCACGACTTGATATTTCTCTCTTATGCTATCCGTCCCCCCAAGGCAAAGCCGAGAATTCTTGTGCAACGCAATTTTAGCGGAATGAATCTCGCTAAACTTAAAGAGGATGCGCGTAACATCAACTGGTCTGCTTTATTAAATTCGCAGTGTGTGAATGAAAAAGTCGAAATATTAACCAACAATATGATACTACTATACAACCTTCACGCACCCCTGCGCTCGATAAAAATTAAACATTTACCGGCTCCATGGCTTACTGAGGAGATAAAACAGATCATGTCCAAAAAATGTTTAGCGAGAAGCAAGTACAAGCGTCGATCAACGGATGATAACCTTGAAAAATATGTTTATATGAGAAATCTCTGCAATAAGATGTGTAGAAATGCACAACGCCAACATATCCACTCTGCCGTAGAAAATGGAGATCCAGCAAGAGTCTGGAAATTTCTAAGAACATTGGGAGTTGGGAAGTCTCGCCATGACTCTATTCCTAAAAGTTTAAATATTGATTCACTTAATAAACATTTCTCTTCCTCGTCTGATATTAATGACAACATTAAAACTAATACTCTAAGAAATATTTCTTCTACTCCAACCCCCAACTATCCACCTTTTGGTTTTAATCAGTTGTTCGCTTGTGATGTTAGGATGACCATTCTATCGATCTCATCCAATGCAGTTGGAAGTGACTGTATCAGCCGAAACATGATTCTTCCTATCCTTGACGAGATCCTACCCGTCCTATGCAATATCCTGAACCACTCCGTGACAAGTGGTGTTTTTCCAACTGCTTGGAAAGATGCTCAATTAATCCCTTTACTTAAGAAAGCTAAACCCTCTTCATTCTCTGACTATCGGCCCATATCCATTTTACCTTTCTTATCCAAAGTGCTCGAACGTCTCATCCACTCTCAACTGAGTAACTTCCTTTCCAAAAATTCTCTACTGAACCCCTTCCAATCCGGCTTTCGTTCTGGTCATGGCACTACGTCTACATTGGTACACATCACAGATAGCATTAGACTAGGCATGGATAGTGGAATGATCACAGTACTCACCTTGCTCGATTTTAGCAACGCTTTTAATACTGTTGATTTTCACATTCTGCTTGGTATACTACGGTCTCTTAACATATCTCCAAGGACAATTGATTGGTTTCATAGTTACCTGTCTGGTCACCGGCAACGTATTTGCATTGAAGACTCAAAGTCCTCCTGGTGCAGTATATCTGCTGGTGTACCACAGGGTGGCGTGCTATCTCCTTTACTCTTCGCCGTTTTTATAAACTCAATCTCTAACCAATTAAGTTCCTTCTACCATCTTTATGCAGACGATCTACAAATATATACACAAGCTAAGATTAACTTGTTACCAGAAGCTTTTAACACAATTAATACTGACTTACGTCGCATTGGCGAATGGAGTCATAATTATGGCCTCAAGGTTAATCCTGCAAAGACCCAGGTGTGTGTTGTTGGCAGTCCTGGGATGGTCTCAAGAATCAACTGGACACAACTACCTCAAATACAATTCGATGGTACCAACCTCGAGATTAGTACCAGTGTCAAAAATTTAGGTATATACATCGATAGTACTCTATCTTGGGCTCCACAGATTCAAGAAGTCAGTCGTAAGATATTTGCTTCTGCTGGATCTCTCCGCAGACTGCGTAACTTTCTTCCGACTGCAACTAGGGCTGCACTTGCGCAAGCCCTTCTCCTCCCAATTCTCGACTATGCCGATGTCAGCTATCTAGCTATATAAATCTAGCTATATAGATCTCACTGAAGCACAACTTGATAAGCTTGAGCGACTACAAAATTTTTGTATACGATTTGTATTTGGCCTGCGAAAATATGATCACGTCTCCGAATTTCGTCAACTGCTCAAGTGGCTTCCGATTCGCTCTCGCCGGAATACTCATATTCTCACTTTTCTCTATAACATCTTGTTCAATCCTAGAGCTCCCTTCTACCTCAAAGAACGATTCAAGTTCCTCAATGACACACATGGAAAATGTCTAAGGTCATCCGAAAATTTGAGACTGGAGATGCCTCAGCATTCCACTAAGTTTTATGATCAGTCTTTCACTGTTCAAGCTGTACGCTTGTGGAATGCATTGCCCATAAACATTAGGCAAGCGAAAACAATAAGTGGATTCAAGAAGATGGTTCACGAATATTACACATCATAATTGAGTCAGTCACACATTAGGATTTGTTTGGGAGTCTTCTCTCTCTTAAATTATAGTTATGCTTATATGTATGTATGTATGTTTATCTATTAGTATGTAAAATTATGTGTTTTATAACTATGTGTGTAAGTTTGTAAATATATATGTCGGAGTGAGGGTATCCAAATAATAAAAGTGATACAAACATTTGCCACTGTCGAACACTACGGAACACTCTATATAAAGCGGCGCGATCGGCAACAGGACACAGTTTCTCTTCAGATCTCGCGACGACCATATCTATTATTTGATTTGTGATTTATTGTATCTCTGTGTTTTATATTGTGTGTATGAGGCGATATTTATCAGTGGGGGAATTACTAGCCTAGGTGGCGAATTCCACAGGGCATCGCGGAGGGGTGAGCGTTGCCCCAATCCCCTCATGGGGGGTTGCTGATGGTGTTTAAGTTAATTCGTATCCGTTTAGTAGTGATAAGTGTTTGGCTTTGGTCCAGATTGGCTGTATCTGCCATTCATGTTCTCGTTTATTCTTGTGTCTCCGACAGATATATATATATATTGTACATATGTAAATATATGTGTGTATGGATATAAATAGTTCTTAATTCAAACTCAATACACGTCAACTACTACTGTCTCTCTGAAACATTTGATCCATCCTAAGGTTGCCTGGAAGAGATTGCTTTTGGCAATAAGGCCGCCCTTTGTACACTACACTTCGGACACTTTATGTATTATGTACTTATTTCAATCTGTAATATGGTGTGCAAATAAAGAGTTTTCTATTCTATTCTATTCTAATCGCGAATATTCTAAGAAAACACAATGTTTACGTCGCTTTTCGATCGGATCATAACTTGCGTAAACTATGTAACGGTAAAGATAAATTAGAGAATTCAAAAAAATCCGGAGTTTACAAATTAGTATGCAATGATTGCACCGGGGTCTATGTGGGTCAGACAGGCCGTAGTTTCGAAATTAGGTAAAGGGAACATGTTGCCGCTCACAGGAATGGCCATCCAGATAAATCACATTTCGCAAAACATTTAATCGACACCGGCCACTCCTTGAGCGGCAACAATACCTATAACATTCTGCATGTTTGCGATAAGGGTTTCCGGATGAGTGTGTTGGAACAGTTAGAAATATCAAAATATAACAATAATAATGCATATACACTGTTGAATGACCAAACAAACTTAATTCCGTCACCACTTCTAAGTATGATTGCGGGTAGTTCGGCACAGATGTCGTTGTGACATTGTATCGATCGTGATTATAACGTCATCGAAACGGTATATAAAGGGCCGACAGCGGTGCGCTAGCGCGCATTCGAGCTCAAACGCTCGACGAGTCAACACCTCCTGAGGATGCCCCGTGGAGGGGCGAAACACGTGTCGAGTATAGGTTTGGTTGCATGGCATGCTAATTATTTCTCACTTGTTTTGTATGTGTACATATGCATGATACCCATATGTGCATGTGAGTATGCATGACGGTGGGATTTGTGCCCTGCTTTCAGACCTGGATATTTGTCTCGCGGAATTAAAGCTAAATATATTTCATAGCATTTAATGTCATGGATTTCCGCAAAGTAACGCCTGATTCCATAACTTATTGAAACTAAGGTATTAAGTAATTATTTCTTAATTCGATTAGTAATAATGATGACCACAATCCAGTTTTTTTATTGTTTATTTGAATTTACAATAGTAACTAAGATCTACAATATTATACAATTGATACTCGCCAATCGAAATACTCTTATAACAAAAATGAAAATAACAAAGCAACTAAGCAAAAGACAGCAACTCGAGGCAAATCCCCAGATGCAAACATACAATTTATTCTCAGTTATTGGCTATGCATCCTTGTGGTACCTCTAATTAGGCATGTTACGGTCACGCTTATGCTATACTATACAATGCGTTTCAAATAAGAATGGGAGGTAGTAGAGCCACGCTGATTTCAGCACGAACGGGCCGGCTCGATGGGGTGATGCCACGGCCTCACAGAAAACCAGTGTGAAATAGTGCTTTCGCTATGTTTCACCGAGTAAGTGAGGATAACGGAGGCCCATACTTTACTACCAACTTTACTTTTGAGCTACTGATTAAAAATGAGTAAACACGTATTTAAGCGTTTCTAAATATTCTACCCCTAAGGGGTGAAATAGGGGTTGTGGTTTTGTACAGTGTGTACAGTACAGTTTAGTCTGGAAGTCCGACATTTTTGAAGTTAGAAACATGAAACTTTTTTTTGGGCTACTGATTAAAAAGGAATAGATACGCATTTAAGTGTTTCTGAATATTATACCCCTTAGGGGATGAAATTGGGGTTGAAATTTTGTATGAAAGTTCGTCATTTTTTAAGTTCGAAAAATGAAACTTTACTTTTGGGGCTACTGATTAAAAAAGGGTAGATACGTATTTAAGCATTTCTGAATATTCTACTCCTAAGGGGGTGAAATAGGGGTTGAAAGTTTATATAGGAGTTCGTCATTTTTAAAGTTAGAATAATGAAACTTTACTTTTGGGGCTACTGATTTAAAAAGAGTAGATACGTATTTAAGCATTTCTAAATATTATACCCCTAAGGGTATAAGGGGTATAAGTTAGTTAGTTTTACGAGTCTGTAACTAATAAGTTAAATGTATAAGAATTATATATAATATTACTCTTCTACGGGGTTCTGATTCCTTATTCTGTTCTGTTTTATTCTATATTGTTCTTTTCTTTATTATAATTTTGTTCTATTCTGTTATTTATTGGATTCCATTTAATTTTATTTTCTTTTAAGAAGACATGTGTGGTTTTTGAATTTTGTACAAGATTACGCATAGATTTTAATTAAATAAAATTTGAGAATATGCATATAATTCCTAACTAATCCCACAAAGAAAGAGCATTTTTAATTTTTTGTTTATCACTATCCGAAATGTTTAATATTCAAATTAATTGTAGTGTATTCATCGGTATTGTTCTATTAACTACTATAGTCGACCATTCATCTACGGCAAACGTAGTCATTAAAGCGAATTGCTTTCAATGTGCAACTGTGGCCTCTATTAGGATATATTCACACAATAGTTTGGTTTACTGTGTATTTTTACCCGACTGCGAAAGGAGGGTTATGTTTTTCGAGTGTAATTATGTATGTATTTATATTTCTTTGGCACGCCCTAGAGCCTGAATGGCTTGTCGTATTTTTATGTGAGTGGTGTCAATAGATTCGTATTAGTCGTGAGAGTGACACTGGGTACATCAAAATTAAATAAAACTTATATGTTTTTATTGTTAAATATTGACGCAGTCGGGTTTTTTGTTTTAACTAATTTGTACTTGTTATGTACCTACGTAGTTTTCACTAAAGCATCTGTAGCATATTATTTGTGAGTTTTTATACAGATCGAAGCACTGCATTATTCATTATTTCCTATTTTTTTAGGTAATAGGCGGGCAAACGAGCAGACGTATCGCCTGGTGGTAAGCGATCACCGCCGCCCATGGACACCTGCAACACCAGAGGCGTCACAATATACTATAAATCATTTGATGTTGACACAATATATTTGTTAAGCGACTTCTAGCTATACACTATTCAACATTGCAATTGAAAACCATCAGAAACGTATGCGTTATTAACTAGTTAGCAGAGTTAGAATTATTATATAGAAAATTAACATGATATGTCTTGGTTCTTTTCAGGTCCATTTGGGAAGTCCAATGCCAATCGCTCGTGCAAGTAAAACCTGTCGAACTAGTAGCCGACCCCAAATAATCTTGGGAATAATAAAGGCTAGGAAGATGATGATGTCTTGGTTCTTTTTTTACTTTACGGAATATTTGACAAAAGCACAGAATAACTAATAGTAACAAAAGTCAGAATTGAAAAAGTAAAAAAATAAATATAACAAAGTTTTTTAGTCCTTTTTTACATTTTAAAAAGGATACAAATCTGGTATCACCTTCATTCAAATGTATGAGACAAACGCAACATAGAAGGCGAAATATATTTTTGTCATAAACAAAACAAAGATTAGCTAATCATAAATAAACGACCTTCTTAACTTATTTTATTTGACCAGGTATAAAAATGACTTGGCAGTGTGACACTGGCCTTAGGAAAATGATCAACATTCAAAGTCTGCAGCGCAACGATAACACGATTTCAATAATACTAAAAGCTGATTTATCTATAGAATTCGAGAGTTATGGCAATTGTTTATAGATATCGACGAAGATTATGAAAGTAGCTTTCGAGAAAATTAGTGAGAGTGCGTTTACAAAAACTACGATGTCAATCTTCAAAACTAATATATCAGCTTATGCATGTTTAATAATACACAAAACTGTAATTAACATAGACAACAATAAAACGACATTTAATAAAATTATTAATTATCTGGGGGCACGACCGTACTAGCCTTTTCTAGAAGCAGTTTAGGTCATTTTCAATCCTCTTATAACTGTGTGGATAAATCTATGAACCTGAATTTTCAGGCAGGCATTGTATAAAACAGAATATTTAAAATTTCATTCATATTATTTTCGGAAAAGTACTTGTACATACGTATATTCATGAAAAAACTTGACCGTTCGAAGGCCCATGAAATAAAAAAAAACATTCTGTATAAAGAGCTAAGTGAAAGGGAGTGAAAGGCATATGTATATATGCTTTTAAAATTTTTGGATACCGAAAATCCGTATCATAGCTGTCTGGAAGACACATTTGCACATTTTGTAACATTTTTTTTGTTTTCTTTTCGTTTTTGTACTTTTTTATGATATAGGGGGCAAACGAGCAGAAGTATCGCCTGACGGTAAGCGATTACCGCCGCCCATGGACACCCTCAATACCTCTGGTGTTGAGGGTGTCCATTTGTGTCACAAGTGCGTGCCGGTCTTTTAAGAAGGAGTACGCTCTTTTCTTGAAGGTTTGAAGGTCGTATTGGTCCGGGAATACCGCAGGCGATAGTTCATTCCACAGTTTTGTGGAATTGTATGTACACAATAAATATTTATGTAAATAAACATTCTTTACCAGAAGGGTCTCTATACACAGGCCCTATATATACAGGTTGATATTTCTTTTGGACATTTTACCGTAACCAAGACGTGATTCAATTTACTGCTAATCACATTGACTTATTCAACCGGAAACCAGGACCTGAAGCACAGCAGACATATACGCTATAACTGCGCTAGTGAGGCAGTCACATAAAACACACATTTAGTTTCTGATGTGATAAATATAATGTAGACGTTCAGTCAGACGGCATGCCAAAATTTTTGTGTTAAATTAATAGAAATAACTGGCTGACCCGGCGAACTTCGTACCGCCATATTTACATAATCTGTCTCAGCTTCCCACAGGTAGTGTACAGTTGCGGTACAGTGTACAGTACTGAACCGTTGCACGCTGTGCGTAAAAGTATAAAAAAATATATAATAAAAAACAATTTTAATTAAATTTTGCTGGAGATACTTTAATTCTTGATGAAAAAGGCTTTTTCATTGCTACTATTGAAACTCCTAGAACAATGAGCGATTATCAAGTATTTCGCCCTCAAGAGATATATCACACAATTTTGTTTTCCAAAACAAAATAATGGTTAGGATTTACTCTGCAATTACCAGTACACAATCATCAATTTAAAGCTAAGTTTGTTCAAAAGATTACATATTGAAACACCACAATATGTGAATAAGCCCGTGTAATAAAAACTGCATTATAAGTGTATACGTCGCTAGAGCGTTAAATTGATACCCAAGAACAGCTGAGACCGGTAATGTGTTTAGGGTTGTCCAGTGCTAGTAACTGGAAGTTAAATAGTTTTTTTTAAAATATTTTTACAAAAATATGTTTGAGAGTTTTATGATTTTAAGTTATTTTTTTTATGAATTTGGAGGCAAACGAGCAGACCTATCGCCTGATGGTAAGCGATTACCGCCGCATGGGCGGTGCGACACTCGCAACACCAGAAGCGTCACAAGTGCCTTGCCGGCCTTTGGGGATGGGGGAGGGGAATAGGGGAAGGGGTTGGGGTATGGGCCTCCGGTATCCTCACTCATTCGGTGAAACACAGTGCAAGGGCGTGGCTCTCCCACGGTGAAATTGAAAAAAAAAGTTGATTTTACTTTGAAGTTTTACCTATAGAATTATAAAATAATGATAACATTGTCATCGTTTCAGCCAAAAGACGAGAACTACTGGGCATAGGCCTCCCCCAAGATTCTCCACAACAAGCGACCTTCAGCAGGACGTCGGACTACCTTGTGGAGGCACTGAACTAAATTACTATACTATTTCCATTTCTTTATTTTCTCGATGACAGTTCTAATTTGATAGTTGTAGTGTTGTGACCAAATAAGTAATGATATCAATCGCATATATTTATTATGTTTTGAACAAAGACAAATACAACAAAAACATTCTAATATATTTTTGTAAGCTGGGAACACTCAATTATCCACCACTATTTTGTGTTTGTTTTAATCTGTCACTCGCAATAAGACGGTCGTGCTTTAAAGTCACTACATTTCTGTTTGCTGAGTTTGTTCACATTATCCATACATACGTTACGTTGTGTATTTTGTGTTCCTCCGCGTTGATTGCTGCCCAGCTGTCAAATGTCAAAATGCCTAAAGGATCTGTTCTGAAAAGGCAGGCGTGAGAACTGGTGATCAAGGTTCGTAATTACTTTGAGGCAGAGTATCAAAATGGTGGCCCGCTATTACCACTGTCGCAAGTGTGAGAGCGTGTTTTGGCCTGCATTAGGAATTAGTGGACCTACAATTTTGAAAATTACTACCGGTATAAGCGGCACACAGGAAAATAAGCTTCGTACGCCGAAGAAAAAACGCCAACCACGTCGTGTGACATCGGTTGACAACTTCGACGCTGTCGCTTTTCGCCGTCACATATATGACGCAATAAACGTTAAAAAGCAATTCCAACACTTAAAAAACTTGTTGTTTCTTTACGTGAATGTGGTTTGTTCCATGGCCAAAAATAGTCATTTAATTTAGCTTGCTTTTGAAAGAAATTGGATTTTCTTATAAAAAATCGAACAAACGTAAAATATTGATGGAGCGTCACGACGTTGCTATGGCTCGCTGCGAATTTTTGAGCGAAGCCAAAAAGATATCAGATTGGTCAAATGTTATTTTCACTGAGGAGACTTGGTTAAATACAAACCACACAGTATCTAAGAACTGGACTGACGACACCGCCGCCTCCACTAGTTCAGTGCCAATGGGAAAAGGTGAACGCCTTATCATATGCCATGCAGGGTCTACGAAAGGATTCGTGTCAGATGCTTTACTGGCCTTTAAATCCAAGAAAACAGTGGACTACCACGAAGAAATGAACGCAGAGATTTACAAAGGGTGGTTTAAAGAAATGATGCAATCTAAGAAATGGTGCAACCTCTGGAAGAATCGTCGATAATTATTATGGAAAATGTTACTTATCACTCCAGATAAATTGATAAAATGCCGACGCAGGCCAATAAAAAACAAGAGATAATTGACTGGCCCAACGTCATGGCGAAAATGTGGATAATACTTTGTTAAAAGTACAATTAGTGAATATTATAAAATCGAAAAAAAGCCTCCCTAAAAGATATATTACCGAGTAGTAGACATTGGGTTCTTCGACTGCCGCCGTATCATTGCCAGTACAATGCTATAGAACTAAAATGGGCACAAATCAAAGGATACGCCGCTCGAAACGATACCCATCCCCCTTTTACGGCAAGCAAGATGTTAGATTTATTAAAAAATGCATGTGCGGAAGTAAAACATTATAGCGTCGGATTGGGAAATTCATGTGGCATTCGATAATATAGAAGTACAGGAACTTATAATATATGTTAGGGAGAGCTCATTGAGTAACAGTGACGATTCATCAGAATTTGATTAAACTTAATAAATAAAGAATCAACATTATATAATTACATCTTGTAATGAAATGTAATATTAGTTAATAAATTTGTACAAAATTATCCTGCAATAGTTCAGTTTCTTACACTTTGTAAAAATATCGTATTACGTTTATCAATAGCTCCATCCCTATGAGTTTCCATCCATCTGCTATGACCTTGTACGTGCGTAAGCGTCATATTTTTATTAAATAATGTATATATAATGTAAAAAACTTCGTTTAAAAAAACCGACTTCAAAAACTAAAAAGTATAAAATAACTTAATTTGTATGTGCTACCTATTCATAGGTTTGAAGTCAGTGCCAAGCCAATGGAATAGTAGGTACCACACTCGTACTAGTAGGTGCTCGTAACTTCATTGCAGGCGCTCACGTAAATTTGAGGGTTTCCTTCGATTTCCTTAGGATCCCATCATCACATCCTGATATGGTGGCCATGGGACCACATGGGGAGCATACCCTTTCGAATACAAAAATAATTTTCAAAATCGGTCCACAATTGACGGAGTAATCGATGTACATATTTTTATAGGTAGTAGAGCCACGCTGATTTCAGCACGAATGGGCCGGCTCGACCGGGGCGGTACTACCCTCGCACAGAAAATCAACGTAAAATGCCAGCGGTTGTGCTGTCGTGTTTCGTTGGTGAATGCGAGACCGGAGGCCCAAATAGTCTAGTCAACAAGTTCTATACTTGTTGACTAGACTAAAAGATGCAGCAGCATCACTAGGCCGCCATGGTGTGGGTCGCCATACTGCATTGTCTGCATTCGCAATGAGTATGGTGACCACCACTCTTGGATTCTGCTTATGCTATCCATCAGGCAGAGTAGAGTCATTTTGGCGGGCCATATATAAAAAAAAAAATAAAAAAAAAAAAATAAAAAAAAAAATAAAAAAAAAAAAATACCGGTGAAATTGAGAACCTCCTCCTTTTGGAAGTCGGTTAAAAAGACGCTCGTTCAAGTTTCCACAAAGAGCTGTCATCGAGAAAATAAAGAAATGAAAATAGTATAGACAAAATCTTTTTCTCAAAATAGTATAATGTTTTCATAAATCATTCTTTAAGATTATACATCAACAGAAAGTACTGGAGTCGATTTAGTTCTAGTGTTAAATAGTCTACCTTTTTACAAATTGTTATGTTAGTTGTAGGACGTAGTGTGGAACGCTAACATGCCAGGTAGAGTCATGATTTGCATGAGATGGATGGCAGGAGCTGGATGCGAGAAGCTGAGGTGCCAGCAATGGACTGCAATAGGCTGATGATGATGATGAAATTGTAAAATCATACTTCATACTATACTATCTTCTATTACTATAAATGTGAATGTAAGTTTGTTAGTTACGCTTTCACGCAAAAACTACTTAACCGATCATTACGAAACTTTGTACACATATTCCTGGAGGTATTAGAAGTAACATAGGATACTTTTTATTAAATGCGAGCGAAAAGCCGCGGGCGAAAGCTAGTTATATATAATAAAGTATTTGTGGTTATTTCACAGTAAGTTATTTTAATAAGAAATTGTAGTTGTGGCAGCCCTATCTGCGCTTTTATCTTTCAAGTGTGACTCCTATCTGTGACGTAGTGGTACACTGCACCACTATGTCACAGGTATAAAAAACATAATCCTGTCATTAAGTATATTATAAACGTGTCTAAATTTTGCATTTAGTACCACTTCTGCGTAAAATTTTGCTTATAATGATAATGTTTTACAGACAACTAACATGCAACTCCATCCAGTTTACTACTAAGCAGAACTAACGGACTACATATTTAGGTACTATAATTATTCACAAGTTGAGTTTGGTGATCCGATTTCTGAGCTCAGAATCGAATAAAAATTAATCATGTCACATCGAAAAACTGTTTCCTGAAGACACCTTTTCAACCGACTTCAAAAAGGAGGAGGTTCTCAATTCGACTGTTTTTTTTTTTTATGTTTGTTACCTCATAACTTTGGACTGGGTGAACCGATTTTGATGATTCTTTTTTTATTTGAAAGCTGGTGCTTCTCGAATGGTCCCATTTAAATTTGGTCCAGTTCTGACATGTTATCCATGAGAAATCCATATAAGTCTTCAATTTGCATTATGTATGTACGCGACAAATTAACGAATAACTCAATATTCCCGTATGGTCCCATTTAAATTTGGTCCAGATTGAAGTCGGTTTTTCTTTTTGTTAAAATTTGTGATTATGTCGAAAACTAGTTAAAACATTATTATGGGTCACCATTTATAGAACCGATTTTTGTGTTTTATAATCTCCAAACACCAGTATCGAGTAATTTGTTATTAGTTTAAAGTTAACATATAAGAAATACTCTCCGCGTGAAAAAGCATTAATAATACAGAGAGTCACCATCCCCTATTCATCCCATGGATGTCCCCTTGGGATGCTTAGGGGTGAAGGTGATAATTGGAATGAATATGCCGAACAGTGGACTGTTGATGATAATACCGATGAAGTACTTAACTTATTTAACACGTGAATCTTGTAAATAGTAGAACCGTCCACTGCTTTTCGTCATTAAAAGTCGACGCAAAACACAGACAGGAGTATACGCAAGTGTGTTGCCAATATGGCCGCTTTAAGTAAATATGTTTGCAAATGACATTTTACCTAATGCTCACATTTATGAAAGTAAATATGGCACACGGACTCGTATTATCCCTATGAATGGCATGTATGCCTCATAACCACGCTAGTTTAATTTGGCTGTCACGCTTCATTCGCATACATATGAGATATTTGGAGATTATGAGACACCGAAAACAAACATGTTCCACACTGCATACAAATTACCTTAATTAATCACCTGTGTTACTACGAGAACAACAGACTAGGTAGATAGCTTTTGTTGTTTCACTTTAGTAATAACTAGACAAAACACCACAGTTTTCACTCAATGTACGATTTTTCATCATAAATTCCTTTGTATGGCTTAATTGTGCTGAAATGAAATTGTAATGGCTGCGTTAATGCTTTGGAATAATAAAACATATATGTAGTTTTTTTTGTTTTCTTAAGAAGACAACTCCCACATTAGAAATACATCCTGTGTCAAAAAAAAACGAACACAAAGAAGACCCAGACTCAAAACAACAATTTGTGGATCACACAAAGTGTTGTCCCATGTGGAGTTTGAACCCACGACACCCACGCGCCAATGAAACCATCAACAATTTTTATCATTGTATTACGTATTAATTTGTTCCATACTCATTCACCCAAAACTGCTTCCAAGTTCAGAAGCTGTAAAGCGTACGAAGCAATTCATTAACTTAGTTATTTCAACCACTTTTAATTTGCATTTAAATTAAAATAACATTGAAGTAAGTGGAACGCTAAAGTTACATGGAAGGAGGGTATTTTGCATCAGAAACTAACTTTGATGTTTAAGTCCTTCCGTCTCTATTCCGTATTTAATTAAAGGTTTAAGTTACTAACGTATTGCTGACTGTCGATTATATTATTTTAAAATAATAACAAATTTTAACCAAAAAAAACCGACTTCAATCTGGACCAAATTTAAATGGGACCAGGGAATATTGAGTTATTCGTTAATTTGTCGCGCACATACTTAATGCAAATTGAAGACTTAAATAGTTTTCTCATGGATGACATCTCAGAACTGGACCAAATTTAAATGGGAGCACATGGGAAGCACCAGCTTTCAAATAAAAAAAGAATCATCAAAATCGGTTGACCCAGTCGAAACGTATGAGGTAACAAAAAAAAAATACAGTCGAATTGAGAACCCTCTCGAAAAAAGGAGAAAAGGAGAAAACTCCTTTTTCGAAGTCGGTTAAAAAACAACGACATAGCAACTAATGTTTTAAACCTCACTAATATTTTCCTTGACTATAAAGTTAGATTTCCTAATTCGATTTCGAAGAATTTCAATGGTTCCTATTAGGATATTGTATATTCTATGCGCATTATATGCATATAGGCGATAACACAGTATGTTAATGTCATGTGGTGCTGAAATGTTTATTTATTTTATTTATTTATATAAAGTACTACCACATCATACCTATAACTAATTATAATAACATGTGGGATTGTATCTGATATGTATGACAAATATGGTGTACTCATCTTGGTGGTATGGTGATCTACTTAAAAATAACTAACTATGTTTAATACTACTATTCATATACATATATAGGATGAGCATGGAATATTATTGTTATTTCAGTTTTAAATACATTAAACTACTGCTTAAGATGTCAATCGGATTATTATATTGAGTTTGGATATTATTATATTGATATGCATTCTGTCTATGGGTGATGTGGTTTGTTGACTTAAATTAGTGCTTGAAAATCGCGTGTAGAATATTTTAACAATTTGATGTCTGGGATAACAGTTAAGAATAATTAAAGATATTTTGACGTGACAACATCTATTAAATCGATGAACGCCGGGTGCACCCACGAAAAAGGATGACTCATTGTCCCGTTAAGCTCACAGTAAGTCTATCTATCTCTCATCATTTCATCAATGTTTTGTTATGACGTTGTCACTTTAAACTATCGTCCGTAAACCGACTTTATAGACAACCATTTTTTTTCTAGTACACTATTACACTTTATGAAGAAAACATTATTCTAAAATACGTCTGCGATTGGAATGAGAAATATGTTATATGTATATATGTGGTATAAAATCATTGAATCATTATTTCAGTCAAAACGAATGCGAATACCTTCCTTCTAAGGATATGTCTAGCAATGAAATATAAATGCCTGTTAATGATGATGATAATGAATGCTATCAGATTTAACTTACGAAAAATAGTGTTAACCGTCTAAAATATTATTGTTTACCTGTTTACCTATGTTTACCTAAGTATAATATACAAAGAAAATTACAAAGGAAATACCCGACGTATTTAATTTTACCACACTTGTAAAATACAATAAAAAAAAACTTCGTTTAAAAAACCGACTTCAAAAACTAAAGAGTATAAAATAACTTAATTTGTATGTGCTACTTATTTATAGGTTTGAAGTCGGTGCCAAGCCAAATGTAATAGTAGATACCACACTCGCTATATTTTGACGTCACCGACGCTTCTTTTGTTTTGTTCGACGCGAAGAGCAGCTATCCCGCTCAAGGTCACGCGCGGCGATTGCGGTACCTACTATTACATTTTGGCTTGGCACCGACTTCAAACCTATGAATAGGTAGTACACACAAATTAAGTTATTTTATACTCTTTAGTTTTTGAAGTCGGTTTTTTTAAACGAAGTTTTTTTTTTTTTTCACTTTTTAGTCTTTCTCAAGTCTCTCATCATCATTTCATTTAAAATTAAATTATGTCTACAGAATATGAAGGCATGCAGACAATTGCTCTTAACTTCATTGCACTTCATTGCAGGCGCTGACCTAAATTTGAGGGTTTCTTTCGATTTTCTTGGGATCCCATCACCAGATCCTGATATGGTGGCCATGGGACCACATGGGGAGCATACCCTTTAGAATACAAAAATAATTTTCAAAATCGGCCCCCAATTGACGCAGTAATCGATGTACATACATAAAAAAAAACTGATGAAATTGAGAACCTTCTCCTTTTGGAAGTCGGTTAAAAATAACACAATTGTAAAGTACTGAAAACTACAAGCTTTACTGAAACAAGCTTTTGCAAATAGCCTATGTCCTTCTTCAGGAATTAAAATGACAAATTTCATTCCAATCGGTGCAGCGGTTTAGTCGTGGAAAGTTAACAAACAGACAGAGAGATTTACTTTGAAATTTATAACATAAATGTGGATTAGTTTCTGCCCAACTAAATGCCAATATCTTCTACATTGACAATGACGTTTACATTGCGTATGTATAATTGATGACTGCACGTTTGGCCTAGTGGTTTAACGGTCACCACGCCGTTTCCTACTTCGCCAAGTGTCGTGGGTTCAAATCCCACGTAGGACAACACTTTGTGTGATCTACAAATTGTTGTTCTGAGTATGGGTGTTCTTTGTGTCCGTTTCATGTATGTTTGTAAAGTCCCCCGCGACACAGGATTTATTCCTAGTGCGGGAGTTGTCTTTAAAAAAAAAACAAACAAAAACAAAACAATTAATATTTTTGTTACTTATGTAATTTATACTCTCGATTGTCGGCACTTGATGGAACTTGTTATAATACATTTTTGAATTAAAATCACTTGTACTTATTCCACTATTTTATTTTTGTTTACACCTGACCGGTTTCGCCTTATGGCATCATCAAAGGTTACTCTTGATGATGGTAACCTTTGATGATGCCATAAGGCGAAACCGGTCAGGTGTAAACAAAAATAAAATAGTGGAATAAGTACAAGTGATTTTAATTCAAAAATGTATTTTTGTTACTTCCCCTGATATTAAAACCTACATCCGAACCCGCTATAGTTTATCACTTAATGACTTAACTGGCACATGCAGCATACATACTGGCGTACGGTGGTCAGCCAACATTCTCCTTGTTCGAACTTCATAGAATTGGGGCACTCATTGTACGACATGCTGCAGAATAGAAGCTACGTTGCGGTGCAACGGCATCGGGACTCTATACGACGTTTACTTGTATACCTAGTACGTATGTATATGTCTAGTACTGTCCGACGAAGTTTCTCTGGTGCTTTGATTCGATTTCAGATACAGGCTATTAGGTCCTGGATACTTTGACACCATAAGTAATGGTATAGCAGTGTAAATTTAATGTACTTTTTCATGTGTATTTTAGTACATTTGTTACAAAAAAAATAAAGGTTTTTCGTCTGTCTATACTTTTTTAATCCATACTATTATATAACATTGAAGTGTTTCAAATTAACAGTTTTTTACTAAATGCACATGAAAGATTATTACGGCACTGACATCAGAAAATCTAGATTTGACATTTTTGTTTGTCTGGCTGTTTGTTTCGGTTAATCTCTTTATTCACTGACAGATAGCTAATGATATAAGGAGTGGCGTAGGCTACTTTTATATAAGAAATCTTAAAAACGCTACGCTGAAGTAAAATAAAAATCAATTAAATAATTAACAATATTCGATTCAAAAGCAACAATAATACTCGTAGTACCTGCAGGGAATACTGCAAGGTGCAGGTAGTAATATATAATAGCAATAAAATGTAGTTATTTATCGAATTATACCTACAATCTTCATAGATCAATAAATTATTATGTTATTAATAATATTTACACATAAACATAATAATTTACTCACTAATCTCAGAAATGGAATAACCGATTTGAATATAGTTCTCACTAATGCGTTGTGTTTTTCTCCACTAAACATTTAGTGATTGTTTCATTTCGAATCACTGCGATAACCGACCTTTGTCACCGGAAAAAGCTTTTCGTTATTAATAGTGTTCTTAAAGAAGTGCTTTTAAAATAATATAAATATAATCAAATGTCATACTAAGTACACTAAGAAGCTTTTTAGAATTTTATCATGATTTAGGCGTCTTGACAGCGTGAACGATTACATCGTTTATTTCGTGAATGTCGAAGAAGAAAGTTTTACTTTTACATACTATTGCATACCAAATACAGTAATAAATTTATCCTCTATCAACCACCATCTTCAACCACCATCTTCAACCACCATCTGAAACTCAAGATGGCGCTAGTAATCTATTCAGTAGGTGCTCTTAAAAATGTCTAAAACTACTAAGCGTTGAGGCTCAAGTAAAAATTCTGTATTTTTTATGGTTTTCATTTTAGTAACGTACTAAAACCGTCTGAAAGAAATTACGTACTTAACACAAACCTTGTCTTAAAACTCTTAGATAAATTATTTTCATCGTAACTCATATAAGTTATATTACTTTTTGTAACAGGTCTGCTTCGAGCTAAATAATAATTCGTTTCATTTTTTATGATTAAAATACTTCATATTTAATATTTATAAAAAAAATATTTAGTTTACGTTACAAATTTGAAATGGTCATGAGATTGTTAAGTAGACACTTTCTTTTCGCCTTTGCATTTATCCGTCTTTAACTCCTAAAGTGACTGATTGATTAAAAAAATACGTGGGTGGAATCAATAGCAGTTGAAAAATAGGTATCTAGGCTTCTGTCTACCCTTTTAATAATACAGGGCTAAGTTTACATTTAAATTTTTACCAAACCATTAAAGTTACGAATATAAGTGGCAACGTTTAATTTAAGTAAGCGATGACACGGAAAATTTATTCAGAAGGCGTTAAGGAACGGCTCGATGCAGCTAAGGGGCGTCCCTTCAGACGAACCATAAGAAATTGTAACGCAAATTGGAGTAATTCTGTTAATTCGTTAAATATATTCATAAGGTTTCTTAAGAGAGATTTTAATAATTATTGATAAATAATTGATGTTAATTAAGATACTTAAATTAGATACCCGACTAAGAAGCAAAAATATCTCAGAATGTATCTATTTTAGATGAACCTTAGTAAAAGAAGTATCCTGGCTATCTAATACTCAATTTTAAAGTAATTATGTATGCATATAGTAGTTTTGTTATTGTATTTAAAAGTCGGAATGGGATCTCATTTTAAGGGATTCAGTCCTGTAATAGTCAATACCACTCTGATATAAGTTAAAGCCCGTAAATATGTGTGTGCAATGTGTAACATTATGAAAATGTTTCAGCTGATTTCTTTGTCCACCCACCGGTATGCGGATAACTCTCCTCTGGGAACAAAGGCGTTTTCACTTTGAATAAAATATGATAGAAATATCGTAAGTCTCTTAAAGTGTAAACGGGATTTAAACTGCACTATTTTGAAGTAGCGTGTGTTGTGTACCTATTTTTTGCTCCTATAGAAATATATCACTAAGACACGAACATCGACCAATGTAAGATTCAGTCAACATTTAGGTTGTGCCTGGAATATACACACATCAAAAGTGTCTAGGGATCAACATGTGTCTAGGGATCAACATATATTTTTGCAATAACTTTTCTCCTGATTAATATTAATTAAAATTTTCTTTAAGGATTCATCAAATAAAGTGTTTTCGTTTGTCACAGTAACGATAAACCAAGTCACCTTTGCATTAATAAAGAAATTTGCCATTTTCCTAATAAAGGGATTTTTGACATTTGAACCACTAACATTAAAGTTCGAAAAAAAGACTGAAATAACAGTTTTCTTTAAAATTTTATTAGGTAACTTAAACAATTAATAATCCGTGTTTGTACCGCGAACACTAACAACACAAGAATCGGTTTGGCATACTCAAAATGAGTTCATCCAACTCACGCTGTGGAATGGCCGCCCATGTTCGTTGCAACAACAAAAAAGGTCTTCTTGCGACTGGATACCCTCCATATTCGGCAGAGCTCTTCTCTGTAGCATATCCCATGCATGCTCAATCGGGTTCAAGTCTGGCGACTGAGCAGGCCAGGGCCAAAGCCACATCTCAATCTCAAGAAATCCGCATAAAAATGCTTGATCCCTAGACACTTTTGATGTGTGTATTAACCCGCAATTACTCTCGTTCATAACGTTGATCATACGACTGTGAGGACATGAGAAATTAATTTATCTATCCATCACGAATTATATTTTATTTTTAACCGACTTCAAAAAATGAGGAGGTTCTCAATTCGACCGTTTATATGTTTTTTTATGTGTGTTCGCAAATAACTTCGTCGTTTATGAACCGATTTAAATGATTCTTTTTTTAATGGAAAGGCGAAATCCTAACGGTGGTACCATGATAAGGACACTAAGATCTGATGATGGCATCTAAGAGAAATCGAGTCGAACCTTGAAGTCGGTTTTTATTTGTTAAAATTTTACCCATAGAAATGTTATGTAAAAATAATACAAATTTTTAACAAAAAAAAAGACAAAAAGACTTCAAGAACGAACAAATTGAATTGAGTTATTCGTCAATTTGTCGCGTACATATATAATGCAAATTGAAGATTTATTTGAATTTCTCATGGATGACATGTCAGAACTGGACAAAAATAAAATGGGACCACATAGGAAGCACCAGCTTTCAAAAAAAAAGAATCATCAAAATCGGTTCACACAGTCGAAGTTATGAGGTAACAAACATAAAAAAAATACAGTCGAATTGAGAACCTCCTTCTTAGTTTATACAGTTAAGTTATAACCTTAGGTACGTAGCTAAGAAATATACATGCGCGCTTTGGTATTTATAATATTCTAATAATATTATCGAGCGAAAACCATGCCTCATCGCATACCAGACTCAGCCGGAGTGATATCGCGACCTCATATAAAGTAAGTCAGGCAGATTACTTTTCACCGAGTGATTGAGGTTACCAGTGCGAAATCAACCCACCCCTTTGTCCTCCTGGTGCTAGGGAAAGGGCGGCGGCTCTACTCATTTCTCCTCCAACCTATACCATTAAAAATATAAAATTTAATATTCACCAACTTATTTCTTGACTTAAAAGCCAAACTCAGTTAACTGACATTCCACAATTATAACGTTGCAAATTATTTCTGGAATTAGTAATTTATTTGCAGCCTTCCAGTAATTTGGGTGCTGTTCACTGGATATGGGCATTTAAAATTATGAGATGGCGTATTATTATTATTCCCCTGTTTATGGAATTACAGTTTTTAATTTTTAAATTCAAAATGTAAGCATACATTTTTTAAAACACAATTCCCGCATTAGAGGCCCACTGATGTAGAAGCATTATTAGGCCGCCGTCGTGTGGATTACTTTGCTGCATTGTTGCATTAAATAAATAAATAATGAGTATGGTGACCACCACTCTTGGATTCTGTTTATGCTTTTAGAGTAGAGTCATTTTGACACGCCCATACATAAAAGTAATCTTAATTATTTTTTTAAATAGCTTGATTTTTCCCACGGCCCCGCATATGTGTATATCGGTTATTATCACAGTAACGAGTAGCCCATGTCCTTCCTCAACAGTCAAAATAGTTCAATCCTTTTTAATCCTTTCGCCAATGTAGCGTTCACCGTGTGAAGTTTGTAATGCTTGCAGGGCCCATTTCTACAGGCATTCTAATCGCTAAGCTAGTTCACTGGCGAAATTATTCAACCTCAGGGCGATTCACCCCGTTCTTATTCTAAGCTAATGTAATATCAAGCACTTACTGGAGATATGTGAATTCCTTGATATCGGCGTTCTGAGGGGCCCCTCTATGGTACGCCCTCTGCTCCGTCACACATTCATCACTCCAGTGGAAGAAGTACAGGATCCTAAGTATTCTAATTTATAATACACCCGGTTTAACTATCGCGGATCGCGCCTAATTGACGCGACTACTAATCTCGCGTGTCCAAACCAGACCAACCATAACGGTAAACAACGAAAACACCGAGTCTTATGGACAATCAGCTAATTTTTTTTATTGAACGGTACTCAACAGCCACCCTGAGGGGCCCCTCTGTGGTACGCCTTCTGCTCCGTCACACATTCATCACTCCAGTGGTAGAAGTACAGGTTCCTAAGTATTCTAATTTATAATACACCCGGTTTAACTGTCGCGGATCATGCCTAATTGACGAGACTACTAATCTCGCGTGTCCAAACCAGACCAACCATAACGGTAAACAACGAAAACACCGAGTCTTATGGACAATCAGCTAATTTTTTTTATTGAACGGCACTCCACAACCACCCTGGTTGACCGTAACACAAAGCCTCTTGTAAGTTCTATATTTTAACCTCAAACGTCACATAAAAAACATGACAATCAAAAATGTTGCCATTATAATGACGTTCGATTTCTAACAGTATCCCCATGCCAAATTTCATTAAAATCGGTGCCGCGGTTTAGCCGCTAAAGCGTAACAGACTAACAGATAACTTTTGAATTTATAATATTAGTATAGATTTTGATGATAAGGTTTAAAGAACTCTAAGAGCTCAGTAATAATGAAAATCTTATACCAGACGCTCCACGTAAAAATAAATCAACTGTAAAACGACCAAAGCCTAGTTTGAGCAGGGGTGTTTCACTTCTCAGTTTAGTTGTATTTCGCCGAGCGCCTCCCGGGTAGAACTATGTGGCAATGGTTGACACTCTGCGCTCGGCTCGCACGCTAGCCGCGTCGCGCGTAAATAAGTTTAATATTACGTGTAGGTACTTACTGCGAAAAATGACTTCAAAACGAACTAATTTTTCGTACAAAAGGTACTGTTCTGTTGACGGGTGTTTCAATAAAAGGAAGAACAATGAATATATATTATCATTTATATATATATATGATATTGAAAGGCAAGCCGTAATTTGATGTATTTATGTTAATCATCACATCTCAGATTACTGAGCATCACATAAATAACTGTATTAGATAGGAAAATAATGAGGTCGATTTTGTTATAGATAGGTCATATTAATTACCTTTACTTACCTCCTAAAGATAAAAAAATTACCTACCTACTTAGAACACAAAGAAAATTCTATTCACCGTTGATTGAATACCAGTTTGTTTATTTAATAAAAACTTGAAAGTAATCGTTTTAATGAAAATCAATTTAAAATAAATTATAATAACTTATTTAAGTTTACATAGTAAGTAGGTACCTATCTACTGTAGGTACTCACGTAGCCTAAGAAATTATCAATAGTAGTAGCCTGAGAATAGTAAGAACATAAGGCGTACTTACTCGTTTGTTAAGGTTTGTTTACAACTAGGTACTTATAAACTATTGGATATGATGACATACAAACAAAAAACAGTTTGTGACTTCTGCTAACATAATGCTTTATATGATTTCACAGTCAAGTAGTCAAGTCAGTATGATAGACATGTTTTGTCAATACAAAAATCTGACAGACATGATTATTATGTTTGTTAAAATTTTCCTTCTTCATTACTAAAGTTGTTATATCTTAATAATTAATTTTAATATTTTCATAAATGTACGGCAAGCGGCAGCCCCGTGCTCTTGTAGTAAATCGAGCGGTGTCTAACGGAATATGAACGCTCGAGTCACAAACCAAGATTCAAATTCGCGTGCAAGGTGACAAAGTTGAAAACTTTTTATGCCTAAACTTGACTTTTGTTTGACAGTGACACTTCTGTACGACAGTACTATTAATTATTCTGTGGTTTGAGGAAGGACTTGAAGAATGATGCTCATGATTAGGAGTTAATCGGACGTCTAGCCTACTTAACCTATTACACATTCTATCTCAAAATAGTGTCTTTAAACAACTCACTCTGGCAAAATGTCCTGCTATCGGGGGGGGGGGGGGGGGGGAGGTTCTCCCGTTCAGTAACATTATTGCGGCCATGTTGCGGAGCTAGAGCGCGTGGAACTCCGCCGTCTCTTTCTGCGAGCAAGTTATGCTTGCGAAGAAGACGGTGGAGCGGGACCGGGAGAGGTTTAGAACTATCCCGGGGCCCTAGGCCCAATAACGAGCCCAGTACCGCAGATGAATCAGGCACCGGAAGTCGCAGAACGATCTCCGTCCATTTTTACGGGCCATTTTTATTTTTGATTTATATCAATGATCTTCCAAATATTACACACCATAAAGTAATCTTGTTTGCTGATGACACAACTCTTGTGGTGAATTGTGAAAACAGTGATGCATATGAGGATGAAATAAATGAAGCATTTAATAAGGAATACACTGGCTTAATTTAAATAATCTAAAAATTAATATAAACAAAACAAAATTAATGCAATTTCAAACGTATAAAAAACAAGCAACACTTTTGAACATTAAACATAATAGTGCAAATATTGAAGGAGTAACAAGCACTACATTTCTCGGCTTAAAATTGGATCAAAACTGTGATTGGAAAAGTCATGTTGAATATGTCTGTGACAAACTCGACAGATTTGTTTATGCGTTGAAACGATTACGAGTTACAGTATCAACTGAAGCTGCATTGTGTGCATACCACGGATACGTTTCGTCCGTACTCTTATATGGTCTTCTATTGTGGGGCAATTCGGTTGATGTCATTAAAGCATTTAAGGTACGAAAAAAATGTGTGAGAGCAATTTGTGGAGCTGGGTATAGAGATAACTGTAAGCCCCTATTTAAAAAGTGCAACATCTTGCCATTGCCTTGCATGTATATCAGGGAATTGTGCCTATTTGTGACACAACACCCAGAGTGCTTTGCCAAGCATGAAGAAGTTTCCAAACGAAATGTAGCATTTAGAGATAAGTTTAAGCTGCATTGCCCTCAGTGTAGGCTTGAAATGTTTAAGAGGAACTCTTATGTAAATGCCATATGAGTTTTTAATAAATTACCAAATGATTTTAAAGAGCTTCCTCTAAATAAATTTAGTTTAAAATTAACGCAGTGGTTGAAAGATAGATGTTTTTATGAATTAAACGAATTTATGTCGTATCGCGAGGACAGAAAGTAATTATCGGTTTATATTTCATTTTTTTTTTCCAATTCATTGACAATATCTGTGGACATTCTATGATTTATTGCTAGCAAGACATTTTAGAATTTGTTTATTTGACTATACTTTACTTGATTGACTTTACTGACTCGGTTGACTTTAATTTTTGACATAAATTAGTATTTTTGACATTGCATGTGACTTCAGTTGATTCATATATTTTTTATTTAATAAATTTCATTACAAAATGTACCATTCAAAATTTTTGCATACCATGAATATACTCGTAGAATGTATATGGGCCATGTTCAAAATTAAGATAGTACTGTGTACACCTACATTCTGGCAAATAAAGGATTATTATTATTATTATAAGCGCAAGGCTAGGGGTGACAGGTGAGGCCATCTATCTAGCCCTACCCTAGCAGAAGCAGGTCGGGATGGAGGCGAGAGAATATCGGGGTACCCGCACAAGAGGGGACCATCCACAAATCGTAGGTGGCCCTAGGTAGGTCGAGGTTCCAGGGATTTACTTTCGAGGGCCACCAAATGCCCCTCATTTTCGCACAAAAAAGAGTCTTTTAACAACTAAAAGTAAACTTGTACCATCATCTCAAGAACATTCAAGAACACACTATTTAGGCTTTTACCACAATTGCTGAATCAACAGTAAAGGTTAACATTAATTACAGTAAAATACAAAGTTTAATTCTATTTAAGGGTCCGGTTTGTATCAAAAGGTGTTGAAACAAACAGAAGAAACAATTGAGTGCGAAGGAAAGGAGTATACGAATTAGGAAACAGAGAAACGTGTTACAGAGTAATTAATTTCCCTCACTGTTACGTAACTAATTTTAGTTCAAATTGTATTACCTGCAGTTATGTTTGCTATGATGGCTTTGTAGGCTTAGCGATTTACTATAAGAGGTGGTATTATTTTATAAAGTTATAATTTTCATAATAAAAGAGTCTAAATATTTTCCGTGTGATACCGTATACGTAGGAGAATGGTACCCCTATTCTTTCTGTGTGTGTCGTAAGAGCCGACTAAGTGAGCAAATTGTGCAAAATAACCGGACAACAAAGAGAGTTAAAAATTTAAACAAACCCATTATCAAACCGTCTGGCTAGAATAGTGCCGTAGGTTATGTCTAGACAGTGCACTACTAAAAACCATTAACGATGGTTGAATCATTAGTCCCTTGAACTTCTGTAGTTTCAAAAACATGTCGACTCTATGACAGACTTCTAGCGCTTTTATAATGGAGACTGTTCTGACGAGCTCTTTCAACCGGTTTCACCTTCTCCCTTCCTCAAAACGACAACACTTGCTGGTCTTGGAAATCATCGCTTTTATTTCGAGTGGTAGACATACGCTCTCGAATTAAATGGTTCGGCTCTTCCTTCCTGTGCCGAATAGTCAAAACCTGGAGCTCACTACTAGCGAACGTGTTCTCCTCCCACTTTGAACAGGGCGTGAAGCAGCACACTAGGCTGACATAGTGTGAGTCAACATACTGTATTGTCCACGTTCGCAATGAGGATGGTGACCACCACTCTTGGATTCTACTCACGTTTTCCATCAGGCAGAATAATTTTGGCTATTACATTAAAAAATGTCCTACGAAATCCTCCCTTTTTTTAAATAACAGAATATTTTCAGTTAATGCGACAAAACAGATTGTTTTGCATTGCTTAACATTTCCAAAACCAACAAGAAACAAGCTGTGTTGACTTAATTGTAGTTAACAAGACGTTAACAAACGAAGTTAAGAGTTTCAGTGATTAACACTCAACTTTGTTTCAATGGAGTTACCCTTTGAGAACGTATGAGTTGAAAGAGATCTTCAATCAACTTCTGTAACGTAATTAGTGTGTTACAAATTTTGTTAGTAACATACCGTGTCTCTATTTATGTCATAATTTAGTATATAGAATTTGGTTTCCGTAGGCTTCCGAATTCGAAAGTTCGGTTTCGATCGAACTGTAAATTTTACACTATATGAAATACGTTTTAGAGATAGTTTTTGTCTAATATCAATAGGCCACGGTAAATCGTGTCAGTAGGTAGTATATGAAATACAAAGTTTTTAAGCAGCATGCACATGCTTAACACTAGGTACTCGCTGAAACATTTCAACCCTAATATTTTATCCCTATATTTTTACCTGCACTAGAGACTATACTGATTTAATTTCTTTCTTTAATGTAAATATCAACTATCATACAAGCCATTTTGTATAGAAATCTCAACTTCTGTAGACGCTCGAGACTCTCAGTGTACATAATCAAAAACACACTAATTGGCAAGGCAAGCACGCCTACTATTGTAGTACTGCTAGACCACTTTCCTTTCAATATTAGGTTGCAATCAAACGCTATTCAATTCACTGCTATTCAAATTTCTATAGATTTGTGACGATAAGTACATTGTGAATACACTTTGTTATGAATTGTAATATAATTCAATATCTTATATCATAAATCTGGTTTTAACAGTCTGGCACTCCAGCACCTACATCAATCAAAGACTTGAAATGCTGTACAAGAAATGTAAACTAAATTTTGAACTGCGGTCGTCTTGTGTAACTAAACTTTTACTTTACTATATTTAGAGAATTATCAATTTATTACATAATTTACAAATCAAAGTATTTTCTAGTTTGGACTGATATCGATGTAGCGTCTAGCTACCTGTGAGAACAATAATGTGTCTAAAAACAGCGATCATAGCGATAAATCATTATATTTGTTCCTTAATGTATGTTTAGGAAAACCAAACTTAACTTGAACGTGATATCCATTAGTCGTATATATTTTTGTGTTAATCTAACCTTTATTGTATATTTTTATAATTAATACCTTGTTCAATCCAGAAAGCAAGTACTATTGTACTTACAAAACAATACTGGAGAATATTGTACCGATGATGCAATTGTTACCCTGCACGATTGTCGAGATAAGTAAATCTGTCTTGTTGTACCACAAGGGAGCAGTATGGAAACACTCTGATTGCAAGAGTACAGTAGTATTTGCCATGCAAACATAGCTTTTACCGTTGTTTGAAGTCGTAGCTTTGTCGTCCGTATATTGTATCTACAAAAACTGTTTGCTTCTGATGATTTAATATTATTACATTAAAACTGATTGTTTATATTACAGCTGAATCAGAAATATCGTTAAAGATCTTTTTTTAATGTTAAACTTCCTAAGTGTAAAATCTTCAGTGTCCATGCTTCTTACAGAAATACTAGAAGACTGAAGAACTACCACGCTTCCTAAGAGTGTATTGCATGGGTTTGTTTGACTAAGATGAGCAAGGCAATTGTTAAAAAAATGGTTTAAACCCTAATAAACGCAGCTTATCATCTGTATGCCCTCGTTTTACTTGCAGGACCACCTTTGCAAGAAGACAAGGCCGTAGTATGAGTGCTAAGCTATACAATAACATAAATAAAAAACTTAGTATAGTTACCTATGGCCTACTTTGGGTTTCAGTATCAGTACATACTTAATATGTCATATTTGTGTCAATAAACATTTTTTTTAATAACGATTAGAAATTGCGTTCTTATGAGTAATAGAGTGGTAAGATTGGCAGAAGAAAATTTGGAAGATCGTTTACTTTAAAAAAAACATAATGTATTAGTTAGTTAGTTTTTACTCTTCTAGAATGTGTAATTAATATGTCAAACAAACAAAATCTTATCGAAATTCAAGCGGTTTTAAAAATTCTACGCGTATAGTCATCTCATTTTCATTAGACATACAAAGATACGTATGAAAACTGAGCAATTAAATATAATGAAATATGAAATGTATGCTGCCGACTGCCTCGGTAGCGCAGTAGTAGCGTATGCGACTGCTGTGTGTTTGGGTGTTTTCTATGTATAATATGTATGTATTTACAGAAAAAAAGATAAATGTAATTGTATCAGTTGTCTAGTACCCATATAACAAGCTCTGCTTAGTTTGGGACTAGATGGCGTAGTGTGTTCGATGTCTGAAATATTTATTTATTTAATTTATAGAATCCATAACTTCTGTATTTTTTCCTGGCTCTTGAGACAGGTCACAAACTGAATTATTAACACATACAACAATCTACTTCTATAGTTGAAATACACAGAGGGTAATTTATTTGATGTGTCTCTGCTAACTAAAGCAAACATTTATAGTGACAAGAGCTTTCTGTCAAAGACTCAAATGTAAATATGTTCCTACAAAGAGATCCGGGCGGGTGATTTCCCTCGTTGAGCCTAGGTAACACTCTGTTTTAGCGAGCTTTCTCAAGGTACGAATACGTTTTATTTATTCATGTTGAATAGAATAAAAAAATACCCTTTTTTCCTTTAAATTTTGCCAAAGTGACTCTACTCTGCCCTTTGGAAAGCATGAGTAAAATCCAAGAGTGGGGGCCACCACACTCATTGCGAATTTAGATAATGCAGTATGGCGGCCTAGTGAGATGTTTTTTCCGCTTAAAGGACTCGGGATCATAGAGGGAGAGAAACACGTGCGTTGGTAGTGGTTTTTAACTGCTGGGCACAGGAAACAAGAGCCGAACCACTTAGTTCGAGAGCGGATTAAAAAATGCATCCAATTAAAGTATGCCTAAATCATGCGCATTTAATCTAATAATAGAAAGAGTTTTACATTTAAATCACATTATGTTTTTTTTTTATCTCGTCCCCTTTTAAATGTTTGCTACATAAACGCGCATAGTGTCCCCAGCCAATACAACGATTCAACTGAAACTTTCTCTGACAACGACGTTCATGCCATCCTGATTTCGTAGAATTTGCTCAAGCCTCACCTACCCTTCACCTCATGCCCTCTTACTGGCTTAGTCCTCGTCTGCAACGACTGCTTAGAAGAAGTGGTGGCGTTGCTATATAATTTGTATATAAATTTCGACTGCAATGCTGTGTATCTTTTAATTAAGTACGTAACCTATGTGCGTCTACCTCACAAGTTTTCTACTCTACCCTAAGGTTTGCTGGAAGAATTGTGCCCTGGGCATTAATTCCGTCGATGTACAAAAGGGCATAAAGTTTTGAATAAAAAAACAGAAATATTATTTTCTGAACGTTACAAATAAGGTGAGTATAAGCAGAAACATTATTTTGTGTACATTAATGTTAACAAAAAGAATAGTAAAGTTTTTTTCTGAGAATTGCCGAAAGACTCGTTCTTGAAAACGAAGTCTGTTCAAGATCGAAGCAATGAATGAACATCTAAATGCAAATTTCTGACTATCAACTTAAACGTGGATGAATAAATTCTGATTGTTTCAATCTATTTCTGTTCAGTTACAATGTAAAATATATTTTAAGGAGCGTTTATCTACACTCCTTCACTATAAAGGGCAAAGTGGTAATGTTAAGGTAATGACATAATTGACACATCAAGGCGAAACTAATGACAGAATTTTAATGAAGTGTTCGCTGAAGTTTGCGTCATATTAACATACTGATTAACATTTTAAACGGTTGTGACCTTCTGAGATAGAACGGAGGGCTAAATTAACTAGATTGTGATATAGGTTTCTGTTCGATTAATGAACTGGTTTTCATCAGTTTTTTTTATTATACATTTTAACAGCATTATACACTTTACCGTGGCAGATTTCTGTTACTTTGATAAGATGTGGAAAAACATAACTGATAAGGAAATTAGACAGTAAAAATGTTTGAAGTGTTTATTTTATAGTGTAAAATATGATGTTAATCGATGCAGAAGTTTTTTACTTTTCGATGCCTATACAATAGTTTGTAATGATATTTGTAATAATATTTATAACTTAATTTTGCCTTATTTATAACTCAGCATTTTCAAATAATATAGATCAATATTTTCCCGCAAGTTTATCACCTACTGCGTTAGGTCCACCTGTTATATTGACCTGCAAACCAACGTCATAGAGTGTCTACAAATGAATCTATCGCCTGTTGAACGGAGGTCTCCCCCATGGGGTGCCAACTATCAATTAAGTAACGGGAGTATCTACTACCCTCTTAGTCATGTAAGCCACGACGGCACGGTCAGTACCTGGATGTGTGATCGCTAGTGGCACGATAACATGAGCGTCTCCGTGATTAGAAGGTCACGTTAAGCAGTTGGTCCCGGTTGTTATCTAAGTAAACAGTCGTGAAGCTTTGTTGGAGGCCACAACGTTGTCTTGACAGTCCCCAACCCGCACTCGGCCAGCGTGAGGACGTATGGCCTTAACCCTCTCCTGAGAGGAGACCGAGCCCAGCAGTGGTATATAATGGGTTGTTGATGCAAGATTGTTAATGCAAGTTTTAATTTCAATACGGTTTCTTATTTTAGTCCTGAAATATATTTACAAATGACACTTGATCTTCAGTAAGAGAACATAGATACCATAATACGCATTTATGGTATAAATCATCATATTATATTATAACCGTCTAATTATGGTTCCGTATACTAGGAAGTCTACTACTAAATTCTGTCGCTACACAATTATATCATTAAAAATATGCATAAAATTGAGATTAAGAAAAATGCCAACGTAGATTAAGTAGCAGGCAGCGCAATCTTTGTTGGAAATCAAATGAAATTTATTCAATGAACACGCCTCAATTGACTTTCACAAAACGAGATATTTTAGCAAATGAACCGTATGAAATGTATTTTTTAAATTATCTTCCTTAAGCATCAAAAGTTTGTTTTTGATGTGAAACATCTATAGGCGAGGGTAAACCTGATTTTTGGCGTGGCGAGATTTTTGAAGTGGCGAGATTTTTGGAGTGGCGAGATTTTTGGCGCGGCGAGATTTTTGGCGTGGCGAGATTTTTGGCGTGGCGAGATTTCAATTCTCAATTCAATTCTTTTTCATATCTGCCAGGCGTGCCGTACCGGCTCCCTTTATTTTTGGTAATTTCTGAGATAATGTATATCAGTTTTTAATTAATGGGTGTAATGATTTTATACTTATTATATTATTATTTAACTACTAGCTAAGCCCCGCGGTGTTGTTTACCTTTACAACAATAACCGCGGGGAGTCTGTGGGCCGAAGCTAAATAAAGTACATAAGTTACTTCTTATATCATTACCTATCTGGAGGAGAAAGTCCCGTCAATATCGGTCCAGCTGTACCAGAAATTAATCGCAACAAACAAACTGATAGACAAGAATAAAAAAAAATGGAATATTTCACAAACAGATACCCCAATTTTATTTATTTTTTTAGATTTAATACACATTTGCCATGGCCTTTTGTTGTGAATAAAGGAAAAAAAGTTTACTAAAAAGCTCAAGCATGAGGCTGACATTTATGTAAAACCTCAATCTTACGGAGTCTGTATCTGAAAATCAATACATTCAAACAAATAGTTATACCATAAAACCGAGCCATTACAAACTGTAGTGCTTTCAATGGGACTTTATTTTATAATCCATAAAGTCTCAATTTCTATAAATATTTTGTTTCGTAATTCAGTTTGGATGGACTAGCACAGACCCAACCAGTGTGTCAAAGTTTATTACCTCTTCGTATTGTTTATTTGGTAGTAAGTTCTGATATCATGTATTAAACCACGTGAATAACATCTAAGACACTAAATTTTAATACGACTATTTCGTACAATATCTAATTAGTAAAACGCTGATTGCAATTCATAGGGTTCCTAAAGAAATAACAAAGCTATGTAATTATTTTATTGTTCTTTTTATAGATTTATTTGGGGCATTTTTGAAAGAGGTAAAAAATCCCTTCGGATATTATACTCCTTAAGGCTGTAGGAGTCAGGTGCTTATGATTTCAGGTTCTGACTAAGAACTAACATTCCAAAGGGCTTTGGCAAAATATGACAAAAGGAGAAAATAAATTAGGATAAGTATAATGTGGAACATCCATTGTTAGGGATACGGAAAATAATGTGACGAGGAAACGTAAATGTACGTAAAGGTCAACGTACGTACTCACTTGGTGAAAAAAAAAGGAAAGAATGGCTTAGCACTGATTTTTTAGGTTATGATAAATATTTTTATTTTATTTTACATATGAGCCTGCCAAAATGACACTACTCTGCCTAATGGAAAGCATGGACAGAATCCAAGAGGAGTGGTCACCATACTCGTTGCAAATACAGATAAAGCAACAATGCAGCATGGTAATCTACACTATAGCGGCCTATTGAGATGCTTCTGCATCATTGGGCTTCTAGTCTCACGATCACCAACAAAATACGTCAGCACGACGATACATGATTACAATTTGGCATGGCTCTACTATTATTACGAAATTAACCTTTAGGTATAGCGCTTTTCTTTACAAAGGGCGTCTATTAACTTCTGGTTTGATTGAAAATTGAACTTCATTCTTAAAGCCTCTCTATAGAAAAGATATGCCAATACATACCATGCATACTATACCATGCTAGCTAGAATAATAGGTTTTAACAAATAGTCACGATAGTAATAACGTGAAGCAGGTGAGTTTTCATCTAACAACTCTAACATAGATAAAATGTCCCCGTTTCACGGAAATCAAAGTCACAAAGCCATATATCTTCACGAAAGAGGGTGAAACTGTGACAGCACTTTGTGATAACATAAGTAATTTAGTGCTTAAATTTAGTGGCGGAGGCGATAGAAACGATGAGGGTGATAAGTAAACGCTAAGTTGAAGACTACGAGTTACATATTAGGGGACAAGTCGGTGCTTTTAGTTAAGTATGTTATACTTTAGCGACACACTAAACTCGTTAGTCAAAGTGCCAAATTACGATATTTCAAAATAATATATACGTAATCATGAAAACAACTTGAGATATTTTAAAAGCATGGTGACAGTAAACACATCTCAAGTTTATATGACTTATTAATGACATTCTACTAATATTATAAACGCGAAAGTTTGTAAGTATGGATGGATGGATGTTTGTTACTCTCTCACTCAAAAACTACTGAACAGATTTGGATGAAACTTTACAATAATATAGCTTAAACATCGGAATAACACATATGCTATTATTTACCGCGATAACCGACCTGCACGCGGGCGGAGCCGCGGGCAACCACTAGTTTATAATATAGGTAAGTGTTATTCGACTGTAAATCGGGTCTTAATCGCGATAATATCTATGAGGTACAATACCTTTGTAAATGTATAGTATATGTATTTTATATGTAAAATATGTATAGTCGCGAATATTTATTTATAATTAGGTAAGTATTGTTTGTTTGCCTGTGATACCACACCTCTTAAGAGTATGCATCAAATTATTATAAAATAAGTTTTATTTATTATTTATCATCAACAGCCTTTAACAGTTAATTGCTGGATGTGGGGCCTTTCTTAAGTTACTATTTTGTATCATGAAGTACAAGAAGAAAATAAAAAGAACGTAAGCCTTAACCGTACAAGTGGTGTATTCATTCAGCTATTCACAAGACCCCTTAAAATTTCATTCCGTCAGTATAAGCAATTTTTTCCTGCAGTTACCTTCCCTACCATTATAATATATTACTTCATGCCGTGGGACAGCGCGGCATCAATAAGCTTGCCTTTTGATATGTAAATATAAATAAAGTTATACACAAATGCGAGTACGTATGTAAATAGTTATCCCACTCGAATAGACTGGTACCATCTGCAAATGGTCGGTTTACACTATAATACAGTGTTATTGCTGTCATAACTGCACTTTAAACGCGGCTATAACAATATGTAAGCCTAAACTAAGTGGCAATTAAGGTAGCTTTAAATGGGAACTAAAAGAGCAGTTAAAGTGTACGAAGTGTCGTATTAAAGCCGAGTTATGAGCTAGCGAGCTTCTGCATATTTCTGTTGTGCTGAATTAAATTTGTATTGAAAAATAAATAATTTTTATTTTTGTTACTGAAAAACTCACCGAAGGCCGCCTGCGATGGTTCGGTCATGTCATAAGACGCCCTGAAGGCCATGTTGTGAAACAAGCCCTAGCGCTGCCAAATATAGGGAGGGGTAGAGGACGCCCACTAGCCACTTGGTGGTCCACGGTGGCCAAGGACTTAGAGCGTGCCCAAACAAATGTTTCGACAACCCAGGATAGATTGTCCTAGCGCCGCAGAACGAGGAGAGCCGACCCCAAATAATGGGAAAAGGCTATGAAAAATAAGAAGATTTTTGTTACTGTTATTTTTAACAGACTTCAAAAAAGGAGGAGGTTCTCAATTCGACTGTATTTTTTTATGTTTGTTACCTCATAACTTTCGACTGGTGAAACGATTTTGATGATTTTTTTTTTTTTTTTAATTGAAAGCTGGTGCTTCCCGAGTGGTCCCATTTCAATTAGGTTCAGATTGAAGTCGGTTTTTTTCTGTTAAAATTTGTTTATTGGTAATAATAACAGAAGAAAATGCAAAGAATAAGTAAGTTTTATTCTTGTTGAACAAACTCTTTGGTAATAAAAGAAACAAATTTCTTGATATAATACCTATAATCTCGATGGTTTAGTTTGATTTTACATTTAGAGAGATTTTGAACTAAGAAGTAATTAGGAAAGTGTTAATTCGTTAGATTTTGTTTGCTCCAAAATATTTCCAGCTATCAATCGAGATGAAAACATGTTACCGTCGCTGAATAAGTATAAAAATACATTGTAATATTGTTTGCAGAGTTGAAAGATATACTCTCGCTTCGTGCAAATAAAGTTGTGTATTAATTTGGTTTTCAATAAATAACATGTTTTAACATCGAAAATTATTTTCGATCGGTTTAGTAAGGTATCCATTTTCAGTCATAGTGAAATTTCGCCACAGTTTCGTGAGGTTTAGGGTATGTGGATGAGTGAGATGTGAAAAGATGCTTCGCGGTAAGGGTTACAAGCCGTCGAAAAAAATTTTTGAAAAGTAAAACTCTTTCTTTCGAAAAATGCAAAAATTACGAAAAATGCGACGTTTTTCGTTTTTTCCCTGTTGAATCGACGATTTATGCAAAACGATAAGCGATATTGAAAAAATTTATAAAAAACCCCTCGGGGTTTTGCGTTGGGATAATTATGTTTTGAAAGAAACTGAACCACTCTGTCTCTTACGGTCTTTGCAGGAAGGTGCCCTTCATGCAGCGTAAATTTTGGTTACACGCGTAACTGAGTGCTCGTTCTGTATGTAGACATGGAATGGTTTATTATAGGTTATGGTATTTATTCGATTTGTGAAATAATAAATTAATTTAAAATATAATTATTAAAAAAAAAATAGTTTTGTCTATATTCATTTTCAATGTACGCGAAGGTCGTGAGAGGCACAAGATCTGTGGATTTTTTTCTATGTCCTTTTATCTATGATTTTATACATAGATAACTTATGAAAAGATTCGCTACTGCGGGAGGGCTCTGGTGACCTGTAACTACAGTTTTTTTTTAAACCTATTTCAGGCACCAGACTCTCACGAAGTTTTATGAATATGACGTTGCATTCTGTAATTTATCTTAGGAACTTTTGTAAGAGTAAATAAAGAGATTTATTATTAATATGTAGTCTATTCATCACATTCAAATCAACCGATCATAGACCGTGGGAGAGCCACGCTTCGGCATGAATGGGCCGGCTCGACCGGAGTGATACCACGGCCTCACAGAAAACCGGTGTGAAATAGTGCTTGCGCTGTGTTTCACCGAGTGAGTGAGGATACCGGAGGCCCATACCCCAATCCCTCCCCCTATCTCCCCCCCCCATCCCCCAAAGGCCGGTAACGCACTTGTGACGCCTCTGGTGTTGCGGGTGTCCATGGGCGGCGGTAATCGCTTACCATCAGGCGATACGTCGCTCGTTTGCCGGTCTATTCCATAAAAAAAAAAAAACTAGTTTTTATATTTATTTTCATATATTATATTGGATTTACAACTTGTGAGCATACATGGGGAGGACTGCACGATTGGCGTAGGCGATAATCTCGCTTTCTATTACATTGAGTATTCTTAGTTCAAATCCCACATAAGACAACACTATGTGATCCACAAATTATTGTTTCGAGTCTTTTAAAAACCTACCTAAGTAGAACTAACGGAAAAGTAAAGTAGATACTTCGTAAACATTTTTCCACTTACCCTTATCCAGTCGAGCATATTCGATTCAGATTTTTGGATATTAAGCAAATAGAAAACTCAGCTACGCGTAAAATTGAACTGTCTTTGGTATTTCTTGCATTACCGAAGTATTTCACGGCAAAAAACACCTTACTTACGTCTCTGTGACCTATATAAAAAATGTTTTAGTAAGAAACCTTGAGAAAATCGTAAGAAAATTGAATCCAATTATTTTGTTGACGCAATTATTTTTTTGTGTTCGTCAGGAGTCATCGTTTTAGTTGGCTGCAGAATCTTTTTGGAAAGGACTTGAAACTCAATAAATACTCTTATGTATACTACGCTGTTATCCTAGCTGATTTCGGCCTCGGCGGCCACTCTCAACGGAGACTAGCCTACTACGCATGAGATATTATAGTGCACAAGTGAGGTGCACTCTCTGTTCCCTCACTCTCATAATCCGATGGGACGGTTATCCGACACGACCGGGGAGAGATCAGGCGCAGGACCGATGGCTTTACGTGCTCTCTAATGCATGGGAGCTAACATCCCAACTTCGAAACTCTAAGCTGTTATTAAGCATTTCTATAATCAGAAAACTCAATAACACTTTTTGACCTGACCCGAGATTCGAACCCGAGACCTCTAGATCAGCAGTCGCATATGCCAACCGCTAGACCAACAAAGCAGTTCCATACCATACTATATTAATATTATAAATTCGAAGGTAACTGTCTGTCTGTTATGCTTTCACGGCTAAACCACTAAATCGATTTGAATAACTAACAGTAATAGAGATAAATTGAACCTAGGAGAAAGACAAAACTACACACATCAAAAGTGTCTAGGGATCAACATGTGTGTCTAGGGATCAACATATATTTTTGCAATAACTTTTCTCCTGATTGATATTAATTAAAATTTTCTTTAAGGATTCATCAAATAAAGTGTTTTCGTTTGTCACAGTAACGATAAACCAAGTCACCTTTGCATTAATAAAGAAATTTGCCATTTTCCTAATAAAGGGATTTTTGACATTTGAACCACTAACATTAAAGTTCGAAAAAAAGACTGAAATAACAGTTTTCTTTAAAATTTTATTAGGTAACTTAAACAATTAATAATCCGTGTTTCTACCGCGAACACTAACAACACAAGAATCGGTTTGGCATACTCAAAATGAGTTCATCCAAATCACGCTGTGGAATGGCCGCCCATGTTCGTTGCAACAACAAAAAAAGGTCTTGTTGCGACTGGATACCCTCCATATTCGGCAGAGCTCTTCTCTGTAGCATATCCCATGCATGCTCAATCGGGTTCAAGTCTTTCGACTGAGCAGGCCAGGGCCAAAGCCACATCTCAATCTCAAGAAATCCGCATAAAAATGCTTGATCCCTAGACACTTTTGATGTGTGTAGTATAAAATATAATTCAATTCAGTTTTGTGGTTGTCAGTATGTTAAATGTTATTGGAACCAAAAAAAATAGCAAACAAGTATTTCCTCGTATAGAGTACAGAGGACACCTTACCCAAATATTTGTGTTTTTTAAAACAAAACATTTTAAAATGCAACAACATCTTGTATCAGTCTAGGAGTAGTACAACAAATTATACTAAACTGACAAGACGCCACGCTGCTTCTTACTTCGCCAAGTATTGTGAGTTCAAATCCCACATGGGACAACACTTTGAGTGATCTACAAATTGTTGCTCTTAGCCTGGATGTATGTATGTTCGTAAATTCTGTCTGTCTTTATCACTGTCAGTCTGTCACTTTTTAAATAAAAAATAGTATAGACACACGAAAAGACATACAAAAACCAGTATAAATGGACTCATAATTGATGAAAAGGACTTCTTCAAATGTCATTGAGAGTATCAAAAAGAAATCGTATCTACATGAAAAGTTATATTGCACGTATTTATTTTTGAAACTGAAAGTTATAAAAATGTAAATATTTGAATAGATTCAAGGGAGAAGTGAATGGGGACATACCACTCGACAACTGTGGCCACTAAAAACGCGAGCAGTAAACTTAGGGACTCAAATTATTTCTAAAAAAAACTGATATTTATAAGACCAGTGTGTCGGATCATTAATATGATGATAATTTACTTGTAAATGTTACCGTAAGATAGTCAAAACCGTTGGATTGTAACCTATTTCGCGATATTGCAAACAGTCGAAACATTGTGAAATGGTATCGACGAATCGCAAGTCGCACGATTGGTGCATATGTCCCGCGCCGCCATATTTGTTGTTAATTCGTCTTTTTTGCCGAATGTAAAGTATTTTTGTGATGGGTAGTACTACAGAAGTTCTAACCTAACTCTATGGCCATTGAACGGCCTACTGTAAAACCGACCAATCAGGGACAGTTGACAATATGACGCCCGTAAGCAGTATATCACAGTTGACAATCTATCGATACTTTGCAATCTCGCTAGGAAGATTATAATCTAACGGTTTTTACAATATTACGGTGACATATACAAATATATATTTAGATTATATATAATATATATCATCTAAATCTCGGAAACGACTCCAACTATTTTCATGAAATTTAGTATGCAGGGGGTTACGGGGGCGATGAATTATTGATCTACCTAGGATTCATTTTTCAATTTACCAAAAAAGCAATATCGAGCAAAGCGTTCATCTAGGTACTTTTGCTTTATTTTAGCTCCCTCGCTTTGCTAAAAGGAGAACAGGATTTATGATTTTTATAATTTCAACTTCTTCAATTTATTTGTAAATAATGAAGTATTATCAACACAGTTAATCTTTTCCGGGAATTTTCGAGTACAACTTATCGATGAGTGGCACTAGTGAGTGTGTAGAAGAGAATAATCTAGTTACATGTAAAAACAAAAACAGACTCTCAAATATCTTTTCTTAGAATCAATAAAAACAAATATTCTCTAATTAAACCCCAGGGAGTTTCTGCGGTATTTGGTAAATTTCCTTTCCTTCCTTGTTTCTATATTTTAGTATATTATGAAGCAATAACTCAATGCTACTTGACTTCAGAAATGTTTATCGCTTATTTTAGGGTCTTAAGTTACCGCTCTAGCTCGCTAACAAGAAAAAGTACTTTGGAAATTGGGTATCAAAAGTTTTCTAGCACCGCCTTTGAAGTGTTTGCTGCGAATCTACTGAAATGTTATTGGATGCAATCCTTTTCTAGGTAACTTTTAGTTTGAGATATATACGTATGTACACATAATATAAAATTATAGGCCGTAATAACGTTATGTTTATATTTATGTAAATATTAAAATTGATATTATTATTATAACAGTGGGCGAGCCACGCTTCGGCATGAATGGGCTGGCTCGATCGGGGTGATACCACGTCCTCACAGAAAACCGGTGTGAAATAGTGGTTGTGCTATGTTTCACCGTATGTGTGAGAATACCGGAGGCCCATACTCCTGCCATAGTGACTACGACTATTGGATTCTACTCATGCTTTCCATCAGGCAGAGTAAAGTTACTTTGGCAGGAAGAAAAGGTAAAGGTAGATGAGAATATAGTAGTTGTCTAGTTATCGAAATGTAAGCAATAGCTTGACCAGGTCAGGCACGAATACTTGTAACTCGGTTTACCTGTTGCTCACAAATTTGTGTCCTCTTATCAAAACGTCTTCAAAACTGGATTTAAGGTTCATCATTATCAGGATATATGGTTCACTGCTAGACATAGGCCTCTCCAATTGCACACCACTTGGTTCGATCCTTGGCTTCTCGCATCCAGCTCCTGCCAGCTAACCTGCGCAAATCATCATTCCACCTAGCCTGTGAACTCCCAAGTCTACATTTGCCGAAACGCGGTCTCCTCTCAAGAACCCGCTTACCCCAACGGTAATTGTTTCTGCGGCTAATATGGCCAGCCCATTACAACTTTAGCTTTTTAATACTGTGGGCCGTATCGATGATCTTGGTGCTTTACCGGATCGTCTCATTCCTGATACGATTTCTTAGACAAACGCCAAGCATAGCCCTTTACATGCTGAGTGACTTTAAACTTGTGGACCAGCCGTATTGGACCAAGAGCTACTGAACCTTACGACCAACGGTGTGTCTGTAAGGCTAGAAACTCTTGTAGTTATGAGTTATAACGTGCTAAGTACGTACCGTACCTACCGTACGTTGCCTTACAGACTTAAGAGGAAAGTTTCAAGTGTAAGCTTTAAAGAATAACACCACCGTGGGAGAGCCACGCTTCGGCATGAATGGGCAGGCTCGACCGGAGTGATACCTGGTGGGAAATAACTCTTGCGCTGTGTTTCACCGAGTGAGTGAGGATAGCGGAGACCCATAACCCAAACCCTCCCCCCGTCCCCCTCCCCATCCCCCAAAGACTGGCAACGGACTTGTGACGCCTCTGCTGTTACGGGTATCCATGGGCGGCGGTAATCGCTTACCATGAGGCGATACGTCTGCTCGTTTGCCCCAATTCCATAAAACAAACATAATTAAAGACCTAAATCTTCAGTGAATTTTCGACATTTCTGTTACCGGTATGAGGTAATAAATAATTTATAGTATATCGTACCCGTTACTTATTTTACATCCCAACTTTACATAGGTATTACCTTGATTAATTACGTTGGTAAGGATTAGCGTTTAATTTGTTTTAGAGCTAACGTGAGGAGTTTCATTAAATACTAATAGATTTGTGTGTAGATTTTTTAAATCCTTTTCATACCTACTCCGTCTTCTGTCTTATGTCTAGGCTTATGTCCAGCAGTATTAAAGGTTGTTTATGATGATGTGTACATGGGTATTAGGCCATAATTATTAGGTTGTTTAAAGTTGTTTGTAATAATATAAGACGTGGAAGAGCGTTGCTTCAGTACAAATAGGCCAGGCTCAACCGGAGTGATACTATGGTCTCAAAAGAAACCAGTTTTAAAAAAAATTTTTGTTGTGTTTACCAAGTGAGTGTGTTTTTCTGCTTCTAAAATATTTAATTTTCTTCTCTTGATTATTGGGTAAGGGACTAAAAAGACGGTAATACATGTATGTGTGAGTTGCGTTCATGCGATAATTACATAACTTCAAGTGACCTGTCCGTTTATTTTCGCTTCTATACTAAAAAAAATTAAGTATTAAGTCCGCCTTTGTTTGTCATGTGCATATAGTTTTAAATAAATAAAAAAAAATACAAAAAAAAACTTGTAGATGTTATAACAAACCAAGAATAATAAAATGAAAAACTCTGTAATGTTCCGCCATTTTAATAGCACCAATTAAATCATCCTAACAGGTAAAGTTGAAGTTCTCCCAGCCTCTCAAGATCATTACGGTTATAATTAGTTGCCTCAGCACTACCCTCTCTGGAGACAGTAACAAGAGCTGTACCAAGAATAAGTCACGGAATAATTAATAATTAAAATCATAACGAGAGAACATTTAATATAGCCCCTTGACGTCCATTGTCGTTTAAAGTTAATTATATTAAGGCTTGAGTTTGTATGTTATATTTTACTTTTACAGGAATTTATATTTTATTTAGACATTAGTTTTTGCCCGCGACTTCGCCCGCATATATATAGGTTATTACTTAACAAAGGTGGCCTATTCCTTCTCCAGGGTCCAATCTATTACTATACTGTCTGTTCGCTCAGCAAAATCGAACTTGGGTCATTACGCCGCTGTGCCTAGGCTCTGCAGGCAATACAATATGTTGTCTAGAACTAAAAACTTAGACCTCAGTGCTTCACTTTTAAGATATAAGTGTTCTTTGAAGAGTGTTTTGCTTATGTCTTAATAATGTTGTTTATCAATTTGTTAACTGTGTTTGTGATTTTGATTTATACGTATAATTCCTTTTTTCACTATTTAATATAACTTGTTACTAACGTTTGCATGCTGTGGTCTCCTGTAATTGAGGGAGTACACCGAGAGATTTATGTAAATTTTAATCTTAAGTTATAGTTGTGTATAGCCTTTGTTGGAGACCCTTAATCTGTAGAAATAAATAAATATACCAAAATCAATTCAATGATCAAAGGCAAAGGTAGTCACATAAAATTAGTTCTAATATCTGCTTCTTGTCCACTATCCTATATGAAAATCTTCATCAGGAATTGGTCCATAAACAAAAATAGTTTTACGTGTCATATAATAAAATAGGAATATCAATATTGCCTCCAAACGTATTATGTACTACATGCACCTCAAGGTAGCGTAGCGTACGGGTAACATCGCTGGGTGCATTTAGTCTATGTAACTTCGTATAACATCAGCTTTCTGCCGGTGAAAGTCTTGCCAAAATCGGTTGTTCCGTTCCGCATGTTAGCCAAAACAAACAACAGCCATACATAAAAAAACCAGCCAAGTGCGAGTCGGACTTGCGCACCTAGGGTTCCGTACAAACCTGTAGGTATATAAGGAAAAGTTTTCTGATTTTTTCTGTTACCTCTGCTGTAAGCTATTGCTTCTTACCAAGTTTTAGTTTTCTATGTCAACGCAAGTAGCCTTTAGATTTTTGATTCCCTTGCGAGTGGTTGCGAGTTTCAAAATATGGGGCTCAAATTGCTGTTTCTTTTGATTGCGTTAACATAGAAGTTAGATTCTTTCACAGCTCCAAGGGACTGAAGACCTAAGTATTTGATATGAATTTCAGCTTGATAACTCCACGTGTTTCTGAGAAAAATGGTCTTGATGGACAGAGAGACGGACAACAAAGTGATCCTATAAGGGTTCCGTTTTTTTTCCTTTTGAGGTACGGAATCCTAAAAACCAGTACCGTATATACTTCCATTTCGTGAATAGCTGTGAATTTGAACGTACAAAAAATTTACTATTCATTTTTCATTATTAAATCAATTTCATGTATTTGTACAGATTTAGTTAACTATCCGTGTATAGCGTGAACAAGAAACCTTGTTTTCACAAAACCAATTTAGAGAATCACTATAAACGATTTTCCTCTTGGGTTGCGTAGAAAAGGTTACGTATTATACTCGCTTTAACCGTACAACTTGTGTCCCGAGATTAGTAGCCTTTAAGGGATAATTTACCGTTACGTGTCGTGCCGTTAGGTACCCGGTAACTTAAATAAATCATGGAATTAACGTGCTCTTAATATGTTCACGTCACAATCTTAGCCCATGTTCAGATGACGAGCGTTCAACGCGCGTTTTGCTAACGCGCGTTTACAACTACATGTAATTTATTCTAGGCGTACACATGCTAACGCGCGTTTTTACATGGAGTTGTTAACGCGCGTTAGCAAAACGCGCGTTGAGCGCTCGTCATCTGAACATGGCCTTATACGTAGCTGTTCGTTAATCTATACAATAAATAAAACTGAAGTTTGTGTTTATAATTGATAATTAATAGCTTTTCATTCAATTCATATAAAAGTACTAGCCGAGGCCCGCGGTGTTAGTCGAAGCTAGTCTAAAAAAGTAGCCTAAGTTACTCCTTATATCATCAGCTACCTACCAGTGAATGGCCTTATGCATTAATTACATATGCATTAATTAAAAAGCGGTTATTTTAATATTACAAACAGACACTCCAATTTTATTTATTTGTATAGATGTATAGATATACGGTACTTACATAGAAAAATCTATTTTTAAATTATTTTGTACGTCTATATGTATATTCCGGCTAATGTCTGATATTGCTTAACCGATTTTAGTAGGACTGTTATTGGCAGATAGTTCATGATATAAGGAGTAACTTATGCTACCTTTATTTATTCGGAACAAGTTCACAATTATTACAAACAATATAAACCCAACAAACTGCAAAACTGTTTGTCGGGGGCATTTAAAGAGTAAAAAGACTAATGGTAACATATATAATTGTGAACTTGTTATTATATTAATCTAATAACTTTATACGAGCAATATTTTTATTAATTTTTAGCAAAACAAAAAAAAACTGCCTGATGGAAAGCATAAGCAGAATCCAAGAGTGGTGGTCACCATACTGCAAATGCAGACAATGCAACAATGCAGCATGGTGACCCACACCATGGCGGGCTAGTGATGCTTCTGTATCATTGGGCCTCCGGTCTCGCACTCACCAATGAAACACGACAGTACGATCGCTGTCATTTTACGTTGATTTTCTGTGCGAGGGTAGTACCGCCCCGGTTGAGCCGGCCCGTTCGTGCTGAAATCAGCGTGGCTCTACTACCTTGGTACTCTAATTCTTGTATATTTACATAATATATGATTATATATTTGCGAAAACCGACATACACACGAGCGGAGCTACAGGCAAAGTTAGTATAATATATGATAAATACCAAAAAACGGAGCGACATGACCCTGTAAAAGCATTTAACACTTCCAGTCGGGCTTTAAATGCTTTACACGTTTTCCATCTCGTTTAGCTCTGAAGAATAACGTGTTCTCACTTTGAAATCTCGTAACACTCTGATGAGCACGGATCACTAAAGCGAGTTTTATAACAAAGCTCATATGTTTCGTACCAATGTATAAGGCTGAATGAAATGCCTGACAATTTCACAAGTAATATATATAATAGGTAAGGTAGGTAGGATCATACCTATGAAATTGCCGTTTTGTATGCAATAAGTGAAAGTACTTATTTTTTCAAACTTTTTTATTTCTATAAAAGGGGGAGAGGGCGCCACAGTGCCACGCTAAACATCGGATGTGTATTCAGAAAACGATTAAAAATAATTAAAGTGCATAAAAGTGTAAAAAGTGAATAATAACAATAGTTTTCACGATCATTCAACTTATGAAAAATAAAAATTGACAAAAAAAGCAGGAAAATTGGACAAATATCGATATATGAGTGGACTTGTGAAGCCAGTGTTATATCTTCATAAAGTGGACGTATTTGCGAGATAATTATCGAGAGTGACACTTATACAGCCTTTTGGTGCCTTGTTTTCACGTTTTCATATCAAATCTGTGAATAATCATTCTAAAGAATCAACTTTAAGAAAATAGTGATATTATACCAACCCTAAAAATAAAAAAAAAAAAAAAAAAATTATACCTTAAAACGGAAAAAACCAAAAGTCATCACCGCAAATAATTGTTTTGATAGGAACGCCATCTAGTATCGAATGGAAGAACTGTTATATCACCTTACTGGTGAAAGTTATTATTGACAAAAACGCCACCAACCTGTCAACTAACCTATTGATTGTTATCGACAAACCTAATTAGTTCTTTACTGTATTCATAGAGGTCGCCAGCTGTATGTAAACAAAGCAAAATATTTTTAGTACTAACATTTACTTTACCATCTCAAAGAAAATATAAAAATGGAAGAAATAATGGCAACACTACGCTTAATACAAAAAGATCTGGATGAACAGAAAATCATAATAAAGGAAAATGGGATAGAAGTTGCAAAAACAGTTACGGATAACATGAATTTAATTCTAGATGAAAAACTAAATCAGCTGGATCAAAAATATACAATCCTAAAAGAAAAATGCGATAAACAAGAACAAAGACTAAATATATTAGAGAAGCAAGCAAGAAATCGAAATGTTGTATTTTTTGGCATTGAAGAAAATAATTCACACTATTCTTACTCTGACTTGGAAAGAGAAATCATCGGTTTTCTATCAAGATATCTAGGCATAAAATTGGAGTGTAACGATATTCAAGAAATCAAGAAGATAGGAAAAAAATCAGAAAGACCAAGGCCCATTGTGGTAACACTGACCACAGTCGGCAAAAAAATTGAAGTTTTTAAACAAAAGAAACTTTTAAAAGATACAAATTACTACATTAAGGAAGACTACCCACAACAGGTTTTGGAAAAAAGGAAAATGCTACAAGAACAAATAAAAATTGAAAAAGAGAAGGGTAACACAGCAATAATAAAATATGACAAATTAGTTATTATTGGAAGTAAAGAAATAAATAATACAGCAGGAAACAATAAAAGATCTCTTCCAATATCGCCCCAAGAAAAACATAACCGCAAAGATTCACCGCATACAACTCAAGCAAAAAAGAAAAATAAACATACACCAAACACTTCTCAAAATACACCTAGCTGTGCCGAAAACGTTGTAAAGCCGGGAACCCTTAATTATTTTCTGAATAGAAACCAAACCAACCAAGAATTGCCAAAAAATGATATGAACCAATAGCAATCGACACCCCCTCTCAACAAAAACAAAACAAAAAATAACCACAATAACATAAACCATCTTCCAAGCCGGTTGGTCACCGTGGAAGATAATAACGACCACCACCCTCCAAAGAAACATTTAGAAATCCCAAAATCCGGAAACCCCGTAACAAAGAAGCTATACATAGCAACATATAACGTCAAAACACTCTCTTCATACGAAAGATTGTTGGAACTAGAAGAAGCCCTGGCAAAAATAAAATATGACGTCATTGGTCTGTCAGAGGTTAGAAGAACTGGCAGCCAAATAAAAGAATATGAAAATACAATTTTATGTTACATAGGCCATACGCCAGGTCTATATGGTGTTGGTTTTTAATAAAAAAATCCTTACAACCTTATATTGAAGAATTTATAGGTTTGACGGAAAGAGTTGCGTTACTAAACCTTAACATTCAAGGCTATAAAATAAGCATTATACAAGCCTATTCTCCCACAACTTTATCAAGCGAAGAAAAAGTAACAAAGTTCTATCAAACTTTGGATACAGCAATACAGATATCGTATAAAAACCTTATAATATTAGGAGATTTTAATGCTAAAATAGGACAGCCACTAAAAGATGAACACCTAATTACAGGAAAATATGGATACGGAGAAAGAAATGACAGAGGTCAAAGACTATTAGATTTTGCATTTGAGAATAAACTTTCAGTAGTCAATACTTACTTCAAGAAGAAACCAAAGCACAGATGGACATGGCGTTCACCCGGCGGAGTATACAAAAACGAAATCGACTACATAATGTCCAACCAACCTAGAATATTCCAAAATATAGAAACACTAAACCTTAACTTCTCTACAGATCATAGAATGGTACGGGGCACAATAGCCCTTAAAGTCATAAGAAAAACCCGAACTAAGTTCACCAAATATAAAATCAGTACCTTAAAAACGGCAGATGAAATTGAAACATATAAGCAACATCTAATGCACCATATACCAAATATAGTTGAGAATCAGGTGGATATGACAGTACAGGAATTTTATAACAAACTGCTACATGCTATCAACGTCAGCTTGCATCACGCAAGACAAGTTAAGAACACTTCTACTAGACACAAAATTCTCTCGGAGCGGACAATCACATTACTAAATAGAAGACAAACACTACAAAAAATGAAAGACAAATCTCGATCGGAAAAAAATGAACTTAGCGCCCTATACAAGTTAACTAGTAAGTACATAAAAAGGGATTATAAAAACTACAGAAATGAGAAAATACAAACTTACCTTACAAAAGGTAAAAGTTTCAAAAAAGCTTTAAAAGAACTCCGTACGAACAAGACTTGGATCGAGGGACTAAACGACTCAGGACAAACAACACACAACCGTGGAGAAATAATTAATATTGCTACAGAATTTTATAGAAACCTATATAAGGTGCCGACGCATCAGATAAAAAATGACAACCAGGAAGAATTAAACAGCCACGAAAAAAATAATGAAGACTGTATCGACGAAATAGAAATTATACTAACAGCTAAGAAGTTAAAACTAGAAAAAAGCCCAGGTCCGGACTACATTACCAATGAAGCAATAAGAAATGGATGTGAAGTACTAGCATCACCACTTGCATCACTATTTAATTTAATACTAAAAACTGCGAACACACCTACACAATGGTCAGAATCCGATATAATCTTGCTCTTCAAAAAAGGAAACCCTAACGACATCGGCAATTATAGACCAATAAGCCTTCTCCCAACGATTTACAAACTCTTTTCATCCATAATAAATCAAAGAATAACAAAAACTTTAGAAAAGAAACAACCCGTAGAGCAAGCTGGTTTTCGTAAAGGTTTTTCAACAATAGACCACATACATACACTGGAACTCATTGTGGAGAAATATCAAGAAAACCAAAGACCTATCTACATAGCATACATAGATTACCAAAAAGCTTTTGACACAATTTCGCACACCAGTATATGGGAAGCCTTAAATAAACAAGGAGTAGAACATGAATACATAAATGTAATAAAAAATATATACAACAACAGCGTAAGTAGAGTTAAACTAGAATCATGTGGCCCTGATTTTAATATCAATAGAGGAGTGAGACAGGGTGACCCACTGTCCCCAACTCTATTTATTGCTGTATTGGAATTAATTATAAACAAATTAGACTGGAGAAAGTACGGCTTGTATATCAAAGGAAAGTATCTGAGTCATCTAAGATTCGCAGACGACCTGGTACTTCTGTCTGAAACAGGTGGAAACTTAGAATGTATGATACAATCGCTAAACGAAGCTAGCAGACAAGTCGGATTAGAAATAAATCTATTAAAAACAAACATTATGACCAATAGCTACAAACAAACAATCTCACTAGAGCAAAAACCAATACAGTACGTTAATCAGTATATCTATTTGGGAAAACGGATATCATTTGACAGCAATAGCAACGAACTAGAGGTAGAGCGCAGATCAAGAATTGCATGGAATAAGTTCTGGAGTTACAAGGAAGTGATGAAAAGTAACATGCCAATAGAAGTGAAAAAGAAAATGATGGACTCGTGCATTTTACCATGTCTCACATATGGCTGCCAGACATGGAAATTCACCTGTAAGGTAAAAAATAAAATAATAACATGCCAGCGAGCAATGGAGCGTAGCATGCTAAAGATAAGAAAAACACACAGAATCCGTCACACAAAAATAAGAAACATCACAAAAACAGTAGATGCGCTCAATTTTGCTCAAAGACTGAAATTTAAATGGGCTGGCCATGTAGCACGGCTTAGAGATAATAGATGGACATCTGAAGTAACTACATGGAACGGTCCTCAGGGGAAGAGGCGTTCTGGTAGACCATGTATGCGCTGGGAGGACGACATTAAAAAAATCACTGGACCGGACTGGATCAAAGTAGCAAAAGACAGGGAAAAATGGATATCTTTGGAGGAGGCCTTCACCTGAGAGGGGTCCATGGAGAAAATACTAATTTCAATTTAATATTTATTTTTAAATTCAATTGTAATAAACAATAATAATATTATTCAAATTTATCTGAACATTCGAATTATTTACACTTAAATTATTTTTTACATTTTAATTATTTACACATTTATATTATATTTTGAATTAGATTAAGAATAAGAGTATTGTTAATTTCATTTGTAAATGCATGGAATAAAAGGCTTTTTTATTTTTATTTTTTATTTTATTTTTATTAAGTACTTTAACTTATTGCATACAAAACGGCAATTTCATAGGTAAAGACCTATTCGTTCTGTCGGTCGGAATGTCGAAGAGACAGTGCTGGATCATGAGCCCGGAATGCTTCGGCGGAACGCACATACGCAAGCCCTAAGGGCTTGGCGGTCACGACTCGAAATCCAGAGCTGTGCCAGCCAACGCGCTGTCGGTGCCATTCTGCCGAGCTTCGAAGCTTGGATAGAGATAACCGACTGTGTCACCTACCGGTTCACTCAGATACTCACTGGGCACGGTTGCTTCGGTGAGTATCTGAACAGGCTCGGACGTGAGGCTACGGCACAATGCCACCACTGTGAGTCCGACCGGGACTCCGCCCAGCACACGCTGGAGGATTGCCCTGCGTGGGAGTCTGAGCGTCGAGTCCTGGTGGGACAGATCGGACGAAACCTGACACCACCAGCATTGATCGCGGCAATGCTGGCGAGTACTGAGGGATGGGAGGCCGCGGTCTCCTTCTGTGAACACGTTATGCTCCAGAAGGAGTCCGCAGAGCGGGATCGGGAAAGGGCCGATCCAGCTCGAAGGAGGCGACGAAGGGGACGCGGCAGAGGCCGCTAGCTCCCCAATCGTCGCTTAAAGGTCATTGTGGCCACATCTAGGGGAGATGTGGTGGGTTTAGTGGGTAGACCGACTCGTCGGGAGTCCCACACACGCTCTTCGTGTGTCCCCTCCACGAGGAGTATGGTGCAGAAAGAATTCCCCGCGTAAAAAAAAAAAAAAAAAAAGGTAAAGACCTATTATACCACTAGCAACCCGCCCCGGCTTCGCACGGGTACATTATGGAAAATATAATATAGCCTATGCTACTCAGAGAAGATATGCTGCTTAATTTTTCCGACGTCTTCAACAAATTTTGTTATATTTTATAGTTATTATACTCAAAAAATTTAAAAATTATATACGAAAACCTTCCTCGAGAATTATTCAATCTATTAGTAAAATCCGCATAAAATCCGTGTAGTAGCTTTTGAGTTTATCGCGAACAGACAGACGCGGCGGGGGACTTTGTTTTATAATATGTAGTGATAGTTATAAAAGACATGTGTTCATTTCACGTTTTAAATATTTTTCAAGGTAGCAGAGCAAGGAGCCCGCTTGACCGGGCCGGTTCTACGCTCTTACAGAAGACCAAGCTAAAATTCGTGATGTCGTGTTTCGTTAGTGTGTACGAGACGAGAAGCCAAATGATGCAGAAGCCGCTTTCATACAAAATATGTATTTAATAAAACCACATAGGCATAAATAAAAAAAAGGTATGTTAGATTACAATAGAATACAATTTGATGAGATGAAGATCCAGCTGGAGACACTGAAGAAGTCCATTCCACCGCTTTTAGAGGCTAAAATAAGTGAACTGCGTGAAGAGGTGGTTTCATGTAAGGGCAGGAATTCAAAAATCCTTGAAAGGTCTCTCAATGGCGATACTGAAGAATGCAAAGGTGGCAATGTGATTTGTAGGACTTACAACTTACAAACTAAAAATAATATTAAAAGTAGTAATAACCAAAACATTGATAACATTGAGGGTAGAAGAGAGTTTACAACGAATTTCGCGCTGCCTACGTCTGAGATCGGCGGGGAGGCCGGCACAGCGTCCCAATCGAGCGAGCGGCATTGTGAGTCACCGCTCACACCGGATAAGAATACGAACCATGAGCAGCTGATCGATTCTAACACTCACACGTTTACCAACGCTGTGCTATCGAATAAAATGAATGAATGGACGTTAGTGCAAAAAAGAAAATCATTAACAAAAACTCGTTTACGGGGTAAGATGGGTAGCAATAAGATTGAGCCCGAACAAAAGTTTAGGGCAGCAGAGAAAAGCGTACCTATATTCATCACTAACGTTTATAAGGGGACGGCAGAGTCAGATATAAGTTCTTATATTTATGAGAAGACTAGCGAAAATGTAAGCTTGGAGAAGATTGTTATGAAGAGGAGAAACGAATATGATGCATACAAATTTTTTATATCGGCATCCAAATTACACATGTTTTTAGATGAAAACCTATGGCCACAAGGTATAATCTTTAGACGTTTTGTGCACTTTAAAAAAAGAAATGCGACAGAAGCAAATAGTGTTTCTAATGACGGCCAGAGTAGATTATTAAATGGATAATAACACAAACAAATTAGTAACATTTAATTGCAAAAATGTAAAACGCTCCGTTAATGGCATACGTGAATTATGTAAAATATCGGATATAGTGGCGCTACAGGAGACATGGCTGTTGCCGAGTGACTTGTCATACTTGAGCACTATTGACGAGGAGTTCAGCTGTACAGGAACATCGGCGGTGGACACAGCGGCGGGAATGTTGCACGGACGCCCACAAGGAGGAGTCGCGATTCTCTGGCGTCATAGTGTGTTTCCGAGTGTAAAAGTGATTCCGTGCGATAACCCGCGTCTATGTGCAATACAAATAGTGTTATGTGATCGGTTGATCCTTGTGATCAGTTTGTATATGCCTACTCAAGCGCCGGCAAACCTGGTGGAGTTTACGGACACTCTCGCAGCGGTAAGCGCTATTATAGACAGCTGTAATATTGACTGTGTTTATATTTTAGGAGATTTCAATGCTCATCCTACATAACAGTTTTATAAGGAGTTATTACTCTTCTCGGCAGAACAAGAGTGGAGTTGTATCGATGTAGAAATGATGACTAATTGTTTTACATTTGTGAGTGAAGTTCATGGTTCACAGAGATGGCTTGATCATTGTGTAGTCTCTAAAGGGGCTGTGTCTTCAGTGCGTAGCACATATGTAAAGTATGACGTTCTATGGTCAGATCACTACCCGTTAGTAATTGAATGTAGTCTTAACGCGATTGTACCAAAAATATATAATGATAAATCTATTGCTAATGACGTAGTGTGGGAACGAGGGGTATACCACAAACTGAATGTTATTACAGGGAATGTCATACACTTTTGAATGAACTAGATATGCCACAAGAGTTGCAAAAGTGTTCAGATTTCACATGCAATATAATACTACATAGACAACTTATTGACAATTTTTATAATAGTATTAGTGAGTCACTGAGGGCGGCAGCCATCTCTAGTAAGAGGAATAAAATTAATACTTGTTACTATAAAAAGAAGAAACGGGTAATAGGATGGAACTCGCATGTCAGGGAGGCACACAGGAAAGCTAAAGAAAGTTTTTATCACTGGTGCTCGCATGGAAAACCCCATTCGGGTATATATTATAATGAAATGTGTGAGGCAAGGAAAATTTTTAAAAACCGCTTGAAGTGGTGTCAAAAGCACGAAGAGCAAGTGCGTATGGATATCTTAGCCTCACACCATAAGAAGAAAGACTTTCGCTCCTTCTGGAAGGCTACGAATAAACTCAATATTAAACCAGCTGTTCCTGTGTGCGTCAATGGCGTAAGTAGTGCCACCGAAATAGCTAATATGTTTATGGAGCATTTTAGAGTTAAGTCGCCGCTGGGGCCCCCTAGTTCGGTGATCAATGCTCAGGCTGGTAGGAAGGTGACCTTTACATGCTCTGCAAAGGAGATACATTTATTAATAAAGTCAATGACAAGAGGCAAGTCGCCCGGCCATGACGGCTTAAGCATTGAACACCTACAACATGCCGGGCCCCACTTGCCGAGACTGTTAAGTACGCTTTTTAATCTTTGTATTGGGCATTCGTACTTGCCAGAGGATATGATAAAAACCATAGTAATACCTATAGTTAAAAATAAAACTGCTGATCTTTCAGATAGAAGTAACTATAGACCTATCTCTCTTGCCACGGTCATTTCCAAGGTGTTTGATGGCGTTCTTAACTCACAACTGACCGAACACATCCAACTTCACGATAACCAGTTCGGTTTCCGTGCCGGACTATCAACTGAAAGTGCAGTATTGTGTGTTAAGCATGCCGTTAGATATTATACAAAGCGTGGGACTCCTGTACATGCATGCTTTCTCGACCTCTCTAGGGCTTTCGATCTGGTTTCTTATGATACTTTATGGCAAAAATTAGAAAATACAAACCTTCCGAATGAACTTATTAACATATGTTTCGTTTCGGATATGTGAGTTGCTTATGCGATATATATAGCTTATGTGATAATAATATAATGGAGTAACTTTGGCTGTAACATCTGTAAGTACTGGTATGGAAACCAGATTAATAGCGTGAGATGGTCGGGAACCATGTCGCAATCCTATGGATTGGAGTGTGGTGTGAGACAGGGTGGGTTGTCTTCGCCGACACTATTTAACCTGTACATGAACGACCTGATTGTCGCTCTCAGTGGCACTCATGTTGGCTGTCATATAGATGGGGTTAGCGTCAACAATATTAGCTACGCCGATGATATGGTGTTACTGAGTGCATCTATTTGTGGGCTAAAGAAGCTTGTGGCTATTTGTGAGGCTTATGCTGCAAAGCATGGTTTGTTATACAACGCCATGAAAAGTGAAGTCATGGTCTTTGGGGTCAGTGACACAAGTGACTTTCCGAAAATTAAGCTCAACGGCACAGCCTTGAAGAAAGTTGATAACTTCAAGTACCTAGGACATATACTGACCTCTGGCCTCAGGGACGATGACGACATTGAACGAGAACGGAGGGCACTGGCTGTGAGAGCAAACATGATTGCTCGACGGTTTGCACGTTGTTCTTTAGAAGTGAAAACGACACTATTTCGTTCATACTGCACATCCTTCTACACGTGCTGCCTGTGGGCTGTATATACTCAGAAATCCTATACTGCCCTCCGAGTTCAATATAATAATGCGTTTAGGGTGTTGATGGGGCTGCCACGATTCTGTAGTGCGTCAGGTATGTTCGCACAGTACCATGTGGATTGTTTTTACGCTACAATGCGTAAAAGGTGCGGCTCCTTATTGCGTAGGGTTCGTGGCAGCGCCAACAACATTCTAAAGATGGTAGCGGATCGCCTAGACTGCTTATATGTCAATCACTGTTCCGCAGTCGCCAATGGGATTGCGTGACAGTGATTGATAATAATTTATTATTTTATCACTGTTTTTATTTTAATTTTAATTTATTTAATTTCGATTTGTTTTATTTTGATTTTAATGTATTTTATTTTGATTTTAATTAATTTTATTTTGATTTTATTTTATTTTGATTTTAATTTATTTTAATTTGATTTTATTTTAAGTTATATTGATAAATGTTTTGATTGGATTTAATTGTAATTATTTTCTTATTATAATTGTTATTATTTGATTTTAATATTTGAATCATTTAAATGTTTTATTATTATTTATATTATTTAATTTTATCTAATTGTGATGACTCTTACTAACAATAGAATAAGCTTTAATGTATCTAACAAAATGGACACAAAGTGGTCTGATTAAATGATTTATTATTATTATTACAAAAAAAGTCTTTATTTTTAACCGACTTCAAAAAAGGAGGAGATTCTCAATTCGACCATTTTTTTTTTTCATGTGTGTTAGCGGGTAACTTCGTCGTTTATGAACCGATTTAGATGATCCTTTTTTAATAGAAAGGAGATATCCCAACGGTGGTACCATGATAAGGACACTGAGATCTTATGATGGCATCCAAGAGAAATCGAGTCGAACCTTGAAGTCGTTTTTTTTTATGTATGGCCCGCCAAAATGACTGTACTCTGCCTGATGGAAAGCATAATCAGAATCCAAAAGTGGTGGTCACCATACTCACTGTGAATGCAGACAATGCAGCATGGCGACCCACACCATGGCGGCCTAGTGATACTTCTGCATCTTTTAGTCTCGTCAACAAGTATGGAACTTGTTGACTAGACTATTTAGGATTTTGTTAAAATTTTACTTGTTTAAAGTTATTTCTTACTTGGCTTTTAACGACAAAATAAGAATGAGTCTCACTTGACCACTCAGCTTATAACACCATCTAACTTCTATCACTTTTAATGAAATCAATTCCATTTATAGAAAGAGAAAGAATTTCAAATATACAAAACTGATTTCACAAGCCACCAAAGACATACAATTTTACTTTCCGTTAATGTCTTTACGATCTATTAAATTCTAACCTAAATCTAGGTATGTAGGTATTCAGTATCTAAACTAACAAGTCAGTGAAAGCCTACTCAATTTCTAGTTGGTAAATATTGAAACAATTTGTAAACCCCGAAACCTAATATTTCTATAGCCGTAGTTCAAACATCCATATCAAATTACAGAGAAAACTTGTTGGTTAAACAAGTAAACATAATTTTTCTGTCGTATTTTATGCCTCAGAAGACCTATTACAAGATTTTCTTTGCTATTTTTCTGGAAAGCAATTGCTGCTCCTCGGGGTCACGTTGTCAAGTGAATTATGACAACGTCAATGTCACACGCGCTTGGGTTTAATTGGACCCCACATCAACGTCAGGCCGTAACGGATGTGTTGAAAATATATTTGACTCTTTTGGAAAGGTTTTCCGCATTATGTCAGTGCTGGCTATGTTTTGATTCATGGAAAGGTTGAATGTCACAAAGTTATTTGGAAGTCAGATTTCTCAGATGTCTGTAATGAAAGGATACATTCAAATATGTATAAGAATTGGGGATGTTCCTATTTATTTATTTGTAAGATTTCAAATTAAGTACAACATTAAGGGCTGTCTTCACGGGCGAAAGAATTGCGACAATATTATCTTCGTTTCTATTACGAGTTATGATGAAACACAGTTATCAATTTTTAAGAATCGTCAAGTCGACATATTTTATCCCTGCTACCTCTGTTAGCTATCACAATCGAGAATTTTTGTAAAAGTTTGGTGCCTCATCAAAATGTTATATAATATACTATATTATATAATACTCACGAAAAATTTGCTTTATAGTAATAAATGATAAAAATAGACCTGGAATCCTGGACTATTTATTGTAACGAAGTTCCTTATGGAGCGTTGCGGAGGGGTACCCCAGCCGGCAAAAAGCGTCCGTAACGTAAGATTGAGTGCCTCAGGGTCGCAATGGTAGCGTATGCAAATGCTGTGCTTGAGGTTTCGGGTTCGAATCCCGGGTCGTATCAAATGTCTAACAAATATTTGCAGATCATATCTGCAAATATTTATTTTTTCGGAGTTTGGATGTTGTCTATGTATAATATGTACCTATGTATTTACAAATAAAAGTAAATATGTATGTTGGATTTCGAACGTCATTGCACTGGCAACATTTTGATTGTCTCTGGTTCGTGTTTGACGTTTTTGACGTTTGACGAAATATGCAAAAAAAGGTGTGATAGAACTCGTGTTGAAATGGCCGGTGCCGTAATTTATTGATTGTTAATTTTGTAGTACTCGATAGTTTCCGCGGGAGATTGATAACACCGTGAGGTTTGTTGAGCTAGGGTACTTGTGGGCTCGCCGCCCAGCGTGAGACAAGATTAATATCGAAAATTGTTGAGAAGGCTTGGGAACAGTTAAGTCAATTGTGATTAGACTCGCGAGAATTGTAATACGTGATAGGCGCGTCCCGCGAGAACTAAAACGAGAGTATTGTAATTCGAATATCTGTGAAAAGTTGAATATTGAGATTAATTCGGATACCTTGAGAAATAACCAGCACCTGGAAGCAATGTTTGTGTGAAGACGAAGAGCAGTGAAGAAACACAACAAGAAACACACCAAGAGATCTCTTGGGGACGTCGAAAACAGGACGCCACACAACTCCAGTAAGTGTAGTTTAGATTAAGAACACGGTGACACAGCCGTGGGTCATTCTTCTTGCCAGTGGTATTAGTAGTGATTGTATATCTATCTATGGGCCCGTAGGTATTATAAAATTCACAAGGTGATCACTGCCTTGGCAAGAGGATTGATCAATGTATTTATATCAGTTATCAAAAAGTCACACGACTTTTTTTATATCTTTTCTTTAGTTATTTTTGTATTGATTCCGAAAAAGGTGCATAGTAGTGTATTACACCCAAATACACACTGTTACAATTAGGAATTAGGAATATGGTGCAACTTATTTTTTTCTTATGTATGGCCCGCCAAAATGACTCTACTCTGCCTGATGGAAAGCATAAGCAGAATCCAAGAGTGGTGGTCACCATACTCACTGCGAATGCAGACAATGCAGAATGGCGACCCACACACTAGTCTGGTCTAGTCAACAAGTATGGAACTTGTTGACTAGACTATTTGGGCCTCCGGTCTCGCACTCACCAACGAAACACGACAGCACGAACGCTGTTATTTAACGTTGATTTTCAGTGCGAGGGTAGTACCGCCCCGGTCGAGCCGGTCCGTTCGTGCTGAAATCAGCGTGACTCTACTACCGTTACTCTGTCATACACTATACTAAAATTGGATTAACCTATGAACTAGATTGCAACAAACAAAGTATACAATATTTGAGTACTGAACCCATAACTTATAGACAACTGTTTGTTGTATTCCATAAACTACTTTGTTTTACATATTACAAACTTTACTCATAATATCACAAGTTTAATATATCATTAACCTAAATTATGATTGTTTGTTTAAAGAAAAATATCACATTGACATAATAACACACTTCAGTTTACGAGCTCGTAAAATCATGTAGTATCATTACCTCTCAATATTTGTGATCCATTAACGATCCCTAGTTTAGTCAGTTATTTATTTTGTTAAAGAATAAATATTTTAAGATCAAACGTAAGATATATATTTTTTATCAGCCATCTCCTACCTGCCAAAGTGACTCACTCTGTCTGATGGAAAGTATGAGTAGAATCTAAGAGTGGTGACCACCATACTGCAAACATTGCAGCATGGCAACCTGCACTATGGTGCCCTAGTGACATATTTTTTCAAAAGAAAATTGAAAAGGAATTTATGATACAGGCGTCAGTTATTGCCCAGAGTTATAGGAGAGAAACATAGAAAACTGTTTTTAACCTTAGAGTCGTTCCACCATGAGCAGTTTAGCGCCCTCTTTAAGAAACGCTAAAGCAAAGTACAACATTATTCATTACAAGTACGTTGATAATATTAAAACTATGATGCGAAACTAATGCGACATAGAAACTATGATATTACACAGATCAATAGTTGATATTATAAATAATACCAGGAAACTATTCATTTTGATGTCAAAACATCAATCATATTTTACAAATATACATACATTCATAAATTTAAGCTATTCTCCCTCCAGGGTATACAGAGATAACAGCAATTGCTTACATACCTCAGTGGCTTCCTTGACCGTCATTAGATCCTTTTTACAGAGCCGGCAGATTTCTATAAAAGGTTCACTATTCCTTTCGAAAAAATTTTTTGAATCTGATTTATGCGTAAGAAACTATTTTTTTAATCTTTAGATATTTCTTTTTTCTAGGTTAATTAATTGTTTAACTAATTTCATTGGATTCATATCTTTTGACTAAAGTCTTGTCTAGACAATTCGTTACTGTACTACTGTGTGGTTCTCAGAGCTAAGCTAAATCCCTGGTATTAGGAGCGGGTTTACGTCATAAGCACATTGTAAAATCTGCAAGTAGCCTGTCACGTGTCCGTTGCCTAGCTAGACCATATGATACCAATGTTTTTTAAGCACTATAATTTGGTGAACTAGTTAAAATATTGTGATGATATTGTTAACTACTAAGTTTGGGAGAGCCACGCTTCGGTATGCATGGGCCGGCTCGACCAGAGTGATATCACGGCCTCACAAAACCGGTGTGTAACAGCGCTTGCGCTGTGTTTCACCGAATGAGTGAGGATACCGAAGGCCCATACCCAAACCCCCTACCCCTATCTCCCCTCCATCCAAAGGCCGGCAACGCACTTGTGAAGCCTCTCGTGTTGCGAGTGTCCATGGGCGACGGTAATCGCTTACCATCAGGCGATACGTCTGCTCGTTTGCCCCCAATTCTATAAAAAAAAAGTTAACCTAAATTCATCAAATTTTAAGTGTAAATTTGAACAATCGTCACCTTACGTGTGGAAATCCCCTCGGGCCGTCACCCCACCGGGGCTTGCGGCGGGGCGGTGTGTCGGACTCGAACCGACTAAAACCACACGGTGTGCCACTCTGCGCCTGAGACGGGAGGGACCCGGGAACTGCAGTTATTAACACATCCAGATCCCTCCCAGCGCCTGCCCGCACAGAAACGGGCACCGTCCGCTGTTAACTCTCAATTTATGCGACGTACGGCACACGCGTACGTCGCCCCCTCGCGGGTGGTCACTAAAGCGGATGGAATGGAAAACCCGTCCCGACCATCCGCGGCAGGAGCGCACACTCAGGACGGCATGAGGCGCTGTTAGGCCGCCCGGTTGGCCGGCCGCGGATTGGGTCCGAGTGGATATCATCCTCCCGGGCCTTCTCCGCTACCTCCTTCTGCGAGATTACATCTTCGCAGAAGGTTGCGACCGCGGTAAAAGTTATGTTGCTACCGGCCATGGAGCGTATGACGGCCGGTAGCGAGAGATCTCCTCCGATGACTGCAGTGAGGGCCCGACGCTGCGGCGCCCAAGTCAGGCGCAGTGGTGGCAGGCGGGCTTCAATTCCCTCCTGGCAACCGAGTGCAGGTACTTTCCGAAGCAACTGTGCCCGGAAAGGACCTGCGTCAGTCGAAAGGAAAGGGTCCCGTGCTGCCGCCTTGCCCATTCGAGGATGACCGGCTGGAGAGCCTCCACGGTGGCAAAGCCAGCACGTGGAGTCTCCAGCCGGAACGACCATCTAGCCATCGTGGCCCGACGGGCGGCTTCACGCCACTCGCGTACCTCCTCGGTTGCCTCGGAACAATCGTTACCTTTTTTTTTTTTTTTTTTTTTTTTTTTTTTTTTTTTTTTTTACGTGTGGAAATCCCCTCGGACCGTCACCCCACCGGGGCTTGCGGCGGGGCGGTGTGTCGGACTCGAACCGACTAAAACCACACGGTGTGCCACTCTGCGCCTGTGAAGGGAGGAATCCGGGAACTGCAGTTATTAACACGTCCGGACCCCTCCCAGCGCTTGCCCGCACAGTAGCGGGCACCGTCAGCTGTTAAAATCTCAATTTAGGCGACGTACGGCACACGCGTAACGTCGCCTCCTCGCGGGAGGCCACTAGAGCGGATGGAAGGGAAAGCCCGTCCCGACCATCCGCGGCCACACTCAGGGCGGCATGAGGCGCTGATAGGCGCGCCTCCGCCGCCCGGTTCGCCGGCGGCGGATTGGGTCCGAGTGGATATCATCCTCCCGGGCCTTCTCCGCCACCTCCTTCTGCGAGATTACGTCTTCGCAGAAGGTTGCGACCGCGGTAAAACTGCTGTCGCTACCGGCCATGGAGCGTATGACGGCCGGTAGCAAGAGATCTCCTCCGATGACTGCAGTGAGGGCCCGGCGCTGCGACGCCCAAGCGGGGCAAATCGCCAGCGTATGCTGGGCCGAGTCCTCACTGCAGTCGCAGTGGTGGCAGGCGGGACTCAATTCCCTCCTAGCGACCGAGTGCAGGTACTTCCCGAAGCAACCATGCCCGGAAAGGACCTGCGTCAGTCGGAAGGAAAGGGTCCCGTGCTGCCGCCCTGCCCACTCGAGGATGACCGGCTGGAGAGCCTCCACGGCGGCAAAGCCAGCGCGTGGAGTCTCCAGCCGGAACGACCATCTAGCCATCGTGGCTCGACGGGCGGCTTCACGCCAGTCGCGTACCTCTTCGGGCGGAGGGCGATAGCCATACTCCGCCCGATATTCAGCCACCCGTCGATAAACTTCGGCGAGCACTTCCGCCTCCAAATCCCATGGGGGTGTTCCGGCCAGGGCGCACGCCGCCTCGGTCGACACCGTGCGGTATCCGCGTATGGCTCTGACTGCCAGTACCCTCTGAGGCCGCCAGAGGCGAGCCTTATTTAGGGCAGTCAGAGCCGCCACCCACACCGGTGCACCGTACAGCGCCATCGACCGGACCACCCCCCTGTAGAGGTGTCGCGTTGTGACGCTGGCTCCACCCAGATTGGGCAAAAGTCGCCCAAGGGCGGAGGCAGCATCGACCAGCTTGGGACCAAGCTGTCGGAAGTGCTCGTCGAAGAGCCACCTACCGTCGAGGATCAGGCCCAGATACCTCATCTGGGCCCGAACCGGTACGAGGACCGAGTTGACCTCTATTGAGGCGCCGGCGGGTGGACCACGACGGGGCCCATGGAACAATAGGGCCTCCGTCTTGTCCAGGGCCACCCGTAATCCCATTGCCTCGATGCGCCCAACCACCAGAGAAACTCCCCTGGTGGCCAGGCACGCCGCCTCTTGGAAGTTCGCTCCCCGGGCTGTGACCAATGTGTCATCGGCGTAACAAATTACGCCCAGCCCGGGGGGGAGACGACCTCGCAGGACCCAGTCGTACCCCACGTTCCACAGGAGTGGTCCAAGGACAGACCCCTGCGGAACGCCGCACGACATGGGTCGCCGTCTCAAGACGCCCTCTCGGTCCTCGTACACGACGGTACGCTCCTCTAGATAGTCTGCCACTAGCCGCCTCAGGTACTCTGGCACTCCGTGGTAGTGGAGTGCTTCCCTGATGCAGCTAAATGGCAGACTATTGAAGGCGTTGGCGATGTCCAAGGACACCGCCAACACCACGCCGCCACAGCTCACTGCCTCTTCGGTCACGGCCCTAAGGCGCATCACGGCATCGACCGTCGAACGCCCCTCCCGGAATCCGAATTGGGCGTCCGACAGGTCGGGCCCCACCTCGCAGAGGTGCCGGACGATGCGGGCAGAGAGTATCCTCTCAAAAAGTTTACCCGCCTCGTCCAGCAACACGATGGGCCTATAGGCCGCGACCGAATCGGCAGGCCGTCCCGGCTTCCTCAATAGGACCAGCTTCCCGCTTTTCCAGCACTCAGGGAAGCGTCCGGACGCCAGGCTAGCATCCAACACTTCCCTGAGGCGGTCTGACATATGGTCGAGGGCTCGGGCCATCACTCGGGCTGGTACCCCGTCCGGCCCGGGGGCGGTGTTCTTGGAACGAATCCGCAGAACAGCCGCCCCAACCTCCGATTCCCTAACGGGCGGCACATCGTCCTCTCTACCCCCGTCATCTCCGACCTCGTAGGCCATCGACGGGGGTGTGTGCTCCGCCCGCTGCGGGAAGAGGCCCTCGACCACTTCCTGCAGGAAGCTGGGCTGGAGAGTCTCGGTAAGGGGGGGGCCCAACGTGCGGAGCTTCTGACGCACCGCACGGTATGGGCGACCCCAGGGGTCACGATCGAGACTCTCCAGCATCTCCTTTCTCTTTACCTCTTTGGCGCGGCAAATGGCCAGCTTCAGAGTTTTCCGCGATTCGCGGTACTCCTCATGAAGCTGGTCCCCGCCACCGTCTCCACGGTGACGTCGCCTGCTGCGAGTGTAGGACCTCCGGGCACGAGTACAAGCCGCACGGAGGTCCGCCAACTCCTGGGACCACCAGTAGACCTCCTTCCGCGGAGGCCGACGACCTTGGATGCGGGGCATGGCCGTATCGCAAATCTGCGTAATCGCATCGCGAAAACGGCCAGCCCCCAGGTCCACGCCGACCTCCTCGGTCGGGGCCTGCGGAGACAGCCAAGAATGAATAATGGCCGCCTCCTCTAGTAGGTCCCTGTCCAGCTTGGCAACAGCCCACCGCGGAAAGCGGGAAGGATGCCGCGCCGTGTGACCCCTACTGGGGCCCTGGGACCGGGAGAGCTCAAATCGGATATACAGGTGATCCGAGAGCGTCTCAACCTCTTCCAGGACACACCAGTTCCTTACTCGTGCGGCAACAGCAGGGGTAGCGAACGAAAGGTCCACTATCGACCCCCCTTGCTGTCGCACGCACGTGTTGGTGGAGCCTCTGTTCAGCAAACAGAGGCCCACCGAAGCCGCCCACTCCTCGACGGCTTCGCCCTTGGCGTCCGTCCCGGGGGACCCCCACGCAATGGATTTTGCGTTGAAGTCCCCCAGCACGAGGACGTGCCCAGACGCTAATCGCCGCATCGAGGTCTCCAAGCTGTTAAGGAAGACCTCGAAGTCGCTCAAACTCCGGTTGGGGGAGAAGTACACACCGTAAACGGTGATCCCCCCCCACTCGGCGGCAACATATCCAGAGCCCTTGTCTCTTAGCGACAAGGGCGGGGAATGAGCCGCCGCGGAACCGACGACTGCCACGGAGCCGTCCCAGTCACCCATCCAGTTTGGGAACAATCGTTACCTTAGCTCAAGCCTATCTAGTACTTTTGCGAACATTTTTGAAAAATAATTCTTATATGGTAAAACATTAAGCTTTATAGCCCATAAACTTAATATTAGATGACAATAGATGACTCTGTCTACTAATACGAGAGTAAATCCTCCGACATCTTAACCGTTCTTTATAGGTCTTATCAGTTATTTTAAATTTAATGGTTCAAAGGAAAAAGTTCTAAGGTTTGTTTCTAATTTCATCATCTTTATGATAGCAAAACGTCTACTAATGATGGTATATTCTACTTCGTCATATATTTATTAGTTTTCCTACCAGAGTTATAGAACATTGGTTTATAACCTCGAAACGAAGGATTGGACGTAATCCAAATATATTAAACTACCCAGTTGCTACTGTTTTAATAATGATATAAATAGGTTTATCACGATGCACATTCTGCTCTGTTTCAATTGACGTAATAAATATACTTGTTGTTACGAAAATGCTGAAAAGCAAGCAAGTGAATGCAGAAGCCATCAAAATTTATTAACATCCTTTAACCGTACATTTCATATACGCACAACGAACAATCTTATTGCCTGATAGTAAGCGATTACCGCTGCCCATGGACACCCGCAACACCAGAGGCGTCATAAGTGCGTTGCCGGCCTTTGGTGGATGGGCCTCACTCAGTCGGTGAAACACGCGCGTCTGTCTGTCTGTCGTGCTTTCACGGCCAAACCGCTGCAACGATTTGAATAAAATTTGGTAAAAAGATAGTGTAGAGCCTGAGAAAGGACATAGGCTACTTTTTAATGAGAAAAAAATGGTTTTAAGGGATTTAAAAGGGGATGAAAGTTTGTATAGAAGTCTGGAGGTTCACACACGCATGCGCGTTACGTACGCCGGGCGTCTTGACAACCAATAAACAAGGCTGTCACACTCATTAAAAAGATATTCGTCAATCTGATTTGTATATTCATTGTATAAATAGAAATAAATAAGCCAAATTAATTTGTAAAATTCAAAATCTCTAGAGAAGTGTCGTCAATATAAGCTAGAAGTTTGAAATTTATTTTTTAAGCTGTTGATTAGATATAAATAAAAATGTCATTTAAAGTTTCCACACGCCTGCGCGTTACCTACGCCGGGCGTCTTAACAACCAATAAACAAGACCGTCACACTAATCTATAATCTACACACATCAAAAGTGTCTAGGGATCAAGCATTTTTATGCGGATTTCTTGAGATTGAGATGTGGCTTTGACCCTGGCCTGCTCAGTCGCCAGACTTAAACCCGATTGAGCATGCATGGGATATGCTACAGAGAAGAGCTCTGCCGAATATGGAGGGTATCCAGTCGCAAGAAGACCTTTTTTTGTTGTTACAACGAACATGGGCGGCCATTCCACAGCGTGTTTGGATGAACTAATTTTGAGTATGCCAAACCGATGTTCTTGTGTTGTTAGTGTTCGCGGTAGAAACACGGATTATTAATTGTTTAAGTTACCTAATAAAATTTTAAAGAAAACTGTTATTTCAGTCTTTTTTTCGAACTTTAATGTTAGTGGTTCAAATGTCAAAAATCCCTTTATTAGGAAAATGGCAAATTTCTTTATTAATGCAAAGGTGACTTGGTTTATCGATACTGTGACAAACGAAAACACTTTATTTGATGAATCCTTAAAGAAAATTTTAATTATTATCAATCAGGAGAAAAGTTATTGCAAAAATATATGTTGATCCCTAGACACATATGTTGATCCCTAGACACTTTTGATGTGTGTATAATATCTATACTAATATTATAAAGCTGCAGAGTTTGTTTGTTTGTTTGTTTGAACGCGCTAATCTCAGGAACTACTGGTTTGATTTGAAAAATTCTTTCAGTGTTGGATAGTCCATTTATCGAGGAAGGCTATATTTTATTTTCAAAAAAATTAGGGATCCGTAAGAAAATTGCTATTTCGTAACCCAAGGTGTGAAATTGAAAACCTATTTTTGCGTGCGCTGCAATAACTATTGACAATAGAACAAAATAATGTATTACGAGTTTGTAGGTCTCATTAAGATCTACAAAAAAGTCCCCAAGAGCATATATCTAACTATCATAGTTTAGTTACAATAACCGCTTTTGTGTTCAAAAAATTATTAAATCGTCTGAAGAAAGAAATTACGTTAAATGTGTATCGTAATATTAATCCTTATCCAAATTAAGCATTATTTTATCAAGGGTATTTATGTAGAAGTAAAATACTTTTTGTTTCATCCCAATCGTTCATTTCGTTTAGAAATTATCATGAGTATAAGACGCTAAGAGTTAGTACCTAATAATGAGTTATTTTCCAAAGAGTTTTTATCAACATAATACCTAATATTAATCTTTATCCAAATAAATGTGTTGTTGATTATGAGTATTAGATCTTAGAAGAGCATAATAAATACATATATACTAATATATAAAGCTGAAGAGTTTGTTTGAACGCGCTAATCTCAGGAACTACTGGTCCAATTTGAAAAAATTGCATAAAATAGCAACAGGGGATGGAAGTTTGTATAGAAATATGTAAGGTTTGTGAGTTAGTTTGCGACAAGAGACAAATATGTATTAGAGCTATTCTGATATGACATTTACGGAGTTATCACGGAGAAGATAGTATGCCAACTGACAGTAACGACATGATTACACTGAGACGTGGGTTCTGGTTTAAGATAGCACAGATGATTTAAAAATAATTTCGATCCTGATCTGCTGACTAATGAGATAGTTATCAATTAAACGAACGGATCATGTCAGGCGTGAAGGGAGATGTTGTCGAATACTTAAAGTCTTTAGAAATATCAGGAGTGTCTTCCCATAAGTTGAGGGTGCAAGTTAATGTTCCAGTACGATTAAATGAGGTATCTTGAGCGCCAAAGCAATGTAATAGTACATGGCTAAATATTACACAACTGGGGTACAATATTGTAAAAACTACAATCATGACGCATGGAATGGCAAAAGAAGATAATGTTTTAATTCCACGTATTCCAATAATTCCAACTTATTTGACATTTTAATTTAAAAGAATGCAGTTTCCGCTGAATGCATGAAAACAGCATTTCCAATAACAATATTAACAAAACCCAAGGACAGATGCTTAAAGATACAGTAATTTTTTTTTCTCATGGGCAGCATACTCACGTATATCAAATCCGCAAAATCTCCATATTTTGGCAAAATATGGCAAAAGAAAAAACGTAGTTATTAAAATTGTACTTTTTTTTTTGAAGCTGCAAAAGTGACTATGTTCAGCCTGATGAAAAACTCAAGCAGAATCCAACAGTGGGGGCAACCATACTCACTGGGAAAGCAGACAATGCAGAATTGCGTCCCACACTATGACGGCTTAGTGAGATGCTTTTTCACGCCCCACTTAATTTACGCCCCACTTAAAGGGCACGGGATAACAGTAGGAGAGAAACACGTGCGCTGTAAGTCAGTTCCAGTTTTTAGCTGCTAGGCAAAGGAAGGATGAACCAAAAAGTTTGGTTTGAGGGTGAACATGTTATTCTGCAGAGGAAGGGAGAAGGGGGACCACTTGGAAGAGCTCCTCAGAATACTTCCAATGATAAAGATGGTAGTGGACTGCTATAGAGGCGATATCTCTACGCAGCTGCAGAGGTTCAACGAACTCGGTGGCTTAGGGACTGTTGGTAAAGCGGATTGTTCGCCAATGCAACCGATAGAAAGTATCAAGCAAATACTGCGCGGATCCATCACAATGATGAGAACAGTACTCGAGGTCCCGGCAAATATCGATGCCCAGGACACCGAGCTTACCCCGTAGTGGCAGTTGAGTGCTCTGAAAAGTGGGGAGGGAAAGAAATGGAGACTTTTTGGTAGAGAACGCGCACAACTGTGTTTTCGTAGCGTTGAACTCGACCAGATTCTTATCACCCAATTGTAAAATGCGGTTCAAAACCCGGTCGAGCTCAGCGACAAGCTTCTGTCGATTTTCCTCAACGTCTGCCAGCTTGGCTGAACGGTGTCAAAAATATCGCCCATGAACTGAGCTATCGTCTGCATAGCAATGTATGTTGCCAAGAGCTAACATGTCATTGATATGCAGAAGAAATAGTGTGGGCGACAGTACTGAACCCTGAGGTACGCTAGCGTTTACATCCAGAACATCAGAGGCCGTGCCGTCGCAAAGGCCAATAATGCGGCGCTGATGAAGAAAAGCGTCAATCCAGTGACATAGTCTAGGAGGCAGACCAAATGACGAGAGCTTGGAGAGAAGCGAGCGGTGCCAGACCCGGTCGAAGGCCTTGGCCATGTCAAATATCGAAATAAGCTCATATAAACAATTTATAATTTATGTACATATATAAATACTAAAATAAGTTTTTAATAGTAAAACTTGTGTGTCTTATTTGTAAAAAAAATCGAATGGTGTCGTGGGACATCAGATAGGAATGAGTTCCAAATCAAAAATACAGATGGCGCTATACTAAATTTTTAGTTTTGACAAAATTGTATTAAACAAATTTATTTTATTTAAACTGATTTATAAAAATATATAAAAGTTCTATGCGAGGTAAAGAAAATAAAACTAATCAGGTACCGATACATTTTGTATTATGATTTTATATCGATAAAAATCCTACCTATATTAATAACGCGAAAGTTTGTTAGTGTGGATGGATGGATGTTTGTTACTCTTTCACACAAAAACTACATAACGGATTTGGATAAAACTTTACAGTAATATAGCTTATACATCAGAATAACACATAAGCTACTATTTGCAGTGATAACCGACATACACGCGGGCGAAGCCGCGGGCAACAGCTAGTATTATATATAAGCAGTTAGGATAACAATGATTCTTCTTCTTCCTAGCCTTTATTATTCCCAAGATTTGGGGTCGGCTACTAGTTCTTAATATATTTTAATTCCCTTGTGTATTGTGTAACGTAAAACCTTGTAAAACATATAAATGTGTTTCTAGTACAATTCCTACTTTAAATTAATCAATACATAAAATCAAAGTAGTACCTATTGGATTTAAAAACATTTCTAAGTTATAATCTTTTTTTAAAAAAGGTCAAGTTATTACTTTGAGAAAATCTATCGTTAAAATCTAAATCTTAAACAAAATTACTTTTATTTGCATTAAACTTGTGTATTGCACTAAGGGCCAATCGGGGCCTGACAAGTGATAAATGTCTGGAACAGGGGCGGTCTCGCAAAAAAATCAGCCTAAAAAATGCTTTAATAATGTCACTGAAATTCAGTCTCTAAGCTTTGGAGCATAAGATTCAAATTCGCTTAGAATAATGCTCTATGAAAAAGAAGACAGTTTAAAGATTTATGAGGTTCCGAAATTTATGTCGATGGTATGGACATTTCTTTTTTTAGATTGCTATATTTTTGCCTAGATTCTTAATTGAATTGACAGAGTTTTAGTTAGTACAGTAGTACGGAAAAGTTATAGTTTCGATTGCTATTCATAAATATATTTCATTTCATTCGTCAGTCAGCATTCGTTCTGTCGTTTTTCTGATAGTAGACTAGAGTCTCAATGTCTGTAGTGTGGGCCACTATGCTGCATTGTTGCATCGTCTGCATTAACAATGAGTATAGTGTTCACCACTAATGAATTCTGCTCATGCCTTTCATCAGGCTGAGTAGCCACTTTGGCATGCTCATAAATAAAAAATAACATCCATATCTTATTAAGTCGTTCTCCACTTTGATATCCATCAACACAGATACATAAAATTATGTTAACATTTTTTTTATCTCTCCGCATCAAATAACTAAATGAAAAGATATTCACTTCCACTAAACCAATCACAATTAATACCAACTACACGTATAGCTTCCCGTACGCCGTAGCTTCCCGTACGCCGCCCAGCCGAGACGAATTCTTCTATCGGCCTCCCGATCGAAGTTGTGCCGGCCGAGTTGGATAGTTTGGCCAAGATAGATGTATTCTTGCACAACCCCGATAGTAACGCCATCTACGGTCACGGGACTCGGGGACACATGCCGATTATGCATGATTTTCGTCTTTTCCATGTTCATCCCTAGTCCCACTCGTTTAGAAGAGTCGTCCAGACTGTTAAGCATTTCTTCTATGTCCTGCAAAGACTCCGCCAGAATGACTATGTCGTCTGCGAACCGCAGGTGTGAGAGGAATCGGCCATTGATATTGATACCCCGTCCGTTCCAATCGAGCGTCTTGAAGACGTCTTTCAAGGCATTAGTAAACAGTTTCGGAGATATAACATCTCCCTGTCTTACTCCTCGATGCACTTGGATTGGTCTTGTGCTCTTTCCTTGTACTTGGACGGTCATCGTTGCAGCTTCATAGAGGCATCTCAACACCTCGATATATCGGCAGTCGACCAGGCACCTCTGCATGGATTCCAGAACAGCCCAGGTCTCAATGGTATCGAAGGCTTTTTCGTAGTCCACATACGCTAGACAGAGAGGCTGATTATATTCCTCTGTCTTCTCGATAATTTGTCTTAGAGTGTGTATGTGGTCCACAGTACTGAAGCCTTTTCGATACCCAGCCTGCTCCACAGGCTGAAAGTCATCGAGTTTTTGGGCGAGACGATTCGTAATGACCCTCGAAAACAACTTGTACACATGGGTCAGGAGTGAAATTGGGCGGTGGATCTTCAGTAGGCTTTTGTCTCCTTTCTTGAAGGAAAGCACTATCGCGCTCCTACCCCATGCCTCCGGTGAAGTGCCGGTATGAATGACGGAATTAAATAGTTGTGAGAGCTCTACTAACATAGGAGTTCCACCAGCCTTTAGGAGCTCTGTTGTAATTCCGTCTTCGCCCGGAGCTTTGTTATTGTGTAGTTGTCCGAGTGCCATTCTAATCTCAGCCAGATCGATGTCGGGAAGCTCGTCTGTGAGGTGGCGTGTCAGTCTAGCACGCGGGTCATCCGCGCTGTGGGTATCGGGTGGACTGGTTCGTGAAGAATATAGATCCTCGTAAAACTTTTCGACTTCAGCGAGAATCTCTGTTTCAGAGGTGACGGTGGTGCCTTGTACTGTTCTGAGCTTGGACAGGTGGTAACAGGAGGCCTTAGGCTTGGCAAAGACTTTTGAACCCTTGTTTCGAGCAATCGCATCCACGATCACTCGAGTATTCGACTGTCGAACGTCTTGTCTGACCAGCCTTCTTATCTGCCTGTTCAGTTCCTGTCGCCCAGAGGGTGTGGCGTTTAGTGCTTCTCGTCGTTTCCTCATGAGATCAAGAGTCTCGCTGCTGAGCTTCGACTTGCGTCCAGTGCTCTTTGGTCGAAAGTGTTTATAACCCACCTCGCGGACGACACGTACCAGACTGTCGGCGGCGTCGTTCACGTCCTGCACGGTTTCCAACGTGGCAAACCGATTTTGGAGCTCCAACTGGAAGCTTTCGCAACCAGCTTCGACCTGAGGCAGAGTTGGTCTAAGAGTCGACTTCATCAAGCGCGCCCCTTCTCTTTTGACGCTTAGATTCAGGGTACCTCTCACGAGTCGGTGATCACTTCCGGTGTTGAATCTATTGATCACAGAGACATCCCTGAATATTTGGCGTTTGTTTGTAATGATGAAGTCGATCTCGTTCTTTGTCGCGCTGTCTGGGCTTTGCCAGGTCCACTTCCTGTGGGGCCCCTTTTGGAAGAAGGAATTCATTAGAAAGAGGCCCTGAGCCTCGAGGAAGTTTATCAGCATTTGACCTCGGTGATTTCTGCGCCCATAGCCGAACGGTCCCACTCTGGTCTCGCCATAATCTCGTACTCCCGCTTTCGCATTGAAATCGCCCATGACAACCGTGAAAGAAGTTTTGTTACGAGACAGGGCCTTGGATATGTCTTCGTACATGGCTTCAACCCCGTCATCAGGATGTGTGGATGTGGGTGCATACACTTGTACAACCTTCAAGGAATACCTTTTGTTTATTTTTAAGACGAGGTACGCTACCCTTGACGATACACTGCCAACTTCCTCCACGCTGCCCTTGAGCGATTTGTGGACCATAAATCCGACACCACCTTGGGATGGTTGGTCTCCCTGTCGGAAATAGAGGAGGTGACCAGAATCCAGGGCTATCATATCCTCACTCTGTCTTCGGACTTCTGATAGCCCCAAAATATGCCAGTTTATGTTGTTCACCTCCGCCTCTAATTCCGAAAGGCGATCGTCTAGCCGCAGCGTGCGCCCATTATACGTCGCCAGATATAATCGTCGGTGGTACCCTGCCGTAACCCGGGGATTCTTCGCACCCCCTGCCGCACCGTTACCATGACCGGTACCTTGGCCAGGAATAGTGCGACTGCCGGGAACTGGGGGCCGTTGAATGTGGTTTCTGTCCATGGGGGGAATTCGCCATAGTCATCACGCTTGGCAGGCGGGTTGGTGATCGCAGTGGCGGGAATCATTTATCTGGTGACGCTGCTGCCCGTCGCCAGTATCGATATTTAGTGATTTCCGCAGTGGTGTGGTTATACCGCCATGAGTCGGTCGCCAGAGCCTCGTCCGTTATTTAGCAGGGTGCACCGCGCGCAGGTGAGGTTGGCTATACGAGGCCCGAGATGGTAGGTGGCCCCGTTACACCCCGTTACAGCTACGTCATATCTTTGAGTCGCCGATATCGCAGTCATTGAAAACCAAGGTTTTTAACCAATGCGTCCTACCCGTGATGACATACGGAGCCGAGACGTGGACACTCACCATTGGATTGGTCCACAAATTTAAAGTGGCTCAGCGGGCGATAGAGCGTGCGATGTTGGGTGTCTCTCTGTCTGATAGAATTCGGAATGAAGCTATTCGACAGAAAACTAGAGTGACCGACATCGCACGGAGAATCAGTACGCTGAAGTGGAAATGGGCCGGTCATGTCTCTAGACGTACCGATGGTCGGTGGAGCCGAAATGTGCTTGAGTGGAGACCGCGACTAGGCAAACGTAGTGTAGGGCGCCCTGCGGCTCGGTGGACTGACGACCTAAGGAAAGTGGCTGGCAGCGGATGGATGAGGACTGCCCAGGACCGGGATGGTTGGCGCTCCTTGGGGGAGACCTACGTTCAGCAGTGGACCGCGATTGGTTGATTGATGACACGTATAGCATCGTGCAGTGTATTTAAACCCTATTTAAAACAACACTTTATGTTTTTTTATGATCAAGCTACCAAAATGACTCTACTCTGCCTGATGGAAAGCATAAGTAGAATCCAAAAGTGGTGGTCACTATCCTCAATGTGAACGTGGATAGAGCAGCATAGTGACATACACTATGGCGGCCTAGTGAGATGCTTTTTCACGCCCCGCTTAAAGGACCCGGGATCATAATGGGAAGGGAACACGTGTGGTGGTAGTGAGTTCCATGTTTTGATCGCTCGACACAAGAAGGAAGAACCGAAACATTGCGTTCGAGAGCGTATGTCTTCGACTCTAAAAGGGTGACTACGAAGGCTAGCACGTGTTGTCCTGTAGGAGAAGGGGGGACTAGATGGAAGAGCTCTTCAAAATACTCCATAAATTGGTGTTCTGAGTCTGGATGTTCTTCGTCTTCTCTTAATGTATGTTTGTGTAAAGTCCCCTGCAATACAGGAATATTTCAATAGCATGAGATGTCTTTTAAAAAAAATAAAAGATTTATAATACTCGTATTTCAATATGAAATTCTAGGAACATAATAATATGTTGTTCAAAACCTTACTTTTCGTATAATTTTACAAGTGTCCCAATACCTTTAATGTTTATATTATCTTACCCTTTTAAATGTAATCGCGGTTTACAATATTTTTTCACGACCTATTACACAGTTCATCCTCACACGTTTCAATTTTGTTGCCATAAATTTATTCTATTTAGGAAGGATGTATGAATAATATTCAATTTACTTCAAAATATATATTTGAAAGGGTTAATCCTAAAAGTTTAATGGACAGGCGACATGGGAAGGACGGGAAGTCGCAAATAAATATTTTTACGCACTGTTTGAAATCAAATATAGATCTAAGTGACATGCGATTGGAAAGGACTCCAGCAGTGGACTGCGATTTACTTTTAATGACAATTTGTAATGGATTCAATCATGATTCAATCAATCTATATAGGTAGACTAAAGGATCTTCTAACAGCATGCCAGAAACAGACATGAGACCCGTGCATGAGACAATGACGTTACCTGTTCTGTACACCCCTCTTTAATCTCAAGTTAAATGAAATCAGAGGGGCTCTTCAGTCAATCAGAGCCTTAATAGCTTTTCAAAGCAACATGAAAATTAAATCCAACCGTATTTTTTAAACGACTTCCAAAAGGAGGAGGTTCTCCATTTCATCGGGTTTTTTTTATTTTTTTATGTATGTACATCGATTACTCCGTCAATTGTGGACCGATTTTGAAAATTATTTTTGTATTCGAAAAAGTATGCTCCCCATGTGGTCCCATGGCCACCATATCAGGATCTGATGATGGGATCCTAAGGAAATCGAAGGAAACCCTCAAATTTACGTGAGCGACTGCAATGAAGTTACGAGCAATTGTCTGCATGCCTTCATATTCTGTAGACATCATTAAATTTTAAATGAAATGATGATGAGAGACTTGAGAAAGACTAAAAAGTGAAAGAAAAAAAAAACTAAGTTTAAAAAAACCGACTTCAAAAACTAAAAAGTATAAAATAACTTAATTTGTATGTGCTACCTATTCATAGGTGTGAAGTTGGTGCCAAGCTAAAATGTAATACCGTACAAGCCAATATGTAAATGTAGTACCGCACTCGCTATATTTCGAGACGAACGTCAACGACAACGACACAATAGACGTGCAATATAATATAATAACAATTTGCAAATTTATATTACCGTAAAATATTGACCTAGTTTTGTGTGTCTTAAATGCGTATGTAAGCGCATTAGTGCAGCTGTAATTATTGGTTTTTGTGCAAAACAATGTACATTGCAATTAAGTGATAAGTTCAGGTGATGAGTAACAGCCCCTTTAATAGGAGCGGCATAACACGCCGGACTCCTCCACCTACGACTCCTTGACAACCTTCACCTGAGCCCTCTGACAGAATGGAAATAATATCAACCTGTGAGATACAGGGGTGGTTCGGATCAATTGAGCAGTGTCTAAGCGAAGTTTGTTCTGTTGCATCTGAAGGCAAGTTGAACTCTGACCTAAAATTGAAGATAAATACCCTTTGCCGTAAAGTAGCATCCGGAGTGGCTCAAATTACTGTACAATATCAGTCACTCAAGCAAAAAGCCCTTAAAGCACATAATTCTTTGCAACATGCTGCGAAAACAGAGGATATAATCGAATCCCTAGCGCAGATCAAGCAGACCATCCAGGAGTCGAGTGAAAAACAGGTACCACCCAGCGCTTCTTTTGCTGACATGGTGAAAAAAGGATCTAGCAACTATATTCGTCCCAGCAGTCTCAGTTCGGTAGTTATTTATCCTAGCGATAACTCGAAATCTAGCGAGGATACCAAGATCATGGTGCAGAAAATAATAAGCCCTGAAGCTATGAAACTCCACGTGCGAGGAGTCCGAAAGACTAGAAACGGCGGTGTTGTCATCAGTACTGAGACCAAAAAAGATATCGAGAAGCTCAAGCAAACTGTCCAACTTGCTGAATCAGGACTTAAGGTTGATGAACCTTACAAGCGCAAGCCTCGTATTATTATTATTGGAGTTCCTACAATAATGTCTGAAAATGAGGTCTATAAATGTTTGTACGAACAGAACATAGCTGAAAAATTCCCTGAATTGACGAAGAACTCCTTTATGACCTCTATAAAACTTAGTCACAAATCAGGCAAAAAAAACGCTAAGACCTGCAATTATATAATTGAGGTATCAGCCGCAATACGTAAAGCTCTTATTTCCCAGAACCGGATATTCATTAACTGGACGTCCTGTCCGGTCAGAGATTTCACGATGGTGACTAGATGCTTCAAGTGTCAACAATACGGACACGCAGCCCAGACGTGCAGAACGGCTACTTCTACATGCGGACACTGTGGTGAAGACGGTCATTCCGTCCAAGACTGCACAAGAAAAGTGGAGCAACCAAAATGTGCAACGTGCCTGCGCTTCAAAAAGCCAAGCAGCCACAAAATGGGAGACACTGATTGCCCAGCTAGACAAGCCGCTGAATTTAGGTATATAATTCCATAGATTATGAGGGCGCCTAAGAGCGTCACATATTTTCTTGTATATATTAGGTCTTTACCTATGAAATTGCCGTTTTATATGCAATAAGTGAAAGTACTTATTTTTTCAAACTTTTTTATTTCTGTTAATCGAAGTAATCACCCGTGCAATCGACGCATCTTTGCCAACGTATTGGCAGTTTATTGATGCCCTTCTTGTAAAAATCAACTGGACGGGAGGCAACAAACTCTTCAAAGGCATTTTGTACTGCCTCTCGGGAATTGAATTTTTTACCCACTAAAAAGTTGTCTAAATTTTGGAAAAGTAATAGTCGGTAGGTGCAAGGTCTGGTGAGTATGGCGGATGAGGGAGAGCTTCCAACTCCAGCTCTTACAGCTTAGAGACTGTCTGTTGCGCAGTATGGGGTCGCGCGTTGTCGTGAAGCAGCATTGCATACAAAACGGCAATTTCATAGGTAAATACCTATTATTAGATCTACCCTTACATTATCTTATGGATATTAATTTATTTACAGAAATAGATAATGTTTCTTTTCTGGGTCTACTTTTATATATTAGGTTAAATAGAGAAATAAGTATTTATAAACTTAATTATGATAGTTGTAAAAACACATTGCACAATTGGTTACAAATTTTGTCGTATGAGCAAACTGATCATTTACTTGAAGTATGTAAATAAATTTATTTTGCTAAGCTGCCTTAGCGCATTATTTCTGACCCACTTATTTCTAGTAACACAAAATTGATATGTATGTTATTAAATTATATTGTAAGCGCTGATTATGTAAATTTAAGTGTATACAAATTGTTTTGTAAGCATTTTCTTCGCCCGAGACACAGATTCAATCTAGTTCGGGCAACTAACAAATAATGTACTTTATTTATAAAATTTAAGAATTTAATTGTAAATTATTGTACTTGTTAACTAAATAAATATTTTATTATTATTATTATTAATAACTTCTTTTGCAAGTCATAGTTTCGAGACTTAGATATAAATTATGATGAAGTTTACAAATAACAGAAACATATTCACTGCGAAGATCAAACGTTCAACATTGGGAACGTTTTCAATAACGAGGCTGTGCCTAAACAAATGTGACAAATATAATGCTCAGACTACTTATTTTGAAATGTTTAGAGATGTCGCTTCTAATCTGAGTCCATCTTTACTAAATTTAAAACTATGTGAATTACACGTTGACTCCGAAGTGACAGCTGTGTATATTCATGATGTTTGTAAAATTTTGAGGTGTTTTTCAGAAAAAAAATACATACTGATTTGTAAATAGAATTTCTAATTTTATTCTAATCGTATCGTATTTGGTTACTAGAGAAGTGTTAGCTTGCCTATTACCTGGTGATAGAATTAACCTGCTAAGGTCGTTCCTCCGTAGGTCGATTCTTATTGGTTTACTTAAAGGGTACGTGCTTACACGAAATTTTGTAAGTATGGATGAATGTTTGTTACTCTTTTACGCAAAAAATACTGAAGGGATTTAGATGAAACTTAACAGTAATATAGCTTATACATCAGAATAACACATATGATACTATTTGCAGTGATAACCGACATATACGCGGGCGGAGCCGCGGGCAACAACTGCATAAATGAACTAGCTTAGAACAGCGCTTGCGCCGTGTTTCACCGTAGGCCCATACCACAATCCCCTACCTTCCCCCCCCCCCCCATCCCCGAAAGGCCGGCAACGCACTTGCTTCTGGTGTTACAAGTATCCATGGGCGGCGGTAATCGCTTACCTTCAGGCGATACGAATGCTCGTTTTTCTGCCTATTCCAAAAAAAAAAAAAAAAAATTAAGAAGGTTTGAACAAAACAAGCCAAAAACAATATGTTTTTACCCGACTGCGAAAGGAGGGTTATGTTTTTCGAGTGTATGTATGTATGTATATTTCTTTGGCACGCCCTAGAGCCTAAACGGCTTATCGTATTTTTATGTGAGTGGTGTCAATAGATTCGTCTTAGTCGTGAGAGTGACACTGGGTACATCAAAATAAAAATAAAAAAGGATTTTTGGCACCAAAAAGTAATATAAAAAAAAATGTTTTCAAAATACATCGAGTGTGGTATCAAAATAAAGATTTCTTTACGGTGATTACGAATATAATATAAAGCTTATATGTTTTTATTGTTAAATATTGACGCAGTCCGGTTTTTCATTTTTAATAATTAGTACTTGTTATATTTGAAACAACATCAGAAGCAATGGAGAATATTCTTTTAAAAAACTCCGGAAACAAACTTTAAGTTCAGTTATCAAAACAGCCTCAAGGCTGTTTACGTCAAAACAGATAAAACCTTGAAGAATAAGAAATGCAGTAAAGTTTAGTATTCAACTTAGGCTCTAACCTTCAAGTCAGATCTTAAATCGAGATTACATAAAGAAGTTTACTTGTAACTTTCAAAAGAAGATTTGTTATAGTTGCGAAACTTTTTAAATTTACTGCTATTATCAAGGTCTTCTGTTACGACATGTGAGATGTATCTACAAAAATTATTTGCTAGGTTGTAATGTAAATATCAGAGGATGGTTGACGCCCGTTACACACATACTCTTTCATATTGTGTTCTGTATTTGGAAAAATGGATGCCAAAAAAAAAAATTGGTTCATCATCATCACCAGAGTAAATAAGTTTATTGCTGGAAAAGGGCATCTCCTTAGAGACTGAATTTTAGCTTCTAAATCACATTTTTGCGAACTACATATTTATAAAATCTTTGAATCCTAATTATTATAAGTGTGAATGTAAGTTTGTTTGTTACGCTTTCACGGGAAAACTATTTAACCTATCATCATGAAACTTTGTACAGTCATATTCTTAGAGGTATTAGACACACATAGGTTACTTTTTATTAAATGCGAGCGAAGCCGCGGGTCAAAGCTAGAATAGTATAAATTAAAGATTAAAAAAAAACGAATATTAAATATTATTCTCACTGTTAAACCACATGACCATTTAGATTTACTTAACTTTTGTAATGATTTTTTCTCTCTTCTCGAGACTGAGCGTCATGGTACCTTCACAATAGTTTCTCAAAGTAAAATAATAATGTAGTGAAACTAACTTCATTTTATCATAGTCCAAATCTTGCACAGAACATTCCGCACTTCCGCACACAACCCCAACGTATATTTTTCTTTGACAATGATTACATTTAGTGATAAGGGGATTTCAGGAACTGAGTCAAAGAGAAACTTTCTTTGTTCATTTTGAGAGTAATATGTTTGATGATGTACCTACTTATACGTTTACTTTCACATAATATTGTACGTGAAGATGAGAACACTGTTCACATATATATTACATCTATTACAAGTAAATAAAACCAAAACGTCTATTGTCATATTGAAAGTAAATACAGTACCTACTTTTAAAAAAGTTTTTCTTTTTAATTTTTGGTTGTTTTTCTCAGGAGCTTTCAAGCTGAAAATCATATGAAATACTCAAGTCTATTGTCCCTTAGAGCTGTGAAAAAATTAAACTTCTAAGCCAACGCCATCAAAAGATACAGCCGTTTATGCTGCAAATTTTCGATACTTGCAAGCGAATCAAAACCTACAGGGAACCTCCCATTAACTCAGAATCTTTAAATTTGGTACGAAGCAAAGTCTTATAGCACAGATAAAGGAAAAATTTCGAAAAGCATAAATTTGTAGTTACATTATAACAAGCCGCTTATGTTAGAAAATTTTCGACACTCGCAAGGAAATCAAAACCTACAGGATACTTCCCGTGAACTCAGGATCTTGAAATTTAGTACAAAGCAACGTCTTATAGCACACATAAAGGAAAAATTGCGAAACATTTAACTTTTTAGAAACATCATATAACATTTTTTTTTTTAACTTACTACCCCTTTCCTCATGAAGGCGTAGAGGTATTCAATTGAAATACATATCAAATACCCATGTCTATAATACCTTAAGGCTGTAACAAAATCAAACTTTAATCAAAATCTACAGGGTACTTCCCGTGAACTCAGGATCTTGAAATTTGGTACGAAGCAACGTCTTATAGTACAGATAAAGGAATTGTTGCGAAAAGCGTAAATTTTTTGTTACATCATATAATAAAAATATTTTTTTAAATTTTAAACTAGCTACCACTTCCTTCATGAACGCGTAGAGGTATTCAATTGAAATACATATCAAATAGCCATGTCTATAATACCTTTAAGCTGTAACAAAATCAAACTTCTATGTTAACGCAATCACAAGAAACGGCAATTTTAGCCCCATATTTTGAAACTCGCAACTACTCGCAAGGGTATCGAGACATAAAGGATACTTCCAGTCAATCTAGAATCTTGAAACTTGGCATGAAGCAACGTTTTTTAGTACACATAAAGGCAAAATTTCAAAAACCTTAAATATTTAGTAACATCACTATTTTTAATAATTATTAAATTATTTAAATGCCTGTTTTCCCTTTTCCTCTTTTATCCGTGGGAGAGCTACGCTTCGGCATGAATGGGCCGGCTCGACCGGAGCGAAACAGCGCTTGCGCTATGTTTCACCGAGTGAGTGAGGATACTGGAGGCAAATACCCCAACCCCTCCTCGTCCCACAAAGGCCGGCAACGCATTTGTGACGCTTCTGGTGTTGCCTATGGGCGGCGGTAATCGCTTACCATCAGGCGATACGTCTGCTCGTTTGCCCCCAATTCCATAAAAAGAAAAAAAAACGTGTAGAGGTATCAAGTTGAAATTCATATAAAATATTTTGAAACTCGACTCGCAAGGGAATCAAAACCCAAAGCCTACTTTCCGATGACATAGAAAATTGAAATTTGGTAAGAAGCAATAGCTTACAGCACAGGTAACAGACAAATTCAGAAAAATTTTGGCACTTGGCCGGTTTTTAGACCAAAGTAAAAAAGTAAAGCTACAATAAAAACCACGAGGCTCCACTGATCTTTTAGTAATAACATTATTCTTCTTTATTTGTATAAAGAAGAATAATGTTATTACAGGGAGGTAATAAAAAGAAGTCAGGGATTGTTGTTTTCTTTTTAAAAGACAACTCCCGCTTTAGGAATAAACATCCTGTGTCGCGGGGGACTTTACAGACATACATGAAATGGACACAATTAACAGCCAGACTCAGAACAATAATTTGTGGATCATACAAAGTGTTGTGTGTGAACCCACAACACTTAGCGAATTGGCAAGCGGCGTGGCGACTGCCTAAACCACTAGGCCAACTGTGCAGTCAAATTAATCAGCCGGACACCCTGTGGCTTAGAATAGGTAACAGATGATATGTAAGAAAAAAAACATCAACATATTATTTACGAAACAATTTTCGTTTATTTTTGCAAAAAGCATTTGATTACACGCACGTTTTAGGTAAATACCTAAAGGTTAAAGTTGCACCACGCATCATTATTTTAAAAATAATTTAAACAATTTCACTATAGCAATAATAATACAATAATAATTAGATTTCTTCTATATTTTTATCACATATGGCAATAAAATGAATATTTACAACTTTACAAAATAACTTTTTTAGTAAAATCTCAATTAAACTATATTAAAATTAATATTAAATAATAGGATTTTGGTGATTCACCTATTAATTAAATTATTATAAATAGATAGGTAACGTCACAGTGTTATAGGATGCAACTGACCAAACAGGAAAGTGTTTTAGAAGCACTAATTTTATCTATAAAAACTTCAAACAAAACAAAAAATAAGAGCATAGAATAAGGAGTATTAACTCAATCCTCCAAAAATTTTCAAAATGTAAGTTTGTTTTTTTAAGCTATTGCATAGCTTTTATCACGGGCTTTGAGCGCGGCGACCGAATCAAAAAAATCCGTAACGAAAATAAAACTTAACACCCGAAGCTCGCACGGATCGAGCCGAGCTGCTTCGAAATCGGACGAATACGTAAGCAGCTGTTTGTGTGAAAGTATATAGGTATCTATCATATCTCTATAATGCCACACTCACCGCACGTGGACGCCGTAAGTTTACATGTTCAAAGAAAAAAAAATACTGCATAAATAGAAATAAATAAATAATTATAATTGCGTAAGTTGATAAAAAATGCTATGCAATAGCTTTACCGCAACCCCAAGTGCCGCACGTATTTTTGACCTGTCCTGTAACCCTCTAAATCACAATATCTAAATTCGAAGTTTAAACAATATTACTTTATAATATTAAGAAAAGAATTTACTTAACGTTTAAAATAAATACAATCTTCACTTCACACTTTTCTTTCTATTAGAAAAAAAATATAATTTATTGTTGATTTTCTTCTAAAAAATTATTGGATGGAGTTAATCGACTTTGATCTAAAACTCTTTATATTGAACACGTATAAAAATGATTTACAACATGTAATATTAGTAGAAGTAACTATTCTATACACAGATCTACTTATTACATATATTACATATACTGTATTTTAGATACATAGTATTGCTGCGTATTATACTAGTACGGCTAGTGGGATTAACTACTTTGTAAAAAATTAAATCCACCAAATGCCTACATCATATATATATAGTTATATTAGTAATGACAAACATTAAATTTTATGTACAGATTTTCCAATTCACGTTAATAAATTAGTCTACAAAATTCTAACACATATGATCTTGATTTACTTCAAGCTAATATATTTGAAGAGAGGGAAACGGATAAAAAAAGTGGACGGATTTAAAGAAACGGTAATAAATAGCGTTTTGATTCACATTAAATTGAAAAAAAAAAACCTTTAAGAATAGTATATCTGGCTTCAATGTGCCTACAATAAGAAATACCAATTAACGGACCACGGTCCGAATCCGACCTTTTTAATGAGCACACAGTAAATTTAAGAGTGGTGGTCATCATACTCATTGCGAATGCAGAAAATGCAGGCATGGTGACCCACACCATGGCAGCCTAGCGATGCTTCTGCATCATTGGGACTCAAATTGTAAAGCAACTTTTTTAGAGAAATTTAACTAAAAATATATTTCGATCTCGTCTTACCGATAACTATTTCAAGAATTTAATGGAAAAAATTAAGTCAGTTACTAATAATTACAAGTTTTAACAAAGAACCGACTTCAATCTGGACCAAATTTAAATGGGACCATTCAGGAAGCACCAGCTTTCAAATAAAAAAAGAATCACCAAAATCGGTTCACCCAGTCCAAAGTTATCAAGTAACAAACATAAAAAAAATACAGTCGAATTGAGAACCTCCTCCTTTTTGAAGTCGGTTGAAAAGATGACGAAATGATATTAGGAAAAAAAATGTTTTTATATAAACATAATATAAGATATCTTTCGGCGTATAGTAGGTAAGTATTGTTAGAGAGTTGTAGTATCTAAAGATGTCACAACCATTTATTATTACTTTTTTTTACAATTACAGCCAGTATGTGATCTCCGCACACACGTAACACTCAGAATTGCCTATACAATAATTTCACTAAAAATTACATTCTAATTTCTTCTAGTTCATTTACATATACTTTGAGCCTATGTTACTTATTCAAAAGGAAGACACATTGAATTTACAATAGCGAATGTCTTAACAATTGTTGCTTGAAAAAATAATAATAATAATTTTTTTTTCTAACTTTTTGAACATAATACTTATTATTAAAAGTCAACATAAAAAAAATTAATAACTTATTTACAAAAACGCAAACGGAAAGCTAATAGATTAAAAAAATAATTAAATATCTTCTTCAAACAACAATTCCACGACAGTTCATGAGAACGCGGTAATATTAGCTAATGCGGTTAATATGGACATTGACACGACTAAATGAATATTTAATATATAAGGATACAAGGGAATTGGAAAATATTCATTTTTAACCACAGACTCAATATTCAAGTTAAGTCTAGTTTTAGTAAAAGAATTAAAGAAGAGAAAATATTTTAAAAATTTTAAAATGGAAGTGTAAGTCTAAAATCGAAATTTAAAATAAAAGGTAGATATTTTTATTTTTTTTATTACTACCGTGCAGTAAAAAGTGTAAAAAAATTACAGTGCCGAGGAGCGGCAAAGTACTTTTCAAAGAAAAAAATACTACATTTGTTTTTTTTACATCAATCGGAAATTTTATTAAAGTCGAAAGGAAAGAATAGCGAACAGTGCCAATTTTAGTCAAGTTAGTAACGGCCCTTGCACACTAGATACTATTTGCAATCAAATCTTGTAACACAAGTAATATGTACACGTCATCACTGTTGAATCACAAGATTTTTAAAAGGAAAGTGTGCGCAGACCATAATTCCATACAACTATAAACATTTAAGAACGATGAGTTTGACACAACACTGACACATCAAATCTAACGGGTTTGTTATTTAACCGTAGCACATCAATAATTATTTTAAAATCCTTTTTTTCTATTGAAGCGTTATTTGTCCCCATTATAGTATCTTCCTATTTAAAATTTAAATTAAATCGTAATTGTAATCCTAACTGACTGATATAACTATTTACGACTAAGCTAACTATAAGTCTGTCTATTAATTACTTCGTATATCTATAACATTCATTTATTTATTCTACAAAAACAAACGTAAACTATCGTAAAAATTACAAATGAAAAATTTTTTTTAAATTTATTTTTCGAAAATATAACAGAGTAGATAAAACGTATATTTCTTGACTTTGTCAATAATTTTCTTTTATATCTTCTTTAAAAGTAAGTTGAAAACAAAGAAGAAAACATTTTTTAAAATAATACTAACCTTAAGAAGATTAAAACCAACATGTTATAAAATTTATGAACTAGACGTTTACCTGTGATTCGTTAAAATAGTCGGATTTTAAAATACTAATTAAATGAACTACCTACTGTACAGTATTAATAATTTAGTTTAATTTAATTTCATAAACTTTTCTATATTTACAACACTTTGGCCTTTCATCAAGTTTAAAATCTTATAATTAGGCCCTTATTTTTATTAGATAATGATTTAAATATTTTTTTACAGTGGAATGATTCTATTAAATTAATATTTTTATTGATCATCAAAACTAGAAATGTGACGAAATCAAGCCAAAAATGCCGTAACATGATTAAGTATCTGCTAACAAATAACAAGGTTTTTGGATTTCTAGACATGTCTTTGGTATATTATAGTATGAAAATTCTTAGAAATTAATATGTTAAATGAAATACATATTTGTATACATATATTTACAGTTTCTTATTATCAATATTTTACCCAGCGCAATTTTGTTATATAAATTAGAACTCTATTGCTGCGGATTTAAAGCTATTTCACTATGATTGATTGCTATTACATTTTGTTCAATAAACTGTAAAGTCAATTACAATAATTTACTAACTACAAACATTATAACTATATGTACAATTTAATACTAATTTATGAAATACTTTAATTTAATACTTATGTATTGCAAAATGAAGGATTAAGGAAACGTATCCATTTGTGCTACGAAAGATAGGTCTCTAGATAGATATCATAGGTAGAAAATATAATTTGGTTTAAACATTGATAGTATTAAATAACTGGTAATCATTATCTACCCTCACCTTACTTGAAAAAAAAAACGATTAATCGATAATCATTATTGCTTTTATGACCCTATTTGAATTAATAGTCAATAATTCATTTCGTCTACATTAAAGTATTATTGGCAGAATAGGTGAAACACGATATTTACAGTTCATATACTTGATCGACAGCTCTATATAAATCACATTAACTTTGGGAATAAGTACATCAATGTCCTTAAATACTTCGTTGAGACTTTAATAGGCCTCTTAAACTGCTGTCTCTTTAGACAGTGGTGGTATTCAAAGGGATGCCAAATCCGAAGTTCTTCTAGAAGGAACGGGCACTCTTAGTTGCGTTGATCCTCTTCGATCTAATCTTTCCATTGCATCCAAATCAGACGCACTTCGTTTACAAAAACTACAGAACGCGCACGCTAAAGTGTTTTTAAACGCGTTACGAAAGTCTCTATTAAAATATGCGTAAATTATAGGGTTTAATGCAGAGTTGAAGTAACCAGTCCAAAACATGATCACGTTTACAACTTCTGGCACATTGCACGTATCACACAACGATGTTGACACGTAGTATAAGAAGAACGGGAGCCAACATAGGATGAAGGCACCCATTATGATGCCAAGGGTCCTCGCTGCCTTGTGTTCTCTTTTCATTTTAAGGATATTCCTATCTTTCGTTGGTGTTGTCGCATTAATATGTAATGCGCCATTTTTATCACCAACATCTCGAGAAGGTCTATGCATGAGCATGGCATTGCCAGCTCGTGCGTACAGATTCTTCTCCTGTCGATTCGCTTCTTGAAATATAGCGTAATATGTGAATAACATTATAGTGCAGGGGATCCAGAATGAGATTGAGCTGGATATTACTGCATACGGCTTGTTGACTTTGAAATTGCATTGGTCATTTTGTTGCACTAAGTAATCACTGGTTGTGTACCAGCCCATAAAAATCGGTACGTACGATATTGTGATTGGACTAAGCCATGTCGCTGCTAACATAATGTACGCCATCTGAAACAAAGATACCAAATTATTAAAGAAATATTATAAGCATATCTAAATATTATGGTACTAACAGCAGACCGTGGGAGAGCCACGCTTCGGCATGCATGGGCTGGCTCGACCGGAGTGATACCACGGCCTCACAGAAAACCGGTGTGAAACAGTGTTTCACCAAGTGAGTAAGGATACCAGAGGCAAATACCCCAACCCCTACCCCCATCTCCCTCCTCATCCCCCAAAGGCCGGCAACGTACTTGTGACAGCTCTGGTGTTGCGGGTGGCTATGGGTGGCGGTATTCGCTTACCATCAGGCGATATGTCTGCTCGTTTGCCCCCTTTTCCATAAAAACATACATTAGGTATGTTAGTACATGTGGTAGTATCAACTACTAGTTAGAGATTTTATATAAAGCCAAGTTACAATAGCGAGACAGCTCGATATAGAGCCGACTAAAGTAGATAATTTATTTAAATCAATGCACAGAGACGATCAATGAGGAAATGGAAAAATAACGATGTTCAATACTAAGAATTGGATCCACAATACGATGGTCCTAACCTCAGTATAGGACTAAGTCTTGATTTAGCAGAAGCTGAAGACGACCATGACCACCTGTTGTGACGCCACAACCTTCAATACTGAAGTGTACTGAAGAACGTCTATATTGGGCTCCTACTGGGCTACTCATAAATTTATTCACGCAAAATGATGATATAAATGTCTTTCTTCACATTCGTTTAATTATTACGACGGTTTTGAATACTCGTAGTTAGTTAAGACAGTCGTAATTTAAGCGTAAGTCACAACTGACAACTACATATTAGTCGTTACTTACACTTAAATTGAAACCCAGATTTAGTAGATTTAGGATTTTTTTAAAATTAAGTTTCAATATAAAATAGTCCAAAAACCAGTTTTAAATGTTACTTTGTTATTTATATTGTCATGTATGGATCTATTATACAATTTATAATAGATGTGTACTTCTATAAAATACGTGTTCAAAAATTTTAGAGAATTATTTTTAAATAAACGTTATACTTACTAGTAAAATAAGAACTGAAACAATGCACAAAAATATACTTTTATTTTACCTTTATTCGGAGTTACTTAGTTCTAAAATGATTGAAAAAATAGTGACGCGGTAACAGATAACCAACAAAATTGTTTCCAATTTGTATATTTTTGTCTGTTTTGCTTTGAATGTATCATAAAGTAAAAAAAGAAATATTTGATTTACCACTTTTTTGAGATATATTAAACACACAATACAAGTATTGCTAATGAATGAATAGTATGAATGGGTATTCTAAAACTTTGAACTATTTATTTATTTAAGGACTGTATATAAATGGTAGATGTTGTTTTCCAGTAATGAATAAATCCCAAATTATAGCCTTTATCAGTCGAAACAAGTAGTATTCCGACCACATACATTCTACTTCATAGTAATCGATTCCTACTAACAAGAGCCCTAAACAAAGAAAGATTTATTATTACCAATCGAGATGTACGTGTTTAAACAGGCGAGCTCATATTGGCTGATATTCCTTTCACAGTAACTGGTTCTATTTACTAATAACAGGCAACTCAACCAATACCAAGTAGTTATTATCTTTTGAACCCTAGCATCTATACTTATATAGTTATGTAACAGGTTCAATTCTGTACATTAAAGATATTTTGAATTATTTTTTTGGACGGCTCTCTATAATCGAAGCTAAAACTGTCTGTCTGTCCGTCTTTCTGTCTGTCTGTCTGTCTGTATCTTGGCCGCACATCACGCTGAAACGACTGAATGGGTTCAAATGAAACGTGGCATGATTTGAGTTGATACTACGAGGTAGGACATCGGATACTTTTTATCCCGAAATTCAGCACGGTTTCTTGGAGAGAGGGAATGAAAGTCAAAATATGTACTTAGTAGTAATTCAATAACACAGTCCGATTTCTTTCATTCTTTATTTGCTAGAAAGAAAAAAAATAAAAGATAACGTGAAAAGTCTTTTTTTTGTCTGCGACTGTACGCTGCCTGTGGGAAGCTGAGACAGAAATGTAAATATGATTGTACGAAGTTCGCCGGGTCAGCTAGTTTTTAATAAAAAAGCTTGTAGCGTACTTCTGCAAATTATATATTTGCAATAAGAAAATAAGGTCCATTTAAAAAAAAATCGGCATTAAATGTATATGCTACTTAATCTACTTAAAAGTATAGTTTTAATAGTTACGTAAAAAATTGTGTTAAAATAAAAAAATGAAAGTGTATTTCGGTAATATTCGATTATCCGTGGGGGTTTCCATGGGAACTGTTTTTCAAAGAATCAAGCATCCTGTCAAAATGGTTTGTGTATGTGCTTGCTTGTGTAATGAGTATAATGCAGCAGGACGCGGTAGCACACATACACGTCTAAACATCTTTATGGAATAAAATAAAGATAATTAACATACCTTTTTTGTCATTTTGATAGGATATTTCAATGGCTTCACAATAGCGTAGTATCTGTCCACCGATATACAACATAGATGCAAAATAGACGTTGATGTAAAGTACACGTCCGAGGAGTTCCACAGGTCACAAATTGTTGGGCCGAACAGCCATCTGTTGTTGAATTGTACACTGAAGTTAAACGGCATCACGGCCATCGCTACTAGAATGTCTGCGAACGCTAGGGAGACGACGAAGTAGTTGGTGATTACACGCAGCTTTCTGGGGACAAAAATAAATTATATACACATAAAAGTTTTTATTCTATACTTCTGTGAAAAAGTTCGACTAATTTCGGCCTTGATGGGGGCCGAACTCAGTCGGCCGGGACAGGATTGGCGACGGTATCAACCGTTTATTTATGGTAGATATTTATAAATAAACGCTTGTGGATACATGCGATTGAGGAGTTACACGTGCGTTCGTATAATTAGTGTCTCGTATTAATAGAATAAGAGGCAAATGGATTGGCCTTCGGTAATTTCACTGTCTCGGTGAAAACTGACAAAATGATAGTTTAGTCCGTTTTTTGTTTCCTTGGTATCACTTCAGCAGAATCATATATGCTGAAGTATGGCTCTCTCACTTATTTACTAAAAGTTTTACTTAAATTCAATCATTAACAGTTTTTAATACTCCAGACCCATTGAAATAGGGTTTGTGTCCAGTTTTCCATTTATTTGCAGTGTTATTATCTTGCCTAGTTTGCTCCTTAAGTCGATTCTTTTGACACCTAGGGGATGCATAACGATGGTGACTTTCCATATGTGTAATCCATCACCACGTGAACAATACGGACTTGAATTCAGCTTCTATTGCTTGCTCGGCTTGCACCGTAAATACTCTTATTACTCTGTAAATAGCAGTTTAAACTACGTTTAGCAGAATTTTGGTACTGCCTACCCTGGAGACATAAATGTGAATACCTATATTATAATAGGTCTTTACCTATGAAATTCCTTCACGACAACGCGCGACCCCATACTGCGCAACAGACAGACTTCAAGCTGCAAGAGCTGGGGTTGGAAGCTCTCCCTCATCCGCCATACTCACCAGACCTTGCACCTACCGACTATTACTTTTTCCAAAATTTAGACAACTTTTTAGTGGGTAAAAAATTCAATTCCCGAGAGGCAGTACAAAATGCCTTTGAAGAGTTTGTTGCCTCCCGTCCAGCTGATTTTTACAAGAAGGGCATCAATAAACTGCCAATACGTTGGCAAAGATGCGTCGATTGCATGGATGATTACTTCGAATAACAGAAATAAAAAAGTTTGAAAAGATAAGTACTTTCACTTATTGCATACAAAACGGCTATTTCATAGGTAAAGACCTAATATGTATGGTTATACATGATACACAGTAAGATATACAGTTATTTTTAGTGTGAAATTGTAACAGAAACTTATTTGAACTGGGTCAAATGTGCGTGAATAAGTCATTTGTGATGTCATTCCCGCGTCCAATGTTGTATCAAAATAGACTGGTGGTAAGGGATAAAGGATAAAGAAGTTTTGATTGCTTTGGGGAAAGTTCTAGGCGGCCGTTGGCAAATACTACGCGTCTGGAATCGTAAAGGTTGTATTACATTGAACTTTTGTATGTTTTGGAGGTAAGGTTATTGTTAATCTTAAAAAGGGATAATTCACACATTATGCTATATTTAAGCACTTTTTTACACGTAAATAAATAGTTCAAAAAGGCAACTTTCGTAAATAATCACATACAGCTAGTGGTGAGAGTTGGACAATTTATTCTAAATCGCGATGTATACCTGAGGGCTTGTTGCTTAATTGTAACAAAAATAAATATTATATTTATTAAATCTTTACTTAACAACGATATTAATTTTACGCTACAAAACCTCTATTTTAAATTATTAATTAATTTGTACAAATTAATAAAGAAAACAATAGTACGCATCGTTACGTGTGGTTAAAAGTTAGCGACGCCGATGCTTCCAGATACAATGTATTTCGGTTATTATTCATACTTTGTGTTCTTTTTTTAATCATTCCATCGGTATACCTATATGTAGGTTTTATCGCGGGAGAGCCACGCTTCGGCATGCATGTTTGTTTCACCTTAAAAATTCATATTCTAATAATATTATAGGTTATCTTTAAAATTAATTTATTATATACTACGAGCTGAGCCGGCAAACGTTGCTTTGCCATAACAAAATTGGGTTATCAAAAATAGATATTGGTCGATTCTCAGACCTACCCGATATGCACACTAAATTTCATAAAAATCGGTCCAGCCGTTTCAGAGGAGTACGGTAACTAAAATTGTGACACGAGAATTTTATACATAAGATTATCATGTCACATTGTTGCTCGCGATGAATTCGAAACGATCCAACCGATATTACCGCTTTTTTCACGCGTGCTAGGATAATTAACATCACGTTTTGATCAGTAGGAGTCGAGCATGAATAGAGACGTAAACGAAGTTGCGTGGTTCAGCTAGTATTAAATAAAGAAATCCTTATAAAATCGCACAGAAGATCACCGTAAAATGACGACAGCGTTCGTGCTGTCGTGTTTCGTTGGTGAGTGCGAGACCAAAGGCCCAATGATGCAGAAGCATCACTAGGCCGCCATGGTGTGGGTCACCACCATACCATGCTGCATTGTCTGCATTCGCAATGAGTATGGTGACCACCACTCTTGGATTCTCCTTATATTTTCCATCAGGCAGTGCAGAGTCATTATGGCGGGACCATGAATTAAAAAAAAAAGAAATGAAATTTTCACTTCATTTCATAATTTAATATTTTAGTACGAAAAGTAACCTCATTAGTGTCTGTTCTAATATTTCATTTAAAACTTAAGAAATTAAACAGTTTAATTTAAGGATAAACGTTCATCATTCGTAATACCTTCAAAACTAATTCAAGACAGACAAGTCTTAGCTGAGGTAGGGTCAGTTTACTTTGAAGTAGAATAACTTTGATTTTAATTAATGTTTTGTACTTTTAGAAAAGACCTTAGACAAGATCATTTTCTTTATGAAATTAAAACATAAATAAAGGATTACATCAAAGAGAAAACTAAAAACTGCAAAAGTTTTATTTTTATTTTGTGTTTTATTAAAGTCGCATGCTACACCATAATAGTTATTTGTTATACAAGAGTGCAAAGTTGCTTTTAACCGCGTGCTCAATTTTGATAAGCGAGCAAGCGAAGGATTCTAATCTACTCATAAATTAGAATCCTGAGCGTTAGCGAGGGAATCAAAAGAGGACAAGGTGAAAAATCTTTGCACTCGAGTGTAACACGTAACTTTTCATTCCACCTCAGCGAGGAAATGACTAAATGCAAAAAAGCATTTACAATCACAAAATACTAAATTAAAAAAAAGTACACCAATAAGGTTCTGAGTCTTAAGTTTTTAACAAATTAAAAAAGGTTGTATGATAAATTCGGCACCATGGAGAAAGAAGTAAATAGGTTTAATGATGTTTTGAATTCACAAACTTAGGGCACACGATGTTCTAAATTCAATTTACTTTATCCTCTAGCGGATAAAAACGGCTTTTACACTCAGATATCGAAGAGCAAAAATACTCTTTCCGAGATGGGAGGATGAAAAATAATTTTACATCACACCATACTAACATTATAGGTAACTATATTATATATTTCATGGCTAAGCCACTGAACTGATTTGGATGAATTTTGATATAGATTGACCCTTAGCAAACACATAGGCTACTTTTTGCCGCGACAACCGATATACACGCGGGCGGAGCCACGGACAAAAGTTAGTTCTCAAGAAATACTTTATCTAAAACAAAAGTAAATAATAATCATCTCATCATCATGACAACTGACTCGTAGTTGCAATGATCGGCGGGTTTAATGAACAAATAAAAAAAATATCTTCATCTTGATTCTCGGATTACGTAGGGAGGACTTGCCTAAAGAGTGACATTAAATTTTTCTTTGTATACGATAACTATAAGAGTAAGTAAATTTGAGGTTGATATTTTTCTATAAATTTACAAACAAAGCTAACAAAAATGCATATTAAATAAATACTAACCTATGTCTCATAACACTGACGATGACAAGCATATTGCCCAACACTGCCATGATGACGATCAGTAGTAGTACTGACATCCGTAGCTTGAAGAATATCGAATGGGTGAGGTCATCATGATTGGCCTCTGCGACTGTGGTGTTACCAGTCGCATTGACCGTCGCGTTTAGTGCCGCGTGCTGGTCAAAATTTAGGAGATCCATATGGGGTGTCCTGGAGAAGAAAACACGTGTTTAGTTCTTAATATTTTCCATGAATGATTCCGCAATGATATTACTGTGGATATACCCTTCGTCGTTTTCTGTAGGCCTAGCAATTTTTAATCTTTGAGGATGGTAGGTTAAGAACTAAAATATATTAATGAAATATATTCTTCATTAATAATTCCTCAGTGACATTACTTTGGGTTTACCCTTTATTGTTTCCTGTAGGTCTGGGTATTGCCTACAAACTTCAAATATTTATAGTACATAGGTTAAAAATTTAACTTTTTATCCCGACTACGGCAAAGCCAAATAGGGGGGTAATAGTTTTGGCATTCTATGTAATTATGTTTGTATATTCTACAGTAGCGGTTTAATCACAGAACCGATTTTTATCAAAGAGGTATCAATAAAAAAGTAAAAATGGCCCGGATGGCAAAGGATATAATTATTTTATCAAAAACATTTTACTTAGTCAGGTTATAGTTTATATCTATACTAATATTCTAAACATGAAAGTTTGTAGGTAGGTATGGATGGATGGATGGATGTTTGTTACTCTTTCACGCAAAAAGTACTGAACGGTTTTGGATGAAACTTTACAGTAATATAGCTTATACATCAGAATAACACATAGGCTACTATTTGACGCTATAACCGACATATACGCGGGCGGAGCCGCGCGCAACCACTAGTGTAATATATTTTCTTGTATCTTATTTCGACAGAAAGGTAAATATAAATTCTAATGCTATAAAAAATATAAAAGGTCATTGTAAAAAGAATATTATTTTAATTTTGTGATAAGAAATTTCAGGGTATTCCATAAAATAGCATTACTTGTACCGGAAAACCTTTAGACATTATTTTCGGGCAAATCAAGAAATTATATATCCACTTACATTTTTCGCCCCCTCACTTTTGACATTTAGTGACATCTAATTAAGTCTATATTTGAACACAAAATTAAAATATTTATTTCAAATTGAATCTTTGATCCAGGTCCAAGACACACCTCTTCTCTTGTCCACTCTTCCTTTGCTGTACAATCTATTCTCCTATGGAATGTGCTTACGTTTGAGATCAGGATATCAACAAATCGCGACAAGTTTAAAGCCATAGTTCGAGAATATTTCAAGAAACAACTAACAGAAATATTGTCATGACCTCGTCACCTCAGATATTATTGTATTTATTTTTATTATGTAAAATATATAAACCATATATATATGAATGTATGTCTATGTATTTTAAATAGCATTAGTATTATCTAAATGTTAGTGTATATTATCTTAAATGCCTATCATACATATGCACCTGCCTTGTCCCTTACTGAACCAACTGTTTGACTGGTAGATAATGCCAGGTGGCATTAAGTCCGCCTCGTGCAATTGTAATGCAGGAAGAATAAATAAATAAATAAATCTTGAAATATTTATTAGAAAGACATTTGTTAGTTTCTTGTTAAACATATTTTAAGTGGACTTCCGTTGACCGTGGGAGAGCCACGCTTCGGCATGAATGGGCCGGCTCGACCGGAGTGATACCACGGCCTCACAGAAAACCGGTGTGAAATAGTGCTTGCGCTGTGTTTCACCGAGTGAGTGAGGATACCGGAGGCCCATACCCCAACCCCTCCCCCTATCTTCCCCCCCCATCCCCCAAAGGCCGGTAACGCACTTGTGACGCCTCTGGTGTTGCGGGTGTCCATGGGCGGCGGTAATCGCTTACCATCAGGCGATACGTCTGCTCGTTTGCCGGTCTATTCCATAAAAAAAAAAAAACTTCGCAATTAAAAACCGTCGAGAAATGCTTTGCAAAATATTTTATCTCATCTTGTGAATATCCCTTTCACTAAAAGTTGAACCCAGAGTTAAATTAATTTAAACTGTGTTAATGTATTTATAATTAATAAATTAAATTAAAAAGCTTTTTAAAAACAAGCTTTTACTGGAATGCCTTGAGACGAATCAAACGAGTCCATATTCGATGATGTTGCGACGTTTTTTACATAGTTCCTATGGCCACCTTCCAGCTCCAGCATCAGATCAGATCCATATCATTATAATATTGTATTGTCACGCTGTGTACATGTGCTTGCAAAATTTCAGCAAAATCGGTTGAAGATGTCTGCTTCAAAATTGAGTTGCAAGGTTCCACCCGAACATGCAAGCATACATACGTACATACATTGCAAGTTAATAAAAAGCTTGTAAAATACGCCCTGATTTTGAATCGAAATAATTACGAGTATACTGTGTGTAGTATATTATGCTTACAAGTTAAAGAAGGTCCAGCAACTATTTTTCTTTTTTTCAGTCTGTTTTTAATGGTTTCCTTTTGGATAACTTCTCTGTATTTTCAGTTAGCTTTGGCCGAAACGTTTTTGGAGTACTGACCGAATCCAGAAAGATAAAAAGTAATGAAATGAAATGAATTTTTCTTCTTCCAATATTATATCTAGCTTCGCTATGTCCAGCTGTACATCCTACGTCCTCCTACGTGTTGTAATTTTATTCTAATAACTCCTTATATTCCCTTAATGCGTAGATCTTATAAAACACCTACACAATTCGACATCGATATTATTCGCTTCGGTAATTACTTACAAGGGGTATTACTTTACTAATTGGGTTGTAAGGTATTGTGTTTGCTGCGAGATTTGTTGCTCGAATTTCATTCATGCCAATGAGATAAAATGAAGTTAAGAAATCGTACGATACGTCTATTTTTAACCGACTTCAAAAAAAGGACGAGGTTCTCAATTCGACTGTATTTTTTTTATTTTTTTTTGGTTACCTCAACTTTTGACTGGGTGAACCTGGGATTTTGATAATTCTTTTTTTTATTTGAAAGCTGGTGCTTCCCGAATGGTCCCATTTTAATTTGGTCCAGATTGAAGTCGGTTTTTTTTCGTTAAAATTTGTAGGTAATTATTAACAGAATAATTTTATTGATATAGATGTTAAATGTTTGGAGACAAACTATGATTTATTGTTTTTCTCCGAAGCCGAAAAATGACATTTGTTAGATATGATTGCTCGACCGGAGTGACACCACGGCCTCACAGAAAACTGGTGTGAAACAGTGCTTGCGCTGTGTTTCACCGAATTAGTGAGAATACCGGAGGCCCATACCCGAACCCTTCCCCATCCCCCAAAGGCCGGCAACGCACTTGTTACGCCTCTGGTGTTGCGGGTGTCCATAGGCGGCGATAATCGCTTACCATCAGGCGATACGTCTGTTCGTTTGCAACCCTACTGCATAAAAAAAGGGGCAAAACCGGCAAATGTTTTAAAATAAATTTATAAAGATATAGCTAAATAAATTAGCTTCGAACGGAACTATAAATATCTATGTAAAACCACAGAAAGTAGTTTTTTTTTATTAAGTAGCTTTCTGTAAGGATACTTACAAAGCTGTAAATGCATTGTAGGATTGAGTGTTAGCAGTTGACTTAAGAAAGCAGAATATTACCAAAAACGTTTCATACAGCTAAAAACATATTTCTATCCCAGATTGATTTATTTCTGTCTGTGTTCTGAACTCCTGACTAAGTTTTCTATATTCTAGACTAGTTGTTGCCCGCGGCTCCGCCCGCGTACATGTCGGTTATCGGTTATCCAAATCCGTGCAGTAGTTTTTGCGTGAAAGATTAACAAACATCCATCCATCCATTCATCCATCAATCCATCTATACTTACAAACTTTCGCGTTTATAATATTAGTAGGATGAAGTTCCCAAGGCAAATAATTACAGGAAATATATCTCATGAAGGACGGCACCGTTGACATAATCATAAATAAGTTGAGCTTGACCCTTGTATCTTTCCCAAAATTATTATTTCCGGCAGTCCTTGTAGCCTCAATAGTGAGTTCATCACATATATAATCAAAAGGAATCAGTTCTTTAAATAGAAAAAAAAACTATCTCTCCACTGTGCGAAAGATTTTTTATTAGAACCCCAATTAATGACCTGATCCTTCGCCTACCTTTTTAGTTCCTACTTCAAAAGGAAGTTATCAATTCGACTGTATTTTTCATAACTTTCGACTGGGTGAACCGATTTTGATGATTCTTTTTTTATTTCAAAGCTGGTGCTTGCCGAATGGTCCCATTGTAATTTGGTCCAGATTGAAGTTGGTTTTTTTTTTGTTAAATTTTGAAATTATTTTTAACCGACTTCAAAAAAGGAGGAGGTTATCAATTCGACTGATTTTTTATGTTTTTTACCTCATAACTTTCGACTGGGTGAATCGATTTTGATGATTCTTTTTTTATTTGAAAGCTGGTGCTTCCCATGTGGTCCCATTTTGTGGTCAATTTGGTCCAGTTCTGACATGTCATCCATTAGAAAACCATATCAGTCTTCAATTTGCATTAAGTATGTGCGTAACAAATTTTGACGAATAACTCAATATCACGCCAACCGATTTCGACGATTCTTGTTTTATTTGAAAGCTGGTGTGGGCCCATTTCAATTTGGTCGTTCTTGAAGTCGGTTTTTTCGGTGGTTTTTTTTGTTAAAATTTTTGTTACTTACTCCTTGTTTTATGCGCTGTGTTACGCAAATTATTTTTATTGTGTCAAGCTTATAATATTGTCAAGCCTTGAAATTGATTGTTTTTATTCTGAGCCTTAGACTTTATTCCTGGTCCTAGTAATACTTACCAACGATTTAAGACAATTCTGAGAACGAAGTGAATCAATTACATTCTGTTATCGTACGTATCATACGCATATCTATAAAAATATATACATTTTAACATCAAATTGAGAGCTTTCGCTACTTTGAATGAGTTAATTTTCTTGAGATTTATTACGTGGGATGAAAACTCATCAATTTTAGAATCGAGAAGTTGGCTGAGTTATGCCTGCGGAGATTTTGCAACAAAATCTGGGTATTTTATTAAAAAGGTCATTTCATTTTTGTTGTGAGTGGATAGCCTACTTTCAAACTGCTGAAATAATTTCAGGGTATTTTCAGAACTAAGTTAATTGACGCTTCTCACGACCAGAAGGCCGGCCCTTTTCTAGCACAGAGAATCAGCATTGCCATTCAACGTGGTAATGCTGCCAGTCTTTTGGGAACGCTACCAGTAGGCGAAGATGTGGAGTTTTTTGACGCTTGTATGTAAATATTGTTATTATTTTTCTTTATAAATTATGGTTATGCACATAGGATTATATATTATGTAATATTTTTTTAAGTATTCATTTAAGTCTATGTAACAGATTAGAAATATTTATTATCCTAAAAAAAAGTTAATGGTTACAGGCATTAATTATTAATTTACAATTCAAAAAAATCTATATCTAACTTTTGTTGCTTATTTTCAAATTTTTAGGCTACGCAATAAACAAAGTTCAACAAATAGCAGGAATAACATTTAAACAATATTAGATTAATTTTCTCACTCAGTAAACATTTTACGATTTTTTATACCTAACGTTTTCATAAGCCCAGCCAATTTTCACCTGGAATACTAATATCCATAAAATAAAGTGAACATTTCCGTAACTGCACATAATTTCCTCGTAAATCTCCACTTACCTTAGACAAATGAGATATTATAAGACTTTCTAAGATTAAAACTCTAAGAAAGCTGGATAATGGATAATAATATTTTTAAGGACATACATTTTTCGTGTATTCTTAAACAAGAATAGTGAAAATCATTATCATGAGAAGATTTCTTATATAAAAGATATACAATAATAACCTCATCTTTTTCAATTTGTTGAGATGGAAATGCATGATTTTAGTAAAATATTTGTCATCCTTACCTTTATCTCGGTCGTTTTATCTCCGTTTCACTGACAATCCGACCGCCAACCTTACTCACGATTGTACTTTGTATATCTGTCTCTTCACACATTATTAATTTAACCTTACAAACTCTGATTGTGAACATATTTCATATAAATTTTATCTTAAATATTTCTTCTTCACCCTCTCAACTCTAAGTTTTTCAGTTTTGCAATGCATTTTCGATTGTTCTTATGTCTTGATATTTTCTCGCTTCGTTTTCAGATCGTTCATTGTTCTGAAACAAAAGACATTTTTTTTTTTTTTTTTATTTGTAAATAATTTCAATGTAAGTAATAGTTCTGAAGTTTCTGCAAACATTTAAGAATTATGGTATCAACCTATCGCCGTCCACTGTTGAACGAAGGACGGAACGCCAACCATCCCGGTCTTGAGCAGTCATTTAGGTATGGGTTTTTTTTTATGTTTGACCCTGTCAAAATGACTCTACTCTGCCTGATGGAAAGCATAAGCAGAATCCAAGAGTGGTGGTCACCATACTCACTGCGAATGCAGACAATGCAGCATGGTGACCCACACCATGGCGGGCTAGTGATGCTTCTGCATCATTGGACCTCCGATCTCGCACTCACCAACGAAACACGAATAGGCTACTTTAATATTTTATATCGAAGCCTGCGAAAGTGACTTTACTCTGCCTTAAAGGAAAGCATAAGTAGACACCAAGAGTGAGCGCAGTCATACTTATTGCAAATGCAGACAATGCAGTAATGCGACCCATACTAGGGCGGTCTAGTGTCTAGTGAGATTCTTTAACATAATTTCTCTTTCGAAACATTTTTTCCTTTTACTCTTTTTAATAAAGAAGTCACAATAAAGATATTACCAGTGCAATTTTAGAACTTATGAGGTACACTTAAGTCTGAATTTTTATGTGTATAATGTATCGTCTTAAATGTATATACGTCTATAATGTATCTTCATTCATGATAAAATTAGCATGTAAAGAATGAAATTAAAGATGATACAAAATAAATTGTTTGAGTTTCTCGTCGCTTTTTAACCGACTTCAAAAAAGGTTCTCAATTCGACTGTTTTTTTTTATGTTTGTTACCTCATAACTTTCAACTGGGTGAACCGATTTTGATGATTCTTTTTTATTTGAAAGCTTGTGCTTCCCATGTGGTCCCATTTCAATTTGGTCATGTTCTGACATGTCATTCATGAGAAAACCATATAAGTCTTCAATTGCATTAAGTATATGCGCGAAAAATTGAGGAATAACTCAATATCACGCCAACTGATTTCGATTATTCTTTTTTTATTTGAAAGCTGATGCTTTCCGAGTGTACCCATTTCAATTTGTTCGTTCTTGAAGTCGGTTTTTTTTTTGTTAAAAATTTGTATTATGTAGCTATCTGTCTGAGAGATCAATCTATATTTTAAGGTCTGTACATTAACAACATAGAAAATTGAAAACGAAATTTAGGTATTTTATTAAATATCCTACTTTGTTCATATTTCAAGAAAAAACTTTAATTTATCGAAACAAAAAGGTTCGTTTTTAATTGCCAACGATTTTCGCAGAATGACTGCCATCACAATTTATTATGTTCCTTATTAAAATTGTTCGCATTAATTATTTTAGAAATATTGTAGCATTTAACAACGTGAGGTAGAGGAATAAATTTTATGAAACTAGTTACTACCTACTTTAAAAGAATGCGAGAGAGCTTTTTGCCCATTAATAATTTTGGAAGATAGATTATCTAAAGTAATAAATAAATAAATATTTTCAGACATTTCACACACAGCGCCATCTGGCTTCAAACTATGCAGAGCTTGTATTATGATAGCTAAATTGACTGACAGAATACCTATATGTATATTTTTCTTGTAAATACATGCATATTATACATAGATAACACCCAAACTCCGAAACAAATTTTTGCAGATCATAGAAACATTTGGCCCGACTCGGGAATCGAACCTGAGAACCTATTGATCGTTAGGCGCATACGCTAACCGCTAGACCAACGAGGCAATAGTTTGAGTTGACTCTGACTTACAACAAGCACTATACCTTTTTTCACTCCTAATCTGTTGGTGTTAGCAAATCTCTTTCCTACAAATTATTTTACCAAGCTTAAACTTTTCCGTTTATATTATGGTTAAATCAATCAATTTTCCTATTTAATCTGATGCCCAATTAACAGCAATAGACTTGTCACCTTTGTAAGTGAAATCAAAGTTATAGTTAACTAAATAAAGGTGTTTTGACATGCCTCTGTAACCTCTGTTTACCGCTTCAGAATTTTTCTCATTAATATCTATACTAATATTATAAAGCTGCAGAGTTTGTTTGTTTGTTTGTTTGTTTGAACGCGGTAATCTCAGGATCTACTGGTCCGATTTGAAAAATTCTTTCAGTGTTGGATAGTCCATTTATCGAGGAAGGCTATAGGCTATATTTTATTTTCAAAAAAAATTGAGATCCGTAAGAAAATTGCTATTTTGTAACCCAAGGTGTGAACTCGAAAACCTATTTTTGCGTGCGCTGCAAAAAGTATTGACAATAGAACAAAATCATGTATTACGGGTTTGTAGGTCTCATTAAGATCTACAAAAAAGTCCGCGAGAGCATATATCTAACTATCATGGTTTAGTCACAATAACCGCTTTTGTGCTCAAAATTTTTTTTAAATCGTCCGAAGAAAGAAACTACGTTAAATGTGTATCGTAATATTAATCCTTATCCAAATAAATCATTCTGTTATCAAGGGTATTTATGTAGAAGTAAAATACTTTTTGTTTCACCCCATTCGGACATTTCGTTTAGAAGTTATCACGAGTATAAGTCGCTAAGAGTTGGTACCTATTATTGAGTTATTTGTCAAAGAGTTTTTATCAACATAATACCTAATATTAGTCTTTAACCAAATAAATGTGTTGTTGATTATGAGTATTAGATCTTAGAAGAGTATAATAAATACATCTATACTAATATATAAAGCTGAAGAGTTTTTGTTTGTTTGAACGCGCTAATCTCAGGAACTACTGGTCCAATTTGAAAAAGTTCTTTCAGTGTTAGATAGCCCGTTTATAGAGGAAGGCTATAGGCATGATGATATATATATATATATATTTCATCACGCTATGACCAATAGGAGCGGTGTACCAATGAAGAATGTTTCAAAAACGGGGGGAAATTATTACGCTACAGGCAATAGGAGACGCAAACGACGTTGCGTGGGTCAGCTAATCGCGCTAATCTCAGGAACTACTGGTCCAATTTAAAAAAAGATTTCAGTGTTAGATAGCCCATTTATCGAGGAAAGCTATATATCATCACGCTAAGACCAATAGGAGCGAAGCACCAATGAAGAATGTTTCAAAAACGGGGGAAAATTATCACGCTACGGGCAATAGGAGACGCAAACGACGTTGCGTGGGTCAGCTATACTAATATATAAAGCTGAAGAGTTTGTTTGTTTGTTTGAACGCGCTAATATCAGGAACTACTGGTAAAATTTGAAAATTTTGATTATTATAAATGCAAAAGTAACTCTGTCTGTCTGTCTGTCTTGCTTTCACCAGAGCTTGCTTTGGCCAAACCGCTGCACCGATTTGAATGAAATTTGGTACACAGATAGTCTAGAGCCTGAGAAAGGACATAGGCTACTTTTTAATGCGAAAAAAGGGTTGTAAGGGGTTTAAAAGGGGGATGAAAGGTTGTACTGGGAGTTCACTCGCCACACGCCTGCGCGTTACCTACGTCGGGCGTCTTGACAACGAATAAACAAGGCTGTCACAATCATAAAAAATATTTCACTTTTTCAATGAAGACTTAACAATGATAGCAATCCATACTTATATTATAAATGCGAAAGTAACTCTGTCTGTCTGTCTGTCTGTCTTGCTTTCACGGCCAAACCGCTGCACCGATTACAATAAAATTTGGTACACAGACAGTCTAGAGCCTGAGAAAGGACATAGGCTACTTTTTATTGCGAAAAAAAGGTAAAAAGGGGTTGAAAGGGGGAATGAAAGATTGTATAGAAGAGTGGTTGTTAACTCGCAACACGCATGCGCGTTGCCTTAGTGACACAGGGCGTCTTGGCAACGAGTAAACAAGGATGTCAAATTCATTAAAAAGATTTCAATTTTTAAACAAATAATTAAATTAATATAATAATCTAAGATGAAATGAAATCCCATTGAAAAATCCCATTGAAAAATCCCAATGAAATCCCATTCCCATCCCAGGTGGGATTCTTAACATACATTGATAAATGTGATTTGTATGTTCATTATATTAATAGAAATAAATAAGACAAATTACAAAACAGTGTTTCTAAACTTCAAAAATCTCTACAAAAGTATCGTCATTTTAAGATAAAATCATAATATATATTTTTTAGGCTGTTGATTAGATATATATAAAAACATTAATAATCAAAGATAAAAACGTCATTTAAATTTTGTAAAAATTTTACCATGAAGGGCGTAAAATAGCAATAGGGGATGAAAGTTTGAATGGAAATATGCAAGGTTTGTGAAAATTTAGAGCTATTGAGATGTAACATTTACTGAGTTATCACAATTTGCCTAAGTGTGCCTACCCGAACAGGCAGACATGTGAGGGCAGACGACTGTGCCGCATGCGGATGTTGAATTTTGCCACTACAAATTCGTTATTATTCAATAGGATTAGATTTGTTTACATGATTTTTTGTTTAATCAAATAATTTTCTTCGTGAAAAAATAGGAAGAAAAGTATCCGGGGGGATTTAAATACAAAATAATACAAAATTATAACAAAAAAAATCGACTTAAAGAACGACCAAATTGAATTAAGTTATTTGTCGCGCACATACATAATGCAAATTGAAGATCTGGGGGCACGGTCGTGCCCCCGCCAAGACGAGCCAAGCGAAGCGCAAGGGCACTACCTACCTTTTCTAGAAGTGTTTCGTCGTTTTTTTGAACCCTTATAACTTTGGTTCCCGAACTTTGGTTACCAGATCGATCAAATTCTCAGAATATGATGTTACCCGTAGACTAATCAAACATACAAAGTTTCAGTTGCATAGCTCTGATACTTTAGATGTTATTGATACCTAAAAATCACCGATTTCGTCACTGACACACTGATGATCATCAAAACTGTTAGGGTACTTCCTGAAGTGCTAGAAAGCTAAAATTTGGTATGTAAAGTAAGTTTAGTATACAAACAACAAAAAAAATCATAAACCTATTACTTTGCCCCCCAACCCCCAAATTTGGGGGATGGAACTTTGTATGAGACTTTCACAAAAAATGTTTATGCTAGAGGTTTTATTTTTGGTACACGGACTTTTTCGAAAGAAGAAAGAAGATGTACAAGAATTACAGCTCAAAAAAGAAAAAAAAAATGCCTTAAGCAACTTACAAGAAGAAATGAAATCCCACCAAAAACATTTTCATGTAAAATGTTGCCAAGACGACTGCATATGGCTTAAACTGTGAAAAAGATATCAGATCTCATGTAGAGCCAAGGTTCTGAATCCACACGCCCTAACTCTACCAACCCTAACTTCATAAACTCTACATCTCAGTAAAAATGTATGGATTGGCTATTTCGTTACTTCAGAAACTAAATATTTGCAAACACAAAAGGCGTTCGTTTCCCCTTCGTGACGGTATGGTAGCGAAACAGCCAAGCCATACATTTTTACTGAGATGTAAAGTTTGTGAAGTTAGGATTGGGAGAGTTAGGGTGTGTCGATTCAGAACCTTGGTTCTACATGAGATTTGATATCTTTTTCACAGTTTAAGCCATATGCAGTCGTCTTGGCAACATTTTACATGAAAATGTTTTTGGTGGGATTTATATAATTTTCTCATGGATGACATGTCAGAACTAGACCACATTAAAATGGGACCAAATGAGAAAGAAACAAGTTTTAATATGAAAAGAATCATCAAAATCGGTTAAATTAGTCAAAATTTATGAGGTAACAAACATAAATAAAAAAAGTCGAATTGAGAACCTACTCCTTTTTTTGAAGTCGGTTAAAAAAGATGAAAGATGAAATAAATGCCTGTATTAAACATATGTATTATGGTTACATCTTAAAAAGTTTTGTCTTAATACAATTATGCGAGTACAACTTCACAATGATTTATGAGCAGTGTCAATATGCAAATGTTCATCTAAAAATAGGAGAAGATTGTATGCCAAATGACAGTAAAGACATGATTACACTGAGACGTGAATCCTGGTATATGATGGCACACATGATCTAAAAATAATATTATTTTGATCTGCCGAATAATGAGACAGTTATCAAGTAAACGAACGGATCATGTCAGACGTGGAGGAAGATGTTATCGAATACCTCTCAGGAAACAATGCAAGGGAAACTGAACCAGTCATATCATAGCTTATGCATAAAGTTTCTCAACTCTTTAGAATTATCAGGAGCGCCTTCCCATAAGTTGAGACTGAAAGTTAATGTTCCAGTCCTATTAATAAGGAGTCTTGAGCGCCAAAGGTATGTAATGGTACACGGCTACAAAATACACAACTGGGGTACAACATTGTAAAAGAAAATGTTTTATTTCCCCGTATTCCAATAATTCACACTTATCTGCAATTTCAATTTAAAAGAATGCAATTCCGCTGAAAACAACATTCGCAATAAAAATTATCAAAGCCCAAAGACAGACGGTTAAAGTTGCATTTCAATTAAAGAAAAACATGTTTTTCCAATGGGCAGCATAATCGCGTGTATCAAATCAGCTCAATCATAATATTTTGGCAAAAGATGGCAAATCAAAAACATAGTATTTTAACATTGTAAAAATTGAGAAGAATTTGCTCAGCCTGAGGGAAAACTCAAGCAGAATCCAACAGTGGAGGCAACCATACTAGCTGAGAAAGCAGACAATGCAGAACCAAACCGTTTGGTTCGAGAGCGTATTTCTAAGAATAAAGCGGTGACTTCCAAGACCAGCACGTGTTGTTCTGTAGAGGAAGGGAGAAGGTGGGATCAGTTGGAAGAACGCTTTCCATGGTAAAGCGGTAGAGGACTGCCATAGAGGCGATATCTCTCCGCAACTGCAGAGGCTCAAGGGACTCGGTGGTATCGGGACTGTTGATAATGCGGACTGCTTGCCGCTGCAAAAGATCGAGAAAATCAAGTAAATACTGCCTGGATCCATCACATAGATGAGAACAGTACGGACAAGCGAACCTGGGTCTTATAAAGGAGACACAAATGCTCGGGCGCGAAAAACCGTCTCACAGTGTTCAGGCTGCCTTAGTGGTGCCCTCGATGTACTCCCGTGGGTTGAGGTCTCGGCAAATATCCATGCCCAGGAAAAAGAGGTTATCCAGTAGTGGCAGTTGAGTGCTCTCAAAAGTGGGGAGGGGAAGAAATGGAGACTTTTTGGTAGAGAACGGGCACACCTGTGTTTTCTTAACGTTGAACTCGACCAGATTCTCATCACCCCATTGTTAAATGCGGCTCAAAACCCGGTCGAGCTCAGCGACAAGCTCCTATCAATTTTCCTCAACGTCTACCATCTTGGCTGCAGGGTATCCATGATATCGTCCATGAACTGTGCTATCGTCTGCAAAGCAATGTATATTGCAAAGGGCTAATATGTCATTGACATGCAGAAGAAACATCTTGGGCGACAGACTGAACCCTGAGGTACGCTAGCGTTTAACTCCAGAAAAAACAGAGGCCGCGCCGTCCGTCGCAAAGAACTCTAATGCGAAGGCGCTGATGAAGAAAAGCGTCAATCTAGAGACGAGTCTAGGAGGCAGACCGAATGCTTAGAGCTCGGAGAGAAGCGAACGGTGCAAGAACAGGTTGAAAGCCTTGGCCATGTCGAATGTCGAAATAAGCTCATATAAAATACTTTTGATTTTATGTACTTATATAAATACTTAATTATATTTTTAACAGTGTAAGGTGTGTCTTATTTTTGAAATAATATTAGCCTTAATAATTAAAACTGCTACCCAAAGTCACTGTTCCACGCGGACGAAGTCGCGGGCACAGCTAGTGATATTATATATATAAAAATTAAATATTAAGATATTAAGTATATATTCGTCAATCTGATTTGTATGTTCATTATATTAATAGAAATAAATAAGCCAAATTAATATAATTAATTAACAGCGTTTCTTGACTTCAAAATTCTCTACAGAAGTATCGTCATTATAAGCTAGCTGTTGGTTAGATATGAATAAAAAAGTAAATAATATCGATCTTGATCACCTGACTAATGAGATAGTTATCAATTAAACGAACGGATCATGTCAGGCGTGGAGGGAGATGTTGTCGAATACTTAAAGTCTTTAGAAATATCAGGAGTGCCAACCCATAAGTTGAGGCTGCAAGTTAATGTTCCAGTACTATTAAATGAGGTATCTTGAGCGCCAAAGCAATGTAATAGTACATGGCTAAATATTACATAACTGGGGTACAACATTGTAAAAGCTACAATCATGACGCATGGAATGGCAAAAGAAGATAATGTTTTAATTCCCCGTATTCCAATAATTCCAACTTATTTGACATTTTAATTTAAAAGAATGCAGTTTCCGCTGAAAACAGCATTTCCAATAACAATATTATCAAAACCCAAGGACAGATGCTTAAAGATACAGTTTATTTTTTTCTCATGGGCAGCGTATATCTCTCACGTATATCAAATCCACAAAATCTCCATATTTTGGCAAAATATGGCAAAAGAAAAAACGCAGTTATTAAAATTGAACTTTTTTTATTTCAAGCTGCCAAAGTGACTATGGTCAGCCTGATGGAAAACTCAAGCAGAATCCAACAGTGGGGGCAACCACACTCACTGGGAAAGCAGACAATGCAGTATTGCGTCCCACACTATGACGGCTTAGTGAGATGCTTTTTCACGCCCCACTTAAAGGCCCCGGGATCATAGTGGGAGAGAAACACGTGCGCTGGTAGTGAGTTCCAGTTTTTAGCTGCTCGGCACAGGAAGGATGAACCAAACCGTTTGGTTTGAACATGTTATTCTGCAGAGGAAGGGAGAAGGGGGACCAGTTGGAAGAGCTCCTCAGAATACATCCAATGATACAGATGGTAGTGGACTGCTATAGAGGCGATATCTCTACGCAGCTGCAGAGGTTCAAGGAACTCTGTGGCTTCGGGACTGTTGGTAAAGCGGACTGTTCGCCACTGCAACCGATCGAAAGCATTAAGCAAATACTGCGCGGATCCATCACAAAGATGAGAACAGTACTCGAGGTCCCGGCAAATATCCATGCCCAGGACACCGAGCTTACCCCGTAGTGGCAGTTGAGTGCTCTGAAAAGTGGGGAGGGAAAGAAATGGAGACTTTTTGGTAGAGAACGCGCACAACTGTGTTTTCGTAGCGTTGAACTCGACCAGATTCTTATCACCCCATTGTAAAATGTTGAAAAGGTCGAGCTCAGCGACAAGCTTCTGTCGATTTTCCTCAACGTCTGCCCATGAACTGTGCTATCGTCTGCATAGCAATGTATGTTGCCAAGAGCATTGTCAAGTCATTGATATGCAGAAGAAATAGTGTGGGCGACAGGACTGAACCCTGAGGTACGCCAGCGTTTACATCCAGAACATCAGAGGCCGTGCCGTCGCAAAGGCCCATAATGCGGCGCTGATGAAGAAAAGCGTCAATCCAGTGACAGAGTCTAGGAGGCGGACCAAATGCCGAGAGCTTGGAGAGAAGTGAGCGGTGCCAGACCCCATCGAAGGCCTTGGCCATGTCAAATGTCGAAATAAGCTCATATAAACACTTTATATTTTATGTACATATATAAATACTTAAATAAGTTTTTAATAGTAAAACGTGTGTGTATTATTTGTAAAAAAAATCGGGTGGTGTCGTGGGACATCAGATAGGAATGAGTTCCATATCAAAAATACAGATGGCGCTATACTAAATTTTTAGTTTTAAGAAAATTGTCTTAACCCCTTTATTTTATTTAAACTGATTTATAAAAATATATAAAAGTTCTATGCGAGGTAAAGAAAATAAAACTATTCAGGTACCAATACATTTTGTATCATGATTTTATATCGATAAAAATCCTACCTATATTAATAACGCGAAAGTTTGTTAGTATGGATGGATGGATGTTTATTACTTTTTCACGCAAAAACTACTGAACGGATTTGGATAAAACTTTACAGTAATATAGCTTATACATCAGAATAACACATAAGCTACTATTTGCAGCGATAACCGACATACACGCGGGCGAAGCCGCGGGCAACAGCTAGTTCAGAATATTTGTGTTAACGTTTCAGTAAAACCTACTATACTAATTTTTTGTCGGTTTCGTTGGTACAAATTTAATTACCATTTTATCTATCACCATGAAACGCCTTTGATTTGAGTCTACTGCAGAACATAGATATCTTTTTAGAAAGGAGGATTTAACCTAATATACCATCCTGGTTATTCTGGTTATCAGAGGTTTCGTAATAAGTTTTCCAGCTTTTTACAGTGCTGTAGTCCTACGTAGTTTGTCCAGAAAACTGTGTCGTACACTGAATGAATTGGTGTGGAGACACTCACCATATTCCTAGTGTTTACTATTCCCAAGATTTGGAGTCGTCTACCAGTTCAACCGGTTTTACCTGAATATCAGTTTTTTTACACGGGGTGACTGACATCGGACCTCCCCTGAAGGTGAACTGAATTCGAAGGTTGAACTAGTTGTCACTATATTTGAGGGCGGCACTGACATCCCAATAACGATTACCATAGATGTTCATCACAACCGAGACCGACGGCTTAACGTTCTCTCCGAGGCGCGTGCGGGAAACACCGCCACCTTCCATACTCCGGGCAGCTATTTAGTATTTCTTGTAAGAAAAACCCAACAGCAGTCCGACTAGGGAATCGAACCCGATACCTCTTGATCTGCAGTCGCTTACGCTAACCACTAGACCAACGAGCCATCATTAATCCATCTTCATTCCTATTTATCTACTACTAGCTGACCCGTGCCCACTTCGTTGGGCGATAAACATTTTTTTCTCCGACTTACTTTGCAAATTCAGCTACCACAAAAAAGTCTTTAAACTTTTCGGGTTATTATATAGCCATACAAACACACAAACTTTACCTCTTTATATAATAGTGTAGATAAATTATAAACATAGAGTTTATCCGATATTCTCTATACTCCTTCTCCATCTTTTTTTTTTTTTTTTTTTTTTTTTTTTTGTTATACTAAGACAACTCCCGCACTAGGAATAAATCCTGTGTCGCGGGGGACTTTACAAACATACAGGAAACGGACACAAAGAACACCCAGACTCAGAACAACAATTTGTGAATCACACAAAGCGTTGTCCTACGTGAGATTTGAACCCACGACACTTGGCGAAGTAGGAAACGGCGTGGTGACCGTTAAACCACTAGGCCAAACGTGCAGTCGAGTATAGGAGAATAGGAAGTAAAAGCTATAGAAGCTTTTACAATACAGATACAGTAGCTTGAACCCTGATTGAACTTACAGCCCGTACATAAGAAAGCTAATTGGGGTGACAATTATTTTCTAGAACAATTTGTATTTTGCTTGAGTATCATTGAAATATGAATACTATTGTCGAGAAGGAACAAATCGAACCATTGTCTATTGTGACATTTGATCATGATGATATTATCTGTTAAGTCAAAAGCTGTCATCAAGGATGCAGCCGTATCATTCATGACTTGAAGCTATTAAGTATGTTTAATATCTATAACCTAAAACCCTATAACTTTTTTTCAAGAACTTAATTTTCAAGACCAGTGGAAAAAAAATGTACCTAATTAAACTAAAATAATACTTGAAATTGTACTCCTATAATTATAGCAAGTCAATTTACTGTAAATTTGTAGTTGACTCTCTCACTGGTAATTAAAATTTTGAAGTGGCTCTAGGAAAAGCTGTAAAATTATTCACAGTACCTATGATTTAAGAAAAAAACCAATACACCACAATTCCGTACTAGTTGTTTGAATTTGTGAACTGGGTACATAAATAATAAGGACAGAGTCAGGTATTTGAAATTTAACAAAAAATCCAATAAATATATCGGTGTATAAATATCTTGGTATACTATAAACAAATAAGTGTAAACTATGATAATTTGCAGCTGACTAATAAATTTTCTCTTGAACTTTCAAAGTCATAACTTAGCTAAATTGCTAGTGGCCAGAAATCGGTTGAAAAGGTCACTCATGTGCCATTTTAGGAAACACCTCCCTTGAGTATAATAATAGACATAGTCTGGTAAACGTTTATTTTATGCTCAAGGGCAGGTCAATTACTACATAAATAACTTAACTCAATAACTTTCCATGTTTAGAACTGATGAATAGATGACAAATTTTCACTTGTGGGTTAATTTCTGTTGTAAATATACATATGACCTAGCTTTTACACGCGGCTTAGCTTGCATTTAATAAAAAATATGCTGTTACTTCAAATACCTCCAAGAATACAAAGTTTCATGATGATCGGTTAAGTAGTTTTCGCGTGAAAGTGTAACAAACAACCTTACATTCACATTTATAATATTACTAGCTATCGCCCGCATTTAATAAAAGTATCCTATATTACTTCTAATATCTCCAAGAATATGTGTACAAGGTTTCATGATGATCGGTTAAGTAGTTTTCGCGTGAAAGCGTAACGAACAAACTTACATTCACATTTATAGTAATAGATAGATTAGGATATATAGATAGATTGACTTTCTTAGATCTTCTCTTTTTGGGAACGTATTTCAGCGTGGAGGGGGCAGTGTTTGAATCGCCTAAGCTTCGAATTTTGTTTTTACCTGACTACGGTGAAGGAAAGGTAATATTTTTGGCAGTCTTTCTATGTTCCACAATAGCATCTGGTTTAAAATCGTCGTGTATTTATGAACTTCTTTCTGATAAAAGTCTCAGATTTTAAGTTAGACTTTGAAATTTAGGAGCCGAGCAAAATGAGATTATAGGACAGAATGAACAAAGTGTTTGTACTGAATAGTTTCATCGTACGATGCAACATGGTGAATGGTACAGAGTGGTACGGAGGGCACCAGGACGATGTGCAGCTCAGTCTTAATCGGTTTATATACCTATATCGTCTGGTATACATTTTATCTATGAATGTTAAATCAATAGCAAAACGTTTATATCAATGGATTTGCTTAAATAATTTATTGTGGCGACTATCACATACAAGCGACAGAAATATACTATTATATACAGCGCCATTATACTCTGTCCGTTAGTTTATTTTCTTTTTGACAGTTCAAGAAATTTCGAAATTAGTGACGCCCTCACACATTACCGATTCGATTTGAAATGAAAAGCGATTTTATATATGAAGAACTTTCAATCGATTTAATTATTTTTTTTAGTTTAAATATTAATTATTGCTTTATTAGTTTTTTATATTACGTAAGAAATAAACAAAAATATAAATAATAAATCAGTAAATTAGATGAATGAACAGAGTTATTGTTCTTTACTCTTGGTTTGATCCTAAATTCCAAGATTTCGACTTAATTCCTTGCAAATAATCAATCTTGGAGTCATAGATACTATTTTTATTTCCTTTTTTTATTAAATTTACAGAAAAATACTTACATGAAGTCAAATTATTTTTATCATATGATCGATTTATCGTATTTCAAGTACTGTTTTATAGTCTGTGATTGTTTGTTATGCACAGGCCACTTCACTAAAGTACCGTCACCGTCAATAAAGTACGACATTACAGTAGTACATTATTCCGAAAAAAAAACGGTAATTTATAGGCGTGAGCTGTCAAAAAGAAAATAAACGAATGGACAAAGTATAGTATATTTCTGTTGATGGACCGATTAATTTCTAAGTTACAAACACATTCTATGAGGTCCACCTCATAGAATGTGTTTTGAAGTAACTTTAAAATTTAAAAAAATATTATAATTATGCATTGTTTCCAAACAATGCATTATTATAATATTTTTTGTGATCATGTCAGGCATGATCACTTCGCCTGCTCGAAGGACATGATACCCGGCCCTCCACGGTGGTGACCCCGACGTGATTGGAAGCAGCCTCCTTGCTCCACATAATTCCAAACCTAAGGGCAAACACCAAGGCATTTTTATACAGTTCATTAGTGCGTGTGTGTGTGCGCGTGTGTATGTAGAATTGAGGGCATGGAAAAAAAATGCATGTAGCTCAAACACACTTCATCAACAACCCATAACGTCCCACTGCTGGGCTCGGGTCTCCTCTCAGGAGAGGCTTAAGGCCATACGTCCTCACGCTGGACAAGTGCGGGTTGGGGACTGGCAAGACAACGTTGTGGCCACGTAATCTTGCCGTTGTATGTTTTCTTAAGGCCTCCAACTAAGCTTAACGACTGTTATTCTACGATAACAACCGACTGCTTAACGTGACCTCCGAATCACGGAGATACTCATGGTATCGTGCTGCCAGCGGTCACCCATCCAGGTACTGACCGCGCCGTTGTTGCTTACGCTCGGTGATTGTTTCTAATCACCGAGTGCAACTGTATGAGCAACTCATACAATTACACTTAATTTTAAAGTATTAAACGAAATCATAAGAAAAATACAAACGTAAAGATACACGGCAAGTGACAAAGATTTTGGCATTAAGGAACTCGACATACCATTTAGAATATTTCAACTAAATATTCACTTAAAATAATGTTACCTTCATGTTTCCTAGTATATAATTTAAGTACATAAACTCATAAGCATTGATACAATTTATGGAGCAATGTGAACTCTCTGAGTGAAGCAATAACGTAGAAAGTCGATTACCGAATTAAGGTTGTTTCTGCGAAAATTTTCTCAGCATTTCCAAAGTTGCCAAGTTATTTATAACAAACAAATTCTACTAAACACTTTAATCAATCAAGCTGTAGTGTATTACATTACAAAAAAGATGAGAAACTGTTCCCAGAACAGAACACAATTAATTAACTTTAATTAGTATTTACTATACAACGTGTAGAAGTATTCCGTAACGTTTTAATTAATACAATAATGTTCAATGATATAGCTCACCCATATTTCATCATTCCGCTAATTTGTTGGGAGGACATTGTTTTTGTGAACAATATTTTATAATGAAGCCAAATCTCATTAAGGAGTTCTATTAAACAAAAACGGACTTTCAACTAACAGAATATTCTTCAACTAAGATTTAGAATCATTAACTAAATTCTATTTTTCAACTAAGAATCATTTCTGTGTGGAAAAACACAGAGGACAATTAATATTAAATACCACGGATATCAAGTTAATTTTGGTAAACAATATTAAAACAGTTTTTCATCCCACCAGCTTGTAAAGAGTATTTTTGCCCTTCGATATCTGAGTGTAAAAGCCGTTTTTATCCTCTAGAGAATAAAGTAAATTGAATTTAGAACATCGCTAGGGTGCACTAAGTTTGTGAATTCAAAACATCATTAAACCTATTTACTTCTACCTCCATGGAACCGAATTAATCATACAATATTTTTTATTTTGTTAAAAACTCAGACTCGGCACCTTCTTGGTGTAGTTTTTTTTTTTGCTCTGGCCGCACCATTTTCTTCTTAAGTAACTATAGCAACGTAACTTTCAATTTTTCTTAATTTATCTATACATCCATACAAATAAATAAAATTGAAATGTATGTTTGTAATATTAAAATAATCGCTTTTTACTAAATGCATATGTATGTATACACGGTACATCTACTAAAATACTTTTTTTTTACAATTTCTGTTACATTGTCTGTCTGTCAGTCGGTCTGTCTGTCTGTTTGTTCCAGGTAATCTCTGGAACGGCTGGACTGATTTTGACGGGACTTTCACTGGCAGATAGCTGATAATCTAAGGAGTAACTTAGCCTAAGTTACTCCTTAGGCTTTCTAGGTAGGCTAAAAAAGGTAGCCTACCTTTTTTAGACTAGCTTTGTTCCGCGGTGTAACTCGCGGTACGACAAAAATCGCGGGTGACACCGCGGGGTTGAGCGAGTACCTAAGTATTTTTGAAATAATTTAAAAATAAATCTGTAATACTTATCTATCATAATGTAGTACCTAATAAATATTAATACCTAAACTGAAATAAAAGTATCTTGTGATTGTTAATGCTTTTTTTGCATTTAGTTTTTTCCTCGCTGAGGTGGAATGAAAAGTTACGTGTTGCACTCGAGTGCAAAGATTTTTCACCTCGTGCTCTTTAGATTCCCTCGCTGACGCTCAGGATTCTAATTTTTGAATCACTCGCTACGCTCGTGATTCAATTTTAGAATCCTTCGCTTGCTCGGTCATCTAAATTGAGCACACGGTTAAAAAGCAACTTTGCACTCTTGTATAACAAATAACTATTTTTTGTTTTCTAGAACATTCGAATAAATATTTTTTTAAACAGTGAATATTCCAGTTGAATGGAAATCAGGCAAGCCTTGTTGCAGTGAATTGTTTCATTCAGGTATTATTTACTCAAGTGCATTTATTTATTCAGTTAAATTAGATGTCAACTGGAATTTTTATCTAAAACCCTAACACTGTTTATGTAGTGGAGAATTCAAACGACATAAATAGTTGATGTTATGGAAACCGAGTATCGATTGGCTGTTGCTATGTAGAAAATGCTACGGGATTGAAAGATTTCTGTTTCTTGGTAACAGATTTTAACTAGTATGAAACAGATGTTGCTATTAATGAAATTAAAGCATTCGCAAAGTATTTTAAAGTGTAAATAAAAAAAAAAAAAGTTTTAGTCATTTAATCGATGTACACCTACATTCTGGCAAATAAATTTATTATTATTATTATGTTTCTTTCATAGTAAAATATAAAAATTAGATTTATTAATTTTTGTTTGGTTCATCAACATCAACAACCCATAACGTCCCAACTGGGCTTGGATCTCCTCTCAGGAAAGGGTTAAGGCCATACGTCCTCACGCTGGCCAAGTGCGGGTTGGGGACTGGCAAGTCAACGTTGCCGCGTTGTGACTACGTATTCTTGCCATTGGATGTTTTTAAGCCGCCCAAAGGCCTCCAACTATGCTTCACGACTATTATCCTACGATAACAACCGGGATCGACTGCTTAACATGACCTCCGAATCACGGAGACGCTCATGGTATCATGCCACCAGCGGTCACCCATCCAGTAACTGACCGCGCCGTCGTTGCTTACCCTCGGTGATTGATTCTAATCACCGAGTGCAACTGGGCTATGAGCGCCTCATTGTTTGGTTGGGTTTCTTTTAACCAATTTAAATACAAAAGATCAGATTACCTACCCTGTATAAAACGTCTAACAGTTCATGAACCATCAACAAAATGTTATCTTACCCAGATTAAATATTGGCCAACTTTAAAGTGAAAGTCCTATGAACATTGTAGACAGCAGACACATCTATCCGGCAGACACACCTCGTTTCACCGGAAGATCCTGTTGTCAGCTGTTACCACAATTGCTTTGTCAAAATGTCAATGACACATTCCAGTACATGATTTACGCTTGAACGAGCTCATCAACAAAATGTTATCTTACCCAGATTAAATATTGGCCAACTTTAAAGTAAAAGTCCTATGAACATTGTAGACAGCAGACACATCTATCCTGGACCACAATCCGGCAGACACACCTCGTTTCACCGGAAGATCCTGTTGTCAGCTGTTACCACAATTGCTTTGTCAAAATGTCAATGACACATTCCAGTACATGATTTACGCTTGAACGAGCTCATCAACAAAATGTTATCTTACCCAGATTAAATATTGGCCAACTTTAAAGTAAAAGTCCTATGAACATTGTAGACAGCAGACACATCTATCCTGGACCACAATCCGGCAGACACACCTCGTTTCACCGGAAGATCCTGTTGTCAGCTGTTACCACAATTGCTTTGTCAAAATGTCAATGACACATTCCAGTACACGATTTACGCTTGGACGAGCTAGGCTATTCATTTGTTACAAAAAAGGTTTCATTTAATAGTGGTCAGAGTATTTGCTGCAGAGATACGATGTCGATGTAAATATAAGTTCTTGGAAAAAATTCAATCAAAGGAATGCGTCATGATGTATCGAATGCTATTAAAGTATCTGTATCGATTTCATCTTAGGTTATTTATCGAAATATTGTTACTCGTACTGTAAACGGGCCAAATGTTTGTATGATCTGCAAGTATTTGTTTCGGAGTTTGGGTATTCTCTATGTATAATATGTATGTATTTACAAAAAAAAATGTACATATATGTATTCATATCAGTTGTCTAGTACCCATAACACAAGCTCTGCTTAGCTTGGGACTAGATGGCGTTGTGTGTTAGATGTCCAAATATTTATTTATTTATTTATTATAGAATTAAACTCACTTGTACTTATTCCAATATTTTAAGGTATAAATGTAATTAAAATAGTGGAATAAGTACGATTTTGTGGAGTTTGATTCTACAATGTAGCCGTTTATAGTTTTTCTTTTTACCCGACTGCGAAAGAAGGAGGGTAATGTTATTCGAGTGTATGTGTGTATGTATGTATATTTCTTTGGCACGCCCTAGAGCCTAAACTGCTTGTCGTATTTTATGTGAGTGGTGTCAATAGAGTCGTCTTAGCCGTGAGAGTGACACTGGGTACATCAAAATTTAAAAAAAACAAAATTAATGATTTTTGGCGTCTAAAGTAATCTAAAAAAAAAAGCTGTTTTCTAAAAACATCGAGAGTGGTATTAAAAAAATGGTTTTTTAACGGTGATTACGTAAATATAAGTATTTTTTTGTATATATAACTTATATGTTTTATAAAAAAAACTGAATTTAATAAAGATGACAGATATTGACGCAGTCGGGTTTTTTGTTTTAAATAATTTTATTTGATATACACGAGACAAACAAACAAATAATAGGTCTTTACCTATGAAATTGCCGTTTTGTATGCAATAAGTGAGAGTACTTATTTTTTATTATATCTGACGATAAAAAGTGACCACCAGCCGCCCATGAACATCTGCATATTTCTTTCTTTATTTAAATATCAAAAACTTTTGTAATTAACCAATTTATCTGTTTTCACATCCGATGTTGACAAGAAAGATTTAAATTAAATTATTTTACTTCGATTTTGTCATCTATTCTTGTAAATAACAAATCTAAATAAATTTAAAGATGGAAGATATCAAAGTTATAGCATTAAATAAATTTATCGTAAATTCTCTTAGAATTCTACAATATTTACTTCAAAACGATATTTAATACTGGCCATAAAATAATACCACTCCCGGTTACTTCAAAGTGAACTAATATTTTGACGACAGGATATTAATAGCTTCTAATCTAGGTTATTTATCAACCCACAATATTTTACTGTAGCCATAAATCATTATAATAACACACACATCACGCAAAATGGATGATTTTTATGGTTTTCCTACTGTTTAACAATAAGTTTCGATTGGACGTAATGTAAAAGGAAATTAAACATTACACCATGTCCGGTGCCCGACTGACGGTATCTAATTTAAATAAATAGATGCGGCAATTACCTACTTTGGCTAAATTATTATGAATTGAGGAAATATTATTTAACTTGTTTGTAAAGTAAATGTAAAACATGTCGGTGAACTACGATTTTTAATGGGACTAATCCCGCCCACACGCCCAACTGTGACTCCTGTACTCCTGGATCAATAGCAGTGACACACCGAGTTATGACACTCGGGAAGTCCCAGGAAAAATTAAACTGTATTGGAACCCGCAACGAAATTAATCAGAAGAAAAACTGGAGGAGTTGGAAATATGATAAGTCCAGTTCAATCTATTAATTCTTAGCAAAGCGGGAGACAAAATGAAGTCAAAATAGGCAGACACCTTTTTCAAACTGGGAAGCACCACGGATAAAATATTATGAATCCGTAGTAAGCTATGTTCAGTCCTCTCACCAATGGAGCGATCACTTTGTGATACTTGTAATACCTATAGGACCCATGAGTATAAGCATTAACTCGCCACTAGTCCATTGGCAAGAAGAATGAACCACGGTGCTCCACCGTGTTCTTAATCTAAACTAAAATCATCAAGCACTTACTGGAGTTGTGTGGCTTCAGTGTTCTCGGCGTTCCAAGAGATCTCTTGGGTAGTTTCTTCTCTGCGTCGTCACACAAACTTGCTCCAAGTGCTGTATATCTTTCAAGGTATTCGAATTACAATAAACTCGTATCAGCTATCACGGATATTCGAATTACAACTCACTCGCTTCAGCTATCGCGGAACGCGCCTACAAAACTCGCGAGTCCAACCAGACCTAACATAACAAATTTTATCAAAAAGAAAAACCGACTTCAATCTGGACCAAATTTAAATGGGACCATACGGGAATATTGAGTTATTCGTTAATTTGTCGCGTACATACATAATGCAAATTGAAGACTGATATGGATTTCTCATGGATGACATGTCAGAACTGGACCAAATTTAAATGGGACCATTCGGGAAGCACCAGCTTACAAATAAAAAAAGAATCATCAAAATCGGTTCACCCAGTCCAAAGTTATGAGGTAACAAACATAAAAAAAAAATAAAAAAAAATACAGTCGAATTGAGAACCTCCTCCTTTTTGAAGTCGGTTGAAAACGGTAAATCACTAAAGGGACCGGGTCGATGCTTAATTAGCTTAATATCAATTAAATTTCGGTTCTCAAAACAACAATCGTCGACCGTTCACAACACGCGTCTTTTTCGTACTTCCTTAACCTCAAACGTCAAAACGTCAAACACGAAAAAAATGACAATGAAAATGTTGCCATTATAATGACGTTCGAAATCCAACAAGCTATATTTTATGTATGGCAGAATTGCCTTAACGCATGGAAATTCACAGCAGTTGACACAAGATCCCCATAGTATACCACTCCAGATGTCATTTCTAAGCTATTTAGCACTATTTTACGTTCATTGTACCAAATACTACATTCCCAGAAGACAATCATGATGAGCCAACTGTTCGCAGCTAGAATCAGGTGTTGAGCATTGACACGATGGTGAGATGAACTACGATTTGACCGATTTCTTAAATCTCAACTAGAATCGGTTAAATTTCATACGTCATCTCAGGTAAATAGCTCCGCTGCTGGACAAAGGCCTTCCGATAGTTTCTCTACTATAACCGGTCCTGTGCTGCTGGAATCCAACGGCTTCCTGCAACTTTCAACAGGTCATCGGACCACATGTGGGGGTCTAGCAACGCTGTCTCTTCCAGTACGCAGTCGTCACTCAAGAACTTGATGGCCCGTCGACAACCGTTCCTGTCAGCTCTGCTCTGCCCATTGCCAATTGCTTAAGTTTAGCAATTTTTACATACAACAAACTTCAAACACTAATTAGTAAACACTAGTTTAATTACATTTATTGTAGTGCCTCGATATTTGAAAATCGGTCTGGGATAAATTTAGATATTGATGTCTCTTTGAGGGTCAAGCAAGCAAATATTCCAAAAAAATACTAATAAATGTTGACGAACATGGTAGTCCATTTGTTGACCCGAAACCAAGGGCAAAATACAAGCCTAAATTTTGCAATTTCGCGATCAATTTGAGAAAATTTATTATTCCAAAGACATTGTTTGATTTTAATCCGATTATAACAGTACGAAGCACGGACTATCCTTACTTTGATACCCACGATTGACATTAACAAAAAGAAGATTTGAGTAAATGAATTTACTTGTTTTTACATGTTTCATAGTTTATTTAACACTAGATCTGTACAATATTCTTTTTTTAATGTGCACGTGTTAAGGTATTCGAATGTAACTGGGCTTACCTTCGAATACCTTAACACATTCATCTCGTGTTCTATAATCATGTATCTTCTTTATCCCATTTTTTTTCAGATGACATATCCACTTCAAATGTTGTCATTCTAGGAAAGAAAATAATGATTATCTTGATAGAAACTACAACTAACTATTGTCGTGAATCAACACTGAGAGTCGAAACAAACTTCTGTCTGAAGTTGAGACTTCTTTGGAAAAGGTCTTAAATTGGGGTAGACTTAATTTAATCCAATTTAACCCCACAAAGACACTTTGTGAAGACGTTTTGAAGACACTCCCCTATCTATATCTGCCTCAGCTAATATTGGAATACTTGGTGTCGACATATCGAGCAAAGTCCAGTTTCGTGGCCATTCGGAGGGTAAGGCCAAATTGACCCCGAAGGAGCTTGGCATGCTAAACAGATCGAAACAGTATTTCACTCCGCCTCACCGGTCCGCCTTTAGCTTCATAAGGCCTGACATGGAATACTGACCTATATATATATATTTTTTTTTAAGTTTTAGCTGCGCCAAAATGACTCTGCTCTGCCTGATAGAAAGCATGAGCAGATTCTAAAAGTGGTGATCCACCATGCTGCAATGTCCTTATTCGCATTGAGGATGGTCCTCAATGCGAATAAGGACATTGCAGCATGGTGACCCACACTATGGCCGCCTAGTGAGATGCTTTTTTACGCCCCGCTTAAAGGACCCGGGATCATAGTGGGAGGGAAACACGTGCGCTGGAAGCAAGTTCTAGGTTTTGACCGCCCGGCACAGAAAGGACGAACCGAAGCGATGAGTACGAGATCGTATGTCTACCACTCTGAAGCGGTGACTTCCAAGGCCGGCACGTGTTGGCCTGTAGAGGAAGGGGGGACAAGTTGGAAGAGCTCCTCAGAACACTCTCCGTGATACAAGCGATAGAGTACTGCCATAGAGGCGACATCTCTACGCAACTGCAGGGGCTCAAGGGACTTGGTGGCTACAGGACTGTTGACAATGCGGATTGCTCGCAGCTGCGACCGGTCGAGAGCGTCAAACAGGTACTGAGCAGCACCATCGCAAAGATGAGAACAGTACTCAACGCACGAGCGAACCTGGGTCTTGTAAAGAAGACACAGATGCTCGGGCGAGAAGAACCGTCTCACCTTGTTTAAAACAACTAGCTTCACGTATTCGCATGGGTTGAGATCTCGGCAGATATCCATGCCCATGATATCGAGCCTACCTTGTAATGCCATTTGAGTGTTCTGAAAAGTGGGATGGGGAAGGAATGGAGACTTTTTGGCAGAGAACGCGCACCCCTGTGTTTTCTTGGCGTTGAACTCGACCAGATTCTCACAGCCCCATTGAAAAATGCAGCCCAGAACATGGTCGAGTTGAACGACAAGCTCCTGTCGTTTTTCCTCGACATCTGCAAGCTTGGCTGTAGGATGTCCAAAATATCGCCCATGAACTGTACTGTCGTCTGCATAGCAATGAATGTTGCCAAGGGCTAACATGTCATTGATATGCAGAAGAAACAGTGTGGGCGACAGGACGGAGCCCTGCGGTACTTCGGCGTTAATCGACTGAAAATCGGAGGCCGCACCATCGCAAAGGACTCTGATGCGGCACTGGTGCAGGAATGCGGCAGCTCAGTTGCAGAGTTTGGGGGGCAAACCGAAAGCCGGTAGCTTGGAGAGAAGCGAACGGTGCCAAACCCTATCAAAGGCCTTGGCCATATCAAGACTAATGGCCAGGGATTCCCCATGCCTGTCAATAGCCTTACCCAAAGGTGTGTGACGTACGCTAGAAGATCACCCGTGGATCGGTTCGGTCTAAAACCATACTGACGATCATTTAGTAGGGAGTGATCTTCCAGGTAGTGGACCAGTTGTTTGTTTATTATCCGCTCAAACACTTTGCAGATAATGGAAGTGACGGCTATGGGACGGTAGTTGGCCGGGTCGGAGCGGTCGCCTTTTTTGGGGATGGGTTGAACATTCGCCTCTCTCCAAACCTCCGGTACAGTTCCCGAGGAATATGACAGGCGATACAGACGCGTCAATACCAGAGACAACTCTGGTGCACAGTTCTTAAGAACCACCGCTGGGATACCGTCGGGTCCACTGGCTTTCCGGACGTCGAGTGACCGAAGCTCAGCACGGACACCACTCAGCCGGACGCGAATATCCCGCATGGTAGTGTCGCAGGTCGGAATAGTAGGCGGGTGCTTGCCACGGTCATCGATTCGGGAGTTAGCCGCAAAGAGATCAACAAGCAGTCTCGCTTTCTCCTGCGGCTCATGGGCAAGTGATCCGTCCGGATATTTCAGCGGTGGTAGCGAAGGCTGACAGAAGTTGGACTGCACGGCTTTAGCCAATCGCCAGAACTTTCGGCTACTCGTAGGGTATGCAACGAGTTCTTGACCAAGCCGCGCGATGCGCTGGGCATCCGCTCTCATGTAAGCCTTCTTGCATTCCCTAGTGGCTTTGTTAAACGCTGCTTTTAGTTGATCAATGTCAGGGGAGCCGTGAGCGCGGGCCCTGGTCCATGCGCGATACGCCGATTGCTTGATGAAACAGCATGGGCGCACTCGCGATTGAACCAGGGACGGGTCGTCGGGCTGGCGACCTCACTGTAGGGAATATAGTATTCCATTCCGACAGTGATTTCGCCAGCCACGGCGGCTGCACTTTGCGACAGATCTCTATCTCTGAAGCAGCGTTGAGCCCACGGGATGGATGCAAAATAATCCCGCATTCCATCCCAGTCTGCCGACGAGTAGTGCCATAAACGTCTTTTTGCTGCCACTCTTTGGGCAGCAAGAGGCACCGTGGTGGAAACCAGGCAGTGATCGGAGGATCCCAGAGGGGCGAGCACCGATACACTGTACTGCGCTGGGTGACTCGTTAGCAGTAGGTCCAGCAAGGAAGGCGCTTGACTCGGTATGTCTGGTATCCTGGTGGGCTGGAGTACCAGCTGGGTGAGGTCATGCGTGAGAGCGAATGCGTGGACAGTCCGACCTGCGTGTTCAGTTCTGGAAGATCCCAACTAGGACTCATGGTGGGCGTTAAAGTCTCCCAGAAACACCAGTTCGGCGGTCGGAAACTATTCCTGCGCTTTGTCCGCTGCCTGACTGAGATATTCGAAAAGTCGAGTTGTCTCAGAGTCTCCAGAGTGGGATCGGTATAGGCATACGTAGATTCGGCTCGTAGAGCCAATATATACGTGGAGCCAAAGGGTGGAGAAGGATGGGTCCTCAAGGCAGCGCAATCGGCGACAACAAACATCCGCCCTGACGAAAAGACATACCCTAGCCTTCGCGAGGAAGCACTCCTTAAGCACTTACCCGGGGTAGTGAAGATATTTCGTGTCGGCAGGGCGGCGTATTTGAGTCTCCGTTAGAAAAAGCATGGCCGGCCGTGCTGTCTCTAGTGCTGGTGGACGGCGTTGAGGTTTGCATTGAGTCCACGGATGTTATTGAACTCCACCTCAAAAAGCGAGTTAGTGGGAGAGTGGAGTGCCGCTGTGCATCGTTTATGCTTTCTCTGTGCTGCCATGAAAAAAATAGGAGGAGGGGGATGGGAATGTAAAAGGCGTGACAGTCATCGCGGTAGTGTAATACTGAGACTCGGAATGCTGTTTCGTCATAACGGTGAGGCATGATGGTGACCGAACCGTCGGACGGAAGGGCTCCCGTACCCTCCCGGAAGTGGTCGCCTGGTCCCACCGTCCGGTCACCAACCGGCACGACAAGCCACTCCGTGGATTATGCGCGACCTGACGGGGCAGCCTCCCAGGGTGGTTAGCCGCGGTTGGGCCCCTCTCTATACCGCGGGTGGCCAGCGGCACCACCGTTTCTACAGGTCTCCCTGGCCGACGGTTCGATCCACGTCACCCTCAACATGACTCTACGAGCATTCCACTGCTCACACACTTACCACGATAACTGTCACCCCTGCATCATTGGGCCACCGGTCTCGCACTCACCAACGAAATACGACAGCACTAATACTGTCATTTTAGGTTGGTCTCCTGTGCGAGGGTAGTACCGCCCCGGTCGAACCGGCCCATTTGTGCTGAAATCAGCGTGGCTCTACTACCTATATAGTCCTCATCTTTGGGCGGGGGCACCCCAATATCAGCTCCTCCGTCTGGACCGCATTCAACGGAGATCGACTCGAATAGTCGATTGCCAAGAACTTTAAATTCGGCCAGACTCTCTGGCGCTGCGCAGAGATGTGGCTTCGCTGTACATCTTCTACCGCATTTACTATGGGGAGTGCTCTAAGGAATTCTTCGGACTGATCCCTGCCGCCTCTTTCCGCCATCATCCTACGCGATAGTAGTTTCATTCCCATCATCTAGATAGTTGGCAGTCCACAACTGTGCGCTTTTCCAGAAACTTTCTGCCTCGCACAAAACAACTGTGGAATGAACTGTCGCCAGCGGTATTCCCGGACCAATACGACCTTCAAACCTTCAAGAAAAGAGCGTACTCCTTTTTAAAAGGCCGGCAACGCGCTTGTGACGCCTCTGGTGTTGCGGGTGTCCATGGTCAGCGGTAGTCGCTTACAATCAGGCGATACGTCTGCTCGTTTGCCCTCTATTCCATAAAAAAACTTAGTTTGTAATCCATTTTGTATATTTAATTCACAGGAGAAGACTAAGACCCCTATGTATTACTATCACCTCAAATTATACATCATACTACTATAATTTTTCCTTCAAAACTATCTTTTAACACACCCTATACTTTCTCCTAATCATATTTTTGCCTCCATCCCATGGTTGCCTGTGGTTGCCAGTAAGAGATTGCCTCCGAGCAATAAGGCCGCCACTTCTATCTACAAGCCTAGTTTTAAGTCCATTTTATAACCTTCTGGTGTACTATAAAGTTATTATTATTACTTCATAACACTTTCTACTACCTACGAATAACATAGGTACTTTTGAAAAATGTATGTCGCACAAGTTTTAATAGCCCTGTACTTTTTACGATCTTTTATTGTATAACTATTAGTCCCAATTAGTCTAGTCAACAAGTTCCATACTTGTTGACTAGACTAAAAGATGCAGCAGCATCACTAGGCCGCCATAGTGTGGGTCGCCATACTGCATTGTCTGCATCCGCAATGAGTATGGTGACCACCACTCATGGATTCTGCTTATGTTTTCCATCAGGCAGAGTAGAGTCATTTTGGCGGGCCAAACATAAAAAAAAAAAAAAAAAAAAAACTAGCTGAGCCCCGCAGTGTTACCCGCGGTTGTTGTTGTACTGCAACCGCGGGAACGCCGCGGGTCACAGCTAGACTAAAAACAGTAGCTTAAGCTACTTCTTATAATAATATTATCCAACTACCTTATTTACTTTCAATTACATACCGTATTTAGTGAAAAGCTGTTAAATTGGAATTACAAACATACTTCAAAGAAATTTATTTCTATAGCTCTGGGGGCACGGGGCAAATATTTTGCAATTTCGGTACAGAGTCCTAAATAAACCAACTGCATAAATAACTTTGTAATTCTATATAAATATATAGGATTACAAAGTTATATTTACAGTGCATAAATCATTGCACCGGTATGTGTATAATATTGCAATAATAGGTGTAGAATAGTAAACTTGTAAAATGGCCAACGGACTGAAAAAGCAAGAATGAGACATGTCTTATGAAGTTGTACTATCACTTGTAATTATACTATGGAGGAACGAGCGAGGTGATCATGCTTGGTGGGCCACTGCCCAACAGTTGATGTTGGGATGTTGTATATATGTTAATCTTTCGAGATTCTCTAGATTCAGGATTAGTGTTGAGTACTCCGTGTAATAACATCACTCCGTAGTTCAGTGTATCTTCAGTAGATGGTGCTGTAGTATTTTGGCTGTTGCGCTGTATGTGGAAATTGCCATGAAAGAATGAACACTAAGTACACTAAGCTTGATGTTGTAATTTTCTTTTAGGTACATTTACAGTATTTATAGTGAATGAGAGATAACTATTTTACATAAGGATTAACTTTAACTGTAATTTGACAAGTGAGCCCATAAGACAGAGAGTCTGCTTTAAAAAAATCCGTTGTTGGTATTCAAGAAGTAGAAGGAAGAGGAAAGGAAAAAAAAGTCGTGTGGTGTCGTGGGAAACCAGATAGGAACGAAGTTCCTTATCAAAAATACAGATGGCGCTATACTAAATTTTTCGTTCACGCTCTTTAAATACCACAAAATTGTCTTAATTATTATACTTTTAATTATTTTAAAATGATTTATAAAAATATATGAAAGTTCTATGCGACGTATAAAGAAAATTACTATTTAGGTAATTACATTTATTATTATGATTTTTATCGATAAAAATAAAAAATAAAACTAAACTGGTCATTTGTGCTGCCACTTAGTAATCTCTACTGAAGCAAGTTGTGTCCATAGTTACTCCGTACTTGTTGCATATAACTTACAGATTACTACGCTATACTAAATTTTTCGTTCAAGAAAGAAATAAATAAATATTTCGGACATCTTTTTTTAGTAAACACATAAAACCTCTAGTATAAAAATTTGTGATGTATCATACAAACTTCCACCCCCCAATTTTGGGGGTTGGGGGGTAAAAGTAATAGGTTTATGAAGTTTTATGTGGTTTGTATACTAAACTTACTTTACATACCAAATTTCAGCTTTCTAGCACTTCAGGAAGTACCCTAGCAGTTTTGATGATCATCAGTGTGTCGAGTGACGAAATTGGTGTTTTTAGATATCAATAAAATCTAAAGTATCAGAGCTATGTAACTGAGACTTTGTATATTTTATTAGTCTATTATTGAAATCAAATTCTGAAAATTTGAACTATTTCGTATATCGGGAACCAAAGTTATGAGGGTTCAAAAGAACGACGAAACACTTCGAGAAAAGGTAGGTAGTGCCCTTGCGCTTCGCTTGGCTCGTCTTGGCGGGGGCACGACCGTGCCCCCAGATATGGCAAGTTAAATAAAAGCATGTAAAAATATTTTATTATTCATTCATACGGTTATTTCAATAAAACAAATAGAAACTCCAATTTTATTTATTTATATGTATAGATTTACGTAGGCTTGTTAGGACTAGGCCCTGGCCTAGTCCTAACAAGCGAAACAACAAACGAAAATTATGTTATTTCATAACCTTATACTTAAGGAAAATATGAAATATAGCTAAGGGATGAGGTTTCTTTTTATAATGTTTTAAAAAGGGTGCCTCTTCCCACTTATAACTAAACATACGGCTACGGAAGTCATCCGTCTTAGGAAAACAATCATTATCACTTAATACTATAATAGGTGTACGGAACATTTGTATGTATGCATAGGGTTGATATTTTACTTTTACATTACAAGTACCACCACCGAATAATAACTTCAACGTCTTCTCAGCAGCGGGTTCAAAGTAGGGTCCATTCCATAATATAACCCTTCTTTGTACACACTCCTGAAGAGGAAACTTACTATATTTATTAAAATTACCCATAAACCCAACGTTTATTAAAGAATTACACACACAATCGAAAAAATAATTCTTACCACTATTAGTTACACCTAAGATAAACATACAATTACGCGTAGTATCAGAGCGATTTAACATTTGATACAAATTAAGAACAAACTGTTTACGGTTATGTCTATCAGGGAATTGATGCAATAACAAATTATTAAGAACTTCAACACTATTTGGAATATCATAATAATATTTTGATAAATTATTCCACGGGCCAACATATATTAATCGCTCCATAGGAATATTACGCGTTTTCAAAAATATATCTTTAACACTCATATCACATATATTTTGTTTGATATTATGAAGTGAATTACGAATTAAATAATTATTTTTTGGCCAATATTTAAAGGGACCATTGCACCAAATTCCTGTATAGAAAATATTTTCAGGGGGTGTTATAATAAAACCTTCAAGCCATTTTTCGAGCCTACAACCATTGACGCTGTTTCCACATTCTTTGTTTGTTTGATTTTCTTGAGTAATTACTTGGTCAGCTGATTCACTAGTTTCGCCACACGCGAGTCGCCTGAATAAACTAGACATGTGCTGCGTATAGTAGCAGTCTTCCACCATTCTGTCTTGGGTTTTCTCAAGTAATCGTAATGGGGGCGAACCAACTTGCCCAGGGTGTACATCTTGTTGGTCAAGGCGTATTCTTTTATGCCAGTCACGGATTGAGGCATTATCACCATTGTCACTTCGCTGGCCGAATAGTTCTCGATTCATACGAAAAAGCCCATCGTTACCACCATTTTGCGCTGCTTGCCCTTCGTCTCTTTTTGCGACAGTTCTTTTCCGCCTTTTTGTTGGCGTGTCTTGATCGCTTTCTTCGGCAGACTGAGAACCTGCTGGGTATTCACCATGATGTCCACGTCGATCGTAGAGTTGTCCATTTCGTCCTCGGTGTTCTGCTCGTTGATAACAGTTTGCGATTATTGATCGTCCTGATGATCGGAGAGTACCTCGACCTCGTCCTTGGAACGCTCGGAGTGTAGTTCGCCGACCATTTTGTAGAATAAATTCAGAGTCTAAGAATTCACTAATAATAGCTTCCATTATGATGCTTAAAGTAAACTGTAACTCCAATACAATACACCGTCGCTTTTATACGTTACGATAACAGTTCGATAACAGTAGGTTACGATAACAAACGAGTACTCGTTAATTATTATGGTCATTTATTAACACTAACCAAATGAACTATTTACGATCAAAAGAGCCACATTAAAACTATAGATAAGTTTATAAAATTCTCCCTTATCTCGTCGCCTGCGCTGCTAATATATGCTTCTAATATATGTTTTATGTTTTTATGTCTTACGGTACCGCCTAAGCTACTGAACTAATTTTAATCAATAATCCTTAGTTATATTATAAATGCGAAAGTAAATCTGTCTGTCTGTCTGTCTGTCGTGCTTTCACGGCCAAACCGCTGCAACGATTTAAATGAAATTTGGTAAAAAGATAGTGTAGAGCCTGAGAAAGGACATAGGCTACTTTTTAATGAGAAAAATGGTTTTAAGGGATTTAAAAGGGGATGAAAGTTTGTATAGAAGTCTGGAGGTTCACACACGCATGCGCGTTACGTACGCCGGGCGTCTTGACAACCAATAAACAAGGCTGTCACACTCATTAAAAAGATATTCGTCAATCTGATTTGTATGTTCATTGTATAAATAGAAATAAATAAGCCAAATTAATTTGTAAAATTCAAAATCTCTAGAGAAGTGTCGTCAATATAAGCTAGAAGTTTGAAATTTATTTTTTAAGCTGTTGATTAGATATAAATAAAAATGTCATTTAAAGTTTCCACACGCCTGCGCGTTACCTACGCCGGGCGTCTTGACAACCAATAAACAAGACCGTCACACTAATCTATAATCTATAATATCTATACTAATATTATAAAGCTGCAGAGTTTGTTTGTTTGTTTGAACGAGCTAATCTCAGGAAATACTGGTAAAATTAAAAAAAATCTTTAAGTGTTGGATAGTCCATTTATCGAGCAAGGATATAGGCTATATTTTATTTTCAAAAATATTAGGGATTCGTAAGAAAATTGCTATTTTGTAACCCAAGGTGTGAAATCGAAAAACTTTTTTTGAGTGCGCTGCAATAACTATTGACAATAGAAAAAAAAATGTATTACGTAAAGTAGTGTATTTATCTTCCTGCTTAAAATGTGCGGAACAAATAGTACTACTTTTCGCAGGCATCCAGTCGTATTCACTTCTTTCTACCTGAACCATGCTAACCCATTTCAGTCTCGTAAGATCATCACTTGGAAATCTGGAAAATACAAAACAATATTCACTGTCTTTTTACCAACATATGTACATTCTAACACTATTATTTATAATTAATATAATCATCATATTAACTGAAAGACAAAGGCAACTAAACAGTGAAAATAATAGTAATATGAGCATATCTATAGAAAAAAAAATACTAATACGGACGCTATGTATTGTGCCTACGATATCCTTTCTGTGTCATTAATCTATGACGCATGCTAGGCGCCCGTTATTTGTCCTTGTCGCACTGCAGTAACAATCATATTCTCTATCCTTTTTTTGCCGTGTCTTTAATAATACAGGATTTCATATATTAATTTCAGTAAATGGGAAACAAATCCATGACAAAATACAAATATTACGTAACATATAAATACTTACGTGTGGTATGTAACTCCTTCATTTTTATTCACCTTGGAACCATAGTTTTTACACTTTCTTAAAACACAGCTCGGCATCTTAGATTATTAATATGTCTAGATGGACTGTCAAAGCTGTAAAAACACACGAAAAAATAGGCTCTAACTGTTGACGCCTAAATATTTTTCCGCGTTTAGTACCAAATGCACTGTCAGTGGATACACACATGTTGCTCTCATTTCTGTGTTGATAAAAATGGCGAATTGTGCGATATAAGTGTGTAGAAATTACAGAGTACGATCTAAATTAACAAAGAAAGTTACCTATTATCGTTAAGTACCATTGATATGTATCTATTACAGCAAACAAAGCCATTAAATAATTTCTAAAATAAATAATTATTGTAGTCGCCATTTTGGGTGTTGCTAGTTTATGAAGTCAAAACTCCCTCATAAAATGTGGTAGGCGGAGTTGTGTTGTATGAAATACTTCATGGTAGATAATAGATACGCTAAGAATTTCAAATCATTTTTGCAATTCAATATGGCCGCCGCATCATTTTTGTAAAATGACACTATGGGTATCGTTCGTGTAAGAGGTTTTTAAGTATACCGAGTCTAGATTTCATATCATTTTTTGAATCCAATAATTATGGCCGCAGCACCATTTTTGTAAAATGTCACTACGGGTATGGGTATCGTGTAAGGGATTTTTAGGTATACTGAGTATTAATTTCTTGTCATTTTTTAATCCAATATGGCCGCCGCACCATTTTTGTAAAATGTCACTATGGGTATCGTGTAAGGTGTTTTTAGGTATGCTGAGTATTAATTTCATGTCATTATTTGAATCAAATATGGCCGCCGCACCGTTTTTGTAAAATGTCACTATGGGCATCGTTTAAGGGTTTTTAGGTATACTTACTAGATATGAGCTCCTCTCTGTTTCAAAAAAATAACTCTCGCATTACGAATATACATCACAAAAAACACCCAGACTCAGAACTACAATTTCTGGATCACACAAAGTGTTGTCCTATTTAGGATTTGAACCCACAACACCTGGCTTAATAGAAAGCGGCGTGGCGACAACTTAAACCACTAGACCAACCGTGCAGTCATGCATTTTTCAAGTGCAATTTTTATGATTTCAAAACAAGTATATCTTCGAATGTTCTTATCAACAGATAAGAATTGAGAAAATTTAACTTAAAAACTACTCGTCAGATCTCATTCAGATAAAAAAAATAGATTGTAAATCTAATAAAACAAATTGAAAGCCCAAGGTCTAATCCCCATGATATTAATACTGAGCTATCTTGAAGATGTCCTAAATCTAACACAAAAAAAAAATTAAACCGGTCCATTAAAAAAGTAATGTAAACATTTTTTTTCTTACCTTTCTTATTTTTTTATGATGGTCAAAAAGACAATTAGATGGGCTAATTATATATCTTACATATTTTAAAAGGTTAAAAAATCGTTAGGTACTGCTTTTACAATACCAGACCAAAATTAATATCTAGTACGACATATTTTTAATCATCACCAACAGCCTTTAACAGTCCACTGCTAATAATAATAAATAATAAAAAAACACGAGACATATTATTAGTTTGTATCACATTTTGTTTTCCTAGCATAGTTTTCTAGATAGAAAAGTTATTCAACACTATTAAAATTGTTTCCCCATTTTCACAAAAAAAAACTCAACAACTGGTATCATTTACGCACTAACACTAGGAAATTTAGAATGACATGAGGCGAGTGTAAGACGTAGCTGTCACGCACACAAATATCGAAAAGTTGTGTCATTTAATTTTGTTCTTTTGTATCGCGATGCTCTATCTAGACATATTAATAATCAATGCTCGGCATTTTGATAATAATAAACACACTCCATGGAAACGCTTTGACAACGTGTTTATTCGCTAGCTTCTATTAACCGACTAAATGAAATTACACCAATTGACTGAATTTGTCTGCAACAATTAGCGTGCGGTAGTGCGATATCTACCTTTTTTCTATATATAATATCATTGGATATTATAGATTATAGATTAGTGTGACGGTCTTGTTTATTGGTTGCCAAGACGCCCGGCGTAGGTAACGCGCAGGCGTGTGGAAACTTTAAATGACATTTTTATTTATATCTAATCAACAGCTTAAAAAATAAATTTCAAACTTCTAGCTTATATTGACGATACTTCTCTAGAGATTTTGAATTTTACAAATTAATTTGGCTTATTTATTTCTATTAATACAATGAACATACAAATCAGATTGACGAATATCTTTTTAATGAGTGTGACAGCCTTGTTTATTGGTAGTCAAGACGCCCGGCGTACGTAACGCGCATGCGTGTGTGAACCTCCAGACTTCAATACAAACTTTCATCCCCTTTTAAATCCCTTAAAACCATTATTTCTCATTAAAAAGTAGCCTATGTCCTTTCTCAGGCTCTACACTATCTGTGTACCAAATTTCATTGAAATCGGTGCAGCGGTTTGGCCGTGAAAGCACGACAGACAGACAGACAGACAGACAGAGTTACTTTCGCATTTATAATATAAGTAAGGATATATAAAGCTGAAGAGTTTGTTTCTTTGTTTGAACGCGCTAATCTCAGGAACTACTGGTCCAATTTGAAAAAATAGCATAAAATAGCAACAGGGGATGGCAGTTTGTATAGAAATATGTAAGGTTTGTGAGTTAGTTTGCGACAAGAGACAAAATATGTATTAGAGCTATTCTGATATGACATTTACGGAGTTATCACGGAGAAGATAGTATGCCAACTGACAGTAACGACATGATTACACTGAGACGTGGGTTCTGGTTTAAGATAACACAGATGATTTAAAAATAATTTCGATCCTGATCTGCTGACTAATGAGATAGTTATCAATTAAACGAACGGATCATGTCAGGCGTGGAGGGAGATGTTGTCGAATACTTAAAGTCTTTAGAAATATCAGGAGTGCCTTCCCATAAGTTGAGGGTGCAAGTTCAATGTTCCAGTACTATTAAATGAGGTATCTTGAGCGCCAAAGCAATGTAATAGTACATGGCTAAATATTACACAACTGGGGTGCAATATTGTAAATCATGACGCATGGAATGGCAAAAGAAGATAATGTTTCGTTGGTCTCGCGGTTGGCGTGTACGACTGCTGATCATGAGGTCTCGGGTTCGATGCCTGGGTCGGACCAAATGTTTGTATGATCTACAAATATTTGTTTCGGAGTTTGGGTGTTTTCTATGTATAATATGTATGTATTTACAAAAAAAAAGTATATATGTATTTGTATCAGTTGTCTAGTACCCATAACACAAGCTCTGCTTAGCTTGGGACTAGATGGCGTTGTGTGTTAAAATGTCCGAAATATTTATTATTTATTATTATTATTTAATGTTTTAATTCCACGTATTCCAATAATTCCAACTTATTTGACATTTTAATTTAAAAGAATGCAGTTTCCGCTGAATGCATGAAAACAGCATTTCCAATAACAATATTAACAAAACCCAAGGACAGATGCTTAAAGATACAGTATTTTTTTTTTCTAATGGGCAGCATACTCACATATATCAAATCCGCAAAATCTCCATATTTTGGCAAAATATGGCAAAAGAAAAAACGTAGTTATTAAAATCCAACAGTGCGGGCAACCATACTCACTGGGAAAGCAGACAATGCAGAATTGCGTCCCACACTATGACGGCTTAGTGAGATGCTTTTTCACGCCCCACTTAATGTACGCCCCACTTAAAGGGCCCGGGATAACAGTAGGAGAGAAACACGTGCGCTGTAAGTCAGTTCCGGTTTTTAGCTGCTAGGCAAAGGAAGGATGAACCAAAAAGTTTGGTTTGAGGGTGAACATGTTATTCTGCAGAGGAAGGGAGAAGGGGGACCACTTGGAAGAGCTCCTCAGAATACTTCCAATGATAAAGATGGTAGTGGACTGCTATAGAGGCGATATCTCTACGCAGCTGCAGAGGTTCAAGGAACTCGGTGGCTCAGGGACTGTTGGTAAAGCGGATTGTTCGCCAATGCAACCGATAGAAAGTATCAAGCAAATACTGCGTGGATCCATCACAAAGATGAGAACAGTACTCGAGGTCCCGGCAAATATCGATGCCCAGGACACCGAGCTTACCCCGTAGTGGCAGTTGAGTGCTCTGAAAAGTGGGGAGGGAAAGAAATGGAGACTTTTTGGTAGAGAACGCGCACAACTGTGTTTTCGTAGCGTTGAACTCGACCAGATTCTTATCACCCAATTGTAAAATGCGGTTCAAAACCCGGTCGAGCTCAGCGACAAGCTTCTGTCGATTTTCCTCAACGTCTGCCAGCTTGGCTGAACGGTGTCAAAAATATCGCCCATGAACTGAGCTATCGTCTGCATAGCAATGTATGTTGCCAAGAGCTAACATGTCATTGATATGCAGAAGAAATAGTGTGGGCGACAGGACTGAACCCTGAGGTACGCTAGCGTTTACATCCAGAACATCAGAGGCCGTGCCGTCGCAAAGGTCAATAATGCGGCGCTGATGAAGAAAAGCGTCAATCCAGTGACATAGTCTAGGAGGCAGACCGAATGCCGAGTGCTTGGAGAGAAGCGAGCGGTGCCAGACCCGGTCGAAGGCCTTGGCCATGTCAAATGTCGAAATAAGCTCATATAAACTATTTATAATTTATGTACATATATAAATACTAAATTAATAACGCGAAAGTTTGTTAGTATGGATGGATGGATGTTTGTTACTCTTTCACACAAAAACTACTTAACGGATTTGGATAAAACTTTACAGTAATATAGCTTATACATCAGAATAACACATAAGCTACTATTTGCAGTGATAACCGACATACACGCGAGCGAAGCCGCGGGCAACAGCTAGTAAATAAATAAATATTTTGGACATCTAACACACAACGCTATCTAGTTCCAAGCTAAGCAGAGCTTGTGTTATGGGTACTAGACAACTGATATAAATACATATATACTGTTTTTTTGTAAATAAATACATATTATACATAGAAAACACCCAAACTCCGAAACAAATATTTGTAGGTCATACAAACATTTGATCCGACCCGGGAATCTAACCCGAGACCTCAAGCACAGCAGTCGCATACGCTACCACTGCGCTACCGAGGCAGTCAATGATGTGTCATTGCATTTATAATGGCCCGTATGAATAAGCTATTTAAAATTGTATTAAAAGTTTGTACGTAGTCGGGTTATAGTTTTTTGAACTTTTACTTGTTAATAATTATAACAGCAATCGTCCCATTTAATCGTTTAATCGTCCCAAAATATATTCATTAAATCAAATGAACCTATTGCCGTCTACTGCTTCATAGTTTCATATAAGTTATTATATATCAAAAGCCAACTTAAGCAGGATATAAATAGTTACAACGAATGGGTAAAAAACTGAATGCCTCTGACAGCACGGTTGGCCTAGTAATTTAAGCGGTCGGATCGCCGCTTTCTACCAAGTGTTGTGGGTTCAAATCCGACATGGGACAACACTTTGTGTGATCCGCAAATTGTTTTCTGTGTCTGTGTGTCCTTTTTATGTATGTTTGTAAAGTCTCCCGCGAGCCCGCGACACAGGATGTATATTCCTAATATGGTAGTATCCATTTTTCTTAAAACCTCTCTTTGTTGCAGATGAATTATTTACCGCAGCGCTACATAGTTCATCCCTTTGTAAATAAACTTGTTATTATACTACTCTGTAGACCTTTACTCGTAAAATATATTGTAAGTTAGGGGACATATTTATTTTACTACCAGCAATTTTTTTCACACCTTATCAAATTGTGACGGGGAAAGCATGACGAATAATGTCCGTAAAGTGTCTAACATTGTTTTTCCTTACAACTTTTTATTCGTTTATAAACTTATTCACATATAACCCTCCTTTAGCTTTGCCGTAGTCGGGTAAAAAAGTGCATATTTATCTAACTAAAGACAATTATTGGTGATTAATTTATGCTCATAATCTATATCTACACTAATATTATAAACGCGAAAGTTTGTAAGTATGGATGGATGGATGAATGGATGTTTGTTACTCTTTTACACAAAAACTACTAAACGGATATGGATGAAACTTCACAGTAATATAGCTTATACATCAGAATAATACATAGGCTACTATTTGCCGCGATAACCGACACATACGCGGGCGGAGCCGCGGGCAATCACTGGTATAGCTAAACCGATTTCAATAAAATTTGTCATGAAAATAGTTTGATTATTGTGGCAGGACATTACTTATTTACTTCCTTAACCGACATACACGTGGGCGGAGCCGCTGTCAATAGCTAGTTCATTATAATCACTCTAATTAGAAAAAACCCTCAAACTCTTTATTTTTTATTTTTTATAATATAGGGGGCAAACGAGCAGACGTATCGCCTGATGGTAAGCGATTACCGCCGCCCATGGACACCCGCAACACCAGAGGCATCACAAGTGCGTTGCCGGCCTTATAAGAAGGAGTACGCTCTTAGGCATTATAATCTTTAGAAAGCTAAATGCTGTCTTTACGCTGAAAAATAACGCCTATATTACAACGCTTAGAGCCACAGGGAACATTAGGTTTTAAAGTTTTCGCAACGCAGACTATTTCTATTGCTTACTTTACTATGAAATAATCACTTTTAACAAATAAATAACCGACTTCACTCTGGACCAAATTGGGAAATGGGACAACACGGAAAACACCAGCTTCCAAATAAAAAAAGAATCATCAAAATCGGTTCACCCAGAACTAAAGTAATGAGGTACCAAATATATAAAAAAAAAAGCTGAATTGAAAACCACCGCCTTTTTTGAAGTCGGTTAAATGCTGTCAAACACAAATTTTACGTTAGTTTTTATTGCATAAGCATTCACAGTCGTAGTAGCATCATATTTAATGACAGTATGCTTCTCAGGCACACTACTCTTAAATTTATAGCTCGAGATACCGCTATAACATTACGTAATAAAATGTATATAACAGAAATAAATTAAATAAAAAAAACTTTTTAAAAACAAGCTTTTATTTTCCTGTGTAGATAAGAACGTAAATTAAAGAACTTGATTTGACTGATATCAATTAAAATTTTCAAACTAAGTAAATACTGGTAACGAAATCTCGCGACAAGCTTTTGTATTATAATAGGTCTTTACCTATGAAATTGCCGTTTTGTATGCAAATAAGTGAAAGTACTTATTTTTTCAAACTTTTTTATTTCTGTTATTCGAAGTAATCACCCATGCAATCGACGCATCTTTGTCAACGCATTGGCAGTTTATTGATGCCCTTCTTGTAAAAATCAGCTGGACGGGAGGCAGCAAACTCTTCAAAGGCATTTTGTACTGCCTCTCGGGAATTGAAATTTTTACCCACTAAAAAGTTGTCTAAATTTTGGAAAAAGTAATAGTCGGTAGGTGCAAGGTCTGGTGAGTATGGCGGATGAGGGAGAGCTTCCAACCCCAGCTCTTGTATATGTAACCCCCGTTCTAGTATCCGACTCTATCAATAACAAACCGTCGTCCGCGTACGCATTCCGGGTACATCCGGACGGCACAGGCATTGCCAGAAAATCGTCGAAGCCTATGTTCCACAAGTATGGTCCTAGCACTGACCCTTGAGGACACCCCATCGTAAGCGCCTTCGACACAGAATGATGCCTGATGATTCTCAATTTAGTAGTACCTTGTAAGAAGTACGAGGAGATAAGGGAATAAATATTTTTAAAGCAACCTCTTAATTTTAATTTTAGCAATAGCATGCTATTGTATGTAATATATATAAAATACTCGTCAAGACGAATCAAACGATTCCACACTCAATGGGTTTCATCGTTTCATTACAAAGTTCCTATGGCCACCTTCCGGCTCCATCATCAGACCCTGGATACTATCACAACATAAAATACTCGTCAAGACAAATCAAACGATTCCACACTCAATGGGTTTCGTAGTTTCATTACAAAGTTCCTATGGCCACCTTCAAGCTCCATCATCATATCAGCTCCATGTTCCCATAATATTGCATTGCCACGCTCTTTACTTAGGCTTGCAAAATTTCAGCACAATCGGTTGAATATATCTCCTTCAAATTTAACTTGCAAGATTTGGGAACAGACAAACATCGGGACAGGTGAAGCTAAATAAAAGCTTGTAAAATATCATATCTGAAGACAGTATTCACTTATACTGCCAAGAAACGCGCTGTACCAATATTAAACTTCATGGAATGCCGCAAGGTCACGAAATAAAATTATTTGTAAAAACGAAATGCCCATTAATATTCTCTTTATGAAGTCACGGGCTCTTATTAATATTATATCACAATATTACGCAGTTCCAGCCACTACAGGACGGACAATGAGTACAAAAGATTCTAACAAACAAACCCCGGGAACTATCATTTCAACCTTAATAAAAATATACGGAGTGGTCCATTTTAGGCGACCTTCCCCTCAAGGGCGGAATGTTTCTATTGTTATATGGGGAGTGTTTGGCAATTTATGAGATTTGCCATCGTTCTGGAAGGGTAAAATGGGGACAGTGAAAGCGGCGATTGATTGCTGACCTGCTTTGAAAGATTAGGAATATTTATTTCTAACCATAATTAAATCTTTCTGGTTGATTTTGCTATTGGGTTCTTATTGGGTTCTTTGCGGCAAATTAACGGCTGGTCAAGGGTTTATTGATAGTTTTACAAATATTCTTGTGGAGGAACGGGTGTCACGTCCCTTCAATAGACCAGGCGAGGTGACCATGCCTGGCGGGTTCGGGATTCAGGATTGGTAGTTTAATCGTTTCTTTCGTCACTCCGAAGTTCAACGTATATTCGGTAGATGGCGCTGTACTGTGTATCTGTGGCGTTGTATGTGGAAGTCCACATACTTAAATATATAAATTTAAAGGACTATTATGTCTATCCTAAAAAATCATTTTGATTCAACCAGTGGCAATTCTAGAAATGATGTCATGAATTTAAATATGACACACGTGCTAATGAAATAACACTTCTAAATATTCCGCTTTAAAAATTAAATTACTTTATTAGGTGGACAGACTCTAAAAAGTATTAGATCAACGCTGATTTCAGCATGAACGGACTGGCTCGACCGGAGAGGTACTACACTCTCACAGAAAACCAACTTTTCAAATTTATAATATGAAGTATGAACTTTATAATGATAAACAGTTACTACAAGACGTAGGTATGTTAAAGGAGTGACAAATCTGAAATTTTATACTAAAGGTCCTGGCTTTAGATGTAACAAAAAAAGGAAATCAGGCTAAATGAAAACTCTCTCAAGTAATAAGCGAGGGGGGCAGGCAGGCGGTATTTGATGAAATGAACAATAATAAAGGGGATGAGGACGAAATTGTGCGGAATTCCATTTACCGACGGAATTTTGAGGCGTTTTACCTTTTTAATCCATTAAGACCTTTTGAAGGCGAAAATATTTTAAATTAGGACGTTAGGACTGATAAGTGAAGTTTAAAAGGAAAATAAATAGGAATAAAGGGTTATCTTTTGACCTTTCGTTATAAAGGTCAGTTTCATTCAAACTTTTCATAGTAAAGTAATACATTTAAGGAATTGAGACAAAAATTGAAAGTAGTATTTAGAGCCATGCTTCGAATTATTTTGGCTGGCTCGACGAGAGTGATGATATCGCAGAAAACCGGTACAGTGGGTGGCAGATCCATCTACTTTTTTTGTCTTTCTATGCCATAATAGGAGTTTCGTAATGAGATAGAAACCTTAGCAGTTGTAGAATAGTTCTATCCTCGACAACATAAAAACAACTTTGTATGGAGTTATTACAGCAATTAATCTTGGAGTTTTTCAAGAAGCTGCTGTGTTTCAACATTCATAAATCGAATTGAATTATGAAAATTGATTTGAATTGCGTGACTATATATTATCAGTTTATATTTTAAAGATAAGATACACAAGAGAAAATACAAGACAAGTGACTGCACGGATGGCGTAGGGGTTTAAACGATCGCCACACTGCCTCCTGCTTCGTAAATTATTACGGATTCAATCCCCACACAGAACAAATCTTTATCATCCTCTTTTCATCAGACTTTATTATTTCCAACATTATTTAGGGTTTGCAGTTTAACTGGTTTTACCTGAGTATCAGTTTTTCCACGAAGCGACTGGCATCGAACCTTTAGGAGGAAATGAATTTCAGGGTTGAACTAGTTATCAGGATATTCGATGGCACTGACTTCCCAATAACGATTGCCATAAATGTTCATGACAACCGGGACCGACGGATTAGCGTGCTCTCCTTGGTAAGGAAGTGAAACACCAATAAACTTCTATACTACGGTCTGTTATTAAGAATTTATTGTGAGCAACACTCAACAACATTATTAGCCCGACTTGGAAATCGAATACGAGACCTCTAGATTGGCAGTCGCATAACTTATTGATGTTTTGAGTGTGGTCATTCTTTGTACCCGTTTCATTTTTGTTTATAAAGTCATGATACAATTATATGCCTAATGCGCGAGTTCACTAAAAAAGAATGTTATTTCAGTATCCTCTTCCAAACTTGGCCCTAGTTCAGTATTACATTTATTTAATTTTTATTCTTACTGTATTTAAGTACAATAAAATTTGGGTAACCCGTTAAGAGTTCAGTAAAACTTTGAATAAAATATACTTGAAGTTGAACTCTGACCGCAGGCGCAGGCTCCCGCGCTTTGAGCTAGACAGTATGCAAATTTAGTTTGAGTTTGAAATCAGTTACAAAAGCGTGGTCACAGAGAAAAGTAAATATGTGCGCTACAAATGAATAAAAATATCGGATGGTCTTATTAACCGACTTCAAAAAAAGGAGGAGGTTCTCAATTTGACTGTATTTTTTTATGTTTGTACATTATGTTGTACCTCATAAAGTCATAACTTTCGACTAAGTGAACCGATTTTGATGATTTTTTTTTGTTTGAAAGCTGGTGCTTCCCGTGTGGTCCCATTTCTATGTATATTATTTTAAGTTATTAATAGTTATTAATATTCCAGTGGTTTAGAAGTAGAATAAAAGTTTTTACTCTGTCTCTCAAGGTGGTCACCATTCTCATTGCGAATGTAGACGTGTGTTTAAATATTTTTTTATGTATGGGCATGCCAAAATGAGTCTACTCTGCCTGATGGAAAGCATAAGCAGAATCCAAAAGTGCTAGTCACCATACTCATTGCGAATGTAATGCAACAATGCAGCATGATAACCCAAACCATGGCGGCCTAGTGATGCTTCTGCATCATTGGTCTCGGGTCTCGCACTCACTCAAGAAACACGACAGTATGATCGCTGTCATTTTACGTTGATCTGTGCTAGGGTAGTACCGCTCCGGTCAAGCCGGCCCGTTCGTGCTGAAATCAGCGTGGCTCTACTACCTTGACTATTACATTCAATAAGAATATTTTACATTTTGCCATCTATCTTAATATATATATTTCTTGTGTGCGTGTGTATGTGACTGAACTCCTCCTAAACGACTGGACCAATTTTGATGAAATTTATTGTGTGTGTTCAAGGGGATCTGGGAATGGTTTAGATTCACAAAAACGACTGGACCGATTTTGATGAAATTTTTTGTGTCTAAAAAAAAAGCAAAACAACGTTTTCCGGATCAGCTAGTACTTATAATAAAAATGTAACAGGTCCAATTCTGTACATTGAAGATATTTTGAATTTTTTTTTTGGAGGGCTCTCTATAATCGATACTGAAGCCAAAACTGTATTTTTTTTCATTTTTGTCTGTCTGTCTGTCTGTATCTGAACGGATTCAAATAAAACTTGGCATGATTTGAGTTCATACTACGAGGTAGGACATAGGATACTTTTTATCCCGAAATTCAGCATGGTTTCCTGGAGAGAGGGGATGAAAGTCAAAATATGTACTTAGTTGTAATTCAATAACACATAGTCCGATTTCTTTCATTATTTTTTTGCTAGAAAGAAAAAAATAAAAGATAACGGTAAAAGTTTTTTTTTTGTCCGCGACTGTACACTGCCTGTGGGAAGCTGAGGCAGATATGTAAATATGGCGGTACGAAGTTCGCCGGGTCAGCTAGTTAGTCTATAACTGGTTTACCTCTATTCCGTAATTTAATTCCGAGTACCCCTTTTACATATTTTTTTATGTATGGCCCGCCAAAATGACTCTACTCTGCCTGATGGAAAGCATAAGCAGAGTCCAAGAGTATTGGTTGCCATACTCACTGCGAGTACTATCATGGCGGCCTTGTGATGCTGCTGCATCTTTTAGACTAGTCAACAAGTATGGAACTTGTTGACTAGACTATTTTGCCCTCCGGTCTCGCACTCACCAACAAAACACGACAGCACGAACGTGGTCATTTTATGTTGATTTTCTGTGCGAGGGTAGTACCGCCCCGATCGAGCCGGCCCATTCGTGCTGAAATCAGCGTGGCTCTACTACCTTAAATTACCTAACCAACGTAAAATTAAAGTGTGTATATACTCGTATAACTTAAGTGTTTGGAGAAAATAATTTAGTTAAATAATGTTAAAACTATTTTAAAACAGCAAACCACAAACTAAAACCTAATGGATTTAACGAAACCATAAGAGATTCATATACAACGTTAACACATAATAAAAGCTAGTTTTCAGAGCCATAATAACATCGCTCCGACCGTCAATTTGTTCATCCGGAATACATTATGTGGTTTACGAGCTATTATATGATATGGTGATAGAAATTTATTTTTCAGTAGCTGACCCGCAGTAATTTTATCTGCGTTTTTCAAAAGGTTTTATTTTATTTTATTTTTTTAGTTTTTCGGTAATACTTGGTCTTAGTTATGTATTAATATTATATAACTTCCGTGCCTCGGAGAGCACGTAAAGCCGTCGGTTCTGCGCCTGATCTCTCCCCGGTCATGTCGGATAACCGTCCCATGGGATTATGAGAGTGAAGGAACAGAGTGTGCACCTGTGTTTGCGCAAACACTTGTGCACTATAATAACTCCTGCATAGTTGGCTGGTCTCCGTTGAGATTGGTCACCGTAGCTGAAATCGGCTCGGCATCGTCATAACTACTAACATTACTTAATAAATGGACGATAAATTCAATTTGAAACTTCTGAAAGAGAAAAGTTTCTGAGACTAGCACATTCAAGTAAACCAACCAAAAACTTTTTTAGTTTTATAATATCAGTATAGATCCTGCCTAATATGAAATAATAGCCAGGTTTTCACTTAGGAAATAGTAGAAAATGTTACGGCCTATGGGGTGCCAAATCGGGATTAAGGTGGGTGCGGCAGTAATTTGTAGTGCAAGACTTGCAGTTTTGTCGCCACAATCAGATATAAATGCGCTGGTGCATTGTCATGGTGAAACAACACCTTTTTTGGACAACTGGGGCCGTGTTTCCTTAAAACAACAAAACTGTGGAATCAACTGTAGCCTGTGGTATTCCCGGACCAATATGACCTTCAAGAAAAGAGCGTACTCCTTCTTAAAAGGCCGGCAACGCACTTGTGACGCCTCTGATGTTGCGGGTGTCCATGGGCGGCGGTAATCGCTTACCATCAGGCGACAGATCTGCTCGTTTGCCCCCTAATTCATAAAAAAAATCATGAAATGAAATGATATTTATTTGTAAGTAAATCTTTTCAGATATTTTACACGTCGGACTTTACAGCTAGAAGAGACCGGAATTTCCTACGACTCACTCTGGGAAGAAATGCCCAAACAAACCGCAGAGATGTCCTTTTTTTTAGTCCGAGAACATTGAAGAAAGGACCATAGTTTTGAGTCGGCCTGTCCATGCAGACGGCATACGAGCCCCAGCCATCGTGTTACGACCCGAAACGCGACACTACCGCCAGCAGGACATTTAGGTAGGCCGGGGAAACACTCAAAACTACCAGAAAGATACTAAATATGAACTTATATTACAAGCCTAGACTATACTTACATTGACATACACAAAAGGAATTCGCTTGGTATAAAAACAACATACAATAAAAATAAAAATGTCTATCCAAAAGATACGTAGGTAAATACTGGAGGGAGCATCGTCAGTCACAAGCAAATTTGTCATCTAAATAATCCAAAACTGTGTAATAAGCCTTTTCACATAGTTTCTGTTTTATTAAGGACTTAAATTTGGTAATACTTAATTCTTGATATTTCAAATTACCAAATCTATATGACTATTCACTGTAGTACTATTCCATAAATATTATGTATTTATGTAAGTAGTTAATCAGAATTATGCCTTTAGATTCCCAAAATAGCATGGTGAGAACTTTTTCCCCTGATTCTTCTATCTTTCTGACACCTACTAGTATTTAATCATTTTAAAATTTTGGTTGCCATTCCATTCGAGAGGCTTACGACCTCAGCTACTTCGTTTACTTTCTTTCGATGATATCATGGATCTTTTCAATGATTTCACTTGTAACAGGACCGCAGTTGTACAACCACGCTTAAACTCGTCGAACCAACATAAATGCTTATTGATCAACCAGGATAAATCGAGTCAAAATTTTATTCCGCTCGGTTCAGAAGTCGTTAAGTTTTTGAAGCGTACCAACTGAGGACAGGAGTGTTATGTCCCACCAACACAAAGAGAGGATCCTCCAACCAGGCGAGGTGATCATGTCTTCGGGCCTCGGCAAAACGGGTGATGTTAGGAAGTTGTGGGCTGTGGTTGATGTGGGATATGCTAATCGACGCGAGAACTTCTATATCGCGATTGAGGATTAGTAGTTACTCCGTAGTTCAATACTCTGCAGTTCGAGGTATCTTTGGTAAATGGCGCTGTAGCGTTTTATTTGTTGCGTTGTACGTGGAAGTCACCACACAAACCAATCTAATAATTTATGTATACCTATAGATCATTAATGAGTCATCCAAACTTTTCTCCAATTCGGCAATATATCAACCTTAATGGTACTTACCTAGATTGTAAAACTCCATAAAGTTGGCAAACGTTCATTGTGAATCATTTTTGTTTAGTAAATTCACAATGCTTTTAACCCAATCCCATTATCATTCATCGTTGTTAATAGATTTTTAGTTCAGTTGAAATCCCTCATCAGCAGATTGCTTTCCAATGATTCGTTATCAGAGAATACTGGGATTTAGATCCTTTTAATTCTAGCAAATGGATAGGTTTTAACACAGGAAATATGATCATACTTGTTGTTGCCCGCGGTTCCGCTCGTATATATGTCGGTTATCGTGGCAAATGTGTGTTATTCTGATGTATAAGCTATATTACTGGAAAATTTTATCCAAATCCGTTCAGTAGTTTTTGCGTAAAAGAGTAACAAACATCCATCCATCCATCCATCCATACTTACAAACTTTCGCGTTTATAGTATTAGTATAGATAATATAGTGGACGCAGTATGAAGCTGTGTTTTGGATTTAGTTTATTCTATACCTATATTTTATTGTTAATAAGGGGGTTTATATTTTTTTGTTTGAGAATTATAATGTCAGCAACTTCAGTCAACTAATTTGTGGATCTGACACAAGTTATCCTGAAGCTCGTTTTTTATTAGAAAATAATAATAAGCCGTGTGCAATATCTAAAAGAAGTTTTTGTGTTTTTTTTTTACTATAAGCTTCTGTAAAATAACTTCACTCATCCCTCATTGTTCGTAGCTCCAGTGGTTTACATTCTGCTTTGAGTGTTCTGCTTGAGTAAGTCAGTTAGTAATTTTAAATGTAATAAATTAAAAAGCTTTTTAAAAACAAGCTTTTACTGGAATGCCTCGAGACGAATCAAACGAGTCCAAACTCGATGATGTTGCAACGTTTCTTTACAAAGTTCCTATGGCCACCTTAAAGCTCCAGCATCAGAGCAGCTCCATGTCATTATAATATTGTATTGTCACGCTGTATACATATGCTTGCAAAATTTCAGAATAATCGGTTGAAGATATCTGCTTCAAAATTGAGTTGCAAGATTCCACCCGATACAAGCATACATACATACATTGCAAGTTAATAAAAAGCTTGTAAACATAGCGGATCAAATAACACATAATACAAAACACACAATATTGAAAAAAAATACCTTTGAAAAAATTTTCTACTACGACGAGAAAAGAGTTAGAAACAACTGTAATAATACGACAAATTACGCGGTTTCCTACTCTAGGGAATATTAACTGTGTTTGCTGGATATAAATTCTAAGTTGCTTTTACAACACCTCTGGGAGGAAATATGTTATAAATCTTTATACAATGTGGTTAGCTGTAAATATGTGAAATAAGAATAAATATATAAAATCTTGAAACGAATGATTCCAGATTTTATTGATAATAATAATAAATATGTATTTCGGACATCTAAAACACAACGCCATCTAGTCCCAAGCTAAGCAGAGCTTGTGTTATGGGTACTAGACAACTAATACAATTACATATGTACTTTTTTTTGTAAATACATACATATTATACATAGAAAACACCCAAACTCCGAAACAAATATTTGTAGATCATACAAACATTTGGTCCGACCCGGGAATCGAACCCGAGACCTCATGATCAGCAGTCCACACGCCAACCGCGAGACCAACGAGGCAGTTGCTGATGTTGACAGTTTAAATGAATTTACGGTTTATATTGAACCAAAGACAGGTTACAGGAAATGGGTACGTAGGTAGGTACGAGAAAATTAGATTCTATCCATACTTATATTATAAATGCGAAAGTAACTCTGTTTGTCTGTCTGTCCTGCTTTCACGGCCAAACCGCTACACCGATTTCAATGAAAATTGGCATATATATACACTTTAATTCTTAAGGAAGGACATTGGTTACTCTTTGCTGCGATAACCCACAAACACGCGGGCGGCGCCGCACACAAAAGCTAGTAAACTATAATGAAACATCGTAAGTACAACTTATGAAATGGATCGAATAAGTAGATAAAACTAAATATAAACATCTAAAAAAATGTATGTAAATAAATATCTCCTAATGATACCTATTTAATAAATGTTTCTAAGAATGGGGTCAATAAATGAAAAAGTCTGCAGGCACATGGTAACGACATAGTCATAAAGACGTAGACGTATGTAGGTAGGTAGGTATTATAAGTATAGGTAGAGGAGTCTAAATAAACAAACTCTTTAACGGAGCCTATCTCTAGGGATGGGCAATTATTGTCGATATCAATTTGTTTTGACATCCAAGTTTTTTTTTATGTGTCTACAAAATGACTCTACTCTGCCTGATGGAAAGCATAAGCAGAATCCAAGAGCGATGGTCAATATACTCATTGCGAATGCAGACAAGGCAACAATGCAGCATGGTGACCCACACTATGGCGGCCCAGTGATGCTTCTGCATCATTGGGCTTCAGGTCCCGCAATCACCAACGAAACACTGTTGTGTTTCGCTGGTGATTGCGGGACCTGAAGCCAATAAGATTGACTTATAAGATCAACTATAAGATCTTATAGGATCAAAAATATAAGATCAACCTAAAATGACAGCGTTCGTGCTGTTGCGCGAACGCTATAATTTTAAGTTGTTCCTCTGTGCGAGGGTAGTACCGACCCGGTTGAGCCGGCCCGTTCGTGCTGAAATCAGAGTGGCTCTACTACCTAGGAATATAGTTACAAGTATGCATATTAATATTATATATTCGAAAATAAGTCAGTATATCTATCTGTCTGGTTGTTACTATTACACTGCTAAATCGTTTCACCGATTACTTTGATTTTTGAGGAAGGGCATAGGATACTTATACCACGATAACCGAAATAAACGCATGCGGAGTCACGGGCAAAAGCTAGTAAAACATGTATCACTATGTAGTATGAATTATTTTTCTACATACCTTCAATAAAATGTAACTTGTTTATGTCGATGATATATAATTTTGACTGCCTCTGTGGCGCAGTTCGTTTCCCGGATCGGACCAAATGTTTGTATGATCTGCAAATTTTTGTTTCGGAGTTTGGGTGTTTTTTATGTATAATATGTATGTATTTACAAAAAAGTATATATGTATTTATACCAGTTGTCTAGTGGGTACCCATAACACAACACATATCCAGCTGTGCTTAGCTTGGGACTAGAGTGAGTTGTGTGTAAGATGTCCAAAATATTTATTTATTTATATAATATTTTAAGATGTCTAGACTTTGTTTTTTTTTTTTCTCTTACATACAAATAACTTCTACAATACGGCTACCAAATAGATGTTCTATTATCAAATAACATTCATTTATATAAAAAAACATTGCTTTCTCTCCTTCCAATATTTTATTGTAATCTGATCCTCGTTTTACAGAAAGAAATCTTCGAGTCAATACATTATCGATATCTGGGCAACCCTTTGATAAGGATACAAAGAATTACGGGAGCGAATATGCATAGAAGTATCTACGTATAACCGGGAATATATTAATGCCTAAAGTTGTCTGGTATGTGCTACATGTATTTCGTAAATGTGTATTTCTTGTTTCCATTAATTTATTTATTTAGGAACTCTATCTAATTACGTCTTTACGTCAATTGGTAATATCCATACTAAAACGATATACATTCGAAAGTAACTACCTGTCTGTTACGTTTTGGCGGCTAAACCCATAGAGGTATTATAGATAGAGCAGGGGAGCCAGGCCTCCAGCCGTCCCTCGGTTATAAAAAATAAAAAAAAAATAAAAAAAAAAATTATAAAAAAAACAGATAGAGAGAGAGAGAGATAGAGAGAGACGATCGTGGTACCTATTTGTCTCTCTCTACTCGCGCATGTGCAATTAGCGCAGAAAAACAGCATAGCAGAACGATTCGACGGTTAATTGTTGTGATTGGATTACCATTACTAGTCTTTTACTGCGCATGCGTCAGTAGAGAAAGACAGATGGGGTACCGCGATCTTCTCTCTCTTTCTAACCGTTGGACGTTTCCGCTTACAAGCAGCCATATGTCTGTCCCACTCTATGTATTATTATACATCGAGTGGGGCAGACATATGGTTCAGCGGTTTTCCGCTGCACCGATTTAAATATAATTAGACATGGAAATATTTTGATTCTTGGGGCAGGACATAGGCTACTAAAAATACAACCACACTAAATACATACAATACAATACACCGGTTACGAAACAAGTTATCTTTTTAACCGGTTTCAAGTTTCAAGAAAGGAGGAGGTCCTCAATTCGACTGTATTTTAACCGACCTTAAAAAAAAGAGGAGGCTATGAATTCGACTGTATTTTTTTTTTGTTTGTTACCGACTTTCGACTGGGTGAACCTATTTTGATGATTATTTTTTGTTGCTTCTTCAATCTTGCTGCCATTTTAATTCCTTTAGTATTCTAGTTTCCTATATTTTTTTCTCTTTATCTTGAGTGGAGACTGCGTCACGACAAACGTAGCGTAAGACGTTAACAGGCCAGTTGGAGCTATGATTTCCGCAAGTTGGCTGGCAGGAGTCGGATACGAGAAGCCGAGGATCGAACCAAATGGTATGGAATTGGAGAGACCTATATACACCAGTGAACTGCGATAGGTTGATGATGATGATGATATATTTTTTTGTATAGGGGGTAAATTAACAGGCGAGTCACCTGATGGAATACAACTCAAGACCCTTCGATTTTTTCGTAACTAAGTAAACTGCTTACCTATCAACGGTATTCTGTAAGGCCGTGGTACAACTCCATTCAAGACGGGCCAAACGTTCCAAAACTCTTGGATTACATTCCCTAGCTCAAATCCTAGCTCTATAGGATTCCCCTTATCATAATTGAGGTTTTCAAGAAGCCGACCAGAATACTATGGCCATTAAAAATAGCAAAAATCTCTAATAATATTACTCATTGTGCTGATCCTAAAAAAAGGGTGGAAAAATGAGGATGACATAAAAGTTTATAACTACTTTGGATAAATCCTCAGAAACTGATATTTACACCGATACGTTTATTAAAAAGCATTAGCGCGGTCATAAACACGTCAAATAGCGGTACGTTGTGATAGCGTGCCGTGAAAACGGTTCGGGTCACGCAAATAATTTTGCTTTTAATTTTATTTACACCGATATGAACTTATATTTTACATTTAATTTAACTACTGACGTACATACTATTCTCTAATAGAGCATACTGCTGAGTTACTAAAAAAATACAAATTCGAAAATAACTGTCTGATGTTTTCGCGGCACAGCACCGATCTCAATGAAATTTAGCATGGAGATAGTTTTATTCTTAAGGAAGGACATAATCTCTTCTTTGATACGAGAGCTGCAGCCAATAGCTAGACTATCCAGATAACAACAACTTGAAAAAATAACAATATATTTATACTTTCCAAGGCATCTCCTACTATTCTATATTTCCCTTTCAATACACTCCCAATTTGACTAGGTCATTCCCAAAATAGTCTGGTTATGCATTGCCTGGAAGTAAGCTTGTTTCTATATGATGATATCAAAGTGGTCAGGAACTAGATGTTTTTTATACCCTTCTGATTTTTAGTACACAGTAGGTTTTTTGTTTATATTTGTGTCAAATTTGTTTCTATTTTCTTCAGTCTCTTTCACTATTAATGATAAATTGATATCAACATGTTCTTAAACAGGGACGGTCGCACAACATTTTGCAACCAAATCTCTCAAACTTGATAAACGAGGTATTGAACGGCTAATATCAATCATGCGAGGACCAACGCCTACGGGTAGATACGAAAACAATTTTACGACCCTGCTTTCAGTGAAACATATGTAAATTTTAATTGAATATTTTAGCATACATTTCTTGGTAAGGGGATTTATTAACAGTTAATTTGTTGTAACATTGATATTTTATACCCACATTAGTATAATTATGTATATTAAAAACACACTGAGTAATTTAAACCGTTTTCATAAAACAAAAATGACTATTTCATCCGAGGTTATCATTTATGTACTGGGACACAATTTCTGAACATAGAATTAGGTTATACCTAAATTAACTTAAACTTAATATCCATTGATAATTTAAGTATGACCTATACCTAAATTACCAACGGATATTAAGTTGACCACCGTAACAGCCAAGATCTAAAGAGTTTTGGTTCAATCTCTATTACAGCATTGAATGGTCCGGTAGCAAAATCAAGAAACAGCGCTCAAGATATTTTGCCGAATCTGCACTATCCGCAATACTGAAAGTGAGTGGTAGGATATTAAAACGATCGGGGTTTCCGATGCGGTTTACCTAAAAACTGTTGTTATCATATTTCTTGGACATCTCGGAGATGATGTACTAGAAACATTTTTGTTTTTCTCGGTGAAGCTTGAAAGTAATATTATGTGACTGTTAGAGGCTTTATTTTGAAACTAAACAGCAGCTACATTAGTATTTAGCTTAGAATTACTTCAATTAATTCCCGTAAACACGTATATACAAATAAATAAAATTAAAGTGTCTGTTTGTGATTTCAAAGTGTTTCACTAAATGCATATGAAAGTTAATACGGTACTTCCATCTAAAAATCAATATTTAAAACTTTTTACTGTCTTGTTATCTGCTTAAACTGGCTAATCTCTAAAATAACTAAACCGAGTCAATAAATACTATAGCGTATTAAACAGGTCATAAAATGCAGTGTCCTACGACAATTCCTCCTTTAACGGCAAAAGAAAACCATGTACTGAATAGACGGTAACTAGAAAACCATTAAACATTGCACATTTCTTGCGATTCAAGCAAACTGTAAGTCAAATGACGAGCTGAACAATAGAAACGTCTTTTCATACAAAGCTTTAGATGCAATAAAAGTTTAAAAAGACCATTCTTAGACTTTGGTGAGTCAAAAGCTTTTCCTAGCAATTCTTGTACAGGGACACAGCTGTCTTTTAGACAGCCTTTAAGTTAAATTTTCTTATTTTCTTTGCCGTATCGAAAATGTTTGATTGTTTGTATAGTTGTTACTAAAGGAACAGTGAAATCTTTCTTATTAAATTATCGTATAGTATAACAAAAATCGATTTTATCTTAAACGTGGGCAACAAATAACTAATTGTTAACCCCAGTATTACATATTGGTAGCTTCTAAAGCTTGTAAAGTTTGGCATAGCGCATACAGTCGGTATCCTCTTTAAACCATCCCGCTTACTGAATAATCCCAAGCAAGAATACAGGTAAATACTTAATTCTAATGTAGATTTAAATTAAATCTTTAAATTTGATTCACTGATAAGAGTATAGTTTGCGTTACATCTTTGGAGTGAAATACTCACATTATAGAAAGTAGTTAAAAAGAACTTGCGTTTGGTACCTTTCATGTTGACCTATAGATTCATACCTGAAGCAAAAACTTTGTACCCGATTTCACGAAAATAATGCGAACGGAGGAGTATGAATTAATGAATTATGTTCCAATCTCAATCACTTGGCAACCATAAAAACTTATCTTGAAAATTCTCAATCAATTTCGGTAGGTTTGGGATGCAATACCTTTTTTAAGGGTACCCTATTTTTTTAAATTCAATTAATAAGCACCGAAAGAGCAGTTACGGCGTAATTGTTCAACTAAACAAATTTATGTTTACATTGAATGCATTTGCATTTTTAATACAGATGGAATAGAAGTATCTAGAAGTTAACAAGAATAAGTTGAAAAAAAACTATAACCCGACCACAAATAATGTCATTCGGGACATTATTATAAATATATTGATACCCCATACATTAAAATTCTTCATTAGAATAGTTTAGACGCTACGGTGGAACATATAGACGTACATTGACTGCCAAAAATATTGCCTTCCTTTTGGCTTCGCTGCAGTTGGATAAAAAAGAGACGCGACTGTCAATGTGGCTTTAAATTTTATTTCTATAGTCAAACTAGACTGAAAATAGATAAGACTATTTCAGTAATAACTTGCTTGAATAGATATAGAAGCAAAATGCATTCATTGTTCGACTTGCCAGTATCTTTTTTCTGCCATAAGGGCTCCTACACATAACTGCTAATTCGCAACGCATCGCAAATATCTGCGAGCTCACACAAATACATCGCAAGAACTTCACGCCACATCGCATCGCAGTTATGTGTGGGAGCCCTAACACTTCTATTTTATGTCAATGAAAAGTTTTGATTATCGTATTACGTATAAAAATGTATTTAGTTACAACAGAACGGTGTGAATGAGGCCAAAGTTATACTATTTTAATAAGCGGCAATAAAAATGATGTAATGCATATATAATAACACGGTTTTACAATAACTCGGCTAATAGTTTCAATAATGGGGAGCGAAAGCTTGGGTTTTTATTTCAAGCTGTTAAAGTAATAAATTGTTCATTAAAAATCACTTTAAAAGAAGTAATTGCTGCTTGTTAAAGTGTTTTGATATTGCTAGACTATATTTTTGTTGTTATTGCAACATAAAGGTTAAACCTCTTAAGGTTAAAAAATGGTATTTTCACTTTAGGAATCATCTCATTTCTAGATTTTGTGCCACCATGGAAAACTTTCCATAAAAATAATTAAATTAAATTAATTAAACTATTAAAAACGAACACATAATATTACAATCACATTCAAATGTAAATCATGTAAAAAAATAAACATGGAAGTTCATTCTCGCTGTTTTTTTTTAAAGCAATCAAATAACCCTACCGGTGACGGCGTCTAAAACTGAAAACGATACTACTGGTGCATCCACAGAAATAAATCCATTTCTGTGGGTGCATCTGGCGAGCTCTTTAGAGGGGAACCGTCCCCCCTAGACCCTGATGAGTTTTTCGAATTTTTCTAGATATTTTTTGAGGCACCTACAAAAATTTTTTTTTTTGGATTCACCATAAAACCTACCGATTAGTATTTACATACTACATACAAAAATTTAAACACAGATTTTTAAATAATGTGAGATTGAAAGAGCAGTGAAGAAGCAAGGTCCGACTCGATTTCTCTTGGATGCCATCATCAGATCTTAGTGTCCTTATCATGGTACCACAGTTGGAATATCTCCTTTCCATTAAAAAAAGAATCATCAAAATCGGTTCATAAACGACGATGTTATCGCCGAACACACATTAAAAAAAAAAACGGTCGAATTGAGAAACCTCCTCCGTTTTTTGAAGTCGGTTAATAAAATTACGAATATCTCGAAAAGCATACCTTTTCTATGTACAGTTTTTTTATTATATAGCGAAACCTTATATCTATTGAGTTTAAATATCACTAAACATACTTCCACAATCAAAAACATCGCAACAACCATTTAATATCAGATAATATTGCGGTAAAAAAGATTATAATTTTCAAATTATGTCTACGTGAATAATTAAGTGCGATAATGTCTTATAAACCACCATAAACCGTAAATTTAATAACGTTTAGTCTCTTAAAACGTTTTAATAACGATCCCCACATTTTAATTAATTAATTGCTTGCTTTACCAAGATAATTTTTGCCTCTTTAGCAGTTTCATACGTGAGCGTAGTATGTAGACACATTTATTTTTAACCCCCGATGCAAAAAGAGGGGTGTTATAAGTTTGACGTGTCTGTCTGTCTGTCTGTGGCACCGTAGCTCGCGAACGGATGAAGCGATTTCAATTTAGTTTTTTTTTGTATGAAAGGTGAGTTACGTGCGAGTGTTCTTAGACATGTTTCATGAAAATCGGTTGAGTCGTTTAAAAGTTATGGGGGTGAAAGTGGGGAATAATAACCGAATGTCTGCAAAAATATTATCGGGTGGGGTCTCAAATGAAAGCGCATAACGTGTTTTTTACTTTATAAAGGGAACTCAGGTTATTATATGGGGGGTTTATTTAAATTTTGAGAAATTATAGTTTTTCTTTAGGTAATTCTTGATTATGTTAATAAAGCTTTTGTGTTATAATGTTTCAGTATTAAGATTTAAAGGCGTTTAAATATCGACGTAACATCTAAAATTAAACGATTTTGGACTTTCCGTAATAAAAACTTAGACTATACTTAAGTAGTCTGGATTGGAGTTACTTTAAGAATAAATCAATCACCATTTCCTCACTTCTTTGCCGCTTAGATTCGAAAAAGATGGCTTCCCCAGGATAAAGCCTGGCTAGACGTGACGTCGATCCAGGGGATCTCATGCAACAGTAGTTCGGGTCCTCCTCAGATCAGGGCGCCTGAAACCGGACAGGGAACGCTCCAATTGGTTTCAGTAGAAACAACACCTACTCATGGCTCTCGAGTCACCGAGGAGCCGGAGATTCGAAGGGATTTTTCACTCCGTGAACAGAAATAAACACGAAACAGATCATTATTTTTATGGACAGGATTCCTAGTGCCTCGAGATCTTCTATTTCAATTATATCGAAACAGGAATGTATTTAAACTGTATTATGTATGTTCAGTCCTCCTACCAATTAAGCGATCACTTTGTGATACTTGAGATGTCTTACGGCCCATAGATAGGACATTCAATCACTAACCTAATTCATTGGCGAGAAGAATAAACCACGGCGCTCCACCGTGTTCTTAATCTAAACTAAAATCATCAAGCACCTACTGGAGTTGTGTGGCTTCAGTGTTCTCGGCGTTCCAAGAGATATCTTGGGTAGTTCTTCTCTGCGTCGTCACACAATCATAAACTCCTAAAGTGCTGTACAACTTCCAAGGTATTCGAATTACAACAAACTCATATCAGCTATCACGGATATTCGAATTACAACTCACTCGCTTCAGCTATCGCGGAACGCGCCTACAAAACTCGCGAGTCCACGACCTAACACACAATGGTTTATCACTAAAGACCGGGTCGATGGACAATACAATTAGCTTAATATCAATTAATTACGGTTTTCAAACAACAAATCGTCGACCGTTTTTAACACGCCTCTTTTTTGTACTTTTATTAACCTCAAACGTCAAAACGTCAAACAACGGGCAACAGTGCGAGAGAAATTATCTGCGACAGACTGGTAATACAAAGGATGGAAGCGTTTGACTGGTCACAACTACACACATCAAAAGTGTCTAGGGATCAAGCATTTTTATGCGGATTTCTTGAGATTGAGATGTGGCTTTGGCCCTGGCCTGCTCAGTCGCCAGACTTGAACCCGATTGAGCATGCATGGGATATGCTACAGAGAAGAGCTCTGCCGAATATGGAGGGTATCCAGTCACAAGAAGACCTTTTTTTGTTGTTGCAACGAACATGGGCGGCCATTCCACAGCGTGATTTGGATGAACTCATTTTGAGTATGCCAAACCGATTCTTGTGTTGTTAGTGTTCGCGGTAGAAACACGGATTATTAATTGTTTAAGTTACTTAATAAAATTTTAAAGAAAACTGTTATTTCAGTCTTTTTTTCGAACTTTAATGTTAGTGGTTCAAATGTCAAAAATCCCTTTATTAGGAAAATGGCAAATTTCTTTATTAATGCAAAGGTGACTTGGTTTATCGTTACTGTGACAAACGAAAACACTCTATTTGATGAATCCTTAAAGAAAATTTTAATTAATATCAATCAGGAGAAAAGTTATTGCAAAAATATATGTTGATCCCTAGACACATATGTTGATCCCTAGACACTTTTGATGTGTGTATTTGTAAATAAGTGCCCGTTAATTATGTTTCAATCGTTGTGTTCGGTGTTCGAACAAATATATAAAGAATGCACAATTGAAGTTACAAATCGTAGTAAAAAATATAGACAGCCTTGGGTTGATAAGTCATTGTACACAATGTTAACACGTAGGGATTTTTTGTTTAGAGTGTGGAAAGCAGAGCCAAAAAACATGAATAAACGACTAGAATACACAAAATTTAGAAATAAGGTAAATAAGATTATAAATGAAGCAAAGAACAGATATAGGCAGTTGGAAATAAAAAAATGTAACGGGAATTTTAGAAAAATATGGGCTAACGTCAACGAGTGGCTAGGACAAAAGAAATATAATCTAGATGATATTAAAACATTTAGGTAAACTTGAAAATACGTCTCAGATTTGTACTAAATTTGCTAAGACGTTCACTGAGGAAATACGAGGTATAAAGCATGTATGTGGTACAAAATTTCTAGATAGGAACACATACGTACTGCCGACTCCGGTGAGTTTTAGGTTTAGTAAGGTTAGCGCGTTAGACATAGAAAAAATAATAAATATATTGTCGTGTGAAAAAGCACCAGGACCGGACGGAATTAGGGCAAAAGACATTAAATTTATTCAAAAACAAATAAGTCCAATTATAGCTGAGTTTATAAACAACTGCTTAACAAAGGGTATTTACCCTGACCGATTAAAAGAAGCGATCATACGTCCCATTTATAAGACAGGAAGTCACCTTGAGTATAGTAACTACAGACCCATAGCCATTTTATCCGTTATTGACAAAATCGTCGAAAAAGTCATTGTCGGTCAAATCAATAAGTTTTTAGAATGTCATAACGTGTTATCGGACACTCAACACGGGTTCCGTAAAGGACGCAGTACTGTCACGGCCTTGACTGGTTTTGCAGAGTACATTAACGACTGTTTAGACTCAGGTATGCAACTCATAACCCTCTTTATTGATTATAAAAAGGCTTTCGATACTTTGGATCATGATATCTTATTACGGGCTATGGATGAGTGTGGGATACGCGGGCCTACAAATAAGTGGTTCAAAAGCTATCTATCAAATAGGAAAATACGAACAATTATTGCTGGTGTGACTGGTGAGAAAATGGATGTGGATTTAGGCGTTCCGACCGGGTCAGTGTTCGGTCCAGTAGGATACATAATGCATGTTAACAGCGTATCTAATGTTGTAAACAAGTGTCGGGTGTTTATGTATGCAGACGATATGTGCCTAGTATATGCATCGAAGGATATATTGGAGGTACAAAGATGCGTGCAAGATGACTTTGAAAGTATCACTAAGTGGGCCCACGATAATGGAATCATCTTAAATGTATCAAAAACCAAATGTATGCATATACACTCGCCATATAACCGACGAGCAATATGTAGTAAGGTAGAAGACATCCCCATAACTGGACATACATATGAATGTTTACATAGGAATAAGGACAATTGCAATTGCACGACTTTGATTTACGTCGATACATTTAAGTATTTGGGTCTAACTATTGATAGGAACTTTAATTGGAAACCACACGTTGCTGATACTTGTGACAGACTGAGATCTGTATTGGGTAAGCTTTACCAGCTACATAGAACTCTGAACAGACACACATTAATGGTAGTATATTACGCACTTGCAGATTCGCTTCTTAGCTATGGACTTATTATTTATGGTCGAACATTTATAAGCTATTTAAGAAGTATCAAAGATCTGCAAATAAGATTAATCAAATTCCTAGTGAGTAATAAAATCCGAGATAAATGTAAAGGAGACTATGATAAACTGTTTTCGATATGCGGAATTTTACCTATAGACAAAAAAGTTAAGTACTTAATAGCCTTAGAACATTATTATAGTGATGAATACAAAGTAGTTGTAACAAACAAATATAATACAAGAAGTGTGAGAGAAAATATGCTTATTAAACCGAAGGTGACTAATTATTATGGAGAGCGTACGTCAAAGTTTTTAGTACCTAAAATATTTAATGAAAATAGTGTATTAAGACAAAAAAATTAATTAAATAAAGGTATGCTAAAAACGAAATTGCGAAGCGTACTTCTGGATAATTAGACTGCCGAACATTTAAATTTTATAAATATTAGGTTAACGACTAATACTGTATAATGGTGTATATATATGTATGTGTATGTATGTGTATGCATGTATATATAAATAGCAAACAGGACTATAGTGATAATTATTGTAAAAAAGGGCGCATCTCACCATCAAACGTCAAAGTTTGGCGAGACTAGTATTTAAGAAACTATTGTTAAAAAACCTCATTACTAAATAAATAAAAAAAAAAAAAAAAAAAAAAAGTGACAATCTAAATGTTGCCATTATAATGACGTTCGAAATCCAACAATGTAAGTAAAAGTCCTATATATTTAATAAGTAAATCAAAGTAATTATGTCAAATCTAACCTACTTTAAGATCTCACATTTTTAAATAGCAGCAATTGACTGCACGTTTGGCCTAGTTGTTCAACGGTCACCACGCCGTTTCCTGCATCGCCAAGTGTCGTGGGTTCAAATCCCACGTAGGACAACACTTTATGTGATCCACAAATTGTTGTTCTGAGTCTGGGTGTTCTTTGTGTCCGTTTCATGTATGTTTGTTAAGTCCCCCGCGACACAGGATTTATTCCTAGTGCGGGAGTAGTCTTTTAAAAAAAAATGTTATAGGTATCCAATAAAGCAAAGAAATAGAGTTTAATTCATAGTAGATTAGAGTTCCTATAAATACATATTTGGATTTTGCATAGAAGTTGGCACTCATTTCGATCTCCATTCTTTTTGCAGCGAAGCCAACAGCCAAGCATAATTTTTGTATTGAACTTGGCTCTCCTTTTTTAACCGACTTCAAAAAAGGAGGAGGACTGTTTTTTTTTGGTATGTTTGTTACCTCATAACTTTCATCTGGATGAACCGATTTTAATGATTCTTTTTTTATTTGAAAGCTGGTGCTTCCCATGTGGTCCCATTTTAATTTGGTCCAGTTCTGACATGTCATCCATGAGAAAATCATATAAATCTTCAATTTGCATTATGTATGTGCGCGACAAATTGACGAATAACTCAATTCAATTTGGTCGTTGTTGAAGTCGGTTTTTTTTTTGATATTTTTTTTTACATTTATGTTTTTGGTGGGATATCATTACTTTTTGTCAAGAAAAACTAGGCAGGTATTGAGATTAATGTTTTTCATGCGTTTCCGCTGCGTGGTTTTTTTTTTTTATGCTATTGTCTACATTCTCTTCAATGTTAGAGATGTACAAGATTTGTATAAAAGGAAATGAAAAGAAATCGGAAGTGTTATATTTTCTTACTCCTCGGATGTACACTACCCGTGGAAAGCTGAGGCAGGCTTCGATCAATTTGATCGAAGGAGGCAGGCATAAATATTGAACTAAAATTTTAGGAAATTTAGGAAATATTCACGAAAAAAAAATATATCGGGTACAAAGTTTGCCGGGTCAATTAGTATACTAAATATATAATCTGACTGACTCAAACACCTATATATTATAATCTAAAGCAGTGTTCTAAGGTAGAGCTACGTACTCAGCAAGTCCAAGAGAAAGTTAAATTATCTTAAGAACCGCGTTGGATTTCATCAAAAGTAAATCAGGGGAGTTGAAAATTAATAATCTTCTTCAAAGAAAATGATATAGAGCTGGAATTGCTTAACTTTCTTTCCAGTATGTCTTCATTTTCGAGGAAATAGATAGATATATGTATATTATATGACATATTTCTGAAATGATTATCATTTTTTTGCAGTTTTCTTATACCTAATTTTATTCTTATTAAGGATGTTGATCAAATTACTGGGATTTTCAAATCATTCCTGCTATCAAAATAAAGTCATATATTGGCTTGTAAATTTTACATAGTATTTTGAAATGTGTACGATGTTAGCGGTTAAACATTTTTTTAAGTGAAAAGAAATAAATAATTTAACCACTTTCATCAACATAAAAACCAAATGATATTTATGTGATATTTCTAAAATTTCTGGTATTGTGATATGTAAAAAAAAACAAAAAGACATACACATATGTTTATGTAAGATTACTGAATTTGGCTCAATATTTTTTTTTTGTAAATTTTCTAAATCCTAGCTAGATTGATTTATCGCCGAAACCCATTACATATTAAATTTCATGAAAATCGTGGAAGCCGTTTCTGAGATTCAAATATAAAATACTCGTATATACAAGAATTTATTGTTAAAAGCTATTAGATAATATCACACTATGAATTAACACTATATAAAGCTTGTCAATGAATCAATGATCAAATGAAAGACGTTGAACATACATTTTGTAAATGCACATTTTCGTACGTAATCGTAAATTGTGTTAGAATCAAATAAATTAAATTAAAAAGCTTTATAAAAACGAGCTTTCACTGGAATGCCTCGCGACGAATCAAACGAGTCAAAACTTAAATTTGTTGCGACGTTTCTTGACAGAGTTCCTATGGCCACCTTCGAGCTCCAGCATCAGATCAGCTCCATGTCATTATAATATTGTATTGTCACGTTGTATACATATGCTTGCAAAATTTTAGCAAAATCGGTTAAAGATATCTGCATCAAAATTGAGTTCCAAGATTCCATCCGAACATACATGCATACATACATAGGTACATACATTGCAAGTTAATAAAGAGCTTGTAAAAGATAACGACACGCGGCATACACTCGCTATAATAGCGACCTCATAGATACTCTATTTAATATTTATTAAAAAATATAACTTTATTATCATATCAATAATCCAAAATGATACTCCCAAATTATATCTCGTCAAAATAATGCTGGCATATTAATTTAATATCCAAATATGATTCCACGAAAGTATTCTATATCATATAAAATTTATATAAGGTCGTTAATATAAAATATAATTTAGCATATCTTTGAATATAAATCAGTTAAGGGTACTTGAGTGTTCGTCGATAGAGTAATGGCTTGCACAAAGTTATCTACGAAAGTAATAAAAAATATTTCATGTTGTAACTATAAATCTTTTTTATTTAGATTCTCTGACCGTAAAACTAGATTAGACTAAGATTGTTACGGAATTCATTGAGAATAATAATAAATAATAAAAAATAATACCTCGATATGATTAGGAATGATAAAAGATAATGTTACTCAAAAAAATACCAGTGTACAGAAACAATCATACTCAAAATACATAAAAAGTGAAGAGGCAAAGAGAAGTTCATGGCATTACTGTTTTGGATTTTGAATAAGCAGTCCCTGTTTTGCTTTCATTCTCCATAATAAACCCGGCTTAGAAAAATCTGATTAAATGTATGTATTACTAAATGGAATTCAGCATGAATTTCTATATTTATTAAAACTAACCGACTGAACTGAAAGTTAAATTAAAATATTTCGTTTCATTTACAGATAATATATTTTGTTAGTTTAGCAAAATTTATTTTGGGATGGGTAAAAAAATTTAAACTTGCGTCAGGACACGTGACCTGACCGTAAGACGGTGGCGCAGGGCGCTTGCGCGAGTGTGCATGGTGACAGCTAATGGCTCGACTGTGTAATATGACATGACTGGTAATATGGTTGTAACAAGCATTAACCTGTATTTTTATAACATCATCAGCATTTTTTTACTTCTTTGTATCGCGCTTTTTATTTGAAGACCAAAGAAGTTAATTTCAGGTGAGCTTAAACAACTGTTTGTTTTTAGTTTTTAGTTTTTACTTCTTTCGGCAGTCCTCATGATTGCTTTCTGTTCTTCTATGTAGGTATAGGTGCTAATTCAGTTCTAAAACTTTCTAAATTGAAAGAAAAATCACTAAAACTAAATTGTGTGCTGTCAAGCTATGCTGTAAATGACGCAGATTGACAAAAATTACATATGTCACACTAAAAATAGATGTCATTCATGTATATTATTCATACAAGAATAACATTTTGCGAATCGTTTTATTAGATAATTAAGAACATTTTTAGATTAGTGAAGCAACGACACCAGCGACAGAATTATCACTATTATCTCCTGATCAAGGATTAGAGACAGCGAGAAAGAACTATTTAGTGTAATTAAAATCAAAATTATATATTTTGTTTTTAAGCTGAATCTAAGAAACTGAAGATAAGTAGAGAGTATTACTTGCTATGAAGAAAAAATAAATTTTATACTATTGAAAGTATTGTTATGTACAAGCCAAAATAATTGCGAATTATATTGCAAAACTAGAAAAAGTCATATTACCCGAGCTAATTGGTACTTTTCACACGGTTCTTCCAGAGAATATAAAATAATGGTTCATAAATGTCCGCCATTCACTCTATAAGTTCCTTTTGTAATTCTTTTTATCATCAATCTTCCTTAAGTGGCCAAACTATCGAAGCATATCCTTTGCAAATATATACTACGTATATACAATATGTTATTCATAACGATAACAATATGGAAGCTTATCATGATCTCTTGTGTCGTGTTTGCTGCGATACCTTCCATAGAAGACACTAAACTACAAATGTAGCTTAAGACTAAGACCTTTCTTACTGCATTATGTAAACAGATGTCCATAATTAAACCCATCACAAATGCTTGTTTGAGTTGTGGTTACACAATTCCTAGAATATTGTCTGTTTAAACACAATTTCTGCTTATTTACACAATTATACATACACAATTTATCTACAATATATGTTTTGGTGCCTCATGTGGTCAGGATTCTGGATATAAACAAAAACAAGCTTTCTATTTGTCATGATAAAATCATGACAAATTGATAGCCTGTTGCTAAGCGTAAGCTTAAGCTTAAATTTTAATTTTGTTGATAAGCAGATATTTTTTAATCTACGTTTCTGTCATTTTTTGTGCTAGCTTATCCGCTCGTATTTACCTGACTACGGCGAAGCAAAAAAGAAGAGTAATGATTTTGGCAGTCTATGTATGTTTTTATGTACCGCTAAAACTACTGAACCACCATCGGTGCTACCATCGCTTAAACTACCGAACCGATTTTAGTAAATGAGGTTATCAATAGAAATAATGACCCGGGTGACATAGGCTACATAAATATTATCAAAAAAACGTGTGGCACTCGGGGACTGCCGCGGTAAAGCTATTGCATACCATTTTTTATCAACTTATGCAATTATAATTATTTATTTTTTATTTATGCAGTTTTTTTTTTCTTTGAACAAGACGTATACTTACAGGGCACACATGCGGTGAGAGTGGCATTATAAAGATATGATAGATACCTACACACCTATATACTTTCTCACAAATAGCTACTTACGTATTCGTCCGACTTCGGAGCAGCTCGTCTGGAAGCGTACGAGCTTTGGGTGTTAGGTTTTATTTTCGTTACGGAATTTCTTGATTCGGTCGCCGCGCTCAAAGCCCGCGATAAAAGCTATGCAATAGCTTAAATGTTTCACGTAGTCGGGTTATCGTTTTTTAAACTTTTTCTTGTTAATTATTAGTAGTGCCATAGATGTTATAAGTTTTAATTCCTAAGATTAAATTCCTCATAACACTCTCCGCAGTACAAGCGAAGGAGAATATAGAGTTAATCAACATCTATAGGTTATGCCAGGGATTCAAGAAGATGGTCCAGATGTCATAATAATAGGAGTTCCAGGATCCCTCCCATCTCAGGTGCAGAGTAGCCCACCGCACCGTTTGGTTTTAGTCGGTCTAATCGGTCCGATTCCGACACACCACCCCGACACTAACCCCGTGGGGTGGGGGTTTCCATACATAAAAAGGGGATAAAGAAAATCAAACATTTCCACACCATCGTTTCTGCGAACTACTTACATACATTAGTTCGGTTTTCTAATCCAACAAACCTTGAATTAGGAATATTCCAAGTTTTTAGGGACTCTGTATTTCAATATACGCAATGGTTCACGGCCCTATTCATTTCAAATTTCACTACTTTATTGACGTGAAGTTTATACAAAAAAACCTTTTCCTCTTAGGACTGCTTGAGTGAGCATAAACAATAAACTTTTATGGCTATATTTAGCACAATACGGTAAATGTCAGTATTAAACAGCAATTTTTTTATGACAGATATGTGATAATATTTGTTCAAACTACGGGAACTCCTGGCCCTACTTGTTTTGTGTTTTTATATATACCTATTTAAATTATAATATTTAGTACTATTCAGTAGAATAAAAGAACTGTTAAGGAGCTAAGGAGTATATTCATAAAATCAACAGTTTTAAAAAAATGAGAAGATAATTATAGGACTTGAATAAATAAAATCAGAAAGCCTTCATTCAGAGATAAGTGTGTTTATTAACTAGTAAAATACTTGAGAGAATCTTTATAGAAAATTCGTTCTTTTATAAACAGGAAAAAGTAAGAAAAAAGATTTTGTAAAAGACAAGCGGCCTCTATAGACCTTTTAAATCCGGGGCCACAATTTTATACCCTCGTGCCATTTTATTTGGTAGAGAACTTTCTCGAGACAAATATGGAAAGTAAAAGGCGATAAAATGTTATTCTCAGATATAAAAGAAAGGTGCCTGTGTTATTGATCCTGAATACAAATTGAGGGTAGTAGTTGATGTGAATATACGAAAATTGTACCTTAAAAATTTCATTACGTTGAATGACAACCTGTTGTCATTCAACGACATTGACAACCTATTTCCTAGAACCTTTTTAAGTAAAATATAAACAAGGAGCTTTACGTTTATTTTGTTTTGAAAATAAATATTAGTTCTGATATTGTTTTTGTTATTAATTTGTTTAATCTTGACGGTTGACTTTTTACCACTGCTCAAGAGAAGATTAGAAAAATACGGTAGTTATAACTATGATCCGTTTATTTATTGTATCTTTTACGATAGAAAATACAATCTATTCTAATCTATTTCTTTTATATCAAAAAATAATTTAGATAAAAGAATATAAATTTAAACTATTATGTATGTATGGCTTGTGTTTACTGCAGCACGTATTTTACGAGGCTTCAATGAAAAAGATCAATAGGGTTATGTATCAACAGATTATTAGAGAAAAACTTTATTATTCATAGTACAACAATGATATTATATATAGAAAAAAGGTAGATATCGCACTATCGCGCGCTAATTGTTGCAGACAAATTCAGTCAATTGGTGTAATTTCATTTAGTCGGTTAATAGAAGCTAGCGAATAAACACGTTGTCAAAGCGTTTCCATGGAGTGTGTTTATTATTATCAAAATGCCGAGCTGTGTGTTATGAAAGTGTAAAAACTATGGTTCCAAGGTGAATAAAAATGAAGGAGTTACATACCACACGTAAGTATTTATAAGTTACGTAATATTTGTATTTTGTCATGGATTTGTTTCCCATTTACTGAAATTAATATATGAAATCCTGTATTATTAAAGACACGGCAAAAAAGGATAGAGAATATGATTGTAACTGCAGTGCGACAAGGACAAATAACGGGCGCCTGGCATGCGTCATAGATTAATGAAACAGAAGGGATATCGTAGGCACAATATATAGCGTCCGTATTAGTATTTTTTTATTCTATAGATATGCTCATATTACTATTATTTTCACTGTTTAGTTGCCTTTGTCTATCAGTTAATATGATGATTATATTAATTATAAATAATAGTGTTAGAATGTACATATGTTGGTAAAAAGACAGTGAATATTTTCCAGATTTCCAAGTGATGATCTTACGAGACTAAAATGGGTTAGCATGGTTCAGGTAGAAAGAAGTGAATACGACTGGATGCCTACGAAAAGTAGTACTATTTGTTCCGCACATTTTAAGCAGGAAGATAAATACACTACTTCGAAAGGATACATACGATGATGATGCGACATTTCTTTACAGAGCTCCTATGGCCATTGGCCTATTGTCACGCAGTATACATATGCTTGCAAAATGTCAGCAAAATCGGTTGAAGATATCTGCTTCACAATTGAGTTGCAAGATTCCACCCAAACATACAAGCATACATACATACATTGCAAGTTAATAAAAAGCTTGTAAAAATTTGGTATATTATTATTTTGCTTTTGGGATGCTTTTGCGTTAGGGAAACCTAACGTTCTTTTGTAAAAAAAATATCAACAGGCAGCAAAATTTGTCAGTTAACGGACTTTGAAATGGCACGATTAGTTTATTTTTGCTGTTTTTAGAGTATTATATATATCGTACGGAATTCCTCTTCCAATGTTTTTTTTCTTATTCACTTTTTAACTTAAAGAAAATTATTTTCTTCTTTTTAGTTCGGCTAGTTTCAACAGCGTGATTTTAAGTTTCTTTTTTTAAACAATTACGTATTTTATACTTTTTAGTTAATAAGTTAATTAATAAATAAATAATTATTGTATTGTCATCGGTATTTGATAACTGATAGGTGTGAGAAGTTTCAATTAAATATTCAAGATACAAACCAAGCTAATAAATGCGTCTTGAAAAAGACAACTCCACTCTTTCTCTCATGGTAGCATGTCGATGTATTTATGTAAAAAAATTAAGCGACTTCAAAAATAAATTAATTCAAAATAATGCATTATTATTGATGTGAAACATCTATAGCGGCGGATTTGAGTAACAATATAACCTTCTTAATCTGTATAAATTTACTGTTTTTATGAAACATCCATATATTATATTGCGATTAAAAATAAATCGATACTAATTTTCTTCCTTGTCTTATTTTTACTACATACATTTTTTACGGAACACTCATCAAGTCATTAATAATCAGTAGCTATTAGCAAACATGCAAATGGATATATTCAATGTCATATCTGTAGCAATTCTAACTATAGTCTATAATTTACTAGGTACTTCAAAGTGCAACTCACAAAAGATAGCTATCTCTTTCTCTACCATGCATTCCGTATTATCTGTCGCATTCGTAAACATAATGTATGTAAACACGTACGTCATGTCATTCCGCAACAATAATAGACGCCGTTTAGTATGAAAGTAACCTATCTTTCTTTAAATATCATTGTAGTACAATAATAATAATAATAAATAAATAATTTTTCGGACATCTAACACACAACGCCATCCAGTCCCAAGCTAAGCAGAGCTTGTGTTATGGGTACTAGACAACTGATATAAATACACATATACTTTTTTATAAATACATTCATATTATACATAGAAAACATCCAAACTCCGAAACCAATATTTGCAGATCATACATACATTTGATCCGACCCGGAAATCGAACCTCAAGCACAGCAGTCGCATACGCTACTCCTGCGCCACCAAGGCAGTAACAAAATAGAACAGAATCAAAGTATCTCCATGCTAAATTTCATCAAAATTGTAGCAGCAGTTTAGCCGCAACAGACCGATAGAAAAAGATCAATAGAGTTACTTTCGAATTTACAAATAATATTAGCATGGATATAATACCTATAAGAATTTAAATTTACATTGACCTCTGAATACATACAAAACATATGTAATATTTCAGAAATTGCAAGGAGAAAATACCTAAACACAAACCATATCCGAGATTAACCAACTTTCATAAATACATATCTAGGTTATAAAAAGCTGAAAATACAACTAGCTGGAAATCAAATATGTATGTTATGTTGGTACCTGTTCCCTGTTAATAAATGGCAGGTCAGGTGGCTGGCGGACTTTTTTAATTTGGACTCGTGCCAGAGTTTTTGGCGAACTATCTTCACATTCTGAAATGGTCGTATGTCGACTGATTTAAGTAGCAATATTCGTAAGAGAATAAATTTGCCTCTAGAATAAAATTATTTGGTGTGTAGACAAGTTTCCAGCGGGTTTTTTTTATAATTAGAATTTTAACAACATTATATTATCATCATCAGCTTACTTAGGCTGTCTTAGGCTTCTAGTTGACTAAACTACATCATTATAACCTCTATAATTACCAAAGCTAACAAATAAAAAAAGTTGGCAGTCATCAGGACTGCCGATAGCAGTAAAAACTTATAACTTGACGGTGACGGTGACGCGATGACGCGAATTTATAAGATTATCCTTACCAAAAAGTACTCAACGCGGCCAAAGAAGTTTTGTGACGTCTGCATGGCGCTGACGCGGTGACGCGAACTCATAATATAAGATTTTCACCTACCAAAAAGTGCTAAACGCGGCTCTGGAAGTTTTCACTTCAAAAACTGCAATGTTTGATTATATTATTTATAATCTTTTTCGTTTTTTTATGTATGGCCCGCCAAAATGACACTACTCTGCCTGATGGAAAGCATAAGCAAAATCCAAAAGTGGTGGTCACCATACTCACTGCGAATGCAGACAATGCAGCATGGCGACCCACACCAAGGCGGCCTAGTGATGCTTCTGCATCTTTTAGTCTAGTCAACAAGTATGGAACTGTTGACTAGACTATTTGGGCCTCCGGTCTCGCACTCACCAACGAAACACGACAGCACGAACGCTGTCATTTAACGTTGATTTTCTGTGCGAAGGTAGTATCGCCGGCCCGTTCTTGCTGAAATCAGCGTGGCTCCACTACCTTTTTTGTTATATTCCAGCGCAATTCGTCTGATATAATTCTAGTGTTTAGTATATATGTACGTCTCTATATTTCTAGTTCTAAAAAGGTACGCAGTAAGTCTTGGTCTGAGAACACTCAAAAACTTTAACGCTTGAGTCGATACAAAACTAAGTGCGAACATTCAGATTAAAGTCAATGCTGCAAAATAATACGAGTTTCTGAGTTTCTTCATTGTTCTAATTGCAGTTTATTTTACATAATTAAGAACATAGAACTGTCCATGACGGGTTAAAAATACTAAGCGTCACTACCCCTTTTCCAACCACAGGTATCGTAAGAGGTGATTATGGAAGCAAACTAAGCAGGATAACATTACTGCAAATAGAAGGTAAACTTGAAACAATACCTATATCAACCTGTCTGGCCAGTGTGGTAGTGGGCTGGGCCAAAACCATCTTTCTAAGTAGAAGCTCATGTCCGTTAATGTACTATTAGATGCTGTTGATGTGACGATGTGAAAGCTTGGACAAATGACTTTTTCATCCCCCATCTCGGAAAGAGTATTTTTGTCCTTCGATATCTGAGTGCAGAAGCCGTTTTTATCAGCTAGAGGATAAAGTAAATTGAATTTCGAACATCGTGTGCAGTAAGTTTGTGAATTCAAAACATCATTAAACCTATTTACTTCTACCTCCATGGTGCCGAATTTATTATACAACCTTTTTTTATTTGTTAAAAATTCAGACTCGGTACCTTCTTGGTGAACTTTTTCCTAAATTTGGTTCGCTCGCCATTTTCTTTTTTCATTTAGTCATTTCCTCGCTGAGGTGGGATGAAAAGTTACGTGTTGCACTCGAGTGCAAAGATTTTTCACCTCGTGCTCTTTTGATTCCCTTGTTGACGCTCAGGATTCTAATTTTAGAATTTTAGAATCCTTCGCTTGCTCTGTCATCAAAATTGAGCACACAATTAAAAAGCAACTTTGCATTCTTGTATAACAAATAACTATTATTGCAAGAAAATAATATAAGAAAAAACTGTACTTATTGTAGTGTTAGGAAATATCGGCCTCTAATCATAACATATGTTCGATCACATGGTGTATGACTTAAATAGATACTGTACCTCGATTGTATGCGCCATTTTAATATAAAAGAAACAATCAGTCAAAGTCTCACACTTATTTACTATTCCAGTCGATACTGGAACTTATAATTTGCAAGGTTTCTTTCATTTCTTAAAACAAAATGTCACAATGTTGTATTTTAAGTTAGCAAAGGGTTTGTGATTATTTTCTTTATCCTTTTATTTAAAACTAGCTTTTGCCTGCGGGTCTGCCAGAGTGTATCTTGGTTATCGCGCTAAAGAGTAGCCTATCTCCTTCCTCAAGAACTAAAATTGTTTTCAATTGTAAGCGTAACAGACGCCTGGCAGGGCCTGCCAAAGTAACTCTACTCTGCCTTATGGGAAGCATGAGCTGAATTCAAGAGCAGTGTTCAACATTGGGAATGCAGACTGTGGCGACCTCCACATACAGCGCAACAACAACATAACATACTACAGCGCCATCTACTGGAGATACGTCGAACAACTGAGTAACCAATGAAACAAAGAAACTACCAATCCTGAATCGCGCAATGAAAGTTCTCGCGCCGATTAGCATATAAACAACTTCCCAAGATCAACTGTTGGGCAGTCGGCCCGCCAGGTATGATCACCTCGCCTGGTCGGAGGATCCTCCCTTTGTGTTGGAGGGACATAGAACTCGTTCCTCCTCAAGACAATGCAACAATGCAGCAATGTGGCCAACAGTATAGCGCAACAGCTTGAGTCTCGCACTCACCAATGAAATACGACACCACAAATGCTGTTATTTTAAATTGGTTTCCTGTTAGATGGTTCATGTCATCCTTAACTACATTCTCCATCCAACGGAAGAGATCGTAAAGCGCTATAAGGCCACCAACTGTTCAACTTTATTATCCCTACATTTTTAGTTTCACTTTCTTGTCCTTCGATCATAAGACTTACGCTAGTGGATACATTTTTTTTATGTATGGCCCGCCAAAATGACTCTACTCTGTCTGATGGAAAGCATAAGCAGAATTCAAGAGTGGCGGTCACTATACTCACTGCGAATGCAGACAATGCAGTATGGCGACCCACACCATGGCGGCCTAGTGATGCTGCTGCATCTTTTAGTCTAGTCAACAAGTATGGAACTTGTTACATACCTTATTATTATGTCTTCTATAAATTAAATAGTTATATATCTATCATGAGATATATCTCTATAAGAGTCGCTCATAGCCCAGTTGCATGATTGATTGCACGGTGATTAGAAACAATCACCGAGGGTAAGCAACGACGGTGCGGTCAGGGCATGGATGGGTGACCGCTAGTGGCACTATACCATGAGCGTCTCCGTGATTCGGAGGTCACGTTAAGCAGTCGGTCCCGGTTGTTATCGTAGGATAACAGTCGTGAAGTTTAGTTGGAGGCTTTTGGTCGGCTTAAAAACATCCAACGGCAAGATTACGTAGCCACAACGTTGTCTTGCCAGTCCCCAACCCGCACTTGGCCGCGTGGGGACGTATGGCCTTAACCCTCTCCTGAGAGGAGACCCGATCCCAACAGTGGGACGTTAGGGGTTGTTGATGATATCTATCTAGTCATAAGTTATAATCCTTTTTGTTACTTTGTCATTAAAAACAGTTTTATGTGTTTTTTGTTGTACACACATTTAAAGTACTTTCCATTCTATATTTATATGTGACTTTGAAATATGATCAAACAATCCCATCTGTGTCAAACATTAGCCTCGAAACTGTAAACAGTCGTTAAATATAATTCAAGCACAATTCCATTCGTAACAAATTGTCAACAAAGTTTCGTTAAAGGCGATTAAAATGTGATCAGTGTGAAAGATTTGAATCTAATATGTATTTTTAAGTTAGATATAATAACATGTTTTAGCTTTAAATGTATAAAAGTATATGTTCTAGAATGACATTTGTATTTATATCAAAATATTTGTATTTTATACGTACAGTAATTATCATTTGTAAGTGTCTATCTATGTGAGTAGTAGGTAATTATATGGTTCAATTGTTTTAATTCTATTGTTACGTGTTAGGGTTCAATTTATTTGAGAAAGAAGCCTTTTGACGTGTTAAAGAGACTTTATTAAAACCACTATTAATCACATCAAAATCACAATACTACTCCGAATTACAATCTATAAAGGTCGCCGAGGTCGCTTGGTAGATCGCTGATATCACTTCGATGTTTATCTCAGTATAGCTCAAACTGAACTGCTGCCTGCGGCCCGCGAGACGTTCTATTTATACTCAGATTATTAATACTCTTCCATTTCTAGAAACGACTATAACACACGAGAATCGTCTCGTAAAAACGCTAATAAAAATAATCGAAGTTAATAATAATTAGGCAACAACCAATCGATATCCGACACTATGCACATAGAAATAAGGTCCATTATTCCTTGCCTCAGGGGATCGATAAGAAGTGTGTGTGTATTTGTGGGCGCATATAAGGCTTGAAGATTATTACTATTCGTAACACTATAAATACTTTAGATAGATATCTAAAAATGTAAGTTTTTAAAAGAATGGACTTGAAAGGTCCGCATAAATTAAAGTTTTCTGAATAGGCTAAAGAAATTCAAATACTTTATACCAACAAAAAGTAATATTATTTCAATATCTATTTTTTTTTAAACCGAACTACAAAATTAAATATTGACTTGATACAATATTGATCTAAAGTATATATCACAAAATGAGAATATGTTTACTTTGTTATTATCTTAGAAAATAAATCAACTGAAAGCATTTATTATTTTATTATAGTCATTGTAAATTCTAACAATTTTAATAAACTTACCTATCAAAAACTCAAATCTATTTGATAGTAACAAATTTCTCATAAGTATCTATTATTATAACAAAATATCAACATTTATATTACTCCACGATGAAACAAGCCGCCATTTGTATTTGACATTCACATGCTAAAAGGCAATAGGCTATAAAGTAGCGGCTCGGGAGTCGTAAAACCTAAACATTACGAATCGGACAAATGGCGGGACCTGCTCGTAACTGCCCAATTATAAACGAGTGCGATGATTTCTGTGCCGACACCCAATTTGATTGACTCTCAGACTGGAGAAGATTATATGATTCAGCCTGAAATGCAATCGTACGTACGTACATTTCGTCAGTGGTTCGTACTAAATAGAGCAACTCGGGCCACCGAACGGATGGGAGCAGCCATCGCGTCTTTTTAGGGTTATGATTAGGTGAGGTGAGGGTTATGATTTTGACAGGCTGTGTATGTATGTTCATTTGTTCCTCATATCTCCTTAAACACTTATTAGAACTGGACAAATAAGGTATTGTTAGAAGCGTCTTGATCATCCGCTAGTTATAGGCTATGTGACGTGTCACTGAATCTAAGGGGGCGCCCTCTAGCCGACATAAATTACTGTATTACAAAAGTAATTTGAGATAAATATCTGTGTTTTTTTATATAGTTGAAGGTATATAACTAGTTTGATAGCTTTCTTAGAAAGGTCTGACCTTGATAAAGTACAAAATCTATTAGAGTACTAGGTATTACGTCGAATTTACATCAAATTCTATCGAAACATCAAACCAAATAGAAAATAATTTCTAATTTAAAATTTGTGAAAAGTAAATTGAAAAAAATTTTGCTTTAAAGTGATTTTTAATATACATAAAATTTCTTCGAAACGATGATCATAAATGTCGCCCAGTGTAAACTAAAGGTTAATCGGGTGGACATCAAGAGTGACGAGTAGCTATGTTATTTTTGTCTCTGGCTGAATCAGTAAATTTCACGTCCAAATGGATGTCATTTACTGTGCATTTATAAGTTAGTAAATAAATATGAAAATCTATACGTGTAAATAAAAATAAAGTGCCTGTTTGTGGTTTAAAATTAATAGCTTTTCAATAAATGCATTGATCAATTCATTTTCCCGGGCTGTTTCCGCACTTAGCTTCTTGAATGGGCCATTATTTAAAAAGTATGCATATGAAATTATAAACGGTACTTAGCTACATCAAAAAACGTTTTTAAATTTATTGAGACCTGAGGAAGTGCTGGATTGACTGGTTGGCGATAGCTGATGATATAAACTTCGCCTTGAGGTTACCAGTGGTATTTAAAGTGAAGGTACAACAAGAACCTCGGGGTGCGGCTAGGATTTTTCTATAATATTAGTTGATCCGGTAAACGTTGTTTTGCCATAAAAAAATTGGGGTATAAAAATAGATGGTGGTCGATTCTCAGACCTACCCGATATGCACACCAAATTTCATAAAAATCGGTCCAGTCGTTTCAGAGGAATATCGTAACTAACATTGTGACACGAGAATTTTATACGAGTTACACACAAAAATTATTTTCAATGACTCTGGGTCATAAATGACTGTTAATTTCACTTCAACAGCTTTAATTGTCCACTGCTGGACATAGGCTTCTCGTTAGAAAAGAGGCTTTGTCCTGTTGTACCATGTTGGCCAGACGGGTTGGTTTAAGGTTGTTTCTATTTCTACCACTCTTTGCAAAAAAGTTGTTCTGCTTAATTTGCTCCCTTAGTCGGCTTTAACGACTAAGGGCGGTAACACTCTGTATGCATAATTATAATCAATTACCACCGCATTAAGAAGGTTACGGAATGTTTATATATCTACGCGACAGCAATTTCATCCCCATCACTTAGATGGCTGGCAGTCCACAACTGTGCGGTTCTCTAGGAACTTTCTGCCTCGCACAACAAAACTGTGGAATGAACTGTCGCCTGCGGTATTCCCGGACCAATACGACCTTCAAGAAAAGAGCGTACTCCTTCTTGAAAGGCCGGCAACGCACTTGTGACGCCTCTGGTGTTGCAGGTGTCCATGGGCGGCGGTAATCACTTACCATCAGGTGATACGCCTGCTCGTTTGCCCCTTATTAAATAAAAAAAAATGCTGTCCACTTGAACGAAGGTCTCCCCAAAGAGCGTCAACTATCCCGGTTGCTTGAAATCGTCAGTTTATCGTGCTGCAGGACGCCATACACTACTTTTTCCTAATCGCGGTCTCCACTTAAGCACATTTCGGCTCATGTCGTTTATTTAGGTTATTAATATTAAAAAGGAAAGTTTAAAATTTGAATGTGAATAACTGAATAAATCAATGGTATGCCCACGATAGTGAAGAACCTAGATATTATATATTTCCAAAAGCATCGAAGCAAAGTTTTACTTTTCTTTTCTAACAAAAAAGTATTCTAAGACGATATCAGAAACTTGAATAAAAGTTTCTTTTAGGATCTAAGTACCTATAACATTTACATTTGATTTATGAAATCGTTGCCCAATAAAGTTCCTACGGAACAAATTGTAGTTGCTCCACGGAACTAGTTTATCGAAGTCACAGAACAATTTATTTGTAACTTCTGAACGCGTCTAGAAGTGCTAACGTGGCACATAGTTATAGGTATAAATATTTCAGGCATCTAACACGCAACGCCATCTAGTCCCAAGCTAGGCAGAGCTTGTGTTATGAGTACTAGACTACTAATATAAATATATATGTACTTTATTGTATTTGAACACACACGTCTTTTAGAAAAAACGCGTGTGTTCCAGAAAAGTTGTACAGGACCTCTTTCTCAGGACAGGACGAAAATAAAGATAATGCATACAGATAAATTGGTTGCTCTTGAACAATAAAACCTTAACTTTTACTAACGAATCCCTCTGTCAAGTCACCGGCTTTTTTTTATGAAATATACATTTTTTACGTATTTTGGGCTCCCACACATAACTGCGAATTCGCACGAATGCACCGCAAGAACTCCACACCGCATTGCATCGCATCACAGTTATGTGGAGCCCTTTGTCTTCTTACGTAACTAAACTTCCAAGCATTCATTTAAAATGCTTCAAAAGTCATCGAAGAGTTATTTATAAGGACTCTCAATCTTAAACTTTTATAGTAGTAAATGTAATGATTAAGTCAAAACTTTACCTGTCACGTCACCACAAAAATCTGTAACAATAAATACATTTGATTAATACAAACTTCTAGTACTTGACAGTTCAAAAGTAAGTACAAACGAATTTAGACCAACATTATAATCTATGCCAGGCAAAATTGCTTGTAAGACCTTTTATTGGCTAAAAACTTTCAAAGAATTTTTTCGGATCACCCGTGAAGGGTTTTGCTATTTTAAAATTTGCTCGTATGGTACTTTTTTCTAGGACTCTACATAATGATGTGAACCCATTTTAAAAACCGGGATATCATATTAAAATTTTGAAGTACCACTGTGAATATTTAGTAATTTTTGACTACACGGATGGTTGTTTCAGTCGCCATGCCGATTTTACTGCGCGCAGTGCTTTGAATTCAAACCCCACACAGAAGAACACTATGTGACCCATAAAGTTTAATGAAGTAGTACCTACACTGGCATTAAAATAGAAACATTCTTTACAGTTGATAATCCAAAAAATATATGAGATACTACAATGGAAATATACTATTACTATTTTGTGAAAGCCAGTATCTATTGAAACAGTGTAAAACCTTTAGTGAATTTAGAAATACAAATCAAAGCTTCTTATACCATTGAAAAGCCTCTTCTTAAAACAAACGGGCGGAGTGTCCGTACAGCTACAAAATGCCGGGTGTCCTCCCAGTCGACTTATCCTCATTTGAAATTACAAGAAGTTCAGCTTAGCATAATAAAGATTCCAAATTGTTTTTATACGAACAAAGAAAATTATAATTATGAGAACAAAGAATAATTATAATAAAGAAAGAAATAACAATGAATCCCTACCCCGTCTTTTTACTTAGGATAATGTTGCAGAAATAAATAAAACTATAGTGGACAGTTTCTAGAAAATATAGTAGAGTCAAAGAAATTTACTGAAGGTAATAAGTGTAGAACTTAATTTAAGAATATATATCTCAAAGAAGAAAGTGAATCGAACTGATCGATCAGAGAACTAAGGTGACCGAAATAGCTCTGAAAGTTACTAGCTTGAAGTGGCAATATGTCGCAGAACCCATAACCGCTAGAATAAAAGTATTCATTGACTGCCTCGTTGGTCTCGCGGTTGACGTGTGCGACTGCTGATCATGAGGTCTTGGGTTCGATTCCCGAGTCGGACCAAATATTTGTATGATCTACAAATATTTGTTTCGGAGATTGGATGTTTTCTATATATAATATGTATGTATTTACAAAAAAAAGTATATATGTGTATTTGTATCAGTTGTCTAGTACCCGTAACACAAACTCTGCTTAGATTGGGACTAGATGGCGTTGTGTGTTAGATGTCCAAAATATTTATTTATTTATTCTGGAGTGGAGACCGTGTCTTGGCAAAGGTAGAGTGGGGCACCCCTAACCAGATGGCGGGAAGACTTTAATAAGAAGGCCGGCGGCGACTGGATGCAAAAGCAGTTAACCGAGGTCTGGGGTGTACCTTAGGAGAAGCTAATATCCAGAAGCTGCAACGGGCTGATAATGATGACGATCCCGAAGAAAAAAAAGTTTTCTCTACTTTTTGAATGTGATTCAAAAGTTTATTATACCACCACCATTACGGATGGTTTTACACATTTTTTTTCAACCGACTTCAAAAAGGAGGAGGTTCTCAATTCGACTGTTTTTTTTTTTTTTTTTAACTTTAGACTGGGTGAACCGATTTTGATGATTATTTTTTTATTTGAAAGCTGGTGCTTCCCGAATGGTCCCATTTTAATTTGGTCCAGATTGAAGTCGGTTTTTTTTTTTGTTAAAATTTTGTAATTATGTGAGCAAGCATTTAATATTTGTTTCAATAAATGGATCGTAGTGTTAAAACTTTTTGTTTTGTTTTCATTGGCCGACTTCGTTCTCATTAAAATCTCATAGTAAAACACCACAAATCACCGGGCGAGCTGGTTCGTTTGTGCTGAAATTAAAATGTATTACAAAAAATATTTCATTTACATCTTATTGGTGTTGTAAATAATAAGATGTATACTTATTACGTTACCGTTTTAAAACATCGTATCGGCAAATTATTACATTACCAATCACATGGTACTTGGTATTTGGAAACAAAAATAAATAACTTTGCTATAGATTGAATTGTTCTTTTTGTTGACAACTCCCGCATTAGGAATATGTATCCTGTGTCACAGGGGATTTAACAAACATACAATTAAAAACGGACAAAAAGAACACCCAGACTCAAGACAAAAATTTGTGGATCACACAAAGTGTTGTCCCGCGTTGGATTTGAACCCACGACACTTAGCGTAGTAGAAAGTGGCGTAACGACCGCTTAAACCTACTAGGCCAACCGTGCAGTTAATTAATTAAAAATTGATTAATTTTACTCACATTTTTTTTCTTCGTAAATAAATGATTGTATATTGTGAATCCGTACTCCATACTAATATGATAATTTCGAAAGTAAATCGCTGCACCGATTTCAATAGAATTTGGCATGGAGATACTTTGATTCGCGATAACCGACATACACGCATACACGTGGGCGAGGCCACGGACAAAATCTAGTTCTATATATATATTCAAATTAATGAAATTTTAGTTTACATGTATAACTGGAATTTAGCGTACCCTTTTCACAGACACAAAACGGTTAGTGGGTTCCTTGTGGTTAAAAAGGTCGTTAGTGATCGTTGAGAATCGAAACAGGGCTCCCAACTGATTGATGACTATTGCTTTTGTTGTTGAGCCAGTTTGTAGTACCTAGTACTGGTAACAATTGAACATTAGTAAGATTTTTTTTAACATGTGTATACATACACTCATGCTTACAAGATGAAAGGCGTAAATAAAGGTGTTTTAAAAGAACATATATATGGTGAGTATAATTTTTATCATACAGACAGTCTTATTGGTGTACTAGCTGAGCCGGCGAACTTCGTACCGCCATATTTACATATCTGTCTCAGCTTCCCACAAGCAGTGTACAGTCGCGAACAAAAAAAAAACTTTTCTCGTTATCTTTTTTTTTTCTTTCTACCAAAAAAAGAATGAATGAAATCGGACTACGTGTTATTGAATTACCACTAAGTACATATTTTGACTTCCATCCCCTCTCTCTAGGAAATCGTGCTGAATTACGGAATAAAAAGTATCCTATGTCCTACCTCGTAATATGAACTCAAATCATCGCTATGTTTAAACAACTAGCTAAGCAACTGATCGACGCTTCTCGTGACCAGAAGGCCGGCCTTTTTCTAGCACAGAGAATTAGCATTGCCATTCAACGTGGCAATGCTGCCAGCCTTTTGGGAACGCTTCCAGTAGGCGATGATGCGGAGGAATTTTTTGACGCTTGTATGTAAATATTGGTGTTTCCTTTTTTTATTATTATTTCCTAGTATTTTAATCATGCCAAGTTTCATTTGAATCCATTCAGTAGTTTCAGCGTGATGCGTGGCCAAGATACAGACAGACGAACAGACAATAATGAAAAAAAATACAGTTTTGGCTTCTGTATCAATTATAAAGAGCCCTCCAAAATATTTTTTTCTAAATACATTTTAATGTATAGAATTGGACCTGTTAAATTTTTATTATGAGTATAGATTGGTTAGCGATCCTGATTGCTAAACCAGGGGTCGTGGGTTCGAATCCCAGCTAGTTCAAATCTTTATGCGATGAACACGATCATTTAACCTGGAATATGGGGTTCAATAATAAAGGTAGTAGTACTGAATGTAGTCACTCTGGCTACAGCAATATGCTGAGATAAGCGCCTTTTCTGGCATTGCACAGGGCATTATAATTGCTTGTTTAACCTTATGTATGTTTAAAACCATGTACATGTATGTACTGTGTATCAGAAAATGATTTTCCTTTCTTTCTTTTAAAGAAAAAAAAAGTAAAATGAGAAGACAATGATAGCCACAATGTAATTGAGAATCGCATACTTGTAACAGATATTGGTGCCAATTCTGTTATTAGGAAATTCTTTATACTAAACTAAAAATCACAAAACTAAATTTTGTCTTGTCGAATCTAGATCGAAATTTTGAAGATGGACTAAAATCAGATCCCGAAACAAAATTTCCACCAATGGCTGTTGCTGGAAAGTCGGAAGCTTCATATCACAATGTAATAAACTTAGTAGCAAGATCATAACAATAGGTGCTACATACTACCTACTTCACTGTATTAACTTGAACCATTTTGGTAGTTCAATATCAAATTTAGCCGCTATTTGTTACGTTCTAGTAAATAACCTGGATTATGTAACGTTAACCACCTACATACCTCATTCATGGATGAATAATTCGAAGTATGGTAGACTGATTGATGTACTATGTTTTATTACTTTGCTTAATTGAAAAACGATTTAGTGTTTAATGATACGATAAGTTTATGTGGTGAGGGATTAAAAGTACGTAGTATCACCACTCTTATTTATCCCGAGAGTGTTGTAGGACGCAACTAAGAGAGAGCGCAAACGTGAACACTTTTGTGTCTTGTGGCGGATGGAAGCCACCGATGAATATTTGATTTCTATAGAACCAGTATGAAAACATCCACTCGCTGCGCATACGTAAACATTTTTTGTGTCTAGTTGCTTCGACTTACTATGTTCGGTGTCGGTAACTGGGAACCTGTTGAAGTCACAAGCAAAATTAACAAATTTCCTTACAACATCGTGAGACTGACGGAAAACAGATTGAATTTGATTGAATTGAAACAGACTGGCCAGTAGTAGCAACCAGTGACTGTTTACGTTTGCCGCCACCGGACATAGCAACGGTTAGCAGTGGCCAGTGGTAGCAACGGACAACACGTTTGCGCAGCGCCGAAGGTCCCTTAGTAGCAAACAACGCAGGACTACACCACTGCATAGAAAGGGAAAATTGAAACCAACCCTATACCAACCAGTGTGGTCAGCGTAGTAAGGTAGAGCAGTGGACTGCTAAAGATTATAGATGATGATGCGTGCAGGACACATACTTTTAATAAAATTTGTACCTCTTTGTGACTTCACACTGTAACTATGACGAAGCATGCATGGGCTAGCTCGATCGGAGCGATACCACGGCCTCACAGAAATCGGTTTGAAACAGCGCTTGCGCTGTGTTTCACCGAGTGAATGAGTATACCGGAGGCCCATACCCTTCCCCTCGCCCCATCCCCTTCCCCATCCCCCAAAGGCCGGCAACGCACTTGTGACACCTTTGGTGTTGCGGGTGTCCATGGGCGGCGTTAATCGCATACCATCAGGCGATACGTCTGCTCGTTTGCCCCTATCACATAAAAAACCACTGTCTCACTAATCTTAGTCGCTGTCTAGACCACTTTGTCACTTGCCTAGAAGATATACAATTTCCTACGTTGCAATAATTTATAATATTTATTTTCACTATATACATGCCAATACCAACAATGTATTTTCAGATGCTATGTATTGCCCACTCATTGTGGTCCAATGTATTTTGTTTACGCCTAGCTAATACTATAAATGCGAAAGTAACTCTGTCGGTCTAAAATGCTGAACCAGTTTTAATGAAATTCGGCACGAAGATAGCTGACATAAACGCAGACGAAGTTTTTTTTAAAAGCTTATACATATTTCAGATGTTCATAAATAAAGTAAATTTAACAATGTCACTACTGATTGATCTATCTCTGAACTAGTTGTATCTCTCGAAAAAAATGTCATTGGGAGAAGCTCCGCATTCAGTCTTCATATGAGATAGAGTCAATAAATAGCAGTGATAAAAAGATACATATTTATATTACTGCTCAAATATAACCCCACTTTACGAATGTGTACATTACTTTACATTATTTTTTTGGAAATTCGCCTTTAAAATATAGGTAAGTAAAGTGAAGTGTGGGGGACAGGTGTGTCATGTCCCACCATCACAAAGGGAGGATCCTCCGACCAGGCGAGGTGATCATGCCTGGCGGGCCAACTGCCCAACGGTTGATGTTGGGATGTTGTATGTATCTTAATTGGCGCGCGAACTTTCACTGCGCGATTCAGAATTGGTAGTTTCTTAGTTTCCTTCGTTACTCCGTAGTTCAGTGTAACTTCGGTAGATGGCGCTGAAGTATATTTCTGTTGCGCTGTATGTGGAAGTCGCCACAGAAGCATTTTAGACTATTGAATGGAGAAATGAGAATAATCAAATTCTTCAAGTTACCCTATTCCATGTCGGTTACTACAAAATTAGGTATTTGATTAAAGACGTTACTAGAAACAAGAACGGAACCAACTTGACAGTGTCCCGACTAACTTCGTCATATAATGTCTGGATTTAGACTCGCTACGAAGGTACGGAAATGAAACTCAATTCTAACATAGGTATGTTTTTAAGTTCAGTTAATTTTTTGCTAACAATTAATTGTTTTAAAATAAAATTTAATTAACGTTCAGTGAATGTTTTAAAACAATATATAGAACGTACCAACATTGTACGTTTCAAATGAGTTTATGAATTAATATTTCAGAACAAATTTATAAAGCCATGTATTAATCACGTTTTCTCACGGAACACCTAATTTACATCGAAACCTTTTTATTCATTACGTTTTTCATCGTATTCACTAACAATTTTTTTATGGGTTTTTATGAACAGTTTCAAAAAAAATTGGAAACGTAATCCCCTTTTACACAACAAGCACAAATTTAAAATAATTCTCTTGAAAACCGCTTTTGGAAGCTTAAAAGCCTGCCAATACACTGCTAAAAGGTGACATAATGTAAATAGCTTTTTGTTTTAGCGGCCTTAAAGTTATTGAGTTTCCACATCGAAGTCTTTAACACAAATTGCTTTGTGAGTTATAGCTTTCAATAGACACATAAAATATTTTAAATATAATGTTATTGATGTATTGTGAAGAATGTTTTTTTTATTTATTTATTTATTTTAAGGAACACAGACAATGTATCGTACAATAATATCTTAAAATCTAAAATACATTATGTTTTGATCTAGTACATACATAAATAATATGTGTCCACAACTTCTGCCATTACCTTTTAACTACCTTGAGAGATATAACAGTTTATAAAGAAAAAAATAAAAATAAAATAAAAATTTACAAAAATTTACCAATCACAGTCTTAAAACTTGCTTTACTTTTGCAAAATAAATCTACGCTACTAAAATTCTTTGAGTTAAAATAATTATACGTGTTGTATATTTTTAATTATTTATATTTATAAAATGATTTATTTATAAAATTATTAAATTTAAATTGGCAATTGGCAAACACGCATTTTATGTAAGGTAATTTGTGTTACGTCTTCAGAAAATTAATCAACCTACAGGTGGAAATAAAGTCTAAAATAAATTAAATTAAAAGGCTTTTTAAAAACAAGCTTTTACTGGAATGCCTCGAGACGAATCAAACGAGTCCAAACTCGATGATTTTGCGACGTTTCTTTACAGAGTTCTTATGGCCACCTTCCAGCTCTAGCATCAGATCAGCTCCATTTCATTATAATATTGTATTGTCACGCTGTATACATATGCTTACAAAATTTCAGCAAAATCGGTTGAAGATATCTGCTTCAAAATTGATTTGCAAGATTCCACCCGAACATACAAGCATACATACATTGCAAGTTAATAAAAACCTTGTAATGAATTGTATCTTAAAAGTTTTAATCATTAAAGAATGAACGTATGTTGTAACATACGTTCATTCTTTAATGATTAAAACTTAATAAGATCAATCTTATTTTAAATTTAAAATCTCTCTCAGTTGTAATAGTTATAAAATGTAATTTTTTTCATTTTTCGTATTTTCCATATCAAAACTTTATCAAAGTTAAAATTTGTAAACACAAATTGATTCTTAAAGTGGTTTGTAAAAATTTAAACAGACTAATGAAAAATAATATAAAATGCGAACCTATCACGGGCTTACAATTATTAAGTTTATTATTGGAACGAAGTTCCTTATGGGGCGTTGCGGAGGGGTACCCTAGCCGGCAAAAAACGTCCATAACTTAAGATTGACGCTTCGGTGTCAAAATGGGTATGAGAATGATGTGAGGTCTTGGGTTTGAATCCCATGTAGGATCAAATATTTTTTTTGATCTGTAAATATTTGTTTTTTGGGAGCTTGAATGTTTTCTTTGTATAAATATGTATGTATTTACAAAAAAAATGTCCAAAATTTTTATTTATTTATTTCATGAACGAAAAATTTATATAATCTGTAAGTTGCATGTAACAAGTACGGAGTAACTCTAGACAGAACTTGTTTCAGTAGAGATTACTAGGTGGCAGCACAAGTTTAGTTATATTTTTTACTTTAGGTGTTTAATTACTTTCTTTATACCTTGAATAGAACTTTAAAAAAAAAAAAATTGTGATAGGGACTTTGTTCCTATCTGATGTCCCACGACACCACACGACTTTTTATATTGACCTATGATTGTCTCCACCCAGTGTTTCTGGAATGGGCAGTCTGTTCGTGTTGTTGTCACTGCCATGCAGGCGCTGTAGTAATGAGGCCACCTTCTTTTGCATAATTGTGTAAAAATCATCTATGCGAGCCTCCGCGAACATATCCGTCGCGCTACAGCGCCATGGCAGTCCAAAGAGCATCCTGATTAATAACGCTTTATTGACACGTTTGTTTGTTTGTAAATTTTTTTTGTAATTGTGTGTGTGTGTATTTTATTCTGATTTAGTTTACACCTACAAACCTTCTTACCGTGGGAGAGCCACGCTTCGGCATGAATGAGCCGGCTCGACCGGAGTGATACCACGACCTCACAGAAAACCGGTGTGAAATAGTGCTTGCGCTGTGTGGTGAGGAGGATGAGTGAGAATATCGGAGGCCCATACCCCAACCCCTTCCCCTGTCTCCCCATCCCCCGCCTCCATACCCCCCATCCCCCAAAGGCCGACAATGCATTTGTGACGCCTCTGGTGTTGCAGGTGTCCATGGACGGCGGTAATCGCTTACCATCAGGTGATACGTCTGCTCGTTTTCCCGGCTATTCCTTTAAAAAAAAGACAAAAAAAAGCGGCCAAGTGCGAGTCGGAATTGCCCATGAAGCATTCCGCAGCAGCAAGTAACATCATATAATTTATATTTTTATATTTGTGTTGATTGAATGAAAGGTAAATTGCAGTTTACGATTTATGACGTATTAAAAAAAACTACTTAATAGATTTCGTTCAAACCAATTTTCGGTGGAAGTTTACATGGTAATGTACATCATATATTTTTTTAGTTTTAACATTCTCTTATTTTTGAAGTTACAGGGGGAAGGTACATACATTTTACCACTTTGGAAGTGTCTCTCGCGCAAACTATTCAGTTTAGAAAAAAATGATATCAGAAACCTCAATACCATTTTTGATACCACACGTATGGGATTGATGAAAAATTTTATTTTTGACTTTCAGTTCTATGTATGGGGACCCCCAAAATTTATTGCTTTTTTTTTTTTTGTGTGAAAATCTTAATGCCGTTCACAGAATACATCTATTTACCAAGTTTCAGCATTATAGTTCTTATAGTTTCGGAAAAAAGTGGCTGTGACATACGGACGGACAGACAGACAGACAAACATGACGAATCTGTAAGGGTTCCGTTTTTTGCCTTTGGCACGGCACCCTAAAAACCTATGCCAACTTTATAAAATACTTCAGGACAATTTTCTACATTCTCTTCGGAAAATGTGAATACGTTCAGATCAAGTAAACCCAGTTATATATTTTATTCCTATTCTTGGTAACAGACGTGTGCTACATTTGAGCGATGGAATCGCTTGTGACACATATTCTACTCTATGCAATTGTGGGATCTTCAATCGTCACTATCGATGTTTGAGTGTAGATAATATTGTTTACAATATTGATGTTTAAAGTATACATTGTTTTTGTAAACTAATACGCAAACAAATAATAATATTTTTTATTAACATTTACAATATTTAAGATTTACAATCTCTGCTTATAGCTATACAATAACATCATGTGTAAAAGTATTGCAAATCACAGATAGGGTAGCTCCTCTGGCACTCAAGCTAAGATTAAACTTGTGTTATGAGTGCCAAATGCATAATAAAAAAAAAAAACAATTAATAATAATATCGTAAACGGTTTACCAGGCTATATTTTGAGGTTATGTCTAATTGTTTGTTCATTCCTCTCGCCAATGCAGCGATCACCTTGTGACGTTTGAAATACCTATAGGCCCATGTTATAAGCATACAATCACTAAACAAGTTCACTAGTGAGAGCAATGAACGACGGCGTTTCACCGTGTTCTTAATCTAAACTAAAATCATCAAGCACTTACTGGAGTTGTGTGGCTTCCTTGTTCTCGGCGCCGCTGATGGGGTACCCCACCGCCTGGTCTGTCCTGGTACGTTCACACATACATGCTCCAGAATGCTGTACAATCTTCAAGGAATTCGAATTACAATACACTCGATTCAGCTATCACGGATCGCGCCTATAACGTGACTACAAAACTCGCGAGTCCAAATCAGACCAATCATAACGGTAAACCACTAAAGGGACCGGGTTGAATTGACAATTAGCTAAATTACAATTAAAACGGTTCTTTTTTAACGAAGCTCCAGCTCGACCGATCCAAGCGTCTCAAAGTACTCAACATCAAACGTCAAAACGTCAAACAAGAAAAATGTCAATCGAAAATGTTGCCATTACAATGACGTTAAATTTCTTACATTGTTTTTATCTCTTTTTAACATATATTCAACTTTACCTTGAGAAGTACAAAAAACATACTACTTATAGTTATTTATTATACACTTAGAATTATGTACAACTGGGCTCCAGTAATGTCTTACTCAAAAAAGTTTTATACACATGCCAAATTATAGCAGTAAACAGCTAGTTTTCGATAAATATATAACGGAATGTGGAACTCACTGTAGAAATTGATATTTTTTGTTATACCTACCCTACATTCTAGAATGAAACTCACTTGTACTTATTCCACTATTTTAATTACATTTACACCTGACCGGTTTCGCCTTATGGCATCCACAAAGGTTAAAAAATTTATAAAAATATTTTTTGTTATTATTAATTACATATTTTCCTGTCAAGTTACGGTTAAAAGAAATGACAAATAAAAAAAAATAAACAAATATATCTATATTTCTTCGTAACCTCATTTGATCGCATTCATCAAACCACACGCAAACGCGATTGCGTGTCATTTCCTCCAGCACCGCCTAATATAATAGCAACCCAATAAAAACAGCTTTTTGTGTCTTTTATAATGACAAAATAATATTTTATGTGTACGTATTCGGTTAAGGTTTGATTTTATCGTTATTTAAAATGATATTTGAATTTTTTTAACGCTGTCCATAATTTCCGATAGAGGTTGTCCAGAGACTATAATACTTAAGTTTGAACGTGTCTTGTCACACTCTGTAGCCCAAAAGACTGGATAGATTTTAGCATTTGATATGGCCTTGGATTCACCTTAATTGTAAAAGTGATACCGGGTAAATGAAAGTTGCAAAAATAATAATGGCTGGTTTGTCAATTTTATATAATAACAAATAAAATTATCAATACATATAATACAATCGTAACTGGTCGCTGTCTATACATGGAAGATATATCAGGAAAACTATTAGGGGGCTTTATGAACGCAATATAACCCAAAACAATGATTTTTAGATTTTTTGTCTATGCGTCTGTACGTGCTAATCTCAGGATCGGCTTAACTGATTTGAATGCGGTTTTCACCAATCTGTTGTGGTTTGTTTCACTTAACATTTTGTGTTTATTTCATCTAAATCGGTTTATAAATAAAAAAGTTATGCCAGTTTGAAGAATCACCACGATATCTGAGCTATACGCGGGCGGAGCCGCAGGCAAAAGCTAGTATTTTTATAAATTTTAATGGTGTAGCATACTTTGAAATTTTCATTTAAAACCGTTGGAATAGCAAGAACAGTTAATTATTTTCTTGTGCGCATTCATTTAGACCGGATGTTATGTCTACAGTGCCAAGTGGCGCCAACATGGAGCAGAAAACGTCATCTTTCACACTCATTAGGATTTATTGTTGTGTGTATAAAACTTAGAGCGTGTAATCATTAATGTTTTAAAAAAAAAAAAAAATTAAAAAGCTTTTTAAAAACAAACTTTTACTGGAATGCCTCCAGACGAATCAAACGAGTCCAAACTCGATAATGTTGCGAAGGTTCTTTACAGAGTTCCTATGGCCACCTTCCGGCTCCAGCATCAGATCACCTCTATGTCATTATAATATTGTATTGTCACGCTGTATACATATGCTTGGAATTTTTCAGCAAAATCGGTTGAAGATATCTGCTTCAAAATTTAGTTGCAATATTCCACCCGAACATACCAGCAAACATACATACATTGCAAGTTAATAAAAAGATTGTAAAAAGAGAGGAGCTGATGGCTAAGTGGTAAATACGAGTATAACATACTCGTATTTATCGCATTAAAAGTTTAACTAATCCCAGCCAGATCAATTTATGATAAATGATAACATAAAGGTAGTAGAGCCACGCTGATTTCAGCACGCATGGGCCGGCTCGACCGGGGCGGTACTACCCTCGCACAGAAAATCAACGTAAAATGACCACGTTCGTGCTGTCGTGTTTCGTTGGTGAGTGCGAGACCGGAGGCCCAAATAGTCTAGTCAACAAGTTCCATACTTGTTGACTAGACTAAAAGATGCAGCAGCATCACTAGGCCGCCATGGTGTGGGTCGCCATACTGCATTGTCTGCATTCGCAGTGAGTATGGCGACCAATACTCTTGGATTCTGCTTATGTTTTCCATCAGGCAGAGTAGAGTCATTTTGGCGGGCCAAACATAAAAAATAAAAATAAAGTGATGGGTGACCATTCTGGACATGTTTAGGAGTCGGTCCCTAAAAAATCCGACTACAGTATTTCTACAAAACTTCTATATCGCCTAGCACTTGGGTTAAAAAAGTCTAATGCAAGTCTCTTCGCGTAAAAATAATTTAATTATTTAGCCGTATCGTAGTAGACTTAAAGCCAGCGCCACCGTAATCTTGGCAAAACGCCGGGAAGAAAAAATCCGCTAAAATTAATAAGTACCCAACAATAATATTAAACTACATGAATTGGTGTGCCACTTATTTTTTTATGTATGGCCCTGTCAAAATGACTCTACTCTGCCTGATGGAAAGCATGAGCAGAATACAAGAGTGGTGGGCACCATACTCATTGCGAATGCACGCAATACAACAATGCAGCATTGTGACCCACACCATGGCAGCCTAGTGATGCTGCTTTATTTGAATGAAGAAATCAAAACTTTGTTTTTGTCTTATTTTAGTTTATTTTTAAAATTCTATAGGTCATTCTTTAGGTGTTGAATATTTATTCGAAACGGAAATCGAATAGTAATATAAAAGTCGACCGATCATATAAGAACAAAGGAATAAATTGGCTCTAAAACGATTATTCACAGTAGTATGATAAGCTGCAAAAACAAACTTTATCAAACTAGAACACCAACATAAAACTCCCGTCCCGGTCTACTCCATTAACAACATGGAAAGCAATCACACATTGTCCTTAAAATATTACTCAGAATGTAATAACGTATATAAACGAAAAGGTATATTACATAATAAGAATTTATTTCGTTAATAACAGTGTAGCACAGGTGTTGTAAATTCTGACACCCCAAGCGCAGAAGTTCGGTACAATTTATGAGGTTTGTGTTATAATTAGGAAACAAAATGGAAGACAAGACAAAATGATGATCTTTGTGTAATTTTAATAACAGTATATTACCTTGTAGGTATAAGTAACAAGCCAGTTAGTTACGAAGCGAAGTTATGCAAAGTCTAATGCCTGAATTGTTACTTTAATGTACTCCTTTTTAGTAGATTACATTTAGACATATACTGACGCCTGCTTACTCAATGGGGAAAATCCGTCGTAATAGCCTTCAACTATGAAAACCCTATATTTTGTCTACAATTATGTCGTCGTTTACTATGTATATAGTAAACGACGAAGTTTTTTTAACAAAACCAAAAACCGACTTCAAGGTTCGACTCGATTTCTCTTGGATGCTATCAGCAAATCTTAGTGTCCTTATCATGGGACCACCGTTGGGATATCTCCTTTCCATTAAAAAAAGAATCATCAAAATCGGTTTATAAACGACGAAGCTATCCGCGAACACACATAGAAAAAACATATATACGGTCGAATTGAGAACCTCCTCCTTTTTTGAAGTCGGTTAAAAATAGTTACAAAGGAGAACATGAGCAATTTCATATACAACATCAAGCCTATAACATATTTTTACGAATAGCATAATTACAAACTAGCAGAAGGTTTCGTACGCTAACTTTAAAGTATACTAATTGACCCATGCAACCCCGCCTGCGTTTCTTTTCAATCATGCGCAGCTCCTATTGATCTTACCGTGATGTTAAGTTTCCTATCTTAGGCATGCGATTAAAACACACATTTAAAAAAAACGTGAAAATCGGTAAAATAGATTTGGAATTCATCGTAAACAAAAACGAGAGACGAGAATTGTGTACAATTGTGGAGAGTACCACATGCAGCGCAACAGATTTACACTACAGCGCTATTTATCGAAGATACACCGAACTACGGAGTGACTACTAATCTTTAATCGCTATACAAACTTACAAACATAAAAAAAAAAAAAAAAAAAAAAAACAAGGTAGCAGAGTCACACTGATTTCAGCACGAACGGGCCGGCTCGACCGGGGCGGTACTACCCTCGCACTGAAAACCAACATAAAATGACAACCTTCACGCTGTCGTGTTTCGTTGGTGAGTGCGAGACCGGAGGCCCAATGATGCAGAAGCATCACTAGCCCGCCATGGTGTGGGTCACCATGCTGCATTGTTGCATTGTCTTCATTCGCAGTATGGTGACCACCACTCTTGGATTCTGCTTATGATTTTCATCAGGCAGAGTAGAGTCATTTTGGCAAGGTCAAACATAAAAAAACACGCTGATTCACATATATACAACATCCCAACTTCATCCGTTGGGCCGTGGCCCGCCAGGCATGATCACTTCGCCTGGTTGGAGAATCCTTCCTTTGTGTTAGATAATTGATTGTAATACTGTTAAACACAGTGTTATGAAAGTAATACTTAGTACTTATTGCATAACAAAAATTAAATATTTTATATATCATATTCAATAATGATAAAAAGCTAACTAGAGTATTTGTAAAAAGTTATTTATAATCAGGCATGTTTTATTGCAATCAAAAGTCCCGTCTAGCAATGAACTGTTAAATACTGTTGTTGTTTATACTTCACTACGTATCTTCGTTAAGCCTGAGTACTGTGAACAGTTACAAAACCCATTCGTTTTATAACTGTGCATTTTCATAACATTAGGGTTCCGTACCTCAAAAGGAAACACGGAACCCTTATAGGATCACTTTGTTGTCCGTCTGTCAAGACCCTTTCTCAGGAACACGTAGAGGTATCAAGCTGAAATTCATATCAAATACTCAGGTCTACTGTCCCTTGGAGCTGTGAAAAAATAAAAATTCTATCTTAACGCAATCAAAAGATACAGCCGTTTTTTTTTGACACTCACAAGAGAATCAAAACCTACACAAACTTGGTATGAAGCAACGTCTTATAGCACAGATAATGGAAAAATTGCGAAAAGCATAAATTTTACTTATATACCTATAGGTTCGTATGGAACCCTCGATGCACGAGTCCGACTCGCACTTGTTTTTTATCACGCAATTCTCACAAAGTTAAATAAGAGGTCTCGGGTTCGATTCCCCGAGTCGGGCCAAAGTAATGTATTGGGTTTTTCGTTATGAAATTCTTATTACCGCCAGCCCGGAATATAGAAGTTTGGCGGTGAACTACATCACACGCCCGTGCCTCGGAGAGTACGTTAAGCCGTCGGTCCCGGTTGCCAGTGCCCTCAAATACTGACACTAATTTCAACCTTAGAATTCAGTTGTTGCGGAGGTCAGATGCCAGTCGCTCCGTGTAAAACTGATATTCTTCAGGTAAAACTGGGTGGAACTGACATAGTAGCTGACCCCAAATAATCTTGGGAATAAGACTAAGAAGAAAAAAAAATCATTTCCATATTATTGTTTGCAATGAATGCTTTGTATATCAATTAACGTAAATCCATTGACTTGTATGAACATGTATTAACGTGTTATTAAAATATTCCGTGTATTGTTCTAGTGTGAATAATATTCACACTTGATTGGTCACTGACAACGATGCAAGAGTTAGTATTAAATTACTTGATGCACTCATTCAAATAAAACCAACCTTATATGTATCATGTTTCTTGTAGTTTCTTCTAAACAGCTGCTAACATTTTTGCTCGTGCCTCGGAGAGCACGTTTAGCCATCGGTCGCGGTTATCATAAACATCTATGACATCACTATTCAGTTCAACCTTTGAATTCAGTTTGCCCAGGGTTGCAGGTTCAATGCCAGTAGCTCCATAGAAAAACTGATATTTAGGTAAAACCAGTGGAACTAGTATTCAACTCCAAAATAATCTTAGAAATAATAAATTATAAAACAAATGTTTTATAATTAGTTGAACAAGATACGATAAAAATGTAATAAATTATTAGAATTTTGACTTTGTAATAGCGTAGTGGTATATGGGTTCATCTCGCAAATCTCTATTGCGTCGAGTATATCATCAGGGTTCGGGTTGAGTTAAATTTTTTCAGCAAATTCGTCACTACTTCTAAAACTAGGCATAATATTAGAATGCCTATAAAGGGTTTTTATAAATATGTTATGAATGAAAGGTGTAAGAGCAGCACGATCGGGCCGGCTCGTCCAGGACAGTACTGCTTTCTGACAGAAGACCAATCTAAAATGTCAGCATTAGTGCTGTCGTGTTTTGTTGGTGTGATCGAGACCGATACCCCTATGATACAGAATCATCTTTAGGGGTCGCCATATCATCAAATCAAATCAAATCAAATCAAAATCATTTATTCATCTAAGACACCAAGTGACACTTATGAACGTCAAATTGAAGCTATAGTTAAAAATCATAGGTCGACACAAACAGAGGCCACAGCATGTGCTGTATTGTCGAGGTAAGTTAGGCGAAAACACCAAAATCTACTGCCTGCCTGTGTCGATCCATAACTTCCAGTTTCCAAAATGCGTAGAGCTCATGAGAAGAATACTGGCAAAGAAACTCATGGCTACTCTTTTTCAAAATCTGATTTTCAGGTACAATAGTGTTAGTATTACATGTAAGGTAAACAGTATGCAAGCTGTTGCCACCTGAAATTCCTTTTATTAAAAAGCTCCAAAATCTAACGCGCAAACAAACAAAATAGTGTGGGTCACCATGTTTCATTGTCTGCATTCGCAATGAGTATGGTGCCCATTATTCTTATTATGACACTACTATTGCATTCTATCGAGACAAAGTAGAGTCACTTTGGTATGATGGTGTATACATAAAAATCATAAATCTATTTCAATTTCAAATACCCGACGCTTCTCTTCTTCTATCATAAAAACACATAGTCTATCCTAAATAAATTTCTTATTTTAAAACAACACAAATTGAACTATGAACAATTTCCTTAATAAACGCGCCCCCGTAGTCCGCTTTAGTTGGTCGTTTGAGCCATAATAACACGTTAGTCCCGTGCGTTATATTCGTAATAAAAATAATAAATGTTAAACTGTCCCGTGGTACTTGCACAAAGTGATAAATTGATTAAAAGCATCAAACTTTTTGACTAGTAGAACGCACATATTTTATTTGATGGCAAATCAAAAGGGTAATAGTTATGTTTGTATTTTAACAAAGTTTTTACGTCGTTGTGTTATAGCCTTTTCATTTTTTTTTCTTGTTTCAACTTATACACTTCTAAGAGGCTCAAAAAAATTCACAGCTATTTACTACAAAATTTAAACAAATATCCTGTTTTATAGAATACAAATTGATTTGCCACTTTAATGTTAGTAGGCTTTAGAATATTCCCAAAATAGAAATTTGGAGTACTTACCTAATTTATATTATTCACCATCAAACACCAACGATACGATACTTTCTCATAAACCTCATTACTAAAATAAACAAGCCCCCACTCGTATCTGATCCCCCTTAACAGTCAATACGACATTCTATACGTACGGTGAAATCTTGTAACTGTTTAAATTAAGTTAATTTGCTTCTAAATTACATGTCTTCAAACTCAATTTAGTTAAATGTTATTTACAGCTGGGTTTCCGTTAGATATTTGTTGTGATTACATTCTGGTAATTTTCCTTTATAATTTATGGATCGAATGTCTGTCTGTGTATTTTGTGACATCGCTATAATCAAGAAAGAGTGTAGGTACCTAAATAAAGCGACGTTCCGATCAAAGTTTAAGACAGACAAGACAAAGTCTTACGTTTTCAATAAAACTTTGTCAATGAAGCTTACACGTGCTCATATATCTACACATGTTTTTATATATGTATGTATAAATGACTGCCAGCGAATGAATGGGGACTGCTTAAAATAGGGATGGTTGACGCTCTTTGGTTGAGGCCATCGTTCAGTAGCAGACTGAGGCTGATGATAAGTATTTGTATATTAATATGTTAATACTGAAAACAATGCAAAAAACATATCGTTACATGTTTTTGTTAAAAATAATCGAAATGGTCACTTCTGATTTTGCATTTGAATGCTGGCAACACATTACACAGATCATAATGATAATAGGTATTTACCTATGAAATTGCCGTTTTGTATGCAATAAGAGAAAGTACTTATTTTTTTTAACTTTTTTATTTCTGTTATTCGAAGTAATCACCCATGCAATCGACGCATCTTTGCCAACGCATTGGCAGTATATAGATGCCCATCTTGTAAAAACCAGCTGGACGGGAGGCAACAAACTCTTCAAAGGCATTTTGTACTGCCTCTCGGGAATTTTATGTTTTTACCCACTAAAAAGTTGTCTAAATTTCGGAAAAAGTAATAGTCGGTAGGTGCAAGGTCTGGTGAGTATGGCGGATGAGGGAGAGCTTCCAACCCCAGCTCTTGCAGCTGCTTCACGACAACGCGCGACCCCATACTGCGCAACAGACAGTCTCCAAGCTGCAAGAGCTGGGGTTGGAAGCTCTCCCTCATACGCCATACTCACCAGACCTGGCACCTACCGACTATTACTTTTTCCAAAATTTAGACAACTGTTTAGTGGGTAAAAAATTCTATTCCCGAGAGGCAGTACAAAATGCCTTTGAAGAGTTTGTTGCCTCCCGTCCAGCTGATTTTTACAAGAAGGGCATCAATAAACTGCCAATGCGTTGGCAAAGATGCGTCGATTGCATGGGTGATTACTTCGAATAACAGAAATAAAAAAGTTTGAAAAAATAAGTACTTTCACTTATTGCATACAAAACGGCAATTTCAAAGGTAAAGACCTATTATTTGGAGGCGTAAAAGTGTATAATTTGCTTGAACGTTTATTGATACAGTGCAATACTATTTTTTATGTATATTTCACATGTATTTTTACCAAGTACAGCAAGAAAATTTTGTAAATACCGAGACTTACAGAAACAAAAAAATTGGCAGTCATAAGGACTGCCGATAGAAGTGAAAACTTATTATACGTTAGAATACGTAACTTAGAATGTTATTTGTAAAATTAATATGTTAAATTAGAAATTTCATAATGTTTATTTTGTAACGTCAGCATGTCGGTGACGCGAACTCATACGATTATCCCCTACCAAAAAGTGTTCAATGCGGCCAAAGAAGTTCTGTGACGTCAGCATGTCGGTGACGCGAACTCATAAGATTTTCTCCTGCCAAAAAGTGCTCCACGCGGCTAAAAAAGTTTTCGCTTCAAAAATATATCACGATTTCTATTACGCTAAACAATATTATTATAGGAAATATCAAAAGTATAGATAAAAACTTAACTTATTAAGCAAACCCAGACCACAACACATGAAGAAAATGCTATATATCATCATTCACTCATCGGAATCTACTGCTAAACATAGGCCTAGTTGAAAATGCATAGAAGAAAAAACAAGCGCCGTAAGCCATGTACAGCATGCACCATGAAAATTTGCGTTGGACAGATTTTAATTTCAATAAAAACAACAGTCAAATAAGAAAAATAAGCAACAATTGTGGGGTTGCGAGTAATTAAAATACAATAGAAAGTGATAGTAGATTGTTTAAGGAATGCGTGTATGAAAACGAATAAAAGGAAATGTAAGAAAGGAATGCTCGTGCACTCACACTTTATCTCGATATAGTGTATATTATTTAAAAGCTCTGTTCAAGTTGTAACTGTTAGAAGTAATACAATAGTTCTTAAAGATTAATTATTTGTGTGTAATTCGTTTGAAGAAGTCGCTTGCAGCTGATAAATTATCTTTATGGTCAGTGTACGCCATGTAGGCCTCATCGACCCATCTAAATACAACGTAGTAAATTATTCTGCTACCATTAGAAGTTCTATCAGTGAATAAATAATAGAATAATTTATTTTTACTTAACTTACTATTTAACTTACTGTAAAAATATAAGTAAAATATGACAAATTTTACGTTGAATAAAATATGTTAAATAACTTATAAGTTTTGCCAAACCTATCAGTTATTATAGTATACGAAATATAATTCTTGTGACAGTTTAAGAGTAAAATTCTTACAATACTTAAATAAAGATCTGGAAAGAAATATAAACAATTTATTTAAAATAGATTGATTTACTTGATTCGAGTCCTCCTGTGCCAATCAGTCGGAATCTGGAACTTACTACCAAGTCACGTGTTTCACTCCCACTATCATCATGGGTCCTTTAAACGGGGCGTCAAAAAGCAACTCACAGTATCACCTCAATGCGTTGTCTTTATTTGCAATGAGTATGGTGACCACCACTCTTGGATTCTGCACACGCTTCAGCCATCAGGCAGAGTAGACTCATTTTGGCAGGCTCTAAATTAAAAAAACAACAATCAAAGTTCAGCCAGGATCCAGTGGAGATTCCACTTGATCCTGGTTTAGAGGGAGGAGGTTGGACTGAAAGGAAACTGTGACTTTCTCTATGATATTAAGGATCAAATGAGCAGACGGATCACCTGATGGTAAACACCTACCCTCAAGAGTCGCAAGGGCATTGCCGATCTAGGACTTTATCTTCGGGGCCGTGGTGTAACTACGGTCGAGCCGAGCCAGAAACGTACACACATCAAAAGTGTCTAGGGATCAACATATGTGTCTAGGAATCAACATATATTTTTGCAATAACTTTTCTCCTGATTGATATTAATTAAAATTTTCTTTAAGGATTCATCAAATAAAGTGTTTTCGTTTATCACAGTAACGATAAACCAAGTCACCTTTGCATTAATAAAGAAATTTGCCATTTTCCTAATAAAAGGATTTTTGACATTTGAACCACTAACATTAAAGTTCGAAAAAAAGACTGAAATAACAGTTTTCTTTAAAATTTTATTAGGTAACTTAAACAATTAATAATCCGTGTTTCTACCGCGAACACTAACACAAGAACATCGGTTTGGCATACTCAAAATGAGTTCATCCAAATCACGCTGTGGAATGGCCGCCCATGTTCGTTGCAACAACAAAAAAAGGTCTTCTTGCGACTGGATACCCTCCATATTCGGCAGAGCTCTTCTCTGTAGCATATCCCATGCATGCTCAATCGGGTTCAAGTCTGGCGACTGAGCAGGCCAGGGCCAAAGCCACATCTCAATCTCAAGAAATCCGCATAAAAATGCTTGATCCCTAGACACTTTTGATGTGTGTATATTAAATAAGCAGCTATCCCAACAAAATTATTATTAGTATATTAACGCTTGTGATTTCCGTAAGCACAGACCACTTCACCAGTTTAATTGCGGCAGAGAACAATGTCATTCGCCGGCATTGCTCCGACCTTTGTTTTTCTGTTTATTTCAGCGTGCAAACGTATTTGTATATTCAGCCAATTTTCGGGGCGGTCTCGCGGAGATCTATGTGAATAGGTTCATTGTCTTTTTTTGTGACCTGATATCCGTTTTTTCGTGCATAATACGTGATACGGAAGATTTTATTTTGTCGTAGGTGTGGTGGGTTTATATTTTTAATGACTGCGTAGGTTTTTAATAAACAAGACTTACAAGTTGTGGGTGATTTTGAATTAATTGAGACGTTTCTTGAAGGCGGCTTGAGGTCATCTCTATTTCATGTATTTTTTAGTCTAGATTTTTATAAAATCTAGGGTTAGTAACAGTACCACGAGGACGGGAGAACACGAGCTTAAATCGTAAGAGGATCTTGCTATAATTATATAATAAGTGATTTGCAGAAAATTAATGTTTCAATAATAGTTACTGGTAATATACACAATAATTCAACACCAAAAGCGTTTAGTTTTGGAACAGGAAAAACAAGAATTTACAAGTACTTAATATCATCAGCACATCACGATACAATCCAATAGATGATTATGTGATTTTTGCACATCAAAATCGTCTGGAAATTTAAGCAACCATTTTCAAAAACAATTCCAGCAAGATTTTGAAGATAAATCAATTTTAAAAATACTTGAGGTTATGTCAAAATAGTACCAAATTAAACTGGTTTTTAAGTAAATAAAACTTTGGCCAGTTACTTTAAGTTTGTTAATAAAGAACGTTTCAAGACACCCACTCAACAAACAGCTATTGCCAATATAATTGGATATCGATAAGAACCTCAAGGTAAATTATCTACTGTTGACAAAGTTTTGTGGTAGATAGAACTTAGCAGTAGAAGATTTAATATTTATCCTTTTAGATCGATTAATCTGTTATTCTGATGTTGCAGATTATTTAGTGAAACAAGTAAGAGCTATCTCTGTTTGTATTACTTATACATTACGTTAGACCAAGTTAATTCAGAAAACGAAAAACTTTTAGCACATTGCAATGATAAAGATTTAAAAACACTGTATTGTATTTTTGAGAATTCCTCGATTCACTAAGGAACAATTTCTAATGATAACAATAAAGAATGCGTTTTACTGCTTTATGCATAGCAAGCCGTATTTCATTTTTGAAAAACCGTCCATAAATCAATATATAGGTCAAACCGAACTCCTTAAGCGTTTAAATTTATTCGCTCAATATAAATTCAATACCACTCAGAACCACAGGAACCAATTAAAAGTAAGAAGCACCGTGAACGATTAAAGGCCTTTCAGCAAATATGCTGAGAGCCCTTCTGGCCATATCTATACTAATCTATACTAATATATAAAGCTGAAGAGTTTGTTTGTTTGTTTGAACGCGCTAATCTCAGGATCTACTGGTCCGATTTGTCTATACTAATATATAAAGCTGAAGAGTTTGTTTGTTTGTTTGAACGCGCTAATCTCAGGATCTACTGGTCCGATTTGAAAAATTCTTTCAGTGTTGGATAGTCCATTTATCGAGGAAGGCTATAGGCTATATTTTATTTTCAAAAAAATTAGAGATCCGTAAGAAAACCCAAGTTGTAACCCAAGGTGTGAAATCGAAAACCTATTTTTGCGTGCGCTGCCAAAAGTATTGACAATAGAACAAAATCATGTATTACGGGTTTGTAGGTCCCATGAAAATCTACAAAAAAGTCCGCGAGAGCATATATCTAACTATCATGGTCTAGACACAATAACCGCTTTTGTGTTAAAAAAATTTATTAAATCGTCTGAAGAAAGAATTTACGTTAAATGTGTATCGTAATATTAATCCTTATGCAAATAAAGCATTATGTTATCAAGGGCATTTGTGTAGAAGTAAAATACTTTTTGTTTCACCCCATTCAGACATTTCGTTTAGAAGTTATCACGAGTATAAGACGCTAAGAGTTGGTACCTATTATTGAGTTATTTGTCAAAGAGTTTTTATCAACATAATACCTAATATTAGTCTTTATCCAAATAAATGTGTTGTTGATTATGAGTATTAGATCTTAGAAGAGTATTATAAATACATCTATACTAATATATAAAGCTGAAGAGTTTTTGTTTGTTTGAACGCGCTAATCTCAGGAACTACTGGTCCAATTTCAAAAAATATTTCAGTGTTAGATAGCCCGTTTAAAGAGGAAGGCTACAGGCTATATATCATCACGCTAAGACCAATAGGAGCGGAGCACCAATGAAGAATGTTTCAAAAACGGGGGTAATTTATCACGCTACGGGCAATATGAGACACAAACGACGTTGCGTGGGTCAGCTAATATATATATATCTATACTAATATTATAAAGCTGCAGAGTTTGTTTGTTTGTTCGAACGCGCTAATCTCAGGAACTACTGGTCCAATTTGAAAAATTCTTTCAGTGTTATGCAAGGTTTGTGAAAATGCTTCATAAGTTTGCGACAGGAGACAAAATATTAGAGCTATTCTGATGTAACATTTACTAAGTTATCGCAATATGCCTGAGTGTGCTTACCCGAACGGGCAGACACGTGAGGGCAGACGAATGTGCCGCATGCGGATGTTGAATTTTGCCACTACAAATTCGTTATTATTCACTGCGATTAGATTTGTTTACATGATATTTTCTTTATTCAGTTAATGTTCTTTGTGAAAAAATCCGACAGAAAAGGATCCGGGGGGATTTATGCACAAGAAAAAGGAAAAGGGGTACGCCGCAAGATGAAATAAATGCCTGTATGAAACATATATACTATGGGTACATGTTACAAAGTTTTGTCTTATTACAATTATGCGAGTACAACTTCACAATTATTTATGAGCAGTGTCAATATGCAAATGCTCTTCTAAAAATCGGAGAAGATTGTATGCCAACTGACAGTATCGACATGATTACACTAAGACGTGAGTTCTGGTATATGATAGCACAGATGATCTAAAAATCATAACTATTCTGATCCGCCGACTAATGAGACAGTTATCAAATAAACGAACGGATCATGTCAGACGTGGAGGAAGATGTTATCGAATACCTCTTAAGAAACGCAAGGGACACTGAACCAGTCATATCATAGCTTATGCATAGAGTTTCTCAACTCTTTAGAATTATCAGGAGCGCCTTACCATAAGTTGAGACTGAAACTTAATGTTCCAGTCCTATTAATGGGAAATTTTGAGCGCCAAAGCTATAAAAATACACATCTGGGGTATAACATTGTAAAAGCTACAATCATGATGCATGGAATGGCAAAAGGAGAAAATGTTTTAAGTACACTTATTCCAATAATTCAAACTTATTTGCAATTTCAATTTAAAAGAATGTAGTTTCCACTGAAAACAAAATTTGCAATAACAATTATCAAAGCCCAAAGACAGACGCAAAGTTGCAGTTCATTTAGAAAAAAAAACATGTTTTTCCCATGGGCAGCATAATCACGTGTATCAAATCCGCTAAATCTCTATATTTTGGCAAAAGATGGCAAATCAAAAAACGTACCTAGTTGATAAAATTGAAAAAATTGAGAATCTGCTCAGCCTGAGGGAAAACTCAAGCAGAATCCAACAGTGGAGGCAACCGTACTCGCTGTGAACCCAGACAATGCAGAACCAAACCGTTTGGTTCGAGAGCGTATTTCTAAGACTGAGGCGGTGACTTCCAAGGCCAGCACGTGTTGTTCTGTAGAGTAAGGGAGAAGGTGTGATCAGTTGGAAGAACTCTTCAGAACACTCTCCATGGTAAAGCGGTAGAGGATTGCCATAGAGGCGATGTCTCTCCGCAACTGCAGAGGCCCAAGGGACTCTGTGGTATCAGGACTGTTGATCATGCGGACTGCTCGCCGCTGCAACCGATCGAGAACATCAAGCAAATACTGCGTGGATCCATCACAAAGATGAGAACAGTACGGACGAGCGAACCAGGGTCTTATAAAGGAGACACATATGCTCGGGCGGGAAGAATCGTCTCACCCTGTTCAGGCCGCCTTAGTGGTGCCCTCGATGTACTTCCGTGGGTTGAGGTCTCGGCAAACATCGTTGAAAGCATAGGTTGAAAGCCTTGGCCATGTCGAATGTCGAAATAAGTTCATACAAAATACTTTTTATTTTATGTACTTATATAAATACTTAAATATGTTTTTAACAGTGAAAAGTGTGTCTTATTTTTAAAATAATATTAGCCTTAATAATTAAATCTGCTACCCAAAGTCACTGTTCCACGCGGACGAAGTCGCGGGCTCAGCTAGTATAATTATAATTGGAGACTCTAGATCATACTTAACCATTTTAAATGACATTTTTTTTTATGTAATTACTAGTACTTCAGCAACCTTTTTACAGGATCTTTTCACTATTTTTGAATCTCGATCACAAGGATCGCATGAATACAGTGGATTAAAGAAAACTTAGAAATATACAACCTTGCTAAAATGTTACGGCAATTACTAAAAGCATCGTAATCTTTACTAGCACGTGCCTAATCCGTTTCTGATATTCTTCTCACTCGTTTCACTCTTGGCAGAGTGGTCGTGGTCACGTAGAGTAGTCTACATTGGTGGTTGAGGTGGACAAAGCCCCTCGTACAATTTCCCGGCATCTCACCCTGTCGGTAGACTGTCGGCTGCAGTCAGACACGCGGCTTCCGATTGTGGACTTCACCTGGTCGATCCAGCGCATGGGTGCCCTGCCGCCGAGTCTGATCCCCTCCACCTTTCCCTGCACTACCAGTCGCTCTATGGTGTCGCTATTCTGTCTAGAGACATGGCCAAAGTCTTTCTGATATTAGGACAATTAGTATTATTAGTAGTGCTTGGATCATAATAACCAAAGCTACTTTTCGGTACGGGTATATTATTCGAATACATAGTTAAAACAGTTTTATACATAATATTTGCTATAATATTGTTGTCTTTAAATTGCCTATGTTCTAGTAAAGACCGCTTATCTTCATAACATAATTATTCTTTGAAGTTAAAAGTAGATAATATACTCTCATATCAGTGTGCTCCCCATACTTCTCAATTTCTTAACGTCCATTGCAGGTATTTATCGAATTTAAAAATAACGTAAATCAAGAGCTTTTTTATGGAACAGGTGGGCATACGAGCAGACGTATCGCCTGATGGTAAGCGATTACCGACGCTCATGGACACCTGCAACACCAGAAGCGTCACAAGTGCGTTGCCGGCCTTTTGGGGATGGGGGGGGGGAGGTAGGAGTAGGGGATGGTATGAGCCTCCGGTATACTCACTCACTCGGTGAAACACAGCGCAAGCACTAGTTCACACCGGTTTTGTGTGAACCACTGTGAGGCCATGGTATCACTTCGGTTGAGCCGGCCCATTCATGCCGAAGCGTGGCTCTCCCACGGTGAGCTTATATGCATAAATACCCTGTCAACTTTAAAATCGCATATATCACAAACCAGTACATTGTCTATAGTTTCTGAAGCCAATATTCTGTTGATATTAATTAATTTCAAGGCGTATTGAGCATCTCTATTACGTAATCTCAACTATCCGCTAACTTATAAATGAAATACATGCTTCACTGCGTTCTGATAAGGACGTCATAATCATGGATTTAATTAGTGGTTTATCATATTAATTATGGTTTCTTATATCTATACTGTTATACAAATAAAGCTGAAGAGATTGTTTGATTGCTTGAACGCGCTTATCTCAGGCACTTCTGGTTTGATTTGAGTTTTTTTTCAGTGTTAGACAGCCCTTTTAACAAAGAATGCTATAGGCTATATATCATCACGCTAATACCAATAGGAGCAGAACACCAATGAAGAATGTTACAAAAACTGGGGAAAATTATTACGCTACGGGCAATAGGAGACGTTAACGAGGTTGCGTGGGCGTCAGCTAGTAATTATATAATAATAAGACCGCGTACAGCATGGTCTCTGCATTTTAATAATTTTGTAGGTAGAAGAAGTATACACAAATGTCAAAAATCTTTAATAGTCTATATATGAATATAGGCTCGACCGTATAAAGAAGGCTTTGGTCTACTAAAGCATGCTGGCCATCTGGCCAAATAGAAGGAAAACTTTAAAGAAATCATTTACCAACCTGTCTGCGTCCGTGTCGGGTTTGTTTGAAAGTTTTCCTTCTATTTGCAACAAATTTAATCTGCGTAGTTTAGCCCCTTTGCTGATTCATTCAACACCCATGGGATGAATAGAGGTGGTGACACTCATTATAAAGATAATGAGTGTCACCACCTCTATTCATCATCTTCTTAGCCTTTATTATTCCCAAGATTTATTGGAGTCGGCTTCTAGGAAATAGGTTTGGTGACACTTTTTATTTCAAATCCGTCACCTAACGGAGCATATACAAAGGTATATACTACCACTGTTTGCTTAAAGATAAAGTTACTATAGATATAGTCTATTTGAGAAATAATGCATACTGATAAATCGAACTAGAAAACTTTAGTTCCTATTTATAGTTACAAAGTCCAGCACAACTACTACTTATTTTGATAAGAAATCAAAAATAAGTAGGTTGCCTCGGAACCTACCACATTTTCTTCAGTAATCTTTAAAGTAATGTATCTTCAATTGTGTTTAATTATAAATAAACGACAAGGAAAATAAAAATCTTATATAGGAGAAAGCAATACTTACTTATTTCATATCGAAGGCCCGTTTAATTTTCTTCGAAATTTTCGTCATATATATTCTTGAGATGGGAATATTAAAACATTAATCCAGCAAAGACTTTAATTAAACGATAAAGCAGACTAGCATGTTGAAGGCATATTCATGGGGATGCTTTCATTCGCATATTTCTCTCTATTTCGCCTATTGATAGGCGGATGGCGGATGCCTCAAATATACTCGTATATAAGCTAATGGTGTGTGGTCTGTATGTAAGCGGAAAATTTGATAGGTATTATCTGTACGATAAATTACGTTTACGAATTTCTTTTATAGAAAAATAGTAGTGACAAATTCACTACTATTTATTTAAATAAATAAAAAAAAAACTCATTTGTGTAACAAACATTAACCTCAGATAAAATGACTGCACGTTTGGCTTAACGGTCACCACGCCGTATCCTACTTCGCCAAGTGTCGTGAGTTCAAATCCCACGTAGGACAATACTTTGTGTGATCCACAAATGGTTTTTCTGAGTCTGGGTGTTATTTGTGTCCGTTTCATGTATGTTTGTAAAGTCCCCCGCGACACAGGATTTATTTCTAGTGCGGGAGTTGTCTTTAAAAAAAAGAAAAAAAAAGGAAAGAATAGAAGGAACCTTAAGCATGGAGATGTAAACATAAACACATAAAACTTTCTCAATTTTTGACAATAAATACATCATCAACAGTCTTAGTTAGTTCGATACAATATTAGAATCGGGCCTTAGCAAGCAGGTTTTGGCATGAAAATGTATTCAGCTTGCAAAAAAAAAACAACGCGCAATATTAGTTTACTAAAGTAACTAATACCTTCTTACTCTCTTCTCAAAATGACTTAAAGTAATAAATTTTCTTCATCTCATGTTGGTCCATCGTAATAATTGAGTTTCTCTACTCATTTGATGATATTCAATTCCATGTATTACTAACTCACTTACTAACATCAATTCAGTCAATTCCAAAATTCTGTATAGTTCATGCAACTACGTAGTGCTCCAATTAAACAGCGTGATTTAGTTAAATATGAACTGTAGGCCACAGAGACGGGGAAACGTCGATTACATTTGAAATTACTGGAAACTTGTCTTCGTAAATTGAACCAGGTAAATAAATTCTCTAACAACTTATAAGTATACTAACTTTCACAAAAAATAATACGAACCGTCTGTTAAAATTTAAAGTCGTAAAATATCAAGGTCAAGGTCAAGTACATGTGTTTATTGTTATACGTATTATTTGTATTATTTAAGAAATAGTGTTGTATACCTTCAATATTATTTCAAAATTCATCCATAGCCTTTAACAGTTTAATGCTGGATATAAGCCTCTCCTGAGAAAGGAGATTTTAGCTTACTCTACCACGCTTAAAAAAGACATGTTGGTATACATTTTAATTTCAGTTTTCCTTGTCTTTGTAGTGACGTTGTTTTGCCTTAGTTTGTCCCTATAATCGTATATTATGACACTGAATGTGATCTTTACTAAATCTAGTTAAGAGAACAGTAGAAAATCCATATTTATACAAAAATCAACCAAGAAAGTTAATCAAAGACTATCGCGTTTTTATTTCTCGCTGACAGTACAACCACACCCTACAGCGGATTATTAAAGAACTCAGCGCACCCAGACCGAATAAAAATGTACCCATCACAGAATCACGAAGTGAAATGTCAGTAATATATAGAGAAAAATTGGTTTTTACGCTTCTGCCTCCATGACGGCTTACCGTTATAATATTATGTACGTTACTTTGCGAGATAATCTTGAAGCTTGAAGGGTTTTTACTGCGGTATTTGATATGTTATATCATTTAGCGATCTCGTTACTGAAGACAGGGTTTTAATCAAGAGACATGTAAATTGAGACGGTTGGGATGAGAGAGTTGTATACATATTTTGTTTTTCTTTATGAGTATTTCTTGAAAGTGAAGCATTATTGCTGGAGTTTGCATGTTAAGTACTTAGGATATTACATTTGTATAAAAGGTAGGTAGACCATTTATGTAAAGTGTAGGTAGGTAAATATAGACCTACAAAGTCTCTGAGAATTCGCTTATTGTATAGCTTTCATTACCTCAATCCCGGTAACAAGTAGATTTATTCGTTATCTTTAGACCAGCAAGGATTTTAGCGGAAGGAAATTTCCTTTGTCCAATCTATTTTTACACTTCGCTATAATCTTAAAAATGGTTTTATAAAATGAGACAAGTCTTTGAGTACGTATTTCAATTAAAGTAATTTCATTACTATTATTGTATTTTTATTAAAAAAGAAACGTTTTACTTTTGACTATTATTTATCTGAGAAATTGTCGTTGTTAGTTTTTTCTCTATCTTATTTTTATTACTTTGTAGTCAAAATTTCAATAAGTTAATTTTGTTTAATTAAAATATAGATTTTATTATATATACGTGTTGGTAATAGTATCAAGAGCAGCCTTGATGTGAAATATATAATACTGGATCAATCTATGTATAATATAATGACTGCACGGTTGGCCTAGTGGCTTAAGCGGTCACCACGCCGCTTCCTACTGCGCCTAGTGTTGTGTGTTCAAATCCCACATGGGACAGCACTTTGTGTGATCCACAATTTGTTGTTCTGAGTCTGGGTGTTCTTTGTGTCCGTTTCATGTATGTTTGTGAAGTCCCCCGCGACACAGGATGTTTATTCCTAATGCGGGAGTTGTCTTTTTAAAAAAAAAAGGAAATAAACTGTTAAACTGTTAAATGGCCTCGTCTAGAACTTTTACGAACATAAAAAATAATAACATCTTATCCTAAAAATCTATTTCGAGGTAGTAGAGTCTCCATCTTTCCGCCATTGTCCTACGTGACAGCAGTTTCATCCTGATTATTTAGATGGCACATTTCTAGAAACTTTCTGCCTCGCACAAAAAAACTGGGGAATGAACTGTTTGCCTGTGGTATTCCTGGACCAATACGACCTTCAAACCTTCAAGAAAAGAGCGTGCTCCTTGTTAAAAGGCCGGCAACGCGCTTGTGACGCCTCTAGTGATGCAGCCATGGCATGGATGGTCCATGGGCAGCGGTAATCGCTTACCATCAGGCGATACGTCTGCTCGTTTCCCCCTATTCCATAAAAAAACCCTGATTTTAGCACGAACGGGTCGACTCTCCTCACACAGAAGACCAACCTAAAAACCAAACTGAAAGTAGAATCTACAGAGCAGTTGCGATTTCTAAAAGAAGAGCTTAAAAAGTCCGTTGTTAATCGCCTGATTACTGTTGCACAAATTATGATTAATACTCAACAAATTAGTCGATGATTGTATACTTCCTATATGATAATGGTGAGTAAGCTTTAACCTTTGATAAAAGTGCTATTGATTTTTCTCTATTGACTTATTTTGAGCGTCCATTAAGATAATTGGGCAAATTGTTCTGCGGTAAATTCGTTTGAGATAATGGGGTAACGATAGGTACAATTGTGTTCAAGTAAAATTAGTGGAGTTATTCTTAAATTGTTGTTTTTTAATACTTCATTTAAAATCTACCTTTAATTTTTTTTTGTTTTATTTTTATTACGTCTGGTGACGCATTAACAATCTGAAGTACCTTCTTTCTAAGAAGACACCTATATTCAACAGTGGACTGTTAAAAGCTGTTGATGTGATGTGTGATGTAGTATTTTATTTCCGAAAGGTCATCCTAACAATAGTGAACCCTCCTTTTTCACCCTTGTGGTAAATCCAGAACTCCGCATCCTTGGTAGAGTTTCTACTAAATACCCGCTCAGGCGCCCTTCTCCGGGGTATATCCGGACCATGAAGGTCTGGATGTAATTTATCTAATTCAAATTCATTTATTCAATTAAGACACTAAGTTAGTGATATTTATGACCGTTAAATTGAAGCTACAGTTAAAATCATAGATCGACACAAACAGACGCCACAGCATGTACTGGATCGTCAAGTCTTAAATATTAGATTCTCTTATTTTAATAATATATTTATGTAAATATATATATTGTTTATCAGTAATCAATTAACAAGGCAAACTTGTAGTCTACTTAATGATGCACGATTTGCGGAAGTGAAAAGGGGATGTGTTGCGTGTGTGTATGTATGCACATGTGTGTGTTTGTGTATGTATGTGTGTGTAATACTGATATTTGGAATCATACGGGCTTGTTTGAGATGTATATAGTTGTTTTTATTTAATTTTAAACAACACAAAGGAAACTTATCATTATACACACATCAAAAGTGTCTAGGGATCAACATATGTGTCTAGGGATCAACATATATTTTTGCAATAACTTTTCTCCTGATTGATAATAATTAAAATTTTCTTTAAGGATTCATCAAATAAAGTGTTTTCGTTTGTCACAGTAACGATAAACCAAGTCACCTTTGCATTAATAAAGAAATTTGCCATTTTCCTAATAAAGGGATTTTTGAAATTTGAACCACTATCATTAAAGTTCGAAAAAAAGACTGAAATAACAGTTTTCTTTAAAATTTTATTAGGTAACTTAAACAATTAATAATCCGTGTTTCTACCGCGAACACTAACAACACAAGAATCGGTTTGGCATACTCAAAATGAGTTCATCCAAATCACGCTGTGGAATGGCCGCCCATGTTCGTTGCAACAACAAAAAAAGGTCTTCTTGCGACTGGATACCCTCCATATTCGGCAGAGCTCTTCTCTGTAGCATATCCCATGCATGCTCAATCGGGTTCAAGTCTGGCGACTGAGCAGGCCAGAGCCAAAGCCACATCTCAATCTCAAGAAATCCGCATAAAAATGCTTGATCCCTAGACACTTTTGATGTGTGTATTTTGAATCTCAAACACTTTTTTATAGTTTATATTCAGCTTTTTTAAATCTTTTATTCGCATGTCATCATGAATCACTGACACCATAATATACCGTAGTGGAAACACTTAAGTGATTTTAAATAGCTTGTTCCTCTATTAGAGTTAAATTACAAAATAACAAACTATTGTAGTACCTAATATAAGTCTATTTCTAAAATATTCATGTAAATATAAATATTGCGGATATCTTACACACAACGCCATCTAGTCTCAAGCTAAGCAGAGCTTGTGTTATGGGTACTAAACAACTGATATAAATACAATATATAGTTTTTTTTTTGTAAATACTTACATAATTATACATAGAAACACCCAAACTCCGAAACAAATATTTGCAGATCATACGAACATTTGGTCCGACCCGGGAATCGAACCCGAGACCTCGAGCACAGCAGTCGCATACGCTATCACTACGCTACGGAGGCATGTTATAAACATTTAATTTTGTGTATATACACACATCAAAAGTGTCTAGGGATCAAGCATTTTTATGCGGATTTCTTGAGATTGAGATGTGGCTTTGGCCCTGGCCTGCTCAGTCGCCAGACTTGAACCCGATTGAGCATGCATGGGATATGCTACAGAGAAGAGCTCTGCCGAATATGGAGGGTATCCAGTCGCAAGAAGACCTTTTTTTGTTGTTGCAACGAACATGGGCGGCCATTCCACAGCGTGTTTGGATGAACTCATTTTGAGTATGCCAAACCGATGTTCTTGTGTTGTTCGTGTTCGCGGTAGAAACACGGATTATTAATTGTTTAAGTTACCTAATAAAATTTTAAAGAAAACTGTTATTTCAGTCTTTTTTTCGAACTTTAATGTTAGTGGTTCAAATGTCAAAAATCCCTTTATTAGGAAAATGGCAAATTTCTTTAATAATGCAAAGGTGACTTGGTTTATCGTTACTGTGACAAACGAAAACACTTTATTTGATGAATCCTTAAAGAAAATTTTAATTAATATCAATCAGGAGAAAAGTTATTGCAAAAATATATGTTGATCCCTAGACACATATGTTGATCCCTAGACACATATGTTGATCCCTAGACACTTTTGATGTGTGTAGTAATTTCAATATCCCATTAAGACTGTCATTAAATCTTCAAGTTTTTTTTGTGCGTAATTCTGCTTAAAAAAACATAAAAAGCAATTAAATAATTTCGTTTTTTCTTTAGCTGAATATTAGCGATAGTTTTATTTTGACAACTACATAATTAAAATATGCGAATAAATGCGAATTTACAATAGTGGTGACGCGTATGCAGGAATATTGCTTAAATATTGTTGGTATCTATATTTAAACTTTAATTTTTAGAAGTCAAGTCCTGTGTTATAAGGTGGTGAGCATAGGCAATTTTGATAAAACGTAATTTTATATTCGTTTGTCATGTAACACACAAGCCGAATCAAGATTGAGCGCTGTGTAAGAGAAGGAATCTAGTCATTTAGTTTTTTAATTATTTTAATGATTAATTTATTTTAAAAACCGACCGTTACATATTCACACAAACAAATAAAAATCACTTTTATATTTTCATTTCATTAAAAAACATTTTACACTGATAGATGAACATAACATTTCTTTTATTTTCAGACATGATTGGGTTTTTACGCCTACTACCAACGTACTTTTTACATAACCATAATAGTTTACATGTATACTCATATTAAAGGAAGTCATTGTATAGTTTTAATCTCAAAGGTGTTGTATACAAAGCACCCTCACTTCAATAACAATGCAATTCAAAGATGCCTAGTTAGAAACTAATTAGGTATTTCATGCATGCCACAAGACTCAATTGTGTTTATTTACTTACCATACGACCTATATTTGGACTTCATAATCTTATAAACTGATGATACACACGGTCATCGCCGCAATTGAACTTGATATCGAGCCAAATACCCAACTCGATTGTCAGGATGACGTTCGAATGTCGTTTTTTTAATGTAATGTGTTCGGCCTAGCTCTTAATATAGTGCTGAGTATAAGCAAAATGATGGCAACACAACTTGTTTTTTCGAAATAAATTTTGAAATAAGTGTCGTCGTGTATTTGCCTTATTTATTGCAATTGATATTAGTGGTAATGTACATTTGTATATGATTATATTATTTAAATTATTGATGGGTTTTTTCATCACCAAGGTGAAATTCACGAAAGATATAATTGAAAACTGTTTATTTTTTCTGTTTCTTTCACAATATTTTCTTAGATAAAGCATAGTCAAAATTTACAATTATGTGATTTGAAATTTGTTTTCAGAGGTTGATTAGGTGATATGATAAGTGTGCTACAAGCCACCAGTGAAATATTAAGAATTTCGGGTTCGATTTGTCAAAATCTTGTTAACTAATTCAGTCAATCAATAGATTTACGACTAGCTGAACCCCGCGGTGTCACCCGCGGTACGACAATAACGATAAAAAAATAGCCTAAGATACTCTTTATATTTATCAATGAAAGTCCCGTCAAAATCGGTACAGCCGTTCCAGAGATTAGCCGGAACAAGCAGACTGACAAAAAAATTAAAAATTGATTTTTTCATGTAAGTATCGTATGTCCTTTCATTTGCATTTAGTGAAAAGCTGTTAACTTGAAATTAGAAACTGACACTTCAATTTTATTTATTTATAGAGATTATAGAGGTATGTGTTTTAGATACACTGCCTCGTTGGCGCAGTGGTAACGTATGCGACTGCTGTGCTTGAGGTCTCGGGTTCGATTCCCGGGTCAGATTAAATCTTTGTATGACCTGAAAATGATTGTTCCGGAGTTTGGGTGTTTTCTATGTATACTATGTATGAATTTGCAAAAAAAAAAAGTATTTATATCAGTTGTCTAGTACCCATAACACAAGCTCTGCTTAGCTTGGGACTAGACTAGGCGTTGTGTGTTAGATGTCCAAAATATTTATTTATTATTTATTATACCCACATACATAATGTCACGTCTATTTCCTACAGGGGTAGACAGAGACAATTGATCTCCCATTACTAATATGTTTGAAATAGATTTAAAATGTATTGAGATGAGTTGATTGTCAACAGATATATAAAACTAAATAGGGAGTAGGTACTTACATTGTATTTTTTTTAATTAATAATATTTTCAGAACTATGCCAAATCACCATTTTAAATAGGTTGATACCAAAAAGTAACTGAGCAGTCCTGGAATATTCTAGAAAAACATATTTTTCAATTATAGAACTTTTTTTCAGATATAACAGTATGAAATAAAATAAATTTCCATAGCTATAATTATTAATAACATTCTCGCAAATTAAATTGAACTGATTTATTACTTAGTTAGTAAACCTACATTACAATGAGTCATAATCCCAATTCACACGTAACAATGGCTTGCGATGATCATTACATCGTAACTTCCGGTAGTACCCGCTTAACAACATATGTTCAGAGGTGAATAACTAATTATATACTGTTTGTGTTATAACAACGTTTAATGAATAATTATAAGACATTACTCGTGTTACTGGAAATTAAAAATCAGGTGATTTTTGTAAGACTTCAATGATGTCCTAGTGGTTTAAGCGGTCAGCTTACTGTTTACTTCGCTGTTTTAGGTTCAAATCTCACTTTGTGTTATCTACAAATTATTATTTCCTGAGTTTGTATTCTATCAACGTGTGCTATTTGTTTGTTCTCTGTATGTTTATAAAGCCCCTCGTCAAAACAGACTATCCTTATTGCGGGAAATTATCTTAAAATAGAAACAAATCTCTTGCTTAAGCTATTTACGTAGCTAAAAGGTCAATTTCCGAAAATTGTGTCTTCATAACTTTCGGAATCGGTTTCAACGATTGTATTTTTAACCGACTTTAAAAAAAGGAGGAGGTTCTGAATTTGAATGTATTTTTTTATGTTTGTTACCACATAACTTTCGAATGGGTGAACCGATTTTGACGATTCTTGTTTGAAAGCGGTGCCTCCCGTGTGGTCCCATTTAAATTGGATCCAGTCGGGTGTTTTTTTTTTAATTTCTATATTATCTTAATATAATTCATTATTTTTGCTCACGTTTATGCACGCGTGTGGTGTGTAATGCATTGGACATTCGCGTTTCACGGAAGACACAATCATTATCTAAGTGTTATTATATGATACTAGCTAATCCGGCAAACGTTGTTTTGCCATAAAAAAATTGGGTATAAAAAATAGATGTTGGTCGATTCTCAAACCTACCCGATATGCACCCCAAATTTCATAAAAATCGGTCCAGTCATTTTAGAGGAGTATGGGAACTAACATTGTGACACGAAAATTTTATATCTAAGATTAAGGGTCAAGCAAGCAAACGGTCTACCTGATAGGAAGTGTCTACACCTATGGATATCTGCATCAGAGTCCCAAGTCCTCTCCACAAAATCGATAGCTCTTTTCTTGGAATTTGGTTAAATCAACTACCGTAATTTCTTCTGCAATTTAACAATGAATCTTTATAAATCAATACACTATTAATGATTCGTTAAGTAAATGTGCACAAGAGTAACATTTAACTACTTCACATTAATAAAACAGATGCACGTTGCAACTCATTTGTAATTCTCTCAGTGTTCGGTGCAAATTAATTACCTCGACCATTCCATTAATGTGCGAAAACATACGTTTGATTTTAATTTTCAATATTAAAGTGAAACAGTGCAAAAGTCTCATAATTAGACAGAGATGGAAAATTATTTGAAATATCCTCACACATGTCTGCCTCGTTGGTCTAGTGGTTAGCGTAAGCGACTGCAGGTCAAGAGGTCTAGGGTTCAATTACCGTGTAGGACTGCTGTTGAGTTTTTCTTGCAATAAATTCTTAATAGCAGCCCGGAGTATGGAAGATGGCGGTATTTCCCGCCGGCGCCTCAGAGAGCACGTTAAGCCGTCGGTCCCAGATGTCAATAACATCTATGGCAGTCGTTATTAGGAACTCATTTCCGACATTGGCATACATGATGGTACAAATGCGTAGAATGATATAAAGTACCTTATATTCAGAACAATATACCTACTGTTTCCCACTGAAAAAGATTGCAAACAAATGACACCACAGAAAAAAGTACATTCTTTATAGCAGAAATCATCATCTTCTTGAGATATACTGACTATAGTGTAGTGAATTAACCTGCTAAAAATAAAGTATCACCATTATACGGTTGCAATATACATATGTCTGATCTCTTCAACTTATTGAAGTCTTATTCACGTCAAACATACGAATCATTCGCTTCATTTGACTGCCTCGTTGGTCTCGCGGTTGGCGTGTACGACTGCTGATCATGAGGTCTCGGGTTCGATTCCTGGGTCGGACCAAATGTTTGTATGATCTACAAATATTTGTTTCGGAGTTTGGGTGTTTTCTATCTATAATATGTATGTATTTACAAAAAAAAAAGTATATACGTATTTGTATCAGTTGTCTAGTACCCATTACGTGTGGAAATCCCCTCGGACCGTCACCCCAACGGGGCTTGCGGCGGGGCGGTGTGTCGGACTCGAACCGACTAAAACCACACGGTGTGCCACTCTGCGCCTGTGAAGGGAGGAATCCGGGAACTGCAGTTATTAACACGTCCGGACGCCTCCCAGCGCTTGCCCGCACAAAAGCGGGCACCGTTAGCTGTTACAATCTCAATTTAGGCGACGTACGGCACACGCGTAACGTCGCCTCCTCGCGGGCGGCCACTAGAGCGGATGGAAGGGAAAGCCCGTCCCGACCATCCGCGGCCACACTCAGGGCGGCATGAGGCGCTGATAGGCACGCCTCCGCCGCCCGGTTCGCCGGCGGCGGATTGGGTCCGAGTGGATATCATCCTCCCGGGCCTTCTCCGCCACCTCCTTCTGCGAGATTACGTCTTCGCAGAAGGTTGCGACCGCGGTAAAACTGCTGTCGCTACCGGCCATGGAGCGTATGACGGCCGGTAGCGAGAGATCTCCTCCGATGACTGCAGTGAGGGCCCGGCGCTGCGACGCCCAAGCGGGGCAAATCGCCAGCGTATGCTGGGCCGAGTCCTCACTGCAGTCGCAGTGGTGGCAGGCGGGACTCAATTCCCTCCTAGCGACCGAGTGCAGGTACTTCCCGAAGCAACCGTGCCCGGAAAGGACCTGCGTCAGTCGGAAGGAAAGGGTCCCGTGCTGCCACCCTGCCCACTCGAGGATGACCGGCTGGAGAGCCTCCACGGCGGCAAAGCCAGCGCGTGGAGTCTCCAGCCGGAACGACCATCTGTCCATAGTGGCTCGACGAGCGGCTTCACGCCATTCGCGTACCTCTTCGGGCGGAGGGCGATAGCCATTCTCCGCCCGATACTCAGCCACCCGTCGATAAACTTCGGCGAGCACTTCCGCCTCCAAATCCCACGGGGGTGTTCCGGCCAGGGCGCACGCCGCCTCGGTCGACACCGTGCGGTATCCGCGTATGGCTCTGACTGCCAATACCCTCTGAGGCCGCCAGAGGCGGGCCTTATTTAGGGCAGTCAGAGCCGCCACCCACACCGGTGCACCATACAGCGCCATCGACCGGACAACCCCCGTGTACAGGAGTCGCGTTGCGACGCTGGCTCCACCCAAATTGGGCAAAAGTCGCCCAAGGGCGGAGGCAGCGTCGACCAGCTTCGGACCAAGCTGTCGGAAGTGCTCGTCGAAGAGCCAGCTACCGTCGAGGATCAGGCCCAGATACCTCATCTGGGCCCGAACCGGTACGAGGACCGAGTTGACCACTATGGAGGCGCCGGGGGGTGGACCACGACGGGGCCCATGAAATAGTAGGGCCTCCGTCTTGTCCAGGGCCACCCGTAAGCCCAGCGCATAGTTGTCTAGTACCCATAACACAAGCTCTGCTTAGCTTGGGACTAGATGGCGTTGTGTGTTAAAATGTCCGAAATATTTATTTATTTATTTATTCGGTATATTTTAACTTCTTTTTTATGGAGTAGGCGGGCAAACTAGCAGACGTATCGCCTGATGGTAAGCGATTACCGCCGCCCATGGACACCTGCAACACCAGAAGCGTCACAAGTGAGTTGCCGGCCTTTTGGGAATGGGGGGGGGGAGGTAGGGGTAGGGTATTGGGCCTCCGGTATCCTCACTCACTCGGTGAAACACAGCGCAAGCACTATTTCAAACTGGTTTTCTGTGAGGCCGAACCGGCCCATTCATGCCGAAGCGTGGCTCTCCGACGGTATAATTGTCTTAGGTGTCTTGTTTTATCTGTATCGTCATTATCAGCCTATTACAGTTCACTTACTTGTATGGTCCACTTCAATTCTATATAATATTCTGGCTAATAAAGATACCATTCTGATTGCCTGTAAGATATTGCTTTGGAGCGATTAGGCCACCACTTGTACATACTTTATAATAGTTTTAAGTTAACCTAGTAATGACATAAGCTGGTGTACAATAAAGAGATTTATTATTATTATTCTGAGACTTAACGTCATTCAGGCAATCTGCCAAAAGAAATATCAAAATCCGTTGCATAGTTGCACATTACTCTGACCTCAAATAGAGTTGAGAATAGGACACGAAAAACTACTGATGACAGTCTAAATTAATCCATTTCTATTGACTGGTCTAATGCAAATTGGTAAATAGTAATAATTTTCATTTAGAGTTGATCTGCTAATATAATTAATCTCTTCTTCCTAGGCTTAATTATTCCCAAAATTTGGGGTGGGCTACTAGTTCAACCGGTTTTACTTGTTTTACCGGTTTTTACACGCAGCGACTGGCATCGGATCTCCGCAACCCTGAGGGTGAACTGAATTCGAAGGTTGAACTTGTTTTCGGTATATTTGAGGGCACTGACTTCCCAATAACGGTTGCCATAGATGTTCATGACAACCGGGACCGTCGACTTAATGTGCTCTCCGATGCACGAGCGGGAAACACCGCCATATTCCGTACTCCGAGCTGCTATTAAGAATTTCTTGTAAGAAAAACCCAATAGCAGTCCGGCACGAATCGAACCCGAGACCTCTTGATCTGCAGTCGCTTACGCTAACCACTAGACCAACGAGGCAGATATAAATATTATTAATAATAATGCTAATACATATATTTATAATGCAAGACTACAATATTTGAATAGCCTTGCTCGAATTTTTTACATTGGGATTTTCTACTTTCATGCCTTGAACAATATATTTCTCGTTAATATTTCCTTTTAATAATATTTTTTTTAAAGGAATAAATATTATTTTGCTTTATCCTTAATCAAATATCATTTTTAAGGGAATCTCTTTTAAAAAATGTACCAACATAAAGACGAAATGATTTGTTTTGAAATATACAAGTTTAGTGTCTTTAAAATAGGCTTCACGTAGTAAATACACTACAAATAGTTTTTTACAGTATACAAATCTATAATTGGACACTGTACGAGTATAGCACAGGGGTTTGATATTAAAATTTATTTATTTCTATGTCTATGGGCGTTGTTAAGTGGTACGAGGAAAAAACACATATTATCAACTAGCTTTTACACGCGGCTTCGCTCACGCAGATTTTCATCCCCTGATTTACCCCCTTAGAGGTGGAATTTAAAAAAATCCTTTCTTAGTGCTCACTTACGTTATATAAAGAACCTACATTCTGGATTCACAGGATTCTAGCTGCAGCGGTTTGGGCTATGCGTTGATCTCTGGGTATGTCAGTCAGTCAGTCACCTTCCTCTTTTATATATATAATAATAAGATAGATATATTTTATTTATATATATATAGATAGATGAAGAGTTGATCTTTAGATTGTACAGGAAAGTTGTACCCAGCTATTATCTTTTTTGAATTTTACTAGTTTTATGGTTCATATAGAGAAAAAGGTATTCTTTCAGACTACAAGACCACGTAAGTATTTTAGTATTACTTATTCTGTTGTTACTAGATAACGCTAGTAAGTACATGTATTGAGAGGAGCACGAAAATAACGAGTTACAAAAATATTTTATAAAAATATGTATATTTAAATTTCTTATTACACTTAAATTAAAAATCTGCTAAAAAAGACATTCAATATAACACAAGTAACTTCGTGAATTTTAGTACCTATACGCTTTTTTGTTTTTTTATCAAGCATTCCATAGATTGGAGGGAACGAATCGTAAAGCGGCAACGCACTTGTGACTTTTCAGCAGCTGGTGTCAATATGCAGCAGTATTCACTTAGAATTCTTTTTCTGGGAAACTTCCTATACCTAGACCTCAAAGTTCAGGCCCTGTATTTAGGCACACTATATATGCCACCTAAATTGTACAACTTTTCACAAACTTATCTCAACTTTTGCGAATAAACTGTAACGGATTTCATTGTGAGTTATACATAGAGGTTACCCTATTCAAGACACGTCAACCGCCGGTACCCTAATTGTATATTTTAAACATCCCACAAAGGGATTTCTTTACCAATGTAGGGATCAATAGTGCTTTAGAAAAAATCGTTGAAGTGTAAAATGATGCAAACGTTTTTTACGCCTTTTGTACCCTGTAAGTGAATTTCCTTTAGCATTATATGCTTTAGGAGAGAAATTTTACGACAATAATGTAGGCGTTTTGTAGCGAGATTTGTAGCTTTTTTACTGCACAATCATACCCCTCAATTATTTATGCTGCCTGCACGTTTGGCCTAGTGGTTTAAAAGGTCACCTCGCCGTTTCCTACTTCGCCAAGTGTCGTGGGTTCAAATCCCATGTAGGACAACACTTTGTGTGATCCACAAATTGTTGTTCTGAGTCTGGGTGTGCTTTGTATCCGTTTCATGTATGTTTGAAAAGTTCCCCGCGACACAGTATTTATTCATAGTCCGGGACTTGTCATAAAAAACAAAAAAAAATGTCTTGTATTACAATATTTATTTTTTGTATATTTGATCTCAGATTTTTTTAGATTTTCATGTCCATAGTACTCAAATTTGAAATATACACATAGATAGGTCTTCTACTGCTTCTGTATACCAAAAGCTTATTTTATTTTATTTGCTAAAAGCATTTGCAAATGAGAGCAAACGAATAAGTGGATCCCCCGATAGTATGGAGCTACCATGGAAATATGCAACTCAAGATATAGGAGGTTGGTGTTGAATATTTAAATATAATGCAAAAATAAATACATTATAAATAGATATTAATCGAATAGTTATAATCGATATGTTGTGTTGTCAATCCGATAGTATAATCGTTCAGCATTCACTCGCCCACTTCACTTGACCTGTGATCATCTGCTAGGCAAGACGCACTTACCTTCGATGTGACTTATATTCAATAAATGAATAATATGTAGAAGTATCAATGTGTTTTGGTTCTTAACCTCCTACAGGTTATGGGCACAGTATGTTTTGCTAAAAGTTATTATATTAAAGGTGTTCGTAATTTAAACTAGCCAACAGTGTTCTACCCACATCGTGAAAAAGCTAAGTATTCTTTTTGAAATTGTTTGTAATGAAAAATGAAAATTAAAGCGTAATATAAAACCGTTTAATGGCGAGAAGTATAGTATCTGGAAATTTAGAGTACGCGCGTTTTTGAGGGAAATAGATGTTAAAAGTGTAACTGATGAGGTAGTACCTACCCGCAACGCGGAATCAAGAGTGGGTCAAAAAGAATTGTATTGCTAATAGTATTTTTGTTGAATATTTAGAAGATTCTTATCTTGGTTTTGTTAAGAAAGAAATAACGGCTAAATATTTTTTTTAAATTTAGATACCCTTTCCGAACGAAAAAGTTTCGCAACACAATTGGCCTTAAAAAAAAAAACAGTTATTGTCTTTGAAATTATAAGGTGATACACCACTAATAAAACATTTTACTATTTTTGAAGATTTGATTACGGAAATATTGGCTGCCGGAGCCAAGTCAGAAGAAATTAAAATTATTTATATTGTATTAGTGATACTAGTATGAAAGTTTTACAGACAGAAAATAAAAACGAGGTATTTAAAAGAAAAAGAATCGAAAATACATATTACATATTCAACAAACAACTACCCGCATAAAATTTATAATTAGAAGGCAAAGAGGAAGACACACTTTCTAAAATGCTATCATTGTGGACGTAAAGGACATGTTACTAATGATTATTTTTATTTCAAGAGAGTGAATAAGAGTGAAGTTTCCGAGAGAAGCAGGACTGTTCAGTCGGTAGTTATCGAACCAACTACTGCTGATGAACAGCCTAGATTTGCTTTTATGGCCGGTAAAAATGAGCAGAGTATTCATAATGACCGAATCACATTCCTGTTGGACTCTGGAGCGTCAGACCACATTATAAGCAGGGACGATTTATTTTTATTAACTACACAAATTTATTAATTCCAATTAAAATTTCAGTGACATGGGGTATTAATGGAATTTTGGAGGATGTATTATTCTGCCCCGAGGTTGCATATAACTTACTGTCCGTTTCTAAGATACAGAGAGCTGGAATGACGATTAATTTTGATCAAGATGGAGCTCATATTATATGCAAGGATGGTATGGTAAGACGTTAATTAATGGTAAGTTTTTAAACAATTTAATCTCTATAGATTTTCACAACATGGTTGATAATGTAAATGAAATTGAAACAATATTTACAATTGATATGTTATGTAAGGCATGTATAAATGCTAAACTTTTAATAATATTAAAGATAAAAGTTATGTGAAACGACCATTATATATTGTGCATTCCGACGTATGTGGCTATCAATCCTTCGACCGTAGATAATTAAAATTATTTTGTGATATTTGTTGATATTATACTCATTACTGTACCGTATACCTGATATTATATAAGTCAGATGTATTCTCAGTTTTTAAAGATATTATCGCAAACGAAGCTAATTTTAACTATTGGTTACTTAATCTGTATTTCGATAATGGTGGAGAATATTTATCTACCGACATGAAAGATTACTGTGTGTAAAAAGGAATAACTTATCATTTAACTGTTCATAGAACTTCACAGTTAAATGGTGTTTCAGAGCGTATGATTAGAACTGTAACTGAAAAAGCTCGCACCATGTTGAGCGGTGCTAATTTAAAAAAAAAAAATGTTTCTGGGGTGAAGCTGTATTGACAGCTGTTAGTAAATTTAACACCTACTAAAGCTTTGAAACACTCTCAAACACCATTTTAAATGTGGCATAATAGGAAACCACAAATTAAATACCTAAGAGTTTATGGATCTACGGTCTATGTTCATAATAAAACAAATAAGAATAAATTTGATGATAAATCGTGGAAAGGTATATTGGTGGGATATGAACCAAACGGTTATAAAGTTTGGAATACTGAAAGTAATAAATATGTTACTGTAAGGGATGTTGTAATAGATGAGACGAATTTTATGATATCCAGGCCTAAATTAAGGCTTGAAGGGAGTGATCTTAAAACTTCCAGTGACAAAACTGATATCATTGAACTAGGTTCAAAAATCAGTGTCAGTAGAGGGTCAACATTGTGACAGCTCTAAATCAGATAGTTTAAAATCTGATCAAAGTCTCGATAATCCCACAGAAATTCAGATAAGCGAGTCTGCTCAGTCAGATCGTGAAACTGAATGTACACATATCTCCCCCAATAATAACCAATGAACACACAGAACATACTTTACGTAGAAGTAATAAGCTTAAAGGTAAAGTAAATGCCCTTGTCTAAAGAAATAGATGACCATTGCTTAGTATATGCACAATCTATTATATGTCAAGCTCCTAATTGTTATAGTGAAATTAAAACTTGAGAAGATAAAGCTCAGTGGGAGCAGGCTATTAAAGATAAACTTAATTATATTTTAACTAACAACACGTGGACCTTAGTCCCTAGGCCTATTAATAAAAACATTATAGATTGCAAATGGGTTTTCTCCATAAAACATAATGAATTTGGAGAACCTCTTAGATACAAAGCCCGTCTTGTAGCAAGGGGTTTCAGTCAAAAATATCTTATTGATTATAATGAAACTTTTGCTCCTGTTGCCAGGATTTACAGTTTCAGATTCGTTATTAGTTTTGCTAAGCAGTATTACTTACTTGTACATCAAAGACGTCAAAACTGCGCTTTTAAATGGCCTATAATGTTCCAGAGGGTTTATATAGTAAAAATAATTATGCTTGTAAATTAAATAGAGTATTGTATTGCCTGAAACAGGCAGCTAGATGTTGTTTCGAACTATTTGAACAATCACTTAAAGAAAAGGGCTTCGAAAATTCATCAGTTGATCGATGCATATATGTTTTAAATAATGGGAGTATATGTATAAATATGTCGATGATTTGGTTATGGCATGTGCTGAAATCCATACTATGACAGATATAAAACAGTATTTAGAATGTAAATTTGCTAAGATTGACTTAGGTGATATTAAATTATTTCTAGGTATTACAATTACATAGTGTAATGATAAAATAACACTAGACCAAAGTGCATGTATATTAAGACAATCTTAAATAAATATAAAATGTCTGAATGTAATCCTACAAATACGCCTATGGAAATCAAACCGAATTATAAAGCGTTAAATTTAGATTGTAATTATAATGCACCATGTTGTAATCTCATTGGTTGTTTAATGTATGTAATGTTATGTACGAGACCAGACTTGAGCAGTGCTGTTAATATATTGAGTCGAAATACTAATAAAATAATAAATATTTATGGCAATGCCTGAAAAGTGTGCTTAGATATTTAAAAGGTTCAATTGATCTAAAATTAGTATATAAAAAGTGTAACTATAATCATATTCTTAGTGGCTATGTAGACTCATATTGGGAAGGAAATAATATGACAGATAGAAAGAGTTACTACATTTAAATTATTTGAAAATTGTACTGTTACATGGAATACAAAGAGACAAACATCAGTAGCAGCTTCTTCCACTGAAGCTGAACATATGGCCTTGTTTGAGGCGTTTAATGAAGCATTATGGCTTAAGTCTCTAGCTATAAGTATTCACATGAATTTAAAAGGTCCGATAGTTCTTTTTGAGGATAATAACGGCTGCATTAGTATAGCGAATAAGCTAATTAATTAAAAGCAGTCGAGGCATATTGATATATAAAATATCATTTTACCCGAGAACAGGTTGAGAAAAATGTCATAAAATTAAATTATATTCCCACAGGTAAACAGTTAGCCGATGTGCTCACAAAACTGCTACCTTCAATAGCATTTAAAACACATAGAGCTGAAATAGGCTTAGAATAAGTGTGTCATGTATTTAAGAATTTCATTAAAGCATTTCATGTAAAATTAATTGTAATGTCACATGGTTTGATTAGGTTTTCGCTGGGTTTCCCTAATCCTTTGCAACAAATGTTGAACCATTACTTCATTATTTTCCCCAGCCAATCACTTGGAAGTTATGTGTGATCAATGTAGATAACTATGTAATTAATTGTAAACAGAATCGATAGATTAATTTTTGAGGGGGCGTGTTGAATATTTAAATATAATGCAAAAATAAATACATTATAAATAGATATTAATCAAATAGTTATAATCGATATGTTGTGTTGTCAATCCGATAGTATAATCGTTCAGCATTCACTCGCCCACTTCACTTGACCTGTGATCATCTGCTAGGCAAGACGCACTTACCTTCGTTGTGACTTATATTCAATAAATGAATAATATGTAGAAGTATCAATGTGTTTTGGTTCTTAACCTCCTACAGTTGGCCTACGGTAATTTCACTAGCTCGGAAAATTACATTCAAAGAATATATAATACCAGTTATCAGTGAGGTTGTGGTATTACTTCACTTATGGACTGGAACGTTCTGAATGAAGAACACGAACAACTAAAACAGTATTGATTTACCGGGCTATCATATTACACGAGGTCTATTTTGTGATATTTGTTGATATTATACTCATTACTGTACCGTATACCTGATATTATATAAGTCAGATGTATTCTCAGTTTTTAAAGATATTATCGCAAACGAAGCTAATTTTAACTATTGGTTACTTAATCTGTATTTCGATAATGGTGGAGAATATTTATCTACCGACATGAAAGATTACTGTGTGTAAAAAGGAATAACTTATCATTTAACTGTTCATAGAACTTCACAGTTAAATGGTGTTTCAGAGCGTATGATTAGAACTGTAACTGAAAAAGCTCGCACCATGTTGAGCGGTGCTAATTTAAAAAAAAAAAAATGTTTCTGGGGTGAAGCTGTATTGACAGCTGTTAGTAAATTTAACACCTACTAAAGCTTTGAAACACTCTCAAACACCATTTTAAATGTGGCATAATAGGAAACCACAAATTAAATACCTAAGAGTTTATGGATCTACGGTCTATGTTCATAATAAAACAAATAAGAATAAATTTGATGATAAATCGTGGAAAGGTATATTGGTGGGATATGAACCAAACGGTTATAAAGTTTGGAATACTGAAAGTAATAAATATGTTACTGTAAGGGATGTTGTAATAGATGAGACGAATTTTATGATATCCAGGCCTAAATTAAGGCTTGAAGGGAGTGATCTTAAAACTTCCAGTGACAAAACTGATATCATTGAACTAGGTTCAAAAATCAGTGTCAGTAGAGGGTCAACATTGTGACAGCTCTAAATCAGATAGTTTAAAATCTGATCAAAGTCTCGATAATCCCACAGAAATTCAGATAAGCGAGTCTGCTCAGTCAGATCGTGAAACTGAATGTACACATATCTCCCCCAATAATAACCAATGAACACACAGAACATACTTTACGTAGAAGTAATAAGCTTAAAGGTAAAGTAAATGCCCTTGTCTAAAGAAATAGATGACCATTGCTTAGTATATGCACAATCTATTATATGTCAAGCTCCTAATTGTTATAGTGAAATTAAAACTTGAGAAGATAAAGCTCAGTGGGAGCAGGCTATTAAAGATAAACTTAATTATATTTTAACTAACAACACGTGGACCTTAGTCCCTAGGCCTATTAATAAAAACATTATAGATTGCAAATGGGTTTTCTCCATAAAACATAATGAATTTGGAGAACCTCTTAGATACAAAGCCCGTCTTGTAGCAAGGGGTTTCAGTCAAAAATATCTTATTGATTATAATGAAACTTTTGCTCCTGTTGCCAGGATTTACAGTTTCAGATTCGTTATTAGTTTTGCTAAGCAGTATTACTTACTTGTACATCAAAGACGTCAAAACTGCGCTTTTAAATGGCCTATAATGTTCCAGAGGGTTTATATAGTAAAAATAATTATGCTTGTAAATTAAATAGAGTATTGTATTGCCTGAAACAGGCAGCTAGATGTTGTTTCGAACTATTTGAACAATCACTTAAAGAAAAGGGCTTCGAAAATTCATCAGTTGATCGATGCATATATGTTTTAAATAATGGGAGTATATGTATAAATATGTCGATGATTTGGTTATGGCATGTGCTGAAATCCATACTATGACAGATATAAAACAGTATTTAGAATGTAAATTTGCTAAGATTGACTTAGGTGATATTAAATTATTTCTAGGTATTACAATTACATAGTGTAATGATAAAATAACACTAGACCAAAGTGCATGTATATTAAGACAATCTTAAATAAATATAAAATGTCTGAATGTAATCCTACAAATACGCCTATGGAAATCAAACCGAATTATAAAGCGTTAAATTTAGATTGTAATTATAATGCACCATGTTGTAATCTCATTGGTTGTTTAATGTATGTAATGTTATGTACGAGACCAGACTTGAGCAGTGCTGTTAATATATTGAGTCGAAATACTAATAAAATAATAAATATTTATGGCAATGCCTGAAAAGTGTGCTTAGATATTTAAAAGGTTCAATTGATCTAAAATTAGTATATAAAAAGTGTAACTATAATCATATTCTTAGTGGCTATGTAGACTCATATTGGGAAGGAAATAATATGACAGATAGAAAGAGTTACTACATTTAAATTATTTGAAAATTGTACTGTTACATGGAATACAAAGAGACAAACATCAGTAGCAGCTTCTTCCACTGAAGCTGAACATATGGCCTTGTTTGAGGCGTTTAATGAAGCATTATGGCTTAAGTCTCTAGCTATAAGTATTCACATGAATTTAAAAGGTCCGATAGTTCTTTTTGAGGATAATAACGGCTGCATTAGTATAGCGAATAAGCTAATTAATTAAAAGCAGTCGAGGCATATTGATATATAAAATATCATTTTACCCGAGAACAGGTTGAGAAAAATGTCATAAAATTAAATTATATTCCCACAGGTAAACAGTTAGCCGATGTGCTCACAAAACTGCTACCTTCAATAGCATTTAAAACACATAGAGCTGAAATAGGCTTAGAATAAGTGTGTCATGTATTTAAGAATTTCATTAAAGCATTTCATGTAAAATTAATTGTAATGTCACATGGTTTGATTAGGTTTTCGCTGGGTTTCCCTAATCCTTTGCAACAAATGTTGAACCATTACTTCATTATTTTCCCCAGCCAATCACTTGGAAGTTATGTGTGATCAATGTAGATAACTATGTAATTAATTGTAAACAGAATCGATAGATTAATTTTTGAGGGGGCGTGTTGAATATTTAAATATAATGCAAAAATAAATACATTATAAATAGATATTAATCAAATAGTTATAATCGATATGTTGTGTTGTCAATCCGATAGTATAATCGTTCAGCATTCACTCGCCCACTTCACTTGACCTGTGATCATCTGCTAGGCAAGACGCACTTACCTTCGTTGTGACTTATATTCAATAAATGAATAATATGTAGAAGTATCAATGTGTTTTGGTTCTTAACCTCCTACAGTTGGCCTACGGTAATTTCACTAGCTCGGAAAATTACATTCAAAGAATATATAATACCAGTTATCAGTGAGGTTGTGGTATTACTTCACTTATGGACTGGAACGTTCTGAATGAAGAACACGAACAACTAAAACAGTATTGATTTACCGGGCTATCATATTACACGAGGTCTTAATTAGTTAATGGTATAAAATACATTACTTATTAGAATTATTTATTTAACCATATTGGTACAAATCTCACAATATAGGCTAATTCAGTGGCGCAGTGGTAGCGTATGCGACTGCTGATCTTGAGGTCTCGGGTTCGATTCCCGGGTCGGACCAAATGTTTGTGCAATCTGCAAATATTTGTTTCGGAGTTTGGATGTTTTCTATGTGTATATATAACATATGTGTATTTGCAAAAAAAAAAGGAAATATGTATTTATATCAGTTGTCTAGTACACGCACACATAACACAAGCTCTGCTTAGCTTGGGACTAGATGGCGTTGTGTGTAAGATGTTCGAAATGTTTATTATTTATTTATTATTTTTATTCAACAAATGCTATTTTATTTCATTAACCTTTTATTGTACCAAACAAAGTACGTAGTTTAATACTAGGTTTGTTATCTACAAGGCAAATAAATATTATAACATGAAGAACTTAGAAAGGCACTTATACAAATGAAATGACACTTTTTTTTTTTAAAAGACAACTCCCGCACTAGGAATAAATCTTGTGTCGCGGGGGACTTTACAAACATACATGAAACGACCACAAAGAACACCCAGACTCAGAACAACAATTTGTGGATCACACAAAGTGTTGTCCTACGTGGGATTTGAACCCACGACACTTGGCGAAGTAGGAAACGGCGTGGTGACCGTTAAACCACTAGGCCAAACGTGCAGTCTTTCTCTTATTACTTTCTCTTATAACTTTATCTTACTAACTTTCATTCATATATTTTGCCAGATTATAATTGGGAAATTTATACATCACGGAAGAGTATAGTGCTTTGCAAGTGTTCAATCATAAATTACGTCATTTATGTCAGTAAAGTGACACATTCTCTATTTTCGTAAACTACACTATACTCCTTCCTACATTCTATTCATATCTGTACAGCTGAGATGTTATACTTTCATAACAGAAAAAAAAAACACTTTATGCCCTGCTATTTATTGCTTCCCGTGCCCCTATTGATGATAAATAGAGCTTCAGAAATGAAACAAAAATTTACGTTACTCCGTTACGCTCCAGTGGATGTCGGGCTGAATATTACCCAAAGATTTATTATTTATTAAAAATAGTTATGTGACATCAGACATGGAGACAGTTGTGTTCTGGAATACGTCCAAAATTTGAATTTGAAATAAATCTGAAAATCCTCAAAGAAATAAGTTTAGACTACTAACGTACGTTGATTTAATAACCGACGAGGCAAGAAGTACAGTTATTTCTAAAAGACATTTTTTAGTATAACACATGTGTTGAAAAGAATAGGGAGAGCGCAAACGTGGACACTTTTGTGTCTTATGGCGGATACAAGCCACCGATGAATATTTGATTTCTATAGAACCAGTATGAAATCATCCACTCGCTGCGCATACGTAATCATTTTTTGTGTCTAGTTGTTTCCACTTAATGTGTTCGGTGTCGGTAACTGGAAACCTGTTGAAGACACAAGCAACATTAACAAATTTCCTTACAACATCGTGAGACTGACGGAAAACAAGCGACGAATTGTGGCCAGTAGTAGCAACCGGTGAATGTTTACGGTTGCCGCCACCGGACACAGCAACTACGGTTACCAGTGGCTAGTAGTAGCAATGGGCGACACGTTTGCGCAGCGCCTTATATTGATTACATACTGCAGAAACTTAGTCATAGTATTCGATATGGATACACACGTAATCTTTTCACAAAATAATGCAATCTTTTGCTTGCAGGAGTTGCATGCGATAGCAAAAGCAGCAGCAATAGCAGCATGTTTTCCGTTTCATTGTAGGTTACCTTTTGAATAAAAGAAAAGAAAACCGTGTGGTGTCGCGGGACTCCAGATAGGAACGAAGTTCCATATTATAAAAATATTAATTTCAAGTTCTATTCGAGGTATGAAGAAAATAATTACGTAAAAAAATCACTCATCACTTTACATAAAAATCTAACGCTTTTTTTAACGTCACGGACATTTCTGCCGGCTAGGGTACCCCTACGCATCGCCCCATAAGGAACTTCGTTCCAATTTTTTTTTTTTATTATGATTAACTATGAAGATGTCGACAAATTCTGTCAATATTATCATGGGCCATCTCCATAATAATATTGACAGAATTTGACGACATCGAACACGAAGAAATAATGAAAGGATAAGGATAAAAAGGGATGTTATATGGAGACTTATTATTTCGATTAGCAGATTAAAACAACAAACAACAAACTATGATTGAGTATGAAATAATAGTACATTATGATATAAGTGCGGTAAGTTGAAATTTACAACCGAGGCGATATTGCTGTCTCTCTTTCACTCTTTTGAGTGAAAGTGGAAGAAACGAGACCACAGAGTTCAGCGTCAGCGGCTGTGGCGGAGGCGGCTGTGGAACTCTGTGTTCTCGTTTCCCCTACTTTCACTCATAAAATGTTGACCACTTTTCTGACATAAAAACTCTTTGCTAATATTTAAAAGAGTACTGTTCGAACATCTTGATAAACCGTGAGTTTTATTTTATTAAAAACACGTGCGTTTTACATTACAATAACGCACAAGTACGTAATGAGATACATTACGATATTGAAATTGGTGAAATAAGAGACCCTTTACGAGCAAATATGTTATAAAGTATATTATAGTTCTACCTTCCAAACGTGTTATATTAGGAGATTACGTAGGAAATGACAGCTTTAAATATTTTAAGATGTGACAACAGATTCATGACACTTTACGTTACTCAAACAGATTCAAACTCCTGCTGACAGCAATGACGTTTGACATTGACAAGTGACACGTATTGTCGCTACTTTGAGCAGCTGTTATATGCTGACAGAACTGTCATATGATTTTATATGGCACTTAAGAAAATTTAGTTGTTTTTTTTTTTAAATACTCTGAACACTTGTGAATAGATAATACACACAAATACGAAGAGATCATTTTACTATTGTATTATATTTAATATCTCTATTCTCTATTAATGGATTTTATTTAGTTACCATTTATGTTATTCTTATATAAACATTAAAATTTACAAGACATACAAAGTTAAGAATTAGCAAGCAAAAACGGCGTGTAGTTGCCGTAGGATTAAAATTTTGGACAAATAAAAAAAAACGCTTGTTGTCAGATCAATCTGTAAACTGCTTGTTGACATAAATATAGCAGTATTAAATTTAGCTTAACGAAACACTAATGCTATTACTGTTCTACCAACGGAAATATTTGTCAAAACCCACATAGATACTTTCAGAAAATTATAAAACATATTTTGATAGAAAAAAAATAGGCAGGTGTTATTTTTAACCGACTTAAAAAAGGAGGAGGTTCTCAATTCGACTGTATTTTTATTTTATGTTTGTTACCTCATAACTTTCGGCTGGGTGAACCGATTTTGATGATTCTTTTTTTATTTGAAAGCTAGTGCTTCCCCCATGTGGTCCCATTTCAATGATTTTTTTTTTTTTTTTTTTTTTATGTTTGGCCCGCCAAAATGACTCTACTCTGCCTGATGGAAAGCATAAGCAGAATCCAAGAGTGGTGGTCACCATACTCACTGCGAATGCAGACAATGCAGTATGGAGACTCACACTATGGCGGCCTAGTGATGCTGCTGCATCTTTTGGTCTAGTCAACAAGTATGGTACTTGTTGCCTAGACTAATTGGGCCTCCGGTCTCGCACTCACCAACGAAACACGACAGCACGAACGCTGTCATTTTACGTTGATTTTCTGTGCGAGGGTAGTACCGCCCCGGTCGAGCCGGCCCATTCGTGCTGGAATCAGCGTGGCTCTACTACCTTGCAGTAAGATTTGATTCAGTTCTGACATGTCATTCATGAGAAAACAATATGAGTCTTCAATTTGCATTAAGTATGTGCGCGACAAATTGACGAATAACTCAATATCACGCCAACCAATTTCGATGTTTTTTTTTTATCTGAAAGCTGGTGATTCCCATGTGGATAAGTGTAAAAATACCGGCCAAGTGTGAGTCGGACTCGCGCACCGAAGTTTCCGTACAAACCTGTAGGTATATTATATGATGTAACTAAAACTTTATGCTTTTCGCAATTTTTCCTTTATCTGTCCTATAAGGCGTTGCTTCGTACCAAATTTTAAGATTCTGAGTTCACGGGAAGTACCCTGTAGGTTTTGATTTCAATGCGAGTGTCGAAAATTTGCAGCATAACGGGTATCTTTTGATTGCGTTGGCTTAGAAGTTTGTTTTTTTCACAGCTCCAAGGGACATTAGACTTGAGTTTTTGATATAAATTTTAGCTTGATATGCCGCGTTCCTGAGAAAAAGGGTCTTGACAGACAGACAGACGGACAACAAAGTGATCCTATAATAAATATATTTTTTTCGGACATCTAACACACAACGCCATCTAGTCCCAAGCTAAGCAGGGCTTGTGTTATGGGTACTAGACAACTAATACAAATACATATATACTTTTTTTTTTGTAAATACATACATATCATACATAGAAAACACCCAAACTCCGAAACAAATATTTGTAGATTATACAAACATTTGGTTCGACCCGGGAATCGAACCCGAGACCTCATGATCAGCAGTCGTACACGCCAACCGCGAGACCAACGAGGCAGTTAAAGGTTCCGTTTTTCCTTTTGAGGTATGGAACCCTAATATATACCAATTCGTCTATGGCACATCATATTTATACAATCTACACACATCAAAAGTGTCTAGGGATCAAGCATTTTTATGCGGATTTCTTGAGATTGAGATGTGGCTTTGGCCCTGGCCTGCTCAGTCGCCAGACTTGAACCCGATTGAGCATGCATGGGATATGCTACAGAGAAGAGCTCTGCCGAATATGGAGGGTATCCAGTCGCAAGAAGACCTTTTTTTGTTGTTGCAACGAACATGGGCGGCCATTCCACAGCGTGATTTGGATGAACTCATTTTGAGTATGCCAAACCGATGTTCTTGTGTTAGTGTTCGCGGTAGAAACACGGATTATTAATTGTTTAAGTTACCTAATAAAATTTTAAAGAAAACTGTTATTTCAGTCTTTTTTTCGAACTTTAATGTTAGTGGTTCAAATGTCAAAAATCCTTTTATTAGGAAAATGGCAAATTTCTTTATTAATGCAAAGGTGACTTGGTTTATCGTTACTGTGACAAACGAAAACACTTTATTTGATGAATCCTTAAAGAAAATTTTAATTAATATTAATCAGGAGAAAAGTTATTGCAAAAATATATGTTGATCCCTAGACACATATGTTGATCCCTAGACACTTTTGATGTGTGTATTTAACGTAATAAATATCTGCCTCGTTGGTCTAGTGGCCAGCGTAAGCGACTGCAGATCAAGAGGTTTCGGGGCGATTCCCGGGTCGGACTGCTGTTAGGTTTTTCTTACAAGAAATTCTTAATAACAGCCCGGAGTATGGAAGTTGGCGGTGTTTCCCGCCCGAGCCTCGGAGAGCACGTTAAGCCGTAGGTCCCGGTTGTTATGAACATCTATGGCAATCGTTATTGGGAAGTCAGTGCCCTCAAATATACTGACAACTATTTCAACCTTCGAATTCAGTTCACCCTTAGGGTTGCGGAGGTCCGATGCCAGTCGTTCCGTGTAAAAACAGATATTCAGGTAAAACCGGTTGAGCTAGTAGCCGACCCCAAATCTTGGGAATAATTAAGGCTAGGAAGATGATTTAACGTGATAAATACAATAGTAAAGAAAGTAAAATAAAAGTTAGTGTACATATGCATATAAATGACTGCCTCCTTGGTCTCGCGGTTAGCGTGTGCGACTGCTGATCATGAGGTCTTGGGTTCGATTCCCGGGTTCGAAGTTTGGGTGTTTTCTATGTATAATATGTATGTATTTACAAAAAAAAGGTATACAATGTTTGTATTTATATCAGTTGTCTAGTACCCATACCACAATCTCTGCTTAGCTTGCGACTAGATGGCGTTGTGTGTTAGATGTCTGAAATATTTATTTACTTTATTTATTTTTAACAAACTTTAAAGTATTGACAGAAATGTTTGTTAGATGCATTATTTTTGTTAATAATTTGTTTCAATACCCTGACTCTTTTTATTTCTATTATCACTTTTTTTTTAAACTTTAAAAACAAAATAAATAAACTGTTGACACATACAAACATCAATAGATTAACAACTTTATAGTCTTCATAAATATAATCCAATTTCGAACATCAACACGAGCATGCAATAAATTTTCACAACAATACAATAAATAGCACTTTTATTTTTATTAACTCAGATTTTAACACACAATTCAAAGGTTTTGTTTGTGCTACACAAAATAAACTAGGACATGATTGGCACTGGAGATATCAAAGAAACTTGAACACAAATAACTTTTGATTTATCATGCAAAAACGTAAGAAATTGTCTCACAATTTTGCAAGTAAAGCAAAACATTCAAATATAATCGTAAATACAGTCAGTGAAAAGCTGGGTAAAAAACAAAAATCGAAATATTAAAACCTATGGCGGACAAAGTGCCAAATAACCTCGCAAGCTAGAAAGACAGTAAAAGAAACTGAAAAAACAGTGTCTTTAGCAACGCATAGCACTATGGACCACATCGCCGGAGGGTAATGGCGAGAATATCTGTTATGTAGCCCTAATACAATTGGGAGCAAGAGGTCGGTACAACGATGTTTGCCCATCCCAGAATTGGACAGCGTTATGTAAGAATAGATTAAGCGACACTGGAGAGAATTTGAGAAAATGAGCGTCAAAGATTTTAAAATCAAAATTGTTGCTATGTGCTCATTATTTATGTTATATGTTTGATATTTTAACTTGAAAGTAAGCTGTGTGTGTAGTCTAGATTAATTAAAAATATATTACGATACATAATATACATTAAAAGATATAGCCACTTTTCCGCTTAATTCGTTATAATATTTTAGCTATATTCCGACTGCTAAAATTAATCAACAACGTACTGTACGACATTATAGTCGTTTGATCCTTTAGTGCGGGTTGTTTTGGGAGAAATAAAATGTAATATAAGATTAAATCCAAATATTTTTATGCAAAGTTCTGAATTTAAATAAAAATTGTACCATTTCGTTAAGATGATCATGTATGTCATTGCTGATTAGAAGACACAAATAAATTTGAATATTTTTTTATAGTTAAAACCTGAATAATAATACAATTTTTGCTTGTCTCGATATCCTTTGTACCTAAAATCAAAACTATTTCCATTGGTTTTGAATCTTTATTTAAAAATACACTAATACTACTTTTTATCTCGTTATATATAATACTGTTCAAGCTTAACATCTATAATAAACTAAAAACACACCTTCCCAAACTATAAAAACTACACCACTACCCACTCAATCATTATTTTTCTGATTTTCTTCTTAATCATTTTATCCTGTTAAATTTTCCTAATATTTTTAGACATCAGATGGAATAAGAATAAAGTGATGAATCAGTATATGTAGTGATGTGTCATACCATCCAACTTTGGCTGAGTTTTCTTTCATTCATTTATATTTCAACCAGTTTATTTTTTCCTTCTATATTTGTCAAAGTGAAAACTTCTTTAGCCGCGTTGAGCACTTTTTGGTAGGGGAAAATCTTATAAGTTCGCGTCACCGACATGCTGACATGTCAATTTTCGAAGTGAAAACTTCTTTAGCCACGTTGAGCACTTTTCGATAGGGGAGAGTCTTATGGGTTCGCATCACGGACATGCTTATGTTTGATTTTGATAATTGTAATTTTTTACAGTAAAATTTAATTTTACCATCTAAATTATGTTAAAAACAGTACAAATATATTAACCCCTCGTCTGTGTCACTGCTGAGAAATAAAAATGGCGCATCTGTGTAAGGGTTTTAGAAAAAAAAAAAAAAAAAAAACGACTCTCATTAAAATGACGATTACCAAAAAAAATAGTATTGGGGCTATACATTATTTATGTACCATTAGAATGCTCATTAAATAAGCTATCCGATGATGTATAATTGATTATGATTTAAAATAGCTTTAAATTAGTAAATCAAAGCTAAAAGTAAGAAAAGTGATTTTTTCCTCGATGTACTGTACTTAAAAGTGGAATAATTTCTAAATAAAACCTTTACTACAACTAATATGTATGTTATTTAAAACTATATACAATACTCACCAATAAAAACAGCAACAAATACACTTATTCACACAATTTTATCACACAAAACAATCAAACATCAATAGCCACTTGAAAACATGACAAAAAAATGGGTTTGTTTACACTTCTAATATCCGTTTCACTGTGATTCACCGTGGTTGAAGTGGCATTCTGTTGTATTTATTTAAAAGCTTATGTCGTGTACTTGTGATATAAAGTTGCAAATATAAACAAAGCACTCAAGTTTAATATTACTGAACACTTAAATAAACATTCACCACGCGGCCGGCATCATCGCCATTGTTAAGGTCACATAGAAAAAAATAGTTGAGGTTGGGTTTTGTACTGGCGTTATATTGCATCTTTGTTCTACTAAGTACAATATAGTAAAGTGCGACCAATAGCTAGAATAACAGATCCCTTTGACCAGTTCCCAAAGACTAAAATAGATACGAAAACATTACAAATAACTAAATAATTTTACGCCATTTACATTTTTTTTAATAATGTTTTAGACTTCATCATTTTGGAAACTCCGAAAAACTTGTTTATTTTTTCATTTCAAAAGCTGTGAATTTGTTTTCTTGTGTCTACGTATTAGCTACCATTTTAGGCGGTTAGTTCGATATTGCGTTTTTAAATTACAAAATAAACGGATCAACTACAATTTTTGTGGATATGATTCTTTTATGCAATTTCAAATCCTATTTGTGTATTTTGTAACAGTAACTTAGGCGGTTAATTCTTTATTACGTAATGAATTTGTGCACAAGCCCTAACAAATGTTGACATGTCGCTTGATTCACCCCTTATTAAAAGGCACTAGGAGTGACTTTTGAACACCAAAATAGCTGAGTACATAGTTTATTATGCCTGGAATCGATCTGCATTCAAAACTCATTTTTTCCAATTTTGTCGCTTGATTCGTTCTTACATAACGCCGTCCAATTAGGGGTGTCAGTTTGTAGATAAAAATAATATTTATCCTCAGTAAAACTTGGTACAAAAAGAAATATATTAATACTGTATTAATAATTAATTGAACATAATTACTGTCTTCCAAATCCCTTACAATAGAAGGAAAATAGCATTTTACGGTAACATAATCAAGGAGACATAGTAATATTATTATATATGTGGGTAATGAAAAAGAAATTGAAAATTATGTTACAAAATAATACCATTAATTAGGACAGTATTTAACTGAACATAATTATTCCAGTAAAGTATTATAAAGACTATTTACTTGACAGATGCAGAGAATCATATGTTGTAGTATCCTTTTAAAAAAATGTTTAAACTTGATAAAAGAAATTATAACGTCTTTTCCAGTCATTGGATTCTAAAGCAATTCGACTCCCTTATGATATAATTTACCAATATAAGTAAGTCATATTTTAAACCAGATTTTCGTAACATAAAAATATGACAGCGTCAAGTTTTCTAATGTCTATTGCATACTAAAACATGTATGTAAATAATTTAGTTTTTTTCTTTGAACCATGATTTGTTTGAAAGTGGGTTTATTTTATTTTCATGATGTAAAGTAAATTGCAAGAAATAGTTTTTAATCAAGAACATACGTTAACATAATAAATCTCTTATTTTAATGTTTTAACATGAGTTACAAAATAAAGTTCCCATCGTGGGAGAGCTACGCTTCGGCATGAATGGGCCAGCTCAACCGGAGTGATACCACGGCCTTACAGAAAACCGGTGTTAAATAGCGCTTGCGCTGTGTTTCACCGAGTGAGTGAGGATACCGGAGGTGATACACCGCTATCCCCCTCCCCATCCCCTAAAGGCCGGCATCGCACTTGTGACGTCTCTGGTGTTGCGGGTGGACACCCGCAACACCATGGACATGGGCGGCGGTAATCGCTTACCATCAGGCGATACGTCTGCTTGTTTGTCGTGCCTATTCCATAAAAAAAGTTATGTGCGCTACGGTGCAATATTGCGGTACATTCCGGATAGAGCGAATTGAACGGCAAATTACGACGAATCCTAATCTATTTATGTCAGGATAGAGCTCCTTGAGTTTTGCAAATATATTGGAGCGAAAACATTTCCTAATTTCCACTACAACATTAAAAATATATCCTGTCTGCTAATTCGTAGATTCACCTCAACTGATAATACTATTAAATTGGCAAGCGGCCATCTCCGCTCATTATGAGTGGGGACATAACTATTTTTGGATGATCACTAAGGCGGGTTCACATCGCCAAGGTTAGGCTCGAGGTCAATGTGTCCTTATGGTGATTGTTTTTATTGCTTTTTGTGCAGATTGGAATTCGACCAATGTCTTGCGACTACAGTAGAGATAATACCATAGTTTTTAACCGACTTCAAGAAAGGAGGAGGTTATAAATTCGACTGTTTTTTTTAAATGTTGTTTACCTCATAACGTTCGACTGGGTGAACCGATTTTGATGATTCTTTTTTTATTTGAAAGCTGGTGCTTCCCGTGTGGTCCTATTTCAATTTGGTTTTTATGATAAAATTTGTAATTATTACAACGTGTGAGACGGAGAGATAACACCTTTATTTTTCCTATGGGTATCGTAAGAGCCAACCAATCTAGCAAGCATGATATGACCAACACCACTTTCTAAGGAGAGATCTATGACCATTTGTGGACTTTTCAACAATTAATGTACAAAATAATAGTACCCTCATTCTACTATTTTGCCTTTACAAGATCGCTTATTGGTCCAAAATATGAGTATACATACACAGAGCACGCTAGATGTTAGAATAAGTAGTGGAACAATCTGTTATAATATAAGTGTGCATTGAAATTAGTAGCATAGATACTAGAGTCACTCTAGTTTACTTGAACTATAATGTACTATGTTATCTGTGGTATTCTCATTAAAGTTAGTGTTAAATTCAAAACTAAAGTAGTTTTAAAACAATTTTTAGTTCACTACGTTGAACTAGATGGCGCCAGTGGCAAAATTAAAAGTCGGTGTTAACGTATCCGCCATCCATCTATAAAGGTTTTGCGAACCTTTACCATGTCAAGTGTTCTTATGTGTGAAAATAAAAGTATTACAAGAGTGTGAGTGTTCAATTAGCCAGTTAAATTTAAAAAAATATCTAAACCAATTTATAAAAAATCTGAATTTAAATTGTTCATGCTCAGATATCGGCTTTGTGGATGATATATCGACAAAGCCTGTGCCATTAACAGAATAAAAAATAAAATTTAAAAGTTGAAAATGTATTTATTCACTTCAGAGTGGTATGTGTATTTTTAAAGTTACAGATTTATAAGTAACAATGACTAGATGTGATTTCAAAATAGATACTTTGGATCAGGGTTAGTAACACAGTCGGGTTTCCAGAGATTTCCTTTCTATGTTCTTAGATGTTTTGACAGTACCAAAAGACTAGTAGAGTTTTATAGCATTATAAATAAACATAAATAAATAAATGTTTAGACATCTAACACAACGCCATCTAGTCTCGAGCTAAGCAGAGCTTGTGTTATAGGTATTAGACAACTGAAATAAATGCATATATACACACATCAAAAGTGTCTAGGGATCAAGCATTTTTATGCGGATTTCTTGAGATTGAGATGTGGCTTTGGCCCTGGCCTGCTCAGTCGCCAGACTTGAACCCGATTGAGCATGCATGGGATATGCTACAGAGAAGAGCTCTGCCGAATATGGAGGGTATCCAGTCGCAAGAAGACCTTTTTTTGTTGTTGCAACGAACATGGGCGGCCATTCCACAGCGTGATTTGGATGAACTCATTTTGAGTATGCCAAACCGATTCTTGTGTTGTTAGTGTTCGCGGTAGAAACACGGATTATTAATTGTTTAAGTTACCTAATAAAATTTTAAAGAAAACTGTTATTTCAGTCTTTTTTTCGAACTTTAATGTTAGTGGTTCAAATGTCAAAAATCCCTTTATTAGGAAAATGGCAATTTTTTTTATTAATGCAAAGGTGACTTGGTTTATCGTTACTGTGACAAACGAAAACACTTTATTTGATGAATCCTTAAAGAAATTTTTAATTAATATCAATCAGGAGAAAAGTTATTGCAAAAATATATGTTGATCCCTAGACACATACGTTGATCCCTAGACACTTTTGATGTGTGTATATTTTTTGTTATTACATACATAATTTACATAGAAAACACCCAAACTCCGAAACAAATATTTGCAGATCATACAAACATTTGGTCCGACTCGGGAATCAAACCCGAGACCTCAAGCACAGCAGTCGCATACACTACCACTACGCCACCGAGGCAGCAGTAAGTACCTACCTACTTTCTAAATAGAGGTCACCAGACCTAAAATTCCACAGTAAAGGGCTATATATTAAATACTTCTACAATAATTAGTCTAAACCAGCGCCGTGTATATCGAACTTCACTTCCAACCATAAATACCACCTTCATAAAAAGCCCATCTACCTCCGCCCTAAGGTGTACAACAAAGTTTGTCAATTACACCCACTACCACTACACACCCACCATTAATATATCTACGAGAGAAGTAAAACGACTGGTCACAGAATGGCTGCTGAATCTTTCATATGGTGAAACAGAACTAATTCTTTCATATCACGGGCAATAGCGGCAAAACACAATACCCTCACAAAAACGCACACACACACTCACACACACGCTCACTCACACACACGCTCACTCGCATCCAAACACATTACACACGAAAACACTTTCAACCACAGATGAATGAACACAGTTGCCACATATTATAACTAAAGACGCTTTTAGTTTTATAATGGTTGTTTTTAATTGTTCTGAAACTTGTATGTTTTTATTTTTTTACTTTAATTTTATATTCTATCTTAACTAAATTACATACCTAAAATTTATGTATAAATATTCTATAGGCTTGAACCGCTGTCCTTCTGAAAGTTATGCTATGGTGATAATTTCTGTTGTTGCTTCACTAAGCAAAGCAGAAATTAAAATTATCTTTTTAGTCAATGTTTAGAACGTCGTTTGACTTGACGAACAGTTGTTTTCAACCGACTTCAAAAAAAGGAGGTTCTCAATTCGACTGCATTTTTTTTTATGTTTGTTACCTCATAACTTTCAACTGGGTGAACCGATTTTGATGATTCTTTTTTTATTTGAAAGCTGGTGCTTCCCACAATGGTGGTCCCATTTTAATTTGGTCCAGTTCTGACATGTCATCCATGAGAAAATCATATAAATCTTCAATTTCCATTAAGTATGTGCGCGACAAATTGACTAATAACTCAATATCACGCCAACTGATTTCGATGATTATTTTTTTATTTGAAAACTGGTGCTTCCCGTGTGGACCCAATTCAGTTTGGTCGTTCTTGAAGTCGGTTTTTTTTTGTTAAAATTTTGTATTATTTTAGTTTGATTTCTAGTGGTGTGTGGAAAGATTTAGAACGGCAGAATGAAGAATGTAAAATCTGGTCTTGGTTGCCGCGATACAAGCCTCGAGCTTAGTGCGGAAACCGTCGATAAGTTTAAACCTGTAATTTGTTCATGTGCAATAAATAAATAAAAATAAAAAATACAAATATAATACATAGCTCTTGTTTGTTATATTGTGGTAATGAAAGTACTACGCTGAGTAGGTCATAGCAAGTAGCTTATCGACGATATCAAACCTATAACAACGTAAGCTAGGTTGCTATGGGTTTGATATCGTTATTCCAGGACGGAGTTAATAATATTTTGGTATGCTTCATATTTTTTAAGGTTTTTTTAGGTCTACACAAATTATTTTATATACCTATGTAATTTAAATCTGGATAAATATATTGTCTTTTTTAAAATACACTCGTAGAATCCCTATAAATATTAGTGAAAGAAATATTAAGGAAATTCTCTCACTAAAGCTATAATGTTCTTCTTCATAGTAACCTTTAACTTGGCCCGTTTTAGGAGCACTTGGCCCATTAATCGTTTTATGCACTCGCATTAACTGTTGCCAAGTTCACTGCTACTACAAAAATAACATGGAACGATACACCTACATACATCTTGTCGACATCATACACGGAGATAAGCGTTATAGTATTTGAAAGAAACCACACTGATATTTTCAATTATTTTTTTTAAACTAATTATACTTTACTACGCTTCGCAGATACATTTTGGTTTCAAAAAATGATAAAATCATTTAATCCTACTAATATTAGAGAGGCGAAAGTTTGTGAGGATTAATGTAAGAGTATTTGTTACTTTTTCACGTAAGAAAAACCTATATATGTAATGGTGTGTAATGTTTATTTTAGTTAAGTACGAAACCTATGCGCACCTACCTCACAAGATTGCTACACCACCCTAAGGTTGACTGGCAGAGAATGCCCTGGGAATTAAGTCCGCCGATATACAAAAGTGCATAAAGTTATAAATAAATAAAAACTACTGAATGGATTTAGACGAAACTTTACAGTAATATAGCTTACACATCCGGATAACACATAGGTCACTATTTTCCGCAATAACTGATATGCACACAAGCGGAGCCTAAATCCGGAGCAAAAACTAGCATCTTATATGATAGATCGTATTTATAAAAACATAATTATTTCTGCCCAAATTTTATACCTGAAAATCTGACTTTGTAAAAGAGTAGCTATGAGTTTCTCTGCCAATATTTTTCTCATGAGGCTCTACGCATTTTGGAAACTGGAAGTTATGGATCGACACAGGCCGGCAGTCGATTTTGGTGTTTTCGCCTAATTTACCTCGACAATATAGGACATGCTGTGGTGTCTGTTTGTGTCGTTCTATGATTTTTAACTTTACCTGCAATTTGACGTTCATAAATGTCACTTAGTATCTTAGTTGAATAAATGATTTTGCATTTATAGTTCGCGTTTACAATAAATTAATTTAAAAAAACTTTTTAATAACAAGCTTTTATAGGAATGCTCTAAAAATAATAAAATAAAGTATTCCTTGAAAACCTTTTCTATCAACTTATAATATCATTACACAATTTATATAATATAAAAGCGTGTCGCGAGTAGATAAGAAAGTAAATTAAAGAACTTGATTTGACTGAAATCCATGTTTAAAATTTTGAAACTAAGTAAATACTGGTAACGAAATCTCGCCACAAGCTTTTATATTATATAAATTGTGTAATGATATTATAAATTGATAGAAAAGGTTTTTAAGGAATACTTTATTTTATTCTTTTTAGAGCATTCCTATAAAGGCTTGTTTTTAAAAAGTTTTTTTTTAATTAATTTATTTTTTACTGTTTCGTTATCGCTGGATAGGTTTCTCAGTCTGTTCATCTCATTCACACGCATTAATATTGCAAGACATCTACGACCGAAGTAGCTAATTATCCAAACAAATCCTATAAACTCCTATCAACTTCATCGTCAAACCCTAGTTACCATTTAATACTAAATACATGACTAAACTAATATAAAGATTACAGAGTTTCTATGACCACCTTGCAGCTCCATCATCAGACCTTGGATACTATACTATCAAAACATGAAGCACTCGTTAAGACGAATCACGAAAACGAATCTGAATAACATGTATTAATTATTATTTTTTTGTAAGTACCCACCTATATCGGGTTAAAAGTTTTATAAAATAATTTGTTCTCATGTAAGTGATTATGTCTTTTTGAGAAATAAAGATCTTTAAACCGAATCAAACAATCCCAAGCTCGATGGGGTTGCGTCGTTTCATTAGAGTTCCTATGGCCACTTTGCGGCTCTATCATAAGACCTTGGATACTAACAAAACATGAAGTACTCGTTAAGACGAATCAAACTATTCCAAGCTCGACGGTGTTGTGTCGTTCCATTACAGAGTTCCTATGGCCACCTTGCAGCTCCATCATCAGACCCTGGATACTATCAAAACATAAAGTACTTGTCAAGAAGACAAGGCAAATCAAACAATTCCACACTCAATGGGTTTCGTTGTTTCATTACAGAGTTTCTATGACCATCTTCTGGCTCCATCATCAGACTCAGGATACTATCAATATATAAAGTTCTCGTCAAGACAAATCAAACGAGTGCAAACTAGATGGGTTACGTCGTTTCATTACAGAGTTTCCATGACCACCTTCTGGCTCCATGATCAGACCCTGGATACTATCACAACATAAAATACTCGTCAAGACGAATCAAACGATTCCACACTCAATGGGTTTCGTCGTTTCATTACAAAGTTCCTATGGCCACCTTCCGTCCCCATCATCAGATCCTGAATACTATCAAAACATAAAGTACTCGTCAAGACAAATCAAACGATTTCAAACTTGATGGGTTGTGTCGTTTGATTATAGAGTTCTTATGACCACCTTCTGGCTCCATCATCAGACCGTGAATACTATCAAAACATGAAGCACTCGTCTCTTGACTTCATACTTAGTAATTCATGTTTTAATTCTTGAAATGAAACGATTCCAAACTCAATGGTGTTGTGTCGTTTCATTACAGAGATCCTATGACCACCTCCCGGCTCCATCATCTGACCCTGGATACTATCACAACATAAAATACTCGTCAAGACGAATCAAACGATTCCACGCTCAATGGGTTTCGTTGTTTCATTACAAAGTTCCTATGGCCACCTTCAAGCTCCAGCATCAGATCAGCTCCATGTCGTCATAATATTGCATTGTCACGCTGTTTACATATGCCTGCAAAATTTCAGCACAATCAGTTGAAGGTATCAGCTTCAAATTTAACTTGCAAGATTTGGGAACAGACAAACATCGGGACAGGTGAAGCTAAATAAAAGCTTGTAATAATAATAATAATATTGGTGATCAATCAAGAACCCGCAGTTTCGCAATAAAGATTTCACTGAATGTTTGCCGTTCTTCTTTTGGTAATGTATACATTTTCATCGTGTTAGGTTTCATTTTAATATGTTCGGAGTAAGGAAAAAAAGAAAAAAAAATCTTAAAAAATATTTTACATTACTTTTCGAAGGACAGACGTTGTAGGAAATTATAGGCTTGTAAATTACTTTTACTGAACGTAGTTTTCTTTCTCTTTGATTGAACTTATTTGAATACTTATCGGCACTGTGTGAGATCAGTTAACAAGACGTATAGTAACATTAATCTCAGTACAATTATATAAGAAAAAACTTTAAATAGTTGTTTGTTATTCAACAACGCCCGAAAAGATGAACTGGCTTGGATGTAATTTTGGATTCTATTCGCAAAACTTATAGTCCAAAAAATAGATAGGCAACTTTTATCTTCGACAATGATGAAAATGCCAGAAATAAAACTAATTAAGATGTAGCTTCATCCTCACTATTCTCACGAAAATTTATTACCACATTAAATATTTAAAAAAGTGACTTTATTTTTTTCGCATATCTTACAAATCCAAAGTCAGTTCTTCAGTGAATTTTCTTCATTTAATTTAAGTAACCTTGTGTAAATAAGTGAAACAAAGTTTTTCACGCAAATGATTGAAGCGAACAATAAATATTTAATTGGCATGAATAAAATTCAAGTGTAATATTCAGCAATGAAAATGGAATTATATGCGGAACTGTAACTGGCATTTGAAACTTTGCCAATGGAATGACAAGATTTAGAAGATGAGTGTCATTAATGGATTGCATGTGTACACTAGACAGACATCTGATCTCTTGATTAACAGAGAAGATTTCATTTTGTTTAAAGCATTCCTTACAGCCCAAAGTTGATGCTTTACATATCCACGTTTTCGGTGCGTAGTGACAGATGTATTAGCATCAAGAGCGTTGACCAAACAACCTTGAGATGTTACGATGATTTTCTAAGGTTCTTGGTTTATATAAAAGATCTGTTTTTATTGACAACTAGCTGACCCAGCAAACTTCGTACCGCCATATTTATATATGTCTTAGCTTCCCACAGGAAGTGTACAGTCGCGGACAAAAAAAACTTTACCTGTTATCTTTTATTTTTTTTCTTTTGGCAAAAAAAGAATGAATGAAATCGTACTATGCGATATTGAATTACAACTATCGCATAGTACGATTCAACTATAGGTCTATAGGACAACTATAGGATCAACTATAGGTACATATTTTGACTTCTATCCCCTCTCTCCAGGAAACCGTGCTGAATTTCGGGATAAAAAGTATTTTATGTCCTACCTCATAGTATGAACTCAAATCATGCCAAGTTTCATATGAATCCATTCAGTAGTTTCGGCGTGATGCGCGGCCAAGTTACAGACAGATAGACAGACAGACAAAAATGAAAATAATTACAGTTTTGGCTTCAGTATCGATTATAGAGAGACCTCCAAAAGATTTTTTCAAAATATCTTTAATGTACAGAATTGGACATGTTACATTTTTAATATAAGTATAGATCTTGATATAAGAATAAATAAGTTTGTAGTACTGGGTTTATTAACTTATATATTTACTTAGGCAAACAAAACGGCAACCCTTTTTCACCAGTTTTGATCCGACAATCAAGAAGATGGCTGGCAGAAGCTAGATGCGAGAAACCTAATATCTATCAAAGAAGCGTGCAATGGCAGCAATGAGCAGCAATGCAATAGGCTGATGATGAAATACAAAATCTCTCAAATATAATACGACTTGAAAATATTTGTTTTCGTAAATTACGGTCACATTTATAAGAGAAAATACCATAAACCAATAGTTACATATTTAAGCATCTTTCCAGTCTGTATCCATAAATTCAAGATGAACTCCATTTCATTCTTTTGCACCTAAAACTTAAGAAGTCAATAAATATATCTGTTATCTAAGACACAACGCTATCTAGTATAGAATTTTAAATGAATTTCTTAGAAAACACAATATTTTAAGATCACAACAGTTTGGATTCATAAAAAACTCTTCAACGACACTAGCATTTTTTTCTTTAGTGAAATCAATAACAGAGTTCTCAGAGAATAAAGTTACGTTATCATCAGTGTTTATAGACATGTCCAAAGCATTCGATTTTGTTTCACACGATCTCCTACTACAACAGCTTGAAAAACATGGAGTAAGAGGTGATGCTCTCAGTTGGATAAAAAGTCACCTGTCAGAGAGATATCAATGCGTTGAAATCCTGTGTTTATTAGGGCTTCACAGAGATTTACAGATATTTTGAATGCATGTGGCTTACTGCAGAATAGCATTTAAGGACCACTATTATATTTTATAGTCTACATTAACGACTTACCTGTCGTAATGTAGGCAAATAGTAAATAGTAGCAGTCGCATACGCTACTACTGTGCCAACGACGCAGTCAATATGTATGTATTGTGCAATATATAATGTATGAATTCGTGTGAGATCTCATTTAATGTGTTCCATTTTTTCTTCCGCAATGTATACATTGTCATCGTGTTAGGTTTCAGTGTAATATGTTTAGAATAAGGAAAAACAAAAAATAAAAATTGCTTCCGAAATATTTTACACTAGCTGTTGCCCGCGGCTCCGCCCGCGTGTATGTCGGCCATCTGTCAGAACCCAGACCGGCGCAGAACCCAGCTGAGGGATAGTCAAATAATAACCGTCTTCTCCTGTCACAAACATTATAGGATACTGTAGTAGATCATAGGACCGATGTAGCTCAGAAACTCTTTTGAGCTGTCCGTCTCTACCGTGTAAGACTATATCCCTGGGACATTTGTCTTCATCGACCAAGAGAACATTACTTTACAGTAGGAGCATTATATCTGCCTCTGTGTGCTGTCTGTGGAGTGCGATCTGAATGAATAATTACTTTAAATTATCTGAGGAGTTGAGTTCTAAGTTTTGTTTAAAACTTCGTATATACACGTTATGATTATTCAGAGCGGTCTGTAATTCGCGAATTAAATCCATTTTTAAGGTCGGTGCGATGCTTGATCGCAACGATTACTGGTCTGCATCCGAAATAAAATATATTTGCAAGAACTGTGGGTTTTGACCTGATGGTGGTAAAAGGCTACCAATGAGATGATACACCTGTCCTTCAATTTTAAAAGTGGGCATAAAATTACCTTCCCTGATTTATTTTGCGCCAAAAGAAGTCATTAGAAAAAGACTATTGTATTTACGTATATTTGTTAATAATAAATGACCAGATAATGGATGGTTATTAGTGAAAAGGTTTTTTATTGGTTGTGGCGGCTCCTGAAGGTTAGGAAGACAAACTTTACCTAAAGCACAACACATGCCATTAGGTTCGTCCGCCCATTTCTTGGCAGAGCAGATCTTATTCATGACTCCGATTTGGATGGACGCTTGTTGTGCATCACAGAACAAAAAATGTGTTGTGCATAATCAACCTGCGGATAATATCTGAAAGCCAGTCTGTTGATGTTAGCTGAAATTCGATTGCGAACTATATTTGTGAACAACTGCTGTCTCTCTGCCTGAGCTCTAAGTCGCTGCGAACGCTCGACACTTGACTCTCGTTCGCGTAAGTCAGAAGTTCTCAGATTTTGTTGTGCAAGGCGTTGCGAACGTTCGACACTCGACTCTCGTGCGCGTACCTGAGAGTTTCTCTGATTTTTTTCAGCAAGGCGTTGTGAACGTTCAGGTGAAGATTCTCCCATACGACGTATTTTTGCTGCCCGTGCTTGAGAACTATGTTTAGAAAGTTGAGACCTGGCTCTCTTAGGCATTTTCAAATATTTAAGAAAATGTTAATAGCGTGTAATATTCTAGCTCTGAAAAGAACTGTTGTTTAGCCCTGAAAAGAACTGTTGTTTAGCCCTGAAAAGAACTGTTGGTTAGCCCTGAAAAGAACTGTTGATTACCCTTGAAAAGAACTGTTTGTTGGTTAGCCCTGAAAAGAACTGTTGATTAGCTCTGAGAAGAACTGTTGTTTAGCTCTGAGAAGAACTGTTGTTTAGCTCTGAGAAGAACTTTTGCATAGGTGTACTTTTAAGAACAAAATCTAAAAAAATTGCACGAAAATTATTAGAATAAAATAAATGCCTTTAAATGTAGTCCAAAAAAAATTCAAGATTTTCAGGGAAAACAAAATGGTTGTTGTGCCTCACTTGACATAGATAGGTATAGTGTTTTGCGGATTTTTATGTAGATATTTATAAGATCTACAGTTAATTAGAACATTTTATGGTTCTATCTTATAAGGTTTAGGCAGCGTACGCAAAATAAGTAACTTTTCTGCTTTTCAGGTTGATTTTTTACACCTTGTGTCCGAAAAACCCAAATATCTTACGGAACCCTATTTTGTTCCAAAATAAAATTTAGCCTATGTTACTCGTGGATAGTGTAGCATTCGAATGGTGAAAGAATTTTCAAAAACAGTCCAGTAGTTTTAAGCCTATTCATTACAACCAAACAAAGTTTTCCTCTTTATAACATTAGTGTAGATAGCCTTCCTCGATAAATGGGCTATCTTACACTGAAAGAATTTTTCAAATTGGACCAGTAGTTCCTGAGATTAGCGCGTTCAAATAAACAAACAAACTCTTCAGCTTTATAATTAGTATAGATGTATTTATTATACTCTTCTAAGATCTAATACTAATAATCAACAATACATTCATTTGGATAAAGATTAATATTAGTTATTATGTTGATAACAACTCTTTGGCAAATAACTTATTATTAGGTACCAACTCTTAGCGTCTTATACTCGTGATAACTACTAAACGAAATGTCCAATTGGGATGAAACAAAAAGTATTTTACTTTTACATAAATACCCTTTATAGCAAAATGCTTAATTTGGATAAGGATTAATATTATGATACACATTTAACGTAGTTTCTTTCTTCAGACGATTTAATAATTTTTTTGAACACAAAAGCGGTTATTGTGACTAAACCATGATAGTTAGATATATGCTCTCGCGGACTTTTTTGTAGATCTTAATGGGATCTACAAACCCGTAATACATTATTTTGTTCTATTGTCAATAGTTATTGCAGCGCACGCAAAAATAGGTTTTCGATTTCACACCTTGGGTTATAAAATAGCAATTTTCTTACGGATCCCTATTTTTTTTGAAAATAAAATATAGCCTATAGCCTTCCTCGATAAATGGACTATCCAATACTGAAAGATTTTTTTAAATCGGACCAGTAGTTCCTGAGATTAGCGCGTTCAAACAAACAAACAAACAAACAAACTCTGCAGCTTTATAATATTATATATATAGTATAGATTATTTCTTGAAGGACAGATGTTGTAAGACATTATGGGTTTGTAAATGACTTTTACTGAACGTATTTTTCATTCGTTTTATCGAATTCATTTCAATGCTTATCGGCATTGTGTCAGATCAGTAAACAAGACAAGACGATCTATGATGTTGTGTTTTATTTTATCATTTAAAAAATTTGAATAGCTAATACCAACATTAACGATAACGAGGGACCTACGCATTGGACTACTATATGAAATTCTGGAGCAGAAAAATAAAACAAAAAAAAGGTTTAATGGAATTATATATATTTTATTTAATATTAATAAAACTTGGATCAAACGGACTAAGAACTCTTGCACTTGAAATTTGAATAGAATTTACAATTTCCTCGGACGACATTGATTTGGTGATTTGCCAAATTATTTTGAAGAGTCTTCATTACGAGTGTGACGTCTGTAATAAAAATTCTGATGTTTTCTAGATTGTCCACAATCTATGGTTTGCTAGTTATATAATATAAGGAGCTGAACTGCTTAAGCCATGCAACAAATATTGCAATTAACTTTTTTTTTTCGGACATTCTAACACACAACGCCATCTATTCCCAAGCTAAGCAGAGCTTGTGTTATGGGTACTAGACAACTGATATAAATACATATATTACTTTTTTTTTGTAAATACATACATATTATACATAGAAAACACCCAAACTCCGAAACAAATATTTGCAGATCATACAAACATTTGGTCCGACCCGGGAATCGAACCCGAGACCTCGTGCACAGCAGTCGCATACGCTACCACTGCGCCACAGAGACAGTCAATATGTTATATGATATAGAATAACTTCTCAATGTAAAGTTTTGAAATGTTTCGGCTAACACCATTACCATTGGAATTTTTAGAGAAAAGTACAAATATATATTAAAGGAAACAAAACAACTGAAAGCCATATACCTAGTATAAAATTTGTTCCACAATTGGAATAAACGTTTGGTTTCTCTGCTTTTAAGCATTCTATGCTGTGTAGAAATATTTTATTATAGCCCAACATTTTTGTTTTAAATTGAGTTCTAATAGTTTATTACTCATACCTGATGATTTAAGTTAAACTAAATTTTGTAGGCATTTTTATTTGTAGGAATAATAGTTCGCGTCAAATCAACATTTAAACCGTACAAACGAAATCAGACTGGTTATACAAATACATTTTTTATGGTTTAAGATGGTAAAATATTAGGCGAGTCACCTAATGGTAAGTAACGGTTAACGTTAAGTTAAGAAGTCTTTTACGTTCAAGGATCACAATTTATCCTATTTCATAAATACAATTTAACTAAGGAATACAGTTTACGACCACTAAATCATAAGATTATTTTACAACTTTTTTTTTTTTTAACGTGTGGAAATCCCTTCGGACCGTCGCACCACCGGGGTTTGCGGCGGGGCGGTGTGTCGGACTCGAACCGACTAAAACCACAGGGTGTGCCACTCTGCGCCTGAGACGGGAGGAATCCGGGAACTGCTGACATTAACACATCCAGATCCCTCCCAGCGCCTGCCCGCACAGAAGCGGGCACCGTCACCTAATAGACTCTCAATTTAGGCGACGTACGGCACACGCGTACGTCGCCCCCTCGCGGGTGGCCACTAGAGCGGATGGAGGGGAAAACCCGTCCCGACCATCCGCGGCCACACTCAGGGCGGCATGAGGCGCGCCTCCGCCGCCCAGTTCGCCGGCGGCGGATTGGGTCCGAGTGGATATCATCCTCCCGGGCCTTCTCCGCCACCTCCTTCTGCGAGATGACTTCTTCGCAGAAGGTTGCGACCGCGGTAAAACTGCTATCGCTACCGGCCATGGAGCGTATGACGGCCGGTAGCGAGAGATCTCCTCCGATGACTGCAGCGAGGACCCGACGCTGCGACGCCCATGCGTGGCAGATCGCCAGCGTATGCTGGGCTGAGTCCTCACTGCAGTCGCAGTGGTGGCAGGCGGGACTCAATTCCCTCCTAGCGACCGAGTGCAGGTACTTCCCGAAGCAACCGTGCCCGGAAAGGACCTGCGTCAGTCGGAAGGATAGGGTCCCGTGCTGCCGCCCTGCCCATTCGAGGATGACCGGCTGGAGAGCCTCCACGGCGGCAAAGCCAGCACGTGGAGTCTCCAGCCGGAACGACCATCTAGCCATAGTGGCTCGACGGGCGGCTTCACGCCAGTCGCGTACCTCTTCGGGCGGAGGGCGATAGCCATACTCCGCCCGATATTCAGCCACCCGTCGATAAACTTCGGCGAGCACTTCCGCCTCCAAATCCCACGGGGGTGTTCCGGCCAGGGCGCACGCCGCCTCAGTCGACACCGTGCGGTATCCGCGTATGGCTCTGACTGCCAATACCCTCTGAGGCCGCCAGAGGCGGGCCTTATTTAGGGCAGTCAGAGCCGCCACCCACACCGGTGCACCATACAGCGCCATCGACCGGACAACCCCCGTGTACAGGAGTCGCGTTGCGACGCTGGCTCCACCCAAGTTGGGCAAAAGGCGCCCAAGGGCGGAGGCAGCGTCGACCAGCTTTGGACCAAGCTGTCGGAAGTGCTCGTCGAAGAGCCACCTACCGTCGAGGATCAGGCCCAGATACCTCATCTGGGCCCGAACAGGTACGAGGACCGAGTTGACCTCTATGTAGGCGCCGGCGGGTGGACCACGACGGGGCCCATGGAACATTAGGGCCTCCGTCTTATCCAGGGCCACCCGTAAGCCCAGCGCCTCGATGCGCCCGACCACCAGAGAAACACCCCAGGTGGCCAGGCGCGATGCCTCTTGGAAGTTCGCCCCCCGGGCTGTGCCAAGTGTATCATCGGCGTAGCAAATTACGCTCAGCCCGGGAGGCAGACGACTGCGAAGAACCCAGTCGTACCCCACGTTCCACAGGAGTGGTCCAAGGACAGACCCCTGCGGAACGCCGCACGACATGGGTCGCCGTCTCAAGACGCCCTCTCGGTCCTCGTACACGACGGTACGCTCCTCTAAATAGTCTGCCACTAGCCGCCCCAGGTACTCTGGCACCCCGTGGTAGTGGAGCACTTCCCTGATGCAGCTAAATGGCAGACTATTGAAGGCATTGGCGATGTCCAGGGACACCGCCAACACCACCAGCTTACCGCCTCCTCGGTCACGGCCCTAAGGCGCATCACGGCATCGACCGTCGAACGCCCCTCTCGGAACCCGAATTGGGCGTCCGACAGGTCGGGGCCCACCTCGCTGAGGTGCCGGACGATGCGGGCAGAGAGTATCCTCTCAAAAAGTTTACCCGCCTCGTCCAGCAACACGATGGGCCTATAGGCCGCGACCGAATCGGCAGGCCGTCCCGGCTTTCGCAACAGGACCAGCTTCCCGCATTTCCAGCACTCAGGGAAGCGTCCGGACACCAGGCTAGCGTCCAACACCTCCCTGAGGCGGTCCGACAAAGATTATTTTACAACTAGCTGAACCCCACGGTGTTACCTGCGGTTAGTGTCGTACCGCGGGTAACGCCGCAGGGCGAAGAAGTTAGTCTAAAGAAAGTAGCCTACGTTACTCCTTATGTCATCAGCTACCTACCTCCAGTGAAAGTCCCGTCAAAATCAGTCAAGCCATTCCAGAGATTAACCGGAATAAACAGACAGACAAAAATTATATAAAAACAAATTGGTATATGTACCGTGTATACGTACATATATTATGCATTTAGTAAAAAGTTGTTATTTTAATATTACAAACATTATTTTTCGTTGTTCCAAAAATTGTTCGTAAACTTTAGCTGATACAGTTCTTAAGACATGGCTTGATCTCTGTGACAGATAGCTGGATTCCTTACGGGCCAGATTTATGACACATGAAATAAAAATTCACAACTAAATGTACCTCGTTAGTTCTAAAATGACACTAATGACAACAGGCATAGAGATCAAACTATATTTTTAAGACTTTGACTGACTGGCACCTACAAACAAGACTACTATTTCTTCTTCTGATACATTACTTCTCCCTACATGGTCTGAACATGCTGTACAAACAAGTTTTATTCGATTACCCCCTGTATTTGACATGTAAGGCTCGAGTGTCTCAAGTAATGTTATTTAGAAACAAACAAACAATGTCGTGATGTATCTTCAGGGCAAATAATGTCACAGAATTTTCTACGTGATCCAAATATTTAGTATTCATGTACTGTTCAATTTGGCAGAAAGAACTCTGTTTACAAAATAATTTTACACTATTTTTGAAACAAAAATAAGTATGCAAAACTAGGTTATAATTTTAATGAAACTCAAGTCAGTTGAGGGTTAATCACATCAATACTGAATATATTCATGTACTGTTCAATTTGGCAGGAACAATTCAGACGTACATATTTCCCATACATTTGTTTATATTCCACTAGTGGTTGCCCGCGGCTCCGCCTGCGTGTGTGTCGGTTATCGCTGCAAATAGTAGCCTATGTGTTATTCTGATGTATAAGCTATATTATTGTAAAGTTTCATCCAAATCCGTTCAGTACTTTTGGCGTGAAAGTTTAATAAACATCCATCCATCCATCCATCCATACTTACAAAGTTTCTCGTTTATAATATTAGTTATTACTTTTGTAGAATGTCAACAAACTAGCAAGATGAAAAGCATAAAAGCTTCTTTTCAACGGACTTCAAAAAGGAGGAGGTTCTCAATTCGACTGTATTTTTTTTATTTTTTTATGTTTGTTACCTCATAACTTTGGACTGGGTGAACCGATTTTGATGATTCTTTTTTTATTTGAAAGCTGGTGCTTCCCAAATGGTCCCATTTAAATTTGGTCGGTTTTTTTTTGTTAAAATTTGTAATTATTAAGTTTAAGTTAATGATAAAAATTACAACGTTTGTTATACATTTTACCGAATAAGTAGTCATTGTTTTCAAATCGTGACAGTAGTGTAGATGATATTCTCAACTTACCGGTTCACAATCGTGAAATCTGAAAAAAATAAATTATGATTAGTTGATATACGAGTACAATAAACATTGATATTCAATCTTATTATTAAAACTTAAAGGCAGACTTTCCAATCTTTCTCCCTATTGAGGATAAAATAAATAAATAAATATTTCGGACATCTCTCACACAACGCCATCTAGTCCCAAGCTAAGCAGAGCTTGTGTTATGGGTACTAGACAACTGATATAAATAAATATATCGTTTTTTTTGTAAATACATACATATTATACATAGAAAACACCCAAACTCCGAAACAAATAGTAGTAGGTAGTAGAGCCACGCTGATTTCAGCACGAATGGGCCGGCTGGACCGGGGCGGTACTACCCTCGCACAGAAAATCAAAGTAAAATGACAGCGATCGTGCTGTCGTGTTTCGTTGGTGAGTGTGAGACCGGAGGCCCGAATAGTCTAGTCAACAAGTTCCATACTTGTTGACTAGACTAAAAGATGCAGCAGCATCACTAGGCCGCCATGGTGTAGGTCGCCATGCTGCATTGTCTGCATTCGCAGTGAGTATGGTGACCACCACTCTTGGATTCTGCTTATGCTTTCCATCAGGCAGAGTAGAGTCATTATGGCGGGCCATACACCTTTGCAGATCATACAAACATTTGGTCCGACTCGGGAATCGAACCCGAGACCTCAAGCACAGCACGCATACGCTACCACTGCGCCACCGAGGCAGTTAAAGGGAGGATTAGTAAAGTTCAAGTAAAAGATCAGTCATTTTTTTAAACATCATAAATGTAAAAGATTAAAAGGCTTACTATAAGGAATATATTTGGTACTATGGTACTTAATAACTCAATAAGTCTTATCAAAGGGTGAATCAGTTTAAAGGCACGGCTAATATTCAAGGCTTGCTTGTGATTATTTACTATATACTAATGAAATTCATACATGTACATTCATCTTTATGTATTTCTTAGATACAGTTCGAGTGGTACTCTTACTACGTAAACTGTCTAAATTAATTTATTAAATGTTGCACCTAACTGAAGACAAGAACCTTCTGAAAAAAGTAGCATTAAAAACGAAAATAGCATATATATTAATTTTGAACATATTTTAACAACACCACAACTTTATTGCGCGTTGTTTTTGCGGTGGCCGTGTGGCACTCTTTAATATATGTCTCTAGAAACTACCTTGCTGCAGTAATATATATTCTATTTTTTGTTAGCTACATTTCAGATTCCACCAGCCTTCGTGGTAGCTATGATTCACCCACGTACAGTCCGTGAGGTCACTCCGCGGTTTCAGCTTGATAATAGATCTACCGAACAAGAAAACTTTTGCCTCAACCAAGCGAGGTCTAAAACTGTCACGTTCAGCTAATGATAAGGGACAAGAACGGTCCGGAACTCTAACTACAGTTAAATCGTTATTTAATTTACTGTTTAGAACTCGTATCCATTCCACTGCAGAATAATTAGGAAGGGTTGCTTTACAAAATAGACAAATTACTCGGAACTGTACTATATACGGTTAGACACCGTAAGCTTGAACTCAAATAGTACATTTACAATGTTATTTCTAAAAGGTGGTACAGTATATATGAACACGACAAATCCAAGACCACAAAACTAAAGAACTGTTTTGTTGTACGGTTCAAATGACAAGCTTTGTTTAAGTGTTCTATTAAAATTATCTAACTGACTGCACAGTTGGCCTAGTGGCCTTAGGCGGTCGCCACGCCGCTTGCCAATTCGCCAAGTGTTGTGGGTTCAAATCCTACACGGGACAACACTTTGTGTGATCCACAAATTGTTGTTCTCAGTTTGGGTGTTAATTGTGTCCGTTTCATGTATGTCTGTAAAGTCCCCCGCGACACAGGATGTTTATTCCTAACGCGGGAGTTGCCTTTTTTTTATAAAAAAAAAAAAAAAACTAAAGCATTGCTTAGTTAGAACATCGATATCGCGTCAACGATAAAGTCATTTCATAATTGAGGTAAAGTAAGTAAGTAATAATATTAACAACGTGAATTATACTAATGAATAAAAATTTGCTGAGAAAAAAAATGTCGATTAAAATAATTATTGGTCCTTACTTAAATGCCTTGGACCAATTTCAGTATTTAGACCAGCTGCTCACTTATATAAGGTACTAGCTGACCCACGCAACGTCGTTTGCGTCTCCTATTGCCCGTAGCGTGATAATTTTCCCCCGTTTTTGAAACATTCTTCATTGGTGCTCGGCTCCTATTGATCTTAGCGTGATGATATACAGCCTATAGCCTTCCTCGATAAATGGACTATCCAACACTGAAAGAATTTTTCAAATCGGACCAGTAGTTCCTGAGATTAGCGCGTTCAAACAAACAAACATACAAACTCTGCAGCTTTATAATATTAGTATAGATTTCTTTTTTATTACCACATTTATTTACACATTACGATGGCATAAGTAGTTATTATTATGTGTTATTTTAATTCGTACTTTATGATCATTATGGCCAGTTCCAATACTCTGACAAAACTCTTGTTGGACAATTTTGAACTAGTCTGCCAGATTACTAAAGATTTCAGACTTACTAGTCTTGGATAAAGACTAATATGTCAGATAACCATATATAAATCAGCAACCTTTTTCTGTTAAATAGTGTTATATTGCAAATAACTATCCAAAATATTATCAGTAACTGGTGAGACTCAGTAATTGAAAAGGACAAAATTGTCTTGCATTCGAATCAATCAATAAAAGTATTTATACGCTACTAGTTTTTGCTCGTGGGTCCGCCCGCGTATTTGTCGGTTATCGCGGCAAATAGTAGTCTATGTGTTATTCTGATGTATAAGCTATATTACTGTAAAGTTTCATCTAAATCCGTTACGTAGTTTTTGCGTGAAAGAGTAACAAACATCCATTCATCCATCCATCCAATACTTACAAACTTTTGCGTTTATAATATTAGTAGGATTTATAACTGTTACGGTGAACTCCACAATTTGACCTTGTAACTTTTATCCGTAGGAGTTTGCTTCACCTGCATGAACGCACATAAATATGTCATCGACCTGAGTAATACCACAATCACGCAGAGAACCCGTGAAAGGCATTTCTTTTGTTCCTTTTTAACCCCCAACCAAAAAGAGGGGTGCTATAAGTTTCACGTGTCTGTCTGTGGCACCGTAGGTCCCGAACGGATGAAGTGGTTTCAATTTAGTTTTTTTGTATGAAAGGTGAGTTACGTGCGAGTGTTCTGAACATGTTTCATGAAAATCGGTTGAGCCGTTTAAAAGTTACGGGGGTGAAAGTGGGGAAGAGTAACCGAATGTCTGCAAAAATATAATCGAGTGGGGTCTCAAATGGAGGCGCATAACGTGTTTTTTTTTACTTTTTAAAGGGAACTCAGATTATTATATTGGGGTTTTTTTTAATTTTGAGAATTTATAGTTACACTAAATGACATACAGTTACAGTTGCCTCTGCTGTATACATATTATTTCCATCTCGCTAGTGCTTATGCCTTACTTCTAGCATTAATCTAAACTAAGTACTCTTAAACATCAACCGCAGTCCAAAATAGCACAATTTAAAAGTTTTTCGTTAGACAAAGCTCAAAACGTATTTCTGACACACTTTCTAAATCGTTACTGGCCTAAATAGTTACTGGTTAAAAGAGATTTTATATTTTCTGTTTAAAAAAGTCAAGGTTGTACCTACACCTTTTTTTCTTTGAAGAAAAGTGTACTCCTAAAAGGACTTTGTAAATAAATTATCTTTATTAAAACGTAAATATTATGAAGTTGAATAATTTGTTTGAAGATTTTGTTCCTTATTCCTCTTAATCTTTTTAAGCTATCGCATAGCTTTTATCGCGGGCTTTGAGCGCGGCGACCAATCAAGAAATTCCGTAACGAAAATAAAACCTAACACTCGAAGCTCGCACTGATCAAGACGATCTGCTCCGAAATCCGAAGTTGATAAAACATGCTATACACTAGCTTTACCGCGGCAGTCCCCGAGTGCCACACGTTTTTTAGTAAACTAGTTTGAGTATTTTTCTAATAGATGTTATCTTTAACAGCCTTTAACAGTCTTCTGCTGGGCACATGCTTTAAATTAGAAAGAAGAAGAAGGAACTGATATAATTATTGCGAGCTAAATAAACATTTATTTTAATTTTAACCAACTTCAAAAAAATGAAGAGGTTCTCAATTTGACTGTATTATTATTATTTTTTGTTACCGTTGTTTATTTGTTTGTTACCTCATAACTTTCAACTGAGTAAACCGATTTTGATGATTCATTTTTTTTTGAAAGCTGGTGCTTTCCGTGTGGTCCCATTTAAATTTGGTCCAGATTAAAGTCGGTCTTTTTTTGTTAAAATTTGTATATTATCTTATTACACTACATTATTTTTGCTCGCGTTTATGCATGCCATTAAATTCGTAAAAACGTACGAGATCTAACATTATCATCATCAGCATATAGCAGTCCACTGCTGGACATAGGCCTCTCCAATTGCACGCCACTTAGTCCGATCCTCGGCTTCTCGAGAAGAGAATACTCGAGATCTATGCTGTAGAAATTTTACTCACAAATCGAATACTGAAATTGCGTTATCGAAATCGCTTTGATTTAGCGAGATAATGACTGTGGTAAAAAAACCCACATAAACGGACACTCATTGAGCTAAATGATAGAGTTAACTAAATCATTTTTTGCTAATATAATATAAAAATAATATGACACGCTATTGCCTGCGGCTCCGCCCGAATATATGTCGGTCATTGTGACAAAAAGTAGCCTATGTCCTTCTCTAAAGTCTAATGTATCCTTATTCACAAATTAATCCAAATCAATTCAGTGCTGCAGCCGTGAAAGCGTAACAGACAGACAGAGATACTTTCTAGTTTACAATATTAGTATAGATTTCAATTTGGGTCTCGTGTCATTACAAAGGGTATTGACTGTTTTCTGCAATCTAAAGGGCTGACACCAATTAAAACTCATAATTATTACCACGTGGTAGGACGTATTCACGTACCCGTATGTCAGTATGCAATATCAGAAAAGCTCATTAGGACCAAACAATAACTAACCAAATTATACGTAGCCAAAACCAAAAAGTAAAATATATATACTCATGTAGGTACGTGAAGAAATATTGCGCAAAATAAAACAATTTTCTCAGCTATACAAGCTTTACCCACTTCAAGAGTTACATAAATCAAAGTAATTTTAATACACACTCGGGGCCTACAACACTTACTCTAAGAGCAGAAATGGGGACAAGAAACACATTTCTTCCAACGAGAAAACTACATAGGTTTCATAATATGTAGCTTTGTGTAGTACGACCTAGAAAACCATCTACTCTGAAGCGCGCTGAGGTACATTTTTATTTTTACGTTGACTATACATGGATGATAAAAGATGTCATGGTGAGAGATTCTAATTTTAGCTGTAGGCTGTGGTATGTTTTATTTATAACTAGCGAGCCGTCCCGGTTTCACATGGGTACAACGTAGATACTAGCATGATGTTAGTGTGGAGTAATTCACTATATCTTCACATACAAATAAATAAAACTTTAGTATCTGTTTGTAATTTGAAATTAACTGCTTTTTACTATATTTTTTATAGTATATAAGTACTTACATCAAATGAACACATTTAATTTTTTTTATTATTATTAATAATAATAATAATTTATTAACCATAAAGATACAGTTTAACAATTGTGGTTTAACAAAACTAAAGCTTATGCTAACATTTGTAGGATGCCTGTGTCCGAACTAGATAGAAATATCTGTATTTCGGACATCAGTGCTCCTCTTTGAGATTAGACATTACATAGAAGCATGTTAAAACAGTTCTTCTTATCTTATGTTAGAAATTTAACGTCATTGTAATGGCAACATTTTTGATTGTCATTTTTCTTGTTTGACGTTGACAGAGAATTGTCGAGACGCTTGGAACGGTCGAGCTGGGCTTCGTTGAAAAAGTGCCGTTTAATGAAAATTTTGCTAATTGTCTTCAGATTCGGTTTTTTAGTTGGTTACCGTTATGATTGGTCTGGTTTGGACTCGCGAGTTTTAGTAGTCACGTCAACAGGCGCAATCCGCGATAGTTAAACGAGTGTATTGTAATTCGAATACCTTGGAGGCTGTACAGCACTTTAGGAGTCATGAATGTGTAACGACGCAGAGAGAATACCAAAGGGATCCCTTGGGCGCCGAGAACAAGGAATCTACACATCTTCAGTAAGTGCTTGATTACATTAGTTTAGAATAAGAACACGGTGAAAACGCCGTCAGTTCAATGCTCTCTCCAGTGACATAGTTAGCGATTGAATGACTTATTCATGGGCCCTAAGACATTGCAAATTTCACAAGGTGATCGCTGCATTGGCGAGAGAATTAAACATCTTATCTTATCTAAAAAAGACAACTCCCGCACTAGGAATAAATCCTGTGTCGCGGGGGACTTTACAAACATACATGAAACGGACACAAATAACACCCAGACTCAGAACAACAATTTGTGGATCACACAAAGTGTTGTCCTACGTGGGATTTGAACCCACGACACTTGGCTAAGTAGGAAACGGCGTGGTGACCGTTAAACCACTAGGCCAAACGTGCAGTCGACTCACTCTAATCATTTTGACTTTAGTGTAGTTAACAAACTAAATATAGAAAATAATAAAAGAAAATAGTGTGAAATCTGTGTGTAGTGTATAAGTTGGTGTATGTGTATGTCAGTGTGAGTGAAAGTGAGTGCATGTGACGTGCAAGACTACCGTGCGTGTGTGTCTAATTTCTTATTTTAGAATACAAAGTAGGTTTTCGGTTTCATTGTAGTTTAATTTGTGGAGATAAGAGAATAAAGTAGATTTGCATTTTTTTTAAGTTAGGCTTTTTATGTTTAAGCTTTTATTAATTTTACTATAGAGATACGGGCCCAAGAAACAGAAATAATTATTGACATAGGCATGTGTGAAAGTTTGTGTGTTCGAAAAAGCAAGGCGATTTCGTAGTTTGGAAACCGCAGTGGAGCTATAAAAGTTTGTAATACATGAATGTTGCCTTAGTAGGGTGTTTAGAATAAATAATTGTCGAACAGTAAGGACTTCACAAGACTGATACAAATCATACGTGGGGAATAAATAGGGACGAAAAGTACATACTTTTAAGACAGCTCTCTGTGCTATTTCTAGTGGTTTTAGAGTAGTTTTAGGAGTATATATTGTATATACTGTAATTATATTGTACCTTATTGTAATACAATATTCTAGTATGGATTGACCTAGTGCCAGATATGCTTGTTTAACTAGTTTCGGGTCCGTTGCATGTCTTAAATTTATGAAAATATAAATTATTTTTCTGAGTCTAGACGAAACCAATTCAATGTGGTCTTTAAAACTTAAAATGTTGTCTATTATAACGCCAAGATATTTTATTGAATTTGTTCTGGTTATAGTCGGACAACAACTGATTCCATCGTTACAACAGTGGTGAGCAAACAAAGAATATGATGGCGAAGGTGTGTTTGAATTGCGCATTGAAAGAGCAATGTAAACTATTTAAACCATTTATTTTTACTACAACATAGTACAACATAAAATCTACAATCTAGAACAACAAAATCACGTAACAATTGCATGGTGCAGTAAAGGCAACCAGCTCAGTTTACGCTGTACTGAAGCACAGCACTGATTTTCAGCTGGCCCCTGACGCGCCAACAGTTGCGGATATAAAGAAACACACACAGACAAAACGCAACACATCAAACATAAGATGTTACTGTATTAAGTTAATTTTAAACAAAAACTATAAAATCAAATAAGCACCTACTCTAAAAGAAAGGAAAATATGACGTAAAAACAACAAAAATCAAAAAGCAAGAAACAAACAAAGCAAGAAATCAGACACATCTATACACAGGGTTTAATACTATAAGGACGGGTGCGATAGACACAAGGTTCTGCTACAGTAGTGTGTACAGTGTACAGTAGTAGTACAGTATGTAGTGTGTTTTCTCAGCGTTCAGGGTCAAGATATTACTACTTAGCCAGTGGGAGACTATATTAAAACCACGTTGGGCATACCTAAACACCTCATCCCAAGTATTCCCCGAGAAAAGTAGAACTGTGTCATCAGCATAGGAGATTATTTTGCCACCTGCAATGTCCAGTTCACAGAGGTCGTTTATATAAGCAAGAAATAGAGTTGGGCCTAATATGCTGCCTTGTGAGACTCCGTAAGTGATAGGCAAATCACTGCTAGTATATTAGTTAATTTTGACACACTGAGAACGGTTTGATAGATAAGCTTTAAGTAAGTTATGTTGCTTTTCTCTAATACCCATTCTCTCCAACTTGTTGAGGAGCAATGGCACAGAGACCGTATCAAAGGCCTTGGCCAGATCTAAAAATATGCCTATTGTCTTCTTGCCAGAACCGATATTTCCAACCACATGGTCCACTAGCTCATGGACTGCATCACCGGTTGATTTTCCAGTACGAAAACCAAACTGGTTGTGAGAGAAAAGATTCTTTGCCTCCATGTACTTCACCAATCTTTTATTAATTATGCGCTCCAGGAGCTTAGAAATGGAAGGAAGAAGTGAGATCGGCCTGTAGTTGGTGATACGGTCTTTATCATTAGACTTATGGATAGGATGAACCACCGACTTCTTTAACACTCTTGGGAACTTGCCTTCCTTAAGGCATAAATTAAGGACATGTGTGAAAATGGGTACTAGAAATTGTCGGTTTTCCTTAAGGACATTATTTGGTATACCATCCCAACCGACGGAGCACACAGTTTTTAGGTTAGCAATTAAGCTATTTACTTCCGCTTCATCAGTATCTAGCATCCCAATAGATTGCAATGACCTCGCAGAGAATCGTTTGGGATTAAATAAATGTGCTGGATTATTGCATCTTGGAGTCCTTTGAGCCAAGGACTCACCAACATTAACAAAAAAATCATTTGCTCTTTCAATCGAGTGTTCTGGGCAAGACACGTTTAATAACTCACCAGCGGGACTTTTTGCTTTTGTTGTGTTAGTGATGGTTTTATAACCTCCCAGATCTTTTTATTCTTATTGCCAGCTTTTTCTATTAAGCTTCTTTCATGAGCTCTTTTAACTTTTTAAATTAAATTATTACAGTAATTTCTGTATTTAGTGTCTGTCAGCCTCAGAATTTCATCCTGAGGAGATTGATGTACCTTTCTATGAAGTCTGTCTCTATGCCTCATACATCGTAATAAACCTGGTGTAATCCATGATTTAATTATTCTATTTCGTCTAGATATTTTAACAGTGCTGGAGTTAGCAATAATTGTCTGCATTATTAGCACTATTTGCATCCTCAGAAACAAAGACTGGATCCCAATTGATGTTAGTCAAACACATTCGAACACCCTCCTTGTTAATTTTGGTACAAGAAGTATGTGCATAAACTCTTTTTTGTTTAGTGTGAAGACATAAGAGAACTGCTTGGTGATCAGTTATAGAAGAATCGAGAATCAGAGTAAGAGCTGGTGCCTTTGTTTTTAATATTATGTGATCTTGGCATGTTTGTCATTTCTTGTGGGCAATGTGTGTGCTGGCAGAAGACCGTGATATGAATACACGTTCAAGTACTCCATGGGGCTTAGTGGGCGTAGTGATTTCTCCGTCACGAATATTAATATTAATATCACCTGCAATAGTTACATTCCTAAATGATATTAAGTCAGCAAGGATATCGTTAAGGCTCTGAACGAAGTTGTCGATTCATTTAAACTTTGCATTTTGTTTTTCGAACATAACACGAACCTCCTCCATAAAGACAGAAAGTTCGTTTTCACGCTTTCGTTTCAAGCGTCCCGCTGCTGACGGATTATCTAACGCCACACTTTCAACACTCCCCGTGTCGGTCTCCGACACAATTGGTGTCTTGGGAGGAGTGCGCTTTAGAGGCATAATTAACCGTTCACGAAGTTTGTTTTGAAGTACCAGGAGAGAAGCAGGTCGCAGCAGGCGTATGTGTGTTTGCAGTATTGGAGGGTGGCTGCTTACTTACTTTAATCTTTCTTTTTTTACTCGGTGCATAATAATTTTATGAAATAAATGTTTATAAATTTTAATTAGTGCGGAGTTTTAAGAGCACACCAACAAATTTATTGGTTGTTTGTTGTAATCTCTGGGATGACTGAACCGATTTTTACGAGACTTTTACTGGCAAATAGCTGATATTATACTGAGTAACTTAGGACACTTTTTTAGACAAGCTGCAGCCAGTGCTGTTATTCGTAGTTTTTGATGTAAAGGTACAACAACAACCGCAAGTAATACGGCGGGGAGCGGCTAGTTCACTATATCTTTATTATATATCTATACTAAAAACTGCACAAAATTTTAAATCTTTATAGTCTGAATATGCATCAATGTAAAACTATAATATCAGAATGGCTCTTGAGGAAATCATACAGGGAGACGGAAGAACTTCTTATTGTCATACAGTGATACAAGAAGGCACATGTATACATACACACTCTCACACACACACACACATGTACAGACACCCGCACACGCTATTTTTATTTGATTTCTTAAATGTTGTTTATTATTATTATTTTCTAAAAATCATTGTATTTTCTTGTGCAACAATATTGTAACTATGTTAGTAATATTTTGAAACAACTAGTTGTGGTCCGAGTGGGGACCTGGTGTCCTGTCGTTAAGACCTACTTCAGGCACCAGCGATCCACAACCGAAATTGTGAAAATTTAATGCTACTATGTAATTTCATTTTATTGTATTGTATTTCAGTTTTGGTGAACAAATAAATCATATTATTATTATTATTCTCTTTATTAAACTTATTAAATAACATATTATTTACATTTTTAAATATACATATAAAAACAAATACATTTAAAAATATAAAAAATAGTAGACCACCGACTTCGGGTACAGGGACCAAGAAACCAGTGGTTAGGGCTCCAGAGACAGGAACCTCCTCACTATACGTGCCGTTTCAAGGAGGACTGCCTTCTGCATCAGACCCTTGATCCAGCCCCCTAACGTGAGCCTCTTAAGATGTTGGTCGAGGCTCTTGGCTATCAATCCGTGAGCAAATACGACTATCGGAACAATGATCACCGAATCCACATTCCACATATCGACAATCTCGTGAGATAAATACAAATATTTTATTTCTTTTTCTTTTTCGACTTTCACGAGATTCTCGTCATAAGGAACGGCGATATCGATAATCATTGCGCGGCGCTCTAATCGATCTATCACCACAATATCAGGCTTATTGGCAACAATAGTTCTGTCCGTGATAATAGATCGATCCCAATATAACGTAGCACGACCATTCTCGAGAACTGGGTCGGGCACATACCTGTGATATGGCACCTCTCAACTCACAAGTTTGTATTTCAGGGCAAGTTGCTGATGTACGATCCTGGCTACTTGGTTGTGCCTGTGCAAATATTCGCCGTTAGCAATCCGAGAACAACCAGAAATAATATGCCTGATAGATTCTCCAGGACGGTGACATGCCCGACAGACGTCGACCGTACCATCCTTCAGGATATACTTCCGATAGTTATTCGTCATGATAACTTCAACAACAACACGTTAAATGTGTATCGTAATAATAATCCTTATCCAAATAAAGCATTATGTTATCAAGGGTATTTATGTAGAAGTAAAATACTTTTTGTTTCATCCCATTTGGACATTTCGTTTAGAAGTTATCACGAGTATAAGACGCTAAGAGTTGGTACCTAATAAATGAGTTATTTGCCAAAGAGTTTTTATCAACATAATACCTAATATTAATCTTTATACAAATAAATGTGTTGTTGATTATGAGTATTGGATCTTAGAAGAGTATAATAAATACACTATACTAATATATAGAGCTGAAGAGTTTGTTTGTTTGTTTGAACGCGCTAATCTCAGGAACTACTGGTCCACTTTGAAAAATTCTTTCAGTGTTAGATAGCCCAATTATCGAGGAAGGCTATAGGCTATATATCATAACGCTAAGACCAATAAGAACGGCACATCAATGAAGAATGTTACAAAAATGGGGGAAAATTATCACGCTACGGGCAATAGGAGACGTAAACGACGTTGCGTGGGTCGGCTAGTTATTAATATGATTAAACTTCACTACCGAATACCTTAATATACAATATTTATAGGCACATGGGATAGATTTACAATACGATGCGACATTTTAAATATAATATTCTGTATAAAGCCATTTTCATTTCCATTTTTTTTATGGAATAGGGGGTCTAACGAACAGATGTATCGCCTGATGGTAAGCGGTTACCGCCGCCCATGGACACCTGAAACACCAGAGGCGTCACAAGTTCGTTGCCGGCCTTTGGGGATGGAGGCGGGGGATAGAGGAGATAGGGGGTATGGGCCTCCGGTATCCTCACTCACTCGGTGAAACATAGCGCAAGCACTATTTTACACCGGTTTTCTGTGAGGCCGTGGTATCACTCCGGTCGAGTCAGCCCATTCATGCCGAAGCGTGGCTCTCCCACGTGGCACATTAGGTACAAAAGGTCAGCACCCCTATTCATCCCGTGGATATATAAGAGCCGACAAAGGGAGGGATTTATGCAAGACAATAGTACTGGAAAGAGAAGGAAATCTTGAAAGAAACCTTATTCCAACCGATCTGACAAGCCCGTCATAGTAGGCAAAAACGTCCTTGCTAAGGAGAAGCCTATGTTGCGTAATGATCTGTTAAGGGTTGTTGATGAAATGCACAACGTATCTAACAGGCATTTCATAGGATAAGGAATACAACTTGTTTAAAATAGATGTATTAATAACCTATTTTTTTTGTAGTGGTGAAACTAAATAAAACTGAAAATAAAAGGTAGTAGATCCACACTGATTTCAGCACGAACGGGTCGGCTCTACCGATGTGGTACTACCCTCACACAGAAGATCAACGTAAAATGACAGCATTCGTGCTGTCGTGTTTCGTTGGTGAGTGCGAGACGGAGGCCCAATGATGCAGAAGCATCACTAGGCCGCCATAGTGTGGGTTACCATGCTGCATTGTTGCATTGTGTGCATTCACAATAAGTATGGTGACCACCACTCTTAGATTCTGCTTATGCTTTCCATCAGGCAGAGTAGAGTCATTTTTATACTATGTGGCATAACATTTCATTATTGCATAATTTCAATTTTCTTTTTAAGTTATAAACACTGTTAAAAACTTCATGTAAACTACAAAAATAAAACAAATTTATTTTGAACGGTAAGCTTATAGCGTACATAAGTCTAAAATATATATACAAGAGTAAAGCTGGAGATAAAATGATATTTCTTGATAATAATGTCTTTATTTTATAAAGAATAAAAATAGATACAGATACAAAAGTATTTTAAAAGGAAAGATCAAAGACCTTTTCCACCGCAAAGCCTAGTGTATTGATAGCCTCAGGACTTTTCCACACGTATGAAAAAACAACTTCTGGCTTTACACATATTTATATTAGTAATTTGAATGAACAAAAATTATAGTTTTTGGTATATTTTTTGTATTTGATAATTCTCACTTTATGTGAATCAGAAATATTACATGTAAGAAACATTTTTGACCTTTATCAGAATGAAAAGGTACGTTTATTTCAGACGTAATATCGGCTTAGTTTCTTTTAATGGCAATTATAAATCAATTTAGACACACATTTTATAGCTTTCTCTTGCTTTCAAATCAGAAATGTCAAGTATATCAATTATATAATGAAATCAAGAAAATTATATTCGTAAAGTATAATTTAATTTATTTACACACAATTCTAATATTTTCTCTTCGTTTATGTATTTGTTTTATATTTTCAATCTATAGATACTTATATTTTAAAGCTGAAGAGTTTGTTTGTTTGAAAGCGCTAATCTCAGGAACCGCTGGTCAGATTTGAAAAATTCTTTCAGTGTTGGAGAGTACATTTACTAAGAAAGGCTATAGGCCACATATCATCACGCTACGACCAATAGGAGCGGAGCACCAATGAAAAATGTTTCGATAACGGGGGAAAATTATCACGCTACGGTCATTAAGAGACGCAAACGAAGTTGCGTGGGTCGGCTAGTATAAAATAATATAAAAATTGAACAAATAAAATAGTAGGTATATCTATTCTTCTAAGTTTGTTTAGTCATCAAACTAGCTGTTTGATAACCTGTACCTTTATAACTTTCTAGAAAAAAAATTAAAACGTATCAAAATTGTTTACCGACAACTACTATAGTATTATATCGTGAATAGAAGCGCGAGATATAGAGCGAGTTGTCACCGAGCTTCAAAAACCTAATCTTTCAGAACGAAATTCTGTGATAGCGCTCTTAAAGAGTGACTGGGTTACTTTACCAAAATTTTGGAAATTTCTTTACCAACATTTTGGGAATTTCTATTCCTATTAAAAGTATAGACTGCTTTCTTCAAAATGTCCAAAGTTTGATGCGACCCAAAAATCTCATTTCCTTTGAGGTACCACCTTTAAATGTTGGTCCACACTGCTAAATGGGTGTGAGACTTGGGTCCTAAGGAAAGACATCTGTTACCGACTACAAGCCTTCGAGATGTGGTTATTACGGAAGACAAGAAGAAGATCCAAATACCGTGGAATAGTTTTACATCCAACGTCAAAGTGCTGAAGTGAGCCAAGTACAAGAGGGAACTGATGGCTAATATAGCGAAGAGGAAAGTGGCCTTCTTTGGATGCATACAAGGGGCTCTCAACATGAATTCCTCAGGCTTCTTTTAGACGGAAAAATATCGACACCAGGTCAACCACGAAAGAAGTGGATAGATGATATCACGGCCTGGATTGCACTAAAGTATCACCAATTAAAAGAAACCGCTCATGATCGGCGAGGGATACAGTTTGCTGACCTTCAAACTTCATTTCGAAGATGGCCACCCCATGATGATTATGATTAAAAGTATTCCTATGCTCTATATAGGAACAGAAATCATATAAAATACACATATAATATTAGTTTACTTTGACTTTGCTGATAATTGTCTCGTTGCCTTTTCTGTTTTTAACTAGAGTTAAAAATACTTTATTTCTGTATCCAGTAAATTCAGAACATGAAATTAAGTAGTAATTTTTTTCGCAATAATTTAAGAGAAACATGCTACACTCAAGTGTTTCAAAGTAAATATTTTTTCATACACGTAGGTATTATTGATGACTATAAGTTGTCATGCTGACGTCCTGAGCCAGCTGGTCATAGTTTTGTGGGGCTGGCTCTCGATAAGAAATAAACACTATTACATAACTTATGTTTATAACTATGTATAATATGTATGTATTTACAAAACAAAAAATTATATTTGTATCAGTTGTCTAGTACCCATAACACAAGCTCTGCTTAGCATGGGACTAGATGGCGATGTGCGTTAGATGTCCGAAAATATACAACACAAAACTTAGAAACGTCTCTTTGAGTTGTGTGATCAATGATGCGCTGCAATTCGTTTAATTGAATCTAGAATAGTCTTGCGTAAGCCCACTTAAGAGCGCACTATTAATAAGTTCTACTGAATATTGATCCGAATGTATATTTTAACACCACATAACTCAACAGTAGCGACAAAGATTTCGAAATTATGATTAATTAATTCCGTTCACCCGTATCGAAGTGCGTCACGGTAGAGATAAGAAAAGAAGTTGAACTTGTAACAAAAATGAATGTTATATACAACTTTTTATGATTAATAGTGTGTTGAAAAATATAGAATTCATTAATCAGTTAAAATATTTCATCGGCTTATTAAAATAATTACAATGAAATAAATAATACATTCATTCCCACTTGGGAATCAAGTTATGCGAAGATTTCATTCACAGTTATGTGTCTTTTTATTACTCTACGACTATTTTATACACATCGTAATGTGCTAAACATTAGAATTTTATATCTTTTCATTTCTAGCGAGACACTAAAACGCAAATTAAAAAAAAAAACATCTTTTATAACAAGAAAAAAACCGTTAAATCACTGACGATTATATTTATTTGAATACTTGCTTTTGTCCGCGGCTCCGTCCGCTTTTACGTCGATTAATGCGGTAAAGAGTAGTCTCTGCCCAAAATTCAAATAATCTACATGTCGAATGTTATTTAATCGGTGCAGCGGTTTAACCGTGATAGCGTAACACACAAACAGACAGAAAGAGAGTTCTTTTCGAATTTAAAATGTTAGTATGAATACATTTATACATTCCTAATTAGTATAAATCTTCTTAATATATATAAATCTCGTGTCACAATGTTTGTCCTCAATGGACTCCTAAACCACTTAACCGATTATAATAAAATTTGCACACCATGTGCAGTTCGATCCAACTTGAGAGATAGGATAGTTTAAATCTCAAATCATAGTCGCAATTTTAATTTATTGTTAATTATTGTATATAAATATGGCGGTACGAAGTTCGCCGGGTCAGCTAGTATATTATAATATTAACTATTAAAAATAAAACGCTGTATCAATTCAGGTTAAACATTATCATAAACAAAAATATATTTAAAAGTTTTTATTAAAATGTCGTTCTTCTGCCATTTATCTATCTTGTAACAGCTTCTAAAATGTATCCAATTATATCCGTGATCACTAAAGGTTAATAATTTATCGGCCTGTTTTATCTTGGGCCTCTGCAGTACGACTAAGTATATTTAATATTAGCTTCATCAGTGAAGTGCCTTTAAATAAACAGAATAGATAGTGAACATTCTTATTTCGTTTATCTCTAATTAAGAATTATGATTGGCCTCAAATTTAACGACCTACATTTAATTGTTACCTTAATGTTACAATTACTAAGCACCATCTAGTTGGTCGATATTTACGTCTATCACAACCATGCTGAAAAGTTTAGGCAATAAGAGTAAATATACAAATACTAAAAGCTATTTAGCTCTAGTTTCTTAAAAAATGAACATAAGGACAATTAAAATATTCACATTTCGTTATCAGAATCAGCTCAAATTTGAAACAGTTCGTGGAATTCCCCAATGATGAATTCCCCGGCAATGGGTGATAGATATTCCTGGAGTTTATACGTTGATTTGATCAAATTTTATTGACAAAACTGCGTTCCAAAGGCAATAAGAAAGAAGCAAGGTAGTAGAACCACGCTAATTTCAGCACGAACGGGCCGGCTCGACCGGGGTGGTACTACCCTCGCACAGAAGAACAACGTAAAATGACAGAGATCGTGATTTCGTGTTTCGTTGGTGAGTGCGAAACCGTAGGCCCAACGATGCAAAAATATCACAAGGCCGCCATGGTGTGGGTCACCATGCTGCATTGTTGCATTGTCTGTATTCGCAATGAGTATGGTGACCACCGCTCTTGGATTCAGCTTATACTTTCTATCAGGCAGACATTTTGACGGCCCCATACATAAAAAAAGAGAGAAAGAAAAAAATAAACGCAAGAAAATCTATATGGTAATTAATCTTAAGACTACAATACAGTACTACTACAAATCAAGGCTAGACTAATATTACGGTTTCACTCCAACAGTAAACAGCATTAATAAATAAAAGAACTTGCAATTTGTGTAGAGTAATGTAAACGGAACGGTAATAAGGCGTACTTTATTCAAGACTCGATGCTACGCTCATTCGTAGTGAAGCCAACCGATAGTTTATAGAATTCATATATAAGTTGGCTATGAAACAGGTTTAGAATCAAAACGTACCAAGTAACATTTACAGTTAATGTAAAATAGATCCTTCGGGTATTCTTTTATGATTCTATGAATTTATTTATAGACTTTGTGTAGTGGTGAAAATAGTCGATACAAAATAAACTACATATTTATTTCGCTCTCTTGAGATTGAAATATATCTAGAGTATAGAATAATGTGGATTTCTGAGTGTCAAGCATGCTCGTGTCTGTTATAATATATATTATGTGAGTGAGAGAGTGAGAATTACAGAAAAGAAAATTCATTTGCTTTCACCTTATTGCCATTTCAGAAAATATAATTTTAAATATAGTTTCAAATGGTTATAAAAAGTAGATATTTAGTTTATGTTAACGAGCTTATCTCGCCAACAAGCTGTGTGGCTGGGCGAAGAATTTGATTATGTTTATTTAAAAAAATAATGAATAAATGTTTAAAAAAAAATATATATCTTAGGAAAGAAAAACACTTGGGTGCAAAGACGCGGTTAGGTAAGGGACCTCCCTGATGCTTGATATTATAGACACGAATATGTTTTAAACAAGGACTTTGCTACACTGTTCTAAACTAAAAACTTGTAAAGCACAGGAATGCCTTTTGAATGAAAAATCATATTTTTAATAAATTCAACAACTAAATTTTACTGATCAAATAAGAGTTTGATTCGGAAAATGAATCCTTTACCTTCTCAATATTGAGGAAATTGATTTAATAATATCGACAGGTACTATCAGAGAAGCCTTTGAAAATAAAACAATGCGAATAAACAACAATAACGGTTCAGATATAACTGAAACAGATATGAACCGGAAAATAAGCAAAGTACGCTTCACATAACATAACAAGGTAGTAAACATGGGACATTACTCCAAAGCCCATTTCATTCAATCGGTTGAATGATCAATAATTGCATACCATTATTCTGAAATAACAAATATGTACATTATTATTTGAATTAACTTTGAAAAGCTGGAGTCTTTAATAATGATACTAAACACTTCTACATAAAATTCTATATCTAATACAAGGAGAAGTAAAAAGTAGTCGAATGTAGGTAGCACATTGTTGGCATTTTCTTCTTCTACGTGTAGTTATGGAATGGAAAGTAATATTGCGAAATTTTATTACATTGTCGAAATTAAAGAAGATTAAAAAAAAATAGATAAAAACCTAAGGCCTAAGTGATGGGAGGCTATTAATTTGTAGAAAGAAAAACATACAAATATTCATGTTATTTGGTGAATAAAAACATCGTGTGTATTTTGCGATTTGATGGAGCATAGGTAAAAAAATATCTTGCTGATTGATAAACCTCTATAATGCGTTGTTGGTCTGCCGATTAGCTTAAGCGATTGCCCATTTAAGTAAGTACCTTCAACTGGTTCAACTTTCGAATTCAGTTCACCCTCACGATTGCGGAGATCCGATGCCAGTCGTTTTATGGAAAAACTGATATTCAGGTAAAATCGGTTGAACTAGTAGCCGACCCCATCTAGTCTTGGGAGCAATAAAGCCTAGGAAGATGATGACGGATAAATTTATAATTCATGACCGTGACGGCAGAAAGCGAAAACGTAACGTAGTAGGTACAAAGGTATGTATGTTCGTGTTGAAACCCGTAAATTACCGATATGTTCATAAAAGCATAAATTCGTTTAAACTACCTATCTAAATGAATACCGGATTGAGTTAAGGAGATTATTTGCTGTAATACCTGTATTGGATGATCGGAAAATGTAGAGACGAAGATTAATTGGGCTTTTATTAACTATTTTGTATGGAGGGATTATCCATAACTAGTTTTTGAAGCCCCTGATATAAAGATCAACATAAATATATGAAAGGGAAATTAATGTTACAGGGCAAGGTTCGTAGAGGACATTTGTAAATGTAAGATAAGTTGATATTATACCTATGTATTGGGATTTTATTTAATGTAATAAAGTATTATTTCACGATCCTATAGAAAGTCATCTCGATACTTCCTAGAAATTCCATAGCAGGTATCCTTATTCCATTCTTGCTATAAAGTAATGGACATGGAGTTAATGAGTCGAAAGCTGGTCCTTTTACTAACTCGGACGCTGCTTACAGATCCATTTATTCCAGACTATTTAGAAACAATGTATGTCTAATTAAATGTAAATACTGAGATTAAAATAAACCGTTTTTGTATAGTTTTGGACCATTAATGCGGAACATGTGGTGTGATTAGGCCCATTGTGTTGATGAAGAATGCGGTTCGAGAATCTATTTCCAAGATAGACGATTATTCAAAGTTTCACCTGTCCGTGTTTGCAGTACCTTATTTAATTTTACATATATCTACTAAGTTTTAATACGTGAGCATACCACAGACAGTAGCTAGTGTGATTTAATCATTAAGTTTTTAGTCAAGAAATAAAATAAGTATAAATATTAGTGTCTGCTATAAAATCAGGTTCGTTATAGGACGGCTATTAAATTCCAGAGTGCTGTATGCTAACAAAGCATCTCTCAATTGGTGCATCGGGATGAATGCACAATAACTCGAATGTGGGTCGCAGTCACAACGCAATGCGATAAGATAGATTTTATTTTGATGCGGCATTATATTGTATCCCTTATTAAAGTTATGGAATATAGCGAACTAAATTTTCACTAAATAGAAGTGATTCAATAAAACTGACATGGTTTTAGGTCGCCCGGTCGTAGTCAGGAGCTTATCGATTTGATTCATATTTTGTATATAGATATTCATCATCAACAACCTTTAACAGTCCACTGCTAGACTTAAGTCTCTCCTGAGCAAGGAGTATAATATACTTTAATACTCGTTGGTCTCGCGGTTGGCGTGTGCGACTGTTGATCATGAGGTGTCGGGTTCGATTCAACTCAATATGGTTTGGCCATGGAACAAACCATATTCACGTAAAGAAACAACAAGTTTTTTAAGTATAACAATAAATATTTTTACGGGAATTAACGCGATCACTTATTAAAAGGTATGGTCTAAGATACGTAGAGAAACGACCTTCACCCATCTGTTTAATGGATGAAAAGTATTTTATATCAAATTTAATATATAAAATAACATATCACGGGTGGGTTGGCTAAAAAATTCCTGGCCAAACTATTTATTAATTAACAAATAAAATGTGACTTTTTTTTACACAGTGTTTAACGAATATATTTAATACCAACTGACAGTATAAAGCCTATAGAACATATAAACCTTGGGTTGTCTATTTGTTTCCTGGCATAGCTACTGGTTGGCAGGTATAAACAGGTATGTCGATATTAGTTATTTTCACCCATTTGTTTAATAAATAAATTTTGTATCAAAATAAGCGCTGTTTAATTGCGAATACGATGATATAGGGTTGTCTGCCAAAAACCTGGCCGTAATAACGGTTGTCGAGTTTTGAAAGTGAAATTTTGATGCGAATGGAAACTTGCGACGAAGAGGTCATCGTGTATAGCGATACACTAGTAAGGTATGTGATATTAGTTATTTTCACCCATTTGATGATTAAATGAATTTTATATATATTTAATAATTAAGCAGTGTTTAGTTTATAAAATAAACACTGCTTTATTGCGAATACGATGATATAGGGTTGTCCGCAAATATCTGGCGTGAATAACGGTTATCGAGTTTTGAAAAGTTTTTTTTATAAAATAATTATTAAATAGTATTATATGTGGCATTACAGTATATAATTAAGACAACTCTCGCTCTATGAACATACATTCTGTGTCGCGGGGGACTTTACAAACATACATTAAATGGACACAAAAAACACTCAGAACAACAATTTGCAAATCACACAAAGTGATGTCCCATGTGGATTTGAACCCACAACACTTGGCGTAGTAGAGAGGGGCGTGGTGACCGCTTAAACTACTAGGCCAACCGTACAGTCAAATTTAAATTATTCACCTTGTTAATTTTTGTTTGCTTTCTTGAAAAACAAAAAAAGATATCACTTTTCAAAACTCGACAACCGTTATTTAAGCCAGATTTTTTGCAAACAACCTTATATCATCGTATTCGCAATGAAAGAGCGCTTATTTTGATATAAAACTTATTTATTAAACAAATGGGTGCAATTAACTAATATCGACATACCTGTTTATACGTGCCAACCAGTAGCTATGCCAGGAAACCAATAGACAACCCAAGGTTTGTATGTTGTATAGGCTTTATACTTTCGGTTGGTATTAAGTTTATTCGTTAAACTCATGGGTGCACTGTTTAATAAAAAGTCATTTTTTAATTTTTGATTAATAACGGTTATTGTAACTAAACCATGATAGTTAGATATATGCTCTCGCGGACTTTTTGTAGATCTTAATGAGACCTACAAACTCGTAATACATTATATTGTTCTATTGTCAATAGTTATTGCAGCGCACGCAAAAATAGGTTTTCAATTTCACACCTTGGGTTACGAAATAGCAATTTTCTTACGGATCCCTAATTTAAAAAAAAATAAATTATAGCCTTATAGCCTTCCTCGATAAATGGACTATCCAACACTGAAAGATTTTTTTCAAATCGGACCAGTAGTTCCTGAGATTAGCGCGTTCAAACAAACAAACAAACACTGCAGCTTTACAATATTAGTATAGATATTATAGATTATAGATTAGTGTGACGGTCTTGTATATTGGTTGTCAAGACGCCCGGCGGGCGTAGGTAACTCGCAGGCGTGTGGAAACTTTAAATGACATTTTTATTTATATCTAATCAACAGCTTAAAAAATAAATTTATAACTTCTAGCTTATATTGACGATACTTCTCTAGAGATTTTGAATTTTACAAATTAATTTGGCTTATTTATTTCTATTAATACAATGAACATACAAATCAGATTAACGAATATCTTTTTAATGAGTGTGACAGCCTTGTTTATTGGTTGTCAAGACGCCCGGCGTACGTAACGCGCATGCGTGTGTGAACCTCCAGACTTCTATACAAACTTTCATCCCCTTTTAAATCCCTTAAAACCATTTTTTCTCATTAAAAAGTAGCCTATGTCCTTTCTCAGGCTCTACACTATCTGTGTACCAAATTTCATTGAAATCGGTGCAGCGGTTTGGCCGTGAAAGCACGACAGACAGACAGACAGAGTTACTTTCGCATTTATTATATAAGTAAGGATTTGAATCTAAAGATTAATAAAGATAAATAAATATACAAACAAAAATTGAGTTGAAGATTCAACGACAAGTCGACATTCAGAGATCACATCGTTTATCCAAGTCAAATCAAATATGAATGACATCTTGAATTATTTTCGTTCCTTTGATACTTTCGAAGAATCAAACCATCGGAAGAATTTGTGAAATATTGTTAAGAATAAATTTATGTAGCTACTCATTTTTAGGGATCCGTGCCAAAGGAAGGAACCCTTATAGATTCGTCATGTCTGTCTGTATGTCTGTCTGTCCGTCTGTCCGTCCGTATGTCACAGCCACTTTTTTCCGAAACTAAAAGACCTATAATGTTGAAACTTGGTAAGTAGATGTATTCTGTGAACCGCATTAAGATTTTCACACAAAAATAAGAAAAAACAACAAATTTTGGGGGTCCCCATACATAGAACTGAAACTCAAATTTTTTTTTTTATCATACCCATGCGTGTGGGGATCCCATGTGGATAGGTCTTTAAAAATGATATTGAGGTTTCTAATATCATTTTTTTCTGAACTGAATAGATTGCGCGAGAGACACTTCCAAAGTGGTAAAATGTGTGTCCCCCCCCCTGTAACTTCTAAAATAAGAGCATGATAAATCTAAAAAAAATATATAATGTACATTACCATGCAAACTTCCACTTAAAATTGGTTTGAACGAAATCTAGTAAGTAGTTTTTTTTTAATACGTCATAAATGGTAAACCGCAAAAAAAAAACACTATTATTAAAACATCGATCAAAGTTACAACGAACTACAAGAACGTTTATATTATGTTACTTGCTGCTTCGGAACCCTTCATGGGCGAGTCCGACTCGCACTTGGCCGCTTTTTTTCTTTTAAGTAACTCACAGTGCTCAGACAGCCTGTTATCATGCTAATATTACATTACTTACACCTTCAAACAAAAGACAGGCTACTAAAGCTAGACTAAAACCATCCTGAATAATCAATATCTAGACCTTTGTTTATCCACGTTTTGTTATGAGATGCCTGACGTATTTCACTTAAGACTTATCCGTCGAATTAAAACGTGAAAAGTAATCAATCCAAAGACGATAGTCTTCAATGAGGGCGTCCTACTCGTAATGACATACGGAGCTGAAACGTAGACACTTACGGTACGGTTGATCCACAAGTTCAAAGTAGCTCAGCGTGCTACAGAGGGGGCTATGCTCGGCGTTTCTCTAAGGGACCGTATCAGAAACAAGAGTTGGCTGCGAGAAGCCAAGGATCGAACTAAGTGGATAATATGGATAATATGGATGGATGGATTCTTATGTTTCGAATATACTATACTTACAACTTAGAAAAAACTAAAAACTAAAACATTATCTAATTTATACTCTCGATTGTCGGCACTTGATGGAACTTGTTGCAATACATTCTAGAATCAAACTCACTTGTACTTATTCCACTATTTTAATTTCACTTTACACCTGACCGGTTTCGCCGTTAATGCCATAAGGCGAAACCGGTCAGGTGTAAAGTGAAATTAAAATAGTGGAATAAGTACAAGTGAGTTTGATTCTAGAATGTATTAAAACATTATCCTAAACCTAAACTAACCTAACCTAAACTAAAACATAAAACATATCCCATTGAAAATTTTGTGTAGTGTTTGTTTCAAGTAACATTTTTAATATGTAAGTCTATCAAGTTCATAAACCTCAATGGTGAAGCTAAGTCTCAGAAAACTCCTGGAAGATTATTGCTTCTTCCAATATTATTCTACTTTTAAAGTATCATTATAGTACAGGTTCCTTGCTTCTTCGACCGTTTTAGATCTTTTCCAGTAGTATAAACATGGTTTAATCTGACCATTATAGTAAAATATACCTGAAACAAGATTTTTTCTTTGATTAAACAGTTACATGACATGAATATGCAGTCCAATTATGGAAATAGGCCCCTCCAATCGAACGTCACTTAGTTTGATTATTGGCCAGTTGATTTTTACACGAAACAAACAAGACATAATACAATTCCAGGAATCATCATCATCATCGTTCACATGGAAATTGACAGAAACAGTGTTAAATGAAACATTGCAAAGTTTTCACACAGAGTCATCAATTGGTCTAAAATATTTCTAATTCCTGCTAAATATCCTTACAAAACAATCATTAAATACTGTCACTAAATATCGAAAGTGTTTGATAAAACGTTCATCAGTATCGCGACTCAGATTAATTGCTTTGCAATGAAGGATGATATCACGTTGTTCCATTTCTATTTAGTCTACATACAGATGATAGACGTTGGCCGCATTTCAAACTTGCTCTCTGTCGATAGTTTACCCTTCGTTAGTCATCTATTGATATGTTTGTACTAGAGCTCTCACATACAAATCGCATTCAGCTTTATCTCTAACTAGCTTTTACACTCGGCTTCGCTCATGCAGACTTTCATCCCCTGATTTACCCCCTTAGGGGTGGAATTTCGAAAATTCCTTTCTTAGTGCTCACTTACGTTATACAAAAAACCTACATGCAAAATTTCAGGATTCTAGCTTCAGCGGTTTGGGCTGTGCTTTGATCTCTGTGTATGTCAGTCAGTCAGTCACCTTACTCTTTTATATATATAGATTTTACTATTAGTATTATTTAAAGCAGTGTCAGATGTAGTCAAATGTATGTGATTACAACTTGTATATTTATGTGACACTATAATATTTCCTTTCAAACTTATCTCTTCACCCGGATTTTGGTAACTTCGGGATTAATGCGTATTTTTTTTCTATCATTGTTAATGAAAATTGGTAGAATGCTGATAATATCAAGCTTTTAAAAAAAAATGTACAGCAAAGACCATTTTACCTTGATTGTAAAAAAATATTATTTATGGAATGGAAGTGAAAAACTTAAATCTTTGGAATTTAAATTTTGATCATGTAGAAGTCCAAAGTCAACAAGCAGTAAGTACTGCTTTTCCAAAACTAGAAGTAGTAGTAGAAGTACGAAGGATTATTACCTAATATTCAAAACTAAGTTTTAGTAATACTTCCTGCTAATATTATAAATATGAAAATTTGTGAGGATTTCAGGCAAAAACGGCTAAACGAAGATGGATGAAATCTAGTACAAAGACAGATTGTAGTCGTAAATTACACAGAAACTACTTTTTATTGCGAACGTTGTAGTATTACCGTGGGATGAGCAAGGTACGGCAACAACTACGGGTAAAACCGAGAGACGCAGCTAGTTAAAATATGTGATTACCAACGTACCTTTGGCTTTTTGTAGTTGATCAAAAGCATATCGCCTGGCTATTGGGCGTCGTATTTTACAATTCTTAAAAACTATCTCACAGGGGCTATCGAAACTTTGCAGGCCAGTTTCATTATTGTATGCGCATACTCTCAGTTCTTCTGGTTTACTGTAAGTGAGCAAAGTAATTACCTCAGTTTAGTTTTATAATAAAACTAGCTGACCCAAGCAACCTCGTTTGCGTTTCCTATTGCCCGTAGCATGATAATTTTCCCCCGTTTTTCAAACATTTTTCATTGGTGCTCCACTCCTAATGGTCGTAGCGTGATGATATATAGCCTATAGCCTTCCTCGATAAATGTACTATCCAACACTGAAAGAATTTTTCGAATCGGACCAGCAGTTCTTGAGATTAGCGCGTTCAAACAAAGAAACAAACAAACTCTTTAGCTTTAAATAATAGTATAGATAATGGAAAATTGTTCTATGTCCAGCACTGACTGACTGATGGACTGATGATGAATGGAAAATTATATAGTTTAAGTGTACAAGTATATTCAATAAAATGAAATGTTGGCACAGAATAAAAGTCGTGGCTAAATGTTAACTGAGTTAGTTAACACATTGCAAAGTTAAGCAACTCTAGCCAGGTCAGTATATGGATGGGTTTGGGGGATTATTCTTAGCACATTGATAGCCCCTATGCCTTACAGAATACGTCGAACCGATGATGCCGGTTTCCGTACTAACATCTGCGGCAATCGTTAGTTGGATAAATAAAACCCTAAAATACGAAAACATTCTTCGGTATTGCCTAGTACTTGGGTTGTGGAGGACTGATAGCATTTGCCAACGTAAAAAATCGGAGTCTAGCTACATCGTAATAGACTCCAACCTAACCTAGTTTAAAAAAAAAAGGCTCAGAAGATATAGATTTGATTCTTCTGAATAAAAACTTGCAATCTTTTGTTTGCTTATTTTTTACCAGCAGGAACGTATATTAAATTGAATCACATGAGTTTAAAATGAGCAAACTTTACACACATAAAGTCACGGATATAAGGGTGAAAGTGAAAATATTCTCGCTTTTAAAATGAATTTCCTAAGAGTGAATTTATGATGCATAGTATGATGTTGCACGTGTTAAATGTAGTCAAACAGTTTCATTTCATGAAAGCTTAATGTAAAGGTTACGTGTACAAATGGGTGTTACTGCGTTCTAGGCTTTCGCGATTTTTACAATTACACCTAGTTTTTGTTTTATATTTTACCTAAATTCATGTGAAAGTATATACGGTACCACAACAAAAAATCTAATTTAATTTTACTGAACTTTTACTGGCAGATAGCTGATTATATAAGGAGTTGACTACCCTTTTTGAGACAAGCTACACGCCGCGGCGTTACACGTTGTACCTTTACTACCTTTACCACTGAAAATATTAAACGAATGACTTTGACAGTTCACGTATTTGCTATGTGCAAAGTGGGTGGTGGGGACCGATGGGAATCAATTGCAGCGCGCAATGTTTCAGAGATGTGAAGTAATTCTGGACTGTCATGTGTCAAACTGCTATATTTTCATAGAATTCTTTATAGCATTTGATTTTTTTCCGTAAAAAAACAAAAAAAAACCGCGTTATGGTTTCGTGTAGAAACAATGGAAAAACAGTTCGTGCAAGTTTTATTCGTTTCTAATATCTAAATGGAAATTGGAGCGAATAAATAAATGGGTAGCTGCTGTGAAGAGAAACGAAAAGTTCAAATTAGCCTAGAATGATATTACAGAAAAATTTTTTTTGTTTTTAATACACTGCGTGCTACGATTACAAACCTTTTTATTTGTTTTAGTGCTGATCTCAAGCTCACAATAATTTTAATCACTAGGGGCGCTGTCATCTATGGCTTTCATCGCGCACACAGTGAATATGACACTAGAATTACAGACATGCGTGTGTGTGCCTACGTGTGACAGTTAACATTAATACATACCTTTTTTTTCAAAATAATGGACTGTATATTTATTACGTGCTTAAGCAAACAACTTTCTTTATGGTGACAACTACTTTCAAAGTCATGGAATCTGTTTTAAAAATACCAAATACTGTTTTCTTATGAACGATTTTCAATGCACTAACTAGATTTTTTGATCTGCTTTTGTTAATCAAATAAGAAAACAGTACATGTACACATTGAATAATAAAATCATTATACTTAAATTACCTTCTTGTATTCAGTTTTTTGATATGATCATAATAACCGTTATGTTGTAAACAGGACCCACGAATTTTTGAACAATAATTGTCAGTGGCCGATGACAGCAAAGTACTGTTTTCGAGCTTATTGGCTTGTATTTTGTTTGACTGATATAAAACTGAAAAGTTGAAGCAAAGAAATGAAAAGAGAGAAACTTACGCTTGTATGCCAGACGATTATTTTTACTTTTTGTAACCATAATTTGCTTCCTCGGTTGTCCCCTATATAGCATAACATATATTCAATATACAAGGTGCATCTCAAGTAAAGACAATTAGTTAAATCATTACTTTAAAACATCGTTCCGGACTATTCTGCCAACGAAAAAAATTAAAAAATAAACAAAATACTACTTTTCTTACAAAACTACCAATCCTCCGATCAGTGTTTGTATGTAGTCGGATTTTCAAATTCATCTGGAAACGGGGATTCTTTAGGAAAGGTATTTTTTTTTCTTTTTTTTATTCATTCAGAAAAATGAGCAGTAGTCATTTTTATGCTAATTGTCTTTTCTGAAAACTCACCTTAAATAATTATTTTTAGGGTTATTTAGTTCTCTTATAGTTTCGTCATGTCCATCCGTCCTCGGCTTACCTTCCAAATGGTTAGTGCTTTAAAAATAAAACTGGAGGGATAATGTGTATTTACCACATCAAAAAAGTACTAAAACCACGTTTTTTTTTTGGCTACCTCCCTTAATCGTTAATCGGTATTTTCTAGCAGTATACCTTTGAAGAGATGTCTATGGCAGATTTTTAATTTAATAAGTTTCGTGCAATAAATTATTTAAATAGTTGGTATCTTCTTCTAAAACGGTAAAGTTATTTGTCCTATTACATATTTTATTAAAACAATGAATTCTATACTATACCGCACAGTATAATGAAGCCCAAAGACGATCAATAATTTGCCATCATTTAACGTGCTTCACTCCCGCGATTAAAGACTGTATCAATGCAACTGATCAATTGTTGCTTAAACACTGTTATAGACTTGTAACGCAAATAAACTCTAATTAAGATTAGATTGTGCATTTAGTACCTTATATTTATACCTTAGATTATAATATGCCAATCAAATAAATTCAGTAACGTGATTTGAATTTTCTCTTTAATGAAATTAATATATACAAATTAGCGGTAGTGAAATGAACCTCATGGCTCGTCTCCCTACGGTTCATTGTTTATTGCATTCAAAATCTTCATCTTTCTAGCCTTTATTATTCCCAAGATTATTTGGGGTCGGCTACAAGTTCAACCGGTTTTACCTGAATATCAGTTCTTCAACGGAGCGACTGGCATCGGACCTCCGCAACCCTGAGAGTGAACCGAATTCGAAGATTGAACTAGTTGTCAGTATATTTGAGGGCACTGACTTCCCCATAACGATTGCCATAGATGTTCATGACAACTGGGACCGACAGCTTAACGCGCTCTTCGAGACACGGGCGGGAAACACCGCCATCTTCCATATTCCGGGCTGCTATTAAGAATTTCTTGTAAGAAAAACCCAACAGCAGTCTGACCCGGGAATCGAACCCGAGACCAACGAGGCAGGCAATATTTCCTTTAAAATCTTGAAAAGGCAATGTCGGACATCACCAGTCTAGCCACATCAGTCTCAGGTTTGCGTGAGCTACTGCTTTCTAGTTTTGTTTATGATACTAAACGGTAAACAGAAATGACTAATTTCAAGTAAATTTTTGTGAGATTATTATATTAACATGCCCTAACATCGTAGTAGTACAAACATACACAACGTCCTAAGCTGCCTTCACCGGTCTATAACATCTCTTTCAGAAGTTTTCATTACAATTCACAGTTCCTTCTCTGCTCATTACAGCACAATATATATCTATAATTATCCTCTGCTTGCTAATATTAGAATAGTATACCTTATAAATAAATAAAAAGTCTAGACAACTTCCTAATAAAACCATTTAGGTTTATTGTCATTTAAATTTTTATGGGAACCACATCCAATCACTTCACAGTTAATGGCTCGTAATGCTCATGAACATTCGTCATTAATTTACAATTCAATCACATATGGATCTTGGCAGTGTGGACATCATGAAATACAAATTTATTTTTAAATATTTTGCAGCATTCACCGTTTTATACAAATTTGGTAAGTTTGGTGCATTATTAAAATTGTTGGTATTTATGAGTCCCCTTTTACATTTTTTATAAAAAATTGTTGCCTCGATGACTATGGCAATTATCAACTTATTTTTCTTATTTTTTTTAAGAATTTTGAATAACTATATAATTTTTTTATAATAACTAAACTATTATATTTTAAAGTCTATTTGTAATATTTTATAAAACTTTATTACGTTTTCATCTGATGCAATTTACCATAATCAGAACTTATAAGAAACAGATTTTGCTATCCATCTTACGATACATTTCTGCTATAAAATTAACAGTGTTGAATATTATATTTCCAGACCACATTTACTGTGAACCATTTAGTTCGAAAAATAATTATAATATGTTGACTACGACATATGGCACTGACCGGAGCATGTTACCGCGTGGATTAATAAGCGATAAATATTCAGAAGCTTCTTGTATGCGAGAGCACATGAAATGTATAGATAGTAATGCGTGAGTATAATTGACTGCCTCGTTGGTCTCGCGGTTGGCGTGTGCGACTGGTGATCATGAGGTCTCGGGTTCGATTCCCGGGTCGGACCAAATGTTTGTATGATCTACAAATATTTGATTCGAAGTTTGGGTGTTTTCTATGTAGAATATGTATGTATTTACAAAAAAAATTGTATATAATTATGTATTTATATCAGTTGTCTGGTACCCATAACACAAGCACTGCTTAGCTTGGGACTAGATGGCGTTGTGTTAAATGTCCGGAATACTTATTATTTATTATTCTCTTTATTACATTAAATATACATATTAATTACATTTTTAAATATAAATATAAAAACAAATACATTTAAAAATATAAAAAATAGTAGACCACCGACCTCGGGTACAGGGACCAAGAAACCGGTGGTTAGGGCTCCAGAGACAGGAACCTCCTCACAATACGAGCCGTGTCAAGGAGGACTGCCTTCTGCATCAGACCCTTGATCCAGCCCTCTAACGTGAGCCTCTTAAGATGTTGGTCGAGGCTCTTGGCTATCAATCCGTGAGCAGATACGACTATCGGAACAATGATGACCGAATCCACATTCCACATATCGACAATCTCGTGAGATAAATCCAAATATTTTATTTGTTTTTCTTTTTCGACTTTCACGAGATTCTCGTCATGAGGAACGGCGATATCGACAATCATTGCGCGGCGCTCTAATCGATCTATCATCACAATATCCGGCTTATTGGCAACAATAGTCCTGTCTGTGATAATAGATCGATCCCAATATAACGTAGCACGACCATTCTCGAGAACTGGGTCGGGCACATACCTGTAGTATGGCACCTTCCAATTCACAAGTTTGTATTTAAGGGCAAGCTGTTGATGTACGATCCTGGCTACTTGGTTGTGCCTGTGCAAATATTCGCCGTTAGCAAGACGAGAACAACCAGAAATAATATGCCTGATAGATTCTCCAGGACGGTGACATGCCCGACAGATGTCGACCGTGCCATCCTTCAGGATATACTTCCGATAGTTATTCGTCATGATAACTTCGTCCATAATCGCACAAACAAAACCTTCGGTTTCTCCGAAGAGATCACCATACCGTAGCCAGGAAGTTGAGGCCTTGAAGTCTATATCGGGCCCATTAAGAGCCCGATAAAACCGACCATGAAGTTCTTTGCCCTTCCATACCTCCCTGCGATCATTAGTACTAAGTACTACAGGTTTGCGCCAATTCTCTTTAGCCAAAGCGAGCGGAGTGAGTCCGGTATCCACTGCAACTACATTACGATGCACTCCCACATCAGTGTGAAGAAAATATTCTCTAAGATTGTATATCTCGCGATTGTGTAGGGTCTTGATATTTAATAGTCCACGACCCCCAAACTTTCGCGGGATATACAACCTCATAACCGATGACCGTGGGTGATGCATTCGGAATGCAGTCAGCAATGTACGGACTCTCCGGTCTAGGGCATCTAATTCAGTCTGAGTCCATCTAAGTATACCAAAGGAATACATCAGAACCGGCATGACCCAACCATTGTAGGCTCGCACCTTGTTACCGCCTGATAAAAGACTTTTAAGTACTTTTTTCAGGCGGCCAAAGAAGCGTTCCCGCAACGACTGTTTCATATCAGATTCTGGTATTCCTAAGGACTGTGAAAAACCTAGATACTTGTAGGTTTCGGCCGCAGACAGAGATCTAAGTTTTGTAGAATCTGAAAGCTCTACTCCTTCAGATTCCACAATCACTCCCTTCTTTACATACATGACTGCACACTTGTCTATACCAAATTCCATCTTGATAGAATTACTAAAGTTTTCAGTGACCTTTAGTAACGCTGTCAATTGTAATTTAGTGGGGGCAAGTAGTTTCAAATCATCCATATAAAGGAGGTGAGATATAACTCGATCATCTTTCTGCAACCTATAGCCTAACCCTGAACCCTCTAATAGAGTGCTGAGAGGGTTCAAAGCTAGGCAAAACCACAAGGGACTCAGACTGTCACCTTGAAAGATGCCCCGCTCGATCTTTATAAGTACGTCGTTCATCGTAGACTGCCGACACCCTGGATAGCGAAGTACTGTTCTCCATTGCCCCATACACGACTTCAAGAAAGTGCTCAGAGTTGTATCAATTTTATACAACTCCAGCACCCTTAAAAGCCATGTATGTGGAACCGAGTCATAAGCCTTCTTGTAATCTATCCAGCATGTCGCCAGACTCTTACGATTACGACGTACCTGCTGGCTAATGGTCATGTCTATTATAAGGAGCTCTTTAGTGCCACGGGTCCCACTTCTACATCCATTCTGAGAAACGGAAATTATCGAATTGTTATTAATATGAGTAGTGATTTTGAGTCTCAGAATAGATGTAAGAAGTTTATATAACGTTGGTAAACAAGTAATAGGCCTAAAGTTTTTGGGATCCATGGCACCACCAGATTTATAGAGTAAGTGGGTTGTGCCAGTTGTTAAAAATTGTGGTAATGAACCCGAATCCAATGCTGTTTGGAATTGAGATGCCAAACACGCATGTGAGCTTCGGAACCACTTAAGCCAAAAGTTGTGCAGTCCGTCTGGACCAGGTGCTTTCCAATTCGGTAATGAACGGACCGCACAACTTACATCCTCTTTATTGATGCTAACTGGTTCCATTGGTGTTATAGACTCACATGAGCGTTCGACATCCCGACACCAATCACCTTCTGTATGAGTGGCAGGCACTGACCAGATGTTACGCCAAAATAAATTAGTGGCATTTTCATCTGGGAATTGCCTATCACTCACACACGGACCCGGATTCTCCCATTTCCTGTATACCCACTTCTCATTTCTTTGAAACATGCGATTCTGACTATACCGATCTACTCGCTTTCTATACCGCCTTATTCTATTTGCCCATGCATAAACTTTTTGCTTCAGAAAGTCTATGCGCTCTGTGACACATGACATGTACTGTTGAGGACTAATTGTAGTCCCCAAGAATGCCTGTTTCACAAAGCGCATCACTCTCGGTCGCGTGTTACCCGATCGGAAACTAATTAGCTTACCAATGAGTGTCCTGGCCTCAGCAATACGACGTTCAATTCTACACTGCCAAGCTGGCACAGTATTTTCTGGTCGAGTAGTAGCTGTATGTTCTGCAAATTTGACACCAGCTACTCGACAAACTGTAATAGCCGCACAGTATAGAATGGAATGTGCATCACTGAGATCTTCGCTATTACTGAAATAATCCGGTAATAACGAATCCAAGGCACTCACCAGCGCTAAATTTCGTTTATGAATGGGCAAACGGGGTAACCGGGGTCTGTTGTTAGAATTTAAATATCGGTATTCCCGAATCGCATCTTCCAAAGTGCTCCTTATCTTATCATTGTATTGGGTACTTACGGATATAATTTCACTGTCCACTAATTCAGTAACATCTTCATTTTGTGGTACCTGTGTTGTGGTGTTTGTTACCACATCCACAACACGTGACGAAGAAGGGACAGTCAAGCTATTCCGTATGTCAGAGCGTATCCTTTTAAGTACGGCATCATCCAGCAGGTGACATCGCTGTATAGCACGTACTTGATCCGACAATCGTTGTGCCGAAACGTTGACAGCTGGCTCAAGCTCCTGAAACAGAGAGACTAGTCTAACACGGTACGCAGTAAGGTTCGTTCCCAACTCTGTAGCCCGAAAATATGCACGCATGACGTTCTCATTAATTGTATTTGTCCACTTCATGCGGTGCACATTACCACCGGTAGCGGGGGCCCTATTCGAGGTCAGTGGTCCTCGAGGTCCCAGGCTGTCTGGTGGCCGGCATCTCCCCTGCCGACGCACTGGTGTTGGCGACGTCGGCGGAGAGAAGAACTCGTCGCTTGATGTAGAGCTCGACGCCTCTGCAAGAGTTGGGACTTCTGTTCTTGCTTCCGAGGACGGCAAGGCGGAGCTTAGCGACGAGTCCGAAGGTGTTAAAAGTGCTTTTGATCTAGCTCTTGTTATCATTTTGTCAGAAATTCTCTTTATTTATACCATGATTTATACATTGTTATGACATGACGTTTAACGTCATGTCTTATGGTAGATATTTATATTCAATTCTTTCATTTTAGGCGTGTTAATACCTTATTTTTAAGGTATTGACCCATTTTATTTCCTTATTATTTGCTGTAGATGATTTATATTGGTTTAAATATATGAAAATAAATTTTATTTTGAGAAAAAATGTATTAGAAAATCTGACTGCTTGTGGTGTTGCTAGCTATTATTTATTATTATTATTATTTATTATTATTCATTATTATTATTATAATTGTTGGCCAATGTCATACTGTAGGCCAAAATCTCCTTTCTAAGGAGAGGCCTATGTCTGACAGTGGACTGTTAAAGACTGTTGATGATGGTAATAATTGGACCCATTTCTGAACCGCTTTTATTTTTGACGGTCTAGTGGATAATGACCCTGACTGCTACGATAGGCCGCTGAAAAGTTAAAAATATGTTGATGATTGTAATAATTGGACCCATTTCTGAACCACTTTTATTTTTGACAGTCTAGTGGATAATGACCCTGACAGCTACGATAGGCCGCTGAAAGTTAGAAATATGTTGATGATAGTAATAATTGGGCCCATTCCTGAACCGCTTTTATATTTGACGGTCTAGTGGATAATGACCCAGATAGTTACAATAGGCCGCTGAAAAGTTAGAAATATGTTGATGATAGTAATAATTGGACCTTTCCTGAACCGCTTTTATATTTGACGGTCTAGTGGATAATGACCCTGACAGCTACGATAAGCCGCTGAAAAGTTAGAAATATGTTGATGATAGTAATAATTGGGCCCATTCCTGAACCGTTTTTATATGACTGCCTCGTTGGCACAGTGGTAGCGTACGCGACTGCTGTGCATGAGGTCTCGGGTTCGATTCCCGAGTCGGACCAAATGTTTGTATGATCTGCAAATATTTGTTTCGGAGTTTGGGTGTTTTCTATGTATAATATGTATGTATTTAAAAAAAAGGTATATAAGTATTTATATCAGTTATCTAGTACCCATAACACAAGCTCTGCTTAGCTTGGGACTAAATGGCGTTGTGTGTTAGAATGTCCGAAATGTCCGAAATATATTTGACGGTCTAGTGGATAATGACCCTGACAGCTACGATAGGCCGCTGAAAATTTCGAAATATGTTATGTTGGTAATAATTGGTCCCATTCCTGAACCGCTTGTATTTTTGACGTTCTAGTTGATAACGACCCTGACAGCTACGATAGGCCGCTGAAAATTTAGAAATATGTTGATGATGGTAATAATTGGACCCAATCCTGAACTGCTTGTATTTTTGGCGATTACGCTACGATAGCTTGCCAATCGTAGCTGTATATAGTTCATAAATTAAATATAATATGTCTCATTTGGTTATCAGATGAGTGTCGATGTTCACCGGCCTTTAGACCATTATGTTTTTATCAGGATTTGTGTGCTTTTTCCTAACCTAGCAGTACTGACTCTTCTGATTTCAGAATATTACTAAGAATATTATTATAGTTTTACAAAAATTTACTTATTTTCAGAGATAAATTCATATGGATTGGCGCGTGGGATATATTTAATTCCAAATGGAAGTTTCACACCATATGTCAAATGAAGAATTCTAAATGTATACTCGACAAAAGTAAGATTTTTTTAATATACGAGCCTGCCAACGTGATGGAAAGCATAAGTAACATCAAAGAGTGATAACCCACACTGTGGCCGCCTAGTGAAATACTTTTTCACGCCCGTCTTAAGTAACTCGAAATCACAGTGGGAGGGATAACTGTGATAATATTCCATACACATTATTGAAATAAAATTCAATTATTTTTATCTTTTCAGCGGCCTACCGTTACAACATGAGTGGATATAATACTTGGATATTAGTTTAAAGAATGCAGAAATCTTATTTAGAAATGAAATTCGCGACTTGAATTTTCTACCAATGATATGTTTTCTTCCTGATTACAATATATTATAACATGTAATAGTAAATTATGTTTCAAATAAAGTGGGAATGGGTTTAAATGCTAACGATTGATCGTTCACTGATGTCCACAGTAAAATACATAATTATTTTAAATTAAATCATTTTTATTATTAACATGAAAAATCGTTTTATTTTTAAAAAAAGTGCATAGTGTATATGAAATGTAAGAATGATTAACTCGTAAGATGGCTAATTGTAACTTATGTAATTATTTATCTGTAACTTACATGTTGTAGTTTTGATTGATTCTTCTTGCGTCTTGCCTGGGAATTATCTGTAAACAAAAAAAAATCATTAAACATTAATTCTCCAAAAGTAAGTAGTGTTACATTAACATTCTAAGAAGGATTCAAGGGTTCATCTGTTACCAGTGTTTCTAAATACCTTCTTTTTACGCATGGCCCGCCAAAATGACTCTACTCTGCCTGATGGAAAGCATAAGCAAAAACCAAGAGTGGTGGTCACCATACTCATTGCGAATGCAGACAATGCAGCATGGCGACACACACATGGCAGCCTAGTGATGCTTCTGCATCTTTTAGTCTAGTCAACAAGTATGTAACTTGTTGACTAGACTATTTGGGCCTTCGGTCTCGCACTCACCAACGAAACACGACAGCACGAACGCTGTCCTTTTACGTTGATTTTCTGTGCGAGGTTAGTACCGGCCCTGGTCGAGCCGGCCCGTTCGTGCTGAAATCAGCGTGACTATAATATAATACTGGCGCGTGACTGTGCGTGGCTATAGTATAATAAAACACGTAAAATGGCACAATTTTAACAAAAAAGATGTTTAATTTCATAATTCAATACATAAAAAAATAACAAATTTATAAGCATTTTATTTATTAATTTTCAGGTAAATTTTTCTTTTAGCCTTCAAGATGATAAAGCCTCACAGCTTCTTCAAACGTTTTCCCTGTATTAAGATAGTATTGGCACTTTTTTTTTTGTTGGTTGTAGTAAAACAAGTCTGGAATGAAGGTCATTGCTTAAGTAAATTTAGAAAAAATCTGAGAACATAAAAAACATAACAATTTTTTTTTTTGCTTAAAGTGTTTTTGGACCTGATAGAAGACTGGACATCTGCTTATAAGTAATATTACCCAAGAGTCAGAAGTGTCTCAACGCGCTTGTTATTTTTGAATAATAGGTGTCCATGGTGGTGATGTACATGTCTGAGAGTACCCAAGAGTACCTTGAAGACACTAGCTTAGATCACGCTGGATCATTTATAAACAAATACTATCGTAATGCGGTAGATTAGATGCATATACTTAATAGATAGAACTATTAGAAGCCACATCTACTACGGTGACCGCGACTATTAATATTCTTAAGAGGTTGTACACTACCAATAACTCAAGTTTCAGGCAATATAAAATCATTAAGATCTGAAAAATGCAAAGATTTTCAAAGAAAATAGAGAAAAATATATGTCCAAATAGTGAAAAACTCAACGCAATTGTCAAAGACGGGTCTGTAGAAGATAAACTACAAAGATCCTCTGTGCTTTTCCCCGTCCATAGAAACGACAGGACCTTATCATTCGTGTGTTTTATTCCTGTCGTAAGTTTTGTACCTAACAGCACAACAGGATTAGGACTAGGTTTTTAAAAGTTCGAAGAAAAAGTTTTTTAATACATCAGGAAATCATTATCTGAATCCTTAAACATGTATGAAGTGTTAACATACCCGGAACGTTGCGTTTCTTTGCTTCTTTTTCAGCTTTATATAAACAGTTTTGAAAGCGAACTTCGCATAAATTATCAAAGTCAACTAGTTTAAAAATTGTGTGGTGAGCACAGACTTCCATTTTGAGTTTATCTCTAAAATGAAATATAAATAACATTACAATTTTGAGCATAGGTAGACCTTTGCTTAGAAAGAAGGTTTGGCGTGGTATTACTAGGCAGCCAGGCAGTTTGTTTGAGGTGCTGCTGTTTTGTAGTTTGCTCCGCTAGTCAGCTCTTACGACAACTACGGGATGGATGAGGCTGTTGACGTGTATTCTTAATTCATCACTCAATACACAGATTGATATGATATCCACAATTTGTAAACCAGCAGTGGCCTAGAAATGATGATACTAAATGCCTTTCCGTAAAGTATGCAACTTCGGCAACTGCACAAATTCAGTGACAATAAGTTTGTTTGCTGTCACTTATAAACTAACATACTCTTAAGATATTTCCTACACTTGAGGAAATTAATAACATAAGGGGGAGATAATTATGGCAGAAACGACAGGCTAAATTCATTACGCGAACATCTGGTAAATGTAACCGGATCGCTCTTTACAGAATTACTTAAAAAAACCTATATTAATGATGTTGGTGTAGACTTTTTTGGGATTCAAACAGCACTGCGTCTTGACATGGTACAGAGTCATAATCGTCGTCAAATTAAGTCGAGCCTTAATTCTAGTCTGTACGTTATATAAATCCCATTTTACCTATCCTGGACTAATAACAAAGGCGGGGCTGGAAGGAGAAAAAAGGGCGATGGCTCCATATAAATCATGCAGCATTTGTGTGTCGCTTTCCCATTTTATCTAGGACCTTACTTACTTAGGACTTCTTAGTAGTAACAAACCTGTGATAAGATAAGCACATAGAATATCCAACGTAACATAAATTTTCGTTAGGTGAGAATTCTTTTTTTGATTGCAGTGTAAGTCGCGATTGGTCAGTTGTAGGTATATTTTCCTCTGTTTTTTCATCATGGTCCACAAGATTATATTTTGTATTTTCCGTTACAATGATACCAACTGAAAAAAGATAATTTAATTATTATTATATATTAAATGTTCTTGTGTAAAAATTTCTTTTGGCAATAAGGTTGCCCTTTACACAATATAAATCTACATTGTATGTACTATCTTGTAACTCTATTAAATGATGTACAAATTAAATATTTTCTATCTATCTAAAAATATGTTTGAATTTTTATCAAAATTAAAAGCGCAAAAATACATGTTGTAATGCACTTAACGTTAAATTTGTAAATTATAAGCGTTTTATCTTTTTCAATGTAATACTAATAAATGTATGTTGAAAGGTTCGATTTCGTATCTAAAATTGTGTTCGAAGTAAGATATGTTTGGAACAATCACCTTCTTGATCTTGAGGTATAAATAAACATAATGTTACCGCTTAAATCTTAAAAAGAATAAAACAGTTCTATTTAAAATGGAAAAAACATGATTGAAACATGGCCAATTTTTAAATTCCATTTCACATCCCTGGAAATCTTATGACGTATGACATTCACACGGGACAAAAACAAAATAATGACATAGTTATTTTTAAAACATTTTTAAGTGCATCGCAAATTTATGTATATTATTTATTATTATTATTTATTATATTAAATAATAAACGTGTCGATTGAAACAGGCACTAATAGAAATGAAAAAAAAGCGCATTTTCGTCTACTACGTTTAATAATAACATTAAATAATACAAAACTTTGTGCAAATTAGAAAACCTTACCGTTAAATGCCGTGATAAGCATAAAATATAAGATATGCCGCATTGTGAACTCAACAACGATTCTCAACTATTATTAAATCCCTTATCATGGTAACAGATTTGGCGTTAATTAACATCGCAAATTGATATGCCGAAGTACGTTTTAATTTGTTCGTTAATCTCACCTGATAATGTATCGCTGAGGGCTGTAACACAAACTGACGAATTAAATTTTCAAGACAGGTATTTACTGAACATTAAATGTATTTTATGTACGTACATTATTCAATTCTAAGGGGTTGAATTCTTTTTGGGTTGATATTGTATAAAAGGTAACAATAACTGCGTCACGTTACGAGAAATTATATTTGTAGTAGGTAGTATTAAATTATAATTTTAATCAATGATACATGCAACAAAAACTTACCTGATATACATAAAATGATGCTGAAAAAGGCTTTAATAAAATTCATTTTAATTAGATTAATTATAAAAAGAATAGATATAATCCCGTAAGAGCAGACTCTAAACTGTTCCTGTATAAAATTATGTAATCCTACAATATATATATATAATACTAGCTATTGCCCGCGGCTTTGCTCGCGTGGAAGTTGATTATATGTATTTATTTAAAACTGTGTAAGTATCTACGAATACTGCGTTCATGTTTTTAAACGTATTTATTTATAATCAATAGTCCATTAAAATTGACTTTCATACACACTTTCGACCCTTATTTTAACCCCTTTAGGAATAGAATTCCTATAAATGCTGATATAAGTAAGTATTCATTTATTTGTAATCAAAAGCCTGAAGACAAAGTTTCAGGCTACTAAATTAAAAAATGACGGACTTCCAGTCTAGCCCAGGGATAGAATATCCAGAAACGCTTAAATACGTATCTCATTATCATCAACGCAGTCCACTGCTGGACATAGGCATCTCCAATTGCACGCCACTTGGTTCGATTCTCAGCTTCTCTCATCCAACTTCTGCCAGCCGTCCAATCATTATTCCACCTGGCCTGTGGACCTTCTACGCTACGTTTGCCGAGACGCGGTCACCACTCACGAACCCGTTTACCCCAGCGGTTATCAGTTCTACGGCTAATATGGCCAGCCCACTGTCACTTCAGTTTGCTTATCCTGTGGGCTATGTCAATGACCTTGGTTCTCTATCGGATCACCTCATTCTGGATGCGATCCCTTAGAGAAGATTTGAGCTTTTGTGATGAGAAAAATAAATCATTATCATTATTATAACCCTCTCCATAGCACGCTGAGCGACTTTGAACTTGTGGACCAGCCGTGTCGTAAGTGTCCACGTTTCGGTACAGTATGTCATGACAGGTAGGACGTATTGATTGAAGACTTTCGTATTTAGGCACTGTGGGATTGACGATGAAAAGACCCGACAAAGTTTCCCAAACGCTGCCCAACCCGGCTGAATTCTCCTGTTCCCCTCGTCCTCGAAGTTGTTTCTACTACTTACTTAACTGCAAAGTCTGCCCGAGGTACCACACATATTTTTGAACAACTTCGAGAACGGCACCGTGAACCACAACCGGTTCCGGTAGAACATGTTCGTACATACGTATCTACTCATTTTTAATCAGTAGCCATAAATAAAGTTGCATGTTTCTAACTTCAAGAGTGACGGACTTCCAGAGTAACCTATATACGAAATTTCAACCCTTATTTCACTCCCTCAGGGGTGGAATATCCAAAAACGCTTAAATATGTATCTACTCATTTTTAATCAGCCAAAACATCAATTTTCATGTTTCTTACTTAAAAAATGACGAACTTCCATACAAACTTTCAACCCCTATTTTACCCCCTCAGGGGTAGAATATTCAGAAATGCTGAAACACGTAACAATTCATTTTTAATCAGCAGCCAATAAATAAAGTTTCATGTTTCCAACTTCAAAAATGACGGACTTCCAGACTGACCTATATACGAAATAACTGCCACTATTTCACCCCTTAGGGGTAGAATATCCAGAAACGCTTAAACACGTATCTACTCTTTTTTAATCAGTAGCCCAAAACTAAATTTTCATGTTTCTCATTTAAAAAATAAAGGACTTCCTTATAAACTTTCAACCCCTATTTCACACCTTTAGGGGCATAATATCCAAAAACTCCTAAATACGTATCTAATCATTTTTATTTAGTAGCCCAAAAATAAATTTTTATATTTCTTATTTAAAAAATTACGGACTTCCATACACACTTTCAACCCCTATTTCACCCCCTTAGGGGTAGAATATCCAGAAACGCTTAAATACGTATCTACTCTTTTTTCATCAGTAGTCTAAAAATAAAGTTTCATGATTCTAACTTAAAAAATGACGAACTTCCATAAAGAAATTAAATCTCTATTTCACCCCCTTAGGAGTAGAATATTAAAAAACGTTTAAATACGTATCTATTCATTTTAAATCAGTACCCCAAAAATAAAGTTTCATGTTTCTTACTTAAAAAATGACGAACTTCCATACAAACTTTCAACCCCTATTTCACTACCTTAGGGGTAGAATATTCAGAAACGCTGAAACACGTAACAATTCATTTTTAATCAGCAGCCTAAAACTAAAGTTTCATGATTCCAAGTTCGAAAATGACGGACTTCCAGAGTGACCTATATACGAAATAACAACCCCTATTTAACCTCTTAGGGGTAGATTATCCAGAAACGCTTAAACAAGTATCTACTCTTTTTTAATCAGTAGCCCAAAAGAAAAGATTGACGAACTTCCTTACAAACTTTCAACCCCGATTTCACCCCCATAGGGGTAGAATATTAAGAAGCGTTTAAATACGTATCTATTTATTTTAAATCAGTACCCCAAAAATAAGGTTCATGTTTCTTACTAAAAAAATGACGAACTTCCATAAAAACTTTCAACTCCTATTTCACCCCCTTAGGGGTAGAATATTCAGAAACATTGAAAGACATATCAATTCATTTTTAATCAGCAGACAAAAAGTAAAGTTTCATGTTTCTAACTTCAAAAATGACGGACTTCCAGTCTGACCTTTATACGGAATAACAACCCCTATTTCACCCCTTAGGGGTAGAATATCCAGAAACGCTTCAATACTTATCTACCCATTTTTAATCAGTAGCCCAAAAGTAAAGTTTCATGTTTCTTACTTAAAAAATGACGAACTTCCATACAAACTTTCAACCCCTATTTCACCCCCTTAGGGGTAGAATATTCAGAAACACTGAAACACGTATCAATTCATTTTTAATCAGCAGCCTAAAAATAAAGTTTCATGTTTCTAACTTCAAAAATGACGGACTTCCAGACTGACCTATATACGAAATAACAACCCCTATTTAACCCCTTAGGGGTAGAATATCTAGAAACGCTTAAATACTTATCTACTCTTTTTTAATCAGTAGCCTTAAAGTAAAGTTTCATGTTTCTTACTTAAAAAATGACGAACTTCCATACAAACTTTCAACCCCTATTTAACCCCCTTAGGGGTGGAATTTCAAAAAATCCTTTCTTAGTGCTCACTTACGTCATATAAAGAACCTACGTGCAAAATTTCAGGATTGTAGCTTCAGCGGTTTGGGCTGTGCGTTGATCTCTGGGTATGTCAGTCAGTCAGTCAGTCAGTCACCTTACTCTTTTATATATATAGATTATAAACGCGAAAGTTTGTAAATATGGATGGATGGATGGATGTTTGTTACTCTTTCACGCAAAAACTACTGAACGGATTTGGATGAAACCTTACAGTAATATAGCTTATACATCAGAATAACATATAGGCTACTATTTGCCGCGATAACCGACATACACGCGGGTGGAGCCACGAGCAAAAACTAGTAATTTATATAAATTGTATATGGTTATACAAATCAATGGCCTAAAAACATCCACATTTTAACTTCATCACTTTTCCTGAACACAAATTAAAATTTTAGATAGTCACAACCTGTATTTTCTGATAATAGCGTGTATAAGTTACAAAGTATGTAATCCTGGCAATAGTATTACTGACGCGCCTGGTTGAATGCAATGCGGCCTACCTCTATTACGAAGGTGTGATTCGAAATGAAGTATTTATTATGACTTTACATACCTTTTTAATCGCAAGCTGTCTAAGTATTATTTGAAACTAGCTTAGCTATAGTGGCAAGTAATAACCTATGTGTTAAACTGACGTATAAGCTACCTATATCTTTGTAAAGTTTCGTCTAAATCCGTTTGGTAGTTTTTGTTTGAAACAGTAACAAACATCCACACACTGATCTTCACAAACGATTGCATTTTAAATATTAGGTAGGATTTATTATTTATCAGTGTAAGTATGTATTTATTATTTTATAAGTTACGCGTTGGAACGTTTCGTGAATCACAAGAATAACTGCTGACAAGGTCCTATATATTCATGTTTAATAGTGATTTATAATGTACTAAGTCCGTTTCGGTCCGGATGAGGATCAATTTATTTCATTTGAGATCCTCTTTGCCCATCATCCACTAGAGTCTAACGAAAGTAAGAACGGCTTTATTTAATGCGATTTTAGTTTTATTAACGTGATTATTCTATCTGTACAATAAAATATGGTTCAATTTCTGCTTGGCACCGTTTTAGTTAACTGACAAAGAGACAGGCAGATGTTTTTGCATAATTTCTTAGATTTATTTTCTAGCAGAATCATGCCGTTTATTGTATATATCCTCAAATATTACGCTAAAGGTGAGAGGAACTGTCACACTCACTATTTCTGTCATGGTCTGTAGATATTAATATTAGCGTGAAGTAATCTCAATTGAAATTAAAACTATAATTGATTGACTTCACTAATCAGATAGATTTCATTGTTAGGAATATTAAGTACAAATTGTAGTGATCATTGCAGCAGTCACAGAGATGGAGAAAACGTATATTTAACTTGTTTATATACTTAAAGGTACCTTTTATTTGTATTTATGAAATACACACATCAAAAGTGTCTAGGGATCAACATATGTGTCTAGGGATCAACATATATTTTTGCAATAACTTTTCTCCTGATTGGTATTAATTAAAATTTTCTTTAAGGATTCATCAAATAAAGTGATTTCGATTGTCACAGTAACGATAAACCAAGTCACCTTTGCATTAATAAAGAAATTTGCCATTTTCCTAATAAAGGGATTTTTGACATTTGAACCACTAACATTAAAGTTCGAAAAAAAGACTGAAATAACAGTTTTCCTTAAAATTTTCTTAGGTAACTTAAACAATTAATAATCCGTGTTTCTACCGCGAACACTAACAACACAAGAATCGGTTTGGCATACTCAAAATGAGTTCATCCAAATCACGCTGTGGAATGGCCGCCCATGTTCGTTGCAACAACAAAAAAAGGTCTTCTTGCGACGGGATACCCTCCATATTCGGCAGAGCTCTTCTCTGTAGCATATCCCATGCATGCTCAATCGGGTTCAAGTCTGGCGACTGAGCAGGCCAGGGCCAAAGCCACATCTCAATCTCAAGAAATCCGCATAAAAATGCTTGATCCCTAGACACTTTTGATGTGTGTAGTATGACTTTTCAATATTTTTTACAACTAGTTTTAAAATATTAGATTCAAACTGTCTTATAATCAGGAGGAAGTAGTAGGTTCAATTTATTTTTTTAGTATTAATGAATGATGAAAACGCTTGATTAAAAAATATATTTATCTGAGTGACATAACTGAAATAAGCGACAAAACAAAATGGGAAGGTAGTAGAGCCACGCTGATTTCAGCAGGAACGGGCCGGCTCGACCGGGGCGGTACTACCCTCGCACAAAAAATCAACGTAAAATGACAGCTGGCTGTCATGTTTCGTTGGTGAGTGCGTGACCGGAGGCCCAATGATGCAGAAGCATCACTAGCCCGCCATGGTATCGATCACCATGCTGTATTGTTGCATTGTCTGCATTCGCATGGTGACCACCACTCTTGGATTCTGCTTATGCTTTCCATCAGGCAGAGTAGAGTCATTATCGCAGGGCGAAAGATAAAAAAAAAACTATCATTTTTGCAACAGAGCAGTCTTTTGTCGGCACTTGATGGAACTTGTTGCAATACATTCTAGAATCAAACTCACTTGTACTTGTTCCACTATTTTTATTTTCTCTTTACACCTGACCGGTTTCGCCTCATGGCGAATAACCTTTGAGAATGCCATAAGGCGAAACCGGTCAGGTGTAAAGAAAAAATAAAAATAGTGGAACAATTACAAGTGAGTTTGATTCTAGAATGAATTACATTTTCATTTGCAGTTTGTGTATCTACAGCACATAGCGTTGAAATGACCACTGCAAATATCAATTTACGTGTTTGGAGCATTGGAGAGTTAAAAGAACTTCACGAAACTTTTAGTAATAGACTGCCATTGACATTTGAAAAACAAAGTATCGGTGAACATCAATTGAAATGTTTTACATACCACCAAAAGTGTCTCTCTGAGTAAGAAGCTATTATTATACTAAACCTATTTTATTGTATTTAACGTGAAACGCGTAACATAATATACTGTCCTTTAAAACCAGAACCTAGGCACTAACCAGCAGACAAACAGGTTACTCATTTACTGAAGTTTTCATAATAATTTCATTCTGGTTAACAGGGATCCTTTGTTAGGAGGTGTTACATCCTTCTGCATTGGTGTGACATACTTGACATCAAAGTACATAACATCTAGTTGTTCATATCCAAAATAATCTCTTCAGTAAAACGACATTTCTTAAATAAAGGTTTATTTCCAGGAAAACTAAAACTTACCACGGTCCTGTGTGTAGTTACCACAAGAATTTTGGCTTGATCAGCTTTCTTGTTGACTGTGATATAAATCTTGAAAACTGTTTGGTAAAAGTACATGAGAGAAACCTTGGAAACATGAGAACTGAAGGTATGAAGTTTTATACTCCTAATAGGCAGTTAATATTATGCTGTATCTCTTGAGACTAATCTTTTTCACAGCAGTTCCTTTTATGATTAGTGTATACATTGAGTTGTTGATAGTATTTTCACAACACCTAACTCTTAGCACCTTTTATCATTCCAGTCAGAAAGCTTTAGAATGCAGTGCTCTATCTTGCCTATTTTATTCAGTTAATTAGCACCATTTAAATACATAGAACTGTATCCATTTGGTCACACCCTTCTTGCCATCTCAATCGTTTGTGAATGCAATAGTTGAAGTTCTTTGTTAGTCTTTTTACATTCACTAACTTGTGTAGTATTAAATAAGACGTGTCCCTGATTACGTCTCAATCCCATTCATGATCCTGACATACAGTTTTCGCCTTTTTTCTGCTTTCTCTCTTAATATCTTGATGATATTCATCCTCCTATTTTTTACGTATGACCCTGCCACAATGACTCTACACTGCCTGATGGAAAGCATAAGCCGAATCCAAGAGTGTAGACCATGCAGCATGGTGACCCACACCATGGCGGCCTAGTGATGCTTCCGCATCCACCATGGGCCTCCGCTGTCGCATTCACGAATAAGACACGACAGCACCAACGCTGTCATTTTATGGTGATCTTCATTGGGAGGTGTTGCACCGCCCCGGTCGAGCCGGCCCGTTCGTGCTGAAATCAGCGTGGATCTACTACCTCGCAAAGCCTTCTTTGGTACCTAAAGTCTCTTAAAGTCTGCTCGCACGGGCTCACCCATTTACTTTCTTGGGGTCTTATAAAATCTTTAGTCATAATTATGTTCTTGGCCCATCTTTTCACCATTCCCAAACCACTGCAGCATCTGTTTATCAATTCTCATCACTACATATTTCAACTTAGATTGTTTTTTTTTTACTTCATCATCTTCATGATGTATATATATGAGTGTGTATGGACAGTAGTTACGAACTCTACTCCAATATAGAGTATTAGTAACACTTTGTATAAAATACAGTAAGGTTCAGATTATTGAATTTTAAATATTTGAAGCAGTTCTTGAAACCTATCAATTCGAGGATTAAAGTCTAATTAGTAACCTTAATGTGTGCCGAGATCCAATTAAAAATCCAATATTAATATTACATTTTGCAGATGCTTTTATCTATCACCAACAAGGAAAAAACTGTACTTACTACACGGAACAAGCATTTACGATTGCAGATGCAATGAAACTTTATTTATTGCATGGAAGCATCAGAAGACACTTAAAAAAATAATCTCTCAATAAAATTAATAATTTAGTTTCTATTTTGTATCATTCTAAAGTAATAAAATCTTATTCATGTATCTTTTTATTGTTTTTTCATAACACCACTTTTCATAATGAAATCAATTTTTATATAGATTTGATTCATTCATCACAAGAAACGAACGAAACATAACAAAAGAAGTTAATATTAACACCGCCTTTTATATTAATTCGTCTTTCCCAATGTATAAATAGACTGAATTCCAAAGATAAAATTGATATAAATATGCTTCTGAATAAATATAATATTTTCTTGAACAAATTAAACAAGAAAAGAAGATCCGAGCAATAACTTCCAACGCCAAAGTTTGCCTGCGCCGAAGAAATTAATAATCTCAGATTTATGTACATTAGGCCAGGAGACGCCGCGTGCTCTTTATTAGTTAAATCTTTCGGAAGTTGTCTGTACCCATTTTATATTGCCCACTCAGAACTGTAATGTCTTTTATCATGACTTCGAAGTATTAGAGATATATTTTTCAATAATAATACAAAAAATGAAGATTGCCATCTGACACTGTTAATATTGTCTGTAGTATTTCATTTTTTTTATTGAACATTTGGGATTACAGTTATCAAATTTTAGTTCAATCAATTCTACTTTTTACTTTGTTACGATAAAAAGACTTGGTCAATTTTGATAAATTTTTGGATGCACATAGCTGCATTAAAATATAGGCTATACTTTTTATCACCTTAACAATGTATGCTAATGAAGAGAGTGGGATAAAGTGTTTGGAACATTATAGAAGCCATTTTATTTTGGTTTTATAAAATGTTATATAAGTTTCATATTTTAGAAGTTTTCAATTTGTATTTATCTTTGTTCTCGAACTAGCTTGTTTTCAAATTTCAAGAAAAGAATCAGAAACAAAAGACAATTTAACCTTTTTTTATTTTTCTTTGTATAAATCGCTACAGCAATATTGAGTTTTTTTGGGTTTCTTCTAAAACGTCGGTCTCTATCCAACACATAAAATATTCACCAACAACTTTCCATCAAGAAATGTAATACAACTTTTCCAATCCCCCGACAAGCCCCAATTCAACATAAAATAAAACTAAATAAACATTATAACGACAGCCATTAAAAAGTTATTGTAATACTCATAAATACAAAACTCTTGTGATTAATACTCGAAGTGGTACACTTTGAGTATTAGTCACAAGAGTTTTGTGTGATAACACAGAAAAATGAAAATGGAGAATATTCTAACTCTGATATTCTTTGAGGTATAAATTCAGGACTTCTATTTACTTACCTCGTGTATTCTATATTGCGCCTTTTCGTAAAATATGAGAAAGGCATAATATCGCAAACAAAATTACATTCTGGATATTAGTGACTAAAATGAAATGAGCCTGAATTAAATCATTCACATAAAATATTCATTTAAAAGATGGATATTTCAATGGATATATTTGATTTTAGGTTTAAGTCAGGTTTGTATCACAAGTATTTGCTACGTCATAATGGATTGTTGTATTCATATATATACCGATGGTATCCAAGTGAAAATCAAATACTTAAAATTGAATGAACCACCTATTGATGTGCAGGATTTTTAACAGAGAACACTTTTCGTTTTCCGTAAAAGTTTTGTTGAATTTTTCTCTGATTTTGATACCTTTATGTAAATGTGAATTTAATACGTTCATGTTAAATTTTGTTATTGACAACCTTATTTTAGTAACATTTAGACACATACTGTCAATCTATATCTATACTAATATTATAAACGCGAAAGTTTGTAAGTATGGATGGATGGATGGATGAATGTGCAGTCGCAGGATGTGTCGTTTTGGGCTGAGAGCATGTGAGGATAGTGCAGGTTTGTAAATAAAAAAAAGTTTGTTACTCTTTCACGCAAAAACTACTGAACGGATTTGGATAAAACTTTACAGTAATATAGCTTATACATCAGAATAACACATAGGCTACTATTTGCAGTGATAACCGACATATACGCGGGCGGAGCCGCGGGCAACCACTAGTACAACATAAAAAGATTTGTTCGAAATTCTTTTGTTCGGCCTGTACAACGAACTTTTGCTTTTTAGTATTCAAAGCCAGTAAACTCAATTGCTAAAGTATCTCCAATGGAATAATTAACGATGGTTATAATGAATTCTATTAACAACGTGATGGCAAACTTTGATAGGATTACTGATTTCATTTGTAAGAAACATATCGAGAAATTTTTTGACACAATATTAAGTTAAAAATAAGTGCTTTATTTGGAGAATATCCTAATATATACTCTAGATTAGACCTGCTTGATGACATTGTCGATACAATCCACATATTTGGTTCATTTTCGGTGAATCTAAGACTTATACGAGTAATATCTGCATCTCTTAGACAAGTATTTAATAAAATCGGTTTAATGTATGTCTAGCCGCACGCTCTAGCTTTTTAGGGATCCATGCCAAAGGCAAAAAACGGAACCCTTATAGATTCGTCATGTCTGTCTGTCTGTCTGTCCGTCCGTCTGTCTGTCTGTCTGTCCGTCCGTATGTCACAGCCACTTTATTCTGAAACTATAAGAACTATACTGTTGAAACTTGGTGAGTAGGTGTATTCTGTAAACCGCATTAAGATTTTCACACAAAAATAAAAAAAAAACAATAAATTTTGGAGGTACATACATAGAACTGATACTCAAAAAAAAATTTTTTATCAAACATATACGTGGGGTATCTATGGAAAGGTCTTCAAAAATGATATTGAGGTTTCTAATATCATTTTTTTTTCTACACTGAATAGTTTGCGCGAGAGACACTTCCAAAGTGGTAAAACGTGTGTCCCCCCTCCTGTAACTTCTAAAATAAGAGAATGATAAAACTAAAAAAAAAATATGATGTACCATGCAAACTTCCACCGAAAATTGGTTTGAACGAGATCTAGTAAGTAGTTTTTTTTTAATACGTCATAAATGGTAAACCGGAAAAAAATACACTATAAAACATCGATCAAAGTTACAACGAACTACAAGAACGTTTATATTACGTTACTTGCTGCATCGGAACCCTTCATGGGCGAGTCCGACTCGCACTTGGCCGCTTTTTTTATCTGTATAAACCTGCCAAAGTGACTCTAGTCTGCCTGATAGTGATGAGTGATGCCTGATAAACAGAATCCAAGAGTGGTGGTCACTATACTCACTACGAATGCAGACAATGCAGCATAGCGACACACACCCACGACACACAGACTCTCCTGCAGTTTATTACCAATCGACTTGTTTACTTTAATTTCTAGTTTTAATTTTATCTAAATAATATTTTTACAAGAATAGTTTTAGACCAAATACAAAAATCACTTTTAATTTTTTTTTTATTAGTTAATACTTCGTTAAAGAAGATATGTGATAAGTATCGATAATAATTATTATTTTTAAAACTAGACGAGGAAGTGCAGTTGTTGAATTAATCACATAGCCAATGGCATTAAAGAGAGAGATTCATCATCTTCAAGTACTATATCTGTGAAAGCTGGGTACAAACTAGTACCCAGCTTTCACAGAGATTATTTATTAATAGATATTTAATTATTTTTGTAAGTCCTAACATTAAACGTTTTAATAACTGTCGTGACTCTTATTTACCTACGTTCATGTCGTATTGCATAGAGCCTTTGCAAGAACGTCTTGAGCTTTTTGGGTAAAGATACTAGACACAAAACGCACGAGTGATTAATATAATAAATGCTTGTTGATATTATTATGTAAAACGTTTTTCGATTGAAAATATTTTTTTGTCAGTCGTGTTATCGAAAATTGATGGACTGAAGTGAGACTAAACTTTTGTTACGGTTTTTTTTCAGTTGCAAGGAAGAAGAGCATGAAATTTTCATGTTTTTTTTTTTTTTGGAATAGGCGGGCAAACGAGCAGACGTATCGCCTGATGGTAAGCGATTACCGCCGTCCATGGACACCTGCAACACCAGAGGCGTCACAAGTGCGTTGCCGGCCTTTGGGGGATGGGGGGAGAGATAGGGGGAGGGGATAGGGGAGAGAGATAGGGGGAGGGGTTGGGGTATGGGCCTCCGGTATCCTCACTCCCTCAGTGAAACACAGCGCAAGCACTATTTCACACCGGGTTTCCGTGGTATCACTCCGGTCGAGCCGGCCCATTCATGCCGAAGCGTGGCTCTCCTCTTCAAGTATCTACACAATACATGTATTGTTAAGGCTTTTTACTACATTATAACTCCAAAATGACTGAACAATTTTGAATCAATGCTTGCACCATTACTCTTTATCAGAAAGAAACTAGCATTTTTTTTTAAATAACAATGGGTGCTGTATTGAGCATAAGGTCTTTTTTAGAAAAGGAGTTTTTACTTCGAACTATTTATGATATTATTTATATATAATATGGGTGGTATATTAACACATTTAAAACCAAGTGCAATTTACGTTAAAGTATTTCGAAACTCCTTAGCTTTACACCACAAGCATTCTAAAATTATAATTGCGATCCCTTTTGTGAAATTATCCTATAAACTGAGCTTCACAGGCAATGCGGTTTTGTCCAAAACTAATAAATTTGTTGAACGAAAACTCGGCACATTCCTGTAGGGGATCTCAGTAAATCTAACTTTAATATGGCTTTGGTAAGTAACAAGTTTTCAGTGTAAAATAATATAATTATATAAAAGTTTAACCCGAGTTAAAATCTGAGTGTATTTATACACCATTGTGTAACATAATTATTAAGTCACATAGAAATTATTTAGTAACTATGTAGCTTTTGCACGCGCTGCGTTTATGTTGATTATCATCGTTAATAATAATATTAAATTAAAAATTCAAAAAACCCCCTACTAGGCACTTAATCGAGTAATCATACGCCAATGATATTTTTGAAGACATTCTGTTATTCTTCCCCACTTTCACCCCCATAACTTTTAAAAGACTCAACCGATTTTCATGAAACATGTCTAAGAACACTCGCACGTAACTCATCTTTCATACAAAAAAAAACTAAATTGAAATCGCTTCATTCGTTCGCGAGCTACGGTGCCACAGACAGACAGACAGATACGTCAAACTTATAACAACCCACTTTTTGCGTCGGGGGTTAAAAAGTAGCTGAAATTCATCCTAATCGGTCTAGCGGTTTAGCCGTGAAAGGGTACTTACAGAGTTACTTACTTTAGAATTTATAACATTAGTATGGGTGAGTTTATAATAATAAGTCTGGATGGAGCATGGATTAACCTCTTTAAAAATTGACCGTCGCGAACAGCATTTTCCAACTCGACCGCTTATTATCTACTAACCAAATAGCTTTTTCTTAGTGACTTAAATTCTTACTTTGTATTGTGAGAAGTTTGTAGATGCATGGATAATCCCTATATTCAGCACATCAGACTGTAAAGGAGACTGTAAACTCACACTGATTTTGTAGTTCTTGAACAATCTAGAAAATATATTCTAAATCAGTAACGGACTGCTGCAGCTTATTGTCACAATAATATTTAAAATTCATTTAATTTTTTCTTATTATTTGAAGGCCTCTCAAAGTGACTCTACTCAGACTGATGGAATACTTGAGTAGAATGCAAAAGGAGTGATACTATGGCGATCTAGTAAATTGCTTTTCCACGCTCCGCTAAAAGCACCCGGGATCGTAGTAGGAGGGAAACACGTGTGCTGATAGTAAGTCCCAGTTTTATTATTCAGCACGGGAAGGAAGAGCTGAACCAATTAGTTCGAGAGCCTATTTATACCACTTTGAGACGCTGACTTCGAAGGCCAGAACGCGTTGTCCTGTAAAGGAGAGGAGAAAGTGGGACCAGTTAGAAGAATTCTGTAGTGTTCTGTAGAACATCTTCCATGATCGATGCGATGGAGGACTGCAATAGAGGGGATATCTCTTTGTAGCTGCAGAGACTGTTTATAATGCGGACTGCTTGCCGCTGCAACCAATCATTTGTCGACTTTTTTTTCTATTGTTTGTATGAGTTGATCTAAAAGCTTGATTTTAAAGAAGCAATCTTAATTATATTATTTAAGCAATGGCTCCTTCGTTCCCTTGTTTTTATTTCGTACCTGGCAGTGAGTATGGTGACCACCACTCTTGGATTCTGCTTATGCTTTCCATCAGGCAGAGTAGAGTCATTTTGGCAGGGCCATACATAAAAAAAAACGTATTTTTTGATTCCCCAATAAACCCGATCAACGACAATCATCGTAAGGGGTAGTAGAAGTAAGTACATTTATCTTGTTATATTTTTACATATCAGTTATAAGTTTTGAATGACATTTAATAAATACTTTTTATGAAATGCCTTCACATCACATAAACTGCTGGACATGGGCCTACCCTTAGAAAAGAGGTTTTGACCTACTAATCCTAATATATGCTAGGTTGATATTAGATTAGTTTCAAGTGTTCCTTCTCTTTGCAGTGACATTGTGTTGACACGCACTCGATAAATAGGGGTGGTAACACTTCGTATTTTCATTCCGACACCACACAGATGAAATGACTTATGATGCTTAAAAAAATAAATTTTGAATGTGTTTGTAGTGTCCAATTAAAACATTAAAATTAAGATCTCACCCATAGCGTCAATTTGTATAAGGAAATATTCGCAATTAATCTTAATGATTCAAGGTTTTTAAACTAAGAGATTTAATTTATATAAAAAAAAAATATAAAACTAATCTGAGCCAGCAGTATAAAAGCAAGCAAGATGTACAATCAATGGTGACAGAAACATGTTGTATGTTCTTACAAATTACTTCTTTTTTTATAGAATAGGGGCAAACGAGCAGACAGATCGCCTGATGGTAAGCGATTACCGACTACCACCCATGGACACCCCGCAACACCAGAGGTTTTGCCGGCCTTTGGGGGATGGGGGTGGGGGGAGGGGTTTGGAGTATGGGCCTCCAGTATCCTCACTCACTCGGTGAAACACAGCGCAAGCGCTGTTTCAAACCGATTTTCTATGAGGCCATGGTATCACTCTGGTCGAGCCTGCCCATGCATGCCGAAGCGTGGCTCTTCCATGATAATAACTTTAACTTTTACTTGTAACTTAATAAGTTACAACACTGAAGCTAAAAATAAACAGCAAAACAAAGCTTTTATTTTCATCCTCAAAAATCATCAATTCTCTAAATTATCTGATGTGCATCTATGAAACAAACTAAAGCTTCAACATATAGAACATGAAGAATGGGCACAGATATTAAATCCCGCAAATGCTCCAATAATACACAAAGGATGTCTTTGTGACATATGAAGTTTCAAATGAGAAAAAAATGAGCCGTTGTCGTTGGAGGATAAAAAGTAAAAAATGGCAACACTTTGTATTTCACATTCATTTTGATGTTTGCTCTGAGTTAAGTAAGACATGCGGGTGTTACGTTTTTTTAGGTGTCGTGATTGCTTCGGCTGCCTTCATCGTGATGTTAACATAATAATGTTATTGCTGTATGCTGGTATACCTGTACAAACATGAAGTTCTTGATTTGATCATCGCAGTGTATTAGTTTTTCCGTCAGTCCATAGTATATAATAAATCAGTAGAGATCGTGATGCAAAATAGGAATCTGATAAAATTGTTACCGTATCGTATGTTACCTAGTCCTGCCACACTTTGCTGTGCCACATTGTCGTTATATTTATGGGAAATCAGCTCCTAATATTTGAAGCGGATTGTGTATTTTGTTAAAATTTGAGCAAAATCAGTGAGAAGCGTTTTGAGTTTTTGAAGCGTATACACTAACTTAATATTTCTAAATAAACAAAGAGATGTTTTTGTTATTATAGGAAGCAAATTTAGTAATTATTAATTTTATGTGTATATACTTTTTATATATGAAATTATATCTGAAGCTGAAACAAGAATTTATCCTATTACGTTCAAAGAAGTATATTAAATCTATATATATAAAAGAGACTGACTGACAGACTGACTGACATACCCAGAGATCAACGCACAGCCCAAACCGCTGAAGCTAGAATCATGAAATTTTGCACGTAGGTTCTTTATATAACGTAAGTAAGCACTAAGAAAGGAATTTTTGAAATTCCACCCCTAAGGTTAATCAGGGGATGAAAGTCTGCGTGAGCGAAGTCGCGTGTAAAAGCTAGTATATTTATATTTTATTTGTTTGTCTATGTTTAAAATATGTCAATATTAAAGCAGTATACGAAGTGACAATCTAAAAAGGCTTATACAAATTCACTAGCAAAGACTTTTATAAACCAAAACAGATTACTATGTTATCGTATAAAAACGCACATATAATTACTGAATCATAAAACCTGTTCTCCCTAGGTTATAGATATCACATTTAGAACTTCCGCATATCTTTATAATAATCCCATAATCTACGACTAAGAATTTATAAAAAAATATCAGATAGGTTCAAAACTAAAATGTTCGACGGCATTATATTTTTATATTAAGTGAGTATTGGCAGCAAATTATTAGACATGCTTCTCGAGAACATATTTCTCGAAATAGTTTGTTTTTAAATATGTTGCTTTGAGGCTGGAAATGTTCAAATCGTGGCAATGTTAAATGAGGACAGAGGTCAAACACACACCTTGATGAATTTTAATCTAATTTGGGATCAGGGAAAACTGTGTAGAGAAACGCCCTTAGTTTAGTCTGAGCTATTTTAAATTATGTATGTTTACAAATTAGATCGGACTGTTAGGTTAGGGACTACAAGGTATTTGTTATTAGATACTGGTGTTTAAATTCTGATCATTTGAGCGTAAATGAATGCGTGCAATAACTTGAATATATATATTTTTATGCACGGTAGGCCTAGTGGTTTAAGCGATCGCCACGCAACTTCAGCAGTTCAAATCCTAAGTGGGATAACACTTATTGTGATCCAAAAATTGTTGTTCTGAGTCTGGGTGTTCGTTTCATGTATGTTTGTAAAGTCCCCTGCGACACAAGATGTATATTCCTAATGCGGGTGTTGTCTTATTAAAAGAAAGAGAAAAAAAAGTGGATTTATTTATGCATCGTCATCTGAGTCAAAACAAACTTTGGGGGAAGCCTATATCCAGTGCACGTTCTTTCGATGACGGGGTGGAAATTCTGTTCGATTCTCGACCCTTTGTTGACGCAGGATATATAAGTAAACTTACAGTAGTCATGGCTTTTTTTACCGTGGGAGAGCCACGCTTCAGCATGAATTTGGGACGGCTCGACCGGAGTGATACCACGGCCTCACAAAAAACCAGTGTGAGACAGCGCTTGCGCTGTGTTTCACTGAGTGAGTGAGGATGCCGGAGGCCCATACCCTAGCCCCTCCCCCTTAATAAGAATACCCTGTATACAATCTGCTATTAAAATAAATATGCACATTTATCTTAAAAAGGTCTGATATTAAGCTCATTCATTAACCAAACATTCCTGAGCCAAGGATGTGACCTTACTCCTCATGAGAGTGGAGCCACATTCCTGATATTAAAAGCTTCTATAATACTATTTCTGTTCGAATAACTTTACGATAAACGATTGAGCAATATTTGATAAATTACGTTACCTAAGTTATGTCATACTTCTCGAACGTCGAACGTGTTCATACTTTGAAGCCCAAACACTCAAACTGACGTGTTAAGATTATGAATGAATAAAGCTGTCTGCAGGCTTTTGGTCTCGATTTATAACCAATATCACCGTTAGAATATTGAGTACATATTGGTGTACATTGATACTAGGAACGTTTGCCTAATAGATCAAGTTGAATTTACACACGTCTATTGAGATTATTGGAATTTACTATGAATTTATATGCTCTGTCTGTCATGATTTACTTTACTTACGATTTAATTGTATGACAAATTTAGTGCTTATGTGTGCCTCCATTCTTCAGTTTTTTAACGATTATTTGATTGAACAATCAGAATGGACTTGTATAGTCAAGTTGTATAATGCTTAGCTCTTTGTTAAATTATTGATACACAATCCAACGTTGTAACTCATTCGAAATAGCCACATTGAGGGTCTAGTTTTATAATAAGTTATGATGATATTTTTTATCGTAATACGGCAATAGATTGGAGGGACGGAGGTCCAATGCCAGTGGCCCCGTGGAAAAACTGATATTCATCTAAAACTGGTTGAACTAGTAGCCGATCCCAATTAATGTTGGGAATAATAAAGGAAGATGAATACGGCAATAGATTGAATTTTCGAGTCTAATATGTAGTAGTATTCAAAGTACTCACAGGTAAGTTTATTTTTTTGCAACGCTTTTGAATATGGTTACACATACAAAAGCCTTTCAACACAAATTTAGACCGCGTATGTGGAATATACTGAATGAAATTAAGTTGAAAAACTGCTATATCCAGACAATGAGCCGAACGCTTCGTTTTACTCTACAATGTGAACTATATTTTCATGCTGGAAACTTAAAACAAGTAAAGGTCTGGGCAAACAGCGGACGTGACGGGGCGGCGAAGCGACGCTAGCAGGACGGCATCGCGGCGTGGATTTCACACTGCGAGCGTGATGATCGCGCTAGCATCGCGTCAGCCGACCCGTCGCACTCGGCGCGATTTCGGTTCCGTCATCGGATTTTGAGAGTGAAGGAACAGAGTGCACCTGCGTTTACGCACACACTTGTGCATTATAATATCTCCTCGGTCCTCGTTGAGACTGACCACAGTGGCTGAAATTCTTAGGATTCTATCATTATTCCATGCAAAAGAAAATACAAAAGTTGAAATGACGGCTTGAGATGGTATTAAACATATAATCGGATATGACCCCGCCATATAATTCCTAAGGCGTAATTCACACAGTACAGTAATAAAAGCGTTGTATTAAGTGAATAATAGTTCCCTTGGGACGCCATACCGTATACTGTCATGCGAGGCATTATGTGAGGAATGTCCCACATACTATGAATAACTCGCTTTATTAAACCTTACATTCACTTGAGTTTTATAAATACTCATTCTATTTGTCTTAGTCCAAATGTTGGATAATTTCTTTCTTAAAGATCGCTGGATGGCGTTATAGTGACAAATTAATAAAGTTATTCTAAAGGCCAGAACACCTATTTAAGTAAATTCAGTCAGTAATTTAGAAACCTACACCGTTGATTTACCCAATTATTCATAAGTACCTTCAATATTCTAAAATAGTATTCAGTGGGGATAATCCAGCTTCTATTAACAGGTATTGGCGAGCCAGTGGACTGTATAACGACGTATGTATATGAAATGAATAGGTAGATGGTGGTCTTAGTCTATAATAATGCACGGTTGGCCTAGTGGTTTAGGCGGTCACCACGCCGCTTGCCAATTCGTCAAGTGTTGTGGGTTCAAATCCTACACGGGACAACACTTCGTGTGATCCACAAATTGTTGTTCTGAGTTTTGGTGTTAATTGTGACCGTTTCATGTATGTCTGTAAAGTCCCCCGCGACACAGGGTGTTTATTCCCAATGCGGGAGTTGTCTTTAAAAAAAAAAACAATTACAAGACGTTCGTTGCAGCTGACACAACACACACTGACAACAATAGAAAAAATGTAAGACAAAACATAGAGAATATAAAAGAGGTATATAAATCATACTTTGAACATGCTTCCAGCCAGTCGCCAACAACAGGGATTCGTCACTTAATCTTCTTATTGCTTTTATTTTAAGTAAGTAAAACTTATAAATTTGGCAGCGCTTAATAAAGCTTCAGACTACAGGTTTGTATGACAATGGCAATGATAGTTTTTCTTGATAAGCAGTATGAAATTGAAACTTGGTGAGGAGCATGCTATAAGAATTTTCAAATGTACAAAAGTAAAACTTATAAATTTGGCAGTGCTTAATAAAGCTTCAGGCTACAGGTTTATGTGACAATGGCAATGATACTTTTTACTTGATAAGCAGTATGAAATTGAAACATGGTGTGAAGCATGCTATAAGAATTTTCAAATGACATGACATATATGAACAGGGATAGTCTTGATGATAGCAGCAAGAGAAATCGTGAAACAGAAGATGACAGTGAAATAATATTTACGATCAATGGACTAGCGGTATTTGGTAAAGATTTATTTACCTGTCATATTACTGATTGAAACCGTGGTACGCTAAGGTAAGGTTGTTATTGCCGAATAAAATATTTAAGATGAAGACATGATTAAATCTATATAAAAATAATAAAGTTTATAATATGCCGCAGTAAAAAATAGAATACATGATGAGACATACACATGTTATACTTAAAATGTAAATATTCATGAAAAAAAGACATCCAATTTTTGTTTCTCAATGTAGATACAATACGCGACGCGTCAAATTGAATTTGTATACACATATTTCGCAGTATGTGCATGAAAATGTAAAATTTTAATGTTGTTTTAAACCAATTACAACTTTAACTGTCATTATTTTGTTGAAATAAAAACTTCATTCCTGAGTATCAACTCGTAATATTACAAGTTTTTTTTATATTTTATAAACTTTACTTTATTAACAGACTTCAAAAAAGGGGAGGTTCTCAATTCGACCGTATATTTTTTTATGTGTGTTCGCGGATAACTTCGTCGTTTATGAACCGATTTTGATGAGTATTTTCTTAATGGAAAGGAGATATCCCAACGGTGGTACCATGATAAGGAAACTAAGATCTGATGATGGCATCCAAGAGAAATCGAGTCGAACCTTGAAGTCGGTTTATTTTTTTGTTAAAATTTTACTTGTTGGAATGAAGTTCCTTATGGCGCGTTGCGACAGGGGGCTAGACGGATTAAGACCAAAAATTGTAACGACAATTATTTTCGTTGTAACAACACTTTTCGTTGTAACGACACTTTTAACATTGAGTTGACGTCATAGTGCTGGATAGAATATATATATATAAACTTCGTTCCATCCGGGTGTCCCTTGACACCTCTCAAGTTTTTTTTATTTAGTTTTCGTCAGGAAGCAATGTTTTTTAGCAAATTTAATGCACTTGATAATTCTTTTACTTCACTATATCGTGATATTCTCTGTAGTTAACTAGATGATTCAAGAACAAGATACACTGAGGACTTCCTATCTTTATTATAACATGAATAGAATGTATATTTATTGATTAATTTGTTATGAATATAAATAGTGTCATTTAAATTTTGTTGTCGTTTAAACAGCATGTCAGTTTATTTCGATTGTGATTCTTTAATCAACTAAGATTAACTTAATTGCTCCATTATAACAAGTGTTATAAACTTTTAAACTTTTGCGTTCCATGACATAACAATTATTATTTTTACGGAAATCAACGCGATCACCCATTCCCCTTTATTGTATAGAGTCAGCCTGTGAGCACGGCCAGTGCAACCTGGTCGAAACGTCAGGCAAAACAGAGCTTTGAAATGGGTGATCGCCTTGATTCCCGTAAAAATAATAATTGTTATGTTATAAACTTTACGTGGAATAATTTGTTATAAATACAGAATAATATTATTGGAAACGTTGAAAGTTTTTCAGAAGTCTTTCACTCACAGTCGAGGTGAGTGAGAAACTGTGATGTTCTTGTTGTGATCATAAAATATGTTTACGATCATAAATTGGCTAATGGTGATGGTTATTATGACGTCATCTATGTACGAGAATAATTTTATCGATTTTTGTCTGTTGTAAATTTGAAATCATTTCTTCTATCGTACTCCACTGTATTCTATTGTCCTACAAACATCTGTTTATTTTTAACCAACTTCAAAGAAGGAGGTTCTCAATTCGACCGTATATATGTTTTTTTTTAATTCGTCGTTTATGAACCGATTTTAATTATTATTTTTTTAATGGAAAAAGACATTCCAACGGTGGTACCATGATAAGGACACTAAGATCTGATGATGGCATCCAAGAGAAATCAACTCGAATCTTGAAGTCGGTTTTTATTTTGTTATTTTTTTTTGGTTTGGGTGTGTTTTGTTATATAGATTAATATGTAGTATATTTGTACCCATCACATCAGAAATAACTGTGGGGTAAGGAGAGTTTGCTTATGTTTACCTATATTTTTTCCATAACTTTACCTTGAACATACACGTCAATAACATATTCATAACGGACTTCATCATCTGCCTATTGCTGCTCACTGTTTAAACGAATCATTCCGGTCTTGGGTGGTTAGGTGGCATTCCTTCGCTGTCATATTATAGCTAACTCTTAACTGCCGCTTTGGTCTAGCGGTTGACGTATGCGACTGCCGATCAAGAGGTCTCGGGTTCGAATTCCGGGTCAGGTCAAAAGTGTGATTGAGTTTATGTGATTACAGAAATACTTAATAACATCTTGGAGTTTGCAAGTTGGGGTCTGAACCCCCGTGCCTCAGTGCCGTGCTGTCGGTTCTGCGCCTGATATCTCCCCGCTCGTGTCAGTTAACCGTCCCATCAGATTATGAGATGGAGGGAACAGAAAGTGCACCTGTGTTTGCGCACACATTAGTGCACTATAATATTTACTGCGTAGTTGGCTGGTCTCTGTTGACTGGCTGCCGTGGCCGTAAAGAACATCATTATAGCTGACTCTTACGACTAACTGTGGGTTCGATTCCATCGCATGACAAATATTTGTGAGATGATTTATGTATAATATGTATATACATAGCAACATTATCATTAGTCTGATTACTTTCGTACAGGTGCTACCTAGTTTGGAGTTATACAGCCGTATTTTCCAGATTTTTGGGGTAACTAAAATATTAGTTTAAATTAAAAGGTTTATTACAGTTTTAAATAAGAGAAAAAGATAAACTCTTAATGTAGTTTTTATTTTGTATTTTGTTTTTCATTTCACCAACTTTTACAAAGTAAAATCCTCCGTAGCCTACGGTTTCTACATTAAAAGCCTATCTCATTAAATGATTACATTTACTTTGCGCTGTCGCGTATGTTTGCTGCAAATATTTGTATATTGTACGCTGTTGAGCCAACGTGCCTCCCATATTGGGAGCGGTTGTTAAATAAACTTTAATGTTTTTGTGTTTTATGTTTGTTGATAGACAACTTGTTTATGTTACTTGGTATCAATTATATCAGTAGTAATTTAAATGATAAATTAAAACAAGTAAAATTGATTAAAGTGTATGGGTGGTATTTAAATTTTATTTGTTAACCCCCGAAGCAAAAAGAGGGGTGTTATAAGTTTGAAGTAGATGTCTGTCTGTCTGTGTGTGTGTGCGTGTATGTCTGTGGCATCGTGGCTCTCAAACAGATGGTCCAATTTCGATGCGGTTTTTTTCATTTGAAAGCCAGTTTCCTTGCGGTGGTTCTTAGCTATGTTTGGTTAATATCGGTCCAGCTGTGTAAGAGTATAAAATGATGTGCATTTTTCGCGAATGATTACTCAATTAAGTGCTTGCGTAAGGGGTTTGTTTAATTTTTTATTTTATTAAAAGTATTTATAAATTAATAAGAGAATTTTTCATAACTAATATAACTGACACGGTTTCAATTTTAATTAAATTATTATGGAAAATCATAACCCTCCTTTGTCTTTGCCGTAGTCGGGTAATAACCTATTCATAACAGTTTCCAAGACACAAATCAGTTCAAAGTAGGTATTTCTATCAATTAAAAATGTCAGTCACAAAGAAGTTTGTTGAAGTTTTCATGGAATACGAAAAACTTAAATTTATAAAAGATATTTATAAGTGCAATTTTTTTTTTATGTGTAGCCCTACCAAATGACACATGCCTGATGGAAAGCATAAGCAGAATCCAAGAGTGGTGGTCACCATACTCATTACGAATGCAGAAAATGCAACAATGCAGCATGGTGACCCACACCATGGCGGCCTAGTGATGCTTCTGCATCATTGGGCCTCCGGTCTCGCACTCACCGACAAAACACAACAGCGCTAACACTGTCATTTTATGTTGATTTTTTGTGCGAAGGTAGTACCGACCCGGTCGAGCAGGCCCGTTTGTATAGTTTCCATTTCTATAGAGGTGCTCTCATTAAGTGCGCCATAAAAAAAAAAAATTGAAATTTTTGATTTACGTACCATATACACTATCATGTGCAATTAGTGAAAAACTTTTAATTAGATAAATATAGATATAAAAGATACTTTAGGGTTATTTATTTTTAACTTTGTAACACCAAGACCTGTCAGGCGGTTCACAAGTCGCAACCTAGACCTTACAAAGAGGCGGGTTCGAACCTTGCAGTCCCCTAGACCTGAACAGGGGGTGCTACCCACCAGCCGACCCAGTCAATAGAAAGAAGCATGATTACCCAGGGCGCCTTTATAGAATAATACTTAATTTAAAACAGACGAGAATACTACATAATAAAATTAAAGAGATAGATGTGTGTGTGTGTGGATGTCCATAGGATCGCTTCAAAGAAACCAACTCAGCATAAACACAGTATTTATTTCGAACTAAAATAATAAAAGAAATTTACAGTTTCTTAATAATAGGTCTTTACCTATGAAATTGCCGTTTTGTATGCAATAAGTGAAAGTACTTATTTTTTAAACTTTTTTATTTCTGTTATTCGAAGTAATCACCCATGCAATCGACGCATCTTTGCCAATGTATTGGCAGTTTATTGATGCCCTTCTTGTAAAAATCAGCTGGACGGGAGGCAATAAACTCTTCAAAGGCATTTTGTACTGCCTCTCGGGAATTGAATTTTTTACCCACTAAAAAGTTGTCTAAATTTTGGAAAAAGTGTTACAACATTATCAATTAAAAGGAATGACAAAAATGTTTATACGCGCATATCTTTCGATTGACTGCACGAAATTGAATAATTATTTTTAGGACAAGGTTTGTATAGGAGAAAAAAAGTATAACAGAGGTGTTATATTTTCATAGTCGCCTTAGTCCTATACACTGCGGCCCTGCGGGAAGTTGAGGTGGGCTTAAATTCTAAAAGAAGTTTTTCGGTAATTTAGAAAATATTCTCCAAAATCAACATAGCGGCACGAAGTTCGCCGGGTCAGCTAGTAGAATATAGATAATATTACATTTATTTAGTTTCATTATGTTTACGATAGTTATCGTGCTCATGACACCCAGTCAGCAGAGCGCAGAGATCATGGTCAGGGTAAGCTGATTGAAACATCAAGCAATTCAAATTCTATTATGAGTACGTTAATTTCCGTAAAAACAATAGTGTTTTTTAACGCGAAAGTTGATAAAAAAAAGGAAAAACTAAAACCCAACTACGACAAAAAAAACGCTGAAAAAATATGATACAAGTTTGAAAAGCCGTAGTCACACGTTACATAGAAACGTACCATAACACTTTAACAACGCATCACTACGGCTTTTCAAACTTGTTTCATACTTTTTCAGCGTTGTTTTGACGTGACAACGTCTAATAAATTGATGAACGCCGGTTGCATGCACGAAAAAGGATGACTCAATGTCCTGTTACGCTCATTGTTCCGTTGCGTCCCTCTTGCGTTCATTGTCCAGTTACGCTCATTGTACATCGTTGTATTTTTGACATTACATTTTTTACATCATTGTTGAGAGATAGATGCGCGCATCTCTCATCATTTTATCAATGTTTTGTTATGACGTTGTCACGTTAAACTATCGTCCGTAAACCGACTTTACAGACAGCCAATTTTTTTGTCGTAGTTGGGTTTTAGTTTTTACTTTTTTTTATTTAAAATGTTTTGGTGCCGTTTTAATATTAATTTATTTGCAAAGTTTATTTTAAATACCATAGAAATATTACAATTATCAAATAAATACGGACAAAAGTCACGAGCAAATATTACTAATATATATATTTTGGAAATGTACAAATTTATTTTTTAACACAGTACTTTATGACCGCTAGAGGGTGCCACATTAGATTCAATGAAACTTCATATAGCCTATAACCACCGGACGATCAAGACGCTTCTAACGATATCTCATTTGTCCAGGTGTAATTAGTGGTTGAGGAGCTATGAGGGAACAGATGAACATACAATAGAAACATAATATATTATCTTAAAATTAAATTAAAATACTAGGAAATAATAATGGTAGAATGGCAATGATAATTCTCTGTGCTAGAAAAAGGCCGCCTTGTAGTCACGAGAAGCGTCGATCAGTTGCTTAGCTAGTTGTTTAAACATAGCGCGAGCACTCGGACCCCATGAACTTAAGCGTCTCGCCCCCAAACGGTTCAAAAATATAATTACCTATTATGTTTTGGTATTTACGCCGTTTGAGGCTTTCCGCAGAATCAGCAGCAGCGTCAGCATAACCAGCTGTACTTGGAAGATGAGATAGCGCGAGGATGTTGACGCAAGTTGCGTCCCACACCAAAGGCTTACCCATAGGCATGAACATACATAGATACATTAAAATTATAATCCTCCTGTGGTTTTACCGTAGTCGGGTAAAAAGATAGTGTATCACATGGATTTATATAAGAAAACCGGCCTAGTGCGTGTCAAGCTACGCCTAGAAAAGGGTTCCATAGCCACTCATGATGACATGTGGTTTTGGAAGGCGGGGTTGTTATTTATTACTATAAATATTTACTTATTTATTTCGTTGTATTTGTACGAAGTTTTCGAAGAAAGCGCATTTTACAATTTAAGCCTCTGTAATTCTTGAACTAACAAAGTTATTAAAGCCATTATATTATTCTCTGCTTCCTTCGAGACATGTACTACGGAACCCTAAAAAGCAGTACATATTAAACATTGAAAAAAAATAGCTAGTAAAGTGTTTGAATTCTAAACGTAGGTAATCTGCGTTTGCACATTCAGGGTCGGAGTCATTGAGCGCTTATTACTGACACAATTGCAAATGGACATAATGTTACGTAATGTTGGGATTCGTGTATTACATTTGTATTGTTGGATCTATTATTGTAACACTAACATGCGAGCGAATGTCTAGTTATTGTTAGATGCCTAGATATTAGTGACGATGGACCTTAAGATATGTACTGTACAATTTATGGAGTTTGTGATTTCTGTATTCTAGATAAATGTAACGTAAGTAGAAATTTATTCACACTTTTATTTACAAAGCAAAGTATGTTTTTATGAAAGCAAAATCAAAATGGACGTTGTGTTTATAAAAACTTCTAAGTGAATCCCCTAGGGGGCATCAAAATATAAATGAAATCCAAAAAGATCCCTAGGGGATCTGTGTGGATAAAAATTCCAAATGAATCCCCCAGGAGATTTAAGCAACTTCGATCCTAGAGGACGGAACGAAAAAGTTCACAGGTGAAAACAGTAGGAATGAAAGAGTGCACGAGAGAGGATATCAACTGATAAAGGAGGAAGCAAAAAGAAAAATAAGATAGTCTTTCTTTTTAACCCCCGCCGCAAAAAGAGGAATGTTATAAGTTTGACGTTGATGTCTGTCTTTCTATGTGTGTGTCTATCTATGGCATTGTATCTCTCAAACAGATGAACCGATTTCGATGCGGTTTTATTCATTTGAAAGCCAGTTTCCTTGCGTTGGTTCTTAGCTATGTTTGGTTAATATCGGTTCAGCAGTGTAAGAGTATCAGCTCTTTTCAAAAATGATGTAAGGAATTTTTGGCGTATCATTACTCTATTTAAGTGCTTGAGTAGGGGAATATGACCATGTATCTCAAAAAACGCAACATGCTCAAGTGACTCCCAATTCGCCTTCGACGAAATGCTTATATTCTTTCCATACTTTATGGTATTCTATTTCATCCGATCTCCACCTTATTTGAAGGAACGTTTTGTTTTCCTCAGTGACACACATTCAATATCCTTGAGGTCATCCGAATCTCTAGAACTGGTAGTACCAACTCATTGTACCAGATTTTACGACAAGTCGTTTACTGTACAAGCTGTCCGACTATGGAATGCTTTGCCAATGGCTATAAAGTGTGCCAAATCTCTGCCTGTATTTAAAAAAAATGGTCAAAGAACACTTCTTATCTTCGTAACTTATTACCTGCCTAAAAATATTTTATCATTTGCATTTCTTCATTATGAAATTGTGGATATTGTGCATTGTTTTATGTTTTTATTTGTTTGTAATAATGTGTATTAAAATATCTATATTTATGTAATTGTATCTCAACCACGTCAATTATTTTCGTTGTTTATTTTAAACACCAAAGCTACCCATGAATTTCAGTTTCTACAGTCGATTTGTCCATCCAAAGTTTGTCTGTAAGAAATTGCTTTTTAGCGATAAGGCCGCCATTTGTACATGGACATTATATTGTTAAACTTCTATTTACAACTGTATCAATTGGTGTACAATAAAATTTATTCTATTATATTCTAATCTATTTTTAAAATTTTAATTTAAGCTGGTTACTTTATACCAACACCGGACAAGCATTACCACAATCGGTGGAAATCTGTAGATGCTCCTCTAATTTATTGCAAATATCCTAGACATTGCATTTTGAAGCCAGAATAATATATTTTTATTTTAAACTTATAACTATCATCAACAGCCTATCCACTTCTATACATGGGCCTCTCCTTGTAAAGGAGATTTTTCTTATCTTTTACTGGGATTTAATGTATAAAACAGCGATGGAATATAACGATTACGATATTGTTTTCTTTTTTGTTTTTTTTAAAGACAACTCCCGCATTAGGTGTCGCAGGTGACTTTACAAACATGAAACGGACACAAAGAACACCCAGACTCAGAACAACAATTTGTGGATCAAACAAAGTGTTGTCCTACCTGGGATTTGAACCCACGACACTTGGCGAAGTAGGAAACAGCGTGGTGACCGTTAAACCACTAGGCCAAACGTGCAGTCATATTATTTTCTTACTTCTGCGGTTACATTATATCGCCAGATTTCTTTAATATCCTATACTGTTTTGGCTACATACAGCTACATATTTGTGCGTAAATATAAATAAACATGTGCTTCAGTACTTCAATTTATATGTGATTGATGTGATTGAATCAAATTACCGTCAAGTTAGACAGTGCGCACTCCAGATTAATCTATAAATCAAATTGGTCCATCACAGTCGTCGGTCAACAACTGCAGACCTCGTTGCTCTGGCCTAATTTACGCTTCCCGTATGTGGAACTCAGTGATTGACAGAAGTTAAGCTTTGCAATCGGTAGATTGTTTATCGCTTTTAAAATAAAAATCATTAAAAATATTCCTAATATCACTGACATTACTTGCGTGTTGAATACGTTCTTGTCCTCTTCTGAACAGTTCGTTCAACTCTATTCACCACTCAAAAAACAACTCTACGTCTAACTGCAAGAAACTTTTCTCGTAATCGTTATTAACCGACTTCAGAAAAAGAGGAGGTTCTCAATTCGACTGTTTTTTTTATGTTTGTTACCTCATAACTTTCGACTGGATGAACCGATTTTGATGATTCTTTTTTATTTGAAAGCTGGTGCTTCTCATGTGGTCCCATTTTAATTGATTTAATTGATTTTTAATTGGTCCAGTTCTGACATGTCATCCATGAGAAAATCATATAAATCTTCAAATTGCATAATGTTTGTACGCGACAAATTGACGAATAACTCAATTCAATTTGGTCGTTTTTGAAGTCGGTTTTTTTTGTTAAAATGTTGTATTATTTTTACTTACTACTTCTGTGTGACTTCCGACAGAAGTAGTGAGTGAAAATAAGGATACTAGACAACGTAACTTTACACCCTAGTCTCCACGATAGTCAGTTTAGTTCAGTGGTTAGTTGTTAACAAAATTTAGCTATTACATAAAATTTAAACGTTTATAATTAATTCAATGAGTAAGATCAAAACTGGAATAGCCAATGTAACAGTTTAATCTCGTGTTTATTACTATTATATATTCATCATTAACAACCCATAATGTCCGACTGCTGGGCTCGGATCTCCACACAGGAGAGGGTTAAGGCCATACGTCAACACGCTGGCCGAGTGCGGATTGGGGACTGGTAAGACAACGTTGTGGCTACGTAATCTTGCCGTTGGATGTTTAAAGCCGCCCCCATCCACCTCCAACTAAGCTTCACGACTGTTATCCTATGATAACAACCGGGACCGACTGCTTAGTGTGACCTCCGAATTATGGTATCATGCCACTAGCGATCACCCATCGTGGTATTAACCGCACAGGCGTTGCTTATCCTTGTTTCTAATCACCGAGGGTAACTGGGCTATGAGATATTTTCACAATTTAACCAAAAACATTTTTTTAAACTAGCTGTTATCTGACTAGCCATATAGATTAGAAGGGTAACCGAAAATGATTGGTATATTTTACAATTCTGAGTAATGACAACTGGAGTTATATCTACGCAAAAAACAAATTTAATGAATCATATATGCCATGTCAGGTAAAGTTTCACAAAAACAAGAAGCAACCTTAAACACACTATTCGGTAATTAAGTTGAGAACAAATAAACTAATCAATTTTAAATTATTCAACATAAATAGGTTTTTTCACACAAATCACTCAAACATCAGCAAATAAATAACCAGAAATAGTCGGCCATTTACTAGACAATGGTCCGAAAACCCGGCTTTACAGGCTTCAAATACTTTAGTAATATATTCATAACCTCTATTGTGTAGTACTTGACAGTTCTTTTACAATATTGCTCCTATATAAAGATTATTTATTTTAAATACAAATCCCGCATCAAGAATATAGTCTGTGTCGCCGAGAATTATACAAACATACATAAAACGGACACAGTGAACAACCAGTCTCAGAACAACAATCTGTGAATCATATAAAGTGTTGTCCATTGTGGAGTGTGAATCCACAGTACTTGGCAAAGTAGGAAGAGGCGTGGCGACCTCTTAAATAAATAAGCCATACAAGCAGTCGACTATATATATTTAACGACACTTTATGTGCAATACCTATTACTTCAGCCTGTCGAAAGGAGACTACGTGTTTTTTTAATTCTAATTATTTATTTACAACTTATAGTGGCAGTTTTGTTTAAAGAGTGTCAATAATTGCCTGATGTAATTAACAATAAAATGTAAAGGTCGTTTTATAAAATTGACCATGATTTATTAGACTACAGACAAAGTAATCTTTTTAACAGACTTCCAAAAGAAGGAGGTTCTCAATTTGATTGGCATTTTTTCTTTTTTTTTAAACTGAGATAAGGAATTTTTATTTTTTTATTTGTGGGTCTGCCAACATGACTCTACTCTGCCTGATTGAAAGCATATAAGCAGAATTTAAAAGTGGTGTCACCATACTCATTGCGAATGCAGACAATGCAGCATGGTGACCCACAATGTGGCGGCCTAGTGATGCTTCTGCACAATTACTTTTTTAGTTTTAAAATTACATGACAGTATTTTCAATATCATGTTATTTTACAAGTATGGTGCTTTTTTATGTGGACATTTCTAGTTCGTACGATTACTAGTTCAATCGTATAGCTGAAGAGCTTCATTTATGCCGTTTTAGCATTTTGTACGGATTTTTCTATTAAAGAGCGAACCGTCTTCCTTATTAAGGAGCAAGATACGACCAGGCCGCCATCTTTTACCCGGTAATTGGGCGACAAACTACCCTATTACTGCATCTATTAGACCGTTTAATGGATTCTTGGCTTTTGACTGCTCGAGAGCCTGTGCCGGACGACATATAAAAGTAGTACTTCAAGACTATTGATAATAAAGTTTAAACATAATAATCGGTACATATACAGTTTTTTTTAATTATTTTAAAAGATGACTCCGACGAATATATTCTGTGTCGCAGGAGACTTTATAAATATATATGAAACTGACACAAAGAACACCTAGACTCAGAATAACAATTTGTGGATCACACAAAATGTGGTCCCATGTGAGATTTGAACCCACAACACTCAGTAGTAGAAAGCGGCATGGTAACCGCTTAACTACTAGGCCAACAGTGCAGTGAATTCTTTTGTATTGCATAACATCGGTTGTCCCTGAAGTCGTGGTTTCATCACTCTAAATGAGCCTCTCCATTCGTTGTTATTATTTTCTTATAGTACCCGATATTATACTAACTCCTGCTTAATATTACAAGTTTGTGAGTATGTAGAGATGTTTGTTACTATTTACACAAAAATACTGAATGGATTTAGATGAAAGTTTACAGTAATATGTTTTATACAACAAAATAATACATGGGCTACTATTTACCTCGCTATATGACATGAAGAAGCTAGTATATTTAAAATAATATCATTTAAATTACTTGACAGTCGCTAGATGTCTAAATCAAAACAGATAGAAACGTAAATATATCTAATCGCTACAACCACAGCATTAGTTTCGTTTGTTATAATTGTACAATATTTCGTAAAACCCGCGTCATACTGACAAGTCGTATACCGCGGCTCTGTTGTCAGAATCCAACTTGACAACAGGGAATTTCTAATATTACACTTTCGTATGCTCGATAATATTCGTGTCATTTTTGTTTTATTTTTAAATTTTATAAATATTCGTGTGTTATTTTTGTTTTATTTTTAAATTTTATATAAGTAAAGCATATTTTCCGTAGCAGCTATGTGCAATCCAGTATTTAAACAGTCTCTATTTTGTTTCTAATAAATAACCTAATTACCATTCACACTATATAGATTACACCATAGATTACACACGATATTATATCTCTGTACTAAATTTCATCTAGAACGATTAAGCTATTCTTACGTGATAAAGTAACAAACATCCATAAACACATTCTCACAAAACTTTTCTGAAGATGAGAATAAATTATATAATATTAATTTGATTACGTGTTTTGTATGAATTTATGTTTTGTTTTATTTTAATTCATTTCTAAGGTGCAGAAACAGACAATAAACCAAAATCAAACAAATAATATACCTGTTAATTTACAATATGTAGGTCTGAAGTTAAGTACACAAAACTCAAAGTTATAATGCTTCATTGGAAAAAATACCATACATCCGATTATGTATTCTATCCTTCAGAAGTTTTCCTTAATTATCAAGGTTTAAAATTCGTTAAATGAATTGAAAAAAAAACAAATTTGGACGATATTAGGATGTAACCAGTGCACATTATTGAGTTCGGACTGTTCTGAGACTCATTATTGCTAGAGTTAGGTATGGTAAAAAGTTGTCAAATACGCACAGATCGAGATGGCATCTTAAAGTTTATTTTCTCGACAAGTTGACAGCTTAAAGAACCGTTGATAATTTTGTGTAGATTACATAGATGCAACATCTAGTAGTAGGCATGAAATAGAAGTAGCACAAATAATACACTTTATCATACGATCACAAGCAGTTAAACTTCTATAATTATAATCACAAATTTTGACAAAAAAAGAACAGACTTCAAGAACTCGAGCAAATTGAAATAGGACCACATGGGAAGCAACATCTTTCAAATAAAAAAAGAATCATCAAAATCATTTCACGCAGTCAAAAGTTATGAGGTAACATACATAAAAAAAACAGTCGAATTGAGAACCTCCTCCTTTTTTGAAGTCAGTTAAAAAGCCATCAAATTTAAGTAAACACTGTAAGTATTATACACGTAGAACATTAAACTTAAACCTTAGACTGAGATGTTTTATTTACCGTCTTATTTAAACAATACTAATTTGTTGTGTTTTACGTTAATTGGTTAGCTGACGACCTAACAGTTGAACATAAAACATTGTCTCATTTCAACAACACAAACAATACAAAATAAAGAATGAGTCTTACTTTACATTGCGGTTTTTGTCTGTTGTGCTAAAGTGCGATTGTTTTGCAGAGAGTAACAAAATCTCAAATGACGTACAAAAATTGTGATGTTAGGGAAAAAATGACAGAAACAAATGTAATACGTTCCGCTCGAGTGACGTAATGACGAAAATTGTTAGACAATGTGTGGCTGCGTGTGGTGTGAGTTAAGAGATGAGATATTTCTATTTAAAAAAATATGCTGCCTCATTCCGTTCGTGTGGTGACGAATAAAAAATACCAAGTGTCAACATCTCTATTCATCCCGTGGGTGTCGTAAGAGCCGACTAAGTGACAAAATACGTAGGCCAACAGCACTGCAAAGAGAAAGAACCGTTTACCGTGGGAGAGCCACGCTTCGGCATTCGGCTCGTCCGGAGTGATACCACGGCCTCACAGAAAACCAGTGTGAAATAATGCTCACGCTGTGTTCCACCGTGAGGATACCGGAGGCCCATACCCAAACCCCACTCCCCCTATCGCCCCCCCCAAAGGCCGGCAACGCACTTGTGACGCCTCTGGTGTTGTAGGTGTCCATGGGCGGCGGTAATCGCTTACCATCAGGCGATACGTCTGCTCGTTTGCCCACGTATTCCATGAAAAAAAGAAACCTTGAAACTAACCCTATACCAATCCATCGGGCCAGCATTCTATAGTAGTCCAAAACCTCTTTTCTAAGGAGACGCCTGATGAGGATGATGACGATGCTGTCTCATTTCATACATATGTTTTTTTTACGTACGTAATACGTTTTTGATATAAGGATGTCGGTGTGGAAACGGTTTGATGATAAGAAGTTCCACTACTGCCATTTATCCTTTATGGAGCAAAAGAAGTGATAAGGAAGCGAACTAAGCAGTACCACATCAAAAAGAAGGTTAACTTGAATCAAAACATAGGGTTTATTTTAAGTTTCCCAAAACAGGGCTGATATATACCAACTCGTTTGGCCAGCGTGGGTGAATAGACCCAAACCTCCTTTCTTAGGCATGGCCTATGTGTCCAGCAGTGGACTAATAAAGGTTGTTGATGTGATGTTGTGTGACGTGTTTTTTATAGCATGTAACTTATACATCAGAATAACATTTAGGCTACTATTTACGGCGATAACCGATATACACGCTTGCAAAGCCGCAGTCGAAAGCTAGTATATCATGAACAGCTTAAGCCTATCATGAAGTAAATATGTCACCTACGTTATGCTACTTATTATAACGTGACAAAAATTAGAAGTTTTAAACCAAAATATATTTTGTTACTATTCTTGCAAAAAACAAGGTTATTTCGAAATAAAATAAACTGGGTTTTGTTAACAAAAATATAAATACAATAGCGTATAAATTGTAAATTAAAACTAGTAACAACGAATTAAACGCAATTTTAAATACTAAATAAGTGCTCATTATTAATTAACTAAACCAGTCACAGTTAGTTAATCGAAATAAACATGAAGACACCTGAGCTGTCGACGTGAAGAAGAAGAATGGAGAAAAAATGATTTTTTTGCAGAAACATACCGGTAATCTAATGGTAAGCTACTTATGTTGTCCAGTGCCAACCATAAACCACAAGTGAAGAGAGTTAGACCGGTCTTAGCTCTCACGCTAGGTGCAAAGCAATGAAAAGATTTCTTAACACTGATTCTCTGTGAGGCTATGGCGTCACTCCGGTGCCAGCCGACTCCTCTGTGCAGAAGCATGGTTTTACCACAATTAAAATCTTCATGGGGATTTTTCCATTCTATTACAATTTCTTTTTTAAATAAAATTGTATCAGCAAGAGAAGATAAGCAATAAAGAAAATTTATGTAATGTATTCATATATTTGAAATCCAGAATTTCGTTTTGCAATAAAAGATCCATTTCTCATTTGAATTTTAATATCGTAGATAATTTAGATGATAAATGAAGTTATACATTTCAGTGCTCGGTTTTCAATTAATTGTAATGTAAAATTGTATCGCTTGATACTTGGCTGGTTATATTGGTTATATTAACCCGACAGTGGCCTCTGTACTATTTCAGACTAGTTTTACAATATTTATTACAATAACTTAGTATTGTGCAAGATATATATTGAAAACCTTTTTGAGAATTATGTTGTCGCTTTAATAATGCTTTTCAATGTACATAATTAACGTTTTCATAAAACTAACAAAGCTCCACTATTTAAATTTCTAAGAGGATACTGTTTCCCATAGTTCTAAATGTTTCAATACCTTGGGTGCCAGCCAACACCATTCTATTATTTCGATAAAACCCATTTAATTTCGAGCCTAGAAAGTATTGAAAGCACTTTAACAACGGTCTCTTCGATATCTGACGTCACACTTGTGTTAGACTTCGCTACGAAAATAAATACAGGCAATTCTATTTTTTTATATTATAGGCGGGCAAACGAGCAGACGTATCGCCTGATGGTAAGCGTTTACCGCCGCCCATGGACACCTGCAACACCAGAAGCGTCACAAGTGCGTTACCGGCCTTTTGGGGATGGGGGAGAGGCAGGGGTAGGAGGATTGGGGTATTGGCCTCCGATATCCTCACTCACTCACTCACGCGCAAGCACTATTTCACACCGGTTTCCTGTGAGGCCGTGGTATCACTCCGGTCGAGCCGGCTCATTCATGCCGAAGCGTGGATCTCCCACGGTAAGTGTTCCCACTTAAATAAGTTAAATAAGCTCTACCTATATTAGCTGCCTCTGACTTACACCACACGTCGTCCAAATTATTTATTACCATGGCTGTCAGTGGCACGTTTCTGACACATTGTGTAAAGCGTCGGCCAGACTTTTGTCTCCGATCATTGTTATGAGACCAATGGGGATTTCTACCTCTGTCACCATTTAAGCGTTTGTAGGGACACCATATTTTGTAGTTGTTTTAACAAATATTTTTTTATAATACAGCGTTATATTTATAGGAGTAAGATAACATACAAATAAATACGAGTATAAAAAAATACTGTACGTGTTAAGTAAATGTAGCTTAATCTTGTTTATTAACAGACTTCAAAAAGGAGACGGTTCTCAATTCAACTGTATTTATTTTCATTTTTTTTGACACACTGTCTGTAAATCTATATCTGGATATAGTTATCTGAATGTATTTATGGTTAACAGTTAGTCAATATTAGGAAAGGCAATATTTTCTTAATGTTTAATACGTCATCAGTGTTGGGAACTTTATGGCGAACTATTTTTTTTTTGTATTGAAATATACCGCTCGACGAATAACGAAGTTGTAAGATATAGACAAACCGTGTAGTACTCTGTTAGCTCATTCATTTAAAAAGAAATGATATTAATGATTTTTTTACCCGTAAATTAATACTTATCACAGTTTGCACTTGTGTGCAATTTTACAACATTTTATTACATCCTCTAAAACTATTCCATCATTTCGGTCCATCAGTATCCACCAGTATAATGGTTAAAATATCTAAACATTTTAACATTACATTTTAAACGAAGGCAAATGGCTCTAAAGAAAATGAATTCATCTAGATACTTTGAATCTTCATCAGAGTGTAAAACTCGGTTGGTAGACAATCTAAAAAAATATCTGAATTACAATAAATGTCCAGGAAAATGTACCGCCTTGACGTTCTTATCTCAAAGCTATTAAAGACGTCTTAATCACTGTATAAGTTGTACAGAAACTTTGTAGATAAAACCATGTATTTTCAGTGACTAATTGAACGAAATTGAAAAAGTTATATTTCAAAACTTTATATAAGGCCAAACTTTTAGATAAAACTATTGGAAAATTAAGTTCCCCAATTTTGTCAGTGACTTACTAAGCTATTATCAAAACCGCAAAGAAAGTTTCCAATTTTGAATACATAGTAGGAACAATATAAGGAAAATCCGAAAACATTGTAATTTCTGTTCCAAGTTCTAGATCGATATATTTCTTAAGTAACTTTATAATCCAATGTATTAAATATCTAATTAAAAGTTACTTTTAGGCTAACCAAACCATAGTCAGAGTAAATGACATACACGCACGATGTTTCTTTCCTTGTAGGAATAGAACAAGATTTATTTAAGAAAATGGAGATGTTGAATATTATAAAATATTATTAAATAGTTAATTAATTATGTTATAAAAATTGAGTTAGCAATTTTTGCGACAGAATTTTTTCTTTGCAAGTCGATAGTTGAGTAGTGGGTCGCAAAGACAAGCTTTAAAGGATAAGGCACGTTGCCTACTTTACCATTTTCAATTACTTCTGTAATTAGTGAATACAAAAATATAAATGTCATTTTATGTATAAAGATATATTTATTTTAATAAATAAACCAATTAAATAAAAAGTTATTTTGGAAAGGGATCTTTTCGTCAGCAATTCTAAGTAGATATAATATAGAATATAATAATGACGTACCTGACCTACACTTAACGCTTAAAAAAATTAACTAAAAAGCACTGTGACGTAACATATTACTTTTCACAAAACCAAAATAATTACAATTTAAATTATAACTCTTAGGTATCGGACTCGTTTCACATGGTTTATAGTTTTATATCTCAAAAGTCAGATGTAAAATAATTCCCACTTGAAATAGCGTCTACATTAATTCTTCTTTTCAATTCTAACGTTCTTAATTTTCTTTTTGGAGACACAGAAGGAAACTAAAAAAGAGGGTGGCACAAATTTACCGACATTTATCTCCAAGAAACTGCGAAAGGAGAGTTATCTACGTAAAAATGGTATAAAATTAAATTATTTATTCCTGGAATATTATAGAGACAGGTTAATAATTTAAGCCGACCAACTCCCAAATAAACATGGCTCACAAATAAATAACTTGTGTTTTGGTACAGCAATGTTCCAACATTTTCCCACAATTTATTATTTCAATTTATAAGTCTACAGAATCCCCTGACCATTTTCACACTTATCTGTTTTTATATTTTGTGTTCAAAATACTCGTATAGAACCAGTTTATAATTGTGTCCATTCAAATAATAACTACCCATGCTTTATTTTTTATATTATGTCTACACGTTTTTATGTTACTCAAATTAAATAAATTACACAGTTTGGCCTCTTCTTGATAACGATGTAATTCTCTTGTATTTTATTGTATAGGTATTATCAACTCTTCTGTGTGTAACGGATAAGAATTACGGAGTTTTACCACACCCATGCTTCTTGTGGGTGTCTTAAGTGGCGACTTAGGAAGCAAATTAAGAAGAGCATTGTAAAATAAAGGAAAAACTCATACAACAAAACAGGGATTATTATCTATCCCTACAATAACCATATATACCTTACCCCTTACTATATCATATGCATATGTTTTACGCATAAATATCGTATCTGTGTACCTATTAATACGTATGTATAATATATTCTACTGTATAAATTATTATTATTATTTATTATATTCGTTTCTCTTCTGATTCTTAAATATACATGACTGTGCCCTTACATTTCTCTGCTGTCCTCTATTCACTCAGAGTTTGCTGAAAGAAAACTCAATTTTGGGTTAAGCACGCCTTTGTACATGACTCTCTCTTGTATCTTGTCTATTTATGTGTTTAGTGTGTACAATAAAGAATAAACTTATCATATCAAAACCTGGAACTCACTTCCAGCGCACGTGTTTCCCTCCCACTATGATCCCGGATCCTTTAAGCGGGGCGTAAAAAAAGTATCTCACTAGGCGGCCATAGTGTGGTTCACCATGCTGCAATGTCCTTAGTCGCATTGAGGATGGTGATCACCACTTTTGGAATCTGCTCATGCTTTCCATCAGGCAGAGCAGAGTCATTTTGGTACAACTATAACATTAAAAAAAATACATAAGCACAAACTTATATCGACCAGTTTGGTCAGAGTGGTATAGGTCAAGACTTCCTTTCTTAGGACAGACTTATGTTCAAGCTAAGTCTTCCACTTACGGCGTCTTCTATTGCCACAATACATATACGAGAATCTTATGCATATTATGATGGCATTGATGCGAAATCAGGAACAAAATTGACGTTAAAAATGGATTAAAACAATTTCTGAAGAGGGTAGTATAATTATTTTGTCAAAAGTAGTTAGTAGTAGTTGCAACAGTGCAAAACTTTTTCAGGTTCTGAAGTGTAAACAAACTTTGATACAAAATTTGATATATTATAAGACAAACATAAATCTAAGAAATAAAATAGAATGCCACGAAAACTCGAATAGTTGTTAGCGTAGCAAAGAATATTTATGTAAATTTGACTTACCTACCTGTCTGGAGCGTAACGAAAGGCGCAGGCAGCCAAAACGGTTTTTACAAACCCATTTATAATAATACTTATGGAAATTTTTGAATATTAATTAATACCGTGTAGTTCTAAAGATGACAGCTATGTTATGGAAGAGTCTTGAATGAAGTATGCATTTGTAGAACATAATACAACAGTTGTTTCGAGATTATCGCCTGTCGGGTGGAAAATCCCTTCGGATCTCCGACTTCTCGGGGCTTGAGGAGCCAGGTGTGTGATGATTCCACTAAAAACACCTCTAGCAAGTGGCCTCAGGCCCTTTGCTCTGAGGAAGACCTGGACAATGCTATTTCAGGTCACCGCCGCCCCAGGATCGATGCCGTGCCTACACAGACTATCCTGGGAGAAGCCTAGGCTTCCCACTCCCTATCTGCCCAATCATTATGTGTTATATGTTAGTGGCCTGACCGCAGTTTTGCGACCAAGTCGCTCTCCTAACGCTGACCACATCATTAATCTGCCACCAGAGGTCCCCACTCTCTGGCAGCGGCCTTGTCGACGGATTGTATCGCCGCCACTGTCGTCTACGCTCAGGAGATGCCCTCTCCCGATTGCGTAACAGTTCAGTGCTGGAGCTAGGAATCTCTATGAGAAGGAGATTTTTGCCATGTTGGCCAAATGAATTAGTGTAGCGTTTGTGTCATGTTTTTCTGTTTTCTTTTCAGCTTGCTCCTTAGTCTCTTACGATATTAACAGGATAAACAGAAGTGGTGACACTACGTATTCTTAATTACTAATAACAACACATGAAGAAAAATAAGAAGGAAATAGGTGAATGAAGATGATTATCACGAGCTTAATGAATGGAACAATTTGTGATCAATACCAATACTTTTAGCACACAAGGTTGAATTCTGAACACGTTATTGTAATAAAATCTACAATTGTAATGCATGCTACTGTTCATTCATAAATTGTTTTAATAAACAATCAATCGATAAATAAACATGTAGTAAAATTTAAATGCCTTCATTAATGAACTATGTTACTGTGTAACCCATTTTATACAGAGAAAAACAGAAGAGGAGAAAAAACAAGTATATTGTGGGAGAACCACGACCTTACAGAGAATCACTGCTCAGTAATTTTACTGGAATTTTTCTAGAGTTTACTGGAGTCCAAACTTTGGTCCCTATTGTTCTGGATAAGGGACCCACTCAGGACAGCAACGTATTTGTAACTTCAGAGTTATCAGAGGTGTCCATGGACACACACACGAAAAATAATTTATAATAATAACAAGAATAATAATGGAAATCTATTAGGCATATTATTTCTGGTTGTTCTCGTCTTGCTAACGGCGAATATTTGCACAGGCACAACCAAGTAGCCAGGTTCGTACATCAACAACTTGCCCTTAAATACAGACTTGTGAATTCAGAGGTGCCATACTACAGGTATGTGCCCGACCCAGTTCTCGAGAATGGTCGTGCTACGTTATACTGGGATCGATCTATTATCACAGACAGGACTATTGTTGCCAATAAGCCTGATATAGTGGTGATAGATCGATTAGAGCGCCGCGCAATGATTGTCGACATCGCCGTTCCTCATGACGAGAATCTCGTGAAAGTTGAAAAAGAAAAACAAATGAAATATTTGGATTTATCTCACGAGATTGTCGAAATGTGGGATGTAGATTCGGTGATCATTGTTCCGATAATTGTATCTGTTCACGAATTGATAGCCAAGAGCCTCGACCAACACCTTAAGAGACTCACGTTGGACGGTTGGATCAAGGGTCTGATGCAGAAGGCAGTCCTCCTAGACACGGCACGTATAGTGAGGAGGTTCCTGTCTTTGGAGCCCTAACCACCGCTTTCTTGGTCCCGGTACCCGAAGTCGGTGGCCTTTTTTTTTTTTTTTTTTTTTTTTTTTTATGTATGGCTCGCCAAAATGACTCTACTCTGCCTGATGGAAAGCATAAGCAGAATCCAAGAGTGGTGGTCACCATACTCACTGTGAATGCAGACAATGCAGTATGGCGACCCACACCATGGCGGCCTAGTGATGCTTCTACATCTTTTAGTCTAGTCAACAAGTATGGAACTTGTTGACTAGACTATTTGGGCCTCCGGTCTCGCACTCACCAACGAAACACGACAGCATTGCTGCTGTCATTTTACGTTGATTTTCTGTGCGAGGGTAGTACCGCCCCGGTCGAGCCGGCCCATTCGTGCTGAAATCAGCGTGGCTCTACTACCTACCAAATTCTACTATTTTTTATATTTTTAAATGTATTTTTTATATGTATATTTAAAAATGTAATTAATATGTATATAAATGTAATAAAGAGATAAATAATAATAAATATTTTGGACATCTAACACACAACGCCATCTAGTCCCAAGCTAAGCACTGCTTGTGTTATGGGTACTAGACAACTGATACAAATACATATATACTTTTTTTTTGTAAATTATGTACGTATTTACAAAAAAAAAGTATATATGTATTTGTACATACATAGAAAACACCCAAACTCCGAAACAAATATTTGTAGATCATACAAACATTAGGTCCGACTCGGGAATCGAACCCGAGACCTCATGATCAGCAGTCGCACAGGCCAACCGCGAGACCAACTAGGCAGTTTAATTTTAACAGTTTAACTCAGATATAGTTTTAAATTCCTATCCTAGTAGCATTCTTAAATCACTGCACGGTTTTGTTTTTTTCAATAATACATACATCTTATACGTAGAAAATACCCAAAACTCCGAAACAAATATTTGCCGATAACGCAAACATTTGATTCGATCCGGAAACCAAACCCGAGAGGTCTGCGCCATCGAGACAAGCAATTTTACAAGTTACTAAAATAACTGAAAATATTCCGCAAACGACCAGACGTATCACCTGATGGTAAGCGATTACCGCCGCCCATGGACACCCACAACACCAGAGGCATCACGAGTGCGTTGCCGGCCTTTGGGGGACGAGGGGAGGGGTTAAGGTGTGGGCCTCCGGTATCCTTACTCAGTCGGTGAAACACAGCGCAAGCGTTATTTCACACTGGTTTTCTGTGCGGGCGTGGTATTACTCCGGTCGAGCCGGCCCATTCATGCCGAAGCGTGGCTTTATAATAATATAACCTCCATAGGTATGATTAACGTTTGACACGTGCATAGTAATGTACTATTGTTATGTTGTTGAATTCTTACGAGTACACTTAAATGAGCTCTTGAAATATGACGATATTTGCTTGATAGTAATGAGTATCTATAAATAAAGTAAATATTTAAACTAATAGCCACTCATTATATTACTAACAATAATAGGCCTAAATTTTCTTTATAATACCTATTATAAAGAAAATTTAGTTAGTCCACTGCTGAACATAGGCACCTGCCTATGTTCAGCAGTAGACTAACTAAAAAGCTATTAATGACGATAATTATAGAAAAAAAACAAGAAGTAATAAATCGTACTTTTAATTCATAAAATAATAAATTTAAACAGGCCCAAACAGTTAGGATATATATATATACATCCCTTGCCGATTTCGGCTAAGGTGACTGATTAAGTCTGAGCATCCAAGCTTCGGGCGTGTTCTCTGGGCCTGCAGTCTCGACATAGATAGCGATCGTTAAAGTTGCGAATTCGGTAGCTAATTCATATCGTTAACTTTTTAACGATTTTTGGTAGTCTCTACCGTTGCAACTATCGATTTTCATCGGTATCGTATCGTTTTTGCTGTCATTTTGGCAGTCCGCTAACTCGATAAGTATTCGAAACGGATCGTTAACTGTGAAATATTATAAAAATAGAAATTGTAATCAAGATACATATTTATCAGATTGTAATAATATCTTTTGCAAGTGCAGTGCACTAATTTATAATATTAATTGTACATAATGGCGGAGGTTTATTTGACTTATCAATGATAACAAATACCTATACCTATGCCTATACCTATACCTATACCTATACCTATACCTATACCTATACCTATACCTATACCTATACCTATACCTATACCTATACCTATACCTATACCTATACCTATACCTATACCTATACCTATACCTATACCTATACCTATACCTATACCTATACCTATACCTATACCTATACCTATACCTATACCTATACCTATACCTATACCTATACCTATACCTATACCTATACCTATGCCTATGCCTATGCCTATACCTATACCTATACCTATACCTATACCTATACCTATACTTATACCTATACCTATACCTATACCTATACCTATACCTATACCTATACCTATACCTATACCTATACCTATACCTATACCTATACCTATACCTATACCTATACCTATACCTATACCTATACCTATACCTATACCTATACCTATACCTATACCTATACCTATACCTATACCTATACCTATACCTATATCTATACCTATACCTATACCTATACCTATACCTATACCTATACCTATACCTATACCTATACCTATACCTATACCTATACCTATACCTATACCTATACCTATACCTATTCCTATACCTATATCTATACCTATACCTATACATTTACCTTTTTTTTTTTGATATGCTACTACTATTAAAAATGCGCATAAAATACTCAAATTATTTTAGAAATAATCAAACAATCAAATTTAGAAAAACATCAAATCTGAAAATAAATTCAAAAAACCAAGATCACTTTACAACTTTGCTTCCAAAATGTCAAACTATAGATAGGATTTTCGTTAACTTAGCGACGTCCCTGTTTACGATTTTGCACGGTAATTCATGAGTAGAGACTTGCCCTTGTGATTAAGATCGTTACGGCAAGCGAAAATATTCGTTAACATTTATCGTTCGTTAGTTTGAAATTTTGGAAGCAAAATGGTGCCACGTACAATATCTTGCTTAATTTTAGGGAAGTATTTTAATGTTTCTATTAATTATATTTATTTAACTTGATATTTATAAGGTATAGATATAGGTGTAGGTGTAGGTGTAGGTGTAGGTGTAGGTGTAGGTGTAGGTATAGGTATAGGTATAGGTATAGTTATAGGTATAGGTATAGGTATAGGTATAGGTATAGGTATAGGTATAGGTATAGGTATAGGTATAGGTATAGGTATAGGTATAGGTATAGGTATAGGTATAGGTATAGGTATAGGTATAGGTATAGGTATAGGTATAGGTATAGGTATAGGTATAGGTATAGGTATAGGTATAGGTATAGGTATAGGTATAGGTATAGGTATAGGTATAGGTATAGGTATAGGTATAGGTATAGGTATAGGTATAGGTATAGGTATAGGTATAGGTATAGGTATAGGTATAGGTATAGGTATAGGTATAGGTATAGCTATAGCTATAGGTATAGGTATAGGTATAGGTATTTGTTATCATTGATAAGTCAAATAAACCTCCGCCATTATGTACAATTAATATTATAAATTAGTGCACTACACTTGCAAAAGATATTATTACAATCTGATAAATAATTATGTATCTTCATACAATTTCTATTTTTATAATATTTCACAGTTAACGATCCTTTTCGAATACTTATCGAGTTAGCGGGCTGCCAAAATGCCTCGATAAGCGATTTGCGACTGTCGTTAAATTGACAGCAAATTCGATACGATACCGATGAAAATCGATAGTTGCAACGGTGGAGACTACCAAAAATCGTTAAAAAATTATCGATATGAATTAGCTACCGAATTCGCAACTTTAAATATTTAAAAACCATTTTAACCATTTATTTTTGCTACAAAACAGTACAACATACAATATAGTAACACGTAACTATCATTAAGGATCGCTATCTATGTCGAGACTGCAGTCCTTTACGATTTTGCACGATAATTTATGAGTAGAGACTTGCCCTTGTGATTAAGATCGTTACGGCAAGCGAAAATATTCGTAAACATTTATCGATCGTTAGTTTACGATCGTTATGCTATCTATGTCGAGACTGCAGGCCCTGGTGTGGCTTACGTACCCTATCTTGGCACTGAAGGAACGTGCACAATGAGGACAAGTAAGCACCCCATTAACGTATTTGTAGTTTATTTTAAACAGTTAGGATACCGTTTAAATAATCACAAAGCATTCACGAGGACTGCGGACAGAAGTGAAAACTCAAAACTATAAACATACAGTTGTTTAAGCTCACCTGAAATTATTGTTTTTAAACTTTCGCGACTATTAACTTAATAAACTTTCGTTGGTCTCGCGGTTGGCGTGTGCGACTGCTGATCATGAGGTCTCAGGTTCGATTCCCGGGTCGGACTAAATGTTTGTATGATCTACAAATATTTGTTTCGGAGTTTGGGTGTTTTCTATGTATAATATGTATGTATTTACAAAAAAAAAGGATATATGTATTTGTATTAGTTGTCTAGTACCCATAACACAAGCTCTGCTTAGCTTGGGACTAGATGGCGTTGTGTGTTAGATCTCTGAAATATTTATTTATTTGTTTATATACATATTATTCGACTGTGCATCGGTGCAATTCGATCGAAACGTCGGGTAACCAAAAAAGGTATTGTACCTTGTAGATATTATCGCGATTAAGTCCCGATTTACAGTCGAATAATCACTTGAAATTAACCTCTTAGCTCTTTAAATAAAATGACTGATAAAAGATATAGAAACACACAGCACATGGAAAGCGTTCGGTGACGATTACGCGAGTTTTATGATTTTCTTTCACCCAAAAAGTGCTCAACTTGCCTAAATAATTATTAGTTAATAGAGATTTAATTGGAACTATGACTTCTTTATCTAATCTATACTTATATATATCAATACTATATAAAGCTGAAGAGTTTGTTTATTTGAAAGAAAGAAATAAAACTAAATTTATTGTCAAAAACAAATAGGTACAAGTGAGACATAATATTAAAATAACACACTTAGCATGGCAAAAGGGATGAATTCAGCACATGTTGAGAGTTCACAGCGACACCGCTATACTACTCAACGCTGGTTTTCAATTCACCCCTTGCTTATTACATATTATATTTTGTTTTCCTCCACATTGCGGCCACAGGATATTTTATTAATTTTAACTGTATTTGTTTGTTTCAAACAAACAAACAAACAAACTTTGCAGCCTTATAATATTAGTATAGATGTCAAAATTGCCTGTGTATTTTAACTTTACAATGAAAAGTAAATATTTGGACAGAAATAAAAATAGTGCTGCAATTTTTAGGAAAATTATTAGTATTAAAATGAACTTGAAAGAAATTAATCAAAATAGTTAAGTCTTAGTTTTAAAATAAAACAAATTTATAATTCGAACTCTTGTTTTATGATTAAAATAGTTATGTAAATAGTAATATTATCTTACTGTGAAGCTGATCTACAATAAAGTTTAAAATATTGACTTAAAACCATTTAAGAAAAAAAAAAAACAAATTTGAGAAAACTTCAATTTCATCTTAAGAATCCTCTATGTATGTACTTATTTCTTCTACAGTTCTTTTTTTTCTAAAGCACTTTAGGTAGTTCATTGACTATTCTCTTTGTTATTTCATTTTATTCTATTTCTGTCGTATATCTATCTATCCTAATATTATAAACGCGAAAGTTTGTATGGATGGATGTTTGTTACTCTTTCACGCAAAAACTACTGAACGGATTTGGATGAAACTTTACAGTAATATAGCTTATACATCAGAATAACACATAGACTACTATTTGCCGCGATAACCGACATATACGCGGGTGAAGCCGCGGGCAACCACTAATTATATCTAAATTAATGTCTTAGTAATAATAATTAATCAATACTACATCTAGTTATTTAGAAGACATAAACATTGAACACTACATTACGCGCTGCGGTCACGTCACGTGTTAATGATGTACAAATATAGGTACAATATATTACAATATTATGCACGTAGTGTAAATTTATTTAAAGCAGCAACCATTAATCAAAGTAACGTAATAAATCTTATTGTTTAGTTTTGTATCACTTGTAAACTTGATTTATAAATTGAAGTGATGACAGTTGAACTTTTCAAAACGACTCATCACTGTAAAATTATTTATTTAAAGCCCAAGTTGCCTCTTAAGCCGCGTTTTCACAATACGAGTTAGCTCGGACCGAGTGCACTCGGATGTGTACTCGGACGGTACTCGTATTATGTAAACACCTAATCCGAGCGCACTCGGACGTCGGCATCAAATCCGAGTAGACTCGGACACTGCTCTATTTTTAGAGCTCACTCGGATCATTTTATAAAAACAAAATGGCGACAACTAAAAAAAAGTGGAATGACTACTAGTGGTGGGTGCTACATTTTCTAATAAATACTCAAATTGTGCGTTGTTTAATCTAAAATGATTTTAAACGTGTTTTCATCTTCCTCTTCTACTTCACGAAGAGAATTATTTGATGCACTCTGTTGGTCACTTCTTAAAATCCATTTCCGTGTCCAATTTTTTTTTCTTTTCGTTTTTTCCCCTTTCGTGATTTTGAACTTCCGCTATTAACATAACTGCTACAACATCTATACCTCGCAGCAGCAGATCAGTCGATGACATCTTGATTGTGCAAGGACACAAATTTCCACAATACGAGTGCACTACTATCGTGTGTAAACCACTATCCGAGTACACTCGTATGAAGCCGACTCGTACGAGTGTACTCGGTCCGAGCCAACTCTTATTGTGAAAACGCGGCTTTAGCTACTTTTAACACAAGCTCAGTAAATCTAATGCTTGTGTTAGAAATGGATATTTAATTATAGTATTCTGAGTCAAATTCATACTTAAATTTAAAATGACATCTAAAGAAACAGAATTCCTTGAGAATGAAATGACTCATGAATTACTTTTAGGGCCAGTTTCATTATTTACTAGGAGTTTTTTTTTTTTTTTAAAGACAACTCCCGCACTAGGAATAAATCCTGTGTCGCGGGGGACTTTACAAACATACATGAAACGGACACAAAGAACACCCAGACTCAATTTGTCAGCAATTTGTGGATCACACAAAGTGTTGTCCTACGTGGCATTTGAACCCACGACACTTGGCGAAGTAGGAAACGGCGTGGTGACCGTTAAACCACTAGGCCAAACGTGCAGTCTGCAGTGCAGTACTGTACTGTTCTTTAACTCCCTGATAGACTATTTTGAACGTATCTACCAGATTTCACTTTTGCAAGTCTTGGATAGAGACTAAGATGTCGAATAACTATATCTGCAATTATAATCTGACAATTAGTGTTATTCAGTGATAATCTCTGATCTCAAACTTTATCTAGAGCTGGCCCTAAGTCTCTTGCAAAAATGATTATACCGTCTATGTAACATAGGACATCTATTGTATCATGTCTATTGATTCAACTCCATTAAGGCGATATCAATACAACTATCGTTATGAATGAAGGGTAACTGACAAACGCAAAGATAACACATATTATGGTTACAGATGGTTTTGTATGAAGTCTATAGATCTGTCCCGAATCATTGAACATGCCAATATACGGTCTGCTTTTGACTTTGAAACTGTTTTTGGGTTGGAATTTAATTCAATCAATGCAATCAAGTAAATGAGAACTAAGACACTATAAACTAAAGGGGTTGAGGTCAGTGGCTTACTGTCCCTTTGCCTTCGACTTTTGGGCTAACTGTAGATGTTTCTCAACTGAGATCCCTGGGGTACTTTGTATCGCACGGCACATCTGCTAGTAGAGTCTTGTCATATCTGTTATGTCAGTCATATTGTTAAACATTTATCCAATATGGTGCTGTTTTGGGAAGCAATTATCTATACTAATATTATAAATACGAAAGTTTGTAAGTATGGATGGATGGATGGATGTATGGATGGATGTTTGTTACTCTTTCACGCAAAAACTACTGAACGGATTTGGATGAAACTTTACAGTAATATAGCTTAAACATCAGAATTACACATATGCTACTACTAGCTGACCCACGCAACGTCGTTTGCGTCTCCTATTGCCCGTAGCGTAATAGTTTTCCCCCGTTTTTGAAACAGTATTCATTGGTACTCCGCTCCTATTGGTCATAGCGTGATGATATAGATAAACTCGATGAACTTCCTCGATAAACGGGCTATCTAACACGAAAGAACTTTTTCAAATTGGACCAGTAGTTCCTGAGATTAGCTCGTTCAAACAAACAAAAACTCTTCAGCTTTATATATTAGTATAGATGACCCACGCAACGTCGTTTGCGTCTCCTATTGCCCGTAGCGTAATAGTTGCCCCCTGTTTTTGAAACATTCTTCATTGCTACTCCGCTCCTATTGGTCATAGCGTGATGATATAGATAAACTCGATAAACTTCCTCGATAAACGGGCTATCTAACACTGAAAGAACTTTTTCAAATTGGACCCGTAGTTCCTGAGATTAGCGTGTTTAAACAAACAAAAACTCTACAGATTTATATATTAGTATAGATGTATTTATTATACTCTTCTAACATCTAATACTCATAATCAACAACACATTTATTTGGATAAAGACTAATATTAGGTATTATGTTGATAAAAACTCTTTGGCAAATAACTCAATAATAGGTACCAACTCTTAGCGTCTTATACTCGTGATAACTTCTAAACGAAATGTCCGAATGGGATGAAACAAAAAGTATTTTACTTCTACATAAATACCCTTGATAACATAATGCTTTATTTAGATAAGGATTAATATTACGATACACATTTAACGTAGTTTCTTTCTTCAGACGATTTAATAAAAAAAAATAACACAAAAGCGGTTATTGTGACCAAACCATGATAGTTAGATATATGCTCTCGCGGACTTTTTTGTAGATCTTAATGGGACCTACAAACCCGTAATACATTATTTTATTCTATTGTCAATACTTTTTGCAGCGCACGCAAAAATAGGTTTTCGATTTCACACCTTGGATTACAAAATAGCAATTTTCTTACGGATCTCTATTTTTTATGAAAATAAAATATAGCCTATAGCCTTCCTCGATAGATGGACTATCCAACACTGAAAGAATTTTTCAAATAGGACCAGTAGATCCTGAGATTAGCGCGTTCAAACAAACAAACAAACAAACAAACTCTGCAGCTTTATAATATTATATAGTATAGATTTGCCGCGATAACCGACATATACGCGAGCAACCACTAGTATATTATAATCGATTCCTTTCTTGTTTATGTCTGTAATATGGAACAGGGCGTGGTTTTAGTTGGTTCGATTAATTCTTATAAAAGAGTTACCACTGTTTAGACTTAACAAAATTTTCATAGTTACAACTATGTCCACTTAAGAGTTGTTCTGGTTGTAAAAGGTAAAGTATGCGAGTAGAAATTTATATTGCCATCTCTAACACGAACTTAAGAATTTAATATGCAGAATTTTAGGTACCCATTAATATTGTACAGGCAGCACATTATGTTTATTTGTCACTCATTGTTTTAGGAATTTCAATTGTAACGTTTATATTTAAAGTTTCAATTACATTTGTTTCAATGTGACGTTTTAATACAAATAAAAAAGTTTACAAGTAAGTATTTAATCGTACAGATACATTAATTATTCTTAAACAAGTCATAATACCTTACTAACGACCCTATAATTGTTTTGTACTCAAATAGTGATGAAAATAAATGTCTCTAGGCAACAATACCTTCTATTTTATTTAGCCTAATGTAATAGCATAATTTCAAAATCGACAGGCACTATATTTAAAACTATCATTTAAATATGTTCATAGACGTTTTTTAAATTAATAATATTTCAAAATCCAAACAAAAAAAGTAATTTGTACAAATAAGATCACCAAAAGTTTTCGCAAATTGATATTTATTGTAGAAAGATGTAAATAACTATATTGAATATAGTATTAACATTAAAGTCAGTACAAACACTGAAAATTCTGGAAATGAAATGCTCTAATCCAAAGGATATGATAATTTAAAACGTTAAAGTGTTTTGTTCTGCTAGTGTTTTGCGAAACAACATAATAACGAACTCGGAAATTCAACACTAGCGGTCGTGCCTCACAAACTATAAAACGGTTTAATCGCTTGTTTTCATGTAGATAAGAATATACGTAAACAATAGTTTTTGTTGTCTATCTTTAAGTATTTTTTGCTCTAATACTAAATAACTACTAAATGCTTTTCTGCATATTCCCAAAGTAGAAAGCAGAGGCGCGGTAAGAAAAAAAGTTGGCAAGATGGGAAAGAAAGGAATTGCTTCGAGTACTGGATGGAGAAATATAAGCTATCACGAGTCGAGCTCTAGATCACACACCTGTGACTTAAAATAGCTATTGCTCGGAACTTTGAACCCAACAACGTCTTCGTGCGTTTTTAACAAAAACAGGCATAATGTTAATCTGTAACATTCTTCTAAATTGTGTCTCTGTAGACTTGGAGGATTATTTTGCAACTGGTTCTTATTTTGAAGTTTCATGTTTTATTTGCGTAAATCAAGCCGCTGAAACTTACACGTATTTATCATATTTTTAGTTTATAGCAGCATATTAATTTAGCTGTATCAAACCCAAGCATTCTACTATAAAATTTTAATATATAGATATTAAAATTTTGTTGTGTTTTTAAAGTACGTATTGTATACCTATAAAGGTATACAATACATACTTTAAAAACACTGAACTAAAAGTAATGGAGGTATATATTAGAACTTTGGGGTAGAAAATATCTATTACTGGTCTTGGGGTTGACTTGACTATAGATTTTATTAAGCTTTCCAGTTCGTGTTCGCCATTTTTATGACCTTCTTTTCCAGATGATGTCAGTTTGCGAGATTATATGAGCTGCCTATTGCCACTTCATGTTGTAAATGGCATGAACAATGAGCGGCGAGAAACAGCTCCATTTCGAAATTGAGTAGATATTGACATAGTATCTAGTCTACTTAACAATGACATGTTAAGAAGTCTAACATGTTGGATGTTGGTGAATATTGAGCACTAAAAGATGATATAAATGTATAATTAATAACTATCACTGATTTCAACTCAAACTACATGTAGTGTTTATAATAAAAAACCTATGCAATCCTTTGTTATTCACGTTTGAATAGTTTTGGTTATAAAAACCTTTGATTCATTGTTTTATAATCAAAGAGGAAACAGAATTTTATCCATCGAAATAATTCAGATTGAGGCCCAATTGAGGATGATTGACGAGTGGTATAAACCAGTAAGACAAGGAAATATTAATATTAATTGATTTATAAACTGTTAAGCTATAATTTACTTACTGGTTGACTGCACGTTTGGCCTAGTGGTTTAACGGCCACCACCGTTTTCTACTTCGCCAAGTGTCGTGGGTTCAAATCACACGTAGGACAACACTTTGTGTGATGTTTTCCGGGTGTTCTTTGTGTCCATTTCATGTATGTTTGTAAAGTCCCACGCTACACAGGATTTACTACTAGTGCGGGAGCTGTATTTTTAAACAAAAAAAAAAACAAAATTTACTTACTTGTAATTAATACTTGCAACCGGAAAACTCAGTAATCTTTAGTGAATTTACTTGGTGGTTAAAGAGATTTAGTGGTATATCCAAATAAATGACAAGATTTCCATGTAGTAGTAGTATTGCTAGTAAATTTAAACAACATGAGTTTTAAAAAAATAGCGCAGTAATTTAGAAGAAGAGAAAATATAGGGTGTTTTCTTTTTACTCAACTACGATGAAGCTAAAAGAAAGATATGTTATGTTTGTATGTTCCACCGTACTGCCTAAACTACAGAACCGATATTGATGATATACTGGTTTATATTGAACCGATGACCGCACGGTTGGCCTAGTGGCCCAAGCGGTCGCCACGCCCCTTTCTACTGGGTCAAGTGCTGTGGGTTCAATCCTACGCGGGACAACACTTTGTGTGATCCACAAATTGTTGTTCTGAGTCTGGGTGTTCTTTGTGTACGTTTCATGTATGTTTTTAAAGTCCTCCGCGACACAGGATTGGTATATTCCTAATGCGGGAGTTGTCCTTTAAAAGAATTAAAAAAAGATATTAATGAATGAGGTGTCAATAAATTTGTAATAACATCCCGAGTGATATGGGCCATATAAATTTTATTAAAAGCTTTTACGTAGTCGGGTTATAGTTTTTTAGGGTTCCGTACCTCAAAAGGAAAAAACGGAACCCTTATAGGATCACTTTGTTTTCCGTCTGTCTGTCTGTGAAGATCCTTTTTCTCAGGAACGCGTAGAGGTATCAAGCTGAAATTCATATTAAATACTCAGGTCTACTGTCCGTTGGAGCTGTGAAAATATGAAACTTCTAAGCCAACGCAATCAAAAGATACAGCAGTTTATGCTGCAAAAGACACTCGCAGGGGATTTACCCACAAGGCACTTCCCGTGAACTCAGAATCTTGAAATTTGGTACGAAGCAACGTCTTAAAGCACAAATAAAGCAAGGAAAAATTGCGAAAAACCTTAATTTTACTTATATAGTTACAGATTTGTACGGAACCCTCGGTGTGCGAGTCTGACTCTCCGCGCTCCGGTTTTTTTTTTACGAATTTTAAGTAAATCCTCAACAACATCTCGAATTTTTGTACCAAAAGGGTTTTTCTAAAGAAGACATTTCTCAAATTACAAAGAGTATTTGTAACAAAGCATTCTAGCTCAAAACAACTTTAGACACAATTTAAGTCAAAACTTTAAACCGAAATAGTAAAATGAGATGCTTATCTTAATAAAAATGGCTTATTTTGGATAAGATTATGTTTGCAAGATTGTTGAAACTTAGTATAAAATTTCCATTTGTTTGTTTAAACTATGCTTTATGACTAGTAAGTCCAAAAATAGCTACAAGATCTTGGGTTTGGGTCTAATTACTGTTGCGGTAATAGGAGTTGGTATTTAATTGTCAATTATGTCTCTTTGTGATAACGAACTTAAGTTTAATGGAATGGAATACACTAGAAATTGTTGTCTAAGCTCAAACTAAGCATATAATTAAAGGTTCTAGTCCAGGATCCCCGGAACAAAATTTACAAGTTATTACTATCAAGGACTACACTTGGTGGAGCTTCTGTCGCGAATGGAACGCCATGGGTTTGGACTTAAAATTAATCGCAGCAAGACCAAGGTGATGATTGTAGACCGTGCCGGAAATAATTCGCCTGAAGTGACCCGAATTGCGAATTGCAACGTGGTCCAATCTTATATTTATCTTGGGGCTCTAATTTCAAACAGTAGCGGTTGCATCGATGAGATCAAACGACGTATGGGCATCACAAGAGCGGCGATGGAAAAGATGCGGAAGATATGGAGGAATAGGAACATTACCAAAGCCACGAAGATCAGGCTCGTAAAGACGCTTATATTCCCCATAAAAAATTAACCAACATTATTACATAATGGAAACAAATATTTGTACTACAAAATGCATAGTTTGATCCTTCTAACATATATCGATAGCGAAGTCATAAAAAATGATACCAACCTGCTGATTTTTTAACAGTTGCTTAGTTAATATTGATATAATTTGACAGACACATTATCCTACAAATTGCGTGGTACGTTATCCCGGTCCTACGCTCAAAAGTTTTTTTCCCTGCTAGCCCTGTTAGTTCCCACAATCGATTTTTTTATTTTAGGTGAATGGTAAGCCCTCATCAAAATGAACCCACTCACGAAAAATTTGCTTGATAGTAATAACTTGTAAAATTTGTTCCGAGGATCCCGGACTGTTCTATAATACAGACATAGCGTTTTCTGTACATTTACTGTATTCAGCATCTCACTAGGCCGCCATAGTGTGGGGCATCATACTACATTGTCTGTATTCACAATGAGTATGGTGGTTCTCATGCCTTCTATCAGGCAAAGTAGAGTCACTTTGACAGGTAGCCTGAACAATTTGTTTTTTTACCAAAAATATTCTAGTGTGGAATTAATACAGATTTTTTTCTTGCTCATCACCGTTACAATTCATTTTAAATTATCAAAATGATCGTGTCTAGATTTTTTGCCTTTATTGCGCATATACTGTCTATGAGTTATTATTTTACCATTACCAAGAATAATCACAATGGTGTTACGATGTAGTTTGTTATTGTTTATTTTCACGACACAAGCTCTTGGCACACCGAATAGTGTTAAGAGAATTGTCATCACAGAAATGTTCTTGGTAGCGTTGTACTACTGTATAATTTTAATGATCTATTTTTTATAGATTGCAGTATTTGATTCGATACAACTTATGACTTAAATATAAAACTGCCATTAAATTAAGAATATAGACTATCACCATACCTATTCAATCAATGAATGTAGTGAAAAGCGACTAACTTCGAAGAACAATATTAATGCAAAAAGAAAGGAAAATTCGTGGCATAGAAAGACAAACCCTCCATTTCAAGAGAGACCTATGTCCAGCAGTGGACTAAAAAAAGTGGGATTAAGGCTGTTAATGTGATATGATGGAAATTAATCAAAGCCCTTGAAACGATTAAAGAATGATTGTATTTTCTTTTCTAAGATGATATCATGGGTAATTTGTTGAATTAATGATGAAGCTTTCAAGAAGTAAGTAATATTAGTGATTGGCTTTTAACAGAGTGACTCGGTGAAAAACAATTCTAGAAATGGCCTGCCAAAATGACTCTACTCTGCCTGATGGAAAGCATAAGCATAATCCAAGAGTGGTGGTCACCATACTCATTGCGAATGCAACAATTCGCATTCTGCTTTACATTAGGCAGAGTATGGTAAATTTGGCAGACTTAGTTCTAAATAAGTCAACAACTAAATATTGACAGTAAGTACTTAACCCTTGATATTACTGTAAATTAAATATTTGTTTCACCAATCTCGGAGAGAGTATTTTTGCCCTTTGATATCTGAGTGCAAAAGCCGTTTTTATCCGCTAGAAGATAAAGTAAATTGAATTTAGAACATCGTGTGTACTAAGTTTGTAAATTCAAAACATCATTAAACCTATTTACTTCTACCTCCATGGTGCCGAATTTATCACACAACCTTTTTTAATTTGTTAAAAACTCAGACTTGGAACCTTCTTGATGTACTTTTTTTAAATTTATATCTTGTAATTGTAAATGCTATTTTTGCATTTAGTCATTTCCTCGCTGAGGTGGGATGAAAAGTTAGGTGTTACACTCGAGAGCAAAGTGCAAAGATTTTTACCTCAAAGATTCAAATTTTTTAATCCCTCGCTGCGCTCGTAATTCAATTTTAGAATCCTTTGCTTGCTCGGTCATCAAAATTGAGCACGCGGTTAAAAAGCAACTTTGCAGTCTTGTATAACAAATAACTATTTCTATATAATAAAATTAACATCGTCTAGTAGAAAAAAAATTCTATAGAAGACATTTTTATTACATAAAAATTAAATAAAACATTAAATTAGAAAATAGTTTTTTTTTTCTACATATTTTCGTACTAAAAATTAATCTCAAAACTCTTACATATTTTTTTAGTTTTAATTTCCTTTTTTTAAACCTTAGTATACTTCTGTAGTTTACACATAATTTTATTTTTAATTTAAGTTAATCATTTTAATTTAATTCCAATACACTAATCCCCTAGGAAAAAAAGCGAATTATATCCTTAATTACAAATAAATAAGTTCATAGAAAAGCAATGACCTACGTTCCGTTGATACATATTATATTTAAAACATCAAATAATTTACCTTTGCTTGTGTGGACACCAACAAGTCCTGAAACCAAAGAGAATAATACCTTAGTATAAAGAATAACCAGTACAGTGTGTCATCTCGTCTGAGAATAGATTGCGTAGTGGATGTTCTAATGGATACTCGTAATAGAGGCCAAGTGATTTTGTCGGTATGACCAGTACCATTAACTATACATTCATATACATCTACACTAATATTATAAAGAGTTTGTTTGAACGCGCTAATCTCAGGAACCGCTGGTCTGATTTGATTTTTTTTTCTAATGTTAGATAGCCCATTTATCGATAGGATAGGAAAGCTATAGGCTATATATCATCACGCTAAGACTAATAAGAGCGGAGCACCAATGAAGAATGCTTCAAAAACGGGGGAAAATTATCACGCTACGGGTAATAGGAGACGCAAACGAGGTTGCGTGGGTCAGCTAGTATTATATATAGTTTAACTAGTATTGTAATGTGTCATTCACGTATATTCTACACTGTTCTATCGAATCTTGAAGGAAAATATAACTTTTCGTAGTCTAAATCTAAGAGGTACCGCATTTGTTCTAAGAGATATAAGATTATGAACTGTGTCAAGGAAATCGATTACTGCAATATCCGATTTTCGATATCATTTGCTTATATTTATAAATCGATTTCAATTTTACAGATTTCTCTACTAAATATGTAAGACATAATAGATAGCTATTACACATTATTAAAATAATCAAAATTAACTCTCGATAAAAATCTCTGCAGCTTATTTACAATTCATAATGGAATTACAATGGTACAATTTTTATAATGAACTAGCTGACCTGGCGAACTTCGTACTGCCATATTTACATATCTGTCTCAGCTTCCCACAGGCAGAGTACAGTCGTGGACAAAGCAAAAAAAGAATGAAAGAAATCGGACTATGTGTTATTGAATTACAACTATGTACATATTTTGACTTTCATCCCCTCACTCCAAGACACCGTGCTGAATTTCGGGATAATAAGTATACCATGTCCTACCTCGTAGTATGAACTCAAATCAAACCAAGTTTCATTTGAATCCATTCAGTAGTTTCGGCGTGATGCGCGGCCAAGATACAGACAGACAGACAGACAGACAAAAATGTACAGTTTTGGCTTCAGTATCGACTATAGAGAGCCCTCCAAAAAACATTTTCAAAATATCTATAATGTACAGAATTGGACCAGTTACATTTTTATTATAAGTATAGATATATAGATTAAAATTATCATTGAGAGTTAGATGTCAGTTGAAATTTTATTTATGTACTAAAAACATTTGTATTAAAAACGACTAGTTATTAATACGTTCCATTATTCATATATTTTGACGATTTGTTCTAAACTTTGGTTGTGCAAAAACTAGAGTTTATAAGCACTATAGAGCTATAAGTTCTTGATTTACATATGTATATGACTGTATTGTGTGAAAATAACACTTACGTACTATACAACACGAGTGTATTTTGTATGATATGATACATTTGATATACATTCATATTCAATAACAAAGTATTTTTCTTATAAAAATAATAACGAAATGTCATTGTTTCGTCCTCAACTTGTTTGAAAGCGTTGAACCTCACTGCGACAGAATCACTCTTGATCGTTAATATTGTTGTGAAAATGACGAATATTATTTTTGTCGTTGAAAACATTTTCGTTGCTTTTTAAAATACTTCTTAATTTATCATACCTAATAACCCAAACAAATGTCACTCGTTAAAATTATCTTGCATCACCCCTTTCTTCTCGGTCGTTTCCGATCGTTATTTTGAAGGAAAACTTTGACTTTTAGTAAGGACTATGAAGCGTTCATATTAATACTAGCAGTTTACTGGGGCTTTGCCGCGTGTATGTCGCTCAAACTCAAACTCAAAAATATTTTATTCATATAGGCACTTATTTTACAAGTACTTATGAATAGTCAATATTTAATATTAAAAAATCGAGTGATTCTAGTCGCCAGTTCCAAGTGCAGCCTACCCTTCATGGAGAAGAATCTGGCAAGAAACTCCATTGTTGCTCCTTTTAAAAAATAATAATACGGTTTACAATATTTTTTTCATTAAGAGACTTGAATGAGAACGAAGTCGACCAAAGAAAACAAAATAAAAGGTTTGGAGTCATTGCTGCACAGCCATGAGCTAACCAATCATGCGCCGTTCTTACTGATAGCTGCAAGATTTTTACATTGTTATATTGTGACATTGTATTGTTATATTGTGAGGTCCACTTATGGAAAATAAAATCCAAATAGCACTTTCACTCACAGTCAAATTTAAAAAGATGTAATATGTCCAAATATAAAATAATCAATAAATGTCACAAATGTAAAATAGAGTAAGACGCATGGATCAGTCATCGACCTATTCAACCATAGTTGAGCTGCGTACTCAGGCCGCACAGCAAATCATCAGGTCAATATCAAAGAAATTAATAATTAATAATAATCATAGTCGACAAGGTGCTCATACAATAACAAGTGCGTATTTAATAAATGGGGAAACATTGTTAGATAAGTACCAAAGTACCATCATGTATTCATTTACATTATACAAGTATGTGTGTATGTTTTCATTTATGAGTTGCAACTAAAACAATCAACAATTTGTATTTAATAAAAAAAAAGAAAGATGAAAATTAAGTAGAATTGATACAAGAAACAGATAAAATAAAGGAAAATATCGCTATCGTCGGTGAAAAGTTCATTGAAATCGATGTAGTGGTTTAGTCGTGAAAGCGTGACAGACAGACAGAGTAACTTTCAAAATTATAATATTAGTTCAGTTTACTTATTTTCTGTAAAAGTATGAATGTCATTTATGAGAAATGTTTTAGCCATTATAAGCGCTGTTTGGTTACGATCCGTTAATAAATCAGACTTATTCTTACCTAATCTATATACTCGTATATATAAAATTAATCGCCAATATGTATTGGTGACCCCGACTATGCCGTTACAAAAAGAAGACTATAGCAGTGCTGAAACTTCGCGTGTAGGCGTTCGTCCACCACCATTTTGGCCGGATGACCCAGAAATGTGGTTTGCACAGATTGGAAGTCAGTTCGCCTTGGCTAATGTAACGGTGGATTTGACAAAGTTCCACCAGGTCGTATCCGTGTTAGAACATCGCTACGCTACCGAAGTAAAGGATGTGATTACGAATCCACCGGCTACAAATAAGTATGAAAAGCTGAAAAGTGAGCTTATAAAGCGTTTGTCGGCATCACGAGAGCGTAGGGTCAAACAACTACTCATGCACGAGGAACTGGGTAACCGTAAACCTTCGCAGTTTCTACGTCATTTACGGCACCTAGCTGGACCGTCTGTACCTGAGGATTTCCTCAAGACACTTTGGTCGAGTCGATTACCGACCAACCTGCAGACTGTGATAGCGCCACAGCCCGACCTTTCGCTAGATAAATTGGCTGACTTGGCTGATACAGTTAACAAGATCGCGCCAGCCGCACCCCTACAGGTAGCAAGTGTGGCGGAGCCGGACACATCTACCCTCATTAAGGAAATGGCAGGTCAGATCGCCGAGCTTACAAGGCAGGTATCTTCACTGTCTTCTCGAATGGACAGTCCCAGGCAGGTACGTGGTCGATCACATTCACGATCTAAGAGTAGTAATCGGCGGGGTAGGTCTAGATCAAGGCCGCGTCAACAGCCAGAAAACCACCCTCATTGTTGATACCACTTTACCCACGGCACCCGCGCTAGGAAATGTGTACTACCTTGTACTTGGCGGTCGGAAAACTTGAACGGCAGTCCGAATTAGCGGCTAACGACTGCCCATATAAATCAGGCCGTCTTTTTATTACCGACCGTTATTCAAAAATGTTTTTCGTTGTCGATACGGGCTGGGACTTATGTGTCTACCCGTCGGCTATCAAGACGCCCTGTAGTACTTCAAAGTATAGTTTAACAGCAGCCAATGGAAGTATTATAAATACTTACGGGCCAGTACAACTTAGCCTCAACCTAGGACTTCCGCGTTTATTTGTTTGGAAGTTTACCATCGCCGACGTATCGAAATCACTTATAGGCATAGATTTTTTAAGCTTTTATAATCTGCTTATAGATCGATATATGATGTGTCAGCTGTCAGTGCTGTGTTGCGCAGCTTGCCAGTGCCAGGAGTGAGCAGTTCCAGTGGGTCGGAACTGAGTGCCGCAAGTTCCAGTGAGTCGGAACTGAATGCCGCTGGTCCCAGTGAGTCGGGGCTGAAGTCCGCTGATCCCAGTGAGTCGGGATAGCGTGCGGTGCGCGGTGCTGCGGTGAGGTCCCCAGTGAGTCGGGGCGGTTGCTGCATAGTGGCTGGCTGCTGCATAGACGGGAGAGATATGCTCTGCTTACATGAACCGTAGCTGCAGCGTGCTGTGCCTAGACGCTGATGAGGCCGTAGGGGTAACCAGGCTGGAGCGGTCGCTTCCTGCGTGTGGTGTATCCCTGTTGAGGCCGAGGTTGCTGGCTGGCTGTGAGACTTACTGTGGGAGTGAACATGATGGTGGCGTGCTGATGCTGCATCGAAGGCTGCTCTCAATCACGTCGGGGTCACCACTGTGGAGGAACGGGTGATATGTCCCTCCAACACAAAGGGAGGATCCTCCGACCAGGCGAGGTGATCATGCCTGGCGGGCCAACTGCCCAACGGTTGATGTTGGGATGTTGTATGTATCTTAATTGGCGCGCGAACTTTCACTGCGCGATTCAGGATTGGTAGTTTCTTAGTTGTCTTCCTTACTCCGTAGTTCAGTGTAACTTCGGTAGATAGCTCTGTAGTATATTTCTGTTGCGCTGTATGTGGAAGTCGCCACACGCTCATTACTTCCGATCGGCTGCACAAAATTAAATAATTCTTTTTTTTTATGTGTTCGTTATTATTAGGACAAGGTTGGTGTTAAAAAAAAGATTAGGGGAAAAGTATTTTTTTTTGTCCACGACTATACACTGCCTGTGGGAAGTTGAGACAGATATGTAAATATGGCGGTACGAAGTTCGCTGGGTCAGCTAGTATTATGTAAAAACTAGTTTCAGTACTAAAACGTTTAATTATATTTTAAGAAGTGACCTACTGCTTATAAAGAAGATGTTCTGAAAATTTCAAACGGAACGTCGTTATTTTTCAACCGCATAAAAATGCATCTTAAAGAAAACCTTTGGGAAGAAGTGTTGAAGTGTGAATAAAATGACTATTCAACATCCTTTTCCGTCAGTAATTCAAGAAGTGAACAAAAGGCATTACACAAATTGAAATTTAACTTTTATATTAGAAAAGTTTGTTTAATTTATTTCTTTACGACGTCCCATAAGTACTTAATTCCATTATCACTGTAATAAAGTAATCATAAATGCAATAAGTCACAATAATTGTACTAAAGGTCTTCTTCTCCCTAACCTTTTTTATTTCCAAGATTATTTGGAGTCGGCTACTAGTTCAACCGGTATTATCTGAATGTCTATTACCACAAAGAAACTGGTATCAAACCGCCGCTACCCTGAGGGTAACTGAATTCGTAGGTTTTTTTTATGTATGGCCCGCCAAAATGACTCTACTCTGCCGGATGGAAAGCATAAGCAGAATTCAAGAGTGATGGTCACCATACTCACTGCGAATGCAGACAATGCAGTATGGTGACCCACACCATAGCGGCTGAGTGATGCTGCTACATTTTTTAGTCTAGTCAACAAGTATGGAACTTGTTGACTAGACTATTTGGGCCTCCGGTTTCGCACTCACCAACGAAACGCGACAGCACGAATGCTGTCATTTTACGTTGATTTTCTGTGCGAGGGTAGTACCGCCCCAGTCGAGCCGGCCTGTTCGAGCTGAAATCAGCGTGGCTCTACCGCCTTTAGGTTGATCTAGTTGCCAGTATATTTGAGGGCTGACTTCCCAATAACGATTGTTATAGATGACGAACATCTTAACGCGCTTTTCAAGGCACGGGCGTGAAATACCAGCAAACTTCCATACTCCGGGTTGCTTTTAACAATTTCTTGTACGAAATAGAAAACAACAAAATTTGACCCGATCCGGGAATTGAACATGTGACCTCTTGATTGTCAGTCACATATATCGTTATACCAACGACACAGTAAAAAAATCTACATAAGGTACCACCTCGAATTTTACATTCCACATGCACCTCTTTCTATCCGGCGTCCTGTTGAGTGTTGGTGTTGTGGTTAGACCCTGACGGCTATCTTGACTGGGTTTGTGGCCCACCCAGGATAACATTTTCAAGGTAGTAGAGCCACGCTGATTTCAGCACGGTTGGGCCGGCTCGACCGGGGCGGTACTACCCTCGCACAGAAAATCAACGTAAAATGACAGCGTTCGTGCTTTCGTTTTTCGTTGGTGAGTGCGAGACCGGAGCGGAGGCCCAATGATGCAAAAGCATCACAAGGCCGCCATGGTGTTGGTCACCAGCTGCAATGTTGCATTGTCTGCATTCACAATGAGTATGGTGACCACTACCTTTGGATTCTGCTTTTGCTTTCTATCAGGCAGAGTAGAGTCATTTTGGCAGGACCATACATAAAAAAAAACATATGACAGGATGGATGTAATTTATTTGCACTTATGTTTATCTCTGTATCTATATAAATAAAAATGAATCACCGAAATGTATGTACGCGCATAACTTTCGATCGACTGCACCAAATTGGTTAATTATTTTATTAATGCGTTTGTAATTGTAGGAACAAGGTTGGTATAAAATAAAATTTTAAAAAAAACCGGAAGTTTGATATTTTCTTAGTCCGCGACAGTACACTACCACAGGCAAACTGAAGTGGGCATAAATACCAAAACAAGTTTTTTTGGAAATTTAGGAAATATTCACGACAAAGAATAGGACGGTACGAAGTTCGCTGGGTCAGCTAGTTTATCTATATATTAAAGATATAATTATTATCCTTACCGTGGGTGAGCCACGCTTAGGCATGAATGGGCCGACTCGGCCGGAGTGATACCACGGCCTCACAGAAAACCAATGTGAAATAGCGCTTGCGCTGTGTTTCACTGAGTGAGTGAGGATACCGGAGGCCCATACCCCAACCACTCCCTATACCCCTCCTCATCCCCCTCCCCCTCCCCATCTCCCTCCCCATCCCCCAACGACCGGCAACGCACTTGTAACGCCTTTGGTGTTGCAAGTGTCCATGGGCGGCGGTAATTGCTTACCATCAGGCGATACGTCTGCTCGTTTGCCCGCCTAGTACATTAAAAAAAAAGTATATTTATCAGCAGCACTATAGTAAGGATTGTAGTTTTAAGATAGATGCAGCTGTACGATGCATAAGATCTTTATTTTTAAACCAGAACCCAATAAAACGTGAAATTATAATCGATAAAACCATCGAGTGATGGTTTTATCGAGAAAATAATATCACATTATGTTACTGAAATTATTGAACTTTCGATATTACAATATCTAAAAGTAAAGCCGTTTTACCTTCATTGCGAAAAAGATCAAACCTAATGGAGAAGCGTCTACTTAATCGAGTTTCGAACAAGATACAAAAAGCAATCAGACGTATACATTACTCTGACTTTTACGATCGTAAAAGTTAAATAACGCAATTTTATAGCGTAGCTATAGGTTTATTTTAGTTTTCATTGAACTAAGATTGACAAATTATATGGAGTTTGTCCCAGGCTATGCTTAAGTTATATATATATAATGTCTTTTGTACGCTACAAGCATAACGCATGTTACAGTGCATAAATGGAACAGTGGAATAAATGGAACATGTTCGTAACACATTAAAATAGTATGTTATGGAATTTCGTGCCGGTACTTCTCAGTTAGATCAGTAGCTTGGAAAGGCCATTATCGCATTCACGTATGGCCGTCCATGAATTGAAGAAGCTACAAAGACATTAAAATTGACTAGCCTACGCAGTAATAATAGTTATTACAAAAACAAAAAGATTTAATATTATTACATATATCCGTAGCTTGAGTTCGTTGCCAAAAACTTTATTCAAATCACAATCCGTACGAACAATAGTGTCAGTCAGTCACCTTGCACTTTGTGCTATTAAAAATAATTTATGCTGCATTATTTAGCAGCAAATTAACGTTAAGAATAGACATACTGTTTAATATTTATGTAATCGACTAGCTGACTCGGCGAACTTCGTACCGCCGTATTTACGTATCTATCTCAGCTTCCCACAGGTAGTGTACAGTCGCGGACAAAAAAAAGACTTTTCCCGTTATCTTTTGTTTTTTTTCTCTCCAGCAAAAAAGAATGAATAAAATCGGACTATGTGTTATTGAATTACAACTAAGTACATATTTTGACATTCATCCCCTCTCTCCAGGAAACCGTGCCAAGTTTCATTTGAATCCATTCAGTAGTTTCGGCGTGATGCGCGGCCAAGATACAGACAGACAGACAGACAGACGGACAGACGGACAGACAGATAGACAAACAGACAAAAATTTAAAAAAATACAGTTTTGGCTTCAGTATCGACTATAGAGTGCCCTCCAAAAAAATTTTTCTGTTACTGTTACCTTTTTATTATAAGTATATATATTTTTAGATGATGCTTGGCTATATTCAAAATCCAATTTTTAGTAGTATTTTAAGTATAGGAGATGACGCTTATAAGAGAAGAAGAATTAGAAGTAAAAGATCAAATAGATTAACGGCTTCAAAAGAATATGACCAGAAAGAGAGTCAGAAGACGGCTAACAAGTGACAGAGAAGGATGGAAGGAAGTGTGCTGAGCTATGAATAAATTTGAGAAAATAGCAAGAAGATGGTGAATTTCTAGTTAGTTGTTTTCACGAATACCTTTTATTGACTTGATAGTTATCTCTTTATTCTTGTTTTAATGTTGAATCGATTAATCATATGAAATCTTTTTTTTTTTAATGACAACTCCCGCACTCGGAATAAATCGTGTGTCGCGGGGGACTTAACAAACATACATGAAATGGGCACAAAGAACACCCAGACTCAGAACAACAATTTGTGGATCACATAAAGTGTTATTTGAACCCACGACACTTGGCGAAGTAGGAAACGGCGTGGTGACCGTTTAACCACTAGGCCAAACGTGCAACACTAGACTATTAAAGGCTGTTGGCCTTTAATAGTCTAGTGTCCCAGGTCTCTTGAGGAAGGAACAAATGAGATTTTAGCTTACTATCACATGTTGGCCAGACCAGCTTAATATAAGGTTCATCTCTAGATTTTCTTGCCCAATAATAAGAAAATTGTACATGAGTTTTACATACTTGATACTCATTCAATCCTCTGAGGTTTAATAAGGACCAAATTAGTGTACTTAAGACTCAACAAAGATTAAAGAGTGTTTATTACATTATGACTAAAAGTCTTCGTGAGCGAAATAATAATCTAAATGTTTATAAAAGTGAAATAAATAAGTTTTTTTTTATTTAACATTTTTATTCTCAGTATTTTTTTAAACAAAGATCTTACATTTATAACTCTTAGCTTATAAATGTTAAAATTCCAAAATTTACAATAAAAAACGGCTTAAAATAATTTGCCCCCCTAGCCAAGTTGCAAGCGTTTTTCTTTCTGTCATTTTATCTTGTGTCATTGGCTAATACTTTGTCTAAGATTATTTTAGTTACTACGATCTACGATTAGCTAATTTAGGGGTTAAAGATTGCAGAAAGAAGAACGCTTGCAACTTGGCTAGGGGGGCTGTTGTTTGATTGGTGCTAATTCTGTGGATCGAAACCTTTCAAAATTTAACTAAAAATCACTAGTATCAATTTGTCCTTTCAATCGACGTTCTAAATGTCAAGGATTCACTATAATTAGATATGTAACATTAAAACTAAACGTTATCTGAATAAATAGAAACAGAAATAGCATTTTGGAAATAATTAAACTAATAGATAATTTTTAAAGAAATTTTAGTTGACGTTTAGTTCAAAATTAGCGTCATTCTCTAGTTTTAAGCATACAGTGACAACAACCAAATGACTTCATATATTTCCTCTAGAATTTTACTATGAATCAATTTCAATAACTTACTACAAAATATGTAGTTATTAGTAAAGCTAATGAAACTGAAAATAGCCATGACAGCATAACAACTAATACAAATAAGTAATGACTCGTATAGACATTAACATACACATAAAACTAATCTGTCTAGTGGTTATAAATCACAAAAAGTAGAACGTATGTGGCATACAATATAATCACATACAACCTAAAAAAATCAGATCCATTACCCTTATACATAATGAATGAATAATGGCCAAAAACAAGAAAAACGTAAATATATATTCTTCTTAATACGATGTGCTTGATGTACAAATAATAGACTATTATATATAAAGCGATACTACATAATGTAATTACAGATAGTGTTCATATTCTTTTGTTTTTTTTTAATTTCTTGATTACCTAACTACACTAAATTTAAATTATTACTGAAATACAGAATGGATTAGAATTAATAGAATAGGGGGCAAACGAGCAGACGTATCGCCTGATGGTAAGCAATGACCGCCGCCCATGGACACTCGCAGCACCAGAGGCGACACAGGTGCGTTGACGGCCTTTGGGGGATTCTATTACTAGTTGAACCACGCAACCTCGTTTACGTCTGCAATAGGAGACGTAAACGATACGTGATACCATGGCGTGATAATTTTCTCCCGTTTTTGTAACATTCTTCATTGATGCTCCGTTTCTATTGGTCTTAGCGTGATGACATATAGCCTTCAGCTTTCCTTGATAAATGAGCTATCTAGCACTGAAAGAATTTTTCAAATCGGACGAGTAGTTCCTGAAATTGCAGTATTCTCAGGAACTACTGGTCAAGCTAACAAACTCTTCAGCTTTATTAGTATAGATTAAAAGAACTAAACCACGTAAAGATCCCACAGTCGTACAGCGTTAGATATCTGGGTATTTATCTGGACAGACGACTAACTTGGACTAAACATATTTTCACGAAAAGAAAGCACTTGGCCAACAGGTGATCTCAACTCTCAGATCTCAACTTTCTTGTGAAAACAAGCTCTTGCTCTACAAAGTGGTAACTAAACCAATTTGGTCATACGGAGTGCAACTCTGGGGAACAGCCTCAAACTCAAACCTAGAAATACTGCAACGGTTTCAGTCCAGAATTCTTCGCATGATTACCAACGCCCCATGGTACATTAGAAACGACAGATTACATCGTGAACTGAACATGAAAACGGTAAAAGAGGAAGTCACAGACTCATTACAAAGCTATCACAAGCGTATGCAAAACCATCCAAACCAACTTGCAAAGAACCTAATGGAGAATGACTCCGGCACAACATTCTTAAGATTTAAGAGACGTGCGCCCCAAGATCTAATAAAAAAGTAGATGAAACACTAAATTTGGCCAAATCATTGGATTTGGAACCAAGCATGCCCATGTAAATTCATAAAGTCCAACTGAATGTCAATATAGACAGATTGTAGGAGGATAAGAGAGTTAAAAAAAATATGTATAGATTGTCATTCAAAGCACAGAAGAAAGAGGTCTATGTAAACCAGTTGACTAAAGACGGTTTATGGTGATTGCAAGGCTCAGAAAGAACTCTAACACAAACCCTCGCGCGACCTCAGAAAATCAGGAACTACTGATTACTTTGGAATTTCCATTGTCTCATTTGCTTGTCAATGATGTCAGGAATTGAGATCTATTATTACCATAAAGCGCTCTTAGCTGATTCGTAAAACTTGGTCCGTGGAGAGCTTTAAGCTTTATTTAATTTGTAAATTATTATTTTCTAATGTATCTCCATTAAAGTATTTTTAAGTGTGCGAGCTTAACCGGCTTGTTTTAGTTTCAGTAGGTAACATGATTATTATAATACGTAAAGTGAAGTGCAACCATTTGTCCAGCACCATTAGTTAGTGGTATTAAATATAAGTAAAAACGTTGTCAATTTAATATCATGTAAAGTTAAGAAAAAGGACAGGGAATAAAATTAAATCACTTAATATCTTAAGTAAAACAAATTGAACGACAATCTAATCCACGATTTCGGACACCGAATCTCTTAAACTTTTACAATATCTATTTTGCTAAAGGACCTCTATTGATTTTTGCGGACCCAACTTAATAAAGTTAAGGGACCAGCGCCCGGAAAAATTGTCGAGAAAGTCAAAGTTTGAAATGGATAACATCTATGAAGGGACTGGATTAAGCTATCTAAACCCGAAGACGGAGGATAAGCAATAGTCATCAAGACAGCCAATCCGATCTCTAACGTTGATGACGTGCCAAAGGCTTATTGTTGGTAATGAAGTTTCCCTTCCGTATTATCTCGGTACCGTTTAACGAGCTACTATATTGGGCTGATTGGGAAAAACTCATTTATATTTGCTGAGTAGGGTCTGCGTTATTATCACTCGGAAAGTAGATTAAACCGCGAATAGAGAGAAAAAGATTTATGGTTATTGGCTTGATTTATGAGATTCAATAAATTTGTAATTATTAAACTGAAATAAGTATTTCCTTCACGGAATGAGATAAAACAGTACAACATTTAAAAAGCTATGTTTCCTTACTCAATTTTCAACCGACTTCAAAAAGGAGGAGGTTCTCAATTCGACTGTTTTTTTTTTTTTATGTTTGTTACCTCATAACTTTGGACTGGGTGAACCGATTTTGATGATTCTTTTTTTATTTGAAAGCTGGTGCTTCCCGAATGGTCCCATTTAAATTTGGTTCAGTTCTGACTTGTCATCCATGAGAAAACCATATAAGTCTTCAATTTGCATTATGTATGTACGCGAAAAATTAACGAATACCTCAATATTCCCGTATGGTCCCATTTAAATTTGGTCCAGATTGAGGTCGGTTTTTTTTTTGTTAAAATTTGTGATTATATTCTTAAACTAGCTGTTGCCCGCGGCTCCACCCACGTGTATGTCGGTTATCGCGGCAAATGTGTTATTCTGATGTATAAGCTATATTACTCTAAAGTTTCATCCAAATCCGTTCAGAAGTTTTTGCGTGAAGAAGTAACAAACATACACACAAACTTTCGCCTTTATATATTAGTGTGATTATATAGGTTGTCTAGACATATTGAGACTCTGAATCAAATAGAGATTGATTACATTCAAAGAGATATTCATTAAGAAATATCTATCGCAAATCGGAAGGGCCCTATATAAGAACTAGCTGTTATCCCCGTTTCGCCCGCACGATAGACAACACGAATAGAAGTGATATAGTACTCAGAGATAATACTACTACATTTAAATGAAAGAATTTTCAGAATTGGTTCAATATTTTTAAAGATAACTCGCTACATATAAATAATTTGAGACTGTTCGCTCTAAACCTCTGATAAATCTAAACAACCAAGTTATATTCAAATCAATTACTGTTATTAAAAGTTATCAACAATTCCAGATATATTTATGTATGAAACACTAATGGAGTTTCCAGGTTTTGGCATGAGTTCTGCAACTGTATTCACCGATACTTGTAGCAATGTGAATAATACGCATAGATTATTGGCAGAACTGCCATTATCTGCTAAAGTGCTAGTAAAATTGAATGGGCGTATACCGCAGCGAACTGTTTTCATGGGATGATAGAAGTACGTTTTTTAACCTTATCTACTGTGGCGGCCTCCACATACAGCGCAACAACAACTTAACATACTACAGCGCCTTCTACCGAAGATACGTCGAACTACGAAGTAACGAAGGAAACTAAGAAACTACCAATCCTAAATCGCGCAGTGAAAGTTCGCGCGCCAATTAAGATACATACAACATCCCAAAATCAACCGTTGGGCAGTTGGCCCGCCAGGCATGATCACCTCGCCTGGTCGGAGGATCCTCCTTTTGTGTTGGAGGGACATGACACCCTGTCCTCCACATCTACTGCTATCTCCTTTAACCTATCTCAAAAACATTATTATTACATTTTTTTTGTGGAATAGGGGGCATAAGAGCGAACGTATCGCCTGATGGTAAGCGATTACTACCGCCCATGGACACCCAGAGGCGTTACAAGTGCGTGGCCGGCCTTTGGGGAATAAGGAGGGGGGAGTTGTTGGGGTATGTGCCTCCGGTATCCTCACTCACTCGGTGAAACACAGCGCGAGCGCTGTTTCACACCGGTTTTCTGTGAGGCTGTCACTCCGGTCGAGCCGGCCCATGCATGCCGAAGCGTGGCTCTCCCGCGGTAAGAATAATGGATCCAGGTGGAATTTCACTTTCAAAAATTGAATTTTAACTTTATGAAGTGGTTACCATTTAGTCTGCACCTTATTCCGGACGAGAATCGTTAGGACGGCCCTGTTTTTAATGGATCTCATTCATTTAAAGCTACTTATTACAGTTTTGAGGCTAATATCGCAAATGCCATTAATTGATCCAGTCCTTCAATTCATGCGTGTTTTGAAGGTGACTTCCACTATTTTTATTTAATGTTATTATTAAATAGCTTTTATAAAGAATTTGTTTTACGATGTTATGTAAAACATGTCTTATACCCACCCTCAGAGAAATCAATACGGACAGACAGATGTCAAACAAATATAAACATTTTTATTAGTTTTAATAAAGGTGACATATAAAAATGTACTCATAAATACATCGTAATTGAATAAGAGAACGACAGTTTGGCGCATATGACGACTATTGTAATACAACACTGTGAAAATATCATTAACAATATCGCCTGTATAATTGGTTGGTCTCAGTTAAGACTGGCTGAAATCGGTTAATATCATCAGCATTGCATTATATAGTGGCAAATGAGCAGGCGGATCACCTGATAATATTTTACCGTGGGAGAGCCACGCTTCGGCATGCATGGGCCGGCTCGGCCGGAGTGATACCACGACCTCACAGAAAACCGGTGTGAAACAGCGCTTGCGCTGTGTTTCACCGAGTGAGTGAGGATACTGGAGGCCCTTCCCCCAACCCCTCCCCCCATCCCCCAAAGGCCGGCAACGCACATGTGACGCCTCTGGTATTGCGGGTGTCCATGTACCATCGGGTGATACGTCTGCTCGTTTGCCCACTATTAAAAAAAAAAAAAAACTACTATTACTCGTACATACAGTCCACTAACACTAATGTCAAGAGTCACAGGTACCTTAGCAGAGCATTGGTACATTTGAGATACGAGTATACTCTTTTCTTGGAATACAAATGCAACCGTATCCTACAATACCAAGGGCAATAATCTGTTGTGGCTGATTATACGAAAAACTTAAGGCTTTAAAAATTCTTTAGTGTCTTAGTTCAGATGTTTTAGAAACATAGATTAGTAAATTGTAAACTCATAACGTTAGAAAGTTTCAGCTGGTTTAAGTTTCTTTAAATTTGCTTTTGGCACATCCTCGGTAGTATAATAGGTACAAAATAATGCAACCTAATAATATTTCTGTTGGCACTATTTGTAAAGAGAAGCATTCGCGAAACATTTCACTCTTTCAATGACATTGTGTATTAGAGCTATTTTCGGTTCAGTGTTCAGTATGTCTATTAAATCTGTTATTAAATGTGCACTTGTGTACTAAGATAATTTATTTTCTGTTTGGATAGTGTACAGAAATGAATCAGAGCTCTCAAGATTACCGTATAACAACTATTAATCTAGGTAGAACTCCTTTGGTTATACAGCCATGCTTACGTTTCGAGCTACATTGGTTACTTGTATTCTCTACCAGATAATCTCATCTATACTTACTTATATATAAAGCTGAAGAGTTTGTTTGTTTGTTTGAACGCGTTAACCTCAGGAAATACTGGTCCGATTTGAAAAATTCTTGCAGTGTTAGATAGCCCATTTATCGAGAAAGGCTATATATCATCACGCTAAGATTAATAGGAGCGGCGCATCAATGAAGAATGTTACAAAAACGGAGGAAAATTATTACGCTACGGGCAATAGGAGACGTAACCGACGTTGCGTGGGTCAGCTAGTTACGAATAAAACTCTTCAAATAGAAGAACACTGAGTGACTGTCATGATACTAAAATCTATAACACTAAGAAATATTTCATCTCAAACATTCTCCAAACAATCCGTCACATGTGAATATTACTATGGCATGTGATATACAAAATCAGTGAAGGGAACTCAGTTACATGGTTCTACATAGAAATGGGTCACTGACCTTTCGCTTTCCATACATAAGCTGATACTTTAAATAAAGGTGTTGATGAATAAACAATATTATACAAAGTGTATATTAATCTTGTTTAAATAATGCATAAAAACATAATAGTACAATGAATGATATGATTTTTTACTTTTCGGTTTTAATAAGATTCTTTGAATTAAATTAGCTGCATCTTCAACTAGAACCATGGTAACTTATGTTTACTCATTCGCCTACTAATATAAAAAAAAAATATTGACACATTTCGCTTCTGCACAAGAAATCCTCAACAATTTATCGATGCTGGAATTCCCATGGCAATTGTGTTTTTTTTTACAAACACCACTTCAAAATTAAATTTAAAACCGGTTTTATGAAAATGCCAATCTTCTTCGTTGATCTAATGATTATTAAGACGTCAAATGAAAATTCATTTGGACATTTTGGAACAAGAAATTGTGATTGAGAACTAAAATCAATTTTGAAAAACAAACATCGAAAACAAATACAAAATAATATGTCGACGGTCGACTTAGACAATGATGGTGATTCTCTTGTTGTCACTACTAAACTAAAAATCACAAAAATTTGTTATTAGATTATATACTCTAATCGCATCCGCTTACAGTCCGTTTTTCGATTTCTCACATCTCAGCTGACACTGTGTTTAGTTTTGTATCAAATACACATTAGTCAGAAACACACGCTTGTTTATTACTTGAAAAAGTAAAATTTACTTTAGCACAACTAAAATTAGTTATATTACTGAACTTAGACCATATTGTTCTTTTGCTATTCTTGTGTTTAACGTTTAAAACGTGTAACGTGTGACGTAAAACTTGACATGTCGCACTAAACATAGACGTCGTCTAAATACATGACTACTAAATTACCTACGTAATCATTTCTTAAAAATTTTACATTTAGAGTTTAGTTTTCTTCCTAATAAACAAGCGTGTACCTCTGATCAACTTTTAGTCAGTATTGAACTAAATATAGAGTAAGCTAAGATATGAGATATTGAAAAATGGACTGTAAGCTGATGAAATTAAAGTATATTATCCAATAACAAATTTTAGTGAATTTTAGTTTAGTAATGACAACAAGAGAATTACAACCATCGTCAACTGAAAGAAACACATGCCATGGAATGTTATTACTTTACTGTTAGGCACAACTGTGTCAACAATTATGACGTCAAAATCGTGTTTCTTTTAAAAAAAACTGGATTTCCTTCAGGAGAGTTTCTAAACAATTGTTGAACACACATAAATAATCATTTAATAAATTGTTTCAACTACAAGAACCTTAAAAGCAATACAAAAAAACGGTAAGAGCTATGGGTATCTAAAATATTGAGGATTTTGGCGCTCACAGGTCCACTTTTTAGCTGATCGTATTTTCCCGACCGTAATTCCATTTTATATCTGTAGTCCCAACATACCACTCAAAATTAATTATTTAATCAATAAGCTTCAGAACAGCGGTCCTTTCTCCGAAAGCCCAACAACTGAACCTAAGAAAGGTAGAGAAAACTATTTTTAATAATCCTTAGGTCATTCATTTAGACAGGATTTTTCTAGGGATCGCATTTGGAATGAGATGACCTAGTAAAAGATTAGGGACATCTCTATAGCCCACTGGATTTGTGAGTAAGAAGTGGTAGTTATATGACCCTATTAGTTGCAGAAACGACAATCGTTGGCGTAAACGAGTTTTTGACTGGAGGCCGTACCTTAGCAAACATGGTCTAGGACGAGGAGCCGCATGATGGTGGCTATTATATAATATGGTACACTTGGCATCAAAAGGGCATAATGTAGGGCTAATGGCATAATGTGAACAACGTTCTATTAAAATTTGTATCTATACTTATATTAAAAATGTAACATGTCTAATTCTGTACATTAAAGATATTTTGAATTTTTTTTATGGAGGGCTCTCTATAATCGATACTGAAGCCAAAGCTGTATTTTTTTTGTCTGTCCGTCCGTCTGTCCGTCCGTCCGTCCGTCCGTCCGTCCGTCCGTCCGTCCGTCCGTCCGTCCGTCCGTCCGTCCGTCCGTCTGTCTGTCTGTCTGTCTGTCTGTCTGTCTGTCTGTCTGTCTGTCTGTCTGTCTGTCTGTCCGTCCGTCCGTCCGTCCGTCCGTCCTTCCGTCCGTCCGTCCGTCCGTCCGTCCGTCTGTCTGTTTGTCTGTCTGTCTGTCTGTATCTTGGCCGCGCATCAAGCCAAAACTACTGAATGGATTCAAATGAAACTTGGCATGAATTGAGTTCATACTACGGGGTCGGACATAGGATACTTTTAATCCCGAAATTCAGCACGGTTTCCCGGAGAGAGGGGATGAAAGTCAAAATATGTACTTATTTATAATTCAATAACACATTGTCCGATTTCATTCATTCTTTTTTTGCTAGAAAGAAAAAAATAAAAGATATCGCGAAAAGTGTTCTTTTTTGTCCGCGACTGTATGCTGCCTGTGGGAAGCTGAGACAGATATGTAAATATGGCGGTACGAAGTTCGCCGGGTCAGCTAGTCCTAAATATATTTAAGAATAATGTGTGCATATATTTTGCCAAAATATTGTTATTAAATACAGTACTATACATCTATACATGGTATTCATAGTAACTTACACTACTTACAATATCAACACGCTGATCCGCAAAGCTTATGATCGTGTGATATTTGACCGAGTCTACAGTGAGTATGTAATTTTTCCAGTGTAGTTGTTTAACGTGTGTAAAAGTGGGTCAAAATTCCTGCTTCCCTTAAAATTTTCACTTCTTTGTCGTTGTCTTTCTAATGTTGCAAGGCAAACAAGAAATATTATTTCACTGACTTGCTGACCTACAATACTTTCAACAATAACAAATACAATAAAATTAGTTTGATCACAAAGTCTCTGCCACTTAAATATAATGTGGTATGTTCTTCGTCAGATTTATGGCCAAGAGAAATAAAATATTTAACCTTATCTACAGCCGCCACGTTGTCTACGGAATAGTAAACGAGCGCAGATTAATTTGGATGACAGGATTGAACTGGACTAATGTAAAACAGAGATGAAATTTTCTTCGATATAGACGGTTCAAGGCGATGATTTAGTGTTACTGTATTTCCTTGACTAAGTATTATTATTTGTTTTAAAGACAACTCCCGCATTAGTAATATATCCTGTGTCTCCGGGAACTTTCCAAACAAAAATGAGACGGACACAAAGAACACCCAGACTCAGAACAACATTTTACTGAGCGTAACTTAGCACTGACAGACGGCACTCAAACACATTTGTTAGTTTTCTATTATCGTTAACGTTTGCAAAATGTCAGCTTGGCTAAGGGAATTTTTCTAGAAGATTAAATTATTTCCAACATACTAGTATTAGTTCGCAAAAACCGACTGAGGAACTAAGTTATGTTGAAACAAGAGACACACAGAAGGAAATGACTGGCCTACGTGATATAGTAGGACAAACCTTCCTATCAAATGAGAGGCCTATATTCAGCAGTGGCATCAGTGGATTATAAGGTTGATGGTAATTCTTTTCTAGTCATCACTAAACTAAAATTCACCTAGATTTGTTGTTGGATTATATACTTAAACTCATCTACTTACAGTCCAATTTTGGATATCTCACATCTCAGCTATCACTATCTTTAGTTCAGAACCAACTGAAAGTTGAACAGCAGTTCCCGCTTGTTTATCAGTAAAAAAAACTAAACTCTAAAATGTAAAAAAAATATAAAAAATAATTACGTAAGTAATTTAGTCGGCATGTATTTAGACGTCGTCTAAGTTTAGTGTGACATGTCAAGTTTTACGTCACACGTTTTAAACGTTAAACACAAGAATAGCAAAAGAAAAATGATGGCCTAAGTTGAGTAATTTAACTAATTTTGGTTATCCCAAAGTAAATTTTACCTTTTCAAGTAATTAACAAACAAACTGACTAACGTAAATTTGGTATTGAACTAAACATAGTGACAGCTGAGATTTGAGATATTGAAAAATGGACTGTAAGCAAATGAGATTAAAGTATATAATTTAACAACAAATTTTAGTGAATTTTAGTTTAGTGATGACAACAACAGAATCACCACCATTGTGTTAATAATAATTATAAAACTATAGTCATCACAAGTTTGTTTATATAAAGACGCTAATTACAGTTTCGGTCAGTTCAAATTATGTACACTTTTGTTTTTCTTCGTTTAATAGCTTGAGATGGATCTTGACCATTCCCATAAATTTATTTTAATGGCCTGACTTCTAAAGTTTGTATTACTGTAATTATATATTTAATGTGTGTTACGTAACTCAAAACTTATGTAGATATGTACTTGTATTTTGTGCTGTTGTTGTTAAAGTTTGTTTGTAGTTTATTGCCACGTGTTGTAAAAGAATTACAATAAAACTTTCTCAAGAAAACATCTTGTTTCTCACACACCTCTATAGTCATTAATTTACGCCGTAAACTTATGTTTGACCCTGCTAAAATGACTCTACTCTGCCTGATGGAAAGCATAAGCAGAATTCAAGAGTGGTGGTCACCGTACTCACTGCGAATGCAGACAATGCAGCATGGTGACCCACACCATGGCAGGCTTGTGATGCTTCTGCATCATTGGGCCTCCGGTCTCGCACTCACCAACGAAACACGACAGCACGAACGCTGTCATTTTACGTTGATTTTCTGTGCGAGGGTAGTACTGCCCCTGTTGAGCCGGCCCAACCGTGCTGAAATCAGCGTGGCTCTACTACTTAGAAAACTGTTTTGTGTCAATCATCTTCGACTAGACACATGGCGTAGTGGTTTAAGCTGTTTCCTCACCCACTGCGCTGAGTGTCTTGGCTTTAAATCCCACATAGGTCAACACTGTGTCGTACCAAAATTTTTGTTTTAAATCTGGATCTGTTCTCTGTGTTTGTATCATATATGTTGTGACAACAGAATACTCCTAGTGCGGTCGATAGTTGTCGTAAAGAAACAGAAAGCACCTAGTTATAATCTATATTTATAAAAGAGTAATGTGACCGACTGACTGACATACCCAGAGACCAACGTACAGCCCAAACCGCTGAAGCTAGAATCCTGAAATTTTGCATTTAGGTTCTTTATATACCGTAAGTGAGCACTAAGAAAGGAATTTTTGAAATTCCACCCCTAAGGGGGTAAATTAGGTGATGAAAATATGCGTGAACGAAGCCGCGTGTAAAAGGTAGTATTTGTAATAAAAGATGAATTTTGCAATAAGATATGATGTCATTCTGGCACTTAATTTACATTAAACAATCTTACTTCACTTTGACAAAAGCATAAGTATTAAAAGACAAATGAATATCTCTGAAATATTTTAAACTGTACTGATATTGTAACTTTTACTTCGAATTATTAACTTAATCATTTAATTTCTTATCTCTAATTAGAGCACCTATACTTTCTTTCTCTTCCATAACTTCACTCTATAGAAATATAATAAGTAGTCTAATGAAAACAAATTAGTTTTTAATTAACTGTCTGAAAAACAATATATTAAACAACCCCCTAATACCTAAATCTACTCACCTCACTCTCCTCTACGTACAGCCCGTGATAGTCATTCAAGAGTGTTTATTCTATAAAGAACAACTCACACACAGTTATTAATTTACGTATAGTTTAAATACATAGTATTTACCCCCACTGAATCAAACACATCTCACTTTACGTGTATTCAAGCTAACATATTTCATTACATTATATTTCAAACAAAACAAATTCAATTTTTCTGAGCGTATAGATAATACACGAATAATCCGATCATCGTGATACGAATAACAAATAAGACGTTAAACTAGACGTTTTTCCTTAGAAAATACAATAACGTAAAAATGTGTTAAAACAATAGAACCGTAAAATATCTGAGGGTAACATAGGAATGATTTGACTACAAATGTTTTTATGTATAAAAATACATTTTTTATTTGACTTAGGAAAAAATTACAACCGAGAAAGAACTACGCCATCTTTTTTTATAAATATTGACCTGCCAAAGTGACTCTACTCTGCCTGATGGAAAGCATGAGCAGAATCCAAAGTAGTGGTCACCATACTAATTTCTAATATAGACAATACTACAATTTAGCATGGTGACCCACATTATGGCGACCTATTAAGATGCTTCTGTGTCATTGGGCTTCCGGGTATTCTGTGGGAGGGTAGGACCGCTCCAGTCGAGTCAGCCCGTTCGTGCTGAAATCTGCGTTTTTTTAATGGAATATGGGGCAAATAAGCAGACGTATTGCCTGATGATAATCAATTACCGCCGCCCATGGACACCCGCAACACCAGAGGCGTCACAAGTGCGTTGGCGCCTTTTGGGGGAAGGGGAGGAGGAGGGAGGGAGGAGTTGGGGTATGGGCTTCCGATATCCTCACTCACTCGGTGAAACATAAACAAACACGCTATTTCACATCAGTTTTCTGTGAGGTCGTGGTATCACTCCGGTCGAGCTGAGCGAGACCAGTTTGGAAAAGGTATCAGATTGGGGTAGAATTAAGTCCAATTTTACCCCACAGAGACACAAATTTGCTTGTTTGAAGATGCATTTCCTCGTTTTGAAGACACTCCCCTACCTGTCTCAGCTAGTTTGGTGTCGACATATCGAGTGAAGTCCAGTTTCGTAGCCATTTAGAGGGTAAGGCCAAGGTGGCCTCGAAGAAGCTTGGCGTGTTCAATAGATCGAGACGCTATTTCACTCCGGTTTACCGCCTTCCACTTTTTAAGGCGCAGGATCGGCCACATGTAGAATACTGTTCTCATCTTTGTGCAGGGGCATCCCAGTACCAGCTCCTCCCTCTAGACTGCATCCAACGGTGAGCGACTCGAATTGTCGATTGCCAAGATGTTTCTAATCGGCTGGATCCTCTGGCGCTGCGTAGAGATGTGGCCTCGCTATGCATCTTCTACCGCATCTAATCTTGGGAGTGCTCCGAGGAATTTTTTGGACTGATCCCTGCCGCCTCTTTCCGCCATCGACCTACGAGACAGGAGTTTTATCCCCGTCATCTAAATGGTTGGCAGTCCACAACTGTGCGCTTCTCCTGAAACTTTCTGCCTCGCACAACAAAACTGTGGAATGAACTGTCGCCTGCGGTATTCCCGGACCAATACGACCTTCAAACCTTCAAAAAAAGCCCGTACTCACTCTTAAAAGGCACCTCAACAAGGCCAACTTTAAGATTTTTAACTTTAATGATAATAGTATTATTGAATTAATAAATTTCAATAGTTTTCTATTTAGTAACATTAGTTGCACTGTAATTTCTTAGTAATATGCCATAATGAACAATCAAAATTAATGGTAAAGTGTTACTATAATAATATAAATCAAAATAAGTAAAGCTGTATTTAAAAAATATTACATTTTTAAATCACATCTCATAATGTATAAAGAGATCTATCATAGAAACTCATTACCTATCTTAAAGAATCCTGAACTCAGATTTTATTGAGAAAAAACAGTGATTTTTTTCTAATTTTGGCTCTCCTGTAAAATTTCGAAATTTCGTTTAGTATCGGTTTTACTTTAAAGGTGCGATATATACTTCTTTTTTTTTGTAAATACATACATATTATACATAGAAAACACCCAAACTCCGAAACAAATATTTGTAGATCATACAAACATTTGGTCCGACCCGGGAATCGAACCCGAGACCTCATGATCGCACACGCCAACTGCGAGACCAACGAGGCAGTCGAACTGGGTTTTTTCTGCATCCCTTCGTTGTGACATATTCTGATTGTAAGTAGGAAAAATAAAATACAAAAGTGACGTCAAAATAGATAACAACCATCTCTTAAGTATGTTGTATATCTCGTCAAAACGCATTTAAACAAATAATATTCGTTTTTTCTTCCATAAGAAAGCACTATTGCACATTACGAAGTTCACTTCTTCCGCGCGGAGCGACTCCACGTATTTTTTATTGAACAACCGTTACAAAACAATATTCTATTCTCACACTTACGCTCATAATCTTTATTTCTTATAAAAATCTGCACCACGTACAGTTATTGGCCCTGACTGATTAACTGATCTATCAGCACAAGCTAAATAATTCGAAATTTAAATCTTCAATTTAGTTAGCTCATGCTTTCTAAGTTGTAAGAATCCGAAAGAATATTAACCATTAGAAAATATTTTTTGAAAATGTCACCCTGAGTTGGCAAATTGGGGATGAACAGAATATAACAAAATAGTATATAATAAGTGAAACGGATGAAGAAAGGAACTACAAGTTCTCCCATATAAGAACAAAGGATTACTTCGAGTGTGTTTTGGCAGCCTTCGTGGTTCTGACTACCGAGTCGTTAACTTGCACTGAAGCAAGAAATGAATGTTTTGAACTATTTCATTCTTACAATACAATGCTTTGTAATGTCATGTCAGTCATGGACAACTTTGTATGATCTATGTAACTTTGTGAAGTAACTGCTATGTAAGATTCTCAGTTACAATAGTATATAAAACAATATGGCAATGATGTTCTCTTTTTATATATTTTACTAGCTTTTACACGCGGCTCCGCTCACGCAGCTTTCCATCCCCTGATTTATCCTCTTAGGGGTGGAATTACCAGAATTCCTTTCTTAGTGCTCACTTACGTTATATAAAGAACCTACATGCAAAATTTCAGGATTCTAGCTTCAGCGGTTTGGGCTGTGCGTTGATCTCTGGGTATGTCAGTCAGTCAGTCACCTTCCTCTTTTATATATATATACCTATATTAATTAATCTATCATTGTAATAGAAATTGAATTTCATAACAAGGAGGTGCTGCATTAAAATCATGTTTAAATTGAAGAATAGCGTTTTTTTCGATAACATTTTTTTAACATTAATACCGCCTACATGGTAGCGTTAAACGATTGAAAACTTCCTAATGTGCAACAGAGCTTTCATACCCCCTCCATGGTAGCATTAAACGTTTAACGCAACCATTAAACGTTTAATGCAACCTTGTTGGAAGTCGCATTAGAAGTTTCACTTCAATAAATATGATTTTAACGTTCAACGAAGTATAACATATCTCTGATGTATTTCCTAAGAGTTGCAGTGCAATACAGCATGGGTTCCGAATACAACTTCTGCTTTTGCTCGGGTGAGTATCATCAAATTCGTATCGTCAGATTACGTTATATACAATTTAGTTAAAAATTAAAATTTAAATAACATTAACAAACATTAACAATGAATTTTGCGAGCTATACATATTTAATGCTGAATTTCCAAACCTGAATGAATAGTGATTAAACTGAATTCGAACCACATTTACTACTAAATGAAGTTTTTTTACTCTCTAATGGACAACACATTTAACAGAATTCGTATACAAGAGTTTTAGTAATGTACTCATAAACATGATTTTAAAAATAAATAAGAAGACTTAAAATTTATATTTGCACTCATCATCGCCAACAGCCTTTTATAAATATTAATTGCACTGGTAAACATAATAATGACAAATTATAACAAAAAAATGTTTTAAGAACTGGACCAAATTGAAATGGGAAGCACCAGCTTTCAAATAAAATCGGTTCACCCAGTCCAAAGTCATGAGGTAGCAAACATAAAAAAACAGTCGAATTGATAACCTCCTGCTTTTCTTAAGTCGGTTAAAAAAGGTTATGGCTTACCATACTATGCTGACTAAGCGGGTTGGTATAGGGGTTTTTTCAATTTTTCCTTATAATTGCATTGCAATTGTACTTTGTAGTTTCTTATGATACCTTCGGAATGTTCAGGCGTGGTGACACTCTGTATTCATAATTTATGATCACACGGACAATTCACACACACATGTGTATGTAAATATATGTACATACTGCTGATAGGTAGAAACCGCTATCAGAATACTTGTTAACCCTTGCATCTGAAGTGGATTCATGTCAGTCGTTTATTAAGTGGCGTTCTGAACCCCGACCTCTCAATTAATAAGCTTGTTCCGATGATTTGTTTGCTTAACAAATAAGTCGAACTGTGACTGATATTTTAGTGAAATATAATTCATATTACAGCCTACGAGAGATTGGAGGGCTCTGACTGTTCAAGAAACCAGTTCAATTCAATCGAGAGAGAGTAGAAAGATAGTGAAAAAATTTCACTGAATATGTGAGGTTCGTGCGTGAGTTGTATGAGGTCATGTAAAGTAACTACCGACGTTTTCGATAAAAAAAATATTCCAATATACTTCCAACCTTATCTTGTGTACTTTTCCTTCCAGGACACTTCATCTTTTTCTATCTAGTTAATGAGCACTCGGATAAATACAATAGTGCTGGCTTAATAGGCCTCTCTACTATACCACTCTCATCCGTGGGAGACCCACGCTTGGGCATGAAATCTCGCTCGACCGAAATGATACCACGGCCTCACAGAAAACCGATGTGAAATAGTGCTTGCGCTGTGTTTCACCGAGTGAGTGAGGATATCGAAGGCCCATACTCCAACCTCTCCCCCTATCTCCCCTCTCCCCCATCCCCCAAAGGCCGGCAACGCACTTGTGACGCCTCTGGTGTTGCGGATGTCCATGGGCGGCGGCAATCGCTTACCATTAGGCGATACGTCGGCTCGTTTGCCCACCTATTCCATAAAAAAAAACCACGCTGGTACCAGACGGATGGTATCGGATTAGTTTCAAGTTTTCCTTCTCTTTTCAGCTTCTTCTGCATAGTTTGCACTCTTAATCACGTCTTACGACACCCATGAGTTGAATAGGGGTGGTCAGTCTCTGTTCACTTAATGACGGAATAAGCCTCTTATTACGACTTTTATTACGAAAGTGGAACCAAAACAAAATATAGGCGTTAAATGTGCCACAGTCAACTGTTCTAAGAAAACCGAATCTTAAAATAAATCATATATCCTTGTTTATACTTCAGCAACAAAGTACTACTATCTCATGTAACGTGACATTTACGGCGGTTTTATGACTTTTCATTGTATTATTGTATATTTTTCTCGATATATTTACAATGCAGAATTGTGATTTTATAATAGGTAAAACTGTAAATACCGGCAGAGGAATTGCTTTTGTCAAATAAATGAGATGACAGAAGTTGATGGTATAGCAGTACTAGCTTTTGCCCGCGGCTACGCCCACGTGTATGTCGCTTATCGCCTGAAGATTCAAAGTACATCCATGCCAAATTTCATTGAAATCAGTGCACCGGTTTGGCCGTGAAAACGTAACAGACAGACAGGGTTACTTTCGAATTTATAATATTAGTATGAAAGAGTGGATTTTAAATTCCTGAAGATGATTGTTCATTGTATTGGTGATCTTGTGCTCAATCCTTAATTACAAGCTGCATACTTAATGCGCACAACTCCATAACAAACTTGGTTACATAACAAACTTGGTTATGGAATTGCCCCAAGACCTGGTATGAAGTCTTTAACTACTTATATCTTGTGTATTATCCATACTATTGCAATATTACTACTTTGTTGTCCGCCTCGTCAAGGTAATTTAGACATTGCATGAGCCAGAAGTATGTGATTTTTTTACTAAAAACTATTCCTAAGATCAAATAAACGCGACCTAATCCAGCCATAACTTAGACCAACTTTAGTAGGTAGTAGAGCCACGCTGATTTCAGCACGAACAGGCCGGCTCGACCGGGGCGGTACTACCCTCACACAGAAGATCAATGTAAAATGACAGCGTTCGTGCTGTCGTGTTTCGTTTGTGAGTGCGAGAGTGGAGGCCCAATGATTCAGAAGCATTACTAACATCAATGTGAAATATCTAGTAAATTTTAGAATATTTGAAGTGCTAGTTGAAATTCCGATCTATACATTACCGAGAAACCACTCGTAACATTAGCATTCAGCTTTTCTACACAATATGTCAATGACAATTCTAATACTAACGCATGACTCACATAATATATTCCTAGTGGCCATTACATATATTTATGCAAATATAAATTTGAAACCCCATTGATGTCACTGAAACATTATCACAGATAATTTACTGAACCTTGTACGTAATTTAACAAAATAGATTATAGTAAGCATAAATCAGAGGCATATAATAAGTATTTATAATATATGTATGTACGTACACCTCTCTAAGATTACTGGTCCACCTGCCAAGTACTTTATCAACTACAGTGGTATGAAACGTCGCTTCACGTTGTACCGGCGTCTGCGCAATTCCCACATTTTCTCTCTGTTGTTTCAATATCTCAACTAGTTCTATTGTTGGAAAATTTTCAAGTTTACGTGATGTAGTAAATAATAATGATTGATTATTAGAAATGATAATTTAAGTATTTGTGATAATTAGACAAAATAGCTACGGCGGTATTATGATTTTCCATTGTACTATAGTATATTTTTCTCAATATATCAACAAAGTGCAAGTACATTTTCGATTTTACAATAGGTACCTATTAAGTAATTAAATAATAATTATAATTTTCGGTATGCCACAATATCTCTCTCTTTTCACTGCATCGGTGGCGCAGAGGTAGCTTACGCAACTGCTGTGCTTGAGGTCTCTCTCGGGTTCGATTCCCGGGTCAAATCAAATGTTTGTATAATCTACAAATATTTGTTTCGGAGTTTGGGTGTTTTCTATGCATAATATGTGTGTACCTAAAAAAAATATATTTAATAATATGTATTTATATCAGTTGTCCCATAACACAAACTCTGCTTAGCTTGGGACTAGATGGTGTTGTGTGTTAGACGTCTGAAATATTTATATATAGGTAACAAATCTAAATATGCGATATATCTAAGAATGCTCCCTTGAAATTAATATTTCTAAACAGTTATATAAAGTTTTAATACAGAAGTCAATTGAAAATATAATTAACTACAATGTTTGTTTAAAACATCTGTTTTTGTAATTCTATAGGCTGCTCATGGTCTTGCATATTTTATTGACAGCTTATGCATACATTTGGTTCTAATGTAATGTATACAATCTGTAAAAAAACATGAACTATACTTTGTAATTGTGATTTAGGTTTTTTTTTTTAAATGATGTGAAAATATAGAGTTTTTAACTTGAGGTGGGTATTTTACATCATTGTATTTAAAACTGTAATAATTCTTTCCATTTGAAATTAAGAATAATTTAAAAACTGGTAGTACTGTTTGTCTGTTAGGAATTCATTCCTAAAACGGACTGGACTATATTCTGACTCCTGACAATAGGAATGCATGATGAATTTTCCGAGATATGACTTTCCATGTGATAGACATTTAAGTGTCGAATCGCGTGAGAATTTTGCAATTCGATATCTTTCTAAACATTAGAACCAAGAACAAAAAAAAGTCTTGTGGTGTCGTGGGACACCAGATAGGAACGAAGTTCCTTATCATAAAAATATTTATTTCAAGTTCTATTCAAGGTATAAAGAAAATAATTATTCGGGTATATATTTTTTATCTTTTTTTTATCGATAAAAATAAAAAAGGAGGCGATTACCATCGCAGAGAATTGAAGTGAAAGATAGATAGAATACAATTATAAATGAGCTGTATAACAGAATTCTAAATACACGATATAGTTTTAAATAGTTTCGCTGATATTCCAGAAAAGAAATTATAGAAATTTTACCATAGTTGAGACCATCATCATAAAATATTTAATGTAATGATTGTGGTCTTAGTGTCTTGTTACATGCAATTTGCAGATTATATAAATTTTTCGTTCATGAAATAAATAAATAAAAATTTCGGCCTTTTTTTTTGTAAATACATACATAACATACATAGAAAACATAATAACTCCCAAAAAACAAATATTTGTGAATCAAAAAAAAAATTGATCCTACACGGGATTCGAACCCAAGACCTCACATCATTTTCATACGCTACCATTTTGACACCGAGGCGTAAATCTTACGTTGTGGACATTTTTTGCCGGCTAGGGTACCCCTCCGCAACGCCCCATAAGGAACTTCGTTCCAAAATAAATTCAAAAGAAAGAAATCCATGACGAAAATAATGCTTAGCAAAAATCTTATACAAACACTGCCAATAAAGTATTAGCTACTGTAAATTTGTTACAATTCATAATAAGAAATATCTGTATCTAAATATATTTATTTGAAACAGTTGGCAAGGGAAGTCATTTAAGATGTGTGGGAGTCATAAAGTTACAAAAATTCGATCACGGCAGTATAAAAAAGACCACAAGAAATTACTAGGAATAAATTCTATATTTTGTGGTTATTTATATCCATAAAACATGTAATGCTCTATACACGACAGTATTTTGTGACAAACTAGTTTATTTTTACTTGGGATCAAAGAAATATTTCCTCAAATATGTTTTTGTTCTCAAGAGGCTTACTGAAGAAGGTTTTAAAAAGTATTTTCTTTCATGTTATATGTTAAAAATAATCTACGTTAGACATATCGATTATTATTCTATGAGTTTTTTTAGCAGCTCATATTTTTACATCCCTTATAGTTTTTTTTAACCCTAGAAGCCCAATCATATTTTAGGGGCTATAAAGCCCAATCATACGTAAAAATGACGTGTAAAAATTAAATCGCTATATATATATTATTTTTTAATATATTTATTAAGTTTTTATATTATTTTATGAGAATAGGGTATAATGAAATAAAAAAATGACAATTGAGCAAAGTTTACTATTTATTTATTATTTTACAACAATAACTTTAGGAACATAGAAAAAATTAACAAAAAATGAGAACCTCTTAGTTTTCTAAATTTTACCAAAATCAACTAAAATTAAACTTGTTTTCTTAGAATGATATTAATTCTTATCAATACTAAATAGTTAAAATGTAAAATAAATAATTTTATGATGAAATATGTATGAAACATGTAATATTTGCTAAAATTACATAAAGCACAAACATACGTCAAATAGACGTGCAATACTGTTATTACTACAAAATGGCGGCACTTACCGAAGTAACTCAGCCGTCTATGGATAGACCTCAGCACCTACTAAGTTGGTTCGGACGTTCGCACCAATCCGATCGTGCGTCCGAAAGATACAGAAAATTTTCTTCGGCCTATACGTCAAAACGACGTAGATTGGGCTTCTAGGGTTAAGATAATGTTTTTATCTTCTTAAAAAAAATAGCTTTTGCCCGCGGCTCCGCCCGCGTGTTTCTCGGTTATCGCAGTAAAGAGTGGCCTATGTCCTTAGTCAAGAAACAAAGTATCTCCATGTCAAATTTCATTAAAATCGGTGCAGCGCTTTGGTCATAAAATCCTAATAGACAGACAGAGTTACTTTTAGTGAAAAATCTATACTAATATTATAAACGCGAAAGTTTGTAAGTATGGATGTTTGTTACTCTTTCACGCAAAAACTACTGAACGGATTTGGATGAAACTTTACAGTAATATAGCTCATACATCAGAATAACACAGAGGCATAACACACTATTTGCCGCGATAACCGACATACACGCGGGCGGAGCCGCGGGCAACAACTAGTAATCTGTTATAATATTAGTATAATATTTTTTCACTTTTTAGTTGAAAACGTTAAAAAAGCTAATTTTAGTTTCTAAGTATCATTTGTGTATCCAAAATGTATGCGAGTCTAGAATAACATAATTATTTACTCATGAAATGCTGAAAAATGTTGACATTGCGAAAGTCTTTTTATTATAAGCTAGTTACAGGTTTTTTAACGATACGAAAATATACATTGCCTTCAAATAGCATATAAAGTGCTATGTATACACTTGAGGCACTCAAATCGATGAACTTTTTGAAAGAGCTCTCAAACCGAATGTGGAATGTGGAATTTTGGAAGTGCTATGTTTGCCTGCAAATAGAAGCTTGCCTGAATCAATAACTCTGTCTGTTTGTTAGTGCAGTGTTTCAGTGGTGTATACATGATTGATACTGCGATGTGTAGTTTGAGATACGTTAGTTAAATACTACAAATAGGATGCAAACAAATTGTAGTTTTTAAAATTAATAAATTGAGCCGTTGCAAAACCTCTGGCAAAAAAAGTAAACGTCGAAATTATTTTTAGAAAAACTAAGCACTATAGAATAGCCTATGAAAATGAATAATAATTGTAACAATATAAAAAAGAAGTAGAAAAGGAAAGTATTAATTCAGGAATACCAAAATTTTTGTGACTTCTATAATAACACATAGCGTAGCGACGCATCGCCACGTGCATAACCGGTCTTCACCTTAAACGTAATCGATTAAAGAATTTTTCTTTTAAATTTAATTATCATATTCTACGTGTCAGTCTTCTAAAATTTGATTGTTATTATAATTAATTATGATTATGTTTCGTTACTTAACATACCTGTCAATAGCTATATATATAGCTATACTTATTTATTTATTGTGTTCTTATGCTGTTGGTATTCCGTATAAAAATATATAATAAAAATGAATACTGGTATTTATGATTGCAATACCAGTGTACTATACCAGTGTGCATCTACATTTCAATATTATAATGAAGATTTTAACACAATTATGCTGGTCAAAATAGTTGTTCTAAGTTTACAACAAAATCAATAGCTATAGCTATACCAAAACAATATCTGACTACAAATCAACTAAAAGTCCCTTGTTTCCCATTAAATTAAATAAGGTCCATCCATGTATGTGTGTAATATGGAGAGTACAAAGTTGAGTGGTTGGTTGATGTGAAACCGCTAGTTACAGTTTTGAAAGGTTTAATGGGCTTTGATAAAATATTAATTAACGAAATTTTGTGTTCATACTCTCATTGTATGATCCGCTAATGCATTTTTAAATTCTGACATGTAATAATTAAGAGGGCACTGAGTACTTAACTTACCTTGCCCCTTTCTACTGTTGTGAGTTTGATTCTTATGTGAGATAAGATGTTGTGCTGTGGAAGAACGGTGACATGTCCCTCCAACATAAAGGGAGAATCCTCTAACCAGACGAGGTCATTATGCCTGGCGGGCCGAGGCTAAACGATTGAAGTTGGAAAGTTGTTTAATGCTAATCGGCGCTTGAATTTCTATATCGCGATATAGTATCATTAGATTACTCGCAGACAGTTACTTTATAGTTCAGTGTGTCTTCGGTAGATGTCGCTGTAGTATGTTTTGTTGTTGTATATGGAAGTCGCCACAGTGTGACCCACGAAATGTTTTTCTGAGTCTGGGTGCTCTTTGTGATATATGTTTTTAACTTTTAAAGATATGTCTAGTGTGGGAGTTGTCTTAAAAATAAGTGAAATACGACCGCTTTTTCCAAGAAAACAAAATCTGGAATTACTTGTATTCCACTTATTACTTGTGGACTTGTTGTCCACTAGACGATTACTCTTCATTTTATTCAAATTACAATATATTAGATGTCCATTTTATTTAGAAATTCAAACTTCGAATAAAATTGTAAATGTACATTCCTACACTTAATATCAAAACCTATAATTCATTCTGGTTGTGAATACTTGCACGTAACTTTTCCTAAATACGTGAGCTTGCTTTAATTAAACATTGTTCTCTTTCAAGCCTGAAATAGAGGTCAGACAGCCCCTTACAAAGTATCTAGTTATTAACGGTCTAACGTTTTCAGTACCGTGTAACCAATAACTGAGAGTAGAAAATAAATAATAATGAGTTTGATAAACTATCGGTATAAACATAAATAGTTCGATATTTTTCTTAACTTTTGAGGCAAACGATAAGACGAATGACCTGACGATAAGTCGCCATCGTTGTAATCAGGAGGAAAGGAGGAGATCGGAGATATGCACAGTAATCTCAAGGCAAGAGAAGGTTTAGAGTTCAGTAACCTCATCCACTAAGAAAAGCAACGAAAACATTGCTTTACATCGCTTTTCTGTAAGGCTGGGGAGTGTGGTATCAATGTGATTTAGCGTGACCTGACCCATATGTGATGATGTGGGTTTCTTAAATGTAATAAGTTAATAGCAAAACTCAAAGAGGTAACTACAGTACCTTGCTATGTCCATCTAGTATTGAGACTTCACAATACGCTTAATAAAGTTGAAAAAACGTTTTGTTTAAATTCGGACTAGAATATATGTTCCCTGCTTTTTTTAAATTTGATTATAATTTAACCTAAAACATTCTAAAGTTGGGCGTAATTTTAATTACAAAGTACCTATTTGGCGCACATACATATCTCGTTTATTTTTCACATTTATTTTTTGCAGCAAAAAAAATATGAATGAGAATTCGATTCTGATTTCGAGTATTTCCTTGAGCGCAACATCTCTTAAAGAAGAAACTTAAAATACATAAGTTTTTCAATACTTATTCATTGTTAACGTTCACGTGTGACGAAACGTACCTAACGACTGAAACAATTAGTTTTTATGTTACTGAAACCGATGATCGTTTAGTAGTACCAAGTTTTTAAGATGGGTTATAAAAAAATCTTTCTTCTTCGCAAACGTATTTAATGTATTTATAGTTCGTATGATGGTGAATGGAAGTTATGGCTTTACAATTATGTAGTACTAGTTGTTGCCCGCGGCTCCGCCCACGTATATGTCGTTTATCGTGGCAATAGTAGCCTATGTGTTATTCTGATGTATAAGCTATATTACTGTAAAGTTTCATCCAAATCCGTTCAGGAGTTTTTGCGTAAAAGAGTAACAAACATCCAGCCATCCATCCATCCATACTTACAAACTTTCGGGTTTATAATATTAGTAGGAAGGATCTAGGTTTTGCCCGTGACTCCGGCCGCGTGTATATCGGTTATCGCGGTCAATATCCTTCCCCAAGGAACAAATATTCTCCATTGTAAATTTTATTCAAATCGGTTCAGTGGTTTAGGTGTAACAGATAGAGTTACTTTCGAATGTATAATATTTAATTTCATACATGAAAGTTATGATATTATATTATGAGGCCCAATGAAGCATCTCAATAAGCCGCTATAGTGTGGGTCACCGTGCTGCATTGCCTGTATTCGCAATATGTATGGTAACCACGATTCTGCTCATGATTTTTATCAGGCAGAGTAGAGTCACTCATACTAAATTTAGAATTGTTGTCTTAGTTCGTATAAGGATACTAAATGAAACTGCATAATAGTTTGTTTTTATTAGTCATGCATTTTTTCATAATAGAGCTAAACTCTAACAAATTAGACGTCTCATTATAGCAGCGCTAACGCGACTAAGACTAATGGCAGGAACAAATGAAATACTTTAACTTTTGAACAAAACGGTATAGCAACTGAGTTGACGTCGTTGTATTGAGTGAAAAAAAAGTGAAAAAAAAGTGAAAAACAAGTGGGTCGCCATACTGCACTGTCTGCATTCGCAATGAGTATGGTGACCACCACTCTTGGATTCTGCTTATGTTTTCCATCAGGCAGAGCAGAGTCATTTTGGCGTAAAAAAAAAAAAAAAAAAAAAAAACAAGAAAACTGTACTTTGTCCATTGGTTTATTTTCTTTTTGACAGCTCACACCTATAAATTACCGTTTTTTTTTCGGAATAATGTACTACAGTAATGTCGTACATTATTGACGGTGACGGTACTTTACTGAAGTGGCCTGTGCATAACAAACAACCACAGACTATAAAACAGTACTTGAAATACGATATATCGATCATAACTATGATAAAAATAATTTGACTTCATGTAAGTATTTTTTCAGTAAATTTAAGAAAAAAAGGAAATAAAAATAGTATCTATGACTCCAAGATTGATTATTTGCAAGGAATTAAGTCCAAATCTTGGAATTTAGGATCAAACCAAGAGTAAAGAACAATAACTCTGTCCATTCATCTAATTTACTGATTTATTATTTATATTTATTTCTTACATAATGTAAAAAACTAATAAAGGAATAATAAAATTAACACTTAAACTAAAAATATTTAATTACTTAAATCGATTGACAGTTTTTCATAAATAAAATCGCTTTTCATTTCAAATTGAATCGGTAATGTACCGCGTCACTAATTTCGAAATTTCTTGAACTGTCAAATAGGTAGTAGAGCCACGAACGGGCCGGCTCGACCGGGGCGGTACTACTCTCGCACAGAAAATCAGCGTAAAATGACAGCATTCGTGCTGTCGTGTTTCGTTGGTGAGTGCGAGACCGGAGGCCCAAATAGTCTAGTCAACAAGTTCCATACTTGTTGACTAGACTAAAAGATGCACAAGCATCACTAGGCCGCCATAGTGTGGGTCACCATGCTGCATTGTTGCAGTCGCAATGAGTATGGTGGCCACCACTCGTGGATTCTGCTTATGCTTTCCATCAGGCAGAGTAGAGCCATTTTGGCGGGCCAAACATAAAAAAAATAAAAATAAACGAATGGACAGAGTATAAAAATTATAAGTGCTATTTTTACCTAATATACTGATACTTTATTTCCAGTTGTATAATACCTGATATAGTAAATTATACGTACTTCCTATTCTATATGTATATTTTATAATATTTATTGATACTGTGAGATGTTTAGCTTCGACGATTTTTTATTGCGCTGAGTGTTGCGAGTTCATAAATGATTAATCTGATTCTGATTATTCTTGGTGTCCGTTTCATGTATCGTGTAAGATTCCTCGCAACACGGAATATTTTTAGTGGAACAGCTGTTATTTTTTTAAAGCTATATCTGACTCCAGTCAAAACACTTATACCAAGAATTTCTCTAGCTATCACTTGTAGCTAAAAGGCTTCCCACTATATGACTTCAAATTAAAGTTCTTTGTAAGAGACATACAATACTGAAAATTCATTTCTATTGCATTTGTAATATAGTCCAATTCTCATAACTTTTATAGCAATATTTGAATTGATCAAGCCTTTTAAATTTCAAGGACGAATTACATATTATATCCCTTGTATCAACGGTTAAATTTAGGTCTTGTTTAATTATTTTGACAAGGATAACGGCAAGGGAGGCTACTCCAAGGGTCTTAAAGGCAACAGACTACCTCATTTCAACTTTATGTAAAGTAATTACTGAAATTCCATTTACTTTAAAGCTTTTATAAATTCTACGTTCAAAGTTAAAAGTCACGGTACAAAAGTTTATGAAAGGGATAAGAAGAGATTAACTCCTTTTGTAAAAAAAAATGTTTTTCAAATAAAAATAAAAAATGACATTTAATTTGTAATAATGATTCTTTAAGTCTTTACACGGATGTCTGGTCCCAACTGGATAGAACCTGTGTTATGATAAATAAATACGCGAGATTACATGACAATTAAAATAGAAAACTGCGGGATTAGTGCGTTAGTGAGTATCCGATATTTCGGCGCTGTTATTCCGTGATCATGGCGCTTGCAACAGCGCCGAAATATCGGATACTCACTAACAAAAAGGTACATGGTAGCAATCCCGCAGATTTCTATTATAATGTTACTGACCACGAAAGTTTAAAACAATATTAACATGACAATGTGCAGATTTCGGAATAGTAAATGCATTTGTTTGCAAAATACCTATTAGATTGGATTTACAGAATATTGCATTTCTAATATTCTTCTGAGAGAAGAAGCCTTGGTTATTTATTTATTTAAAGTATTACATGGTAAAATAAATAACCCAGCCAATCAAAGAGATTCGATTTTGTGTCCCAGGCGGATACCGGGGCAGGCGGCGGCGCTCTGCGCTGTTTGTGGTGCCGCACGCACGCACTAATCTTTTGCACCACGCGCCAATGAGTATGGCTCTACATAGTAATATGCTCAACACAATGTCGGACCTTACTGATCTGTTTCAATGTTCACTGAGCGAATTCACAAGTGTCGTATTAGTCCTTTATGATAACTTTATAAACTATAAGTTTTTTTGTTTCTTAATATTTTAGTGGTATGTTTGCTTTTTTATGTTTGACCCTGCCAAAATGACTCTACTCTGCCTGATGGAAAGCATAAGCAGAATCCAAGAATGGTGGTCACCATACTCACTGCGAATGCAGACAATGCAGCATGGTGACCCACACCATGGCGGGCTAGTGATGCTTCTGCATCATTGGGCCCCCGGTCTCGCACTCACCAACGAAACACGACAGCAGGAAAGCTGTCATTTTACGTTGAAATTCTGTGCGATTTTTTTTATTGATCGTATGTAAGTGATTAGTATTAATCTAACGTAACTACACTATCGTATTGGGCTGAGAGCCTGTGAGAATAGCGCATGTTTGTAAATAAAAACTGATATTATTAGAAGTTATAACTACGAGTTTAAGTCACATTATGCTTAAAATGGTATTGTGGTCTAAATACCTTACACTAAAATTGTATATGCACGGTATGTGTGGCTTTGAATGTGAAATCATGCTGAAAATGATAACATGTCTCATGTGGGAATCGTAACACAGGGCTATCTAAGTAATTACTTTGTGGCTGTGTGGACTTTGTGTCTCTTAATATAGACTAATAAATTTGTGTTTAAATGTTAATCGTGCTAATCGGTCCCCTGAGTATAATTCACTGCCAGGGGACAGATTGGGTACATTGATTTGAGTTCATTTTTATTCATTGTTTTATTTTTTTACGATAAAAGTGGATTAAAATGCGAATACGGGTAGTTGTTTTCTTGAAGAATAATTAAAGAATTATTCTTTAATTATTCTTACTTACTTACTTAAGTAACTACAGTATCAAATACAATATCTACTTTAAAATCATACAAAAAAGCTAATTAGCTCTTAGCAATTTTTAAAAGTTTTAAGTCGAAAGCTTTTTTCCAAAGATGATATAGCTACCTTGAAAATATAGGATGCATATTTATACAGATATTATAAAATAAAGATTTAGTTTCTTTAATTTAACGCGGTAATTTTATTAATTACAGACACAAATTGACAAATTCTTATGTTTGAAATCCCTTTTGATTAAATAAGACTATACAAAATCAAGAGAAGCTGAGTATCAATGAAAAATGTTGCAAAACGATAAACTCCTTTTTAGACACGCAAAGTTGCACGTGTCAACTAGTCTGATCGTGTTCTGTGAGTCTGATATATTATGTCTCTGCTCAAAAAGAGGTTACATGCCTAGTAAGTAAGTTATATGAGGATGGTATATCAGCCAAATGAAGCGTAAGACTAGATAAAGGTTTGTGATCCCCACTACGTAAAGATTAGAGAGAGACTACGCAAGATTCAAAGTGGCTAGAAGTCACAAAATAGATTTTGAACCCATGTCAGTGTAGCCGAAACAAATTCTACCACTGATTTTGTTGTATGTAACAATTTTATAAGACATAAGTGAATGTATAGGCAATCTATAATAACTAGATTTTTGGGGTATGTATGATTGCTCGTAGTAAACCTAGGAGTAAATAAAATTACTATTTTTTATGGTTTAGAATTATTTTTTTTTTTAAATTTTTAATAATAATAATATACACTATACACTAAGTCTTTTTTCGAAAACTGCATCAATCATTGTCTTATTATTTCAGCTTTATTCAAAAACATTAAGAGACTCATAAAGTTGTGTATAAGTACCTTTTCTTTTTGAATTACCTTGAACTAACCATATATCGTATTCATTAGGGAATACCTTATGGAACCTCGTTCGGTACTGCAATGCGGGTGATTCTATCGTGTTCAGGTGGACAGACACTACAGAAAGGCAGACGTTGTGAGGGACGATTTTATGTCAGTATTTCTGTGTCCCTAAGAAGACGATGTACCTATGTAGAGAGATATTTATTAAATTTTATAATATCAAATTATAACATTATGAGAAACAATTGTAAGATACCGTGGGAGAGCCACGCTTCGGCATGAATGGGCCGGATCGACCAGAGTGATACCACGGCCTCACAGAAAACCGGTGTGAAATAGCACTTGAGCTGTGTTTCACCAAGTGAGTGAGGATAAAGGAGGCCCATACCCAACCCTTCCCCCTCCCCCAAAGGCCGGCAACGCACTTGTGACGCCTCTGGTGTTGCAGGTGTCCATGGGCGGCGGTTATCACTTACCGTCAGGTGATACGTCTGCTCGTTTGCCTAGAGGGCAAATTCCATAAAAAAAGATACAAATCGTATGATTGTTACTTGTACAAATACAATCAGTTAATAATACTAAAAAAATACCAATCAAATTGAGAACCTCCTCCTTTTGGAAGTCGGGAAAGTTTGTAAGTATAGATGGATGGATGGATGTTTGTTACTTTTTCACGCAAAAAGTACTGAACGGATTTGGATGAAACTTTACAGTAATATAGCTTATTCATCAGAATAACAGAATTTGCAGCGATAACCGACATATACGCGGGCGGAGCCGCGGGCAACCATTAGTGAAAAATAAATATCATTGCGCCGACCAATAACAATTTCGAGAAAAATATCAAGAATTGGATGATAATATTGGTATCTTACTTCGCTGTTTATCCTATATTGTATGATAAACCTACAAATAGTACAATACTAAAGTATCAGGAAAGTTGGGCGGACTCCAAATAAAATTTGTAAGTACGCAGGAAAATTAAGAATTATGATGTTAAACAATTTGTAAAGGTCAATATCAGGATTCGTGTGTGTACTTCTGTTATATTTAGCTTCTTAGATCTGATCTGACGATGCAGCCAAAAGTTGAATAGTGGAACTTGTCAGAGAGTACTTGTTATATGAGGTACTAGTACATACCCTCAAGTTTGGTTTTTATTTTGACGAGTCTTCTATTTATCCGTATGGTGAGTGGTGACGGATTTAAAAAAACACGAAATTCAGGCTGTGGGTATGGTAAGAGCCGAATAAATGCGCAAATTATGGACAACAGTACTGAACTGAAAAAAACTTATATGCTTTCTTTTTTTATGGTGTAGACGGCAAACAAGCATACGCATCGCCTGATGGTAAGCGATTACCGTCGCCCATGGACACTTGCAACACCAGAGTCGTCACAAGTGCGTTGCCGGCCTTTTAAGAGGGAGTACGTTCTTTTCTTGAAGGTTATTTTTTTTTGGTTTTCTCGTTCTGTCTACTATCAAGCTTATTTTAAATTGTTTCCGCCTTAAATAATTATCAAATTCCGCAGTCTTGCTGATTTATTCATTTTTCATTCATCTTTTTTATTTTGATGATGGGTTTCGTATAATAAATATTCTCGAACAATAGCCTATTTTTTACATTTTAGTGATACAAAAAAGAAAGATATTAGAGAAATAAAACAAAGGACTATCGGGAATAAAATTCTTAATTTATTCACGTGATGACGGTGGTTAGCTTATGGATAATAATTTCATTATAAATATTTTCTATCTTAATTTTAATCCTACACAGCTGAATTTACTTAATAAATATCTATAACTAGGTGAGACCCGCAATGTTACCCGCGGTTATTGTCGTACCGCGGGTGACGCTGCGAGGCGAAGCTAGTCTAAAAAAGTAGCCTAAGTTACTCCCTACATCATCAGCTATATATCACTGAAAGTCCCGTCAATAGTCAAAAACGGTCCAGCCGTTCCAGAGATTATCCGGAACAAACAGACAGACCGACAGACAGACAGACAGACAGACAAAAATTTAAAAAAATAATTTTTTTATCTCTAATAATAGTTTTTTTTATTACGTTACGTTAATTAAAACCTTGTAATGTTAATTAAATAATAAGAACATAATTGGTGAACTATAAACCGTAACCACAGAAGCAGTGTCCATACACTTAGGAGAAACTGTGGTGAAATGGCTAGTCAAGTATGTGATTAACCAGTACTGCCTCATGTACAGCAGTAAAAATAATCACACTATCATAGAACTATCCACCATATTTATCCAAAATAGTCCTATCTAATTTAAAATGTGGAACATCCCTCCCTCATCTCCCTCCCTCATCCCCCTCCCCATCCCCCAAGAGCCGGCAACGCACTTGTGACGCCTCTGGTGTTGCGGGTGGCCATGGATGGCGGTAATCGCTTACCATCAGGCGATACATCTGCTCGTTTGCCCGCTAATCAAAAAAAAAACATGAATTCCTATAAAGAGGTTTTCCAGATGAAATTCGACGACATTCGACATTTTTTTTAGTTTCAAACTGTTAGTCCGCGCTCACCAAAATATTCTGACATCTTAAAAAATACTTAGAAGTAGATTTAGACGAAGAGAAGTAGACTTCTAAATAAATCGATACTACAATGGTATTCTATTGACATCGAATTTTAGTGACAATTTAAAGTAGTAATTGCCAATTTTAACAGTTGTATTTTATGCATCAAATTATTAAATTTTAATATAAAATTAACTCATAAAGACAAAAATGTAAATAGTGAGGTAGGTAACAAATAAAACCTTAAAAAGTACATATAAAATTAAAAAATACTTTATGACATCTCAATAAAACATAAATATTATTTATCAATTTACATTTAATTACCAACAGGTAATTACTTACCCCGTCCTCTTTGTGTTGCAAAAATCTCAGAAAAAATCACAATAAAAAAAAAACTTCACCACATTCACATCACGATACACTATAAAAGAGATAGGAGTACACTGTCACACACTATATTAATTTATCCCTCACAAATAAATTGTCTAAATATACATTTTCAGTCACGGCTACGAGAATAGTGCTCCCGAAGAGCGAATTTCACCATTTCAGTATAATAACGCGGCGACGTGCGAACGATGCGACGATCCGCGAGCGACTGCCCTGGGGCTTGGCATTTTGCTAGTAGAAAAGCGCGGGAAATGTAAGCAAAAAACTCGCGAAATTTGTGAGTATTCGCAGTACTTTTTTATTTGGGATTCAGCTGTGTTAGCTCGCGGTTGGGCCCGTCATTTATTTTATTACTTAAATTTAAGGCCACACCGTAAAGCTTAAACTCGGCGGGTTATTTGTATCTTACAGAATACTTTACTTAAATTATACTTTTACTTCTTCGAGTCAGGCTTCGCAATTGTTACTTTTTTTGAATTTTAAATCTATTATATTACATTATTTTGTAACTTATGTTTAGGTCGTAGAGCCACAATGATTTCAGCACGGACGGACCGGCTCAATCGGGGTGTTACTACCTACCTAAGACCTACATAAATTGACAGCAGTCGTGCTGTCGTGTTTCTTTAACCTGAGGCCCAATGACGCAGAAGCATCACTAGGCCGCCATGGTGTGTTACCATGCTGCATTGTTGCAATGTCTGCATTCGCAATGAGTATGGTGACCACCACTCTTAGATTCTGCTTATGCTTTCCATCAGGCAGAGTAGAGTCATTTTGGCAGGGACAAAAAAGTGCATTCATTAGCTTTAATAGTCTTCATTTCAAGTTATTTAGTTTTTTATAAACCTAAGTAAATAAACTTTAGTTTATTTTTATGTCGATGCTTTTTTGTAATTGAAGAGGCCGATATTCAGCAGTGAACTGCGATAGGTTGATGATGATAATGATTTCGAGACTCCTAATATGACGAAATTTGCTACTGTCCCTGTTAAAAGTATGATTTTGATCTTATTTGTACTAATAGATATACCTGTCTGGTCTGTAAATATTTATGAACTCTATCGAAAATTACTAAGTCTGATTATTCTGCCACGTAAATGGTATTTAGAATAGCAGAAATTTAACAAAATTTCAAGAAGAAGTCGGTCTTGGTTTCTCTTTAAAATACGTCTCTCTTAAAATGCGTAATCCAAGTCGAATTTGCCAAAAGGAGCCCATTTCTGTCCCTGTTATTTTATTTAACAAAGAAAATTCTTATCTGTGCCATTGAAATGAATGTCAAATGTTCCGAATTCGTTATTGAATAAAGTCAGTTTTTGTTTTAAAAATTAATGCAGTCATCTGTATTTAGTCCATGTAGCTGTCATTACTCTCAGTTGACGAAGTATCGATGACGTTTATTACTTACTTAGTCATTGTATTTCAAAAACGTGTTAAACATAAATAAAGCTATAGCTCATTTGATTCGGAATGACGCCTAGAAAAATGTTTTTAAGGGTTTCTTAGCACATAAAAAATTGCGATTGTTATTAACAAAATTAAATTAAAAAAACAAGGTATTTAGTTTATCATTAATAACTTCTAAAATAGTAATATTTAAGGAATTTTGAAAACAGATCCTGAAAGAAGAGAAAATTTTCAATAAAAAAGTCTCAGCTTTCGAAACTCTATCTCTATTATTTCTATTTTTTTAACGCTGAAAATAGGGCTCCGCTAAGTCGTTACGGCATAGGAGTTCCGCCTGAAAAGCCGGTATATCACCTAAAATATTTTTATAGTATCAAATAACTAGGTATTTAAACATTTGAATAAATTATGGTGTAATCTAGATACTTGAACAGAAAACACCTTGGAAAAAAAATTGTCGATTTTTCAAAAAATTACACCATTTCTTAGGAGCTTTGTTTCTATTTAACAGGTTTTTGAACTTATTGACTAGACTAATATATTACTTCTAAGATTTTATTCTTACCTAATCTTTTGTCATTTGTATTTTATTTATGCATACATATATTCTAGCAGATTTATATTATCTATAAACTTTACGTCAGATTTTTTTCATATTTTCTTCATCTTACTTTTTGTTTACATTCTAAACTACTTTAAACTTTTAAGAAATTATTTAGATCTCATTAAAGGAAAGTGCTCAATCAAACTAGAACAGCTGAAAAGTAAAAAAAAATTATCAAGATTGAGTGTCGTCTCTAAAAGAACTACTATGGACTACTTTTTATCTATATATATAAAAGAGTAAGGTGACTGACTGACATACCCAGAGATCAACGCACAGCCCCAACCGCTGAAGCTAGAATCCTGAAATTTTGCATGTAGGTTCTTTGTATAACGTAAGTGAGCACTAAGAAAGGAATTTTTGAAATTCCACCCCTAAGGGGGTAAATCAGGGGATGAAAGTCTGCGTGAGCGAAGCCGCGTGTAAAAGCTAGTCAATAATAGTTAATTGACAAAATCAACTTTGACATAAATAAAGCCGCGAGTGAAATAGTTTCCTCCTTTCGTCTCAAATTAAATTGGTTTCCCATTCGTCAGCGTCGCCACCTCCACGCCCTAATGACTCTCTACACTATTCTCAACTCCCCTAACTCACCTACTTACCTAACTTCTTCTGTCCAGTTTCTGTGTGCCAATCATGATAGAAATCTTCGTTCTAAAAATAACCTCTTACTGTCATGCGTTTCCCACACTTCTGCGTGTGTTCATTCTTCCTTCCTCATCCAATCAGTCCTTCTCTGGAATGCTCTTCCCCAGGAAATCAGAATGGCCCCAAGTCGTAATTCGTTCAGGGTAAAGGTACGAGCTCTCCTTGCCCAAAATAGAGCAGATTCTTCACAAACTTGATACTGTATTTATTGTGGTATGTATATGTGTATGGTGTATGTATGTTTATGTATGTATAAGTATATGTATATTTATGAGTGTATTTTGTATGTATGTACGTATGTATTCTTGTGTTTTCTTCTGAATTATTACCCGATAATATTCTGGATTATGTTCAAAGTCCTAACGAAAGTGTAGTGCAACATCTCACTCGTTTCCGCACCACCCAACGGTAGACTGGTAGAGAATGCCTTCGGCATTAAGTCCGCCATTGTACTTTTGTGCATAAAGTTATAAAATAAAATAAATAAATAAATAAATAGCCTGTCACTGACAGGTACAGTAGATACAGTCAGAATATACTCTTTTTTTATATTTGCATATTGAGTACTACATTATTTACATACACTCTAAATCTGTAGAGTATATGTAAATAATTCAGAACAGATTCATTTGATTTTCAACATAAATTTTATGTGACATTTTTTTCATATGTTTTTCATCTGATAGATATTGCGGTTACTTTGTCTTGAGCAGACTCTACTTTTATTATGAACGTATGTTTTAGTATACCAACAACAATGTATTTCGTTTACTGTTATTCAGTAAAAGAGAATACGGAAAAAAATTGTGTAATTTTTGAGCATTTTTGTAAATCAGGCATTGTAGATTTCATTAACAATAATAAAAATCATGTTTTCTCTCCATCCCTTATTGCCTGAAGAGATTTCCCCTGATGTATACCCATCTATCCTACTAATATTATAAACGCGAAAGTTTGTAGGTATGGATAGATGGATGGATGTTTGTTACTCTTTCACGCAAAAACTACTAAACGAATTTATATGAAACTTTACAGTAATATAGTTTATACATCAGAATAACACATAAGCTACTATTTGCCGCGATAACCGACTTCCACAATAGCAACAACTAGTTATTTATAATTCTCGTGTCACGTTGTTGCTCAGGTTGAACTACGAAACTATCTAACCGATTTTCAGATTTTTTAATATGTGTTTTGATGGCGTGCCTAAGATAGGATAGTTAACATTACAAGACCAATAGTAGCCGAGCATAATTGAATAGAGACGCATACAAAGTTTTGTGGGTTAGCTAGTATAATATGTCGGAACGGTCAATAGTACGGGAGCTGATTTGACAACGGTTCGCATGCGGTGAAACGTCATTGCTACGGCAGAGTCTAGATAAGTGTTCGTGCGGGTCGGGCAGAGCTCACTTAACGATCGGCCACCGCGCGGACAACAAGTCTAGGAACTACCTTACGGCTCGTTGTTCCCACTTTAACTCAAACTCAAAAAGATTTTATTCATATGGACACTTTTTTCACAGGCACTTATGAATAGTCAATATTTGATATAAAAAAATCGTGTGATTCTAGTCGCCAGTTCCAAGTGCAGCCTACCCTTCATGGAGAAGAATCTGGCAAGAAACTCCATTGTTGCTCCTTTTAAAAAATAATAATACGGTTTACAATATTTTTTTTCACTAAGAGACTTGAATGAGAACGAAGTCGACCAAAGACAATAAAACAAAAGGTTTGGAGTCATTGCTGCACAGCCATGAGCTAACCAATCAGGCACCGTTCTTACTGATAGCTGCAAGATTTCACATTGTTATATTGTGACATTGTGAGGTCCACTTAAGGAAAATAAATTCCAATTAGCACTTTCACTCACGGACAAATTTAAAAATATGTAATATGTCCAAATATAAAATTATCAATAAATGTCACAAATGTAAAATAAATTAAGACGCATGTATCAGCCATCGACCTCTTCAACCATAGTTGAGCTGCATACTCAGGACGCACAGCAAATCATCAGGTCAATATCAAAGAAATTAATAATAATCATAGTCGACAAGGTGCTCATACAATAACAAGTGCGTATTTAATAAATGGGGAAACATATTGTTAGATAAGTACCAAAGTACCATCATTTATTCATTTACGTTATACAAGTATGTGTGTATGTTTTCATTTATATGTTGCAACTAAACAATCGACGTATATAAGATGTATATAAAAAAAAAGAAAGATGAAAATGAAGTAGAATTGATACAAGAAAAAGATAAAATTAAAGGAAAATTTAAACAAGAACAAACTAATTAAGAGAAAAAGGAAATTATTAAAGAAAGTTATACAGAAAATAGTCCCAAACAAAATCTTAACTTAATTTTTTGTCGGAATTAGATGTCGTTAGGTTTGAGTATAAAAACAATATTCATACCGGAGTCCAAACATGTTAAATTTTAATACATTATTCAAATTTTTAGCTCAATTTCAAGATGAAGAAGTTAGTGTGAATATAATAACACCTTAAGCCTATGACTCTTTGTCGTTCAGATAATCGCCAATCGTATAGTAGGCTTTCCTAATAAGGTGGTTTTTTACAGTACGCTTGAATTTATCCATAGGAAGGTCAATTACATCTGTAGGAATTTTATTATAAAAACTTATACCAAGACCTTCGAACGAGTTGTGTACCTTATAATCGATGATAGGTACCAACGAGTTTAGACTTGTTTCTTGTATTAATATTGTGTACATCACTGTTTTTCTTATAGTCATTAATGTTTTGCCTAACAAGCATAACATTTGCAAATATGTACTATGATGCAACAGTTAAAATACCTATATCTTTAAACAACTCTCGAAGAGAGACTCTAGCACCTAAATTGTATATTGAAGTTACCTACTTGATAATGAAGATTATTTGTTTGTAACTCCTTCGTTTCCTGCCCCGAAAAATACTCGTTTCCGACATAAATATCATATTTGTAAAATTATTTTGACGTCTAGCTCTTAGCCTACTTCGGGCGTTTTCAATTAAACAGTACAAATTCAAAACAACCTCGAATCACTGAACATAACCGCTCAGTGATATATCACTAGATCCTGACACAAATGAACTAAAGCACTAATTCTGTCTCGAATACCTGTGCAATGACGTAATCAATAATTCTGTAGTGTACAGTTTAGCACTTTAGCATATTGACTTTCATGAATGTAAATGATCGGTAATATCGGTGAAATTCTAAGTTTTTCTCTTCTATAAAATGTACGTATTTATACATATAAACCTTTATCTTTAATAATTATATCTATTGCTTAAAACTACATTAAAATCCGTTAAGTACTTCGAAAGATCTAAGCAAACATACAACGAAAGCGACTTCATTTTATACTATGCAAAGATTTAAAAAAATATAAAGTTATAATAGACTAGTTGTTGCCCGCGGCTATAAGGCGTTGTAGTGAACTAAAAGAGATTGGAAAATAAGGCTAGGTAACAAATCAATTAAATATCCAGACCTATTGCATGAAACCCTGGGGTTTAACGTCTATGAAGAAGTAGCTGGTCACCAGCCTAAACTCATTTTTACAAGCTTTTTATTAATTGCAAGTTAATAAAAAGCTTGTAAAAATGTATGTATGCTTGTATGTTCGGGTGGAATCTTGCAACTCAATTTTGAAGCAGATATCTTCAACCGATTTTGCTGAAATTTTGCAAGCATATGTATACCACCTAACAATACAATATTATAGTGACATGGAGCTGATCTGATGCTGGATCTGGAGCTTGAAGGTGGCCATAAGAACTCTGTAAAGAAATGTCGCAACATCATCGAGTTTGGACTTGTTTGATTCGTCTCGAGGCATTCTAGTAAAAGATTGTTTTTAAAAAGCTTTTTAATTAAATTTATTTTTAATAAGTAAGATTTTTTATTAATAAAACTGGAAAGTTTAACCTTTTCTTTTCATTTATTTCAAGTACGAGCAATATCACTTATAGCACGATTCATTGTTATTTAAGAGAACCAATTAGAATAATAATCATTTAGTGAAAAATCAGAAATGTGCACTTAGTTAATACACTGTACAGTAACAAAAGAAGTTGTAAAAAAATAATTTTATATATAAACCAATCTAAAATGGAAAATATTGTTTTCTAATTAAGCATAGAGTGATAAATAAAATAAATCTAATACCTTTAAACGAGCAATTCTTGTATATAAATTAATAATCTGAATCTCGGAAACGGCTCCAACGATTTTCATGAAATTTTGTATGCAGGGGTTTTCCTGGGCGATAAATCGATCTAGCTTTTTTTTTTTTTTATAGTTAGGTGCCAAAATGACTCTGCCCTGCCTGATGGTAAGCATGAACAGAATCCAGGAGTGGCGGTCACCATCCTCATTGCGAATAAGGACAATGCAGCATGGCGACCCACACCATGGCGGCCTGGTGAGATGCTTTTTCACGCCCCGCTTAAAAGACCCGGGATCATAGTGGGAAGGAAACACGTATGCTGGTAGTGAGTTCCAGGTTTTCACCGCTCGGCACAGGAAGGAAGAACCGAAGCGATGAGTACGAGAACGTATGTCTACTACTCTGAAGCGGTGACTTCCAAGGCCGGCACGTGTTGTCCTGTAGAGGAAGGGAGAGGGAGGGATCAGTTGGAAGAGCTCTTCAGAACACTCTCCATGATAATAGCGATAGAGGACTGCCATGGAGGCGATATCTCTACGCAACTGCAGAGGCTCAAGGGACTCGGTGGCTTCGGGACTGTTGACAATGCGGATTGCTCGCCGCTGCAACCGGTCGAGAGCGTCAAACAGGTACTGTGCGGCACCATCGCAAAGATGAGAACAGTACTCCACGCACGAGCGAACCTGGGTCTTGTAAAGAAGACACAGATGCCCGGGCGAGAAGAACCGTCTCATCTTGTTTAAAACACCTAGCTTACGCGAGGCCGCTTTAGTGACACTTTCAACGTATTCACGTGGGTTGAGATCTCGGCAGATATCCATGCCCAGGATATCGAGCCTACCTTGTAATGCCATTTGAGTGTTCTGAAAAGTGGGAAGGGGAAGGAATGGAGACTTTTTGGCAGAGAACGCGCACACCTGTGTTTTTTTGGCGTTGAACTCGACCAGATTCTCACAGCCCCATTGAGAAATGCGGCCCAGAACATGGTCGAGTTGAACGACAAGCTCGTGTCGTTTTTCCTCAATATCTGCTAGCTTGGCTGTAGTGTGTCCAAAATATCGCCCATGAACTGTGCTGTCGTCTGCATAGCAATGAATGTTGCCAAGGGCTAACATGTCATTGATATGCAGAAGAAACAGTGTGGGCGACAGGACGGAGCCCTGCGGTACTCCGGCGTTAATCGATTGAAAATCGGAGGCCGCACCGTCGCAAAGGACTCTGATGCGGCGCTGGTGCAGGAATGCGGCAACCCAGTTGCAGAGTTTGGGGGGCAAGCCGAAAGCCGGTAGCTTGGAGAGAAGCGAGCGGTGCCAAACCCTATCGAAGGCCTTGGACATGTCGAGGCTGATGGCCAAGGATTCCCCATGCCTGTCAATAGCCTCACCCCAAAGGTGAGTGACGTACGCTAGAAGATCACCCGTAGATCGTTTCGGTCTAAAACCATACTGACGATCATTTAGTAGGGAGTGATCTTCCAGGTAGTGGACCAGCTAGAATTCATTTTTAGAAAATATCGTTTATTCGTGTTTTTAACAATCAAACATATTAAATAATTGTACATCTAGCGCCATCTATCGCAACTCGAGCGAACTGCATTAAACTATACTGGAATAAAGTGCAGAATAAACAGTATCAGGGCGTACCAAGAGAGGGCGCCACTAAACTATTGGAAGAAAAATAACAATAAGGTGGCGTTTGGCTATCCAAACGCCACCTTATTGTTATTTTTTTTTTTTTTGTTACAATATATCAGATATATTAATAAATGTATTTCTTTCTTTCTATATATATAACAGATATGATGAAATGACCGACCAAGTGTTCTCAGACATATTTTTACTTGCACTCCAGTGCTATCTTTCTCCTCACCTGTCAAGGAAATATGCTAGCCAGCACCGCCGGTCATTGTTCCTACTTCCTTTAAATCGCTCAGACAAACATATATATAAATTACAACTTTACAGAATAAAATTTATTTACATTGATGATGTATTTGGAGCAAAGTGTGTCTTTCTGTTCACCTGGCAGGTACTAGTGCTCATCGGAATCGTCTGTCATTTTGTTTTTGAACTTCTTAATGAATGATCTAAATCCTATAAAAAATTCAGCCTTACAGGAACAAGTTTCTTTGTGTCATTTTTTTTACTCTTTCAAAACCATGAAAGATGATGATGTGCAGGGCTGAGGCCTGCCAGGCGATGGTTACGTACTTAGAACGTTATGAATCATCACTACAAGAGTTTCTAGCCTTACAGACACACCGTTAGTCGAAAGGTTCAGTAGCTCTCAGTGTATCAATAAGTCTACTATAATAAGTTTAAATGAAATCTGACTGTTTCAAGTGGCTCAAAATCAATTCCCAAAGGAGTCGGTTACAAACAAACATACAGGTGAAGCTAATAAAAAGCGTGTAAAATACTTTAGGTATTACGTAACTATCCTGTACTCAATATCCAAACCATGGAGCTGAAAACGTATAGTCAAATATAGTTTAACGCCTATTTTTTCTTATATAGCAAATCTACGCTTAATAGTTTAACCAATGCAATGTTTTAATATTATACAATTTATTATGGATTTTATATTTTAAGACAACGTACTCGCAAAATCTTAATTTATTTGCATTATACAGACTCGTAAATAAATAAGTTAATCATTATTTACGAGTCTGTATCCCCAGCCCTTATGAGAGGAGTAAATGACTCACTCCTGTGTTAAAGTTAAACTATTTTTATATTATAAACTGTTATTCATTAGAAAATCATCCAAAATAGTTTCTCTTATTTTAGTTAAACAATTTCCAATCAATCAATAATTTATTAACATAGGTTAGTTAACCTAAGCATACGATCTGTATCTTATGCTTATGTTAGAGGTACACTATGTTCTACCACATTAAGCATGCAAATATTCATAATATACAGAAATGTCATAAGTTACAATATTTAAAATATCAATATACGAGTATGTCTATACAAATCAACCTGTTTACATAAAATGCAAGAAAAAGGATTCAAGTAGTACAAACGTAGATAAAAATTATCAAAGAGGATTAAAATTACCAATTGTAAATTGAAATTGTTAGAATAACATTAGATAATTTAGAAATGAGCTGTGTTACAACAAATATTGTAAAGTCGATAAAGTGAAGTCCATAAAAATTCATCAACAGAATAGGCAATAACAGTTGTCTACTAGATATTGTTTTTTTAAGAATTATTTTTTCAAATATTTATAATAAATAAATATTTCGGACATCTAACACACAACGCCATCTAGTCCCAAGCTAAGCAGAGCTTGTGTTATGGATACTAGACAACTGATACAAATAAATAAGTGTGGTACCTCGGGCAGACTTTGCGGTTAAGTAGAAACAACTTCGAGGACGAGGTGAACAGTTGAATTCAGCTGGGTTGGGCAGCGTTTGGGAAACTTCGTCGGGTCTTGTACATATATATTTATTTTTTTGTAAATACATACATATTAAACACTCAAACTCCGAAACAAATATTTGCAGATCATACAAACATTTGGTCCGACCCAGGAATCGAACCGTAGACCTCAAGCACAGCAGTCGCATACGCTACCACTGCGCCACCGAGGCGTTTTTAAATATTTATTTAGATCACGTTTGCGTCTATTTTTAGTGTGCAATATGTATGTCATTTTAGCTAATCTTCAGCATTAGAACACCGATTGACGTGAATAATCTTAATTTTATGTGATTTTTTATTTTAGTTAAGAGAATTAGCACAATGTTAATGTTTATAGTGATAGTACACCATAAACATTCATATTAGTATTTTATATTTCAATATATTTTGTGGTATATAACTACATTTTATGATTAAATACTACTGTGCTACTATAGACTAATATAATATTTATTCAAAAATAATGCTAAAAGCTCAAAAATATTTTTAAGTAATACCTACACGTATTTACATATTAAATGTAAAAACTGTAAGATCATTTTCAGTTTACTTAGTAAGGCCATCTACTAACCATATTTTGTTGTGCAGTGTTCTGGTAGTTAGCAAAATACTCGTAGTATACATTCAAAGATCTGACGTGGTCAATTTCATGAAACTTTGCATAGGTGACCCTTTGGTTTAATTTATGAGCAAAAGACGATCGTTAATTGAGGTAAATAAATAAAATTGAAGAGTCTGTTTATATACTAACTTTTAAACTTTCGCGTCTCATGATATAATAATAATTACTTTTACGGGAATTAACGCGATCACTTATTTAAAGGTATTACATACCTCAGATTTGCCTGACGTATCGACCAGGTTGCACTGGTCGCGTCGCGTGGTCACAGGCTGACTGGCTCAGCGGTACATGCCCTCTGTCATCGAATCCTTGAAGTAGAAGGTCCTTCATCCACCCGCACATTTTCGATATTATTGATAAATTTGTTTTGCCTTGTACCGTCACATACCACACTAACAGTGTCTCTATTCTGTGGAAACCGATGTGTTCCTATTCTGGTGTTTATCTGACTGGGCAGAAAAGTGAGGTGGTATGTTTTTTGACACTGGATTCCACGCTGTAGATAATTTAAAACCATATTCCCGATTGAAAGTTTTTTATGCTTTTTAATCTCAATCGCTTCACGTACAACTTTTGAGTAAAAGTGACGTTCGGTGGAGAGGACTTGCGTGCGGTAAAATTCAATTCAGTGGTTGATGCCTGCATCGAGTGCATGTTCTGCAATATGCAATAGAAGAGTATATACGGTACTTCCACCAAAAATCAATTTATAATATTTTTGTCTCTCCGCCATGACAAATTTCATTACGATCTCAACACATTATGAAAACTTCTGATTTCTTTGGTGCTCTATATAATTGCTTGAATACCTTGAAACCCCTCGTAAACAAGGCTCTTTGGCTTACCATTACACTGGTACTACCTTTGAAACTAATTACTATTTAGTACCACAAATAAAGTAACTAAGCCGATAGTCTTAAGTTAGCCAATCCCTTTTAACTTGTACCACAACAATATTGACGAACACAATACCGAAACTTGGCAGAATGCTAAAGTGTCGCAGTTGGAGCTTGGCATCCTGAGTGCTCATCAAACTTTCACCCGTTTAGTGTATGTATTATATCTTAAGTTTACTTGAAGTAAGGTTAATGTGTCAACTTAACAGGTAACATATTATGAAATATCTATTGCGGGTTACTTAGTAGGTCAGGTAAGTTTCTCAGGTATAAGAATTAAGACTTGCTTGCTTGACTTACGGTTTAAGATCGTAATAGTCTTTCAAAGTTTTTAATGAGAAACACTTACATTTGAAAAATTAAAACCTATAACTGAAAAATAAGATAAATTTGAAGTCTTATAATGTTTGGGCGATGTCTTAACACTTATAATACATACACACACACACGTCCCAAAACTGGGTTCCTCAATAACTGTATGAGAAACGTCTCATGTGTTAATAGAAAAGAACTATAAATATAATTAAAGAGGTAATTTTAGTTAAGTGAAACATAACTTAAACTTAAATGTAGGCTATTTCCTTATACAAAAATCAAAGTATCTCCATCCCAAATTTCATTGAAATCGGTGCAGCCGTGAAAGCTTAACAGACAGACAAAGAGTTACATTCGAATTTATAGATACAAATATTAGTACGGTTTCACAATAACTCTTTTTTTTACACACAAGACCGTCTAGTCCTAAGCTAAGCAGAGCTTGTGTTATGGGTACTAGACAACTGATATAAATATATATACCTTTTTTAGTAAATAATACATATAGATAGAAAACACCCAAACCCCGAAACAAATATTTGCAGATCTTACAAACATTTGATCCGACCCGGGAATCGAACCCAAGACCTCAAGCATAGCAGTCGCATAAGCTACCACTACGCCACCGAGGCAGTCAAAACTTTGTCTTAAAGGTTATAAAAATATTGAACTTGAAAGCTTAAGATTTAATAGTTATCCAATTTTATGTATGCAAAAAGGGCATTTTACATAGTACCTATTTCAATTTGTCAACAAAATCCGAACATCTTCCAATAGCATGTAAATGAGTTTACAAGTTTTATGTCGAAGAATTCTCAAGTTTATTAAAACCGCCTTAATTAAGTACAGTTATAAATTTTGAGTTATGTACTTAAAACTATTTGAAAATTAACTCAAAACTTTTGTTTCTTGAAGATTAATGTATTTTATAATAATGAAAGACGATTTTGTGGTCAAAAATATTTATCTCGAAATCCTAAGAGACTCAAACCTTTCACTTAATGTTTTGGAATAATTAAAATCAACTATTTAGACTGCCTCTGTGGCGCAGTGGTAGCGTATGCGACTGCTGTGCTTGAGGTCTCGGGTTCGATTCCTGGGACGGACCAAATGTTTGTATGATCTGCAAATAATTGTTTCGGAGTTTGGGTGTTTTCTATGTATAATATGTATTTATTTACAAAAAAAAGTATATATGTATTTATATCAGTTGTCTAGTACCCATAACACAAGTTCTGCTTAGCTTGGGACTAGATGGCGTTGTGTGTAAGATGTCCGAAATATTTATTTATTTATTTACAACAAAAGATTATTTGTGGTTACTTTCAATAGGTTCTGTTTCAGATATTCGACATGACTATCTCTTGAAAGGATTCTATTATTAAATTTATATTATGTTATAGTAAACGATATAGAGGATAATGATAAATATCGCAAAGAGTCTTTAGTTGAAGTAAGTGAAAGATATTGAAAAATCTTTAATATCGACATATTAATAGGTACAAATGCAGATGCCGTCGAAAGAATAAAATACTCTGAATTCATCAAAATCATTGATGCGTCAGCGCGATATTTATCATTATCCTCTATCACTTTTATCACGGAGAGAGTTCTGAAGAGCTCTTCCAACTGGTCCCCACCCTCTCCCTTCCTCTACAGGACAACACGTGCCGGCTTCAGAGTGGTAGACATACGTTCTCGTACTCATCGCTTCAGTTCTTCCTTCCTGTGCCGAGCGGTCAAAACCTGGAACTCACTACCAGCGTACGTGTTTTCTTTCCACTATGATCCCGGGTCCTTTAAGCGTGGAAAAGCATCTCACCAGGCCGCCATAGTGTGGGTCACCATGCTGCATTGTCCTTATTCGCTCTGAGGATGGTGACCACCAATCTTGGATTCTGCTCATGCTTTCCAGCAGGCAGGGCAGAGTTTTTTTGGCAGATAACATAGAGAAAAAAAAATTGTGCCCTATTATTATAAATACAACATATTAAAATGGTTTTTGTGATTCAATCGAAATATTTTGTTTGCTACTTGCTAACTTCATATTTTCATTACGTGTCATAAATATTTTTCGCAGTAATACAATATATTGCATTAAACAATAACATATGTAATTCTTTCTTTTTATGTTGTTACATTAAATATTTTGGTTTGATATTATTATTTAATTCTTTTTGTTATTAGTTTACTTATGAGAAAGCTTGCTAAAGATATATATTTATTTCTTACAAGATTTTTATTAACTCGCAATGTATGTATGTATGTTCGGGTGGAATCTTGCAACTCAATTTTGAAGCAGATATCTTCAAACGATTTTGCTGAAATTTTACAAGCATATGTATACAGCGTGATAATACAATATAATGATGACATGGAGCTGATCTAATGCTGGAGCTGGAAGGTGGCCATAGGAACTCTGTAAAGAAACGTCGCAACATCATCGAGTTTGGACTCGTTTGATTCGTCTTTTTTTTATTTTTTATGGAATAGGCCGGCAAACGAGCAGACGTATCGCCTGATGGTAAGCGATCACCGCCGCTCATAGACACCTGCAACACCCGAAGCGTCACAAGTGCGTAGCCGGCCTTTTGGGGGTGGGGGGGACGTAGGGGTAGGGGGATTGGGGTATGGGCCTCCGGTATCCTCACTTAATCGGTGAATCACAGCGCAAGCACTATTTCACACCGGTTTTCTGTGAGGCCGTGGTATCACTCCGGTTGAGCCGGCCTATTCATGCCGAAGCGTGGCTCTCCCACGGTTGTGGCTGTCTCGAGGCATTCCAGCAAAAGCTTGTTTTTAAAAAGCTTGTTTATTTATCATGTCTTATAAGTCTATAATTCTTTTTTAAAATAAATAATGATATACGTTACACTATAGAAACAGATAGCTAAGTAATTTTTTTAATTATGAAAGTATCAAAAGTCAGTTAAACTGGTGGTTTAAAACCAAAAGCCTAGTCAGTTTTTTAAGAGTAAAAAAAATTTTGGTTAACTTAATGTTATAAAGTTGAAGTGCGTTTAGATGTTATTTTTGTTTAACGCATTGTGGTCTAGCGGATTATGGGTATATTGGACTCGAGAGAGGCTCTTGACGCACAACTTCAGTAATTTACATTGTGGACAAATAAATTCTGCAGACTTTAAACTAACATAGCCACATAGCCTACATATATGTATAACTTTTGTGTAAGTTTTCTCTGTGCCACTCTATACTAAATCGAACACTCCGTAGAATAAAATACACATTGAAACACAAATATTTCAACAGTTGTACATTTATTACATGTACCACAAATTTATTAAACAGTCAAGCTTTCTGACTAAGGTTTTAATATAAGTATTTGCTATCATCTAGAATTCCATTTAAATGCAATGCTTTAAAACATTTAAGGCCCAGTTAGTCTAGTCAACAAGTTCCATACTTGTTGACTAGACTAAAAGATGCACAAGCATCACTAGGCCGCCATAGTGTGGGTCACCATGCTGCATTGTTGCATTCGCAATGAGTATGGTGGCCACCACTCCTGGATTCTGCTTATGCTTTCCATCAGGCAGAGTAGAGTAATTTTGGCGGGCCAAACATAAAAAAAAAAAAAAAAAGTTTCACTCAACTGGCTTCGTAAATTTATATATGTTTTAAAAAGACACGTTCCTTATTCTTATTCTGTGTCGCGGGGGACTTTAAACATACATGAAATGGACGCAAAGATCACCCAGACTTAGAACTACAATAATATGAATCACACAAAAGTATATAGTGTGATTTGAACCCACAACACTTTATTTTACAACATATAATTTTATCCAAATACATACTTAAAGTTTAAATTTGTCTTTTTGAGTACGATTATATAGTTAAATATTTATTAGCCTAGACTAGACTAGAACACGGGAGAGCCACGCTTCGGCATGAATGGGCAGGCTCGACCGGAGTGATACCACGGCCTCACAGAAAACCGGTGTGAAATAGCGCTTGCGCTGTGTTTCACCGAGTGAGTGAGGATAGCGAAGGCCCATACCCCAACCCCTCCCCACATCCCTTTCCCCCGTCCCCCAAAGGTCGGCAACGCACTTGTGATGCCTCTGGTGTTGCGGGTGTCTATGGGCAGCGGTAATCGCTTACCATCAGGTGATACGTCTGCTCGTTTGCCAACTATATCATAAAAAAAAAAAAAAACCATACCATACCATTACAACTGTTTCATCACATTTCACTAATCATTTGCAATACTCTTTCAATAAAGATCCACTACAGACAGTTACTACCACTTGATAGGAAGACGTATTAGTTGTAATTAATGTGTGTGAGTTAACAACTGGTTAGGGGTGAAGCCTCAATAGTCCGTCGGTGACGTGATCATTAATTTAAGCCCGACGCCCCTTAATTTTATTCCACTTATAGATAGTAAAACCTCTCTATTCATTTTACGAAAGGCCAAATTTTATCTTCACGAATTCTCATCTATGTTTTATATGAATCTACTAATATGTTCATTATGTGACAATATCTTAAATGGAAAAAGTGGATACCTCTCTCCCTATAAATAAATATATTTTTCATCCCCCCATCTCGGAAAGAGTATTTTTGCCCTTCGATATCTGAGTGCAAAAGCCGTTTTTATCTGCTAGAGGATAAAGTAAATTGAATTTAGAACATCGTGTGCACTAAGTTTGTGAATTAAAAACATCATTAAACCTATTTACTTCTACCTCCATGGTGCCGAATTTATCATACAACCTTTTTTAATTTAAAAAACTCAGACTCGGAACCTTCTTGGTGTACTTTTTTTTAATTTGCCCCGACATTTTCTTTTTTGCATTTAATTATTTTCTCGCTGAGGTGGGATGAATTCGCTTGCTCGGTCATCAAAATTGAGCACGCGGTTAAAAAGCAACTTTGCACTCTTGTATAACAAATAACTATTCTTTATATTGATTAAATTCATGATGTCCCGAAAACACACATTACTATCTAATATATTTTATTTTGCAAGGTAGTAGAGCCACACTGATTTCAGCACAAATGGGCCGGCCTCAATCGAAAGCGAAGATCAATAGTGCCGCCATAGTGCGGGTCACCATGCTCTGCATTGTTGCATTGTCCGCATTCGCAATGAGTATGGTGTCCACCACTTTTGAATTAAATAAATATTTCGGACATCTAACACACAACGCCATCTAGTCCCAAGCTAAGCAGAGCTTGTGTTATGGGTACTAGACAACTGATACAAATACATATTATATACTTTTTTTTTTGTAAATACATACATATTATACATAGAAAACACCCAAACTCCGAAACAAATGTTTATAGATCCTACAAACATTTGGTCCGACTCGGGAATCGAACCCGAGACCTCATGATCAGCAGTTGCACACGCCAACCGCGAGACCAACAAGCCAGGCAATTCTGCTCATGCTTGCCATTAGGCAGAGTAGACTCACTTTGGGAGGCTCATACTACACAAAAAAAAAGATTTTATTTATCTAAATGTTGTAATTCTACAATAAACATTACTCTTCTAACTTTTAAACTTTCGCGTTCCAGGTTGCACTGGCCGTGGTCACAGGCTGACTGCTGTCCGTCCGTCCGTCCGTCAGCCTGTGACCACGGCCAGTGCAACCTGGTCGAAACGTCAGGCAAAACAGAGGTATGTAATACCTTGAAATAAGTGATCGCGTTAATTCCCGTAAAAATAATTATTATTAAAACATTACTCTTATTATTTCCCTAAAATTAAATATCAGAATCAAGTAAGTGGGTTCGTCCATCTAGGTATCGTTTTTTATATAAAAGCCTGCAAGAATGACTCTACTTTGCCTGATGGAAAGGATAAGTACAATCAAAAGTAGTGGTGACCATCCTTATTGCGAATGCAGACAATGCAGCATAGTGACCTACTATAGCGGCCTAATGAGGTACTTTTGCACGCCATAATTTATTGCTATTGTTTTTATACTGGTAACTCTTTATAAGCCTACAAAAAAAACTACAAGAGCATTTTGAACACCTTATGTAGCTTTATAAAATTTGTTTAATCTCTCTTTTCCAAATTAAATAGGACTTTATTTTTAACCGACTTCAAAAAAGGAGGAGGTTCTCAATTCGACCTTTTTTTTTATATTTGTTCGCGGATAACTTCGTCGTTTATGAACCGATTTTGATGATTATTTTTTTAATGGAAAGGACATATCCCAACGGTGGTACCATGATAAGGACATTAAGATCTGATGATGGCATCCAAGATAAGTCGAGTCGAACATTAAAGTCGGTTTTTGTTTTTGTGAACATTTTTATTACTTACTTTCTAGTTCAAAGTCATAAAATAAGTAGTAATATAATAATATATACGCGAGATGTATATAATATATGTACATTCGTAACTTAACGGCAATAAGGGCGAATGTACAAATTTTTATTTTATTTTTTGACTGTAACATTGTTTTTAAACCCATGTGTACAAATAAAATATTATTATCTAAAATTGTTGGTACAGTCAGTAAAAGAATCAGAAAAGATCGCTTCAAGAAAAACACGTTGTCGAACTCAAGTACTTACACATGTCTTACCATCCATATTTTATTACTTGTAAAGACGTTTACAAAAAATGTTGCGATTTTATCTTAGTTGATTCTGTGAGAACGTTATTTAAGTTAATAACAAATCTTGTAAACTTTTGGAAATTAAAATTTTGTTTTAGAGTTTTTTTTACAGTTATTTGAGCTCAGCAATAATAAAGCATTAATAAATTCATATTAAACTTTCAGAAATCATGCTTAGTAAAACCTAATCCACGAATAAAATTCTAAAATTTTTATTACATAAGGAAATTTATTTACTTAATAAACTTAAACAATAATTAGAAGAAAAAAACCTGCACAAAAATTTGTTGTTTATAAATTATTACTGTCAAAAATCATCATTTTCGGATTTAAGTTACCGGCAATCAGTATAATCCTGTATTATATGCACTACCTTGGCAATGTACACAATACCTAAAACGTGTAGGTAATCTATTTAATATAATTTATTTTATACTTATTTATTTATTTATTTTATTTATTTATAAAAGGTACACTTACAGATCACTGCCAGTACATGTTATTAGACGTTATGAGACAGGAACATAAAAGCTAGACAGTAATCCAAATTTAGCATACACAACATGAGTGAAGGCAAAATACAAACATTTCTTACGACTAATCTACAATAAATTATTGTTTAATAAAGAAAATAATACAATACAAAAGAAAGAAGCATCTCAAAAACAAATAATAGAGATTAAAGGAATATCCACTACGAACACTGTGACTTAGTTAAACGTGTGATGACACTCTTGTAATGGGAAAATCTACTATTAAATATGTCTACGTCTTCAACGCGATTCAGTTCGTTGTATGTACGACACATTCTCACGACAGGACTAAAGAAAGAGGTGTTGTTACGGGAAACTTGTAATAAAAATATGTTAGGATTGCGCGACCTGTGCCTGATGTTAATAGAGACCGCAGACAGCAAACCCGATGCATCGATGGTGGAGTGAACAATCCTGTGAAGGCAAAGAAGATCATACCTTCTACGGCGAGCTTGAAGGGAAATCATGTTGAACTCAACTAACCTATCACCATAATTTTGTAATGACCTACCATAGCCAAATTTGCGGGCGACGTATCTCAGACAGTGCCGCTGCACACTCTCAATGGCATCTGTGTGAACCCTATAAAAAGGCGACCAGACTGGACAACAATATTCAAGGCCGCTTCGAACAAGGCTTGAAAAAAGTGTCAAAATACTCTGTTTGTTTTTAAAATCTCTTGTTGACCTTATAACGAATCCCAAAAGTCTACGGGTTCTACTCACTATATGTAGATAGTGAGGACGGAAAGTCAGTTGGTCATCAAAGAGCACACCCAGATCCTTAACCACATCTTTTCTCTCTAGGGTTTGATCTTGTATAAAATATTCAAACTTGTATATATTTCGTTTCCTAGTAAATGAGATAAGGCAGCACTTTTTCACATTTAGGCTCATTTTGTTGAGCACGCACCAGTCAGAGATAGCTTTTAAGTCACGTTGAAGAGCTGTACATTGTGCATGATCTCTGACATCAGTAAAAATTTTGAGATCGTCGGCGTATAAAAGAGACCGGCAGGATATTTGGCTTACAAGATCATTTATAAAAATGACAAAAAGAAGCGGGCCCAGGTGCGAACCTTGTGGAACACCCGATGAGGCTGAAACAGGTGAGGAGGAGAAGCCCTTTACCGTAACGAGTTGACTGCGGTTACTAAGGTAAGAAATGATCCATCTCAGCAAGGAGCCATTAATGTCATAGTGCTTAAGTTTGAGGCTCAGAAGATTGTGATCCACCTTATCGAAGGCCTTACTGAAATCCAGGTATATAACATCGACCTGACCTCCCGTGGCAAAAGAATGACACAGATAATTTTTGAACTCCAACAGGTTACTTAATGTAGATCTCTTTTTGACGAACCCATGTTGATTCTCCGAGATATAATTACTCAAGTGAAAATAAAGGGGGGAGTATACCAGGGTCTCGAATAATTTGGCCATACAAGACAAGATACTTATAGGCCTATAGTTGGAACACAGTGATTTATCGCCGGATTTTAAAACAGGTACAATGTGAGTTGTCTTCCAACGTACTGGAAAAATGCCTGATTCCAAAGATTTATTAAAAATTATTGTCAATGGAAGAGACAGCTCTTCACAACACTCCCTTATAAAGCCTGGCGGGATACCATGGGGACCTGACCCCTTACGCGTATTTAGCTGTTTAATTTTTGATGAGATATCCTGTTGGCTAACCCTGACCTGATACAGAGACAGATTTCCGACCAGAGGCATATTATGCAGCAAGGAGGATTCCCCGCCAGAAGGAGCGTCATAAACTGAACCAAAATACTCGGCAAACAAATCACAGATATCCTGTCCATTTGAACAAGTTTTAGATTCGTACGACATTGTGAGTGGTATAGTAGAACCACCTTTTTTGTTATTAACATACCGCCAAAACATTTTAGGATCATCCTTCAAAGACTCCTCAACAGAAGACACAAAGTTCCTGTAGCAGTCTGTAATGAGGACTTTACACCTGCTTCGAAGTAGAGCGAATGTATCATAATCCCTTGGATTAGAATTTTTTTTAAAACGCTTGTGATATTTTTTTTTTCCTTTATACAACGAATTAAAGCCTGATTGTACCAAATTGGGTACTTATTTGACACCGTGTTTCTTACAAGTGGCGTATTTTTTGAAATTATCTCATTTAACTTGTTATAGAAAGCATCCAAACATTCATTGACATCCTCTGAGGAGAATAAATTCTCCCAATTGATGCAATTCAACTCAAACTTTACCCTGGCATACTGACACTTATTGAAGTTATAACGCGCGTTAAATTTAGGTTTAGTGACCCTAACAGAACCATATGTAATTTCAATGTGATACGCCAGGTGATGCTTATCTGAGCGGCATAAAGGTTCAGCTTGCTGAACGGTGACTAAGTTACATGGTAAAGAGGTCAATGCAAGGTCCAAATACCTATCATTTACGTTAGGAACATCGATACACTGAATTAAGTTACAGACCTCCATCGTTTCAAGAAGTAATTTAGCTCTACGATCTAAAGGATTGATTGGCAGGATGTTGACTGAATTCATCTGTCTGACCCATGTTAAATTCGCGCTATTAAAATCACCCAGCACAAGAAAGTCATCACCAAAAGCAGAGTTGAGTATTATATTTTGAGTATTGCCATGAAATATTTCCACGTCTTCCAAGGGTAAATCAGGCGGTAAATAGCAAAGACAAATATGCAAAGACGTCTTACCTTGATTACTAGGCATTATTGTAACCCAAATGTCCTCAACTCTACTTTCCCAGGTTGTCTGACGGGTTACGCTTATATTATTTTTGACAGCAATATAGACACCTCCACCATCCTCCTTAACTGAGCAAGCGCTGGCGCGATCACGTCTATACACGATGTACCTGTTATCTATAGTCTCATTATCAAATACGCTACTGTCAAAATTGGTCTCAGTCAGACAAACAATGTCGTAGTTAGCATTTAAAAGATTCAAGTATATCGTATCGAGCTTAGACCTAGCCCTACCCAAATTCTGATAAAAAACACTATACATTTTAAAAGACAATAATTAGCCAAACATCAAAACCAGGTACAAACATTAAAAATAAAAAAGTTATATTTTTTCTAGGAAATCACAGTTCTTTACGTGTACTGCGCTAGCATTATCGTCTTTGCGTATATAGATTTGACCATATTTGATCCATACATATTTAAAACCACGTTCCTTGGCAAACCTACGTGCTGCCGCATGCAAGGCTTTCTGTTCAGGACTTAGGTGCTCCGTGGTGTAAATCCTGCGCGATTCACCCGGAATTTCCAGATCGGAGGATGTCAATCCCTGGCCAAGATGAGCCTTGTTATATCTATGCGTTGCCGACAACACCATATCCCTAATCCTCGGTGTTGAGAAGGTTACCACTACATTTCGGGGCCTAGTGGAGGAGGTGTTAAGTTTTGCCACTCTGCGACATGAATTAATGTTTGCATCATCCATGGGAACCTTAACTACTTCGCAAAGCTTTTTCAGTAAGAGCAAGACATTCTCGTTTTTACGCTCAGGTAATGCCTGTATTTCAATGTTACAGCTGCGCGATATTCTCTCAATTCCAGCCAGGCGAGCGTTGAGCTTCGTTATTTCGGATTGAAGCCCTACCTTTTCAGTTTCCAATAATTTAATGGTGGCAGCGCTTTTATTGATGTTTGACTGCAACTCCTGTTGTTGCTGACTTTGCCTAGGTATTCTATATATGCCAATCCGGTAATATAGAATCTACGAGAACAGGTCAAAAACAATCCACTGAAACTCATCTAATCCAAATGTTTCAACAATAACAGTCTGACGTTAAATTATCGCTGTTCTAGCCTAACCTACATGATTCTGAATAAAGTTGATTCTAAGCAAACAGAATATGTTTCATTACCTCGTCATTTTATGAGCAGGTAAGTACCTATATTTATTTTACACCTTGCTACTGGGCCAGTAGGAATTCTGTATAATCCCTAGGGATTGTAAAGAATAACTAGGCATAGTAAGTAATGGCCAACATTGACTGGAAGAAAATGTCCTGGGTATCAAGTCCAACGATATACAAATTCAGTGTATAAAGTTTATAAATAAATAAAAATTCACAATGTTTCGTACATTGCCTGGATGCCCCAGTTATTGTATACATTGCCTAGTTATTATATAGAATACCTGAATCATACAGATTGCCGGTAATATATAAAATAGAAATCAATATTTAAAAATATAATTTTAAATTTCTCTGCATCTACCATATTTAGCTCTGCATCGCCCTATGGCCGACTGGCTGAAAATGCCTACGGCATTAAGTCCGTCTTTGCAATATCTGTGCATAAAGTTTAAATAAAATAAATACAGAAAATTTAAAAAAGTTAAAATTGAAAATTTAAACTTCTAACTTAAAGTTTTCAATTTTAACTTTTTTACCAGGTGTACCAGGAATAAGAAGATAATATCATTGGATATTATCTTCTTATTCCTGGTACGCCTAGAAATATCCTTACTTTAGTAAATTAAATTCACAAATAAGTTCACTAGTCTGCAAAATTCATGCATGAGGAAATTTTGTAGTATGAGTACACATACGTTATGTGTGCAAAGTAAGATATTCAATAATTTTGTTCAAATAACGATTGAAGTGAATCCACACCGGGTTCATGTTTGTTTTTCATTTAAAATCTTGCGCCAATTAAGCTGAGCTTAGTTGAACTCATTATATAATGTTTCTGTATCATTATAGGTTGTAAATTGAGATGCGTGGATTAGCGTATCGACTACCTGAGTGTTGTTACAGGATTTCGAGGTACTTACGTGTGAGAAGACGATTAGAACTTTCATAGTAGGTAATTAATCATTGCAATTTACACTCAGGCCTGGGCCTATATCCTTTACAAAATAAATAATATTAAACACACAATCACAAAAAATGTTAAATTGCTACATAAAAGCAACAGTCTTCTTTATACTTGTAATTTAATTGAGTTTATTCGAATCAATACTAGCAACAGACAAACGATTCGAATATAATCGAACACCTACAATGTAATCATTGTTTTATCGATTAAATGCTCATGTAAATTATCCATATCTATCTTATATATGAAATTCTCGTGTCAAAATGTTAGTTACCATACTCCTCTGAAACGGCTGGACTGATCTTTATGAAATTTGGTGTGCATATCGGGTAGGTCTGAGAATCGACCAACATCCATTTTTTAATACCCCATTTTTACAAGCTTTTATTAAGCTTCACCTGTCCCGATGTTTGTCTGTTCCCAAATCTTGCAAGTTAAATTTGAAGCAGATATCTTCAACCGATTGTGCTGAAATTTTGCAGACCTAAGTAAACAGCGTGACAATGCAATATTATGGCGACATGGAGCTGATCTAATGCTGGAGCTTGAAGGTGGCCATAGGAACTTTGTAATGAAACTACGAAACCCATTGAGTGTGGAATCGTTTGATTCGTCTTGACGAGTATTTTATGTTGTGATAGTATCCAGGGTCTGATGATGGAGCCGGAAGGTGACCATAGGAACTTTGTAATGAAATGACGGAACCCATTGAGTGTGGAATCGTTTGATTCGTCTTGACGAGTATTTTATGATGTGATAGTATCCAGGGTCTGATAATGGAGCTGGAAGTTGGCCATAGGAAGTTTGTAATGAAATGACGAAACCCATTGAGTGTGGAATCGTTTGATTCGTCTTGACGAGTATTTTATGATGTGATAGTATCCAGGGTCTGATAATGGAGCTGGAAGTTGGCCATAGGAACTTTGTAATGAAATGACGAAACCCATTGAGTGTGGAATCGTTTGATTCGTCTTGACGAGTATTTCATGTTGTGATAGTATCCAAGGTCTGATGATGGAGCAGGAAGGTGGCCATAGAAACTTTGTAATGGAAAGACGAAACCGATCGAGTGTGGAATCGTTTGATTCGTCTTGACGAGTACTTTATGTATTGATATTATCCAGGGTCTGATTATGGAGCCGGAAGGTGGCTATGAAACTCTGTAATGGAACGACGCAACACCATCGAGCTTGGAATCGTTTGATTCGTCTTGACGAGTATTTTATATTGTGATTGTATCCGGGGTCTGATGATGAAGCCGGAAGGGGGCCATAGGAACTCTATAATGAAACGGCGCACACCATCGAGATTGGAATCGTTTGATGCGTCTTGGCGAGTACTTTATGTTTTGATAGAATACAGAGTCTGATGATGGAGCCACAAGATGGTTACAGGAACTCTGTACTAAAACGACGAAACCCATTGAGAAGGAATCGTTTGATTCGTCTTAACGTTTTGACGAGTATTTTATGTTTTGATTGTAACCAGGGTGTGATGATGGAGCCGAAAGGTGGTTATGGGAACGCTGTAATGAAACGACGCAACACCATCGAGCTTGGAATCGTTTGATTCGTCTTAACGAGTACTTCATGTTTTGATAGTATCCAAGGTCTGATGATGGAGCCGGAAGGTGGTCATTGAAACTCTGTAATGAAACTACGAAACCCATTGAGTGTGGAATCGTTTGATTCATCTTGACGAGTATTTTATGATGTGATAGTATCCAGGGTCTGATAATGGAGCTGGAAGTTGGCCATAGGAACTTTGTAATGAAATGACGAAACCCATTGAGTGTGGAATCGTTTGATTCGTCTTGACGAGTATTTTATGATGTGATAGTATCCAGGGTCTGATAATGAAGCTGGAAGTTGGCCATAGGAACTTTGTAATGAAATGACGAAACCCATTGAGTGTGGAATCGTTTGATTCGTCTTGACGAGTATTTTATGTTGTGATAGTATCCAAGGTCTGATGATGGAGCAGGAAGGTGGCCATAAAAACTTTGTAATGGAAAGACGAAACCGATCGAGTGTGGAATCGTTTGATTCGTCTTGACGAGTACTTTATGTATTGATATTATCCAGGGTCTGATTATGGAGCCGGAAGGTGGCTATGGAAACTCTGTAATGGAACGACGCAACACCATCGAGCTTGGAATCGTTTGATTCGTCTTGACGAGTATTTTATATTGTGATTGTATCCGGGGTCTGATGATGAAGCCGCAAGGTGGCCATAGGAACTCTGTAATGCAACGACGCAACACCATCGAGATTTAATCAAGTATTTAGTTTTAAATGGTAACCAGGGTTTTAAGATGAAGTTGATAGGTGTTCATAGGATTTGTCTTGATAAGTAGGTACTTCGGTCATCGATGTCTTGCAATATTGATGCGTTTGAATGAGATGAACAGACTATAAAACCTGTCCAGCGATAACTAAAACGTAAAAAATAAATTTAATAAAAAAAAACTTTTTAAAAACAAGCTTTTATTGGAATGCTCTAAAAAGAATAAAATAAAGTATTCCTTGAAAACTGTTCTATCAACTTATATTGTCATAACACAATTTATATTATACAAAAGCTTGTTGCGAGATTTCGTTACCAGTATTTACTTAGTTTGAGAATTTTAAACATTGATATCAGTCAAATCAAGTTCTTTAATTGACTTTCTTATCTACACAGGAAAATCTCGCGACAAGCTTTTGTATTATATACATTATGTTACATTATAAGTTGATAGAACAGTTTTCAAGGAATACTTTTAAAAGCTTGTTTTTAAAAAGTTTTATTATTAAATTAATTTTTTGTGGCAAAACAACGTTTGCCGAATCAGCTAGTAATTATATAATAACCTGCCAGCATGCTACGCTTTTACGGCTCAACCAACGCACCGATTTCTATAAAATTTGACATAAATAACTTTGATTTTTGAGGATGGACATAGGCTGCTCTTTGCGATAATCGACATACACAAGCAGGGAGCCGCGGGAAAAAGCTAGTAATAATATAAACTGAAAGAGTTTTTTTTTTTTTTTAAAGACAATTCCCGCATTTGGAATAAACATCCTGTGTCGCGGGGGACTTTACAGACATACATGAAACGGACACAATTAACACCCAAACTCAGAACAACAATTTGTGGATCACACAAAGTGTTGTCCCGTGTAGGATTTGAATCCACAACACTTGGCGAATTGGCAAGCAGCGTGGCGACCGCCTAAACCACTAGGCCATCCGTGCAGTCATCAAAAATGTAGTAAGTATACAAAATAGGAGGCCCCTTAATTAAAACATGCGTAATTGAACTTCATCTAGTATTTGTCTACCACAAATTTCAATATACAAAATACATAAGTAAACTGTTTCAAAGTCGGAATAAAAATTGCTAAGGAGCAAAGAACGTAAAAAATAATGTGAGACCATTTAAAATAATTTCTTGGAGAAAATAACTAGTTTCTAAGCAGACAGAATTAGATTTGCCGTTCTGTAAGCGAATCCGCTTCGCCTCGATCTGGGACTATTTCTTTGATGTAATGGAATAGCCTGAGTCTCGGAAACTTTTATAGATATTAGGAAACGTAACGCTCTTTTAAGCTCTGTACATGCTGAGGCTTAGATAGGCTTAGATATTTTTAGGGTTTCGTGCCAAAGGCAAAAAACGGAACCCTTATAGATTCGGCATGTCTGTCTGTCCGTCCGTCCGTCTGTCTGTCGTTCCGTCCGTATGTCACAGCCACTTTTTTCCGCAACTATATGAACTATACTGTTGAAACTTGGTAAGTAGGTGTATTCTGAACCGCATTAAGATTTTTACACAAAAATAGAAAAAAAAAAAACAATAAATTTTGGGGGTCTCCATACTTACGGTATCTATGGATAGGTCTTCGAAAATTATATTGAGGTTTCTAATATCATTTTTTCTATACTGAATAGTTTGCGTGAAAGACACTTCCAAAGTCGTATAATGTGCCCCCCCCCCCCCCGGTAACTTTTAAAATAAGAGAATGATAAAACAAAAAAATATATATGATGTACATTAATCACCATGTAAACTTCCACCGAAAATTAGTTTGAACGAGATCTAGTTAGTAGTTTTTTTTTAATACGTCATAAATCGTAAACCGCAAAAAACTACACTATTATTAAAACATCGATCAAAGTTACAACGAACTACAAGAACTATTATATTATGTTACTTGCTGCATCGGTATCCTTCATGGGCGAGTCCGACTTGCACTTGGCCGCTTTTTTATTATAATAGTTTTGCTGCTACTTGAATATATGTAATAATATTACTATCCTTTTGAACGTACATATTTTTATTGAGGACTTTATTCGTTCTATAAAAATCTTATCATTACTTTTAACTATTCCAGCGTATAAAATTTTAACAAAATAAAAACCGACTTCAAGGTTCGACCCGATTTCTCTTGGATATCATCATCAGGTCTTAGTGTCCTTATCATGGTACCACCGTTAGGATATCTCCTTTCCATTAAAAAAAGAATCATCAAAATCGGTTCATAAACGACGAAGTTATCCCCGAACACACATAAAAAAAAAAAAAATCGATCGAATTGAGACACCTCCTCCTTTTTTTTAAGTCGGTTAAAAAAGAAGATAGAATGAAGCGCTGGGCTCAATCGAACATAAACATTTGGTCAATACTAACCAAGATATTTAATTTTATAACCGTTAAAATTATTAAAGAAACTTCATACATCTCTATTTAAATTATTATAAGTGATATTAATTTAACTTAGAACATATTATATTTAGAAAGATATAGTAATTAAAAACGTGCTCGGTAAATGCTAATTGTCACTAGAAAATGAAGCAGAAGAAAATAGGTAAAAAATTTAAGCGCTTAAGTTTGCTGTTACTTATGTGAAGTAAATAATAATTTGTATTTCAGTAGCCTAAATTCCATCGCCAATCCAACCTACACTCGGCCATCGTGGAGACATATGGCCTTAACCCTCTCCTGAGAGGAGACCCGAGCCCAGCAGTGGGACATTATGGGTTATTGATGAAACTCCATCGACTTTATCCCGTAACTCTGTTTCTTAGTCCTTATCCAATTTACTATCCGTCTTTTAAGTATTTTCCTATACCATATCACACATCAACGCACCGTAATAATGTAAACTCAATTTAATATAGTATTTAGTTTGCAAAAAGTGAGGATACCGGAGGCCCTATACCCCAACCACTCCCCACATCCCTTTCCTCCATCCCCCAAAGGTCGACAACGCACTTGTGATGCCTCTGGTGTTGCGGGTGTCTATGGGCGGCGGTACCATCAGGTGATACGTCTGCTCGTTTGTCACGTATATCATAAAAAAAAAAAAAAGTTGTTTCTTTTTAAAAAAGACAACTCCCGCCCTAGGAATAAATCCTGTGTCGCGGGGGACTTTAAAAACATACATGAAACGGACACAAGAACACCCAGACTCAATTTGTTGATCACACAAAGTGTTGTCCTACGTGGGATTTGAACCCACGACACTTGGCGAAGTAGGAAACGGTGATGTATGTCGGTACGGTTTGTAAAAGAAGCAAGGAAAACCAGATAAAAGTTGCTTCAGCCACTAAGGCAATAAAGAATGTTGCCTAGTTGCGTCGGATATGTTTATTGGAGCTGGATCAAATACTTTCATATAATGCCACATCTCCAGGCTTTCTATAAATTATCACAGGAAAGTTGAAGTACAATGGACTACAGTACTCATAACTTAAAAGAATGAAATTTTACTAAACGCAAAACGGATTCGATGTGGAAACATCATGCATCACGATTATTTCATGAATCATGATTTAATTTACTTCATCATTAATTTAAATCAGAATTAAATTGCCAAGTGTCGATAACAAATATTTGGTCAATTGGTGAAGTGAAGGCCCCCTGTGAAGTGAAGTAACTCTGGTCAGTGATTTTCCTAGCGAGCAATCTGAATTCAGCCTGCATATTGGAGACCGAATGATTTTGACTTTAATTTGTAGAATGTGATTAACTAAGTCTCAGTACTGTAATGATTTTTGTTTGACAAATGTGAATAACTTATTATTATAATCGTTGAACAATTTATCATAAGCTGTTAAAAGGTTACTGTAATCTGATTATTTTACCCCACTTTATCTTTAACCGTAGAGTGGGGCGCATCTTTCTCTGATACATCAGGCGCGTTGGGAGCATTTTGTCACGTCTTTTTAACCGCCGACGCAAAAAGAGTCTGTCTGTCTGTCTGTCTGTGGCACCGTAGCTCGCGAATGGATGAAGCGATTTCAATTTAGTTTTTTTTCAATGATAGGTGAGTTACGTGCAAGTGTTCTTAGACATGTTTCATGAAAATCGGTTGAGTTGTTTAAAAGTTATGGGGGTGAAGAATAACCGAATGTCTGCAAAAATATCATTGGCGTATGATGAGTAGGGGTTTTTTTAAATTTTGAATTTTAGTATTATTACTTATTAATCTTTTTATTTATGAAAATAGCAATTAAATGAACTTATTTTCTGAGGATTTAATAAACATATTAATAATATGTTGTAACCAATCAACACATTTGCTGAACCATGTTTCATGGAATTAGATTTATTTAAAGGTTTTAGCAAATGTAACATCTTAATTGATCCTTTTATTATCGTTTTACGTGTGGAAACCCCTACGGGCCGTCACACCACAGGGGTTTGCGGCAGGGTAGTGTGTCGAAATCGGACCGACTGAAACCACATGGTGTGCCACTCTGCGCCTGAGAAGGAAATTAATTCATCCTACATTAACAACTACTACATACTACTCATAATCGGACGAGTTAAACCTACGACCTACGGTCTTAGACGGAGGCTTATTGATTAGTGACCAAATTGTGCCATAATAATTTATCATCATCTAAAATGAAACTAACATTAACCCGTACAGTCAAATCCAGAACAGCAAAACGAGACCCATAACCCGAACACAAAACCAATCGAAGCGGTTTCAAATGAAAATTCCGTTACTGGATTCAGAAATAAAGACATTTTTTTCGTTCGACCCGTTCCCAACTCGTTTATTAAAAGTTTCTATGTGTTTTTCATGTAAACTGCAGCACGCAGCGTTCAATGCACGCCAGGTAATCTGTTTTATTTAATAACTGATACGATTGAAATATGTGACGGCGCGGAAGTTTTGCTTTCGATTGCGTACTGGTAATATTTGGTTTTGAATGAAACTTTCAGTTTGCAAAATTCATATTTGTAATCAGATCTGTAAATTGTTTTAAGTAACAGGTATTAATATGAATTTTGGTTTGGGGATTCCAAAATTCGATACTTTTAAAATTACACTTTTAATGAGTTAACATAAGCGATAAGTGAAATTAACATAGACATCAACTTATATTTAAAAACCTAACTTTGTGAATTGCTTGACTAATTTATAAGGTTAAGTTTGCGAACGTAGTTTTTATACACAAGCAAATGTTTACTGATTGATTGAATATAGATCATATATAAATAAATATGATATTATTAAGAAATTATTATTGAAACCCATGAATATTGACCTTACAGTGTAGAGGCAGCTGATAGAAAACCTCAGGTTTCTCAGTATTCAGCTATTTTGAGAGCAGCAATCAATGGAGTTCTGTCAGTGATCGTATCGGATCCTTAGCTGGGTATCCGACTGCTGGGTCTTTACCTTCTTCTTTTACAAGTACCAAATATTATCTGATTAGCTCCGTACCATATGGTCAAAGTAGCCGACCACTCGCTGGTAACAGATTAATACCAGTCGGATTCTTACGTCAACTTATTTCATCATTAGTGCGTTTGTTATCTGTGTTATGATGGATTAGGATCAGGGAATGTCATCACACCCATTTATCTCACGGGTATCGTCATAGATACGTGGAACAGCATCACTGCAAAGAGAATGAAAACTTGACACAAACCCTATATCCGCTGGTCTGGCAACGTAGTATAGTTGACCATAAACTTCCTCTCTGACGATAATAGAGTATTAAAGGTTGTTGATATAATGTAAAACCAATATTTACTTTACATATATGACCTTCTTCATCTAACTACTATTACAAGGAAATTTCTAATTAATGACACTAATATAGATGGATGACAAGATACATCAATGTAACCACGTATAATCAACGGGTAATGTGTTTGCCTTATTTGGTAAGTTTGATGGATGATCTTACCCCTCGAGTGACTTTAACAGGGTTTGACGGATTAATATGCAATTATCGATGGGGTGAAGTCGTAAATCAAATTATTTTATTGGCCCATACAAATCCAATATAATTATAATAGTCAATATCATGACCATGATTTCAGATTAATCGGTGTTGACGGTTCAAACTCCACAACGGATAGCACTTCGTGTGATCTTCAAGTTTTCGTTCTAATTCTATGTGTTCCTTTCTTATGTATGTCCCTGCCAAAATGACTCTACTCTGCCTGATGCAAAGCATAAGCAGATTCCAAAAGTGGTGGTCACCATACTCATTGCGAATGCAGACAATGCAACAATGCAGCATGGTGACCCAAAAATGGCGGCCTAGTGATGCTTCTGCGTCATTGGGCCTCCGGTCTCGCAACGAAACACGACAGCACGAACGCTGTCATTTTACGTTGATTTTCTATGCGAGGGTAGTATCGCCCCGGTCAAGCCGGTCCGTTCGTGCTGCTACCTTCAAAAATACGTTCTTTGTGTACGTTTCGGATATCGTTATAAAGTCCTCCGCGAATGAGAAATTAAAAGAAAAAGGGTTGTAAGTTTTAAGTAATTTTAACATTTAGAGACGATGATCCCTGAATTTTTTTCGTCCTTTCTTCTCAGGACAAGTTCAGTTGGCTTATGCTCAAAAAAAGTCTAACTTGCAAAAGTGATCATTTACCTAATTGCAGAATAAATGATTTCATTTCATGCAAATAATATAAAAAAAACTTTAGACTAGTTCTACTCCATGTGAATGTGTAGGAAAATAGAGTTTTCATTGGTACATGATGCCAATATGTGAGGATCTCCTCAATCAAATACTCGTATCTAGGAGTATTTAATACAACAATAATATTTCCTAATGTTATGACAGTTTCTAGACCTGTCTTATTAACTTCTCCACCTGAGAATCGTCTCAGTTCGCTTTCATAATTCCTGAAGTAACTCAAATACAATGGCAGAACTACAAAAAAGAAGATGATGATATAGATATGGTTATAATATACTTAATGTAAAAAAAAAAAAATTATGTCTGTCTGTCTGTTACACTTTGAAGGCTAAATCGCTGCACCAATTGAAATGAAATTAGGTATAAAGATACTTTGATTCTTGAGGAAGGATATATTCTTCTCTTTACCACGATAACAGAAAATTCTCAGAAAATCACAGCACACAATTTACAGAAAATCAAAAGTAAAATGACAGAGTTCGTGCTGTCATTATTGCATTGTCTGCATTCGCAGTGAGTATGGTGTCCACTACTCCTGGATTCTGCTTATACTTTCCATCAGGCAGGGAAGAGTCATTTTGGCACGGTCAAACATAAAAAAACTGACTCACACCTAGGACATACATTCCAAGGACGTCGTTTGATAGTGGACTAATGATCGTCTGTTGATGTACACATACATAAACACATCCATAATGTAAAATATGCACACATATAAAAAAATATGTTCCGTTATCATGTTATGAATTATGGTATTTCATAAATATTTTATGATATCATAAATCCGAGCGTAGAGTGAAATTGGAATCGTTTGTAGTAGGCGGTCTCTAGATAAATCTCTTACTTAGCCTAATTGCCGCTGCCGTGAAAACGACCTAGCTAAACTACGTTGCGGATCTAACATACATATTTATATAAGGTAATTAAAAAGATGACATAATTTGTAATATCGTTATGTAGGAGTGTTTCTTTGTAGACTTTAGTCATTTTACAAGCTTTTTATTAACTTGCAATGTGTGTATGCATGTATGTTCGGAATGGAATCTTGCAACTCAATTTTGAAGCAGATATCTTCAACCAATTATGCTGAAATTTTGCAAACATGTGTATACAGCGCGACAATACAATGTTATAATGACATGGAGCTGATTTGGTGCTGGAACTCGAAGGTGGCCACAGGAACTCTTTAAAGAAACGTCGCAACATCATCGAGTTTGGGCTCGTTGGCTGTGTGGCGACTTCCACATACAGTGCAACAGAAATATACTACAGCGCCATCTACCGCAGATACACTGAACTACGGAGTAATGTACTAAACAAAGAAACTACCAATTGTGCATCGCGCAATAGATGTTCTCGCGTCGATTAACATACATACAACATCCCAACATCAACCGTTGGGCAGTTGGCCCGCCAGGCATGATCACCACGCCTGGTCGGAGGATCCTCCCTTTGTGTGTGTGAGACACTGACACCCTGTCCCCCACAGCTTCGTCTCGAGGCATTCCAGTAAAAGCTTGTTTTTGAAAAGTTTTTTAATTTAATTTATTAATATCAATATTGTTTTGTTGTTTTATATTAACACATATAAAACAATATTATATATTGTTTTATATGTGTTTAATGCTCTGCCTGTGAGTCTTCGACTGTAATTACCATGTGAAAATCCTCGCACTCTATTATAACTAGTGGACGGAGGGCCAAATTGTATATACCTACATAATTATACTCTATTGGCTAACTAACAACACTCACTCCTTTTGGTCGTAGCTTGATGACATATAGCCTTCATCGTTAAATGGGCTATCTAAAACTAAAAAGTTCTTGAAATTGGACTAGCCGCTCACGCTTGATGCCGTGCCCAAGGGAAACAGGAATTCATTTTTAAGGTAAAACGGGACCCTATTACTGAGACTTTGCTGTCCGTCTGTCCGTCTGTCACCAGGCTGATCTCATGAACCGTGATAGTTGAACAGTTGAAATTTTCAGAGATGATGTCTTTCTGTTCTTTCTGTATAACAACAAATACTAAAAAACAATAAAATTAATATTAAGGTAGTAGAGCGGGACCGGAGGCCCAATGATGCAGAAGAATGCTTTCCATCAGGCAGAGTAGAGTCATTTTGGCTGAGCCATACATAAAAAAATAATTAAGGGACTCCCATACAATAAACGTGATTTTTTTGCTCGTTTTTGCTCGATATTGAAACCGGCAACAGGTAGACGCTTGAAATATATAGATAAGGGTACGGAACCCTTTCTGCGCAAGTCCGAATCGCAGTTGGCCGATTTATATAATATATATTATATATATATATATATATATATATATTATATAGATAGGTCTATATGCGACAAATCAACAAACAAAGAACACACCTTAATTCATACAGATTCAATTCTATTGTTTATTGTATCTAAATCAGTAAAAGCTATCTATTGAAAGATATATAAATTATACAATTTATTCTCTAAAATTAATGTAAATTAAAGCTTAAACTATTTGAAAATTATGTTACGATCAATTTTCTCATACTTTTAGAGAGTTCAATTCACATAAAAATATCTACTTTCCTGTATAAACAGGTCATAAATTTTTACTAAATAATTTAATTAATTTAATTTCATTTTTAATTTTTAATTTTTAATTTTTACTGGCTGACTATAAAATTACAACGAAAAGTGGCATTGATATTTATATATGACTAGCTGTTGCCCCCGGCTTCGCCCGCGTGTATGTCGGTTATCACTGCAAATAGTAGCTTATGTGTTATTCTGATGTATAAGCTATATTACTGTAAAGTTTTATCCAAATCCGTTAAGTAGTTTTTGTGTGAAAGAGTAACAAACATCCATCCATCCATACTAACGAACTTTCGCGTTATTAATATAGGTAGGATTTTTATCGATATAAAATCATAATACAAAATGTATCGGTACCTGAATAGTTTTATTTTCTTTACCTCGCATAGAACTTTTATATATTTTTATAAATCAGTTTAAATAAAATAAAGGTGTTTAATACAATTTTGTCAAAACTAAAAATTTAGTATAGCGCCATCTGTAATGATTAATTTATTTCGTGAACGATAAATTTAGTATAGTGCCATCTGTATTTTTGATATGGAACTCATTCCTATCTGATGTCCCACGAGACCACTCGATTTTTTTTACAAATAAGACACACGTTTTACTATTAAAAACTTATTTAAGTATTTATATATGTACATAAATTATAAAGTGTTTATATGAGCTTATTTCGACATTTGACATGGCCAAGTCCTTCGACCTGGTCTGGCACCGCTCGCTTCTCTCCAAGCTCTCGTCATTTGGTCTGCCTCCTAGACTATGTCACTGGATTGACGCTTTTCTTCATCAGCGCCGCATTATTGGCCTTTGCGACGGCACGGCCTCTGATGTTCTGGATGTAAACGCTAGCGTACCTCAGGGTTCAGTCCTGTCGCCCACACTATTTCTTCTGCATATCAATGACATTTTAGCTCTTGGCAACATACATTTCTATGCAGACGATATCTCAGTTCATTGGCGATATTTTTGACACCGTTCAGCCAAGCTGGCAGACTTTAATGAAAATCGACAGAAGCTTGTCGCTGAGCTCGACCGGGTTTTGAACCGCATTTTACAATGGGGTGATAAGAATCTGGTCGAGTTCAACGCTACGAAAACACAGTTATGCGCGTTCTCTAACAAAAAGTCTCCATTTCTTTCCCTCCCCACTTTTCAGAGCACTCAACTGCCACTACGGGGTAAGCTCGGTGTCCTGGGTATGGATATTTGCCGAGACCTCGAGTACTGTTCTCATCTTTGTGATGGATCCTCGCAGTATTTGCTTGATGCTTTCGATTGGTTGCAGTGGCGAGCAGTCCGCTTTACCAACAGTCCCGAAGCCACCGAGTTCCTTGAACCTCTGCAGCTGCGTAGAGATATCGCCTCTATAGCAGTCCACTACCATCTGTATCATTGGAAGTATTCTGAGGAGCTCTTCCAACTGGTCTCCCTTCTCCCTTCCTCTGCAGAATAACATGTTCACTCTCGAACCAAACGGTTTGGTTCATCCTTCCTGTGCCGAGCAGCTAAAAACTGGAACTGACTTACAGCGCACGTGTTTCTCTCCTACTGTGATCCCGGGCCCTTTAAGTGGGGCGTAAATTAAGTGTGGCGTGAAAAAGCATCTCACTATGCCGTCATAGTGTGGGACGCAATTCTGCATTGTCTGCTTTCCCAGTGCGTATGGTTGCCCCCACTGTTGGATTCTGCTTGAGTTTTTCATCAGGCTGACCATAGTCACTTTTGCAGCTTCAAAAAAAAAAGTACAATTTTAATAACTACGTTTTTTCTTTTGCCATATTTTGCCAAAATATGGAGATTTTGTGGATTTGATATACGTGAGTATGCTGCCCATGAGAAAAAAAAATTACTGTATCTTTAAGCATCTGTCCTTGGGTTTTGTTAATATTGTTATTGGAAATGCTGTTTTCATGCATTCAGCGGAAACTGCATTCTTTTAAATTAAAATGTCAAATAATTTGGAATTATTGGAATACGTGGAATTAAAACATTATCTTCTTTTGGCATTCCATGCGTCATGATTGTAGTTTTTACAATATTGTACCCCAGTTGTGTAATATTTAGCCATGCACTATTACATTGCTTTGGCGCTCAAGATACCTCATTTAATAGTACTGGAACATTAACTTGCACCCTCAACTTATGGGAAGGCACTCCTGATATTTCTAAAGACTTTAAGTATTCGACAACATCTCCCTCCACGCCTGACATGATCCGTTCGTTTAATTAATAACTATCTCATTAGTCAGCAGATCAGGATCGAAATTATTTTTAAATCTGTGCTATCTTAAACCATAACCCACGTCTCAGTGTAATCATGTCGTTACTGTCAGTTGGCATACTATCTTCTCCGTCATAACTCCGTAAATGTCATATCAGAATAGCTCTAATACATATTTTGTCTCTTGTCGCAAACTAACTCACAAACCTTACATATTTCTATACAAACTGCCATCCCCTGTTGCTATTTTACCCCCTTGAGGGTAAAATTTTTACAAACTTTAAATGACATTTTCATTCATATCTAACCAACAGCTAGCGTATAATGACGATACTTCTGTAGAGAATTTTGAAGTTAAGAAACGCTGTTAATTAATTATATTAATTTGGCTTATTTCTTTCTATTAATATAATGAACATACAAATCAGATTGACGAATATATACTTAATATCTTAATATTTAGGTCTTCATTCAAAAGTTAAATATTTTTTATGATTATGACAGCCTTGTTTATTCGTTGTCAAGACGCCCGACGTAAGTAACGCGCAGGCGTGTGGCGAGTGAACCCCCAGAAAAACCTTTCATCCCCCTTTTAAACCCCTTACAACCCCTTTTTCGCATTAAAAATAAGCCTATGTCCTTTCTCAGGCTCTAGACTATCTGTGTAAATAAATTAATTTCATTCAAATCCGTGCAGCGGTTTGACCGTGAAAGCAAGACAGACAGATTGACAGACAGAGTTAATTTCGCATTTATAATATAAGTATGGATAGCTGACCCACGCAATGTCATTTGCGTCTTCTTTTGCCCGTAGCGTAATAATTTTCCCCCATTCTTCATTCGTGCTCCGCTCCTATTGGTCTAAGCGTGATGATATATAGCCTATAGCCTTCCTCGATAAATTGGCTATCTAAAACTGGAAGAATTTTTCAAATTGGACCAGTAGTTCCTGAGATAAGCGCTTTCAAACAAACAAACAAACTCTTCAGCTTTATATATTAGTATAGCTGACCCACGCAACGTCGATTGCGTCTCCTATTGCCCGTAGCGTGATAATTTTCCCCCGTTTTTGAAACATTCTTCATTGGTGCTCCGCTCCCATTGGTCTTAGCGTGATGATATACAACCTATAGCCTTCCTCGATAAATGGGCTATCTAACACTGAAAGAATTTTTCAAATTGTACCAATAGTTCCTGAGATTAGCGCGTTCAAACAAACAAACAAACTCTTCAGCTTTATATATTAGTATATATGTATTTATTATGCTCTTCTAAGATCTAATACTCATAATCAACAACACATTTATTTGGATAAAGATTATTATTAGGTATTATGTTGATAAAACTCTTTTGAAAATAACTCATTATTAGGTACTAACTCTTAGCTTACAACTACTCTTGATAACTTCTAAACGAAATGAACGATTGGGATGAAACAAAAAGTATTTTACTTCTACATAAATACCCTTGATAACATAATGCTTAATTAGAATAAGAATTAATATTACGATACACATTTAACGTAGTTTCTTTCTTCAGACTATTTAATAAATTTTTTGAACACAAAAGCGGTTATTGTAACTAAACAATGATAGTTAGATATATGCTCTCTCTGACTTTTTTGTAGATCTTAATGAGACCTACAAACTCGTAATACATTATTTTGTTCAATAGTTATTGCAGCGCACGCAAAAATAGGTTTTCAATTTCACACCTTGGGTTACGAAATAGCAATTTTCTTACGGATCCCTAATTTTTTTGAAAATAAAATATAGCCTGTAGCCTTCCTCGATAAATGGACTATCCAACACTGAAAGAATTTTTCAAATCGGACCAGTAGTTCCTGAGATTAGCGCGTTCAAACAAACAAACAAACAAACTCTGCAGCTTTATAATATTAGTATAGATATTATAGATTATAGAGGATTATAGATTAGTGTTACGGTCTTGTTTATTGGTTGTCAAGACGCCCGGCGTAGGTAACGCGCAGGCGTGTGGAAACTTTAAATGACATTTTTATTTATATCTAATCAAAAGCTTAAAAAATAAATTTCAAACTTCTAGCTTATATTGACGATACTTCTCTAGAGAATTGGAATTTTACAAATTAATTTGGCTTATTTATTTCTATTAATACAATGAACATACAAATCAGATTGACGAATATCTTTTTAATGAGTGTGACAGCCTTGTTTATTGGTTGTCAAGACGCCCGGCGTACGTAACGCGCATGCGTGTGTGAACCTCCAGACTTCTATACAAACTTTCATCCCCTTTTAAATCCCTTAAAATCATTTTTTCTCATTAAAAAGTAGCCTATATCCTTTCTCAGGCTCTACACTATCTGTGTACCAAATTTCATTGAAATCGGTGCAGCGGTTTGGCCGTGAAAGCACGACAGACAGACAGACAGACAGAGTTACTTTCGCATTTATAATATAAGTAAGGATATATTATATATATATATATATATATATATATATATATATATTATATAGATAGGTCTATATGCAATCAACGATTCAATCGATCAAATCGATCAAATCATCTAAATGCAAATCAACAAACAAAGAACACACCTTAATTCATACAGATTCAATTCTATTGTTTATTGTATCTAAATCAGTAAAAGCTATCTATTGAAAGATATATAAATTATACAATTTATTCTCTAAAATTAATGTAAATTAAAGCTTAAACTATTTGAAAATTATGTTACGATCAATTTTCTCATACTTTTAGAGAGTTCAATTCACATAAAAATATCTACTTTCCTGTATAAACAGGTCATAAATTTTTCGTCTGATATAATTTCTACCCTAAATAGGAGGGTTTGCGGATTTAATCAGTTCCATTCCAAAGTAATCACTTTACCGTACCCTGGCCGAAATGAAGGTTGCCAGTATTCCCATATGCAAAAAAAGTACTCTCTCGAGATTTCCATTTTCGAAATTTCTTAGGCCATTTTCATAACAACATAGATACCGGAATGGAAACAATTCAGATTAAAGAATTGAAGTAAATACTAATAATAATTTATAGAATACTATACTATTCGCGACAAGAACTTTGTATGTTGAAATTATTGTGTGTGTTTGATGATGGTGAAACCAGTGTTTCGTGATGTTCCTAAACAGGCAATATATAGTCCATTCGCATAGTTACGCTTATACAGTCACCTTAATCGCGCCGCTGCGCACGTACGGCAAGCCGCCACAAAATCAAAGGGCTTGCCTGCGGCGTACACCCACAACCAAGTATGATTTGTCCGTTTACACCTTTGTATTTCACAACAATAACCACAATTGCATGCGGGTGCACCGACACTATCTAAAGGAATAGACTATACACTATATCAACTGTTTGTTTCCGTTTAGTATTTTCATTAATGAATACAGTATTCAGTACAACATGAAAGTTGTAGACATATTTATATAACAAACTAGCTTCGCCCCGCGGCGTTACCCGCGGTTGTTGTTGTACCGTGGTTAACACAAACATAAAACAATATCAATGAAATTTTGTTTTTAGTTTTACCTATTTTTTTTAATGGAATTGGTGGCAAACGAGCAGACTTATCGCCTGATGGTAAGTGATTACTGCCGCCCATAGACACCCGCAACACCAAAGGCATCAGGCCAGAAGCAGAGACAAGTGCGTTGCCGGCCTTTGGGGAATGAGGATGGGGGGCGGGGTTGGGGTATGGGTCTCCGGTATCCTGGATGGCGGTTCCGGTGCGAGGACGGACGCACCTGAAGCGATGGACACGGAGGAAGAAGGCCGGAAGCGCGGACGCCCAACTGGCTGCGAGAGTGACATCGCTCAGGCGATGTTGCCTCCAAAGGTGGCGAGCAGTCGGAGGGAGCGATCGCTGACCCCGGTGCCGGCCCCGTCAGGTTCCGTCTTCTGTAAGGCGGAGTCTTATAGGCGAGCCAGGGCGGACGGCGAAGTGCAGGCGGAAGAGGAGATCGCTGATCTCCTGCTCAAGATAGGGGAGCCGGTGGTGGGGGATTCAGTTCCCCAAACACCGACTTCCTTGCAGGAGAAAGCGCAAGCGGCGGTGGCCATCATAAACAAGGTGGCCACCAAGTCTGTGAACCTGAAGGGCCCTTTTGTGAGGGCCCTCAAGGACTCCTCCTCTGCCGTTGCTGAGGTCGTGGAGACCCTAGCTGGGGACGTGGCTCGCCTCCAGGCGGCCAACGACCGCTTAACGGAGCAGGTGGCCGGGCTCAGCGCTCAATTTGCCGTCTTTCGGGCGGAGCGCTCTGAGCGTGAGGCCCCTGTCCCGTCTGCGTCCCAGCCGGCCCCCGCACCGGCCCCCGCACCGGCCCCGTCTACGTCGCGGCCGGCCCTGTCTGCGTCCCAGCTGGCCCCATCTGCATCGCTGCCGGCCCCGTCTACGTCGCGGCCGCCCCCGTCTGCGTCGCGGCCGGCCCCGTCTACGTCCCAGCCAGCCCCGTCCGCGTCGCGGCCGCCCCCGTCTGCGCCGCGGCCGGCCCCGTCTACGTCCCAGCCGGCCCCGTCTACGTCGCAGCCGGCCCCTACCATGCCTGGGGTGTCCGAAGATGTCCTGCAGCAGATGCTGCAGTACATGCTGCACGCGATGGGAAACCTCGTGGACGGGCGGATCGCGGGTCTGGAGGAGAGGCTGCCACCGGCCCCTATTGTTCGGCCGCTGGGTGAAGGCTCCGGCCAGGACGGTTGCGCCGCCGCCGCAGCAACCAAGGCCCTAGACGGTGGCAGCGACTGGAGCGGAGATTGCTCCGCTCCCCACTCCAACACCCCTGCCTGGCCCCTCCACATCTGCCCCCTCCAATGAGGGTTGGCAGGTAGTCGGGGGGTACAAGAAGTCGAAGACGGCCAAGAAGCTGGCCAAGAAGGCTGCCCAAAAGGCGGCCTCTGGCCTGCAGTCGTCGACGGTGGCCACTCCGAGGAAGCCACGGAAGCTGCAGCCGCCTAAAACCGCGGCTGTAGTGGTCACCGTGTCACTGGAGGCGGCAAGTGGGGGACTGTCCTACGCGGCCGTATTCAAGACGGCCCGGGACTGTCTCGCCGGTGATTTCGCGACGGCAGGGGTCCGACTGCGCCTTGCCCAAACGGGAGCTCGAATCCTAGAGTTCCCTGGGGCTGAAGGCGCCAAGACTGCGGACACGTTTGCTGAGAAGCTGCGGGGTGTGTTTTCGGGCACGGATGGTGTCAGGGTCGCCAGACCTACGAAGTGCGCTGAGTTGCGCATCTCGGGCCTGGACGACTCAGTGACGGCCGATGACGTCCGCGTTGCGGTTCAGGCGAAAACCTGTTGCGGCGCGGACAACATCAAGGTCGGCACCATTCGACCCGGTCCGGGAGGCCTTGGTGCGGCGTGGCTCAGTTGTCCCGTGGCGTCGGCCAAAATTTTGGGAGACGCCGGCAGGCTCCTTGTCGGTTTCGTGAGCGCCAGAGTCACAGTGTTGGCCGCGAGACCGATGAGGTGCTACAAGTGCCTGGATGCGGGACACACTCGCACCAAGTGCCTCAGTTGTTTCGACTGCAGTGGATTGTGTTTCCGCCGCGGTCAACCGGGGCACAGGGCGGCGGAGTGTTCTGCCGCCCCTCACTGCCCTGTGTGTGCGGCGGGCAATAAGCCCGCCAATCACCAGATGGGGCAGGGGGGCTGTAGGCCATCCCGAGCTTCTCAGCAAACATCGGGGGCTAGCCAATCGACCCAGGCTGCCTCCGATGTCATTCGTGCGTCTGCATCGTCGCCCATGGAGGAGGTTGTAGAGACGATCCATTAATGGACCACGTCTCCAACCTCCTTGTCCAGACGAACCTAAACCACTGTGCCGCGGCGCAGGATCTCTTCCTGCAAACCATGGCGCAGTGGTCGATCGGTGTTGCCGTAGTCGCGGAACCCTACTTCGTTCCTCCCCGTCCAAACTGGATGGGTGACTGGGACGGCTCCGCGGCAGTCGTCGGTTCCGCGGCGGCTCATTCCCTGCCCTTGTCGCTTAGAGACAAGGGCTCTGGATATGTTGCCGCCGAGTGGGGGGGGATCACCGTTTACGGTGTTTACTTCTCCCCCAACCGGAGTTTGAGCGACTTCGAGGTCTTCCTTAACAACTTGGAGACCTCGATGCGGCGACTAGCGTCTGGGCACGTCCTCGTGCTGGGGGACTTCAACGCAAAATCCACTGCGTGGGGGTCCCCCAGGGCGGACGCCAAGGGCGTAGCCGTAGAGGAGTGGCCCGGCGGCCACTCGTACGGGCGGCTTTGGTGGGCCTCTGTTTGCTGAACAGAGGCTCCACCAACACGTGCGTGCGACAGCAAGGGGGGTCGATAGTGGACCTTTCGTTCGCTACCCCTGCTGTTGCCGCACGAGTAAGGAACTGGTGTGTCCTGGAAGAGGTCGAGACGCTCTCGGATCATCTTTATATCCGATTGGAGCTCTCCCGGTCCCAGGGCCCCAGTAGGGGTCACACAGCGCGGCATCCTTCCCGCTTTCCGCGGTGGGCTGTTGCCAAGCTGGATAGGGACCTACTAGAGGAGGCGGCCATTGTTCAATCTCGGCTGTCTCCGCAGGCCCCGACCGGGGAGGTCGGCGTGGACGTGGGGGCTGGCCGTTTTCGCGATGCGATTACGCAGATTTGCGATACGGCCATGCCCCGCGTCCAAGGTCGTCGGCCTCCTCGGAAGGAGGTCTACTGGTGGTCCCAGGAGTTGGCGGTCCTCCGTGCGGCTTGTACTCGTGCCCGGAGGTCCTACACCCGCAGCAGGCGACGTCACCGTGGAGACGGTGGCGGGGACCAGCTTCATGAGGAGTACCGCGAAGCGCGGAAAACTCTGAAGCTGGCCATTTGCCGCGCCAAAGACGAAAAGAGAAAGGAGATGCTGGAGAGTCTCGATCGTGACCCCTGGGGTCGCCCACACCGTGCGGTGCGTCAGAAGCTCCGCACGTCGGGCCCCCCCCTTCCTGCAGGAAGTGGTCGAGGGCCTTTTCCCGCAGCGGGCGGAGCACACACCCCCGTCCATGGCCTACGCGGTCGGAGACGACGGGGGTAGAGAGGACGCTGTGCCGCCCGTTAGGGAATCGGAGGTTGGGGCGGCTGTTCTTCGAATCCGTTCCAAGAACACCGCCCCCGGGCCGGACGGGGTTCCAGCCCGAGTGATGGCCCGAGCCCTCGACCATATGTCGGACCGCCTCAGGGAAGTGTTGGACGCTAGCCTGGCGTCCGGGCGCTTTCCTGAGTGCTGGAAATGCGGGAAGCTGGTCCTATTGAGGAAGCCGGGACGGCCTGCCGATTCGGTCGCGGCCTATAGGCCCATCGTGTTGCTGGACGAGGCGGGTAAACTTTTTGAGAGGATACTCTCTGCCCGCATCGTCCGGCACCTCTGCGAGGTGGGGCCCGACCTGTCGGACGCCCAATTCGGATTCCGAGAGGGGCGTTGTACGGTCGATGCCGTGATGCGCCTTAGGGCCGTGACCGAAGAGGCAGTGAGCTGTGGCGGCGTGGTGTTGGCGGTGTCCTTGGACATCGCCAACGCCTTCAATAGTCTGCCATTTAGCTGCATCAGGGAAGCACTCCACTACCACGGGGTGCCAGAGTACCTGAGGCGGCTAGTGGCAGACTATTTAGAGGAGCGTACCGTCGTGTACGAGGACCGAGAGGGCGTCTTGAGACGGCGACCCATGTCGTGCGGCGTTCCGCAGGGGTCTGTCCTTGGACCACTCCTGTGGAACGTGGGGTACGACTGGGTCCTGAGAGGTCGTCTCCCCCCCGGGCTGGGCGTAATTTGTTACGCCGATGACACGTTGGTCACAGCCCGGGGGGCGAACTTCCAAGAGGCGGCGTGCCTGGCCACCAGGGGTGTTTCTCTGGTGGTCGGGCGCATCGAGGCGCTGGGCTTACGGGTGGCCCTGGACAAGACGGAGGCCCTATTGTTCCATGGGCCCCGTCGTGGTCCATCCGCCGGCGCCTCCATAGAGGTCAACTCGGTCCTCGTACCGGTTCGGGCCCAGATGAGGTATCTGGGCCTGATCCTCGACGGTAGGTGGCTCTTCGACGAGCACTTCCGACAGCTTGGTCCCAGGCTGGTCGACGCTGCCTCCGCCCTTGGGCGACTTTTGCCCAATTTGAGTGGAGCCAGCGTCGCAACGAGACTCCTATACACGGGGGTTGTCCGGTCGATGGCGCTGTATGGCGCACCGGTGTGGGTGGCGGCTCTGACTGCCCTAAATAAGGCTCGCCTCTGGCGGCCTCAGAGGGTATTGGCAGTCAGAGCCATACGCGGATACCGCACGGTGTCGACCGAGGCGGCGTGCGCCTTGGCCGGAACACCCCCGTGGGATTTGGAGGCGGAAGTGCTCGCCGAAGTTTATAGACGGGTGGCTGGATATCGGGCGGAAAGTGGCTTTCGCCCTCCGCCCGAAGAGGTACGCGAATGGCGTGAAGCCGCTCGTCGAGCCACTATGGACAGATGGTCTTTCCGGCTGGAGACTCCACGCGCTGGCTTTGCCGCCGTGGAGGCCCTCCAGCCGGTCATCCTCGAGTGGGCAGGGCGGCAGCACGGGACCCTTTCCTTCCGACTGACGCAGGTCCTTTCCGGGCACGGTTGCTTCGGGAAGTACCTGCACTCGGTCGCTAGGAGGGAATTGAGTCCCGCCTGCCACCACTGCGATTGCAGTGAGGACTCTGCCCAGCACACGCTGGCGGTTTGACCCGCTTGGGCGCCGCAGCGTCGGGCCCTCACTGCAGTCATCGGAGGAGATCTGTCGCTACCGGCCGTCATACGCTCCATGGCCGGTAGCGATAGCAGTTTTACCGCGGTCGCAACCTTCTGCGAAGATGTAATCTCGCAGAAGGAGGTGGCGGAGAAGGCCCGGGAGGACGATGTCCACTCGGACCCTATCCGCCGCCGGCGAACCGGGCGGCGGAGGCGCGCCTATCAGCGCCTCATGCCGCCCTGAGTGTGGCCGCGGATGGTCGGGACGGGCTTTCCCCTCCATCCGCTCTAGTGGCCACCCGCGAGGGGGCGACGTACGCGTGTGCCGTACGTCGCCAAATTGAGAGTCTACCAGCAGACGGTGCCCGCTTCTGTGCGGGCAGGCGCTGGGAGGGGTCCGGATGTGTTAATAACTGCAGTTCCCGGACTCCTCCCTTCACAGGCGCAGAGTGGTAAAAATCATTTAGTGAAAGTTCAAGTTATGCTTTACAATAAAATGAGATTCTAAACGCTCGAAATTTGACCGCCAGGCAACTCTAGTAAGTATTAATCAATTTTGTTTTATTTGTGGGCGTAGATTATAGCCCAGCAATACAACTTATGGTAAGCTTTTAAATGTTAAAACTAAAATAAATATCAGTATATTTCTAAATCATAAAAGTGTTTACATAAATGTTTTGAGGTGTTATTTTTACTTATTTATTGCTTGTGGTTCTTTAAATAAAATTTCATATTTTATTATAAGTCAATGTGATTAAAATTCAGATTCATTCATATTAACATGTTTAGATGTTGCTACATAAGTTACTTTTGGTTACGATTTTAGATACGATATTTACAATCTATACTAACACAATACGCTCGGAGTTAGCCGGTTGTGGAAAGGGTTTCCACGCATTAAAAGAGTCGTTGGATGTACTGAATCTAATAATTTAATTTACTGTGATAGCTATAATGTTATTTGCTCACTTTGTTGAATGCTTGACTGTATGTCATATTCAGATATTTTTACTGACCTTATTACAGCATTTTCAAATATCAACTGGGTTACTGTGTTTAAAAAAAAAAAATTCTGTGTTTTTTTTTCCGAATATCTGTTTGACGATGACAGTCATCGAGAAATTAGGGATTGGATAGGGATAGGATAAGATTGATTACAAGATTATTTTGTAAAAAAATCTTACAAAATAGAAAGTCAGTTGCTTCAAGCTATGCATTTACAAGAGAGTACAGGACAGAGCTTATTAGTTAAATTACAATATTTTTCAAAATATTCATACAGACTGACAACTTTTTTAAAATCTGGACAAGAATAAAGAAGCTAGAATCTTCCAATATTCTTCAAAAAACCAACGTTTAGTGGGTCAAATGATCTCTAGAATGGAGATCGCACATATTGATAAACCAAAGATCAATCCTACCTTTAGTTTATCAATTTGCAATTATGCACTGAGGAAGCCAGTTGCAGAGTTGAACAACAAAACTTTTGTGTTGTCAACACGTGTTGGTGACAAAAGTTGTTGGAATTACCTAGTGTTTGCAACAAAAATTGTCAGTTGTTGTTGCCAACAGTTGGAAACACAGAAATTGCCAACAATTTCGGTGGAGACGCGCTTTTAGATATCCGAAATATTTATTTATTTATTTATTCAGCTCTCATGGCCGTCTTAAGATAAATAGAACATCTATATATAGACACTCCTTATTTTTAATCTGTCACCACACGAACAACGATACATTAATTTCTCATAGAAAAATCAACACACAACCATTGCACGCTAAATCAAAAGTTCTAATATCTAGTCATCTTTCCTAAATAGAGCAATTAACGTTTAATAGGTACTATTATATTAACACAGATAGCAAGGTCTTGCTCAAGTCCCTTGAATACTACAAGGCATATTCATTTTCACAAAATTGGATTTCCCGATCATCGCAACTCTCTCTAATTTGTAAGCGATAATAACAGCATCGATTTTGATGTTCCGAAATTGACTAATTTATAAGTTATTAATACATCCCGCTAACAAGTTAATAAGATCGACTAGTAGGCTGTTATTACATTATAATTAAGTATATGAAATATAGATACGAGAATTTTGCAGCCTAATTATGGTATCGAAATAATTAATAGGTAATACATATATAATTATATTTATTCATCAATACGTGTAATAAACAAAATCCCTTTTTTGGATCGGTCTGTTTGCCTATGTTCACATGATAAACTGAGTATTAATGGGCAGATTACTATTAAGGCAATTCAGGCAGTCATAAAAGCGTAAGCTATGCTAACATCACTCATAAAAGGATGAGAGGTATGATTTATCTTCATCAAGTGCCCACGGTCAAAACCTGGAACTCACTTCCAGCGCACGTGTTTCCCTCCCACTATGATCCTGGGTCCTTTAAGCGGGGCGTAAAAAAGCATCTCACTAGGCGGCCATAGTGTGGGTCACCATGCTGCAATGTCCTTATTCGCATTGAGGATGGTGATCACCACTTTTGGAATCTGATCATGCTTTAAATCAGGCAGAGCAGAGTCATTTTGGCGAAGCTATTACATAAAAAAAATAAAGTTAGAGGTCACCTGAGCCAGGAGCTTTGTATGATATAAAATAAATTTGTAGATTTATATGAATTTAAATGCATAGTCAACAATTACTGTATGTATGTCAATCTAGACCCATTGTATTCTCTTGCCTTCTAATTTTCCTTCCAGTATTATTCAGAAGGAATTGTCGTGTTTTATGAAGTGGCCAACCATTTTGCCTCTTCTGTCTTCGATACTATTCAACAACTGCCTCTCTTCATTTACTTATTTGTTCTTTTCTCCATTCAACTGATGTTCATCCTTCTCCTCTAGCACCACATTTCAAATGCTTTCAACCTGTCTCAAAGTTAAAAAGATTCCAGAAAACATTGAGGAGTGCCTATTGATCCACCGACACTGGCCTATCTCTTAAATTTTTTTTTATTTTTTTTTTATTTTTGGACATCTAACACACAACGCCATCTAGTCCCAAGCTAAGCAGAGCTTGTGTTATGGGTACTAGACAACTGATACAAATTCATATATACTTTTTTTTTTTTTTTGTAAATACATACATATTATACATAGAGTAATTGCGACAGAGAGAGTCAACAACTCCCCTAATGATAGTCTTGTAATACCTACTCTTATGCAGATAACTTGTTAATCCTACTGAATTAAGGAGTTGGTCATAACATATCAAATCCGAACAAGTTGTAATTTTATCTTACAAGAAACTCAATCTCACGAAACGTCAAGAACTCTGTAGTTATACTTATTATACAATCTTTCTACCTTTTCACTGGAAACAACATCCAAAGACCTAAAATAAAATGTAGCGCACTGGCACTGCACGTTATTTTCGTGGGTTTAAGTCCAATGTAGCGCACTGGCACTGCACGTTATTTTCGTGGGTTTAAGTCCAATGTGGCGCACTGGCACTGCACGTTATTTTCGTGGGTTTAAGTCCGCAGCGAACCAATTTTCACGCATCGTAGCGTTTTAAGAGATCAAAGCTAGCGGTTTTTCTTTCATTACTTTGATATTTGAGACTGGGTTATCATTCTAACAAGCATTTGATAAATGCTTTTGTAATCGAATTTAAACACAAATATAATTAGTATTATCCGTGTTTTGTATCGTGAAACCACTTCTTATTTTTTGTGATATATTTTCAGACCAATAAACCATAGTCTTTTTCCGAGAGCGTAATAATAAAATGTCTATAGCCTATGTGTTTATGTAAATGTCACGTAAGTCTAAAAACAATAAGAACTTGAACTGGTTTGTTATTTTTTTATTTATGCATTACTAGCTGCCCCGTGCCCACTCCGTTGGGCGGTAAACATGTTTTAGCCCAACTTACTTTGCAAATTCAGCTACCATGAAAAAGTCTTTCCTCTTTTCGGGTTATTATAAAGCCTATGTCACTCACAAATAATGTAACCTTCATTGGTAAAAGAATTTTCTAAATCTGTTCAGTAGATCCAGAGATTACCCCGTACAACGTCACAAACTCACAAACGCACAAACTTTATCTCTTTATATAATAGTGTAGATGTAGGTAAACTCCATAATTTATATCACGTAATAATTTTTAACAACTTACTGAAAATATAAGTTTTTTAATATAAATACATATCAAAACCTTAAAAATTACCAACATTGCTTAAGCAACGATTATTTTTAACGATATGAGTATAAAATAATGGCTAACGAGACTCTAGAAATGATGAATGTAAATGTCTTTTATTCTGGGAATAGAAATATAATCAGATTTTATTATACTTAATTACTTTAAGAAAAATATCTAACACACCAAAATATTTTTTTAAATGAAAATCTCTCCATCGAATAAAGCTAAACCAAACATGTAAAGAAAGGAAATCCTTTTAACACGGAGAACTCAATTTGTCTTTATGCCAAGTATGCGTTTTTTCTAACACGTATGTAGCTTTGTATAGTACTGTGCCGATAGGATTAGTTCACTCTCAAGAAAGCTTTATTTGATAGCTGTGTCGGCCACTGATTTCTTGGCGTAAACCCTTTTACGACGTAAAGGGGAAAAAGGATCGTCATTAGAATTGTGTTTGGAGTCTAGCGTTTTATTATTGGATTAAGCTTGGATTCAGATTAATAAATGTAGTTTATTATTGTAACTTCTTAGAAATTGGGTTTCAGAAAATGTGCTCAAATATCATTTACAAATAAATTTACTTTTAAAGGCTTCAAGTTGCTGAAAAAAACCAGTACAAGTTAAAGGGATATGACATTGACCTCGAGTAATTAGCTTTTTTTCTTTTTTTTACGTTTAGAAACCCCCTCGGGCCGTCACTCCACCGGGGTTTGCGGCGGGGCGGTGTGTCGAAATCGAACCGACTAAAACCACTCGTCGTGCCATTCTGCGCCTGAGACGGGAGGGGTCCTTGAACTGCTGTTATTAACACATTCGGACCCCTCCCAGCGCTTGCCCACACTGAAACGGGCACCGTCTGCTGGTAAACTCTTAATTTAGGCGACGTATGGCACACGCGTACGTCGCCCCCTCGCGGGTGGCCATTAAAGCGGATGGGGAAAACCCATCCCGACCATCCGCGGCCACACTCAGGGCGGCATGAGGCGCTGATAGGCGCGCCTCCGATGCCCGGTTCACCGGCGGATTTGGTCCGAGGGGAGGTCGTCCTCCCGGGCCTTCTCCTTTTGCGAGACGACATCTTCGCAGAAGGTTGCGACCATGTAAAACTGCTGTTGCTACCGGCCATGGAGTCGAGTAATCAGCCTAAGCTGTCCTTTTAATCTGTATTAGCAAGAGAAGAAAACATAATTATAATTAAAGGGGGGTTTGAGTTCTGGTAACTCGGTGAATTCATCGAATGAGCGAGTTACTCGGTGAATTCACCGAGTGTGTCAGGTTACTGAATTGAGTAAGTAGTCAACGCCGGGTTTCTGTAAAGCCGCCGGTGTATTACTCCGATCGACCTAACCCATATAAGTATGGCTCTTCCACGATAATTTACTTATTGAAATTAATGAGATCGTCGTGTACTAGATACGCATATTCGAATATATTATGTCCCTTTGAAAATACATCAAATTAATAATACGCGATCACACAATTACCGAATAACAGACTCTAACCAAAATAACTTGACCTTTCTGCACTTGCGTTCAATCAATTACCTTTGATAGCGATCTGATTACTAATATGATTAACTCAATTTGCTGTTCAACGGCTGATCAACGGCTGTTATTTTATTGAATTAAAAATAAATCCATTTAAAATGGTTTATATTAGACGTAAAATAAGTTTGAATTTAGGTAAACAGCTTTATAAACTTGTATTTTTCTTAGCCAATTATATCAATTATATTTTTATTGCAAAATAATCCATGGTATGATCATGATGTCTCAAATTTTAAGACAGTAAATTTAAACTAATTGTTTCAGACATTTACCGACCCGTGTTGAGACCCTTTCATTCCGTTTTCCTAACTACCCGAACCTTTTTGGTAGTATGGTGTAACGGAATCGTAGCAACTTCGGAGACATATTTTTCTGTACAACAAAATATTTAAAACTTTGTTAGACCAAGGACAGAATAAAAAGCACGGGCTAAAACGGAGTATCTTTATTTGGATGACAATTAATCATTTAAAAATCAAAAGAAAATGAGAGTTAAAAGCTTTTACCCGCGGCTCCGCCCACGTGTATATCAATTATTGTAGAGAAAGTAAGGCAAAGAGTAGCTTAATATCCTTCTCCAAGGTCTAATCTATCTGTTCTCGCCACTAGCGAGACGTCTGCAGGAAAGAAACGTAATCGTCAAAGTGACAAGCGAGTGACGTTTCACTTGAACTAAGAACTTGAATAGACTCGGTAACCGGCGGACTCGGTAACCGGTATTGTGTAGTGTGAAGTGCCACGAACAGTTGAACCCGCGGATTCTACCATCAGAACACACCCGTCACCAGCCCGTAAGTACCTCCTTCTCACCCCTACCATTTCCCCTACAGTATATATGCGTCTCCCAAAGGCGCATATACTACACTATCTGTATATTGAAATTCATCCAAATCGGTTCAGCGGTTTAGCCGTAAAAGTGTATATAGACAAAGCTACTTACGAATTTAAAATATTAGTATGGAATACAAGTACCCTTTTCTTGGGTTCTAAATGGTAAACAATATAATTAATGAATACTGAACAGTATTTATCACAATTAGAATTTAAAGTATTGTTATTAGAGTTGATTTAATAATGATTAATTAAAAACATTTTTGATGAATGAACTATGAATTTAATTTCAAAATGCCCGAGTATTACTTTATTCAAACTCTTATAAAAAAACTATAACCATGTAATATTAATACAAAAAGTCGCTCTACCTATACCCATTTGTACAACTATGTAACTTACATGTTCAGTAGCTTGCGTCCCTCGATAACAACACATCTCTTTCTTATCTTCGTCACCAGAAAGGGATAGATGGTCCTATCATTGCTTAGGATTAGTCAGGCTTGTTAGGCTGGGTGACCCCTGTAATCCTTTGCGATGGATGGAAGTTTGACGCCAGGGTTGAATAAGTACAAAGGCGGTATTTCTTCAAAGTATTCATTACACAAAAGTAGGGTTTTTGGGTCGGCCAATTTTTTGCCAAGGTGATTTCGCTTTTTATTTATTTAGTGGAGCTGAAAACATGTTTATGTAAAACGTCGTGGGTGTATGTATAAATACGTCAAATGTATTTTATACCAGCTGACCCGGTGAACTTCGTATCGCTATATTTACATATATGTCTCAGCTTCCCACAGGCAGTGTACAGTCGCGAGCGAAAAAAACACTTTTCCCGTTATCTTTTATTTTTTTCTTTCTAACAAAAAAAATAATGAAAGAAATCGGACTATGTGTTATTGAATTACAACTAAGTACATATTTTGACTTTCAACCCCTCTCTCCAGGAAACCGTGCTGAATTTCGGGATTAAAAGTATCCTATGTCCTACCTCGTAGTATGAACTTAAATCGTACCAAGTTTCATTTGAATCCATTCAGTAATTTCGGCGTGATGCGCGGCCAAGATACAGACAGACAGACAGACGGACAGACAGACAAAAATTTAAATATATCTTTAATGTACAGAATTGAACCTGTTACATTTTTATTATAAGTATAATATAATATAGATTTTTATTAGTTTATTATAAGTATATATAGATAATCAAAATTAATGAACGTAAATAGATTTTTCTTATTTGAACTTTTCAATATTTTGCTTTTTGGCATGTACGAGATACGATCATAAGCCTCGGTTGATTAAGTTTTAAGTGAGTTAAAAAACATCATAGCATGAACTATATGAATAAGATAGCTTGCAATTAGCAATAGCTTAAAGGATAGCCTCACCACTTCGCCGCGCTGAGAGGAGGGGTGGTCCATATCTACACTTATAGATATACACGTTGTATAGATATACAACCCTTCATCTTTCTATTTGTGATCGTAATAACCCGTATAATATAAATCCCACAAAGTAATAATTAGCGATATCTACAAAGCGTGTGGATTTTGTGTTTGTTAAGTCGAGATTGTTGTCTTATATTAACCCCCGACGGAAAAAGAGGGATGTTATAAGTTTGACCTGTCTGTCTGTTTGTCTGTCTGTCTGTCTGTGGCACCGTGGCTCGCGAACGGGTGAAGCGATTTCAATTTAGTTTTTTTATGAAAGTGAGTTACGTGCGAGTGTTCTTGGCCGACCTTGGCGACCTTTAAGGATTGTAATTCAGAGTAGTATTGTGATTTTAATAGTGGTTTTAATAAAATCTCTTTAACACGTCAAAAAACTTTTCTCTCAAATAAATCGAACCCTAACACGTAACAATACCTATTACAAAAAAACAGTGGGGTAGGCATTTCTGTTTAGACATAAAAATCCAAAAGAATGGTTTTGTGTTGTTTTTTTTTCTAAATATTACCTGACGATTGAGTACTGATTAAGTTTTACCTAACGGTTTTGAAGGTGTATAAAAACCTCTATTTAATATTTTCAAGTATTTCAACAAAATAAGACCTAAACTTAAATGAATAACTATTAACAATATACAAGACAACATAACACATAAATTCTGTAAATTTACAATTGAACTATCGGATATGAAATTCCATTTTTGATGAAGAGTTTTACGATCCAACAAAACAAACATTGTGTTTTGATCCTTTTGTTTCCCCTAGGAGTTATTGAAACTGCAGCATTGTTTCACTAACACTATTTCAGTATCGATGTCCGTAGAGGTATCAAAAAGAAAATGTCTTCAACGAAACACAACTAGCGGAAAAAGAAAATAAAAACCGAAACATTGTGTGATCACCACAGTGTGTTCTGCTTATTTGGTAATACAAATTTATTAAAGTCCCTAAGAGGTATGTGTGTTGTGAAAATTATTAATACACTCAGGTTAGTTATAAGTGAACGTTGGGGATTTCAAGAAGATGTAGTAAAAGGATTGAAAAGTTTGACCATTTAGAGTGGATGGATAATAGAAAACTCACGAAAGGAATATATGGAGCGGATGTGTGTGTAAGTGTCGGAAGAGGTCATCCACGGCGAAAATTCACGGACCAAATTTGTGACGTTCTGAAAAAGGGTAGTGTGAAAAGTACCAGGAACCGACGAGCATGCATACAGGGATTGATGAATGTGGACGAAGCAAAAGATACCAGGTGTCAGGACCGAAGTAAGTGGGGATCAATTGTCTCTGCCTACCCCTCTGGGAAACAGGCGTGACAATATGTTATGTAATGATATGTTATTAAAAGTCAAAGCTTTATTTAAAGGAAGAAACAAGAAGTTTTATTTAGATCTTCTTAAACGTGCACGGTCGTAGTTAAACTATAAGCTGCTTTATTCGTATTACATTTGGCTACTTTTAAAGTAGTTCGTTTGTGTTATCATTATTCTGTAGATCTACTGCTGGACGATTTTTAACTTACATAGCCATTTTTAGGAAACTAGCTTTTGCCCGCGGCTCTGCCAGCATGAATGTCAGTTATCGCGGTAAAGCTTATGTGCTTTCTCCTTTCCTCAGGAAACAAAATAGTCCATGCTAGAATTTTGTTGAAATTGGTTTAGGTCTGATAAGCTTTACGGCCAGTGAAAGCGTAGCGGACAGACAAACACAGTTACCTTCAAATTTATAATAATAAGTATGGATTTCATTTAAGTTTTTTAGAGAGAACTGTGAGTTAATAGTTTCTTTTCATTACACATTAGAATGTTTATTATTAGTGAATACAAAAGTTTAATGGCAGTTTAATGCTATGTGACAATGTGCGCCTTGTGCGTATTGTAACACTGAAAGTGAAAAATAAATAAATATTTCCAATAATTATGAAATAACTGTACGAAAAATTCGCTCATAAATTAATCAAAGTAAATGCATCCAACTCACTTGAACTAACTAACACACTAAAGAAAAGAATAATGAGCGTCACTCTATATAAGCTAGTTTTGACAAACGTGTTAGTGAATATAATACAATTTATGAGTAGCCATTTTCACAGACAAGCAATAAAGAATAGGGTCGGTGATAAGTGAGTGATACATTACGAGTGTTGCGAGCGTTTATGGGCGTTGAACTATCTTTGCTTGTAAATCTAATATGCTTGACAGTCGCATTAGTTATTTTAAAACAAGTTGAATATTAAAAAATAAGCAAATGCGTGAAAATGTATACTTAAGATTTACAAACCGGCTATTTTAATTTAATAGTTTTTAATCGTTAAGTTTAATCTCAAAATTAAGATTCAATTTTAATTTAAGAACTGTTCCCAAGCTATCTATTAGACCGTTAAGAGTTTGACACCAGACGGCCTATAGCCTAGTGATTGGCGTAGATTTTAGCACGGGCCAATTGTAATGCCGAATGCGCTCGCTATCAAAGCCAGTTGATGTAAAACAAACTCTTACTACTTATTAGCATCGATAAAACGAATAAATATGTATTTATTTTGTCGCGTTAATTCAAGTAAACATTCATAATTATATGACTTCGTAGCTTTCATGCCCAAGAAGTTGAAAAAGGCTATCACAGTGAGAAGATATTTCAAGAAATCTCCTCGCCGGAATCGGGTCGGGTTTCCTTATCCGGCGGAAATGAGAAGCCGGAAGCGGCGGGCAGAGGTTGCCCCATTTCACTTCGGTAGAAGGGAACACAAGAATAAGTAAATTGATTTCAATATTTTTTAATACTTTTGTTTTTCTCTTAAGTCGACCATGTTTTGGGCCGCATTTCTCAATGGGACTGTGGGAATCTGGTCGAGTTCAACGCCAAAAAAACACAGGGGTGCGCTTCTCTGCCAAAAAGTCTCTATTCCTTCCTCTTCCTACTTTACAGAACACTTAAATGGCATTACAAGGTAGCCTCGATATCCTGGGCATGGAGATCTGCAGAGATCTCAACCCACGCGAATACGTTCAGAGTGTCACTAAAGCGGCCTCGCGGAAGCTAATTGTTTTAAACAAGATGAGATGGTTCTTCTCGCCCGGGCATCTGTGTCTTCTTTACAAGACCGAGGTTCGCTCGTGCGTGGAGTACTGTTTTCATCTTTGCGATGGTGCCGCACAGTAACTGTTTGACGCTCTCGACCGGTTGCAGCGGCGACCAATCTGCATTGTCAACAGTCCCGAAGCCATCGACTCATTTGAGCCCCTGCAGTTGCGTAGAGATGTCGCCTCTATGGCAGTACTCTATCACTTGTATCACGGAGAGTGTTCTGAATAGCTCTTCCGACTAGTCCCCCCGTCCTCTACAGGACAACACGTGCTTGGAAGTCACCGCTTCAGAGTGGTAGACATACGATCTCGTACTCATCGCTTCGGTTCGTCCTTTCTGTGCCGAGCCGTCAAAATTTGGAATTCACTTCCAGCGCACGTGTTACCCTCCCACTATAAGCGGGGCGTAAAGAAGCATCTCACTAGGTGGCCATAGTGTGGGTCACAATGCTGCAATGTCTTATACGCATTGAGGATGGTGATCACCACTTTTGGAATCTGCTCATGCTTTCCATCAGGCAGAGCAGAGTCATTTTGGCGCAGCTAAAACATAAAAAAAGGAGTTTAAAAAATCAGTATATAATATTTCTGTAACACTAGCTTTGTCAGAGGCTCTGTTCAGATATATATGTCGGCTTTCGTCGTAAAATTTACTTTATGTCCTCCCTAAAAAAAAACTAAGAACGAGTATACCCTTACCAAGTTTTATTAAAATCAGTTTAGGAATTTAGCTATAAAAACTTAGAAGACAGAGTTACTTTCGCATATCTATTATTATAAATAGGAATCGCATTTTAAGATTGTATTTATTTTATATATTATTTTATGATTGTAGATTTGTATTTATTTCAGTAATAGAGCTGTCAAATAAATAGATGGGACCAAAGCTTATACTTAAGCTCTACTTAGTTTGGTACTAGACGACGATGAAAGTATTATGTAGATATTAAATTACATATTAATAAAACAGTACAGGTATTAGAGCCATGCTGATTTCAGCACGCTTGGGCCGGCTCGACCGGGGCGGTACTACTCTCGCGGCCTCGCACAGAAGATCAAGGTAAATGACAGCGTTCATGCTGTCGTGTTTCGTTGGTGAGTGCGAGACCGTAGGCCCAATAATGCAGAAGCATCACTGGGCCGCCATTGTGTGGTTTGCATTGTCTGCATTCGCAATGAGTGTGGTGAACACCACTCCTGGATTCTGCTTATGCTTTCCATCAGGCAGAGTAGAGTCATTTTGGCAGAGCCATACATAAATATACATATATATATACTCGTATATACTAAAACGTGAAGCAAAACCTTTGTACCCCTTTTTTCGAAAATAATGCAAACGGAGGAGAATTAAATTTGGCATAGTTAAAATTTATATGGAGGAGGAGTGCAGTAATCTAAACAAAAATAAATTTATGAACCACCACCACTAGTTATTATAACTAAACGCTTCATCATCAAAAACCCACAATGTCCCACTGCTGGGCTCAGGTCTCCTCTCAGAACAGGGCTAAGGACATACGTCCCCACGCTGGACAAGTGCGGGTTGGGGACTGACAAGACAACGTTGTGGCTACGTAATCTTGCCGTTGGATGTTTTAAGCCGCCCAAAGGCCTCCAACTAAGCTTCACGACTATTATCCTGTGATAACAACCGGGACCGACTGCTTAACGTGACCTCCGAATCACGGAAACGCTCATAGTATCATGCCACCAGCAGTCACCCATCCAGGTACCGACCGCGCCATCGTTACTTACCCTCGGTGATTGTTTCTAAGCACCGAGTGCAACTGGGCTATGAGCGTCTCTCATAACTAAACGCTTATACAGATTTATATTTTGATGCTCTAAGTCCACGTTTTCCCATTACTAATGTAAACTTATTACACGTGTCAGTCCAATCAAATTGGATGATTACCCATCTAGTAATTGAATATTCGGTACTCTACGCCCCCGATTTCAAGAGTATTACGTATAAGCCAACCGATTCCAATTACTGTATACGCGTTGTGTAGAAATTGAGTCAGCATTTTTTTTTAATATTTTTAATATATTTTTGTATTCACAGACGACAATCTATGAAACCGGCATACTTTTAACATAATATCTGTTTATTTTAAAAATGCACCCGTCTTCTCTTCATCACCCGATGATTGACTGGTAGAGAATGACTTGAGTAGTTTGCAATGATTTGATAAGTAAAAAAGTAAAAAGAAAACCATTTTCATAATATAACTATAAATTCTCAAAATAAAAAAAAAACCCCGATATAATAACCTGAGTTCCCTTTAAAAAGTAAAAAACACGTTATGCGCTTTCATTTGAGAGCCCACTCGATGAAATTTTTGCAGACATTCGGTTACTCTGCCCCACTTTTACCCCTATAACTTTTAAACGGCTTAACCGATTTTCATGAAACATGTCTAAGAACACTCGCACGTAACTCACCTTTCATACAAAAAAAACTAAATTGAAATCGCTTCATCCGTTCGGGAGCTACGGTGCGACAGACAGACAGACAGACACGTGAAACTTATAACACCCTAATACACACATCAAAAGTGTCTAGGGATCAACATATATTTTTGCAATAACTTTTCTCCTGATTGATATTAATTTAAATTTTCTTTAAGGATTCATCAAATAAAGTGTTTTCGTTTGTCACAGTAACGATAAACCAAGTCACCTTTGCATTAATAAAGAAATTTGCCATTTTCTTAATAAAAGGATTTTTGACATTTGAACCACTAACATTAAAGTTCGAAAAAAAGACTGAAATAACAGTTTTCTTTAAGATTTTATTAGGTAACTTAAACAATTAATAATCCGTGTTTCTACCGCGAACACTAACACAAGAACATCGGTTTGGCATACTCAAAATGAGTTCATCCAAATCACGCTGTGGAATGGCCGCCCATGTTCGTTGCAACAACAAAAAAAGGTCTTCTTGCGACTGGATACCCTCCATATTCGGCAGAGCTCTTCTCTGTAGCATATCCCATGCATGCTCAATCGGGTTCAAGTCTCGCGACTGAGCAGGCCAGGGCCAAAGCCACATCTCAATCTCAAGAAATACGCATAAAAATGCTTGATCCCTAGACACTTTTGATGTGTGTATTTGGTTTGTGAATAAATAAATAAGGCTAACTAAATTTGATTAGAACCGTGTGGAACAGACGAAAGCCCTTTTTTTAATATATAATTGCTATTTATAGAAGCAAATAGCAACAGTCCACGATACTTAAATTGTATTTCAAAGAATTAATCTTCCTATGAGCCAATACAATATAATATATGATAAGTGTTTATATATTCCCAATATTAATTTTATTTATAAAGCAAGTACTTTACAAAGGGTCTTCAAACGTACTTCACGTACAATTTATGCACAACACTAATTATATAGAAACTAAACCAATAACAGAGCACCGAAATAACCTTCGTCTTGAATTACAAATCGACAGATTATGCAAATTTTAGGTCCTTATTCCATACATTGTTTAAGTTTAATGGCGGACCCTCGATTTTCCTGATATATTGTTCCATAATTCAGAAACGAAGATAAGGTAAGAACCCTGTATAATGATGGGCTTTAGGAGACGTTGTATGGTAATATAATAAACAGGGACCTTTCCACCTTTGTACCTCATTATATTTAGGTGTTTTATTCCTCATTACCTCTTCGACACTAAGCAGGGGTAGTGCAATGACTAAGAAATCTGCGACCAACTGTCACCAGGGCAAACTACAATCAAATCCAGTACAAAATCTGAACGTACTCATTACATATTGTGTGTGAGAAACGAACCCTGAGCTCCTGTTTAGTAGTAATAACAGTGATGTTGTTGTACCTTTACTACAACAACTGCGAGTAACTCCGAGGGGCGAGGATAGTCTAAACAAATTAGCCGTAGTTACTCATCAATATCTGTCAGTGAAAATCCCGTCAAAATCAGTTCAGCCATCGCAAAGATAAGCTGAAACAAACAAATAGACACACAAACATTTGAACATGGTTTTTTTTTTGTAAATACCGTATTTATATACATATGCGTTTTTTTATGTATGGCCCTGCCAAAATGAATCTACTCTGCCTGATTGAAAGCATAAGCAGAACCCAAGAGTGGTGGTCACCATACTCATTGCGAATGCAGACAATGCAATAATTCAGCATGATGACCCACACCATAACGGCCTAGTAATGCTTATGCATTATCAGGCCTCCGGCCTCACACTCACATACGAAGCACGACAAAACTTTACAAAAAGAAATTTTTTTATGAGCATGTTGTGTCCCACTGCTGGGCAAAGGCCTCCCCTGCAACAAGCCACTTCCCTCTATCCAAGGCCCGTTCCGGCCAGTCTCTGCGATAGGCGTCAAGATCGTCGCGCCATCTTTTACGGGGTCTGCCTCGTCGTCGGCGTCCACCCAGAGGCTCCCAGCGTTCGACGACGACCGGTCTGGATTCATCCGACATACGTGTCCAGCCCAGTCCCATTTTAATCTGGCAGTCTTCTTGCCTACATCCGCAACTTTAGTTTTGGAACGCAGATCGAACGTATAAATATAGATATACATTATATTATAGTTAAATGTAATTGAAGAACCCTGGTGAAAATGTTCAACAAAGAACAGTAAGAAATGACGCTACGTGTAGTCTCTTTTCTATATAAATAAAAAAAAACGTCAAAATGTATGTACGCGCATAACTTCCGATCGACTGCACCAAATTAGATAATTCTATTTTTTATTTGTTCGTTATTGTTAGGACAAGGTTTGAATAGAAGAAAATCAAAGATTAACAAGGAAATTTTTTGAAAGAAAAATATGGCGGTACGAAGTTCGTCGGGTCATCTAGTAAAGTATTATGACTCCAACGCTAAAGATTCGAAATTGAAATATACCATTCTTTATAAGTAACAGAAAGAAAGAAAAAAACAGGTCAAATCAGTTCTACAGAAGCTAATGGTAAATAATTCCATCGGCCGTAGACACTCTCTTGTGACCCCTCACAAGAGAGTGTCTGGACTGGACCTCTTACTGATATCCTCTTTTAGTGTGAAGCAATGAATGGCTTACTTAACCTCCGTTTTCTGTGCCACCATGGTACATGGGCCCTTATGGGCCTACCACACGCGCAAGTATCACCACAGGTTTGCCTGCGCAGGCCGGCTTGTACACGGAACACCGTGCGTGTGGTTGGTAAAACTATATCACGCGCCAACCAACTGTATCACGACGTTACACCTGCGCAGTTATTACTATAATGATACTTGCGCGTGTGGTAGGTACTTTAGTCTTTTCTCCTTCTCTCTTTTCTCTCCTGAAACATTATACTTAACAAATATTATAGTTTGTATAATATAATCAAGACAAGCATATACTTAAGTTTACTTGAGCACATTCATTAATTTAGATAAATGTGATTCCGTTCTCGTCGTTGCTTCGTTTGCATACATTTTCAAAGACATTTTACATTCTAATCGAGTTATCTCTTCGTTTCGCTAGCAATCGTTTGAGATACTGTTTAGATACAACAAATGTTTGAAGAAAGTAAATTGCTGAGTTAAGTAACATTCGAGAACCATTGAGTTCAACAATTAAATGAAAATCAAACATTATTAAGAGGTCTCAGCATGAATGTCATTGTTATCACTTCAGGCTACTGCCGACTATTGTTTAACAAAGTTAATGTCATTGTTATTCTAGTGTAATTTTTTTATGGCATAAGATGGTGATCGTGGTGGACCGTAATGGTTGGAACTCTTTGGGGAAGGCCTTCGTTCAGTCACGTAGTAGACTGAAGTAGTAAGTAGTATTAGGTGGCAAAGGAGCAGACATTTCACCTGCAACTCAAAAATTACAAGTGTGTTACCGTCTTAGAAGTCCCTCTTCCAAGAATCAAAGAAAGGGCTCCAGTAACCTCATTTTCTTGGTGAAGAACAATGAGAAAATTACATAACGCTGGTTTTCTGTGAAGTCTAGGTATTACTTATATCGTGTTGGTCCATTGAGGTCAAAAAATGGTTCTCCCATGATGGTGGTTACGAAAATCTAAAACAAAATAGGAAAAACGTAACTTACATTTAATTTGTGAAGAGATGATACCACGACTTTAAACGGTATGGTGTATAAGTCAAACTCCCTTACTCTCGATAGAGCGTGGAAGGTCAAGTCTTACACACATCATCTTTTTGCCATTTCTTTCAAACTCTTTGCAATGCGAATTGCAATATGCTCATCCATCATTTTGTACTCGTAGTTCACTGCTTTCTGCACTTCTGGCCATAATATACTGTTATTGACTTACACGGATCATTATAATCAGTTTTCCTAACAAACACAGATTATATCATTTATTAATCTTACTGCTTTCTTCTTTTCCTTGTTATTGTCATGTTATTATTTTGTTTTTTTACAGTACCGTTCTCAACTGTTAATCTGCTATATTATTATATAATTCTCGTGTCACGTTCTTGCTCACGATGATCTCCGAAACTACCTAATCGATTTTCACGCTTTTTCTAAATGAACATTTTTGTAGAGCTTGTGCTAAAACGCAAACGAAGTAACGTGGGTCAGCTAGTATTAGGCAGTGGTCCGACCGCCGGCGAGAAAACGGCTAACTATCAGCGATTTTCTCGTTCAAGAAACGTACAATAGATATAAATTCCGTGTAAACGAAAGAGATGCATATTGTAATAGTTGCTCTCGGACTGTTCACGTTGCCGGCGGCGACTCGCTTTACTAGTTTTGTCTGGCTGGGCGACAAGAGCTTTCAAAGATAAACTCGCTCAGCCATACTTGCTCAGTGATACTCGCTCAGCGATACTCGCTCGGCGATGCTCGCTCGCTTGATCATTTCTATACAGTGCGGCTTTGAAAGAACACGTATATATCATAGTGACATAGTGTCTTGTAATGTGGTGTTGGCGCGAGTAATCGCTCATCGCACTTGAACACTCGCTTATAGCCCAGCGACAAAACTATCGAACTGCACACTTGCTGCCCGCTGATCGCCAACTCGTTCATAGTTTCTAGTTCTACTCGTTCATGGTTGGCGGTGGGTCCACTGCCTTACTATATTCGTTAAATTCCAATTAATATCCTAACATTATTTTTATTGTAATCAATCATTACTCCACCAGCTGTCATCAACATGTTTTCGAACACAAATTTCCGTAATCCGTCATTAAGTTTGGTCCATCAAGCAACTTCATACGAATTTAGAGTAACGCTTTTAGTAACACTTTAGATCTCTCCGTAACCTTCAGTAAGCCTGGTGACCTTATTTTAATTATAGGGAAGGCGGGAGCTTAGGACTGGTCTTATCTGTTAAAGCCAAGATCGGCTTTCAGATTACGATAACATGTCACATTAGAACTTAGACGAATGGCTCGATTTAACTTACATATTAGATTGGAAGACAATTAATATCTCATACGATTGTATATTTAATGTATAATATTAAGTAAGTATATAACGCAAGGAACAATCCATACAATACTAATTAAAACAATGAAGGCATGCGATGACTAATTTAAGAAAATAAATATCACATAGTCTACGTATATTTCGTTTTAATAAAATTAAATCCAAAGAGATCTTAGAAAACTTAAAAAATTGGGTACGAATCTGATATCAAACTATACAACTCCTTGATTTCATATCGTTTTAGTATATACGAGTACTATTGTTAAATAGCCTAAAGAACTATTTCATTAAATAATGATAATCAAAATACATGAATATTCTTAAAAAATACAACATTTTTGAATTCATATTTTAATATAACTTACATCATAGAACTTTAAAACGAAAATTACCATAAAAGATCTTACCTTGCTTTTGTGAGTAAATAAAAAACGCACGTACAGCAAAAAATACTACTAATTAGCAAAGCTAAGCTAAAAGAGGATGAAAAGCCTTCGAGATAAAAAAAAAAAAATTAATCCAACCTGAATCCTTCGCGCTCATTAAGTTTGTACCCAACTAACGAGGAAAATGATTGTCACCGTAATAAAGACGGTTTCAATTTTTTCTGATAAAAATGAAACGTAAATCACTGTGGCTTTGACATTTTTAAAGAAAATTGTAAACTCTGCAGAGAGAAATCAATCTTAAATGAAGACGACTTAGTATTTCCTTTATTCCTGTACGGGTATATTTCGAAATCTTTGATATAGTCACTTACGTTATTAGAACTAGATAAATGAATGACTGACATGACAGGCCATGTCATATATGATGGACATTCCCAAAATGAGGGATATACGAGGGTTGTCAGTTGAGATTAGTAGGTTTACATGTACATATGTATCTATGTATGCGTTCGTAAAGGCGGTTATACATCAGAACGATGCGAATATGTGTCACGATATATATAGGGATCGTGAATGGTTGGAATTTGTTCGTTGAAATGAACAAAAAGTTGCTAGCGATTTAGGATGCAATTGACGGAATCATCGATTACGAAATGGACCTTATTATCTCAACAAGTTCAAGACATATTTATGAACGCGTAGAAACAAAGGTAGGAAACGTTAATATAAGCGATTACACTAAATTGTATAAGATATGTAAAATCCTACCAGTTACATTAAACACAGATACCAACTTTTAGTGAATAATCACGGCAGTCGAGAGCATGACTTCAGGAAGGTTACTAGTGAACACTGTTTTCGCTCGGTGACCGACGGCAGATACATCGCTTCAAGATCGCACAATTACTATGGTGACAGAACTATGAAAAAACGAGTGCCTTATAGTCTAAACAGTCTGCCGAAGGACATCAGGGATGAACTAAATAAAAATATTTTTTAAAACAAACTCAAAAAACATTTATTGGATTCTATTTAATAAGTTTTTGTTGTACCTATGCTTAAAAAGTCTAAAAATAATTTCCTAATTAGTTGTAAAGAGGTGTTTTGGTTTCTAAATTATTAGCTTTCTTTGTTGTTAAGTATTATTATTTCAAAAGTTGATAATTGTACGGAGACTCGATCCCCCAGTCAACCATCAACCAGGTTTTGGGGGACAAATATGTGACTCAGTTTGTATTATTTTTAAGAAACAATCAATAAAATAAATAAAAAAAAAAAATTTTCAGCTACAGATTTTAAGCGGTAGCTGGCTTCCAATGCATTGAATTATCATAAGCATGGTTCAACGACACCGTTTTTATGAAACATAGTAAAAAGTAAAAACATTTCATCAATTTGGGCAATTATATTTTTAAGTTTTAAAATTAGTTTTAGAATTTTGAATATCACCGTATTACGAAATCGTACTGCTCTTGAATTCGATCACCAGGCGGTTGCGTTCCCGTGGTACCTGTGCTAGACACACGAACTCATGAGATGCAGCCAGCACAGTCGAAAAATAGTCACACTTGGTGAAAGGACATCATGAGGCGTTACACCTCTTTAAAATATTGGACTAACCTTCTGTGTGTGTGACAGCTTCCAATCTCCGCTGCGGCGAAGGGGCGCCCCTTGACGATATCCACGCAGTTCCGTACCACCACACAACGATTCCGATATACAATTCAAACACGTGCTGTTTGACAAAAGTTCCGAACGAGAGAGCCGATATTGATTCTCGATCTCAACCTTTCTTAGGCTGTACGGCCACAAGCGTCTCAATTTCCAACAATTCTATTACTTAAGCACCCGTTACACGCTAGCATTCAGCGGGCCTACAATTATTTTATTTCAACATCACGCAGCTTTTAACAAGATCTATCCTCGCGTTTTCTTTCTCTAAGACTTTTTTCCGAGTGACATTTGACAAGGCAATTATGTGCAAACCCTAGTGTTGCCATTACAAACTACTTATTGCTACTATCGGAATCGAACAGCTCGTCAGCAGTCATTTTCATTTCCCTATTGGGCAGCAAAGTGTAAAGTGTCTTACGTTAAACGGTTTGGTTATACTTTATATTCCTATGTAATATAGGCGTATCACTTATTTTTTTTACCTTCATTGAAATTTTAGATATTTATTGAGTGGGTGGACGTCCTACACAAACGTAAAGGTGTAAATGTAGGCGATTATGAATATTTATAGTATATAATAGGTCTTTACCTATGAAATTGCCGTTTTGTATGCAATAAGTGAAAGTACTTATTTTTAAAAACTTTTTTATTTCTGTTATTTGAAGTAATCACCCATGCAATCGACGCATCTTTGCCAACGCATTGGCATTTTTTTTGATGCCCTTCTTGTAAAAATCAGCTGGACGGTAGGCACCAAACTCTTCAAAGGCATTTTGTACTGCCTCTCGGGAATTGCATTTTTTACACACTAAAAAGTTGTCTAAATTTTGGAAAAAGTAATAGTCGGTAGGTGCAAGGTCTGGTGAGTATGGCGGATGAGGGAGAGCTTCCAACCCCAGCTCTCACAGCTTGGAGACTGTCTGTTGCGCAGTATGGAGTTCTCGCGATGTCGTGAAGGAGCAGTGGGGACGACCGGTTGACCAAAGCTAGTTGCAGATGTGCAAGCTTATCCATCATTCTCTAATATCATTCACAGAACACATCTGCATAAATGCTCATGCCGTTTTGTAAAAAGCTGTGGTGAATCACACCCGCACTAGACCACCAAACAGTGACCATCACCTTTTTAGGGGTCATTTTTGGTTTAGGGCATTGCTTAGGTGCTGAACCAGGGTCTAACCAACTTGCTGAGCGCGATTTCGATTGTCGAACAGAATCCATATTTCGTCGCACGTAAGAATTCGTTTCAAAATTCCTTCATTTCTTTGCCTGTTGAGCAGCGCAAGGCAAGTCTCAACGCGTAACGTTGCGCTGGCTATCGTTAAGGTCGTGGGGCACCCATCTATCAAGCTTTTTTACCTTGCCAATTTGTCGCAAATGGATCAATATTGTTTTGATGCTTACATTAAAAGCTGCTGCTAGCTCAGCTGTAGATTGAGTTTCGTCAGCTTCCACAATCGCCTTAAATTCATTATTGTTAACCAAAGTCTCCGGACGACCACGAGCTTCATTTTTCAAGTCAAAATTTCCAGAACGGAACCGGGAGACCCAATAACGGGTTGTGCCTTCGTTTGTACAGTTCTCTCCGTAAACGTTTTTGATGTTACGTGCCGTTTGTGTCGCGTTGGTGCCACGACGGACCTCATATTCCATAATTACACGAATTTTTAAAGTATCCATTAAGACGAAAAATGTTCAAATGTAATGAAAATACAACGCTAATCAGAAAACAAAAGACTGAGTTTTTAAATAGAATGTCATGGTCTTAAAACAAAATTAATTTGAATTTAGAATACAGAGCCATTACAAACTTTTTTTTATTTGAAATGACCAGTACTGAAGAACGGCAATTTCATAGGTAAAGACCTAATATTTACATGGTAATAATGAATATTATTATTTTCTTGACTTTGACGTGAATGAGCCATGTTTCGACACGTAAAGGCCAGCTTGACTGGAGTGATCCCCGGCTCCACAGGAAATCTATGTAAAATAATCACTGCGTTGCTTTTCTGAATGAACTTGCGTCAAATGATGATTCTCTGACCAGCCAATGTGATCATGCTTGGCAAGCTGAGGCACAACGGTTCATGTAAGGAATTCGTTTTAATGCTAATTAGCGTAAGAGTTTTTCATATCAAATTAGTAGTTCATAGTTTGTATGTCTTCGCTAGATGGCGTTGTTAATTTTTTTATATATTTGAAAGGCGCTACAGTTTCACCAAATGCTTGAAGTTACTTAAGTTCCAATATAGGTAAAATACTTATCTTTAATAACTGTAATAAAACATTATTTTCACACAAAATCACATCATTTCGTTTTGAAACATCAGGATTGCCAATATAGATAACACGCAATGCATTTTTTTATCTACTTGTGGAAAAAATGCATTTTTTTAAAGACCATACTCGCATTACGGAATTTGCAAACATACATTTAACGGACATCCTGACTCAGGACAACAATATGTGAATCACACAAAGTGCTGTCCCATGTTGGATTTTAACCTAAAACACTTGGCGCAGTAGAAAGCGGCGTGGACACCGCTTAAACCACTAGGCCAACTGTGCAGCTCAACCCATATTAAGCAAGAATATAAGTGAATATTAGTGACACCATGTGTATGACCCAAGTTGTCAGTTTTTAGAATAGTTTCTTCGTCTTCTTACTTAATCAGTGCAATGCAGTCATAAATCTTTATAATTATTATCAATATCATCATCATTAATACAGTAATTATAGGTACAGTAATTACAGGCACAATGCTTTTTTTATTCATAGCGCAGTGACATTTAACAGTCTCTCTGGAAATTTAGACATAGATCTATTTTGCTCGAGCCCATCTTCGCGTAAGACGGCTCTAAGTAATAATTACTTTGAACAACTGACTGGCTAGGGTTAGGTGACGCAAAACGGAAGGAAAAAAAGAGTAATTTTAATTGTTATGTTGTATTTTTAATTGTTTTATTTGGTTATTATTTTTTTCTTTTTTTATATTGATATTGCTATTTGTCTTATACATTTTTATTTTTATTTTACATTATATTTTCTTTTATATTTAAATGTAATATTTTTTGTATAAGTTGTGTACATGTGGAGGCTTGTCATAAGCAATTTAGTTCATTTATGTATTTATGTTAATAGTATTATGTATTAGTTTGTAAAATAAAGTAAATAAATAAATGAATGTATGAAGCAGTCCACCATCACTGTCAACCTAGTCTTTATGACGTTTTGTTTCTTTTGTAATAAACGACTGCATGTATAGCCTAGTGTTTTAAGCGGTCACCAAGCCACTTTTCACTTTGCCAAACGTTGTGGGTTCGAATGCTACATGGGATAACACTTTGTGCGATCCACAAATTTTGTTGTTCCGAGTCTGGTTGCTTTTTGTGTCCGTTTCATGTATGTTTGTAAAGTCCCCGCGATACAGGATTTATTCCTAGTTGTTCTTTTTAAAAAACAAAACCTATTAAGTACGTAAGTGTCATTTTTTACTAACATTTACAACTGTAATCACGAATGTTTCAACACAAGGGCTACAAGTAATGATTAAGAAAACTGTCTTACTGCTAATGTCTGCAATTTGCAAAAAACAAGCTTTTACGAAGTTAATTTCTCATATATCAAACGTGATATTCATACAATAAGGCTATCTATTTATTGTCCGACTTTTCTCATTTAGCGCTACGTGACTGGAATAGCGGACTCATAATTTATTTTTGGCTCTTGTAGAAGCTGAATTACGACAAATGTTAGTCTGTTATTGCGTCAGAGCCGTCTTGTTTAACAAAGCTCTAACATAGAATAGGTAATCTCATGTCTTAACCTTACCTGAGTGGTGTGACACAACGTTATAGGAATTAACTGGATGAATTTGTAACGGACATCTTAGAATTGTTTAACGTTGAACATGTATTAACCTATCAGGAAATATATGTAACTATAATAATAATAAAGCCAAGAGCCTCGACCAACATCTTAAGAGACTCACGTTAGAGGGCTGGATCAAGGGTCTGATGCAGAAGGCAGATCTCCTTGACACGGCTCGTATTGGGAGGAGGTTCCTGTATCTGGAGCCCTAACCACCGGTTTCTTGGTCCCTTTTATATTTTTAAATGTATTTTTTTTTATATTTATATTTAAAAATGTAATTAATATGTATATTTAAATGAAATAAAGGGAATAATAATAATAGTTCGGATATCTAGCACACAACGCCATCTAAAACACCATCTAGTCCCAAACTAAACAGAGCTTGTTCCATCGATAATAGACAACTGGTATAGATACATTTATACTCTTTTTGTAAATACATACATATTATGTATAGAAAATACCCAAAGGCAAAAAAATATATTTGCAAATCTTACAAATATTTAGTCCGACTCGGAAATCGAATCCGAGACCTCAAACACAGCAGTTGCATAAGCTACTACTGCGCCACCAAGGCAATAAACTATGACCGAAAGACAGCGAGATCATTAATTTCCCTTATAATTTTATCATTATATTTATCATACACTAATATAAAGTTTATCCTAAACAAGTTACACAGTTGTGTGCTAAATATTGTTTTATTTACAAGTTGCTACGGCATGGTAAAAAAACATTTCATGTTTTTATTTTAATAAAACAACTTCTATACTTACTTATATGTAGTATTCACTTCGGAGTGATTGAAGTACCTAATTAAAATCTTAAACTTTCTCAACTTACCTGGTTTGTCAATTGGGATTTTTATCGCATACCTACTACGACGGACGACTTAAGGCATTTAACAAGGTTTATAACGATATATAGAGAAACAAACTCATAAAGAATACCTGAGTTCCCACACTTATTTCGCCATCATTACCATTCATCGAACCAACCATCCTCACTGTTTTAACATTCACAGTAGAGAACTACTTTAAAGACCCTAAAATAGCACTCTTGTCGGTATTGAATAGGCAGCTTTAGACGTTTCTAGAGCAGGCTTTCAAGGCGATATTTCGTAAAGTGCTCGCCGTAGTCACCTACCAAGTCTAATGAACACAGTCTAGAGAGAAATGCATTTTACGAGAACCATCTCCTTTACATAAAACTTTGCTGCACCTGCTTATTGTTAAAGCATAGCGATATAAGAGCAACGTTTTGTACTAAACGTGATATAATAGGCACTGTCAGCCTTTTAAGCAATATTTAAAATGCCGAGATAAATATTCGATAAAAGTTTTGCATGAGCTTAGCTGTAGTCAATATGAGTTTGATGTTGTTGTTAAAAATATAAAACTTATATCTATTTAAAAGAGTTCAGCTGCTGATAGCAGCTGCATTCTGCATTTTTAATAGAAAAACTAATGATATTCTTACTAAATATGATAAAGGATTTATGTGCAAATGTCAAATGCATGATTCATTCTCAGTGGATCCATTTTTTAAGTTAAAGTAGATAATAGATCTATTTATAAAAGATATTCTCATTAGATCTGGCCAATGAATCTTCTGAGAATGAACCAAATGCACCCACCAAAGAATTAAGATACTAAATGTATTGTGTAATTTATTTAATAGATATGTTAATCTGTTTTTTCTTTAATCCTTACAATACATCTAGAAATTTAGATAGGGGCAGGAATCAGTAGAGAACCCGTAACCAGCGGATGGGGTGGTCTTTAGTCAAAACACCACATGTCTACCTGCATCCCTAAGAAATCAGAGATACAAAAGGGTTTTTTACCCTGTTAAAAAGGTGAGCTCAAATCAAAGCTCTGCTACTTAAAACTTTGAATATTTATACAGCCTGTGTTACATTGACTATTATTACAAATCTATTGATACCTTAATCATTAAAATCAGTTCAGTAGATTAGGCACTATGTTAGAACATACGAACATATATGACTACCAAAGCTACTAGAAACTAGCAACTACTTCCCTTTGTTTCCGCTCAGTATAGTCGGATAAGAATAATGCTAAGGTACAGACACAATAAAGCTGAAGTGAGAACAGAGTTTAATAAGATTTAGTAAAGCGTTATACCACATTGAACACAAACAATGAGTAAACCAGTCGAGAGAGTTAGAAACTTTGCAACGTTACCCATACATGACAACTTTTATCACATGTATTGGATGAGAAATTTTCAAGACAAGTTTTGCGAAGTTCTTATTGAGAGTAGTTTGTAGTAAACGAAGGAAAACTACAATATAAAGCTTGTTATTATCTATCTTGCTTTCTATATTTGTGCTATGTGATATAATTTACAAACGTAGAACTTCAATTCTCGTGTTACAAACAAATTAAACAGTTGGTATAAAGTATTAAAAATAAAGTACAAGAACACTTTCTAACTTATAATACCGACCGCCGGAGACCGTTGGATTATCTCGATTGCCCAAGAATCTAATAATATACAGACACAATAAAGACTTTTATTTAAAATGTATTCATAAATATTGCAAAGGTGGTCTTCCCCTGAAAGCAGCAACACGAACTAATTTATTAATAGTAGTTACAAGAAAAATAAAGAAGTTGTTGGGATATTATTCCTCGCCCAACAACTTCATTAATGAACTTCCGCCTGCACAGTGTTCCGTCTCGAAAGTTTAGCGGTAAAACATAAAACTTCGAAGCTAATATAAATTTTAAAACAACTCCAAAAGTCATTAATTGGACTGTAAACTACTATAGTTTCGACTTAATAGACCACTCTATCGCGTTTATCCGTAAATTGTGGGATCAGGTTTAAATACTGTTTTGGCTTCGTTCAGTATTCAATCGTCTGTTAAACTGCGCTGAATCTAAAATAAACTATATTAATTTTATAATTTACGTCTTAAATAGTGTACAACTCCATTTTAGAGTATGTTCTACAATTCAAGCTCTATTAATATTTCATTTTGACTAAATTAAATCCTGTTGGAGCTAATTTTGGCGTCAATTCATCACTTCAGACCGATAACATTGGAAATAACCTAAAAACTAACACTTAGTCATTCTTATCTCGTTACGTTAAGTTTTGAGTTGTATTGTATATTGTATATATAACTGTCATTACTTTTTGAAAATTTTATATTTAGAGACTTAATTTCCCACGTAATAATAATATGGATGTCTTTGTCTCAATGGCGTCTACAATCACACTATAAATGGATAGATGACAAATCGAAGGCGACCCCTACATTTTTGAACTACAGGAGTTTCCCAATCCAAAAACCTAATTTCTTGGACTAGCTTCTTTTTCACAAGCTTTTTATTAACTTGCAATGTATGTATGTATGTATGCCTGTATGTTCGGGTGGAGTCTTGCTACTCAATTTTAAAGCAGATATCTTAAACCGATTTTGCTGAAATTTTGCAAACATATGTATACAGCGTGACACTACAATATTGTAATGTCATGGAGCTGATATGATGCTGGACCTGGAAGGTGGCCATAGGAACTATGTAAAGAAACGTCGCAACATCATCGAGTTTGAACTCGTTTGATTCGTCTCGAGGCATTCCAGTGAAAGCTTGTTTTTAAAAAGCTTTTTAATTTAATTTTTTCTTACTATGATTTGCTTTCTTTGTCTGAAAACGATTGTATTGCCAAAAAAAGTTGGCGTCAGATAGGCACCCAGCTATAACACGGCAGGAAAATGATGAGTTATTCTTGCATTAGCTGGTTGAAATGTCATTATTTACCAGTTAACAACATTTAATTTTTTGGTGTATGTGTGAAATAAGTTTCAAAATATGTATGTTGTTATCCAACATAAATTAATTGAAATTGACTAATACTTATCACAAGTGGTATAACAAAAATACAGTTAAACCACCTATAAAAAATCTTCTTTGGTATATACATACATATTCCCCTAATGTTAACGAAACAATAGCAAGTAACAATTTTCGCCAACAAAAGTATATGTGTTCTGATTACAGTAGAATATAGGGAATACTCGTCTCAATACCTATATGTTTATTTCAGGAGTCTTTACGTATATATTTGTCCTCTGAAGAAATGTTTGTTTCGACAATGGGATATCTAAATGATGTAAATATACTTTTATGTTTGTATGGCTTTGGCTAAGGCTTTGTCAACAGCAATATTCTTATGCAAACAACGCTCACCAGATTCATTTGACGGTACTAAATGACCTTGGCCTTATATACTATCCTTTAATACTATATCAAGCTAAAATTCAAAATTTAAAAAAAACCCCAATCGAGTAATCATACGCCAATGATATTTTTGCAGACATTCTGTTATTCTTCCCCACTTTCACCGCCATAACTTTTAAAAGACTCAACCGATTTTCATGAAACATGTCTAAGAACACTTGCACGTAACTCACCTTTCATACAAAAAAAACAAAATTGAAATCGCTTCATCCGTTCGCGAGTTACGGTGCCACAGACAGACAGACAGACACGTCAAACTTATAACACCCCTCTTTTTGCGTCGGGGGTTAAAATCAAATAACGTTATGTTTTTGAGAGTTAAGTTCCTCACTTTGAAAATAAGTTATCATGTTTTGGCTCCAAAATCCAAGTACGTGGTCCTTTCAACCATCCGTTATAAAATCTTAAAAATATTTGAAATCGTTTTTTATTTATCTCGATTTTTCATAAATCAATAGTTTTTTTTTTATATTGAAATTGCAAGAACCAACCTGTTGAGATAGATTTTGTCTGGTTACAGCAAATCTGTAAACTGCCATTTTGATTTTTAAACTACAGTTTGTCGTATCGTGAAAATCACTTCTAAATTCTGCAAAATCTAATATTCAAATGGTTATAGCATTGTCATTTAAAAAAAACTAGTTTGTGTTTAAGAATAATACACACTTACATACAACTTATAGACAATGATAACAATGTCTATAATTTTCAGCTTTTACCACATATTCATAAAAAATGTGTTAATACCGTAATCAAAGCTGTTTAACTATGTATAATAAATCAAAGCCTTTTGATAGAATATAAAAAGTATGTATTTTATCACGGTCACAATAAAAATGCGCGATTTGTGTGGCACATTGGAGGAGTTAGATGTGCTGGTCAACAGCGGCACTACGCCCACGTTTCATCAGTAATTACGCACAGAAAAAAAAACATTTTTTAATCGATTGGGGTGTCCTCATGAATATTCTGGATTCATAACTAAGGATTAACGGACTTACAAACCAATGAATATGTATTTGGATAAATTGGATTGGAGTAGGTTTATTTGGACTCACGTTTAATTATAACTAATCTACCACTATGGTCTATCTGTATCTTTAACTTTGTCATTTTTTTTTTTTTTATTTTTTTTTTTATGTTTGGCCCGCCAAAATGACTCTGCTCTGCCTGATGGAAAACATAAGCAGAATCCAAGAGTGGTGGTCACCATACTCACTGCGAATGCAGACAGTGCAGTATGGCGACCCACACTATGGCGGCCTAGTGATGCTACTGCATCTTTTAGTCCAGTCAACAAGTATGAAACTTGTTGACTAGACTAATTAGGCCCCCGGTCTCGCACTCACCAACGAAACACGACAGCACGAACGCTGTCATTTTACGTTGATTTTCTGTGCGAGGGTAGTACCGCCCCGGTCGAGCCGGCCCGTTCGTGCTGAAATCAGCGTGGCTCTACTACCTCTAGTCATACTGTCATTGTCCTTTTCTAGTACTTTGTTAATTTCTATATATCTATCTAATAGGTAGTAGAGCCACGCTGATTTCAGCACGGTTGGGCCGGCTCGACCGGGGCGGTACTACCCTCGCACAGAAAATCCACGTAAAATGACAGCGTTCGTGCGGTCGTGTTTCGTTGGTGAGTGCGAGACCGGAGGCCCAAATAGTCTTGTCAACAAGTTCCCTATTTGTTGACTAGACTAAAAGATACAGAAGCATCACTAGGCCGCCATGGTGTGGGTCGCCATGCTGCATTATCTGCATTCGCAGTGAGTATGGTGGCCACCACTCTTGGATTCTGCTTATGCTTTACATCAGGCAGAGTAGAGTCATTTTGGAGCACCAAATATATAAAAAAAAACAAAAAAAAAGACTCTCAGGGCATCATTTCATTTCAAATGTTTTCTAGAACAAGCAAGTAACTCAAAGGTGACTTATCTATGAATAGATCTTTTTTTCTGTAAGCATTTTTTTATTTGATGATAGTCCCATTACAAGGATTCAAAGAATAGGTAGGATAGTGACATTAGCGAGATATTTAGGTAATGTATTTGGAGTTTTTAACTGCCTCAATGGTGCAGTGGCAGTGTATGGGATTGCTGTGCTTTAGGTCTTGGGTTCGATTCCTGGTACAAATCAAATGTTTGTATGATCTGCAAATATTTGTTTCGGAGTTTGAGTGTTTTCTATAATATAAACTACGTGTAATTAAAAAAAGGTATATAATGTTCTTAAATCAGTTATCTAGTGTCCATGGTTTGGGACAAGGTGGCGTTGTGTGTTGGATATCTGAAATATTATTATTAATTGGTAAGGATTGTGCTTGCCTAGTGAACTTATAGAGTTTGGAACGAGCTGACTTGCAATTTTTAATACTTTGAGTAAGTCACGACAGAAGTTAAGGTCCTTACAAATCATTTGAGTTGATAAAATTTTAGCTACAGTTAATAAAACTTACTTCATTGAATAGAATGGATGACTCGTACACTATTTCACTTTATGTCTAACTAGCGGACCCACGCAACCTCGTTTGCGTCTCCTTTCACAATTTTCCCCCGTTTTTGAAACAAAACATTTTTCATTGGTGCTCCGCTCCAATTGGTCGTAGCGTAATGACATATAGCCTATAGCCTTCTTCGATAAATGGGCTATCTAACACTGAAAGAATTTTTCAAATCGGATCAGCGGTTCCTGAGATTAGCGCGTTCAAACAAACAAACAAACTCTTCAGCTTTATAATATAAGTATAGATAGAAAGATGTATGTAAGTAGGAAGTAAGGTCACTACAGAAAATAATCCCAAAGTCGCTTTGTTTTTCTTCTTTCAAATTAAAACAGACACAATTTAGACATAACACACACACACATACACACACATGAAGCCGACTCTCCACCAAACAAAAGTTAACCACTTTTGTGTTGTCAACACGTGTTGGTGACAAAAGCTTCTGTAATTTCCTTGTGTTGGCAACAAATGTTGGGAACCGTGTTTCTGTTTTTGGCGGTAAACATCAAAACAATACGCATATCGCAGTTTTTTATTAGCTCTGTGGAGATGCTTAGTTCTAATGTTTTTCAAATTATTGGGGACTCGGTGTAGACACAATGGAAACAAAAGCTGGCGATTTTCTGAAGAGTTGTCAACAGTTGGAAACACTGAAATTGTCAACAATTTCGGTGGATCTTTTGTTTCAGTTTTGACTAAATTGTTGATTTTTCAGATAAATTATTCAAGAAATATGACTGTTTTCCTTAATAAGAGCAATAATTTATTAAATCTTTTCGTATCGAAAAGTTTCTGTAAGTATGTTATAACATAAAAGATGTGCAGTCATGTTGACTACATCGTTAGCGGAATGCAATCCAAGATGTCGGATTTTTTTGCAAGATGGTTGAATATTAATTTCTTTACTTCTTTCTGATATAACATTTGTAAAATAACGCCCTTTATTTTTCCATAGCAGTTCTTTTTTAAGCATTTTATATTATGTTCGGTATTAATTAACCGACTTCCAAAAAAGGAGGAAGTTCCATAGAACAAAAAATACCTACAGTGGAACATATCGACATGAATAAAAACGACTTCCAACATCCAACGAAACAGATTTTAGGTACCTAGCACACATTATAATACTACTATTTAAAGGAATAAAGAATAAGGTATAGGCAATTTATGAAGAACCAATTCATTTTACGCTTTTAAGGGGCTGAAAACCAAAATAGAGCTAAATAAAGATCGCTTTGTATAAAACCTATCGCTCATATCATTACCAAAATCAATGTCTTTATAATTGAACATGTTCCTGACATAGTGGTTATTTCCAAAACACGATTTGAAAAACTTCACTCGATAGAAAAAAAAATCAAAGTAGCCTCTGAAAATACTTGAATTCTGACTTTACACAGTTGTGCTTTAAGTAATGTAAATGAAATTAAGTAAAATTTTCTATCATATGTAACTAAAGAAAATGGTTGAGTTAGATTTTTAATAAAATTGCAACTTTTACCATAATAACGAATTTTGTGGTTTAGCACTTACGCCCTTCTATTCCAAGCGCTCTTTCTCTGTCACTCCTATGGACATCGGCAGTGAGCGTTGAGGCGCGCTGCTAGACGGACCTATGTCGCTCGATTCGCGCGCTGACCCGATATATTAGTCGTCTATTTAGTGTATAATTTAGTATAAGTGAATCATTTTCTACAGACGAATAGTGTAAATAGATAGTTCCTAATTAATTAACCGACTTCCAAAAAGGAGGAGGTTCTATGTTCCACTGTGTTTTTTTTTTTTTTTTATGTATGTTACCCGATTACTCCGTTAGTTGTGGACCGATTTAAATATTTTTTTTGTATTCGAAAGGGTATGCTTCCGAGGTGGTCCCATTGCCAGCATATCAGGATCTGATGATGGGGTCCCAGGGAAATCGAGGGAAACTCTCATTTTTTATAGGCACATACTATGTTTTTCGTATATTTTCTGAAGATGTATATTTTTATATTTACACCCGTATTTGCGTCTGGTAGTCATCATTTTATGATGATGAGCTGATGATGTAAGGTACAACTCCTTAACGGTTAGGAGTTGGAGGATAAATCTTTAAATATCAGATGTATATATGTTACCTTGAGTCATATTCTTTCAAATTATTTAGGTAAGCTGATGATGGAAGGTGGAAGGTACAACTCCTCAACGGTTAGGAGTTGGAGGATAATTCTTTCAATTTCATACGTATCTAAAGACCTTCAGTCGTATACTTTCAAGTTATTTAGGTGAACTGATGATAGAAGGTTAAAATCTTCAACAGTTAGGAATTAGAGGATGATTTCAATATTACACGTACGTTTAGACCTTCATTTGTATTCTTGATGATGAAATTTGATGAAATAGTTCAACTTACTACTTACCTACGATTGTTTGCACTAAAAACTGAAGAATAAAATTTTTTATATAAAAAAAAACCGACTTCCAAAAAACATCCAACGAAAACTCTCTGCCAAAAATACACTTAAAAGCGTAAAATAAACTGGTCTCGCTTTTTGATTCCGATCTCGTGATAATCGTGATCTCGTTAATCACAATAAAATAATGTGATTATAATACATAATGTAATTAAAATTTTTGTTTTTTTTATTTTAGGTACTTACTTGCTTACCTAATTGTATTTTTTTATCTATAACAATACAAAATAAAATAAATATTATATCACATATTTTCTATTATTTCATAGACAGAAAGTAAACACGTTAATAATCCTCATTATAATATTTTTGTAAGGAATGCGCCCATTTTGCGCATGACATTTTTGCTATTTTTATATGCTGCACAAAATTTGATTAGTTGAACCATTATTTACTTATTTAAAATTATGTTTTTTTTTTATCATACCATTACGATAGCATTTTTATTTTGACCTTTCTGAAATATTCTAATGCCCTGTGTAAAGTGTGGTGAAACTACAAAGCGCCATTATGTTCGTTTTAGCAGAGTGCAAACTCAAAGTGGATTAGCTGTTCTCGGACTCTGTAGTAGTACCAATAACGAACCGCATCGCAACCGCGGCGCTGCTTTATCGAACATTGTAAGGGGCGTGTCCATTGCTCAAGGTCGTTGGCTGCAGTCAGCGTCTTAAGTGTTTTTTGGCAGAGAGTTTTCTTTGGATGTTTTTTGGAAGTCGGTTTTTTTTTATAAAAAGTTTTTGACTACACGGTTGGCCTAGTGGTAAACGCCTAAAAGCGGTCGCCACGCCGCTTGCCAATTCGGCAAGTGTTGTTGGTTCAAATCCTACACGGGACAACACTTTGTGTGATCCACAAATTGTTGTTCTGAGTTTGGGTGTTAATTGTGTCCGTTTCGTGTATGTCTGTAAAGACCCCCGCGACACAGGATGTTTATTCCTAATGCGGGAGTTGTCTTTAAAAAACAAAATTAAAAAAAAATTAAGGGTAGGGGTAAGAAATCCTTACCTTCTCAGCTGCGTTGTCTCGGCGCGTCGTTGTCCGTTCTATTTGTCGGCGTGCGAATCTGAGTGGTACCTCCTAAACGTATAGTGTCCTTTATATAGTACATTCGCTTAGATACGGTCACATTGATTGCGCCGCCGTCGCACGTGGAGCAAGCCGTCACTAAATCATAGGGCCCGCCTGGAGCGTACACACACAAGCAAGTAGGATTTGTCAATTTACGCCGTTGTATTATATATATAAATATATTCGTATTTCACAACAATAATCACAATTGGGTGCGGGTGAGCCGACACTGTCTAAACGAATGGACTATAGGTGTTAGTGTCTCGGGTTAACGGTGTCAACCGAGCCCTTCGCGTCTCTTGTAACATTTTTTTGTATTTTGTAACAAGAAAACTACTATACAAACAGTTACTCTCACATTCACCTACACTGTACATATTACATTCTTCGTCGACCCCAACCAAGAGTGTTGTTCTTGGTTAGTAAAATACCTAAGCACTATATATGCGAAAAGCGAAAAAACAAATTGATTCTAAATTACTTTTCCCGGTAAGGTAGCTAGTAGAGTTTTATGTTATTGACTGAGAGCGGAACTAGCCGATAAATAGCCATTTACTTGGCTTCTGTAAAGACGGAGCAAAAGAATCGATATTTGTTCAAGTCGCACCGAGAATGATACAGAAAGAGTAGATTTGACCTAAATAATAATGTCAAATTAAAAGATTAAATGAATGTAATATTCATAAATACCTATGTAACTTAATTAGCAATATTATTCAGATTTGTATTACATGTCATTTGTATCCATATGATTCAGAGCTACAAATAAATTAATCATGATAAGCAACTCATTAATGATTAATTTAGATGAGTGTACTTTAGAATATGTTTAAATTTGTATAGGTAATTATTACAAGCTTTTTATTAACTTGCAATGTATGTATGTATGCTTGTATGTTCGGGTGGAATCTTGCAACTCAATTTTGAAGCAGATATCTTCAACCGATATTGCTGAAATTTTGCAAGCATATGTATATGGCGTGACAATACAATATTATAATGACATGGTACTGATCTGATGCTGGAGCTGGAAGGTGGCCATAGGAACTTTGTAAAGAAACGTGGCAACATCATCGAGTTTGGACTCGTTTGATTCGTCTCGAGGCATTCCAGTAAAAGCTTGTTTTTAAAAAGCTTTTTATTTAATTTATGTATAATTAAAATCACTTTGTTTCTAAAATATCAAAATTATGAAATAACAGCTACTATTTATTACAACTTCATGTGATTATGTGTATCGGTGGACTTAACGCCCTGGCCACCAGCCAAACGTTGGGGGGTGTAGAGCTCTAGTGAGGTAGGTGCATCGACGTTCTAGTAGTTTAGAAACAGATACAATTGATATAAATAAAATAACAAAACAAATATAATGTAAATATATATTTATGTTCTCCTAGTCGATTACGGCCACGGCGGCCAGTCTCAAGGAAGACCAGCTAACTACGCAGGAGATATTAAAGGGAACAAGTATGTGCGTAAAAACAGGTGCACTCTCTATTGCCTCACTCATAATCCGATGGGACGGTTATCCGACACGACCGGGCAGAGTTCAGACGCAGGACTGCCGGCTTTACGTGCTCTTCGAGGCACGGGGGTTCAGACCCCAACTTTCAAACTCCGAGGTGTTTTTGGAACCCCAAAAGAGAATTAAGCTGAAAACGTTTTTGACACATGTATATGCAAAAATCTATTTGGTGTACGCTTACTATGGCGAAAGAGATTATTTCGCATCGCTATTTTTGTTTAGACACCCGAGGCTAGTAACTAACTAGACACCACAAAACCCTACCACAAATTTTACTATACGGGAAATATACTCACTTATAAGAATAAAAAGTAAGCCCAGATTTGAAATTAAAACTCTTAACAGTGATTCAATTTTAAGTCTCAACTGAGAAGCGATTTATTAGTTCGAGAATCCCGACAATATTACGAGATTAAGCTGAACTGCTTGGAAAATTCCAGTATCAATATAGTGCTTCTTTCATTAAGTTATATATTATAGGAAGAATAACTACAATTGTGTTTTCATCTAGTAGAAGAAAGATTTTTAATTCAATACTAAGTGACCCGGCGAACTTCGTACCGCCATATTTACATATCTGTCTCAGCTGCCCGTCGCGTACAAGAACAAAAACTTTTCCCGTTATCTTTTAATTTTTCTTGTACACAAACATTGTCCTAACAATAACGAAAACATAAAAAAAAGAATCATTTAATTTGGTGCAGCCGATCGGAAGCTATGCGCGTACACACATTTTGGCGATTCATTTTTATATACGAGTATATAGATTACAAGCTTTTGCCCGCGGTTTAGCCCGTATGTATGTAGGATACATGCGGTGAATAGTAGCCTAAATGTTATTATGATGTATAAGTTACATTATTTTAAAGTTTAATCCAAATTCGTTTGATAGTTTTTGTCTGAAAGAATAACTTAGTTAATTTTGTACAGAGGCACTTTAAATTACATAAAATATCATTAATGCAAGTGGTATGTTACGGAGTAGATATACATAATTAAAATATAAAATGCGAACATACTCACTCATTTCCAAGCAGACTGAGGAAAAGGATGTTATGGAAATTTATTCGTCTAAATCCGCTTTCTTTTTGGCAGTGTTAAAAAATAAAATCCTTAAAAAAATCATAAAAGTTTGGAGGCAATTTTTTGCCTCGAAGGATAAAGAAAAAGAATGATCCGCGCATATTGTCGGAGACAGCCGAAAAAGTTTTATGCCCTGGCAACCACGATGCTGGTGACGCATTCTTAACGGATTTTACGAAAGCGATATTTGGAATATGGTAATGCGTCTTTATAAACTGAATTTATATTCACTTTGGTCTTTTGTCATTTTCTTTTGTTCATTTCTATGTTACTGATGATAATGCTACATTTAAATATCTTATGCCGGCTACAGACCTTCCGTTTTAATTACACATTTTTAACCGAACAGTCGCACTGTTTAGTTAAAACTGGCGTCCCTAGTGTCTACACACGTTCAGTTATTTCAATTGTAATCTTTTTGCGCTCAAAGTAACACGTCACCATGGCATCATCAGATGACGCTGTGGCAATTACTGGACTGTTATACATGATCATGGCGCTTGCAACAGCGCCAAAATATCGGATACTCACTAACAAAAAGGTACATGGTAGCAATCCCGCAGATTTATATTTTAATGTTACTGACCATAAAAGTTTAAACAATATACTGTTATAAGTTTTGGAAAAAAAGGACAAAGAAGGAAAAGCGTCGTCTGCCGGTCGAGTTTTCTATTCGAAATTCTTATTTAGCTTTTTCTCAACCTTTCTACTTTGTTTTTTTTTTATGTTCTGATCCTTTCTAAACTTCTCTACAGGGTGCCTGCGAGGACTTCAAGGAGCTTCTGAGGAGATAGGCGAATTCCATTACGCAAAATTTCTCCACACCCTCCAAGCCTCACCCCCACGCGCCGGCGAAGACCAGTCCACTGCCGACAACACCCCACACCTCAAGCCTCAAGGACAATAAAAGCACGCGCGCGGCGGCACACGGCCCATTTTTCTCATCGCTGCAAAACACCAGCTAAGTGCTCTTGTCTGGACGCACTGACTAGACGAATCTCTCAGAACCTACGCTCTGTCTGTATATCTATCTGCTTGTGTTATGCTCATAACAAATAAATGGTTTAAAGTTTAAACTTCTAAGAATAAATAGTATTCAAATCAGTATTCTAAAGTATCTAATTTCTCTCCATCTGAACCTCGTGGTTTCACCACCACCTCAAAGGCTCCTAAAGCCACCACGTGACAAAACATTGATTATTAAAAATTAAACATTATTCGCATGATAATTTACTGAAAGAGCTCAGAATTTGTCCAAAAGACGATAATAACTATTCAAGACTTGATGAAAAAAATACTTGCATATGCTTGATTTAGTCACACATATAATAATGAAACAAGAAACAGTTATGAGAAGTGCTATATCACCACATGAACGATTAACAACAACACATAGGTTGTCAACTACAGGGAGAACAGGGAAGGAGGGTTAGTTTTCGCTACACACCTTCAGTTTTGCTTGTACAGTTTTAACTGAGCAGTTTTATCTAGTGATATTTCAATAAATTGTCAGTTCAACTGTACGGTTTCCAGTTCGACTATTCAGTTACAACTATGCAGTTAAACTGAAGGTCTGTAGCCGGCATTACGATTTCTTAGGTTCCTTTTAAAAATCTAATACCTAGATTATAAACATGCAATTCTTGTATGTTTATAATCTGAATCTCAAAAACGGCTCCAAACGGTTTAGTAAGCCCCCTGTAATTTAGTATACAGGGGATTTGAGGGGTAATAAATAGATTTAGTTAGGATTCGTTTTTGGAAAATCTTCCATAACAATACCGACCAGATCTCGGTCACCCAGGTGCTTTTGAAAAGGGTATTGAAAAGTGTGGGCCGACTTGAGTGATAACATGGCTTTAAAGAAAAAGTTGTTCACTGTTTTTTACTGAGTGAATCAAGTTACCGCAATCAAAAACCCTTCCCTTTGATATTCCCCTTGAAGCAAAAACGTGTTTGTCTGCTTATTTGCTTTAAAAAACTAACTAACTAAAAAGTTTAAAAAACGATATAAGCCCGACTACATAACATTTTTTGATTAAATTTATATAGCCCATGTCACCCGGGCCATGGCCGGGACACCACATTCATTAAAATCGGTTTAGTAGTTTCGACGCTAGGGTGGAACTATTAAACATAGGTCTGTACAATGTACATAGAAATGTTACCATTCCTTTTGGTTTCGTCGTTGTGGGGTAGCAATCACATCAACAACCTCCATCACGCCTACAGTCCCTTGCTGGGCCTAAAATTTATAGATACGTCTAATCCGAATGTTTTTATAGTCCAGTAAATATTTATTTAATCTGTGAATCAAAAAAGACTTCAAATCGAATATAAACTAACTGACATAATTTTTTCTAGGTAAGTGATTTACATGCGTTTGCTAGCTTACTATAGGTATTACCACTGAAATATAGTAGATATTTTTCCGGGTTGGAGTGGTAAAACTTGAAAATAAAAGTGGCCGTACCGTCGTGTTACCGAAGTTGGGGATTTAACGCTTGCTGCCACACTGGTACTGTGTATGGTGCAAGTCTTATGCGCCTTTTCTGGAATCTAATATTTACAATATTCCAACCATTATTTAAATTCACTTATCAACATGTATGGATAGATGACTTTGCCGTTATTAGACGGGATTAAAGGTATTACGAATAAATAAAAACAATTTTTTTTTGTTTATCTGTTTGGTCCGGCTAATCTTTGGAACGGCTGCACCAATTTTGACAGGCTTTTCACTGGCAGATATCTGATGATGTAAGGAGTAACTGAGGCTAATTTTTACGGTTTCGTACTCAAAGGTAAAACGGGATCCTATTACTGAGACTTCACTGTCCGTCTGTCTGTCTGTCCGTCCGTCTGTCACCAGGCTGTATCTCATGAACCGTGATAGTTAGTTGAAATTTTCAGAGATGTTGTATTTCTGTATACCGCTATAACATCTGTGGCGACTTCCACAACCAGTGTAACAGAAATGTACTACAGCGTCATCTACCGCAGATACACTGAACTACGTAGTAACGTACAATACCTAGTAACTACCAATCCTGAATCGCGCAATAGAAGTTCTCGCGCCGATTATCATATATACAACATCCCAACATCAATCGTTGGGCAGTGGCCCGCCAGGCATGATCACCTCGCCTGGTCGGAGGATCCTCTGTTTCTGTTGGAGGGACATCACACCTGTCCACCACACAACAAATACTAAAAAACAGAATATAATAAATATTTAAAAGGGGGCTCCCATACAACAAATGTAATTTTATGCTCGTTTTTGCTCGAAATTGATAACGGCAACAGGTAAACGCTTGAAACGTATAGATAATGGTACGGAACCCTTCCAGCGGGAGTCCGACTCGTACTTAGTCGATTTTTAGACTATATTTACCCAGCAGCGTTATCCCTGTTTGTGGGATCAGTTGGTAAAGACCTTTGATAAAAAGATACTTTACATTCTAAACTACACCTTAGGAAATATAAAAGTTACTAATGTACATGGATTGAACTCTTATTTCGAATCTGTCTTTCTACTATTGTCGTATTATGGAGTCTATAATTATATTTGTAGTTCTTGAAGTATCTGCAGAGTTTTTTTTCTGATTTTATTATCTGAGTTATTTGAAATAGATCGTTGACTTTTATATCTTGTACCGTACTCCGTGCTCCAGTTTCCAGAGGGATCTCTCGCGATGACAACGTTCCATGGGACTTGTGCACCACTCGGCAGCTATCGCATACATAGGCATAGATACGATAGACATTGGTTTTCTTTTTCATAAATTTTTCGTGTTTCACTAATGGAGTTAGGTTTTTGTGAGTTCGGGAATCAATTCTTTCGTTTTTGAAACGCTAACTTCAAACGTTTTTTGAATTGATTTTGCAATAAAAATATACGTTTACAGATAAAAAGATTTTTTTTAAAAGTCAATAGAGATGATAACAAAATTAAATATAAGTATATTGTTTTCTTACAAAAAAAAAAGGAAAAATATATTCTTTTTCGCAATTATGTTCGGTATTTATCATCATCATCGTCAGCCTGGTGGGACACAACGGTGGGAGAGCCACGCTTCGGCATGAATGGGCCGGCTCGACCGGAGTGATACCACGGCCTCACAGAAAACCGGTGTGAAATAGTGCTTGCGCTGTGTTTCACCGAGTGAGTGAGGATACCGGAGGCCCATATCCCAACCCCTCCCCCTATCTCCCCATCCCCCGCCTCCAATCCCCCCCCCATCCCCCAAAGGCCGGCAACGCACTTGTGACGCCTCTGGTGTTGCAGGTGTCCATGGGCGGCGGTAATCGCTTACCATCAGGCGATACGTCTGCTCGTTTGCCAGTCTATTCCATAAAAAATAAAATAAAAAAAAAAAAGCCTACCACAGTCCACTGCTGGACACAGGCCTCTCCAATTTCATGCCACATGGTTGGTACCTAAATTACTGATTCGTCACTTTCAAAGTTAGGAATACAAAATAAAAAAAAACATCACACGAGTAAACTCGCGAGTACTAACTAGTGTAGTTTATATATTAGGTCTTTACCTATGAAATTGCCTTTCTTCAGTACTGGTCATTTCAAATAAAAAAAAGTTTGTAATGGCTCTGTATTCTAACTTCAAATTAATTTTGTTTTAAAACCATGACATTCTATTTACAAACTCAGTCTTTTGTTTTTTGATTAGCGTTGTATTTTCATTAAATTTGAACATTTTTCGTCATAATGGATACTTTAAAAATTCGTGTAATTATGGAATATGAGTTCCGTCGTGGCACCAACGCGACACAAACGGCACGTAACATCAAAAACGTTTACGGAGAGAACTGTACAAACGAACGCACAACCCGTTATTAGTTTTCCCGGTTCCGTTCTGGAATTTTTACTTGAAAAATGAAGCTCGTGATCGTCCAGAGACTTTGATTAACAATAATGAATTAAAGGCGATTGTGGAAGCTGACGAAACTCAATCAACAGCTGAGCTATCAACAGCTTTTAATGTAAGCGTCAAAACAATATTTATCCATTTGCGACAAATTGGCAAGGTAAAAAAGCTTGATAGATGGGTGCCCCACGACCTTAAAGATCGCCAACGCAACGTACGCGTCGAGACCTGCCTTGCGCTGCTCAACAGGCAAAGAAATGAAGGAATTTTGAAACGAATTGTTACGTGCGACGAAAAATGGATTCTGTTCGACAATCGAAAGCGCTCAGCAAATTGGTTAGACCCTGGTTCAGCACCAAAGCAATGCCCTAAACCAAAAATTACCCCTAAAAAGGTGATGGTCACTGTTTGGTGGTCTAGTGCGGGTGTGATTCACCACAGCTTTTTACAAAACGGCATGAGCATTCATGCAGATGTGTACTGTGAAGAACTGGAGAGAATGATGGAGAAGCTTGCACATCTGCAACCAGCTTTGGTCAATTGGTCGTCCCCACTGCTCCGTCACGACAACGCGCGACCCCATACTGCGCAACAGACAGTCTCCAAGCTGCAAGAGCTGGGGTTGGAAGCTTTCCCTCATCCGCCATACTCACCAGACCTTGCACCTACCGACTATTACTTTTTCCAAAATTTAGACAACTTTTTAGTGGGTAAAAAATTCAATTCCCGAGAGGCAGTACAAAATGCCTTTGAAGAGTTTGTTGCCTCCCGTCCAGCTGATTTTTACAAGAAGGGCATCAATAAACTGCCAATGCGTTGCCAAAGATGCGTCGATTGCATGGGTGATTACTGCGAATAACAGAAATAAAAAAGTTTCAAAAAATGAGTACTTTCACTTATTGCATACAAAACGGCAATTTCATAGGTAAAGACCTATTAATTCCCTGTTTTGCAGCGGCCTTACAAAATCGTATACGCAAGCTGCAACACTCGGCTAACTGGAGTTGGCGAGGTGCCCATATCTTTTCACTGCACCACAATGCAACTTAACCGCTTAACTATAATAAAAACTAGCCCATAAAGACCATTATGCCCATTAACGTATGAGTTTTTAATTGATATTTAGTAGATTTTTTATTAAAAGCATGATATTTAATCAATAAACCTTACGACGAGGTTATAAGCGGTATAGTGACCTGTTTTCAGATCAATTTGACGCTAGACAACGTATCAGCATAAAGTGTTCATCAGACTAAAACAATTATATCATTACTAGTTTATAATAATGAAAATAAATTTGAATGTAAAACTGTCTACTGTTTGTCTGTTATGCTTTTACTGTTAAATTACTGTAGCGATTTCAATTGAATTTGGCATGAAGATACTTTAACTCTTGAAGAAGGACATGGCTATTCTTTACCGTAATAACCGACATACTCGTTTGAGGAGCTGCTAGTGAAAGCTAGTTAAATTGTAAGCAAGCATACTAATATAAGAACTAGTCGTTTAAGATTCTGAAGTACATCATTAATCTTAACTACAAAGATATAATAACTCTTGAAATCAGTCTGCAAATGGCTTCAATGTGAAATTATCATTGACAATGACCGCACGTTTGGCCTAGTGGGTTGGCGGTCACCAAGCCGTTTCCTACTTCGCCAAGTGTTGTGGGTTCAAATCCTACATGCGACAACACTTTGTGTGATCCACAAATTGTTGTTCTGAGTCTGGGTGTTTATTGTGTCCGTTTCATGTATGTTTGTAAAGTCCCCTGCGACACAGGATTTATTCCTAGTGCGGGAGTTGTCATAAAAAAAAGAAATAAAAATGTTCAAATTTATTGACAATCTCATATTTTCATTATTCCATGTAAATTTTATGAAACATGATATAATATACACTAGTTGTGTGGAATAAACTATAAGAATCAAGTGGAACACGATCAATTGGCTTACTGCTGACGATATATTTATAATAACTGTAAATTGTTCTTCTAATCCACTGTTTATAATAATTAAAATTTTATAATAGACTAGTTGTTGCACGCGGCTCCGCCCGCGTATATGGTGGTTATCGCGGCAAATAGTAGTTATATTACTGTAAAGTTGCATCCGAATCCGTTCAGTAGTTTTTGCGTGAAAGAGTAACAAACATCCATCCATCCATACTTACAAACTTTCGCGTTTATAATATTAGTAGGATGTTTGAGTAAGTTATATATGAACTAGCATATGTTTCGATTTCATTACAAATACTATCACTTCTCGGATGATAATCTTTCTAATCGAATACTTTTAACCGAGGAATTATCTATACAAATAAATAAAATTGGAGTGTCTGTTTGTAATATTAAAATAACCGCTTTATACTAAATGCACGATACATATACCAAAATATGTAATATTTTTTACAACTTTTGTCTGTCTGTCGTTCTGTCTGTCTGTTTATTCCGGCTAATCTCTGGGACGACTGGACCGATTTTGACGGGACTGATAGGTAGCTGATGATATAAGGAGTAACTTAGGCTACTTTTTTTAGACTGGCTTCGCCCCGCGGCGTTACCCGCGGTACGACAATAACCGCGGGTAACACTGCGGGACTCAGCTAGTTGTATATTATAATCTTAATCTCGAAAACAGCTGCAACGATTTTCATGAAATTCAGTTAGCTGTGGGACATTTTGTGATAGGAAGCGGATCTACACCAACAGTACCTACCCTTATTTCATGCTGACTGATCCGGGCTACGCTTCGAGCCAAAACGTAACTCACTGAACTTGATATGTGCCTGACAAGCACGGTCTCCTACCCTGACCTTTGGTATTTAACCTTGACTAGAATGACTGTACCCTATGACCTTGACCTTGGTCTGAACCCACTGATGACCTGCCGTCCAAATGATGTTCTATAACCCTACCAGGCTCCCTCCTGGGCTGACTTGATTGCTTATCTTCCGAGCAAATCAATCCTCTGACTGACAATATTTACAACACGATTATATTTCTAAAGAAGAATGACTGTAGGTTCAAACTCCATTAAAGAACACTAACTCTTAGGGATAACAAGAATTTTAGAATAGATTAAATTATATAGATCATATTTTAAATTCAATATACGTTCAGTAGACTCAAAAATATACAGTTATTTCAATTAATATTTTTATAACTATCTCATTTCTAGACATATGGTTTCATAATTCAATATGATCAATATTAAATAAAAATATTTTTCTGTAATCGTACTTCTAGTAATATTTTATATTAAAAACTTCAATAACTTATTTACTAAAAGGTTTATTATATTGAAATGAAATGAAATTATTATTTTTTATTTGCGAAAACATTGTTTGAAAATTTTTTTTCATTAGATAGGAATGCAGTTATTATGATTTACTTGAACATTCAAATAAACTTTATACTCATTCTATATAAGATTTTTTATTAAGTCATAATTATATTAATCGTAGCGGCGATATTTACTAGTTAAATTCTTTTTGATAATTATTTTTAAACGTTTTTGCATCTTCAATGCAAGTCACAAGTCAGGACACAAGTTTTCAAATGTGTGTGTTCTCGATAAGTCACTCCAAAAGTCTCTTTTTCTGAAGTAATTTCACAACCATTTATAGGTTCTGATTAAAACATTTCAATTTTAGTACATACATACTTTTGTGATGTAAATTGATGGGTTTCTACGTGTGGTGTTTTAGCTTTGTTAGTGTTCGTGTTTTTTAACAACAATTTTTATTTAATTACCCCATACTAGGAATATTACGTCATCACGGTTAACGTTACAAACCTACATGAAATGGACACATAAAACACCCAGACTCAAAACAACAATTTATGAATTCACACAAAATGTTGTCCCATGTGGGTTTTGAACCCACAACACTCAGCGCAATAGGAAGTGGCGTGGCGACCGCATAAACCACTAGGCCAACCGTGCTGTCAATAATTGATAACATTGTCTATTATTTATTACAAATAAATAAGCCAATCGTAAATTCAGTAATAGAATAAGTGACGCTCGAAGTAAATTAAATAATATACACATATTGTATTTCATTAAAACATTTGCGAACCGTAAAACGTGTTACCACAAAACCACATTTTCCCAAATTACCGGCTTTGAGTGCCAATACATAAATATCGAAATATACAGAGGGTAGACGCATAAATCATGGTATTATTTTTAATGAACACTGGAATGAGAGATAAATGGAATAATTTAACGATTCGGAACATTAAAGGGGGTCAATAGATGATTCATACTGCAATGAGTTTGTGTCACTTAGGGCGCATTTATATGGTAACAGTGGAGGGTTTTATTGTAAAAGAGTATTTGGTAAAGCTTAATTTCATTTCAATTATGAATAAATTCATTGTAACTTTATCCCCTGCATGTCGTTGGTGTATCACTGTTGTTATTTATGTTCCTCAAAATTATTTGAAGCAGCAGAGATGTCTGTAACAGTGTTAATAAGATAGCACAATAAATTATGTGATATTATACATGTTGGATTTCGAACGTCATTGTAATGGCAACATTTTTCGATTGACATTTTTTTCTTGTTTGACGTTTTGAGGTTAACAGAAAAGTATTATTGAGGACGCTCGGATCGGTCAAGCTAGGCTTTGTGAAAAAGGTGCCGTTAATTGTAATTTAGCTAATTGTCAATTCTACCCGGTCCCTTTAGTGGTTTACCGTTCAGATTGGTCTGATTTGGACTCGCTAGTTTTGTAGTCACGTAAAAAGGCGCGTCCGCGATAGCTGAAACAAGTGTGTTGTAATTCGAATACCTTAGAGATTGTACAGCATTTCGGAGCATGCATGTAACGACGCAGAGAGAATACCAAAGGGATACCTTGGGCGCCGAGATCAAGGACATCACGCATCTCCAGTAAGTGCTTGATTACAGTAGTTAGAATAAGAAGACGGTGACACTGCCGTCGTTCATTTCTCTTGCCAGTGGACTAGTAGCGAGTTAATGCCTGTACTATTGGGCCTGCAAGCATTATAAACACCAATAGGTGATCGTTCCATTGGTGAGAGGACTGAACAATACAATTGAAAGGTAAAAAAATTACTCATAAATGCTGGATCCATGTTTGGCACATATGAGCCAGACTAAATAGGAGTGAAACCTCGGTCTTACAGAAAACCGATGTGAGACAGTATTTTTATTGCTTTTCACCGAACTGGTAGGGATTCGGTGCTAAAATCTTCTGCCTTCTTCTTCTATAACCACACAAATTATTCATTTACTTCAATTTTGATGCTTCCTGGAGTTACCGTTAAGCGCTGAGCAGCATAAATAAACCCTAATCGACCCAATATGAAAAACTGCGATAACAATCGAATTCCGTTTTAATTGAGCACCAACGCAAAGTGATCGTTAATGAAAATCTTTGATAGTTTCCATGCAAATTTATGACTAATTGCTTTCATCATTGAATTATGAATAGAATTCAATTCTCTAATCTTGTTGGATTAATTTGTAAAGGGCTATTGAAGGCTATTAAAATCTTAATAAATATATTCATTCCTAAATTGAATATTAAGAGTCTGGGGTCATGTTATTGATTGTACTCAGAGAATTTTAATAAATTTTATAGCTTTAATATTTCTTACGTTTAAATAGAGAATAACTATTAGGATCTGTGGTTATAGTAACAGACTGCCTCGTTGGTCTAGTGATTAGCGTAAGCGACTGCAGATGAATAGGTCTCGGGTTCGATTACCGGGTCGGACTGCTGTTGGGTTTTTATTACGAGAAATTCTAAATAGCAGCCCGGAGTATGGAGGGTGACGGTGTTTCCCGTCCGTGCCTAGGAGAGCACCTTAAGCCGTCGGTTACGGTTGTCAGAAACATCTATGGCAATCGTTATTGGGAAGTCAGTGTCCCCAAATATACTGACAACTAGTTCAACCTTCGAATTCAGTTCACCCTCAGGATTGCGGAGGTCCGATGCCAGTCGCTCCGTGTAAAAATTTATATTCAGGTATAACCGGATGAACTAGTAGCCGACCCCAAATCTTAAGAATAATAAAGGCTAGGAAGATGATCTGTGGTGATATGATGAGGAAATATACATGAAACGGACACAAAGAACACCCAGACTCAGAACAACAATTTATGGATCACACAAAGTGTTGTCCTACGTGGGATTTGAACCCACGACACTTGGCGAAGTCGGAAACGGCGTGGTGACCGTTAAACCACTAGGCCAAACGTGCAGTCTGTACTGAGAACATATATGTTGTTCTGTATCAACACAAGCATTAACAGCCTCTAATAGTCCACTGCTGGACATAGGCCTCTTCTCAGAAAGGAAGTTTCGGCCAATACCACGCTTATATACAACACAGCACACTATTTCAAGTATACATAACATATTATATGTATGTAGCCTGATAAGAAAGCCAGAAATAAAGTGTTTGTTTATTTAAACATTTCGTTTCTAACTTACTTTTCATTCTAAGAACCTTTCAACCGCTGTTTAACAGTAAGCCATCTTCATCCACTCTTTGAATAGGACCTAACAACTGTTAACAACGAAACACCAAACCCGTGGGGTTAATAGTATAGCCATTAATTCCATTACGTTGACTTAACTGTAGAGTTGCGGCGCCAAGGTTCTAACTCGAGCTGCATGTACACCGTTCTGTATTCATCTCATCATTATATACCATCATCATATATATATTATTCAGCACAATAATTGGTACTGTGTCTGAATCTATATATTTAGAAATATTTTCAAGGTAGTAAAGCCGCATTGATTCAACGAGGTCCAACAATAATGTGGGTAACCATGCTGCATTGTTATATTGTCTGCATTCGCAATGAGTATGGTAACCACCACTTTTTAACCGACTTCCAAAAAGGAGGAGGTTCTATGTTCCACTGTATGTTTTTTTTTTTTTTTTTTATGTATGTTCATCGATTACTCCGTCAATTGTGGACCGATTTTGAATTATTTTTTTGTATTCGAATGGGTATGCTCCCGAGGTGGTCCCATTGCCAACATATCAGGATCTGATGATGGGATCCCAGGGAAATCGAGAGAAACCCTCATTTTTTATTGGCACATACTATGTTTTTCGTATATTTTATGAAGTTACATCGGTATTTGCGTTTGGTAGTCATCATTTTATGATGATGAGCTGATGATGTAAGGTACAACTCCTTAGCGGTTAGGAGATGGAGGATAAATCTTAAAATATCATATGTATATATGTTACCTTTAGTCGTATTCTTTCAAATTATTTAGTTAAGCTGATGATGGAAGATACAACTCCTCAACGATTAGGAGTTGGAGGATAATTCTTTCAATTTCATACGTATCTAAAGACCTTCAGTCGTATACTTTCAAATTATTTAGGTGAGCTGATGATAGAAGGTTAAACTCTTCAACAGTTACGGATTAGAGGCTGATTTTAATATTACACGTACGTATAGAACTTAATTTGTATTCTTGATGATGAAATAGTTCAACTTACTATTTACCTACGATTTTTTGCACTAAAAACTGAAAAATAAAAACTTTTTTTAAAAAAAAAACGACTTCCAAAAAACATCCAACGAAAACTCTCTGCATAAATTGGTTCTTCATAAATTGCCTATAGCTAATTCTTTATTCATTTAAATAGTAGTATTATAATGTGTGCTAGGTACCTAAAATCTGTTTGAAGTCGGTGCTAAGCCAAAAATAATACAAACGAACAATTACAAAAGTCTAAGCGATAGTCACTTGGCACCGACTTCAAACAGATTTTAGGTACCTAGCACACATTATAATACTACTATTTAAATGAATAAAGAATTAGCTATAGGCAATTTATGAAGAACCAGTTTATTTTACGCTTTTAAGTGGTTTTTTGGCAGACAATTTTCGTTGGATGTTTTTTGGAAGTCGGTTTTTTTTAATAATGTATTCTGCTCATGCTTTCCATCAGGTAGAGTAGAGTCACTTTGGCAGCATCATATATAAATAAGAAATAGCAGCTTTATTATCATAATCCAGACTCTGCCAATTTAAAATAAGACATTGTGTTAAATGTATCAAGTTATTATATTACATTACTTTTATGTTAAATTACAAAGGTAATTGAGACACAATATACCTATTCATTTGAAGTACACATAACACTAAAATTTTTTTTTTTTAATTTATTTATCTATCTTCTTTTAGTATCTCTTGTAACAGGACACTGAGAAAAGATAATAGCGAAGGCAGAAAGTGTAGTTTGATGTGTTACGATTAAATTTTACAGTACTGTACAAGTTTTAGCCTTAACACATGCTTTTTTCATTTATTAGTACAAAGTGTAATATGTAATGTTTTATTTTTGGTAGTAAGGGGAATCAATTGAGCTCTGCAATAAATGACAGCTAAAAGGAGTTATTACATTCTACTTAGTTTATTCACATGAATATTTGTTGTTTTTTTGTCTATAAAGGGTATAACTTTAATTTTTGAAGAAGGCTTAAATAGACAGATTTGATAAAAAAAAAATCACATTTTACAATAACACCAATGTATCTTTAGAAAATTAATCTTGCTTCAAATGTTAAAGTAAGTGCCTTGCCAAAAAATTTTGTTTTCAAAGTAAATCAATATTTTATGAAAACTTTTTTTTTTCATAAATGTTACACATTGGTGAAGTCTCTACTACTGCTATAGTCACGTATACATTTCTTTACTTTTAGGCTGTCGCAGTCCATAATATATAACTACTAATAATCGAGACTAATTTGGACAGATATCACCACGATTAATAGACTTGTGCTTGCATACCTTTGGTTCCATTGTGATGTGATGGACTGCTACGTTAATTCGAATGAAATTTTCATAAACGAGATAATTATCAAACTTACGTTCCAGAATTAAATTGAGTTACTCAGTTCAGTTTAGTCCATTTTGAAGTAACTCACAGTGTAATATAAATATGTATGTCCAGCTATACAAAGATTTTCTCCATTTCCGTTCAGCAGTAATTATAATTACCCGACTACGTTTACATTATCATAACGTAAAAATGATCTATAACAAATAATGCAATACGAATTTTTTGAACATTTGTTACGGGTATTTGGGAACCTCAAAATCCCGACAACAGTCTATCTACAGAATTTTGATATATTCTTGTATTTTGACACTTAGAGAGGTATGATAGCAGTCACTCCATAGTTCTTAATAGTATTAAAGTCGACCCTAAGTTAGTAAGGGTAAAATGCTCGGTGAAAGAAGGTAAGTTATACTACTGTGTGATAGGCGACGTACAGGTAAAGGGGTGGGCAAAGCAAACCGGCTTATCGCGGCTGTCTGACAAGCGTGGATTTATGTGCAAACTTTATCTTTTCCGTTACGTGCGCCGTCCTGGTCGGCAGAACCGAGCTTTGTTACTGAAGTTTAATGTTTGATCTCTTTATAACTTACATACGGTTGGGAAAGAAATGTTATTCAGATTCATATAATTTACTTTGTTCTTATTAAATCAACCACATAAAGACAAATTCTTTGATATAACACATATTGAAAAATACTTATATAAGTACTAGTTGTTGCCCGCGGCTCCGCCCGCGTATATGTCGGTTATCGCGGCAAATAGTAGCCTATGTGTTATTCTGATGTATAAGCTATATTACTGCAAAGTTTCATCCAAATTTGTTCAGTAGTTTTTGCGTGAAAGAGTAACAAACATCCATCCATCCATCCATATTTACAAACTTTCGCGTTTATAATATTAGTAGGATAGAATACTCTCTCTAAGTAAATATATGTTAAAGACTATTTTTTTATTTTAAAAAGAAAAAGTAGTTAAGGAAATAAGTAGTTTAAGCTCAAATTGATGGATTTAAAAGTACAAACTAAAGCTCGAACTGAAATGAACAGTTCTTCTGGTAAATACTAACCCTCAATAAACCTCAAAGAAAAGTTATTGAAATTCATTTTTTTTATTTATCTTTATTGTACACAAATAACAGACATGAAAAGAGAATTACAATATACAAACGTGACAATTGGCGGTTTTATCGCTCATGGCGATCTCTTACCTTTACACGGCAAAGGCAAATGACAACAATTAGGGTAGTAGCACCCTAGTGCACAGATTTAAAATTTACTATTTTTATTTATTAATTTATTTATTAAACTTCATTGCACACCCCTACAGTATAAATTTGTACAGAGATACATATATGGACATCAACATTAGGTTTTACAATAGGCGATCTTATCGCTCACGGCGATCTCTTCCAGACAACCTTTGTACGGATATTATGCATTTAATTGTTGTTTTGGGTAGTTGGCGGTGTACTTCAATATAGCTAGGTTCTGAATAATATACAAAGTTACTTACATACACTACACTACACTATTTTAATAGTAAACAAAAAAATAGAAAAAGTAACTAGAGTTAAAAAATAAAACATTTACACACAAATAAACATCTATTCACTTCACAGATATAAAAATTTATCTCTCTCACATCTCATCAATACTACAGTTTTATTTAAATTATATTATTATTATCAATCAGAGTGGCATGCAAAGAGAGAGACCTATGTCCAGGAGTGGAATGCAATATGCTGATGATGATAATGATTCAAAACTGATACAAATATGTATACATATACTTTATACAGAATATGAAGCTTCTTACTGCGAGTTCATTACAGACATTCAATAGCTGTACAAAAATGCTTTTTAAGTAAATAAAATGTATAGGAAAACCATCTTTAACAACAAAAAAAAACAAACAGATGAAAGATGAGGCTTCTGGATAATACAGAAAAAAATAACCAATTTTTCCGTACAAATACTTAAGACTCATTCAACATTTTCCCTACACAATACTCTAATTTTGAAGAATATCAAAATATCTGGAACCAGAGACATTTTATAACAAATCCCAAAGACAGTTTCGCAAACCGGAGACTTTGTATTAACATTTAAAGAGGGATAAATCTCATTTTAAGCCAGATATTAGAATGCATATTTTTAACCGATTTCAAAAAAAGGAGGAGGTTCTCAATGCGACTGCTTTTTTTATGTTTGTTACCTCATGACTTTCGACTGGGTGAACCGATTTTGATGATTCTTTTTTTATTTGAAAGCTGGTGCTTCCCATCAATTTGCAATAAGTATGTGTGCGACAAGTTGATGAATAACTCAATATCACACCAACCAGTTTCGATGATTCTTCTTTTATTTGAAAGCTCGTGCTTCCCGTGCAGGCCATTTCAATTTGGTCGTTTTTGAAGTCGGTTTTTTTTTGTTAAAATTTTTTATTATTATATAACCAATGTTGAATTTGACAAGAAAAAGTAAAAAAAAACTATAACCTGACTAAATAAAAACTGTTGTTTAAATTTAAATTTACCCTATTTCCCAAATATCTTAACACGAATCTATTGACACTTTAATAATTTAAAATCGATTCAGTAGTTAGAGAGCTACGGCGGAGCATACGAGGACTGCTTAAACTGTTATCCTTCCTTTTGGCTTTGCCGTAATTGGGTAAAAAGGACAAGTAATGTTTTTTTTAATGTAATAGGCGGGCAAACGAGCAGACGTATCGCCTGATGGTAAGCGGTTACCGCCGCCCATGGACACCTGCAACACCAGAGGCGTCACAAGTGCGTTGCCGGCCTTTGAGTGGTGGGAGGGGGATGGAGGCGGGGGATGGGGGAGATAGGGGAAGGGGTTGGTGTATGGGCCTCCGGATCCTAACTCACTCTTTGAAACACAGCGCAAGCACTATTTTACACTGGCTTTTTGTGAGTCCGTGGTATCACTCCGGTCGAGCCGGCCCATTCATGCTGAAGCGTGGGTCTTCCAGGGCAATGTTTTAAAATATAACACAACTGACACCCGCAGTTCTAACCAAACAATTGAGAAATACAAATTGAATTCTTGTTTTTTCATCTACCTTCGAAATATTTTCTTTACGACTTTTTCAGATGACGTAGAGTAATTGGTAATTGTACGTGTTTCGACTTCGTTTCGTTTTGGAAAATGTTTTATTTTATCGTCATGTTGGTTTACTTCCCATCGATGTTAAATAATTTTGTATTGAACATGATTACCTCTTCTGCGTCTGTTTAATGTTAGAAGGTTTTGGTATTTAGTAATTTGCAAGTACGTTTATCACAAGTCTGCTCGCTCACCCACTTAGTTTGACTTTAGAGGGTCATGTGAATGTGATGACGGCGGTTTGAAGTTAATAAAAAAAAGACGTGTGACACTCGGGGACTGCCGCGATAAAGCTATTGCATAGCATTTTTTATGAACTTATGCAATTATATTTATTTATTTATTTTTTATTTATGCAGTAGTGTATGGCCACCATGAATAATTTTATACATTATATGAAATAACAAATCTTCGCGTCCAAAGCAACGAATCTTCCTTGACGTATTTCAATACGCCTGCGCGGCCGGCCGTTGACATATTCTGTCAGTTCTGACAGATTTGTTGATTCGTCGTTCGGAGTAGCTCGTCTCGATCTGTTTTGATCTGTGCGAGCTTCGGGTGTCAGGTTTAATTTTCGTTACGTTACGGAATTTCTTGATTCGGTCGCCGTGCTCAAAGGCCTCAAAGCCCGTGATACAAGCAATAGCTTAATTATAAAAAAATAACCACAGTTAGTATTACACCCATCAACATTCGTAAATGGTGTCGATAAATAAGTTGTAACGTTGTTTCAATAAAATCTAATACATGGTAATAAAATTTACTCTCAATTACACCAATAGGTCTGTGCAGCACGGGACCAAGTTTTAGGGCGGACATTTGCGGAAGCGTATGTTAGTGTACAAGTACACACATCAAAAGTGTCTAGGGATCAAGCATTTTTATGCGGATTTCTTGAGATTGAGATGTGGCTTTGGCCCTGGCCTGCTCAGTCGCCAGACTTGAACCCGATTGAGCATGCATGGGATATGCTACAGAGAAGAGCTCTGCCGAATATGGAGGGTATCCAGTCGCAAGAAGACCTTTTTTTGTTGTTGCAACGAACATGGGCGGCCATTCCACAGCGTGATTTGGATGAACTCATTTTGAGTATGCCAAACCGATGTTCTTGTGTTAGTGTTCGCGGTAGAAACACGGATTATTAATTGTTTAAGTTACCTAATAAAATTTTAAAGAAAACTGTTATTTCAGTATTTTTTTCGAACTTTAATGTTAGTGGTTCAAATGTCAAAAATCCTTTTATTAGGAAAATGGCAAATTTCTTTATTAATGCAAAGGTGACTTGGTTTATCGTTACTGTGACAAACGAAAACACTTTATTTGATGAATCCTTAAAGAACATTTTAATTAATATCAATCAGGAGAAAAGTTATTGCAAAAATATATGTTGATCCCTAGACACATATGTTGATCCCTAGACACTTTTGATGTGTGTATTTCAGCACTCTTCAATGCATATTCCTTTAATACCTTACCTTATCTTTGATAATTCCTTCGTCGCAAATCATACAAAATTTAGATTGCTTTACAACACTTATTAAATCTCAAACATATATTTATGTACATCATCGAAATAAGGCATGTTAAACTCTTATTGGGGTTGTACCATATAAATAAATATTTCAGACATCTAACACACAACGCCATCTAGTCCCAAGCTAAGCAGAGCTTGTGTTATGGGTTATTAGACAACTGATACAAATACATACATATATACTTTCTTTTTGTAAATACATACATATTATACATAGAAAACACCCAAACTCTGAAACAAATATTTGTAGATCATACAAACATTTGGTCCGACCCGGAAATCGTACGACCAACGAGGCAGTCGAGTCAGTATACTAATGAAATACAATAAAAATAAATATTTAAGAAACAATTATTACTTTTTCGATGAGTTTTTATTTAAAGTTCAGAAGTATTAAAAAATAGACGTAGCTCGTTATCGTCATTATTTGAAGAATGGCTTAGTTTTTTTGCGTTCATCGTTTAAACAAATTTATCTACAATGTAAATTAGCTTTGTTAAAGGCCATGTTATTTAATATTCCTCTTGGTTTTAAGAGTTGGCAAACAAAACTATTAATGCCTTAATGATGGTAGGTATTCCGAAGCCTATATTTTTAACTTGAAACTAGCTATTGTACGCGGCTCTGCCCGCGTGTATATTAGTTTTTGTAGTAAATAGTAGCTTATGTCGTTCCTTAAGAATCAAAGTATCTTCATGCCGAATCTCATTGAAGTTAGTGCAGCGGTTTAGAAATGAAAGCTGAACAGACAAACAGATAGATTTGCTTTCAGACTTATATTATTGGTATGGATGTTTTTAATTTACCCAATGACAAGATAAAGTATATTATGGTTTCTTCGGCCATGTCGGAATGAGGGTATCCGAATAATAAAAGTATTACAAACATTTGCCACTATCGAACGGTTCCATGAGTCAGGCGAGTTGGGGATGAAATCTATATAAAGCAGCGCGATCGGAAACCGGACACAGTTTCTCTTCAGATCTCGCGACGTCCATATCTCTTGATTGTGACATGGGTCACTCCTGAGCCGTAGTAGTTTTCGATTATTTGATTTGTGATTTATTGTATTTATGTGTTTTATATCGTGTGTGCTAGTACCGGCTAATTTGTCCTTAATCTCTGCCTTTGAGGCGATATTTGCCAGTGGGGGAATTGCATGTCTGGTGACGAATTCCACAGGGCAGCGCGGAGGAGTGAGCGTTGCTCCAACCCCCTCCTGGGGGTTGCGGATGGTGTTTAAGTTAATTAATATCCGTTTAGTACAAATAATTAGTGATAAATGATTGATTGTATTGATACAGATTGGCTGTATCTGTGATTCATGTTCTCGTTTATTCTCGTGCCAGCTGAAATATACGTAACTCATACATCAATCAAGTAAGATGAGTAAACTTGAATCATCTTTTACTTTTATTACTATGTGGCGACCTCCACATACAGCGCAAACAGCAACATGCTACAGCGTCATCGACCAAAGATACACCGAACTACGGTGTGACGTCACGACACGGAGTACACAACAGTAGCAATCCTGAATCGCGCAGTGAGATTTCTCGCGCCAGTTAACATATATACAACTTCCCAACATCAACCGTTAGGGCAGTTGGCCCGCCAGGCACGATCACCTCGCCTGGTCGGAGGATCCTCCCTTTGTGTTGGAGGAACACGATCACCCGTTACTCCACAACCACAATCATTATTTTCAATATTTGACGAGTATTGTATATTATTATTTTTACATATTTAATTCTAAATACATTTTATTGTGTCACGTTCCTCAAATGTAGATGTAAACTTCTGTATCACTAAGAGGAGACCCTGGAGATTTGTCATACAGGTTTTGAACCTACTACAAACTCCAGCTCTCACTAAGGTGTATTATAGGTTAATTTATTTTCATTTCTTTAAATCTTTACTCATATAATAAATAAATATTTCAGACATCTAACACACAACACCATCTAGTCCCAAGCCAAGCAAAGCTTGTATTGTGGGTACTAGACAACTGATATAAATACATATTTACTTTTTTTTGTAAATAGCTACATATTATACATAGAAAACACCCTAACTCCGAAACAAATATTTGCAGATCATACAAACATTTGGTTCGACCCGAGAATCGAACCCGAGACCTCAAGCACAGCAGTATATAAATAAAAATAAAAGCCTACTTTAATAAAGTATCCCTTTAAAACTTTTACAATCAATTTATAATGTCATTACACAATTAATATAGTACAAAAGCTTATCGAGAGATTTCAGTACCCGTGTTTACTTAATTTGAAAATTTTAAACATTGATATCAGTCAAATCAAATTATTTAATTTATTTTCTTATTTGTACAGGTAAATCTCACAACAAGCTTTTGTATTATATAAATTGTGTAATGACATTATAGGTAGATAGCTTTTTAATGCATTTTAAAATACTTATCTCAGCGACTAGTGGTTTGAATTGGCAAATTTTTATCCTGTTGATTTATCAAGGAAAACCATACAATATTAAAATTTTGCATTTTAAGAGACACAATGCAAGTTTAGGTCAGCTGATGTGTTCTTTGCGTTTAAAGCCAAACATCTTTGGTTTTGAATATCTCTTTCATCTTGATACACTCAAACGCACCTACCTTGTTTTTATGCATCTAAAAATTGGAAAGAACGTAAGTTATCGTCTTCCTAGGCTTAACCATTTTCAATATTATTTAAGGTCAGCTACTAGTTCAACTGGTTTTTCCACAATATCAGTTTTCTCACGGAGTTCATAGATTGAACTGGTTGTCAATATATTTGAGGACACCGATTTCCTAATAAGTATTGCCAAAGCTGTCCATTTAATGGACCTATGCTTTAACGTATTCTACGAGGCACGGAAGTGAAAGACTATCAAACTTCTGTATCTCAGGCTGTTATTCAGAATTTCTTGTAAAAAAACAAATACACTTGATCTACAGCTATATCCAGTCGAGTAGTAAAGGCTGTAGGTGAAAATACCTAAATCACAAAACGTCCCTAGATAACACCTGCTCTAAACATTTCACACAGATAAAGTTATATAGATATACAAAGGAAAATAACACGCTGTGTAAATAGTGAAGATGTACAATTTGAACCCTCTTAATTAAATTAACCACAAATGAACAAAGTAAATTTCCAGTGTAACAATTTTAATGTTGAGTAAATCTGTCCGTATAAAATTTGTTTCGACTAGGGTTGCCACTTACTTTTGCTAAGAAATATAAGCGCAAGAAAATGATGCATTTTTACCTAAAATCAGTTATGCTTAGTTATCGGTTGCCGGTACAGTTTTTTGGTGTCGAGTTTTTAATTAATAATATCTCTTGTTCTTTTTTCTAATAAAGATCGAATCATGAACTTTGCTGAACCGTTTTATTTAAAGCAGCAATTATGTTCACGTCACTGGAATAATTAATTAGTTTGGCATATGAAATTGTTTGATATTATTCGCAGCTTAATACGCAAAGGAGCGTAATATTATTTTCTCAATCAACATTATATATTTAGGCATTTTTTTTTCTTTTAATATACAAATACTTTTGAATTAACATGTTCATGAGACAGTCGATGTTCTTAGAATTTACAAAATTATTTCTGGAGTTGAGGATAAAACATATTTATAGTTCTTTTATTTTTTTCTTTTTTTTAAAGACAATGCCCGCATTGGGAATAAACATCCTGTGTCGCGGGGGACTTTACAAACATACAAGAAACGCACACAAAGAACACCCAGACTCGGGACAACAATTTGTGGATCACACAAAGTGATGTACCGCGTGGGATTTGACGACGACGACACTTGGCGCAGTAGCAAGAGACGTGGCGACCGCTTAAACCACTAGGCCAACCGTGCAGTCGTAGTTCATTTACTACTGCTAATTAGTTCTATCGAAATGAAGATTTTTACACTAAAACTCTGAATTCATACTGAAATTTGATATTAATGAGGATCTATTTATAGCGTTGCAGATAACACTTTTCCGTTGGAGAGCCAAGCTACTGCATGAATGGGCCGGCTCTACCGGAGTGATACCACGGCCTCACAGAAAACCGGTATGAAATAGTGCTTGCGCTGTGTTTCACCCAGTGAGTGAGGATACCCGAGGCCCATACCCCAACCCTTTCCCCTATCTCCCCCATCCCCCTGTCTCCATCCCCCCCATCCCCCAAAGGCCGGCAACGCACTTGTTACGCCTCTGGTGTTGCAGGTGTCCATGGGCGGCGATAATCGCTCACCATCAGGCGATACGTCTGCTCGTTTGCCCGCCTATTCTATAAAAAAATATATATATATTACTGACGAAATGTCGCCAACCCTATTCAGAAAATATTTCGTGAATACCTCTCTAGATATATTTCATTCTCTTTCATATGTTTATCAGTTGTGGCTTCAAATTCAACACCATTTATAACATTTTCGTAGTGAAAGCCTTTGTCAGTTCTGTGTATTCCTGTTTATCTAATAGCCTGAGGGTTTATATAATTTGTACAAAATAGCACTTGAAAACAGATATGTTTGCATTCTAGTTGGAAGAATGTTGTACGTTTGATATTATGTCATTGATTTTGAACTGTCCCCGATATATATATATATGATACTAGCTTTTGCACGCAGTTTCGCTCACGCAGACTGTCATCCCCTGATTTACTCCCTTAGGGGTGGAGTTTAGTAAAATCCGTTCTTAGCGGATGTCTACACCCTATAAGGAACCTACCTGCCAAATTTCAAGTTTGTAGGTGTTATAGTTTCTGAGATTTAATGAGTGGTATTTCCCTTTTATATACACACATCAAAAGTGTCTAGGGATCAACATATGTGTCTAGGGATCAACATATATTTTTGCAATAACTTTTCTCCTGATTGATATTAATTAAAATTTTCTTTAAGGATTCATCAAATAAAGTGTTTTCGTTTGTCACAGTAACGATAAACCAAGTCACCTTTGCATTAATAAAGAAATTTGCCATTTTTCTAATAAAGGGAATTTTGACATTTGAACCACTAACATTAAAGTTCGAAAAAAAGACTGAAATAACAGTTTTCTTTAAAATTTTATTAGGTAACTTAAACAATTAATAATCCGTGTTTCTACCGCGAACACTAACAACACAAGAATCGGTTTGGCATACTCAAAATGAGTTCATCCAAATCACGCTGTGGAATGGCCGCCCATGTTCGTTGCAACAACAAAAAAAGGTCTTCTTGCGACTGGATACCCTCCATATTCGGCAGAGCTCTTCTCTGTAGCATATCCCATGCATGCTCAATCGGGTTCAAGTCTGGCGACTGAGCAGGCCAGGGCCAAAGCCACATCTCAATCTCAAGAAATCCGCATAAAAATGCTTGATCCCTAGACACTTTTGATGTGTGTATATAGACTATTATAAACTCGAAAGTAACTTTGTTTCTCTGTCTGTCATGCTTTCATGGCTAAACCACTGCATCAATTTCAATGAAATTTGGCATGGAGATACTTTGATTCCTGAGGAAGGACATAGTCTCCTTTGTATCACAATCCCACTAATATTATAAACGCGAAAGTTTATAAGTATGGATGGATGGATAGATGGATGGATGTTTATTACTCTTTCACGCAAAAACTACTGAACGGATTTGGATGAAACGTTACAGTAATATAGCTTATACATCAGAATAACACATAGGCTACTATGTGCCGCGATAACCGACATACACGCGGGCGGAGTCGCGGGCAACAACTACTAAACAATATATACGCTGGTGGAGCCGCGGACGAAGGCTAGTATATATACATATGCGTTGGAAATGTAAATCATTCCTTGCTGTTGTCTCAGTAGCTTTTACTTTCACTTATTTGAGTAGACTTTGCGGTAAATAAAACAAAATAATATTCTTCCCAGGTCTGTTTATTTAGCTTTGCTTTTGGACACATTTTCAGAAGTGACACTATGAACTCAAAGAACATAAGAGTTAAACAATTCTTTGTTTGAATTCCAACGACTGAGAGAAGTTAACCACCTTCTTCTTATTCTTGGGAACTTGTGATGTTCGTCAGTAGTCATTTACATGAAGGTAACTCAGTAACATACTACAGTTTTTACACGGAATGACTGGCATCGGACCTCCGCAACCCTAAGTGTGAACTGAATTCGAAAGTTGAAAACTAGTTCAACCTTGAAATTCAGTTCACCCTGACAACTATGTCAGTATATATTTGAGGGCATTGACTTCCTAATAACGATTGCAATAGATGTTCATGACAACCGGGACCGACGGCTTAACTAGCTCTCCGAGGCACGGGACAGAAACACCGCCATTTTCCGTACTCTTGGCTATTTAGAATTTCTTGTCAGAAAAACCCAATAGTAGTCCGACCCGGGAATCGAACCCGAGACCTCTTGATCTGCAGCCGCTTACGCTAACCACTAAACCAACGAGGCAGTCAATGACCAGACTGCTATGTAATTTAATGATCATGCTATAAAATTACGCAATAATATTATGCATTTACAACGAAATATTATTCATTCAAATCTATTAAAATTTATACACAATCATACATTTCAGTTACTTTTCTTACTAGAACCATAAAAAGGATTAACAAAAAAATAGTCCTCGTGAAAAAGTAAACATGATTTATTCATGACCCATAATACAATAAAGGCCTCGTCACATTATACTGACAACTTTGAGCGCAAAAGTGGCACTACGAATGACATCATGCCTTCCATTTCAGGCTATTACAATTTCTTAGAAGTAGGTAGGACACGTAAATTCTGTACTCGTACGTGGTTTTGTCTGTTATCGCGTCGTAATGTCAAGAGAAACTAAATTAATGACGATGTGGACTACCGCTGTCCTTGTTCTATCTATTTTAAAGTAAATTTTCAGTTCTTACTCACGATTCTACTGGCGTGAGTTTTGAGAGTCGAGGAATTTAATATTCTTTGATATTTAAAATAAATTAAATTAAAAAGCTTTTTAAAAACAAGCTTTTACTGGAATGCCTCGTGACGAATCAAACGAGTCCAAACTCAATGATGTTGCAACGTTTCTTTACAGAGTTCCTATGGCCACCTTCCAGCTCCAGCATCAGACCATCTCCATGTCATGATAATATTGTATTGTCACGCTGTATACATATGCTTGCAAAACTTCAGCAAAATCGGTTATCTGCTTCAAAATTGAGTTGCAAGATTCCACCCGAACATACAAGCATACATATATTGCAAGTTAATAAAAAGCTTGTAAAAATCGTAACCTTTAGCTTATTGCTGTCCACAGATGAATGAAAAGTTATTTGTTAAGTAGGACTAAAATAGGTACAGGGGCCCCAAAGTACACTATTATATTTCTTTAAATTCGAATCTTTTAATATGATATGAATAAATAGGTCGCCGAATATTAGAAATCCACTGTTTGTTTAATAAATATAATCACTACAGTAATGGGTTGCTTTCTCAAATTGAAACTCCAAAAACAAATTGATATCGGAATACCATAGCAGTCTGTGTCGATCCGTAAAACGAGTTTCCAGTTGGTTAAATTTGTGAAATGAAATAATGCAAACGCACTCTACTCTAAAAACTATTTCATTATTTTAAACAACAAACTTAAAACATTCAGGTTCAATTCTACAAAAATCTATCTTACTTCACCTAACTTTTGACAAAGTGCTCATTAGAAAAGGCAGTCTCTTTGTTTAATTATGCCACCCAAACCTGCAAAACTGATGGAGGAAAAAAAAGCGGCCTAGTGCGATTCAGACTCGCCCATGAAGGGTTCCGAAGCAGCAAGTAACATAATTTATTAGTTCTTGTAGTTCGTTGTAACTTTGATCGATGTTTTAATAAGTTTTTTTTTTGCGGTTTGCGATTTATGACGTATTAAAAAAAACTACTTACTAGATCTCGTTCAAACCAATTTTCGGTGGAAGTTTGCATGGTATATTTTTAATGTACATCACATATTTTTTTTAGTTTTATCATTCTCTTATTTTAGAAGTTACAGGGGGGGGGACACATTTTACCACTTTGGAAATGTCTCTCGCGCAAACTATTCAGTTTAGAAAAAATTATAGTAGTAACCTCAATATCATTTTCGAAGACCTATGCATAGAACCCCACACGTTGAGGTTTGATGAAAAAAAATTTTTTGAGACCCCCAAAATTTATTGTTTTTTTTTTAATTTTTGTGTGAAAATCATAATGCGGTTCACAGAATACATCTACTTACCAAGTTTAAAAAGTATAGTTCTTATAGTTTCGGAAAAAAGTGGCTCTGACATACGGACGGACAGACAGACGGACAGACGGCCAGACGGACAGACAGACATGACTATTCTATAAGGGTTCCGTTTTTTGCCTTCGGCACGGAACCCTAAAAAGTACAACTGTCCAAATTATGGTGATTAGTAAATAAAGTGCGATTAACTAAGCTCTAAGATAAATTAGTTTTATATGAAAGAAACTAATAAAAGCATAGTCTACGAAGGTTAAACTTGCGCACAGAAAGTTTTGTAGGCAGTACGTCCATCTCTTGTATTGATCATGACTCACAACAGTTTTGTCCGTTTTTATAGAGTGATTAACTTAGTTTAACAGTTCTAAAACTATATTCTGTACATCAAAATAAGTTACAGTTACTATTTGAGGTGCAAAGTTTGGTTGGTATTTGTAAATAGTTTTATAAATTGGTAAATATCAGAATCGGTGTATCATTTATTGCATTAACGTAGAAGTTTGAAGCTAAAGCTTACAGAACGTAAACACTTCATAATTTTGACTTCATACTTAATTTTAATTTTATTTCTCCATATACATAAGACCAATAGGCAGACAGACACAGATATTACCCTAAAATAAATGGTTTTATTCTTTTCTTCTCTTGATCTTATTAATGAAAAAAAAAATTAATTGCAATGTCATAATGGACATAGTACCTAAGAGTTAAGCAAAAGTAATAAAGCCAAGGTATATACAGACTTGAGATTCAAGTTTAATAGTAATGAAGTCGGATAAAATTAATAGTTCCACTAATAACAAATAGTAATAACTACCTAAATACAGACTTTGTGGTAAACAGCGAGGTCATGCCCGCTCTATTCCCGTATTGATTACATAATTCCTTGGCTTGTTTGCTCATCAAGACATCCCTCTATATATTAATGTAATTAATCCCTCGCTGGCTATTAGTTTACAGTTCTGTAATCTGTTTAAGCTGATCGATTTGAATGTAAACAAAGCCTCTGTTATTAATTACGAATGTGTCTGGCGATTGGGGTTTACAACTACGGCGTAGTACCCTGCTACGGCGTAGACAAAAACGCTACAAAAGTTTCGAAGTTTGTTTGTAATGAAACTGATATGTAAATCTTTTTACTTATTTTACTTTCAATACTTGTCCTCATCCCGATATTATTGACCATTTGCTTACAAATCCAGTTTTTTTTTAGAAAATCCAAAGGACAGCCATGGCCACAAATGGCCGGTATGTGTAAATTAATGTTAGTGAATCTCAGTGACATCAAAACCTCATAGAAAACTGTTAAACAATCTTTTATACCAAGTGAGTGATAACCAGCGTCCAGTCACTTCCAACTCTCTTTTTTTGGAGGAAGACCGAGCGGCGATAGCCATTTGCCATCTTTTGACCCACTTATCGCCTCGATGGCGTAGTGGTAGCGTATGTGACTGCTGTGCTCGACCCGGGTCTCGAGTTCGATTTTCGGGTCGGAACAATTGTTTATATGATCGACAAATATTTGTTTCGGAGTTTGGATGTTTTCTATGTATCTATAATAAGCAAAAATAAGTAAAAATGTATTTATATCAGTTGTCTAGTGCCCATAACACAAGCTTTGCATAGCTTGGGACTAGATCGCGTCGTGTGTCAGATGTCTGAAATATTGATTATTTTTTAGTTATTTTATTATTTGTTACCTCAAACTCAATTATGACTTTAAACACATTATGACTCTGAACAGCCGTTAATTCCGAATGTATAAAAATATCACTCCTTATAAATTCCAAATAACCCAATTCCTGTTTCTCCGTGGGAGATCCACGCTTCGGCATGAATGGGCTGGCTCGACCGGAGTGATAACACGGCCTCACAGAAAACCGGTGTGAAATAGTGCTTGCGCTGTGTTTCGCCGAGTGAGTGAGGATACCGGAGGCCCATACCCCAACCCCTTCCTCTATCTCCCCCATCCACCGCCTCCTTCTCTCCCCCATCCCCCAAAGGCCGGCAACGCACTTGTGACGCCTCTGTTGTTGCAGGTGTCCATGGGCGGCGGTAATCGCTTACCATCAGGCGATACGTCTGCTCGTTGGCCCGCCTATTCCATAAAAAGAAATATAGAGAGCTTTCACAGTGTCAAAACATATCCCACAGTGGTACGCTGAATATTACGATCTAGTCGGGCTTACCGCCGCAACGCAGTCTAATCAGTAAATGGTTGCTAATGATGTTTGGAGATTCGAGTATTATATATTATCATTATCAGTAAAGTCTTTGCATATCAAAAACTACAAAATAATGGTAGTCTTATGATTATTAAATTGACATGACTTTTTTTACCGTAACTGAATAAACTAATATTTTAACCAACTATCAAATTTTGTAAGCTAGATATATTTTACCTTCCTTTAAGTTTCATAAAAGAACAAAAATCAAAGTATTGATAACAATAAAAAAAAAACTAAATATAACGACTTCAGGAACTATAAGGGTCTAATTGAAATAGGACTACACGAGCAGCACCAGCTTTCAAAAAAAAAAAGAATCATCAAAATCGTTTCACCCAGTCGAAAGTACTGAGGTAACAAACATAAAAAAATACAGTTGAATTGGGAACCTCCACCCTTCTTGAAGTCGGTTAAAAATATTCAGACTTGGTAGATATTGCTTGAGGCATTAAGTTGTGTTAAATACTATATGTACATAAAATCGAATCAGAGTAAAAAGAAATGTAGGGAAATATAGCAAAATTAGGTGAAAATTTAAAAAAAAAACTTAAGAGGTATACAAATGAAATAGAAAATAGTAAAGCATACCATAAAATATGCTGTTCTATGAAATTTCAAATCGAATAAAACTTTTTTTTTTTTTTTAAAAGACAACTCCTGCACTAGGAATAAATCCTGTGTAGCGGGGGACTTTACAAACATACATGAAACTAACACAAAGAACACCCAGACTCAGAACAACAATTTGTGGATCACACAAAGTGTTGTCCTACGTGAGATTTGAACCCACGACTTGGCGAAGTAGGAAACGGCGCGGGTGACCGGTAAGCCACTAGGCCAAACGTGCAGTCACTTAAACAAAGTCAATTAAACAGAACCAGCATATATTTTGATCCATCAGGACACAGTCTATACAACCACATCTCAAGACCTTTTGTAGCATTCAACCTTATGCAAAAACAATGTCAAGTTACAATGGTTGTCAAAATCTAGGTGACCTGGCATTGTCTAGTATTCATGAAAAGACAATCGTAAACCTTAATTAAAAATACTTTAATACCTACATATTTATCTTTAAACATTGTTGGCATAGTTCCCTAAAGCTACATTAAACTCTATTTAGTTCCGTATAGTTGCACTGCATCCGTACAGCAGTCACTTTGATACAGTGCCGGTATTGTTACAAAGTACATCACAGATAAATTCACGTCAGTTGGAGTGCATATACATATGTAAATGGGTAAAGTTTGTTTAGTGAATTAGTTAGTTAGGAAGTTGTGTACTTATTTAATGAGAGAAATTCTATAGTGTTTTTAATTTATTTATTTACTAAACATCATGTACTTTAGGTGCATTGGCGGACTTAGCGCTTACTGCATTTTCCAACAGTCAACTTTAGGGCTTTTGGTGATGCAGAAAAAATAGGAAGTAGGTACATTTGGGTTGCTTCTAATGTATCAAATACACATACACGGTTATATAAAATTATCATACACTAAAACTTGTACGCAAAATACATACGTACAAACACATATTTAAATATATATGAATACATATAAGTACATACACAGGTTAGCTGAATAAATATTGTTTCAATAATTTATTTATATGTGATTTTACTTGTGTTAAGCGACTATTTTTTTTAATTCTTTTTGTGTTATGGAATATGGGCAAACGAGCACAGGTATCGCCTGATGGTAAGCGATTACCGCCGCCCATGGACACCCGCTACATCAGAGGCGTCACAAGTGCGTTGCCGGCTTTTGGGGGATGGGTAAGGGGACAGGGGGTGGGGTTGGAGTATAGGCCTCCGTTATCCTCACTCACTCGGTGAAACACAGCGCAAGGGCTGTTTCACACCGGTTTTCTGAGAGGCCGTGGTATCACTCCCGTCGAGCTTTTAACACATTGATCCTGACTGCGATACTAGAGGTCATGGGTTCGATTTCTAGCCAGAACCAATGTGATGAACATTATATATATGGTAAAGGGATATTTATTTTAACAACAAATTTTATTTCAAACTAAGGATTTATGGGGATGATATCTATTGGAAGTAGTACTTTTTTAATAACGAAAAATATCCTGATAAAGAATATAAATTTCTGATAATTTATTCAGTGATTAAAACATAAAAGCTCTTAAATAAAGCTCTCTTCGCATTTTATAACATTAACTAACTTTTGGCCGCGTCTCTCTTGCCAGGTATGTCAGTTATCGCATAGGGAGTAGCCTAGGCCCTCCCTCAAGAATAAAGTATATCCATGTCAAATTTCATTGAAATTGGTACAGCAATTTAACTGTGAAAGCGTAACAGACAGACAGATAGAATTACTATCGAATTTATAATATCAGTATGGACATAGATTTATGATTTCACATTAAGTAATAATCCTCTGGTATAACAGATCTCTCTCACTATTCCGTGGACTTGGTGTTTGATCTAAGTTATTTCATTTAAAGTTTAACATAAGTACAATAATTCAACACTACTTTAATTACTCTATTAATACAGTTCTAGCTAAAGAAAATATTTGTATTTAACTTCAAAAAGGTTCTCAATTTGTTTATATTTTTACATTTATTGTTTTGGCTTTGGAAAAAACACAATTTAATTAGAAGAGAAATAACGACCTCTTCAAATGCATTATAGGCTATGGGCCCGTGTCGAAAATTGATGGGTCATCTGAACCACCAGGAGACCTTTTTATAAAGATACAGGGGCATAAAACAACAACATTCAGCACTATGCCGTCACTTGTAAGCTGTCCAACTGAGTGCAGGTGAAGGAGAGGTGGTAACAACCCTCGATTTTTCTCCCTTGTCACATGATTTTTGTACGGAGTTGCGGAATAATGTATTAATTGGTATTGAAATTGTATGGAACCGATAGTGCTGAGTGTTATTTTTTATGCCCCTGTATCTTTTAAAAAAGGTCTCCTGGTGGTTCACATGACCCATCAATTTGCGACATGGGCCCGTAGTCTATTATTATACCTTGTCCATTCGTTTATTTTCTTTGACAGCTCACGCCTATAAATTACCATATTTTTTTTCGGAATTATGTACTACAGTAATGTTGTACTTTATTGACAGTGACGGTACTTTAGTGAAGTGGTCTGTGCATAACAAACAACCACAGACTATAAAACAGTACTTGAAATACGATAAGTTGATCATATGATAAAAATAATTTGAAATCATGTAAGTATTTTTTCTGTAAATTTAATAAAAAAAAGGAAATAAAAATAGTATCTATGACTCCAAGATTGAATTTTTGCAAGGAATTAAGTCGATATCTTGGAATTTAGGATCAAACTAAGAGTGAAGAACAATAACTCTGTTCATTCATCTAATTTACTGATTTATTATTTATATTTTTGTTTATTTCTTACATAATATGAAAAACTAATAAAGAAATAATTAATATTTCAACAAAAAATATTTAATTAAATCGATTGAAAGTTCTTCATAAATAAAATAGCTATTTGTTTCAAATCGAATCGGTAATGGGTGAGGGCGTCACTAATTTCAAAATTTCTTGAACTGTCAAAGAGAAAATAAAGAAATGGACAGATTATAGTAAATGAGAAATGCATATTTAAACAAAGAACAAACAAAGCACTACTACTCTACCTAGTACCTTGTTACAAAATTTTCAGCAACATAACCAAATAACAAAGACACTGAATTACTTTCCTCAGCTTCCTTAGCGGTGTATTCACATTTCGTCGAACAATACCTACTGAAATCTCGAAGCAAAGATACGCTGAGACAGTGGCCCCGTGGGACATCAACGTATCGGACTGAAAATCGTAAATTCTGAGTACAACTTTATCTACCCCATTTGAGATTGCTACGTTTACAGCATAACTGCAACTTTTGCGTAACTCCTGACTTTGTTTGTCACAAATAGTTTTATGAGAATAACTATTGTACATTTTCCTTCCATGATGCGTAAACAGGGAGGTTGGGTATCGAGAAATAAAGGTACATTTTTAGTTTAATATTAAACAGTTTAGTTCATTTACAATTTAAATGTGTATCGATTATTTATGTTTGTAATTTGATTGACTTATATATTGAACTAATGTAATTGGCTAACTAACATTTAACTTAATTTAACTTAACGATATTTTGCCACATTTCATAACTTTTACACATTGGGAGTGTTTCGAGTGTTCCAATTTTGTTAATTGATTTCACTACTTTGTCAGACATATTACCAAATAAGTAATTTAATATAATACGTTTATCATCCTACGTAAACCGTAGAGGGACGGACAGGCAGACAATTATGGCAAGTCCTGAGAGCTATTATATTCCTTGTTATCTTTATACAGCCATAATAATGAAGATCATGAGAACTCTCATCGAGAGAAGAGAGACCTACCTCCTCTAGAGCTAATGGCTAAGGATTAAGGAGAAAGAATATGACAATGTCAGTCATCGACATAAACGAATAACATTACAAATCAATGTCTCAACAAAAAAAATATATATAAATACTAAAGGCTTCGCTCGCATTTAATAAAAGTATCCTATGTGACTTCTAATAGCTCCAAGAATATGTGGACAAGGTCTCATGATGATCGGTTAAGTAGTATTTGCGTGAAAACGTAACAAACAAACTTAAACTCACATTTAAAATAGTAAGGATATACCTAGATTAATATAAAATTTATTTTTTCATAATGAAAACCAATTACAACATGCTTTTTCATTTGTGACATTTATTGATTATTTTATATTTGGACATATTACTTCTTTTTAAATTTGACTGTGAGTGAAAGTGCTATTTGGATTTTATTTTCCATAAGTGGACCTCACAATATAACAATACAATGTCACAATATAACAATGTAAAAATCTTGCAGCTATTAGTAAGGACGACGCATGATTGGTTAGCTCATGGCTGTGCAGCAATGACTCCAAACCTTTTATTTTGTTTTCTTTGGTCGACTTCGTTCTTATTCAAGTCTCTTAGTGAAAAAAATATTGTAAACCGTATTATTATTTTTTAAAAGGAGCAACAATGGAGTTTCTTGCCAGATTCTTCTCCATGAAGGGTAGGCTGCACTTGGAACTGGCGACTAGAATCACTCTATTTTTTTTATATTAAATATTGACTATTCATAAGTGCCTGTAAAATAAGTGCCTATATGAATAAAATATTTTTGAGTTTGAGTTTAGTATTAAAATTATATACCTACCTAATTCAAAAGCGTCTTTAATTGCAAACAGGTAATCATAGCTATAATTCTTAATAAGTTCTTTCACAACAAATATCCTGCTTCATTACTTTTGAAGTGAAATATCTTTTCAAGAACATTATAGGGAAGGGGAGTATTTCTATCGGCAGGAGTTCCCGTAACAAGTTTGAACACAACTGCGACTCATCAAGTTCATTCCTCATCATTAAACTTTGAACATTTCTACTTCTTTATTTGAATACTTATCTAAAAGCCTATTATATTGATGCTGATTTTTCCAGTGAATAATTTGGGGTGTCGACTTTGCGGAAAAATGAAATTTAAAATAACTGGATCATTTTGCGTTTGAAGTTGGTGGATTGGTGGAAGGCAAGGGTTCCTAAACTAATACAATTATTTCTTATCACATAATTTGTTAACTAAATTAGTTGCTATTCATTTTTAAGTAGGATAGATTTGCTAGAATTCGCAAACAAACTACAATAATCTCATGTTAACTGTGACTCAGAGATTAACAGCTCTCTGAGTGTTAAGATTAAAGATGAATTCCATTCAGTTTTTTTTAGTTTGATTGATAGAGATCAGTATTATATACAGGTTAATGCTAATAAAAGTATTTTTGGTTGGTTGAAGAAGTTGGTACCAGATACGTGTACGTCTCTACGTAGAATGTGCATCTGAGTCGGTTTCTTCGTGTTTAACAAAAATACTGTAAAAGTGATTTGAACACAATAATTTAATTCCAAGATATTGAAATTATTTTAATTATTTGGAATAACCTGTGTAAAATACTTATGTTAAATTAAGAAAATACTCATTTCACAATTTTTATTAAAATACTAAGAAATAAAAAACAATGAAAATATTTACAATATTTACATACAAGGCCACAAAATTCCTCCGCATGATCGCCTTCTACGAGTAGTTGCATTACCAAAAGACTGACACTATTGCCGCGTTGCATAGCAATGCTAATTTTCTGTGTCAACAAAAGGTCGGGCTGATCACGAGGAGCGTGGATAAGTTGCTTAACTAGTTGTATAAACATAGCACGAACACTCGGACCCCATGAACCTATTAGTCTCGACACCAAACTATGTTTAATGAAAAATAAACATTTAAATTAATGTATCTAAATCAAAATTCTATATATTCTGGTGAATGTGTTTTTTAATTAGTTAAGAGTTGTAAAATCTTCATCATCAATCACATCTAATCCAAACAAACCTTTAGCAGAACTAATTTGTTAATAAAATAATATTGTTACATAGGTACACAAAAAAGTGTAGGTATTTAATTTATTTTTTGTCTTATATCTGAAGACAATTCTTTTGTTCCCGAGGCATAGTCAAATATGGACAAAATCTCATTCATGTGACCGAAGTCAAACACAGCCGAAGAAGATTATAAAATCGAGCTAACTTCAATTGTGTTCGCTTCCATTTTATGTCTATATCTGAAGTCACAAAACCCTATCTACCCAATCACGTTTGCCTTTCCACATCTAACAAAATCACTTCGTCCCAAGTTTCGGTCACGTATAAGTGTGATTGCCATCCAGACAAGACACATTAATTTCACTCGCTTCGCTCCGCTCCCGGCTCGGAAGGAAGAAATCCCTCGGAAAAATATAATGAAATAGTCTCCCCTAATCTCACGCTTGTGTTGGGCAGATAATGATGTCGCAGACCTTAGGCTGGTGGCGCAATTGGGGAAATAAATCTAAATTCGGGGAAATGTAATTACGATTAATTCGGACGAAGGTTTAATATGGAGGTGTAACAAAAAGGACGTACAATTTTCGTTGGGATTTATTTGCTCAGTCCAATAATAACATCGTAATAAGTAGATTTGATTCATTTATTAAATCTTCCTATTACGCCACTACTTATACTATCTTTTCAACTTTCACTTTTCTATGCTTTATTTTTTTTATCTATACATACATACTAATAAATAAAATTGAAGTATTTTGCAATTTCATATTAGCAGTCTTTCACTAAATGCATATCAAAGTATTTACAGTACTTACATAAAAGCAATTTTAATTCTGTCTGTCTTTCTGTTTGTCCCGGCTAATTTCTGAAACAGCTGAAAAGATTTTCACGCAACTTTCACTGGCAGACAGCTAATGATATAAGGAGTGAATTAGACTGCTTTTATTTCAGACTAGTGGTGTTACTCGCTGTTGTTGCTGTACAACAACAAAAACTGGTAGTGTCGCGGGGGAGCAGCAAGTTATTTATACGATAATTGACTACCTTTAAATTGTGTAGTGTTTCAACTAGGTCACACTATCTATATAATAGGTCTTTACCTATGAAGTTGCCGTTTTGTATGCAATAAGTGAAAGTACTTATTTTTTCAAACTTTTTCATTTCTGTTATTCGAAGTAATCACCCAGCAGCTTGGAGACTGTCTGTTTCGCAGTATAGGGTCGCGCGTTATCGTGAAGGAGCAGTGGGGACGACTGATTGACCAGAGCTAGTTGCAGATGTGCAAGCTTCTCCATCATTCTGTCCAGTTCTTCACAGTACACATCTGCATTAATGCTCATGCCGTTTTGTAAAAAGCTGTGGTGAATCACACCCGCACTAGACCGCCAAACAGTGACCATCACCTTTTTAGGGGTCATTTTTGGTTTAGGGCATTGCTTTGGTGCTGAACCAGGGTCTAACCAACTTGCTGAGCGCTTTCGATTGTCGAGTAGAATCCATTTTTCGTCGCACGTAACAATTCGTTTCAAAATTCCTTCATTTCTTTGCCTGTCGAGCAGCGCAAGGCAGGTCTTGGCGCGTACGTTGCGCTGGCGATCGTTAAGGTCGTGGGGCACCCATCTATCAAGCTTTTTAACCTTGCCAATTTGTCGCAAATGGATCAATATTGATTTGATGCTTACATTAAAAGCTGCTGCTAGCTCAGCTGTAGATTGAGTTTCGTCAGCTTCCACAATCGCCTTTAATTCATTATTGTTAACCAAAGTCTCCGGACGACCACGAGCTTCATTTTTCAAATCGAAATTTCCAGAACGGAACCGGGAAAACCAATAACGGGTTGTGCGTTCGTTTGTACAGTTCTTTTCGTAAACGTTTTTGATGTTACGTGCGGTTGTGTCGCGTTGGTGCCACGACGGAACTCATATTCCATAATTACACGATTTTTTAAAGTATCCATTACGACGAAAAATTTTCAAATGTAATGAAAATACAACGCTAATCAAAAAACAAAAGACTGAGTTTATAAATAGAATATCATGGTTTTAAAACAAAATTAATTTGAATTTAGAATACAGAGCCATTACAAACTTTTTTTTATTTGAAATGACCAGTACTGAAGAACGGCAATTTCATAGGTAAAGACCTAATATATATAATGGTCATAAGCTAACCGGTAGCTTCTCCATCTTTGAGTCCGTAGGTAAAGTTTATTTATTCAAAAGCACGTTTTTCAAATGTTTTTACTTGTTATTAGATTACAATACGAATAAGTAAAGTGATAGGATGATGATGAATAAGTAAAGTGTGATGGTCGAGATTCTGTTCGAGGTTCTTAACAAGAAACATGTATAAAATCAGTCTGGTACATGAAGGTTATACTTGAATAATAATAGTTTTAAGCTATTGCATAGCTTTTATCGCGGGCTTTGGGGCCTTTGTGCAGAAATTCCGTAACGTAACAAAAAAACCTGACACCCGAAGCTCGCACGGATCGAGACGAGCTGCTCCGAACGACGAATCAACGAATGATCTGTGAGAAACGAATCTGTGTCACTGTCACGCACAAAGTCTGTGTCCACCTACTTGGGGAATGACATCTGCCGCCGAGCCTATTCAGACTCTATATTTAATAATAATATACATTGTTAGGTCTACCCCTACTCTACCGATAAATAATCCAGTGCGATCCTATAAAAGGGCGGTACTTGGCTATGCACGCACTCTTGTTGTTAGAGCACCGGTGTCGGTAAGACGTGTTTTCATAGGATCATATGGCATACGTCAACTATATCTTGTCGTTTAATGTTATATCGTTGTAAACCTATTTCTTATCGTTTTAATGTCGGATCTGTTATGTATTTCGTGGATTACTTGTAATTGTATTTCGAATTATAAGATTCGTTTGTTTTGAACTATTTAGTGTTTTAATTATAAATGAGAACTGAGGTTAGGCTACCTCCAATTTGGTTCTTTTATTTAATTCTCACTCCTAGTTTCTAACAATATATAAATATATTTGAAATGTACAAATAACGTCCTTTTGAATGATACTAAAGACGGCATATTTATTTCAAATTTATTTTTAATACAGATCTTTATGTCGGCTAGAGGGCGCCACATTAGATTCAGTGACACTTCATATAGCCTATAACCAGCGGAAGATCAAGACGGTTCTAAGGATACCTCATTTGTCCAGTTCTAATAAGTAGTTAAGGAGCTATGAGGGAACAAATGAACATACATACATACATAGCCTGTCAAAATCATAACTGGCTTTGCAGTAGTCGGGTCAAAAGTAGCCTATGATTCGTCTTTTCATAATAATGTATTTTCGTTCCAAATTCTATTTTATTTGGTGCAGTGGTTTAGCTTCCTTTTTAAAGCTTGATCTCTGTGACAGATAACTACGCAGTCAACGAGCTTAACTTTAAAGAAGTGATCTTATTTCGTATCTATTTTTGTATATATTTATATATTTCATTCTTTACGTGTCAGTTTTATCACAAATGAAGTGAAATACATTATCAATATAAAAATTACACCTAAAATATACCTCGTAAGTTCTAAAATGATATTAGAGACAACTGTCATATACATCAAGCTACATTTCAAGATTTAAAACCCGCTACAAAACTAAATCAAGTAAATTCGCTATTTCTTATAACTTCAACCGTTCTCAAGATTTTACTCAAGCCGTTTACCAAGGGATGCTCACAGTAATATCATTTAGTTGATTATGACCTCTTCTAGATTTGTTAGAGTACAATGGCCAAGATTTTATGGTTCCTTCACAATAAATTGCACTACTGCTATTAATTTTTTATGCCCTTCTTACAATCTGGGATAATATTACGACGCTATGGGAAAAGTTTATAAATTAATTTGGTTTCATTTTAGAACTACATTTACAAAAATGCTTTGTGAAAGAGTTACCTATTAATCTGGCTTGGACTGCACGTTTGGCCTAGTGGTTTAGCAGTCACCACGCCGTTTCCTACTTCGCCAAGTGTTGTGGGTTCAAATCCCACATTTTGTGTGACAACACTTGTGTGATACACAATTTGTTGTTCCGAGTCTGGGTGTTCTTTGTGTCAGTTTCATGTATGTTTGTAAAGTCCCCCGCTACACATGATTTATTCCTAGTGCGGGAGTTGTCTTTAAAAAAAAGAACATAATTTATTTAGGATTAGTTTTTGTCCGCAGCTCCGCCCACGTAATGTTCATGTTTGCGGTAAAGAATATCTATATGCCAAATTTATTCCTGAAATCCTACTATCTGCTTTCGAATTTACTTTCTTACTTTCTAGCTACTTTCAAATTTATGTTATTAGTATTTTAATTCCATACTACAATTTAAACCTATATATCAAACGAACCTAATAAATAACTATCCATTCTGGTGTATAATGAGATTTAGATGTGTTCAACAGATTATCAACAATTCATACAAAAGAAGAAAAAGTATTTGGTGAACTTTTTGGAATAGAATATTTCCAAAATTCCAGTCCGAGTACAGGGGATTAAAATATATGTATGAAATAGAAAGATATTGGGTAATTTTTAATGAGTCCACCAAACTATAGATAGATATTATTATAACACTAAACTGGCTATTTTTCGTATTTATTCAGTACTAGTTGACCCGGCGAACTTCGTACCGCCATATTTACATATCTCTCTCAGCTTCCCGCAGGCAGTGTACAGTTGCGGACATAAAAAAGACTTTTCCTGTTATCTTTTATTTTTTATTTCTAGCAAAAGAAGAACGAAAGAAATCAGACAATGTGTTATTGAATTATAACTAAGTACATATTTTGACTTTCATCCCCTCTCTCCAAGAAACCGTGCTGAATTTCGGGATAAAAGTATCCCATGTCCTACCTTGTAGTATGAACTCAAACCATGCCAAGTTTCATTTGAATTCATTCAGTAGTTTCAGCGTGATGCGCGGCCAAGATACAGACAGACAGACAAACAGATAAAAATGAAAAAAAATATAGTTTTGGCTTCAGTATCGATTACACAGAGCCCTCCAAAAAAATATCAAAATATCTTTAATGTACAGAATTGGACCTGTTACATTTTTATTACAAGTAGTATAAATAGATATATGTAGATTATGAATGCTTCAAAATTTAGTTAAAGTTGTTCGCGGTCTGCAAAATTTCGATTTTTTTTTTTCGAAACCTACCCTTTAGGACACTTTTATTTTCCTATTCTGTAAGAAAATGAATCAGAGCTATGACGTCACCGACTTATCCCAATGTTACCAGAGATAAACTAACCATTATTATGGTTAAAAACTACTTTATTGTTAGAAATGATTTAAACATTAATTAATAATTTAGCTAACAGGAGAAACTAATTACGGTGATCTGGCTCAGACCCAAACTACGAAATATTTAACTAAATTACTAGGTATACTGCAGTACATTTGTTACGATAGTGGAACATTAGTTGAGATGGCTTTTATTACATTTCCTGATCCTGTATCGCGGGGGACTTTACAGACATACATGTAATGGGCACAAAGAATATCCAGACTCAGGACAACAGTTTATGGATCACACTAAATGTTGTACAAGTACAAGTAACGCCCTTTCCAATGATACACTGCATATTTATCTCAATTTTTTTTAAAACAGTACTTTATGTCGGCTAGAGGGCGCCACATTAGATTAAGTGACACGTCATATAGCCTGTAACCAGCGGACGATCAAGACGCTTATAACGATACCTCATTTGTCCAGTTCTAATAAGTAGTTAAGGAGCTATGAGGGAACAAATGAACATACATACATACATAGCCTGTCAAAATCATAACCCTCCTTTGGCTTTGCCGTAGTCGGGTAAAAGAGGAAGGTGACTGACACACCCAGAGATCAACGCACAGCCCAAACCGCTGAACCTAGAATCCTTAAATTTTGCATGTAGGTTTTTTATATAACGCGTAAGTGAGCACTAAGACTGGAATTTTTGAAATTCCACCCCTAAGGGGGTAAATCAGGGGATGAAAGTCTGTGTGAGTGAAGCCGCGTGTATAAGCTAGTTTTATATATATATAATAATTGCTCGTTTAAAGGTATTGATAAAATTGTTGAAATTTCCGTTTGAAAATATAATAATCCTGTAAAATTCCAATTCTATACTTTGAACCACAATGCAGTATACAATATTCACCGCAACGCTACTTTTTCTAAGTTGTTGACATATGATATACTCGTAATACAAAACGTCTCTAACACACTACTATTGAGTTAGATATTAATAATTAACAAGCACAAACCGAACTATAATGTGTTACTATTAAGATCAAAGATGCGTACCATATGGGTACAGAGAGATTTGCCATCAAACACTAATGATTAATTAGCATTAATTAGTCATTAATATACTTACGACGAACTGATTAATTCACAGATAAATAAATCTTTACTGAGAACTCGGTATCCGAATAATCCATACGGATTATATTTATGTACAAATATTTCCCTTCTCATTCGATATTATATTGATTTCTATTAATTAGTCTACTTTAGGACTATAATAGTCACATAAGCCATTAAATAACATTCAAATGTTGAACTAAATGAAGGAATTCTTTGTTCAAGAGTTGACCTGTGATTTGGACACTTCCAAAATTGTAAGTATAACTTTTACTTATCCTACTAATTAGAAATACAAAAGTCAATCTGTGTGTTACACTTTGGTGTTGTCAGTTTGGCGTGATATACTATGATTATTCACTACTTTTTACCGCAATCGTCGACATACACGAGGCCGAAGCCATGGGTATTTAACCCACGGCTGTAATCATGTAGAATGTAATGATAATAATAATCAAATAAATAATATGTTGAAATGATTTTAATAAAGAGAATATTAATCACTTTATTGTACACCAGATTCTTTACAAAGGTTACTTATTAGTTACAATTGGCGGCCTTATCGGCCGAAGGCCAATTTATTTATTAACAAACCCAATCAATATCATTTTTAAAATAATAAATTCGAAAGTAGCTCTGTTTGTCTGTAACGCTTTCTCGGTTAAACCGCTAAACCAATTTGTCGTGGAAATATTTTACTTCTTGAAAAAAAAAATGCAATTCGTTACGGCAAAACTAACATCCACGCGGGTGGAGCTGCGGTAAATAGCTAGTCTAGTTTAAATTTTGATCATTAGCTTGTATTAATAAGATAGTCATTATCTACAGCCATATTTCTTGTTCTAACTTAGCACTAAAAGGAAATATATAGATACTAAATATGCTTAAAGCAATAAAGTGAAGATAAATGCCTCGTTACGTGTATTTATGTAAGGGCAGAGAACGCCTGGGAGAAATGTCTCGAATCAAATTAGAATTTTGATCACTATGTTAGAAGCATTAATAATTGTATTGGCGATGGCCGAGACGCCCTATATAAGTGTAGGTCTTTTAGTCGTTTTATAAATGAAAATAAGATTATACGAGATATAAATGACAATTAAGTCTCTGAAGTCTTATTTATCTCGATTTTAAAACCATTTAAATCTTTATTTGTTTTAATTCTGTGAGTAATCAAATTAATTTGAAATTAAGTTGTGAAAAAACCTTGATTTGTAAATATACCTTTGCAAATTGAATGAGTTTTGCTTACAAAACGTGGTTTAATACATGGATGAGTTTTCTGATGATGAAAAGATTACCATAATTAATAATATAAGGTCCTGACTTTAATATATTTGAAATTTCTAAATTGAAAAGCGATATGATAAGATGAAATCTTTTACCAAAGTTTTCTACCTTTCTTATCTTTTTTAAATTCATTAGTAAATTTTATAGGCTAACTCGTTGGTCTGGTGGTCTCGGGTTCAATTCCCGGGTCAGACTGCCGTTAGGTTTTTCTTCCAAGAAATTCTTAATAGCAGCCCGGAGTACGGAAGATGGCGGTGTTTCCCGCCTGTGCCTCGGAGAGCACGTTAAGCCGTCGGTCCTGTTTATCATGAACATCTATGGCAATCGTCATTGGGAAGTCAGTCCCCTGAAATATATTGACAATTAGTTCAACCTTCGCATTCAGTTCATCCTGTAACTAAATTAGTAAATTATATAGGCATAATACCTATAATCATTTTTTCTAATTGTTTGTTTCATATATAAAAAAAAGCGGCCAAGTGCGAGTCGGACTCGCCCATGAAGGGTTCCGCGGCAGCAAGTAACATAATATAATTTTTATTTTATTTTTATATTTGTGTTGATTGAATGAAAGGTAAATTGCAGTTTACGATTTATGACGTATTAAAAAAAAATAACTTACTAGATTTCAATTTTCGTTGGAAGTTTACATGGTAATGTACATCATATATTTTTTTTAGATTTATCATTCTCTTATTTTAGAAGTTAAAGGACACTCATTTTACCACCTTGGAAGTGTCTCTCGCGCAACCTATTCAGTTTAGGAAAAAAATGATATTAGAAACCTCAATATTATTTTCGAAGACCTATCCATAAATAACCCACACGTATTGGTTTGATGAAAAAAAAATTTTTGAGTTTCAGTTCTAAGTATGGGGACCCCCAAAATTTATTGTTTTTTTTAAATTTTTGTTTAAAAATCTTAAAGCGGTTCACAGAATACATCTACTTACCAAGTTTCAATATTATAGGTCTAATAGTTTCGGAAAAAAGTGGCTGTGACATACGGACGGACAGACAGACAGACAGACAGACAGACAGACATGACGAATCTATAAGGGTTCCGTTTTTTGCCTTTAGCACGGAACCCTAACAACATGCCAGTCAATCCTCTATTTAACCAAAAAATATACGCCTATAAAACCATACATCTGTTATCTATAAGACAGATTGCCCGAACAATTTACTGAATCCATAAAGCTTTAGTACGCAGTTCTACAGCGTGATAAACGCCCGATGAAGCCAATTACCGCGTCAGCTCACCTCTGTTCCTGATAAGTGTTTAAAAGTTCACGTACTACGAACATTGTGAGAATGTGTGTCGTATATGGGTTCTATGTTTTTGTGTTCAACCAATAATTATGATACATTTATGTGTATTTATATCATTTGCTTCTATTTTCATGAGATATGAGGGCAAACGATAATGTAGGGCCCCTGGTGGGAAATTACTACAACCGGCCATGGACATATGCTGTTTACATTAAAATCAAATAACTTTTATTTCAAATAGGCTGTGGAGTAACGGGTATCATGTCCCTTCAACACAAAGGAAGGATCCTCCGACCGGTAAGGTGACCATGCCTGGCGGGTCACGCCCCAACAGTTAATTTCTCCCAGCGCGAGAATTTCTATATCACAATTCAGGATTATCTGCTCCGTAGTTCATTACACTGTAGTTCTTTGTATCTTCGGTATGTGGCGCTGTAGTATCTTTTTCTGTTACGCTGTATCTGGAAGTGGTGACTTCCACATACAGCGTAACAGAAAAACATACTGGGGGAGCTGTTTAAATATTATGCTCCTGCCTCTTGTTGTGTTTGTTGTGAGTATAGGAATGACATTTTGAAACTGAGCCACTAGAGTCATTAACGTAACATTTCGAAATAGCCTGAAAGGGCCTTGTGGCGACAAGGCCCTGTCAGGCTATTTCAAATCAGCTTTCGCAAAAATGTCCGCTTGGTTTGTAAGCTTTTATATTCTGACAGATGCTTAATCTTTAATTTCCTATTCAAATGAAGAATTTTAAAACCACTCTTGAATAAAATAGCAAGAAACGTGAAAAGGAAAAACCGAAAAGAAAATAAATAAGTGAACAACGAATCAAAAATTTTATTCACTGTCGAGATATGTTGTTCAAAGACTAGTGGACCATTATATATTGTTCAATTACAATCTTTATAAATTCTTATCTTCTCATTAGTCCTCTGGCTACAGAAACCCCCTGGACTCGTACTTGAGGAAGTACGGGTGCCGCAATACTATTATTTTTCTCTTTACGATTAGTCATGAATATTTAACAATTATAGCAATTATTGCTTTAATTGTTAAATATAGCGTTGTGCCCTCTGTAAAGCCCTCTACCCAATCTAGGGGACATATGACGTTAAATCAAGTGAGTCAATAGCAATTAACCGCGGCTATCTCACATAAAAGTAATTTTGCCACCCTCCGGAATCTTTTTAAGGATAACCTTAAACATTTTCTTAACGCTTGACAAAATATAAAATAAATTGAAGTAAAGTAGGTACATAGATTTGTAATTCTAATATGTAGTTAATTCCAATAAAGTTAGGATTCTAGCCAAATTGAAACAACCCCTCGTGACCTGATTCCTTTTTTTATATTTGTTACTAAAAAAAAATAATATTACAAAATTGAATTTCTAAAAAGTCACTCAACATAGACTTTAACACAACTTTATTACCTGAAGACTGTTAAATAATTTATCTTAAATAGCTAAAGACTCAGTTAAAAAACAAATTTTAACAAAAGAAAACCGACTTCAATCTGGACCAAATTTAAATGGGACCATACCATATATTGAGTTATTCGTTAATTTATCGCGCACATACTTAATGCAAATTGAAGACCTATATGGTTTTCTCATGGATGACATGTCAGAACTGGACCAAATTGAAATGTGACCACATGGGAAGCACCAGCTTTCAAATAAAAAAAGAATCATCAAAATCGGTTCACCCAATCGAAAGTTATGAGGTAACAAAAAAAAAAACAGTTGAATTGAGAACCTCCTCCTTGGTAGCGTGGGTCTCCACCTGCAAGATGGTCAGACGTCCTGGTGAGGGTCGCAGGAAACCGCTGGATGCAAGCAGCACAGGACCGATTGTTGTGGGGAGCCTTGGGAGAGGCCTATGTCCAGCAGTGGACGCCTTTCGGCTGAAATCATGATGATGATGAAAGACTCAGTTTGTTCTTTAGAAGTTCAAGTGACGTCTCTTATTAGGGGTTTAAAATTTTCTGTATCACGTTCTTAACAGTCTAGATAGTGCGTCACTGTCTATGAATCCATATTAATCTATACATCTATACCACTGACCTCTATTATACTTGTATAATAGAGGTCAGTGATCTATACTCTACACAAATAAATGAAATTGGAGTGTCTGTTTGTAATATTAAAATAACTGCGTTTTACTAAATGCTTAATAAAAAAAAAAAATACAATTTTTGTCTGTCTGTCTGTTTCTTCCGGCTAATCTCTGGAACGACTGGACCGAATTTGACGGGACTTTCAGTGGCAGATAGCTGATGATATAAGGAGTAACTTAGGCTTCATTTTATAGACTACCTTTGCCCCGCGGCGTTATCCGCGGTTGTTGTTGTACCGCGGATATCACCGCGGGGCTCTGCTAGTTATATTATAAATTCGCAAGTAACTATGTCTGTCTATCTGTTACGCATTCACAGCTTAACCTCAGGACTAATTTCAATGAAATTTTTCAATGAGATACTTTGATTCTTTAGGAGGAACATAGGCTAGGACATAATAAGAGGTCTTTACCTATGAAATTGCCGTTTTGTATGCAATAAGTGAAAGTACTTATTTTTTCAAACTTTTTTATTTCTGTTATTTGAAGTAATCACCCATGCAATCGACGCATCTTTGCCAACGCATTGGCAGTTTATTGATGCTCTTCTTGTAAAAATCAGCTGGACGGGAGGCAACAAACTCTTCAAAGGCATTTTGTACTGCCTCTCGGGAATTGAAATTTTTACCCACTAAAACGTTGTCAAAATTTTTGAAAAAGTAATAGTCGGTAGGTGCACCTACCGACTATTACTTTTTCCAAAATTTTTCCCTCATCCGCCATACTCACCAGACCTTGCAAGGTCTGGTGAGTATGGCGGATGAGGGAGAGCTTCCAACCCCAGCTCTTGCAGCTTGGAGACCACAGAACTACTAGAAAAGCCTTTGACGTAATTTTGTAAGTAATCTTTTGTCGCCGGGACGCACACATAAACGATTAATAATATTATACACACATAACTAAGTCTATTCTAATTCGTCCAAGGGATTTAATGAATATAATATTAAACTACAACCTTATGCTCTTGGCATTAAGTAGAGTTTTACGTGCAATTTTGTGTTTAGAGGTGGATCTTCGTCTTTATGACCCACCCACCGTAGAGATGTAGTCCTGTCGATTATAATAATTAAATTTGCTTAATTTCTATAAGAAATAGTTCTTACTTTTAAATATCGCTATCCTATTTTTTATATGAAAGTCACTGTCTTAGAAATGGATTGAGTGAAATTGTACTAGTTTCTTGTTTTAATATAAAAATAAGACATTTGTTTTGTCAAAACATAAGTACATATTGTATATCTAATTTTGGAGTTTGACGTTTCATACTTATCAACACGACACAACTTTCTATAGACCTAACACACATAATCTTAATTTTTTTTCTGTTGAACCCTGTAATCAATAGTAATTATGAGGTTATTTTTATATCCTCACAAGATGTACATTTTTTATATTTCATATCTAAATTTAAATGCAAAAAACAATGTATAGACGTCGGACGGCCCGAAAATGTTAATCTTCAAAATATGTTTTAAGTTTTAAAAGAAATATTCCTATTATTCCTATTCCATTTCATTAAAAAGCTTTCCAAAAAAAATTCATATTAAAAATTATTTTGCAGTCGGTTAAAAATCATAATATAAAACAAATCAACTCTTTCTACTTAAGAAAAACACAAACCAATATCATCGACATCCACAATTTGGGGTATCGATTGCATTATAAATATTTGGGCACACCCCTATGCCTTATACCAAATCTGTTCGGGTGAAATAAATCGAAATATTCACGCAGGAAATGCAGTTCATTGCGTACTCTTATGGAAACAATGTAGTTAATAATCGAATTTAATACGCAATGTATGATTGTTTTATTGTTTTTTCCCGTTGAAAGTAAAATGCGAATGCGACCGTTCAGTTAAAGCCAGCAGACAAAATAGAGGTATTTGGACTTATTTCGCGGCGCGCCTGCCCCGCCTACATAACATTTCTACCTATATTTTTTGTTCTGTGTTGGAGACTGTCTGTTGCGCAGTATGGGGTCGCGCGTTGTCGTGAAGCAGCTGCTATTATACTATTTACGGCGTCGACACATATATGCGAGCGGAGCCGCAGGCAATGGCATACTCACATATACTTCACTAGCGGACCCACGCAACCTCGTTTGCGTTTCCTATTGCCCGTAGGGTAACAATTTTCCCCCGTTTTTGAAACATTATTTATTGGTGCTCAGCTCCTATTGGTCTTAGCATGATGATATGTAGCCAATAGCCTTCCTCAATAAATGTACTATCCAACACTGAAATAATTTTTCAAATCGGACCAGCGCGGTTCCTGAGATTGGCGCGTTCAAACAAACAAACAAACAAGAAAAATCTTTAGCTTTATAATATTATATGATATTAGTATAGATATGTTTGTTATGAAGGAAATTTACTGATCTAACAATAAACCCGAGTTTACGTAATCCGATAAAATTACCACCACTCCGAATTAGTTAATTACATGAAATCCTTGTTTATACTTCCAACCATAAAATTTATTTGAAGGCTTTTTCAAATTTATTCGCTTTAGACTGCAAAGTTAAATATTAATTTTAAACGAAATGTAACAGCACAAATTGAAAAGGACCTTTTAAGTCCCAATGAATATTAATTAGTAATTAGTCAAAAAAAAAACAGAATGTTTTAAATTATTTTGTATGTCATCGAAAGAAGTGTTGTCATATGAATGGCATGAATGTGCTTAAACTTTTATAAGGCATTTCATTAATAAATATGATTAATTTGAACTATTAATTACATTAATAATTACAACTATACTAAACTATACTTTTTTCTTGAATATACGTATATAGTAATTGCCAAACGATGTTTAAATTGGCTTCTAATTTCGAGCTTTTCTTCATCTTTATATGTATCGATTTAGTGACTGGATTGGTACTTTTGGAAGATTGATACATAATCAATGGTTTTGTATATATCAGTAAGAATTTATAAAGATTGTAATTGAACAATATATAATGGTCCACTAGTCTTTGAACAACATATCTCGACAGTGAATAAAATTTTTGATTCGTTGTTCACTTATTTATTTTCTTTTCGGTTTTTCCTTTTCACGTTTCTTGTTATTTTATTCAAGAGTGGTTTTAAAATTCTTCATTTGAATAGGAAATTAAAGATTAAGCATCTGTCAGAATATAAAAGCTTACAAACCAAGCGGACATTTTTGCGAAAGCTGATTTGAAATAGCCTGACAGGGCCTTGTCGCCACAAGGCCCTTTCAGGCTATTTCGAAATGTTACGTTAATGACTCTAGTGGCTCAGTTTCAAAATGTCATTCCTATACTCACAACACACACAACAAGAGGCAGGAGCATAATATTTAAACAGCTCCCCCAGTATGTTTTTCTGTTACGCTGTATGTGGAAGTCACCACTTCCAGATACAGCGTAACAGAAAAAGATACTACAGCGCCACATACCGAAGATACAAAGAACTACAGTGTAATGAACTACGGAGCAGATAATCCTGAATTGTGATATAGAAATTCTCGCGCTGGGAGAAATTAACTGTTGGGGCGTGACCCGCCAGGCATGGTCACCTTACCGGTCGGAGGATCCTTCCTTTGTGTTGGAGGGACATGATACCCGTTACTCCACAGCCTATTTGAAATAAAAGTTATTTGATTTTAATGTAAACAGCATATGTCCATGGCCGGTTGTAGTAATTTCCCACCAGGGGCCCTACATCATCGTTTGCCCTCATATCTCATGAAAATAGAAGCAAATGATATAAATACACATAAATGTATCATAATTATTGGTTGAACACAAAAACATAGAACCCATATACGACACACATTCTCACAATGTTCGTAGTACGTGAACTTTTAAACACTTATCAGGAACAGAGGTGAGCTGACGCGGTAATTGGCTTCATCGGGCGTTTATCACGCTGTAGAACTGCGTACTAAAGCTTTATGGATTCAGTAAATTGTTCGGGCAATCTGTCTTATAGATAACAGATGTATGGTTTTATAGGCGTATATTTTTTGGTTAAATAGAGGATTGACTGGCATGTTGTTAGGGTTCCGTGCTAAAGGCAAAAAGCGGAACCCTTATAGATTCGTCATGTCTGTCTGTCTGTCTGTCTGTCTGTCCGTCCGTATGTCACAGCCACATTTTTCCGAAACTATTAGACCTATAATATTGAAACTTGGTAAGTAGATGTATTCTGTGAACCGCTTTAAGATTTTTAAACAAAAATTTAAAAAAAACAATAAATTTTGGGGGTCCCCATACTTAGAACTGAAACTCAAAAATTTTTTTTTCATCAAACCAATACGTGTGGGTTATTTATGGATAGGTCTTCGAAAATAATATTGAGGTTTCTAATATCATTTTTTTCCTAAACTGAATAGGTTGCGCGAGAGACACTTCCAAGGTGGTAAAATGAGTGTCCTTTAACTTCTAAAATAAGAGAATGATAAATCTAAAAAAAATATATGATGTACATTACCATGTAAACTTCCAACGAAAATTGAAATCTAGTAAGTTATTTTTTTTTAATACGTCATAAATCGTAAACTGCAATTTACCTTTCATTCAATCAACACAAATATAAAAATAAAATAAAAATTATATTATGTTACTTGCTGCCGCGGAACCCTTCATGGGCGAGTCCGACTCGCACTTGGCCGCTTTTTTTTATATATGAAACAAACAATTAGAAAAAATGATTATAGGTATTATGCCTATATAATTTACTAATTTAGTTACAGGATGAACTGAATGCGAAGGTTGAACTAATTGTCAATATATTTCAGGGGACTGACTTCCCAATGACGATTGCCATAGATGTTCATGATAAACAGGACCGACGGCTTAACGTGCTCTCCGAGGCACAGGCGGGAAACACCGCCATCTTCCGTACTCCGGGCTGCTATTAAGAATTTCTTGGAAGAAAAACCTAACGGCAGTCTGACCCGGGAATTGAACCCGAGACCACCAGACCAACGAGTTAGCCTATAAAATTTACTAATGAATTTAAAAAAGATAAGAAAGGTAGAAAACTTTGGTAAAAGATTTCATCTTATCATATCGCTTTTCAATTTAGAAATTTCAAATATATTAAAGTCAGGACCTTATATTATTAATTATGGTAATCTTTTCATCATCAGAAAACTCATCCATGTATTAAACCACGTTTTGTAAGCAAAACTCATTCAATTTGCAAAGGTATATTTACAAATCAAGGTTTTTTCACAACTTAATTTCAAATTAATTTGATTACTCACAGAATTAAAACAAATAAAGATTTAAATGGTTTTAAAATCGAGATAAATAAGACTTCAGAGACTTAATTGTCATTTATATCTCGTATAATCTTATTTTCATTTATAAAACGACTAAAAGACCTACACTTATATAGGGCGTCTCGGCCATCGCCAATACAATTATTAATGCTTCTAACATAGTGATCAAAATTCTAATTTGATTCGAGACATTTCTCCCAGGCGTTCTCTGCCCTTACATAAATACACGTAACGAGGCATTTATCTTCACTTTATTGCTTTAAGCATATTTAGTATCTATATATTTCCTTTTAGTGCTAAGTTAGAACAAGAAATATGGCTGTAGATAATGACTATCTTATTAATACAAGCTAATGATCAAAATTTAAACTAGACTAGCTATTTACCGCAGCTCCACCCGCGTGGATGTTAGTTTTGCCGTAACGAATTGCATTTTTTTTTTCAAGAAGTAAAATATTTCCACGACAAATTGGTTTAGCGGTTTAACCGAGAAAGCGTTACAGACAAACAGAGCTACTTTCGAATTTATTATTTTAAAAATGATATTGATTGGGTTTGTTAATAAATAAATTGGCCTTCGGCCGATAAGGCCGCCAATTGTAACTAATAAGTAACCTTTGTAAAGAATCTGGTGTACAATAAAGTGATTAATATTCTCTTTATTAAAATCATTTCAACATATTATTTATTTGATTATTATTATCATTACATTCTACATGATTACAGCCGTGGGTTAAATACCCATGGCTTCGGCCTCGTGTATGTCGACGATTGCGGTAAAAAGTAGTGAATAATCATAGTATATCACGCCAAACTGACAACACCAAAGTGTAACACACAGATTGACTTTTGTATTTCTAATTAGTAGGATAAGTAAAAGTTATACTTACAATTTTGGAAGTGTCCAAATCACAGGTCAACTCTTGAACAAAGAATTCCTTCATTTAGTTCAACATTTGAATGTTATTTAATGGCTTATGTGACTATTATAGTCCTAAAGTAGACTAATTAATAGAAATCAATATAATATCGAATGAGAAGGGAAATATTTGTACATAAATATAATCCGTATGGATTATTCGGATACCGAGTTCTCAGTAAAGATTTATTTATCTGTGAATTAATCAGTTCGTCGTAAGTATATTAATGACTAATTAATGCTAATTAATCATTAGTGTTTGATGGCAAATCTCTCTGTACCCATATGGTACGCATCTTTGATCTTAATAGGAACACATTATAGTTCGGTTTGTGCTTGTTAATTATTAATATCTAAGTCAATAGTAGTGTGTTAGAGACGTTTTGTATTACGAGTATATCATATGTCAACAACTCAGAAAAAGTAGCGCGTAGTAAGTAGTAGTAGTAACAATTTTATCAATACCTTTAAACGAGCAATTATTATATATATATAAAACTAGCTTTTACACGCGGCTTCGGTCACGCAGACTTTCATCCCCTGATTTACCCCCTTAGGGGTGGAATTTCAAAAATTCCAGTCTTAGTGCTCACTTACGTTATATAGAAAACCTACATGCAAATTTTCAGGATTCTAGGTTTAGCGGTTTGGGCTGTGCGTTGATCTCTTGGTGTGTCAGTCACCTTCCTCTTTTTACCCGACTACGGCAAAGCCAAAGGAGGGTTATGATTTTGACAGGCTATGTATGTATGTATGTTCATTTGTTCCCTCATAGCTCCTTAACTACTTATTAGAACTGGACAAATGAGGTATCGTTAGAAGCGTCTTGATCATCCGCTGGTTACAGGCTATATGACGTGTCACTTAATCTAATGTGGCGTGGGCAGCGAATTCGCGGTCCACACGTAATTTCTACCAATCGTTGATAGCCTGCGCTTCACACCTGCACTCGCACTAATCAAAGTGAATACGGGTCTTTAGTCATAGTAATCACCAACCCCGCCTGACATGCACATAGTCGGTTTTTAGAAGTTATTGTTTTTCCTTGTAAAGTTTTGAATTATTGCATTTTAAAATGTTTTTTGAATTATGTATACCGCTGGTACTGGCTAATGTCCATTTTGGGAACCATAGACCAAATTAGTAAACTGTTCCAAGTTGCCACTAAAGCCGTAATTTTTTTACTAGTTAATGTAAACAGACTAGTTAATGTGTGTACCTGTAATGGGCGTGCATACTAGATAATATGTTTGTATAATATTTTTAAAAGTGTGGGCTGTTGGTATACCATATAAATTGTGACGTTAAAGGGCTTTAGGAGCCGAGAAGGTTGAGGTGAAGCCTCGTTGGTGAGATGACGAGATATAAATTAGACACTTCAGCACGAGATTTTACATAATATATATTTAAATTGCCACGAGAAAGGTACAAAACAATGTTGTTAATAATAACACGCGAGTATAGAATACAGATCAATCAGGGCGAGGGTTCTAGAAAGTTGTTCCACAATCAGCGTCTTCCATACAGAGGAGACACTTATCTTGGCGAGTCGAAGCGCAGGAAAAAGGGCCGTCTTCAGCGCGCACGCGCTTTTCTATCTTCTACTCGCGCCGCCGCGCCGGTAAGATGGCGGTCCAGCGGTGGGGTAGTGGGAGCACGATGTTCCCGCGTGACAAAATAAATAAAACAACCTTTAAGAAGGCTACTTTTAGTGTTTAATCTGGAATGGTTATCTTTGTTTTTTTTAGGGTTCCGTGCTAAGCAAAAAACGGAACCCTTATAGATTCGTCATGTCTGTCTGTCTGTCTGTCCGTCTGTCTGTCCGTCCGCATGTCACAGCCACTTTATTCCGAAACTATAAGACCTATAATGTTGAAACTTGGTAGGTAGATGTATTCTGTGAACCGCATTAAGATTTTCACACAAAAATAGAAAAAAACAATTAATTTTGGGGGTCCCCGTACTTAGAACTGAAACTCAAAAAAATTTTTTTCATCCAACCCATACGTGTGGGGTATCTATAGATAGGTCTTCAAAAATGATATTGAGGTTTCTAACATTAAATTTTTCTAAACTGAATATTTTGCGCGAGAGACACTTCCAAAGTGGTAAAATGTGTGTCCCCCCCCCCCCTGTAAGTTCTAAAATAAGAAAATGATAAATAAAAAAAAAAAATATGATGTACATTACCATGCAAACTTCCACCGAAAATTGGTTTGAACGAAATCTAGTAAGTAGTTTTTTTTTAATACGTCATAAATCGTAAACTGCATTTTACCTTTTATTCAATCAACAGAAATATAAAAATAAAATAAAAATTATATCATCTTACTTGCTGCTGCGGAACCCTTCATGGGCGAGTCCGACTCGCACTTGGCCGCTTTTATTATCTTTATTGCTCAGACTGACAAGGATTACTGTATATTTTTATTGCCATAAAAGAGTGAACTGAAGAGTGATAGAGGAGAATAGCAGAAGAAATCTCATTGTGCTGTATTCCGTCGTCATAAATATATTGTTAAATTAATAGAAATTTTACATAGAAAAGCCTGTCCAGCAGAAGTCAGCATTATATTTATCGATCACGTAGATTCAAACAGTCCTTATCGCGTCGAGAATGAGACGTGTAAAACATAGCTGTGAGTTGGTATAGCACTCACTCGAGGCACTTACTCGAGCCACACGTTACCATGTAACACCAAGAGTACCCAGGAGCCTTGTCTCCTGACAATAAATATACTACCATCGCTACAATCCTCCGTGTTATTCACCTTACCTACAAGTCACTATACTACATACTTACACCACCGTGTTATACATCATATATATTATATAAGTTCGCTATATGCTGATTCTAAATAATTTGGGAAAAGGACAAAAAGATGATCCTCTAAAGAGACGATTCTTTTCTAAGGTCAAGCCTGCCCAGCAATGGACTATTAACTGCTGTTGATGTGATAGGATAATGCTTGTAGCCTACTTATTACATACATTTTATTTACATATATTAAAACTATTTACAACATTTAATATTATTTATACACACATATTTTATATACATATCACATACATTAAACATAAACATTTATAACAAGTATATGATTCTATTATTCATATCGTGTATTGGAAACGCTCCGTCGGCTCGCCACCAAAACCGGTTTCGTTGAATTCCTACAGAGACCCTGCGCTCGCGCAGCCGCCCGCGCCAGTCGATATCTGCCTTTGTCACGCGAAGCTCATGTCGCTCGCAGCTCGTTCGGTTGTACGTACTACTTACGCGGACGGATATAATATTGTAATTTGTGTTATTCTCTTGCTATCACTATCATCTTTCATACTCCTTCATTTCTATTTTCTATGTACTTTGTGTCGTGTGTTGTGTGAACTATTTCTTATGTGTTGCTGTGCAAAATAAACTAACTTTCTTGTGCTACTTGCTTGTGCTTCATTTACAATCACACTTTCACCTCACGACCAACCATAACTGGTGACCCCGAACAGAACATACAATTAGTTAAGATGAGTGACAGCAGTGATTCGTTAAAATCAGTTAATTCAAAACCGGACGCCAATATCACCACGCGACGCACTCGCAAAGTGCGCGTTTCCACTGACCGCGAGGACAATGTCGTGCGAAAACAAAGGATTAAAGTGCCATCGTTTTCACCTGAGGATCCGGAGTTGTGGTTTGCACTCCTGGAAGGTCAATTTGAGAGTCAGGGTATCACCGATGACTATATTAAATTCACAAATGTCACAAACAATTTAGATCTACAGTACGCCAAGGCAGTAAAGGACATTATCATTAGCCCGCCGTCAATGAACCGGTATGACAAAATAAAGACCGAGTTAGTGAAGCGACTTTCTGCTTCTCATGAAAAGAAAGTAAAACAGTTGCTCACTCATGAAGAACTCGGGGACAGAAAACCGTCTCAATTTCTCCGACACCTTCAAGACTTGGCCGGGCCTTCTGTACCCAATGACTTCATCAGATCCATATGGAGTAACCGCCTTCCTCACAACATCCAGACTGTGCTAGCGTCTCAACCCATTCATTCTTTAGAGCAACTGGCAGACCTAGCAGACCGCATTCAAGAACTGGCATCGCCATATACTGTGGCTGCCGCTTCTAGCAGTGGACATGGATCTCATCAATCGGATGAAATCGCGGAGCTTAAGAGGATGGTGCAGCATCTGACCATGAAGCTGGAAGAGCATACCCGCGTAGCCTGCTGTGCCGCCGACCGATCTAGATCTTGTGAGCCCCGACGTCGGTCATCATCACCACAGCGAAGTCGTTCCAGTTCCAGCTACCAGAAGTACCCTATCTGCTGGTACCATGCCAAGTTTGGACCACGGGCTCACACCTGCATCAAGCCCTGTGACTACTTCTCTTTTAAGGCGGTAAACAACAAGGACAGTCGCTAATGGCGACTGACGACTGTCCTTCGGCCTCAGGTCGCCTCTTCGTCACCGACCGCAGCACCAACGTCCGATTCCTGATAGACACTGGGAGCGATCTTTGTGTTTACCCCCGTTCTGCACTTCGGGAGCGTCGGTCCAAGGCGGATTTCCAGCTCAGCGCCGCAAATGGTTCTACAATAGAAACTTACGGCTTTATTGAGCTTACTTTAAATTTAGGTTTAAGGCGTAGTTTTATCTGGCGATTTACTGTGGCCAATGTTACTAAGCCAATAATAGGCGTTGATTTTTTGTGCTTTTACAATTTAATTGTGGATTGTCGCAACCAGCGCTTAATAGACAATACTACTAGCTTGTCTGCTTGTGCTTTTCTCGCTAAAACAAATATTTTTTCTGTAAAGGTTTCGACTGGCGACACGCGTTACCACGACATCTTAAGTAAGTTTCCTGAAATTACACGCCCTTCAGGCACACCGATGTTTCCAAAACACGACACTGTTCATTACATCAAAACTACACCTGGTCCTCCTATTTTTTGCACCCCCCGAAGACTGGCTCCTGACAAATTAAAAATTGCCAAACGTGAATTTGAGCTCATGCTTAATAACGGTACGGCGCGTCCTTCCGACAGCCCCTGGTCTTCTCCTCTTCACCTGGCACCTAAGAAGGATAGTGGATGGAGGCCTTGTGGCGATTACCGGATGCTTAATGCACGGACAATACCAGACCGTTATCCACTCAGACACATACATGATTTTTCCCACGCTATAGCAGGTTGTCAAGTCTTCAGTACCATCGATCTGGTTAAAGCTTACAACCAGATCGCGGTCTTTGAGCCTGATATTCAGAAAACAGCCATTACCACGCCATTTGGCTTATTTGAATTTCCCTTCATGACCTTTGGCTTGAGGAATGCTGGACAAACATTCCAGCGATTTGTTGATGAGATGACGAGAGGACTCGACTTTGTATATCCCTACTGTGATGATTTTTTGGTGTTCTCCAAAGACCACGCACTCCACGAGACCCACCTTCACCAACTTTTCACTCGCATGAAGGAATATGGTATACTTGTTAACACCTCTAAGTGCGTTTTTGGGGCATCTGAAGTATCTTTCTTGGGATACCATATATCTGCATCAGGCACCAAACCGCTGGGATCCAAGGTCCAAGCTATAAGGGAGTACCCAGTCCCCAAGACAGTTCGACAACTCAGACGATTCCTGGGGATGCTCAACTTTTATAGAAGATTTTTACCTCACTCAGCTGCAATACAAGCACCTTTAAACGCCCTTCTTTGTGGTTGCGTCAAGGCATCTCAAGCTGTTGACATATCTGGTGAGGCACTGTTGTCTTTCAACCAAAGTAAGGAGAGCTTAGCCAACGCTGCACTACTAGCTCACCCAGATTCTCAGGCCGAGCTCGCTCTGGTGACGGATGCGTCCGACCTGGCAATGGGTTCAGTTTTGCAGCAATTTAAGAATGGTATGTGGCAACCCCTAGCGTTTTTCTCTCGAAAGCTGAGCCCCTCCCAACAAAAATACTCACCTTACGACCGTGAGCTTTTGGCGATTTACGAAAGCATAAAATACTTTCGTCATATGCTAGAAGCGACGCATTTCGTAGTCTATACCGATCACAAGCCCCTTATTTATGCTTTCAGTGGAAGGAAGGATAACTGCTCGCCTCGACAGTTTCGCCACCTCGACTATATCTCGCAGTTCACGACTGACATTAGACACGTTAAGGGAAAGGACAATGTTGTCGCTGACCCTCTGTCACGTGTCGATGAGCTGCAGATGCCAGTCGATCTGGACGTCCTGGCTTCATCTCAAGCCTCGGATGATGAATTGGCTCAACTTTTGAGAGAAGAATCGTCTCTGCAACTGAAAAAGTTGAGCATTCCTAACTCTCAAACAGAGCTTTATTGTGACGTCAGCACTACTTCCCTAAGGCCTTATGTGACAAAACCCTTTAGGAGACAAATTTTTACTAGTCTGCATAGCCTCAGTCACCCAGGCGCTAATGCGAGTGCTAAACTTGTGGCTGAGCGTTTTATTTGGCCTGGAGTGCGCAGAGATTGCCGTGAGTGGACTCGTCAATGTCTGGCTTGCCAACGTGCCAAGGTCCATCGACACACGTCTTCTCCTTTGGGCGTGTTCGATCTTCCTCGCACTCGGTTTACGTTTATCCACGTTGACATAATCGGCCCCCTCCCTGTGTCACAAGGCTACCGTTATTGCTTCACAGCGCTGGATCGTTTCACTCGCTGGCCAGAAGTTATCCCGATGGTTGACATCACAGCTGAGACAGTTGGGAAGGCACTAATATCCTGGATATCCAGATTTGGATGTCCCTCGGATATTGTCACCGATCGCGGTCGACAGTTTGAATCGTCACTTTTCCAGTCTCTTGAAAAAATGATTGGATTCAAACATCGAAAGACAACCGCGTATCACCCAGCCTGTAACGGGCTAGTGGAACGATTCCACCGCCAATTGAAAGCAGCAATAATGTGCCATGCCGATAGCAATTGGGTTGACGCTTTACCCTTGGTAATGTTAGGCATAAGGAGCGCTTTTAAGGATGACTTAAAATCGTCACCGGCCGAATTAGTTTACGGAGAGCCGTTACGTTTACCTGGTGAATTTTTCCAGGCAACGGTTCCTGAAAATACCGATATATCGGACTTCACCACTCGCTTGTGGCATTTCGCATCGAAAATACGACCGGCACCAGCTGCACGTCACAGTAAGGACAAAATCTTTGTTCACAAAGATCTGAAGACATCCAGCCACGTATTTTTAAGGACCGATGCATTACGAGCTTCTTTACAGCCACCCTACTCCGGCCCTTATAAAGTCGTTGAACCAGGTGACAAAACCTTTAAAATTCTTGTAAAAGGGAAGATTGTTACGGTATCCATAGACCGCCTCAAACCGGCCTATACACTGGTTGATCCATCTCCCGATCCTATTTCTACTACCACTCACACCTTAAAGTCCGATCTTAGTTTCCTGCCAGATCCTGTGTCCTCGAGACTACCTATTCCTAATTCTCCAACTCAGGAGGATGTTAGAAGAACGCGTTCTGGCCGCAAAGTCCACTTCCCCGATTTTTATCGCCCGTCGTGACGGTCTTGGGGGGGAGTGATGTAGCCTACTTATTACATACATTTTATTTACATATATTAAAACTATTTACAACATTTAATATTATTTATACACACATATTTTATATACATATCACATACATTAAACATAAACATTTATAACAAGTATATGATTCTATTATTCATATCGTGTATTGGAAACGCTCCGTCGGCTCGCCACCAAAACCGGTTTCGTTGAATTCCTACAGAGACCCTGCGCTCGCGCAGCCGCCCGCGCCAGTCGATATCTGCCTTTGTCACGCGAAGCTCATGTCGCTCGCAGCTCGTTCGGTTGTACGTACTACTTACGCGGACGGATATAATATTGTAATTTGTGTTATTCTCTTGCTATCACTATCATCTTTCATACTCCTTCATTTCTATTTTCTATGTACTTTGTGTCGTGTGTTGTGTGAACTATTTCTTATGTGTTGCTGTGCAAAATAAACTAACTTTCTTGTGCTACTTGCTTGTGCTTCATTTACAATCACACTTTCACCTCACGACCAACCATATGCTTATATTTCTTACTTTGAAACTCAATTGTTTTGTAGTGATATTTTTTTTTTCTAATATTGATTTTTTTAATGGAATAGGTTGGCAAACGAGCAGACGTATCGCCTGATGGTAAGCGATCACCGCCGCCCATGGACACCTGCAACACCAGAAGCGTCACAAGTGTGTTGCCGGCCTTTTGGGGACGGGGGGAGGTAGGGGTAGGGGGATTGGGGTATGGGCCTCCGGTATCCTCACTTACTCGGTAAAACACAGCGCAAGCAATATTTCACACCGATTTTCTGTGAGGCCGTGGTATCACTCCGGTCGAGCCGGCCCATTCATGCCTAAGCGTGGCTCTCCCACGGTAGTATATCTATAAGTTCATATAAATTAAAAGGAATGAAACAAATACAACTGCGTATAAACATGCAAAATAGATGTACCGAAATCGATGATCCGCTAAATTTTATAGTGTATGTCATTCTCTATTGCTTCATATTTTTATCACCCGTATAACAAGATAAGGACAAATATTTCGGTCTGAAATCACAGAAATTGGGGTCTTTTATTGCCATCTCTTCTGGATATTACCCTAATCGTAATAAAAAGGATACATTAATCTATCTCTAAACGGCCATAAAAATTGAAGATCTGATTCTAAAAATTCTTTACAAATCGATGTCTGATATCTTAAGATGTATGCATTATCTTAAATCCAATATCTGTGTTAAATAAATACTGTTGTGTGTTAGATGTCCGAAATATTTATTTATTTAAAATAGTTGTTGATAGCTATTAAATAATATATTTGTCAAAGTCACAGCTTTTATGAAGACTCTACAGTCATAGACACATAGCATCAACAATCTGCTTTGTCAAATATGAGAATTAAGGGCGCCCACACAAAACTGCGAATTTGCAACGCATCGTAAATATTAGGTCTTTACCTATGAAATTGACGTTCTTCAGTACTGGTCATTTCAAATAAAAAAGAGTTTGTAATGGCTCTGTATTCTAAATTCAAAATAATTTTGTTTTAAAACCATGACATTCTATTTACAAACTCAGTCTTTTGTTTTTTGATTAGCGTTGTATATTCATTACATTTAAACATTTTTCGTCATAATGGATACTTTAAAAATTCGTGTAATTATGGAATATGAGACTTGAAAGATGAAGCTCGTGGTCGTCCGGAGACTTTGGTTAACAATAATGAATTTGTTGTTAGCAATGCTAAATATTATTTATGTGTTGGTAACATTTTTCGTAGGAATAGTTCTACAACTCTGGCAACCCTCTCTCTCTCTTGCTGGTTGTTAATGGCGCCGAGTGTTTTATTTTGTGCTCCTTTATTTAATAAACGTTAACTGTGAAACCTGCATTCTTATTCAACCAATACAACGACAACAGGTTATGGGCCTAGACACTTATTCCTCATTGTATGGTTGAATAAGCAGGGAAATAGAATACTGCTTCGTCTTAAAAATTGGCACGTGGTGCTTAGAGGACGCCACGCCAAGCTGGTTAAAAAAATATACTACAGGCATAAGAAAGTGTCTTGTGGGAAGAAAGTTGAACGAAGACAGGAAGGATGGATGAATATGATGCTACCAGAAACTCGGCGATTATAAAATTGGAAGGTTCTAAGAATTGGAACGTGTGGAAATTCCAGACCATGGTCGTTTTACGCGGGAAAGGATTGATCGCGGTTGTGAACGGCGAAAATAAAAAGCCTGAATCAGCATCGGCGGCTGCTGTTTGGGAGTCAAAGGATGCAACAGCGCAAACCATATTAGTTACGAGAATGTCGGAAAACGTCATGTTGCATATCATGGCGTGCAGTACCTCATACCAAATGTGGAAGAAATTAACATGTGTATACGAGCAAAAAACGGAAACGAGCATACATATTGTGCAGCAAAGATTCTTTAAATTCAAATATGAAGAAGGCATGGAAATATCTATATTTTTGTCTAAAATACAAGAGTTACAAAATCAACTTATGCAAATGGGTGAACAGATTTCCGACAAGTTGGTAATTACTAAGGTATTAATGTCATTGCCTGAATCCTATAAACATTTTATTTCTGCGTGGGAGTCGGCGTCGGAAGATAAACAAACACTAGATAATCTGATTGCTAGATTATTGTTAGAAGAAGAAAGAATGAAAGAAAAAGGCTTTGTAAGACAACAAACGTCGGCATTCGTTGCAAAAAAGACAGATAAGCGCAATGTAAAGTGTTATAAGTGCAATAGGATGGGACATTTCCAGTATGAGTGTAATAACAATGTTAACAAATTTAATAATCATCGTGAAAGTGCATATAAACAAGTCAAAAAGTGCTTCTATTGTAATAAAATTGGACATTTCAAGAGTGACTGTAGGTTCAAGAAAAATAAAGAAACAAATGCGTTCGTGGTACAGCAGGTACAGTCAAATAGATATTCTGAACATTCACAGTGGTTAGTGGATACGGGTGCGAGCGAACACATGTGTCGAAATAGGGAACTCTTCTCTTCTTTTAAAGATTTATGCAATAAATCAGTAATAATTGGTAACGGAACGTCGATTAGTGCGAAAGGCTGCGGCCAGGTGGCGCTTCAAGTCTACAACGGAAAAGAGTGGATGGACACTACAATGGATAATGTGCTTTATGTACCAGATTTAAAGACGAACTTATTTGCGGTAAACACAGTGACAGATAAAGGTTATGTTATGGTGACTGACGATAATGCGTGCAAAATTCTAAATAAAACTCAAAAGAAAGTTTGTGCGGTTGCTAATCGAGTAGAAAATATGTATTACATGGACGTGCGCTATAAATGCAGTTTAATAAACGCGGCACGGCTGCATTCCGACTTAAGTATGTGGCATCAAAGACTTGCACATCAAAACATTCAGTACGTAAAGACATTTCTTAAAAATAAAAACATCAGTATAAATACCAATTGTGATGTCAAATGCGAGGCATGTTTGAACGGTAAAATACATCGTATACCATTCACAAAAAGCAAAAGCGTAACGTCGAGGCCATGTGAGTTAATTGTGGCTGATACATGCGGGCCTATGGAGGAACTCTCAGTCGGCGGTTCCAAGTATTTCGTGGTGCTAAAAGACGACTACTCGAAATACAGATCTGTGTACTTTGTGAAGAACAAGGATGAAATAAAAAACTGTGTGTTTGATTTTGTTAAGAAAGCAGAAAACATAACAGGACGGAAAGTAAAGTACTTCCGAAGTGACAATGGGCTCGAGTTTATCAATAAAGAGATGCAGGATATGTTTTCAAAGCTGGGTATCATCCACCAAACATCAGTGCCATACACACCGCAACAAAATGGCAAAGCAGAACGTGAAAACAGAACAATTATTGAAGCGGCCAGAACTATGCTGTGCGCTAAGGCTCTACCCAAGAAACTGTGGGCAGAAGCTGTCAACACAGCAGCATATGTGTTGAACAGAACAGGCATAAGCTCTGAAAAGGACAAAACTCCATATGAGGTCTGGACAAATGGAAGTTTTGACATTGATAGATTACATGTTTTTGGCACACCTGTCATGGTGCATATCCCGAAAGAAAGAAGAAGGAAGTGGGACTCAAAAGGCACAAAAGGTATTATGGTTGGCTATGGGGAACATTGCAAAGGATATCGGATATACTATCCAGAAACAAATATAGTAGAAGTCAAGAAAGATATAGTATTTATTGAAGAAGATATAAAATGCAACCAAAAGGAAGAGATTATTAGCCTGGATAATGACACACAAATTAGTAATATAGATGAAGTAGGTGATCGGGAGCTGGAGCAGAGACCATCAGTGACACAGAGCGATGAACAATCTTTTACTGAGGCTGAAGATGATCCTACGTTTGTACTAAGTACTAGTGATGTAGACTCGAGTGAAGAAGAGGATGGAGAAGTACAACCTCGAGAAAGGAGTGCTCGTGTCAGAAAGCAGACTTCGTTCTATAATTGCAACCTGATGTTGACGGAATATGATGAACCCCAGTCGTATAAGGATGCTATGCAGAGTGTAGATTCTGACAAGTGGCAAGAAGCTATACAACAAGAACTACAAACATTAGATGACAACAATACATGGACAGCATGTGATACTCCAGTTAAGGAAAATATTGTAAGTAGTAAATGGATTTTTAAAGTTAAAAATGTCAATAATAAATTACAATATAAAGCTAGGTTGGTAGCTAGAGGTTTTCAACAAAATATGTTAGATTTAAATGAGATTTATGCACCTGTAGCAAAATTGACAACATGCAGATTGTTTGTTTCAGTTGCTACTTTGTTGAAATTGCCTATATATCAAATGGATGTCACAGGGGCTTTTCTTTATGGAGATATTCAGGAAAATGTATTTTTAGAATTGCCAGAAGGGGCTTATATTAGGGAAAGTAAGATTGTAAAATTAAATAAGTCGTTATATGGGTTAAAAAAGTCACCGAAGTACTGGAATGAGAAATTTAATAATGTTATAACTAATAAAGGTTTTGTAAGATCATTAAATGACCCTTGCTTGTATTACAAAAGTCATAACAATAGCAAAACATATTTACTGTTGTATGTAGACGATTTAATAATATTTGGCTCAAATGATAAGGAAATAATGAACCTTAAGTCACTATTAAATACAGAATTTAAGATGAAAGATTTAGGACTTGTATCTAATTTCTTAGGAATTAATATAAAACAAAACATAAGTGTTGGTGTAACTACATTAGATCAAAAATGTTATTTAGAAAATGTTTTAAAGAGATTTAAAATGGACAATTGTAAGCCAATGGCAACACCCATGGATCAAAACTTTAATGTAAGGATTTTTGAAAGTAAAAACAGGGAATTTAAAGTAGATATACATATTGAGAATACATGTAGACAGATTTTAGGATGTTTAATGTATGCAGTTTCAGGTACTAGACCAGATTTATGTATAGCAGTTTCTATATTGAGTAGATATCAAAATAAAGCAAATAACTTGTTATTAACAGCATTAAAAAGGGTTTTGAGATATGTTAAACATACCATAGATTATAAATTAGTTTTTAAAAGTAATAGAGAATTGTTAATAGGGTATAGTGATGCTGATTGGGCAGGCGACCTAAACGATAGGAGATCAACTACGGGATACTGTTTTAAGTTTGCAAATTGTCTAATTTCTTGGTGCTCTAAGAAACAATGTTCAGTGAGTTTACCATCTACCGAATCAGAGTACATAGCACTTAGTGTGACAGCCAGTGAAGCTTGTTGGATTGTTAATTTGTTAAAAGAATTTGGGATTGAAAATGTATGTCCAGTTCCAATATTGTGTGATAATCAGTCAGCCATAGTAGTTGCTAGTACAGATAACATTAAGAGACTGAAACATATTGATATACGATTTCATTTTGTAAAGGAGTTAGTTAAAACAGGTAAAATTAAATTGATTTATGTAAAGAGTGAGGAGCAAAGAGCTGACATGTTTACCAAGCCGTTAAATAAAGAATTGTTATCCAAGTTTGTTAATATGTGTGGCTTGTGTTAAAATAGTTACTGGAATGTGTAAACTATGTTTGGGTAGATTAGTTACTGGATATGTTTATGTATGGAACTTTGGTGTCCCTTAATATATTTTTATTGTGTTTTAGTCGAGTGTAAACACTTAGGTTATTTTTGTTTTGCAAATTGATAATTGGTTTAAAGTTAAGTTAGCTTTTGGTGCAGTTAGTAAAGTATGTATGAATATATAGGTAATACATATATATAAATATGTTAATTTGTAATAATATTGTTACATTGAGAAGGGGTGTTGTTAGCAATGCTAAATATTATTTATGTGTTGGTAACATTTTTCGTAGGAATAGTTCTACAACTCTGGCAACCCTCTCTCTCTCTTGCTGGTTGTTAATGGCGCCGAGTGTTTTATTTTGTGCTCCTTTATTTAATAAACGTTAACTGTGAAACCTGCATTCTTATTCAACCAATACAACGACAACAGAATTAAAGGCGATTGTGGAAGCTGACGAAACTCAATCTAAAGCTGAGCTAGCAGCAGCTTTTAATGTAAGCATCAAAACAATATTGATCCATTTGCGACAAATTGGCAAGGTAAAAAAGCTTGATAGATGGGTGCCCCACGACCTTAAAGATCGCCGTACGCGTCGAGACCTGCCTTGCGCTGCCCAACAGGCAAAGAAATTAAGGAAGTTTGTAACGAATTGTTACGTGCGACGAAAAATGGATTCTGTTCGACAATCGAAAGCGCTCAGCAAGTTGGTTAGACCCTGGTTCAGCACCAAAGCAATGCCCTAAACCAAAAATGACCCCTAAAAAGGTGATGGCCACTGTTTGGCGGTCTAGTGCGGGTGTGATTCACCACAGCTTTTTACAAAACGGCATGAGCATTAATGCAGATGTGTACTGTGAAGAACTGGAGAGAATGATGGAGAAGCTTGCACATCTGCAACCAGCTTTGATCAATCGGTCGTCCCCACTGCTCCTTCACGACAACGCGCGATCCCATACTGCGCAACAGACAGTCTCCAAGCTGCAAGAGTTGGAGTTGGAAGCTCTCCCTCATCCGCCATACTCACCAGACCTTGCACCTACCGACTATTACTTTTTCCAAAATTTAGACAACTTTTTAGTGGGTAAAAAGTTCAATTCCCGAGAGGCAGTACAAAATGCCTTTGAAGAGTTTGTTGCCTCCCGTCCAGCTGCTTTTTACAAGAAGGGCATCAATAAACTGCCAATGCGTTGGCAAAGATGCGTCGATTGCATGGGTGATTACTTCGAATACCAGAAATAAAAAGTTTGAAAAAATAAGTACTTTCACTTATTGCATACAAAACGGCAATTTCATAGGTAAAGACCTATTATCTCAGGAGGGACGAGACGGGAGCGCCCGCTCCAACAAGAAAATGAGTATTCCCCAACCAGGATGCGGCCCAACGCTTAATGTTAGGCGTATATATAAATGCTAATTGGCGCGAGAATGACTATTTCGCGATATAGGATTAGTAACTCCCTAGTTCGATGTGTCTTCGGTAGATGGCGTTGTAATATGTTTTTATTATGCTGTCGTCACACCAGAGATTATGAGTTCTATTTCCTCCCAGGATAAATAATTTTCTTCAAATAATCATCTGTTCTGTGTCGGGATTTAGGTAATAGTAGGAAAAATAAACGGTTTTTTCTCGGGTATATTTTTCGTAGATGACCGCCTACGGTTACACTACACAGTTTGAGACCTAAAAAAATGTTTATTTAATTTAAATTGCCTCAATTTCAAAATCCAAGTCGTTTTTAACATAACTAAACGCTTATATGATACATGTTCTCATATTTATTACAATCTTAAACGCTACACAGTCAATATTCACAAAAATAGGCTATCAATGTAAATGAATCCTCTCAACGGTTTTCATTCCTTCAATAAATAATGTTTGAAAACACTAGTCTGACGCAGAAAGTAATTTCAATAGATAAAAGTGAATATATAGACGCAAGAAAAAGCATTATTCTGTAGTAGATAGACGTTTTATGAGTTTTATTACAGCACAGTTATTAAATCCAGTTTTTCTTTGGAAATATACTATTGTACAATGTATCGTATCATTTCTGAAAGTAACCAGCAAAAAAAAATACAAAACAGAAGCCTTGTGGCTGAGACTATATCATTATTTAAATTAAACTATTGTACATGTAATATTGTTAAAACGATCTCTTGAGAGCTTTTGAAGAAACCTTTTGCCTTAAACAATCTCTGGAAATTGTGACTGAGACTATATTATTACTTGAATTAAACTATTGTACATGTAATTAAAACGACTTTTTGCTTTTTAAGAAGCTGTTTGCCTTAAACAAGTAATCTCTGGAAATTTGTCAACTGTTCTGTTATTGATTAAAATTATCATTAAACCTTTAAGATAAAATCGTTTTATGATCTTCCAAAAATATTGGTATCCAAACTGAACAATAATTAAAATGATATTTGTTCAATATTGCGATTACTTTTGTGAGTGCTCAATAGATGCCACTGTCTAAAAAATCTAAATCGCGACATGGTTTGGTTCCGAGAAATGTGTAAATAGGTAGCATTATTTAATTAAATACAACATATTATATATTTGTGACACTAGAGTATACAATACAACGAATGTCATTTTAAGTTGGTCTTCTACGAGAGGTTAGTAGTGTTAGTACCTCCCCGGTCTAGCCAGCCCGTTCGTGCTGAAATCAGCGTGGCTCTACTACCTTAACGTGTTCTTGTTTGAATACTAAACGATAAACATGAGCCATATAAATAATCTGACATTATCGCATGCTGGTGTATTAGGTACACAGAAATGGTCACAAATATCACTGCTAACAGTCAGGTCGTCTCCTCTAACCCAGAGATTATTTCCGAGGTGGAAGTCTTCTATGGCCGGTGTATGTCTTGCAATCTCCGCTGCGTGAACCCGTCCCCTATGACCCCTGAGTTACTTTAATCCCACACTATACCATCAAACTTCTCGATGTCAGCATTAACGAAATTAATTTAGCATTGAAACCACTAAAAATGAAAAAATCCAGGGCAAAATGACATTTAAATTGTAAAAGAAATGTGTCTTCTTAGTACTAACTTCGAGTAAATTAAAAGTGTTTTTTTCTGTGGTAATTAAAATTACTTACTAAGACAAAGAGACAACCTCTTTATTAACTGTCGTTGTTACAATTGTCCGTATTTTCTATGTAATTTATTCATAAAAGAATAACCCTTATACTACACCTGATCGGAACAGTAGTCATTATTCCCTGAAAATGAACGTTAGTCTTTTCCTTGACCTGAATAAGCGGGAGGAAAAAATGTATGAAAATCCATTTCTAACGTGTTTTAGCGGGAGAGAAAGTTGTATGAATTTTCATTTCTCATGTGTTATCTTATCAATGGCGCGCGCCTGCCCAAGGAGTTTTCATATAATTTTAATATGGAATCTCCGTGCCACTGACATCCTTTTGTGGAGAATAAAAAAAAACAAAAGAAGCGCGAAATATCGTTCAAATTCTAAGCTAAATTGTGTCTTACATGGTGTCTTACGTTTTAATTTAAATACTTTCTACAATACAAGTCTTTAAATGTTCCTCACAGGTGTAGTATAAAGCACTGTGTAGTACTCGGGTGAAAGTCCCATTCCTACCTCGGGAGTATTGTGGGCCTAGGCTGCGCCTTCGGGCCACAAACAGCTCCCTCGCTAGTAATCGGCCCCTTTCCTCCCTCGGTGAATGTACTATTCTTTAATTACCTTCTTTTTTCGAAACTTAGATATTTTTGTTGAAATTCAAACGCAGATCACCCTCACAAAATGCGTGAGTTGACACGATGGGGTTATCACGTATGGTCATTATAAAACCAACAATATCCTCATGGGACGACATGGTATAACCTAGTCTGGTCTAGTTAGAGCCTTTGCATACACCAGTTAATCACACGATGTCATTAACCGTACCAGCTGTACATCCGTCTTTTAGCGAAACCACGGCGGTGGGTGTGTACCCAAAACTTGGGATAGGATAAAAAAAGTAGTGTTGAAATACTTTTCTTAAAATTAAAGTCTTATTTGTTCTTAACGTATATTTCGTCATACCCAATACCAACTTAGTTTCACAAAGGTAAAACATTGTATTAAAGCAATATTAATTGCAACAAAGTGTGGGTGTTCTTTGTGTCCATTTCATGTATGTTTGTAAAGTCCCCCGCGACACAGGATTTATTCCTAGCGCGGGAGTTGTCTTTAAAAAAAAAAAAAAAAAAAGTAGAAAATAAAGCTCGTGAACTTCCAACGACCCACTCCAAATGTCCTCACGATTTGATTTAAGGTTTGATTTTACTTTTACTAGAGAATTTAGAGACAGAGTACCCAAGTAGGTAGTTTTCTTTAGCTTTGATATCTAAAAAGATTATCCCAATAATATTAGGAGCCTTACATTTACAATCTCATTACCTTTCTAGCCTTTATTATTCCCAAGATTATTTGGAGTCGACTACTACTTCAACCAGTTTTTCCACGCACGATTCCGTTGCTAGTATAATATATTTGAGGGCACTATATTCCCAATATAGATTGACATAGATGTTCGTGACAACCGGGACCGACGGCTTAATCTCTGGATTGACAATCGCATACGCTAACCGTTAGGCAACAACGGGACAGGCTTTACAATCTATCTCAATCATACTCATTTACAATCTATTCGCAATCAAGCACAAATAACAAGACTCAAGTATACAAAAGTGATCAATAACGATAATTCTTTATTCAAGTACCCAATTTCTCGTTTGAATCAAGTACAGACAGAACCAGCAAAGCGTTGCAACCAAAAACAACTTAAAATCTTGTTGCACGTATGCATTTTGCTAAGCAAAACAACAATGTATTCATTAATTTTGGCTCCTCCATTACCAGAGACTATATACACATTGCTATCACACTATTTCTGTAGTTGTGTGTTTCTAAAAGAAACACAGAACTACAGGATGTACATAATAGAAAGAGCATACTGTAAAAAGCGAGGACATTTAGAGTTACTCGCGCGAGAAACTGTAACTCATATTTGTTGACAATATCATTCGTCCCATGTAACAGTATTTAAAATATTTTTGAAATTCTTTGATGCTTTAATAAAACACTATACAATTTTTATATTTTAACCGACTTCAAAAAAAAGGAGGAGGTTCTCAATTCGACTGTTTTTTTTTAATGTTTTTTGTTACCTCATAACTTTCGACTGGGTGATTTTGACGATTCTTTTTTTTATTTGAAAGCTGGTCCTTCCTGTGTGGTCCCATTTAATTTGGTCCAGATTGTAGTCGGTTTTTTTTTCGTTAAAATTTGTGATTATGTTTGTCAGAGACTCACATATAAATGTAGTGAAAGTAGCAAAGTAAATAAGCTTTGAAAGTGATTTTCATAATACACCGGCTAGAATGCAAGCTTAAACACTGTACGCAAATATGTACTTTTCAAGTTTAACTGAGATCAAAATGTTTGTCTACGGCATTGAAAGTTTTGTAGAATTTTGTGGTAGAGCATACTAAAGTTCTTAAAAACAGATAAATGTTATTTAACATTTATCTGTTTTTAGGCTTTGAGTGCGGCGCCCGAATCAAGAAATTCCGTAACGAAAATAAAACCTGACACCCAAAGGTCGCAAGGATCGAGACGAGCCGCTACGAAATCTGTCACTGTCTGTGACACACAGACAAAACAGTCTGGGTTTGAGAAAGTAAATAGGTGTATAGGTATCTATCATATCTTTATAATGTCACACTTACCGCATATGCGCTCCGTAAGTATACATATTTATTTAATATTATATATTATAGTATACATATATACATGTTCAAAGAAAAAAAAACTGCATAAATAGTCTAGTCAACAAGTATGGAACTTGTTGACTAGACTATTTGGGCTTCCGGTCTCGCACTTACCAACGAAACACTACAGCACGAACGCTGTCATTTTACGTTGATTTTCTGTGCGAGGGTAGTACCACCCCGGTCGAGCGGGCCGTTCGTGCTCCAATCAGCGTGGCTTTGGGACCTTTGAGCGTGGCGACCGAATCAAGAAATTCCGTAACACAAATAAAACCTGACACCCGAAGCTCGCACGGATCGAGACGAGCTGCTCCGAACGACAATTCAACGAATCTGTCTGTCACTGTCATGCACGATTCGTTGACGAGCTGCTCCGAAATTCACACTCAGTGACCTCTGTTTTTTGTTGTGAAGATTTTGTATATTTTTTGTTTTGTGTAATTTTGTATTACTTATTTAATGAATACCTATTTACCACAATATCCAGGAAACATTCACTAAAAGACGACGACGCCCAGTTGAGATTTGTACTCGAGGCACTTTCCAGCCAATAACTCATTACTACTAAATGTTAAAATTGTTGTTCTTATGCTACTTGATAAATTCTAACGGTCCGGTAATTCCAAACATACATTTGTTTGTTTTCAATATGGCACCAATTATATGATACTGAGATGGCGGTGTACTTCGAATGCGTTGGAGCATTTGAAAAATAGTTTAGTATTTTTCATTCACAATATTATACATACTGCATAAATAAAAAATAAATAAATAAGCATAAGTTGATAAAAATGCTATGCAATAGCTTTACCGCGGCAGTCCCCGAGTGCCACACGTCTTTTTTATTTCATGAATCTTTGTAAAGTCTCCATTGACTCGCTAGTGAGGGAGTTATCTTTTTAAAAGTAAGGAAGAGCACATAATCTTTACTTTGTCTACGAAAGAGAGTCTACACGTATCGTCTTTCCCGCTATGCGAAATAATAAATTTACTTCCTACTTTCTCCCGTCCTGAACGTATATCGACCTTATCTTAACTGTTATCATCTATTTGATGGAGTTGCTGACATTCCTTCTTCTTAATTCTTTTGTTACATACTGGATGCTTTTCACTGCATTTTGTAATAATGCGTGAAACGTTTACACCATATTAACGTTCTTTATCTAAAATCTCTAAGACAATGGGCTTATTTAAGAGGATTTGCCCATTTCATCCTCTTATATGGGTGTCATAAAAAGTAATTAGGGGTTTATTGCAAGTGGAAACGTTCTAACATCCAGTAGGATGTGATGTTTAGGGGAAAATATGTATTTTGATGACGGCTTTACTGTATTTGAGTGGGACGCTAATAGCATTTGGGTGATAATATTCTCTCATACGTACATACCTACTTAAACACACATATATTATCACACATATTATATTCCTTATATTCCTGAAGCAATAGCTTAAAAGTTGCCATTTCTACTATTTAGTCCCATGAATGTAAAGTGGGCAAGCCATTAAAACAAACAAGGCGTTTTAGAAATTTGAGACTCGAAAATGGACTTTGTGTTTGAAAAGGTAAGAGTTTTTTTTTTTTGGAGGTCAAGTAATTCAATTCAATCAATTCCCATGGACCCCTGTGACTCAAGAGTGACAAGTACGCTATTGACTTTTGAGCCTCACAGAGAAAATCAACTGGCTAGCGGTGACTGGATGAAAAAGCGGCCAAGTGCGAGCCCATGAAGGGTTCTGCAGCAGCAAGTAACGTATTATAATTTTTATTGTATTTTTATATTCGTGTTGATTGAATGAAAGGTAAATTGCAGATTACGACTTTTGAGGTATTAAAAAAAATACTTACTAGATTTCATTCAAACCAATTTTCGGTGGAAGTTTGCATGGTAATGTACATCATATATATTTTTTTTTAGTTTTATCATTCTCTTATTTTAGAAGTTACACACAGTTTACCACTTTGGAAGTTCTCTCGCGCAAACTATTCAGTTTAGAAAAAAATGGATATTAGAAACCTCAATGTCATTTTTGAAGACCTATCCATAGATACGTATGGGTTTGATGAAAAAAAAAATTTTGAGTTTCAGTTCTAAGTATGGGGAACCCCAAAATTTATTGTTTTTTTTTTCTATTTTTGTGTGAAAATCTTAATGCGGTTCACAGAATACATTTACTTACCAAGTTTCAACATATTAGTTTCGGAAAAAAGTAGCTTTGATATACGGACGTTCCGTTTTTTGCCTTTGGCACGTAACCCTAAAAAGCAACAGACCGGACTCTGAAATGTGTTTTAAGAGAGGCTTATGTCCAGCAGTGGACTGCAACGGGCTGATGATGATGGTGACAGTAAAATTAATTAGATGAAACGGACACAAAGAAAACTTAGACTCAGAACAACAATTTCTGGATCGCACAAGGTGTTGTCCCATGCGGGATTTGAACCCACAACACTTGGTGCAACAGAAGGTAGCGTGGCGTCCGCTTAAACCACTAGGCCAATCGTGCAGTCAATGTAATTCAAGCTATTTACTGATGAACAGTCATTGCCTTCTAAAATATTAATATTCAATGTTTGATTAAAAAATAACCTTCTTTCAACCCGTCTGGCTAGCGTGATATAGTAATTCAAAATCTCATTTCTGAGGAGAGGGCTGTTGATATTTTATTTTATTAAAAAGGCTTTGATATGCTATTTTCTGATTTAGTTTGTATTTAATATACTTGAGCATTGTTAAACAAAGATGAAAGACTAAAAGATTCATGACTGATTGTTCAAATGTTATTACACATCATTTTCTTCGTAATAGATAGTCTTCGTCATCCGAAGTTTAACAATAATAAAGTTTAAAATCAAATAAATTAAACCAAAACTTTATATGTAATACTATATTGTATACTCTAAGTTGTTAAGAAGTTCTAAGAATTAAACTTGAATTAACTTTCTTAACTCTTATAAAATATACAAGATTACGTCGAAATACCTTTTTCATTTGCTTAGAATAATGTGAGCACTTTATTTTGTTATAATCATTTTATCTATAATAAACATGAGCGTTTTAAATATAAAAGATATACATATATATATTTATAAATAGAGCAGATTCATAGATAAACTACACCCAAACTCAGAACAAATAAATAGGGTAGATGACACCTTAGTCAAATTAGTTACTTTTTATCATCTGTCAAAACGATAACTTTGTATGAAAAATGAGCTAAATACAAATTTGTGACTTCAGTATTTTAGACTACTCAATTGAGCAATAAATTGCAATGTTTATTTGAACAAAATTTCTACTAGAAATAAAAATCTGTAATAATTATATTTTCCGAAATGTTTTGTTATATTCGTTTTAATGAAAGAGACATCGGTATTTATTTCCGTCATCTACCCTATAGTGCTTATCACACTACCTTTGGTCCTAGGTGGAATGGAAATCAAACCCACGAATCCGATGACCTGAAATAGAATCACATGACATCATTAACCAGGACATGATGTTATTTACCAAGTCCGGGTGATGATGATACTTTGAATCTTGAGGAAGGACATAGGCAACTTTTTATCGCGATAACCAACATTCACGTGGGCAGAGCCGCGGGAAAAAGCTACTATATTATAACTTTACTAGAATTTTCTGTACTATATTGTGACCAATTATGAGAGAACATGACTGAAAAGCACAAGCAGCTCAAACCCAAGTTGCTACTTTAGTATTCCTTCGTCATGTGTATACATTCTCTTTGACACTACTGTTCTTTTTCAAAAGGAAGAAGGTGACGTGTTTACGTCAGATTATAAATAAATACTTGGCTTAAACAAATACTTCATTAGGGTAAAAAAGCACTAGCTAAATTAGTAATAAAATCAGCTTTTTTGTATGGACCTGCCAAAGATACCATTCTGCCTTTTGGAAAGTATAATAAGCTGAATCCAAGAGTGGTAGTCATCATATTCATTGCGAATGCAGACACTGCAACAATGCAGCATGGTGACCTACACCATGGCGGCCTAGTAATGCTACTGCATCATTGGTTTATATCTTTTAACGAGTTTCCAGTATCAAGTCTTCCGATTGCCTTTCTTATATATTTGTCACCATTTAGGTGCGGGTTAATTGATGATAAGGAACTAAGAACACCTACAAACTCAAGAGCTACGTACAATGCCACGCTCGGAAGCTTTTCTCCTAGAATCAATTGGAAAATAGGTTAGTAATCAATATACAGCAAAAAATTATTATTTTATATCGGTTTTTTTTCTGTTATGTCGTAGTATCCCTCTGGTCGAGCCTACCCATTAGTTAAGTTAACGTTACTCTCCAGCGGTATTTTATTCTGTATTTTTAAACTAACTCTAAAGAATTTTAAATGACTGAAAAAAAGACACATCTGCGGTTTATTTCGGCGTTTCTTCCAAAAGTGAGACTTGGCAAAAGCCTGCGCCTTTTAACTGTAAAGTCCGACTTTTAAAAAAATCTGTAAACCCTTTACTTGCAAAAATAAATATCATTTATCATTATGTAGGTACTACTCGTAATTAATATGTTTTTCATCACAACGAGGGGCGAAAGGGGCCTTCTATTTTTATAAATGCCTACACACATATGCAGATGGTACCAATTTACGTACCAACACAACGAATGCGCCCAGAATAACTAGTTATCAAAGTATTCAAAATAAAATTTAGATCTTTGTCCGTTCTAGCGGAAACTTATAATGAGTTTCTTGGACTTGGTTGAAAGTACAAAATCTAGTGAAATTCAAGTACCAAGACTTAAATTCTCATTCAATATTCAGTCGTGTGGAAACCGTGTAAGACTTAATTTTGTATGGGAAGCTCCACATATGCAATATACTTTGAAAATAAAGAACCGTTTTATGTGTATTATTTCTTTAGTTATGGTTATGTAGTCTACCAAATAATAATTGTTGTTTGGAAAACTTAGTCAGTATTTTCTTATTTAATACATGCTGTTGTATACAAGGCTTTATTTAGTAAAAATAATATTTTCTAATGTTCATAGCTTTACTATGTTTACCTATGTGTGTGTATGGTTTTACTTTTATGAAAGATTTTATTGCCATTAATAATTAAAAGATATTTGTGATAAATAACGTTTAGTGGAGGACTAGATATTCGGATTGAATAGTATGTATGTAATTATAACTGGGAGGTTTTTTTCTATAAGTTTATGAAGAATCACCTCACCTCACCGGAGCAGAACCCCAGTGAGTTGATGACCCCTGGGATCAAACAAGTATTTTTATTCTTTTTAAACAACAAAACAAAAGATAGTTACCGCATTAGAATATACATTCTGTGTCCTGTCCTGTGGGGACTTTACAAACATATATGAAACCGACACAAAGAACACCCAGACTCATAACATCAATTTTTGGATCACACAAAGTGTTTTTCCATGAGGGATTTGAACCCACAACACTTGACGCAGTAGAAAGAGGCGTGGCGACCGCTTAAGATACTAGTCCAACTGTGCAGTCAAAGAATTAGTCGATTCCCGACCATATCTGCTGAAGAACCAATAATGGCCGTAAGAACAATCGTATCCTAGAGTGCAGACTGTGAATTGGTGCACGAAAGACAGGATGTCCATTAGCCTGATTTACTGACTGAGAGCTATAGCATACTTTGGGAGAGGCCTTTGTAAAATAGTTGACTGCAATTATTACATATTTTAATCTGAACAACATTATGATGGTATTTTTTCCAAAACTCTTCTTACATTTCTGCAAATAAATAATTACAGATAATGACTAACAAATTCAAATAAAATAAACTCCTTAAAAACAAAGTAAGGTAATTTAATTTCGACATAAATAACTCGATTATCTTTTCAACTCACTAAAGACTAAGACGGCAATTTAAAGCAAAATGTCGGATTGTATCGTTTAAAAGCACTTTTTGTTTATTTTATTTTACGTTAACAGCGTCGTTTTGTAAACAGTATAACAATAAAATGTAAGTAGCCGTGTCCAAGCAGCGATAGCGTGTTCTATGAAGCGGACTTGATTTGTGCTTTAAAATTATTTACCAGAATAAATATAGTTTTCATTTAACTTCTGATCTGAAACTCTAAATTGAGACTTGATTAAAAGCAAACAAAATGGAATGAGAAAGATCTAAAGTTTTAATGCAAGTGACTGTGTAATGGAAAAATAAATAAATTGAATAAAAGAATTGAAAAGACCAATTGATAATAATAATGAATTTTCAACTGAAGTATTTAGTAAACGTGTGTTAAACTGTTTCACTTTAAATTAATAATATAATTTTTGATTTTATTTATTTAAGTATTTATTTTGTAGATATAGACAGAAGAATCTGTGAGAAATGAAAACAAAATGATTATCAGTTTTCATTTGTCACTGATTTCTTTGTTTGCTTGATTTGACAAAGCAGAAGTATATAACGTTTTTCCTAATTCTCTTGGGACTATAGTCATTTTCAGATGAGATTGAATAATTTAAATTCGGGTAAGAGAAACAGATAGGACCAGACTGAAAGAGCTGTAGCTAAAAGGTGCGGCATTCGTATACCCATATATTCATACCGTGATTGTAGACTTCAATAGTAGGACATAGACTGGTTTGAGATAGACTTATTTTATATCTAACTAGTATTTCCGCGCGGCTTCACCCGCGTTTATGTCTAATAAATAGTAGCCTATGTGTTATTCTGATGTATAAGCTATATTATTGTAAAGTTTCATCCAAATCCGTTTAGTAGTTTTTGCGTGAAAGAGTAACAAACATCCAGCCATCCATATTTACAAACTTTCGCGTTTATAATATTAAGTAGGATTATTTAGAGAATTTTTGTCCACATAAAGCAGTTACCAACACCACTAATGGTTAGGTTCCGCTATGCGCTTATCTTATGACCTCTCCCTTAACAACGAGTGCTGGGTATTAGCTGTCGATGCGGGCATTAAATAGATTTATCGTGGGTCGATCGTAAACCCGCCTTAAGCTCTTAAGGGCAAGGCCTCACTTTAAATAGGGCGTGTCATTTGTACATGTTGTAGTTATTATTTCTTGCTTCATTAAACAAGACATTTTGTTCAGAAAAGAAAGTCAATTTTGATTACGGTTTATTGAACTTCATTACATTTGTTTTTTACACATCTTAATTATAATTATCATCTTCAACGGCTCTTAAGAGTCCACTTCTGGACAAAAGCCTGGATTTTGGATATCTAACACACAACACCATCTAGTCCCAAACTAAGCAGAGCTTGTATTATGGGTACTAGATTATATAATGCAAATATATTGGAATTATTTAGTTTAATTAATCTTTGTGGAGATACTGCTTATTAGACATAGAAATAGTCTATAGGTTTTGAGTACAATATTAGGTTTCGATATAAGCTGTCTTATTTATTTGACTGCCTCGTTGGTCTCGCGGTTGGCGTGTGCGACTGCTGATCATGAGGTCTCGGGTTCGATTCCCGGGTCGGACGAAATGTTTGTAAGATCTACAAATACTTGTTTCGGAGTTTGGGTGTTTTCTATGTATAATATGTATGTATTTACAAAGAAAAAGTATATATATGTATTTATATCAGTTGTCTAGTACCCATGATACAAGCTCTGCCTAGTTTGGTACTAGATGGCGTTGTGTGTTAGATGTCCAAAATATTTATTTTATTTATTTATTTATAAACGTTACTTAATTTTCTTTTTGATGTACAGGGCGGCGAATGAACTGAAGGGTCTCCAGACGGTAACGACGACAGTCGCTGAGGAACAACATACCATCATGTTCAATTAATTCAATTTTATTTATTTAATACAATATGATCATTACAGTTCACGCCAAATCGCTTATATTTATACTTATAACAACTAAAAAACGAACTACAAACACTCTATTTGAAATTTAAAAGACAAACAAAAAAAAAGATTTAAAAAAGAAATTTGTAAACTAAAAACTTAATTCTACTTAGAAACTATAAAATAATTCTTTAAATTTAAATGAAAGTAGGTAAATCTAAAAAAATTACACTATGGGCGTCAAAAACATGTCTGCATCTGGACTACACTGATGGAACTCATTATTAAACCTAACTGCTATAGCAGTGGGGCTGTTGTCAGCCTGGGGAGAGCGCCACGTAGGGGCATAACACAGGAGTCAATGCTGTCTTCGTTTAACGCCAAGTTGATGTTTTCTATTAGCGACGGCCGTCAAGCCGTTGTTGTCAATGTTATTTAAGAGCCACGAGTACTTCGCTGCCCATTGAGCACTCAGAATCCAGGCAGGGCAACCGATAAATTAACCTAATCAGTGAAGAGAACTGAGAGATTTTCTTACTTAACACTGGTTTTCTGCGACACCGTAATACTTTGGTCGATTTGTACCCATTTTTAGGGTTCCGTACCCAAAGGGTAAACGGGGCCCTAAAACTGAGACTCCAATATACGTCCGTCTGTCTGTCCGTCTATCACCAGGCATCGTGTACTCATGAACCGAAATAGTTAGACAGTAGAAATTTTCACAGATGATGCATTTCTGTGGTCGCTATAAAAACAAATACTAAAAACAGAATAAAATAAATATTTAAGGGGGGCCCCATCCAACAAATTTGTTTTTTTTTTTTGCTGTTTTAAAGATAAAGGTACGGAACCCTTCTTGCGCGAGTCCGACTCGCACTTGACCGGTTTTTTGCAGAAGCATGAGTCTCTTAAGTAAGCTTATAGTCTGAGCTTAAGCTCATAATACTCTTAGTATCTCAGGTATATATAATTATCGTGCCACTGTGTTGCTGACGATGTACTCCAAAAGTATCGAACCAATTTTCATGTGTGTAACGATAGGTATGCCTGGGTGTGCCCAAAATAGTTAACATCGCGCTTAGACTAATAGGAGCCCATCATGATTGAAAAGAGGCGCAGTCGAAATTGCGTGGGTCAGCTAGTTAGACTATGTAACATCAGCCTGAAGTTTTTTTTACGTTCTTCTACGTACTTGTTTTTTGTGCGCTTAAGAATGACGTATAATAATCTTCTATAAAGTACTAGCTGAGCCCTGCGTTGTTATCCGTGATTAACGCCACGGGACAAAGGAAAAAAAAACTATGTAAAAAGTATCTATACCTATACGGCTATACCGACATCAAAAAAAGCTATTAAATTGTACAGTCTAGCATATAATATTTAAATTGATAATTGATAAACTAAGGCCTTATGGGACTGGCATACCCTAATAGGGTAAAAGTCCCTTAGCAATAAATAAAGAGAGAAAAAAAAAGTATCCTATGTCCGTCTCCTAGTTTTAAGCTACCTCCCCACGACCCCACCAATTTTCAGCCAAATCGATTCAGCCGTTCTTGAGTTATAAATAGTGTAACTAACACGACATTCTTTTATATATATATATATATATTTAAGCACAGATTAGTAACAGTTAATCTAATAAAAATTCCATCACAAAATTCCGTCACAAACTGCTGTCATATACAGCAGTTTGTGACCCCACCTTAAACCTCCTCTACCCTGAATGTCATTACAATAGACATCAATAAATAAAACATAAACCCCTGTCGCGATCGCTTTGTTCTGCTAATAAAATGACTGTTTTATCGCTCAATATAACATAATAATTGATTGTAGCAGCGATAAAGTTAGTTAACACATCTCAGTAGCTTATACTACTTGCCCTTTGTTAACCATAACCTATGTCTTGGTTGACTTAGAAAGGACAAATCAACCATTCCATTTAATATACGAAAAAATTATCTCTCAAGTTATCTCTCAAGACTAGACGTATCTAGGTTTATTTATGTTCATAATATTTTCTACACTGCCTAACTAGTTGATATGAATAGGTAAGTGAAAATTTTTATAAATAAAACGTATCTTAAAATACACACATCAAAAGTGTCTAGGGATCAACATATGTGTCTAGGGATCAACATATATTTTTGCAATAACTTTTCTCCTGATTGATATTAATTTAAATTTTCTTTAAGGATTCATCAAATAAAGTGTTTTCGTTTGTCACAGTAACGATAAACCAAGTCACCTATGCATTAATAAAGAAAATTGCCATTTTCCTAATAAAAGGATTTTTGACATTTGAACCACTAACATTAAAGTTCGAAAAAAAGACTGAAATAACAGTTTTCTTTAAAATTTTATTAGGTAACTTAAACAATTAATAATCCGTGTTTCTACCGCGAACACTAACACAAGAACATCGGTTTGGCATACTCAAAATGAGTTCATCCAAATCACGCTGTGGAATGGCCGCCCATGTTCGTTGCAACAACAAAAAAAGGTCTTCTTGCGACTGGATACCCTCCATATGCGGCAGAGCTCTTCTCTGTAGCATATCCCATGCATGCTCAATCGGGTTCAAGTCTGGCGACTGAGCAGGCCAGGGCCAAAGCCACATCTCAATCTCAAGAAATCCGCATAAAAATGCTTGATCCCTAGACACTTTTGATGTGTGTATAAATCTGCGGGATTGCTACCATGTACCTTTTTGTTAGTAAGTATCCGATATTTCGGCGCTGTTACAAGCGCCATGATCACGGAGTAACTCCGTTACTGACCATGAACGTTTAAAAACGTATCCTAAATATTTATACTCTGAACGTGCTTCAGTGTAGATAGGCTCTTTTTTTAATTAATATCTCACGATAAAAAAAAACACTGCAATGTGGTGACGTCATAATTTCAGGGCTTACCACCAGTTTTTTTATTTTTATTAAATGTTATTAGTTTATAGAATTCAAAAGCTTTTATTATCCCGCTGGTAGACATCAGCCGCTCCTTAGAAAATGTAATATACTAATTTACCACGCTGACTAGATAGGATGGTATAGGGTTTGTTTCTAGTTTTCCTTCCCTTTGAGGTGCTGTTCTGATGTGAAAAAATACTGATAGCTTTAATCCAAACGTAGTTTACTTTATATCAATAATAACTTTTTTTTTATTCGAGCGTCATTTACCCGCACACAAAGGGTTAAATACGATTATCTATTAAAACAGCAAAAAAAACACGTTTGTTATATGGGAGCCCCCTTCAACATTTACTTTATTCTGTTTTTTAGTATTTGATGCTATATCGGCAACAGAAATACATCCTCTGTGAAATTTTCAACTGTTTAACTATCACGGTTCATGAGATACAGCCTTGTGATAGACGGACAGACTTAGAATAGGGTCCTGTTAAACCCTTTAGGTACGGAACCCTAAAAAGTAAGAATTAATTGCTATTAAAGCTGTCTCTTTCGAGGAAAATTCATAAAGAATCGAAATTTTCGTTCCATTCGATATTTTATAGCTGAAGTCCCCATCGACAAAAGTATTATAAATTTTCTTGCAGAAAGTTCTAGTTTCAAATCGAATTATAGGTACGTCTCAAAGGGCTGCGTTCACTTTGTCGTTTTTATTGCTCTGATTGAATTGCCGCGCCACCATTGGCCGGGAGTTTTATTTTACTTTTGGGCACATACCAAACGTGCTTTTATTGGGAACAAAACATAAAAAGCATTCTTGCTTTTGTATGGCGCTGAATTTTCTTGGTAACTTTAAAAATATTTAATTCTATATTCCCGGTATTTGCAGGCAATAAATTCTGTTTACTGTTGAAATATGTCACGCGAGCTTTTCGAACACGGTTTAGATTAAACTTAGTATAATATTTGTACATATATTCTATTTAGTCGATATTGTAACTATCTAATCTTAGGGGAGAAAGAATAACTGGTGTTTAAAAAATCCTAGAAACCCTTAAAAGTTTCAAATTACGGCGATTCTAAATAAGATTGGGAAAGAGGCCGAAAAATAATGATAGTTGGGAAATGATATTTCTTATCAACTGCATAGGAAGAGGATATTATATCTACTAGATCTTCAAAATACTCACATAAAGTCTGTTTGTAATTAGAAAATATATTTTCTGTTCCAAAGTATTAACATATTGTTACGAATAATAATTTTCAAGCCTTATCTGCGCACACAAATACACACACACACTTCTTATCGATCTCCTGAGGCAAGGAATAATGGACCTTATTTCTATATGCATAGTGTCGGATATCGATTGGTTGTTGCCCAATTATTATTAACTTCGATTATTTTTATTAGCGTTTTTACGAGACAACTCTCGGCTGTTATGGTCGTTTCTAGAAATGGAAGAATAATGATTATATGAGTATAAATAGAGTGCCTCGTGGGCCTCAGGCGGTTCAGTTCAGTTTGAGCTATAGTGAGATAAACATCGATAAACACAATAAGTGATATCAGCGATCAACCTAGTGACCTCGGCGACCTTTAAGGATTGTAATTCAGAGTAGTATTGTGATTTTAATAGTGGTTTTACCAAAGTCTCTTTAACACGTCAAAAGGCTTCTCTCTCAAATAAATCGAACCCTAACACGTAACAATATATTACTTTCTATTAGATTTTCCAAAGTTTTACATTGCATTTCTTTCTTTCTGCTATTCATCTGCATGTTGTATTAGTATATAACAAAATACGGCTAACAAAATTCTTCACTGCATAATCTATCAACATTGCAGGCACCAAATATGTATGAGACATCAACTTATGATTATACGGTCTTTTATACCATATCAATGCAGTTACATATAAAAGTTGTGTTACTCCGAATTTCTGTCTAAATAATTGATTGTATATTTTCTAATCTTTAAATGCATTCAGCAGTGGATGGTGATATTAGAAAGATTAGAAACATTACATCAATAGTCTTTAAGAGTCCAGTGGTGGACATGGACCTCTCCTTAAAAAGGAGGGTTTGGCCTAGTAGAGCCCACTGACAATCATCTTTTTACCGTAGGAGAATCACTCTTTGGCATGCATGGGCCGACTCGACCGAAGTAATACACCACGACCTCACAGAAAACCGGTGTGAAATAGCGTTTGCCCTGTGTTTCACTGAGTGAGTGAGGATACCGGAGGATACCCAACCCCTCCCCACATCCCTTTCCCCGTCCCCTAAAGGCCTGCACCAAACTTTTTTTATTTTTTATAATTTACAATAGTAACTTAGATCTATTACACGATTAATACTCGCCAAACGAAATTGTTTAACGGCGAGATGCGCTCTTTATTAATAAGAATAACCTATGTTACCATATTATACACATATCACAAAACAGAAACAAAAACAACAAAGCAAAAGACAGCACCAAATGAGACAAATCCCCAGCTGCGACCATACAAATAGGTACAGATAGATATGTATATATACCTACAACATATTATGCATTAATTTATACATACACACATATAAACAAGCATACATATACAATTCAATTAACCCTTTAAATACAGATACAATACAGCCCATTGGCCTACGGTTCCACATCGGCAGCATCCAACAAAACCTCTTTCAATTATTTTTTTAAAGACCCGGTACTTATTTTAGGAGTTTGTCTTAGTAATTCTATTTTGTTGAACACTTTGGGCACCACGTACTTGTGACGCCTCTCGTGTTGCGGGTGTCCATGAGCAGCGGTTATCGTTTACCATCAGGTGATACGTCTGCTCGTTTGCTCCCTATACCATAAAAAAACTCACCTATGTTTTGTTTCAAGTTTTCCATTGCAGTGATGTTGGCCCGTTTATTATATATTTGCTCTCATAGCCTCTTCCTCTGATACTAATGGGATGAATAGAGGGTGATTACACTTCGTATTCTTAATCTGCACCACACAGAGATGATAAACACAATAAAGAAATGAATGACTGGCAAAATACGAGAAGGCACTCAATTATTTGAAATCTACACACATCAAAAGTGTCTAGGGATCAAGCATTTTTATGCGGATTTCTTGAGATTGAGATGTGGCTTTGGCCCTGGCCTGCTCAGTCGCCAGACTTGAACCCGATTGAGCATGCATGGGATATGCTACAGAGAAGAGCTCTGCCGAATATGGAGGGTATCCAGTCGCAAGAAGACCTTTTTTTGTTGTTGCAACGAACATGGGCGGCCATTCCACAGCGTGTTTGGATGAACTCATTTTGAGTATGCCAAACCGATGTTCTTGTGTTGTTAGTGTTCGCGGTAGAAACACGGATTATTAATTGTTTAAGTTACCTAATAAAATTTTAAAGAAAACTGTTATTTCAGTCTTTTTTTCGAACTTTAATGTTAGTGGTTCAAATGTCAAAAATCCCTTTATTAGGAAAATGGCAAATTTCTTTATTAATGCAAAGGTGACTTGGTTTATCGTTACTATGACAAACGAAAACACTTTATTTGATGAATCCTTAAAGAAAATTTTAATTAATATCAATCAGGAGAAAAGTTATTGCAAAAATATATGTTGATCCCTAGACACATATGTTGATCCCTAGACACTTTTGATGTGTGTATTTTATTTATAAACAAATATTTCCAATATTTATGACGATATGTAGCCATTAGCGGTCAGATATATATATTTTCCAAAATTATTATTTATTTTTTAGTACGAAATGTTTTTAGAGTTTAAACTTTTAGAAGAGCTTTAACTGTAATCTCTAAATCCGAACTGTGGCTTTAAAACAGGAAGTTTCATTTTCCGTCTCTAAAGGCCAGGGGAATTTTAAAAGCGTAATCGTTGCTTGTCTGAATCTTTAATGTTGTTTCACAACACTACTTCTGTAGAAGATTGTTTACTTAAATATTTGAAAGCTATCAGCTGACTTTAAATTTTAAAAGAAATATGTTTAATTCTGTCCAGCAGTGCTGCTTCCTTTGGAGTGTAAGGGTTGTGAATAGCCTGATCCGGCACATGGAGATATAGCTAAGCACTCACAGACCAAGCACCGATGGATAGTTCAAACAGAGGCGTTACACATCTTTAATATTATATTGAAAAGCTCACCATGGCGCTGTGTAGGCTTCATTGAAGTCCGAAGCGATGAAGGGGGCCCCCTTTACGCCGTCAAATGGAGATCTGGTACACTACACAATGAACTGGTACACAAACACGTACAAGTGGAAGTTCGGGGGAAGTGAAATCCGTCATTCACCGAAAACAAATCTCTTCGTGTGGTTCTACAAGTGCCGTTCTGGCGGAATTCAAAACTCGTCTGTATATTAATTAGTTTACCAAATACAAGGTGACAATAACAAACACCGAAACTAATTCAATTCAAATTACGGCCCGCCCAAATATTTCGACTGTTCTCTTTTTCTTTTGATGAAATGGCAACCAGCCGGATCTCTCGGATCAGCTATTTCTGCCAATGTCAAGTGTTTATAGTCTTCATATCATAAGTCTTCAAGTCTTTAAGTCTTCGTCGTGATGAAATTAATGATAAAAAATATAAAAAATGTGGATGAGATGAAATGGGGCTATTCATATATTGTCTGTATATGAAAACCGGCTAACTGTGTTTACCTTTTATACTAAAAACAACTTTACTTAAAATTTCACCTACAAACATTACTTTTTTATGCAAGAGGGCAAGCGAGCAGACATATTGCCTGTTGGTAAGCGATTACCGCCGCCCATGGACACTTGCAACACCAGAGGCGTCACAAGTGCGTTGCCGACCTTTGGGGGATGAGGAACGGTATCCTCACTCAGTCGGTGAACACAGCGCGAGCGCTGTTTCACACCGCTTTTCTGTAAGGCCGTGGTATCACTCTGGTCGAGCCGGCCCATTTATGCCGAAGCTTGGCTCTCCTACAGTAATTTCTATTTCTAACTTACTATCATAAACAACAGCTTTTTGGATATAAGAAGAAAGGCATTTATGACCTTCTATAACACGGTGGATTGGATTGTTTAAAGTTTTCCTTCTTTTAATAGTTGTTCTCGTTTGTGTTTACTTACTTTCCCACTGGTAATTTTATTTATAGGACAAGGTGGAGTGTGAACTTGACTTTACCAAAGATACGCATTTCTAAGTTTGATAATTTGAAGATAATAATTTTAGAACAGCGATACAACGAAACTTTGGAAAAAAACGGAGGGTTTTTTTTGTATATCTGGGTATGTAGATGTCCTATAATTTTGTAATATTTTCTTTTATCGCGCTATCCAATATACCGTAATGTATCAATGCAAATCCAAAATTAAATCTTTTTAGCACTAGAAGTTTGTGAGACAAATTATGTAGGAACCAACCATGGAGAATATGGCAACTACAAAGATTCCTTGGGGAAAAATACGGATATATAGATAAACTTAAAACGCAAAATCATAATTTAACATGAAATTTTAGAAACGTTTTCGAGATAGACAAGCAAAAATATAAATATGTACATATATATGGAACTAAAATAAAAGAATAAAATTGGATGTCTTAAATATTGTATTCTTTATTTTTATTTTGCATATTTAAAGTTACTTTAACTTGGATCGATCCCATTTAATTCTCTTGATGATCCCATAATTTATTCCATTTTTTTTATGGACTACGCCGGCAAACGAGCAGACTTATCGCCTGATGGTTAGCGATTACCGCCGACCATGGACACCCGCAACATCAGAAGCGTCACAAGTGCGTTGCCGGCCTTTGGGGGATGGGGAGGTGTTGAGGTATGGGCCTCCGGCATCCTCACTCACTCGGTAAAACAGAGCGCAAGCGCTATTTCACACCGGTTTTTTTGTGAGGCCGTGGTATCACTGCGGTCGAGCCGGCCCATTCATGCAGAACCGTGGCTCTCCCACGGTAAAAGTGAGTCAAGAAATTTACCCAGATACGTCTTAAAGTAATCTAAGATACTCGTAATAATAAGCTTTAAATAACGCTGAGACAGTCACAAAAATACTGGAAATACCTTTCTGATAAATAAATACACCTTTTGAGATCGGAAATATTTTTACTAGCAAGCTTTTGTCAACCTTATGCGGAAAAGTTAAGGTTCAAGTTGCTATTACTCCTAAACGTTTTTGCATACAAATATTTATTGTGTACTACAGTCAAGTCGGTGTTTTATAAAGTTATGATAATAACTTAATAAAGGTAAATAAATGAATATTTTGGCCATCTGACACACAACGCTATTTTACTTCAAACCAAGCAGAGATTGTACTTCGACAGCTAGATTGACTGATAAAATACTAATATACCTTCTTTTTACAAGCTTTTTATTAACTTGCAAAGTATGTATATATCGCACCATTCCTGGAATAAAGCAGTAAGTGTATTCCGACAACTTTTCAGGAGCGTAAAAAAACCGCGCCACATTTTTATTATTAGTCCTAGAAAATATCTTGTAAAAAGCAGTAATAGCTAACACTAACCTTCGTAAGCACAATATTATAAATTTGATGATAATTAAATATAAACCGAGATTATCTTAAAAAAGACTGTTACTTATTTCTTCCTCAAAACATTAACCATATGTGCAGTAGTAAGTTCACATATTGCTTTGCTGCTATGTATTTTAAGCCATATCAACTGAAGTAATTTCACTTATCCATTTATTGACTGTTGAATCTTAGTGTAATCGAAAGTTGTAAGTATGTGTTACGTACTTTTTCCACGAGCAATTCATGTGTGTAAATAAAGTTACGTACTTCTTACGAGCAACTGAAGCTAAATTTGTTCAATGTATGTAGAGAAAAAGTTTTTCTGAAATTAAAATTAATAAGATGTTTTAAGTGTATCTTCTATAACCTATTCCTTCCAATCGATAGTCTAACTTTGTTTATGATGTATGTTAATCCTTTACCAAAGGGACACTTAAGTTCAAAGTACTAATAACGAAAAAAAGGAGGGTAAGAATTACGACTCTTTATTATTAAAAAAAATAATAAAGTAAATAAAATAATAAAATAGTTTATATTAACATACAAAGTTATTGTTGAAATAGAGTGAAATCATACTCTTTATAAATTTTTAAACTTCATCGTCCACTTCCTCTGGATCTGACACGTTAGCGGCTGATTGAATCCTCAAGCTGTTATAAAATACTTGGTAATGTGGCGGTATATGATTATCTTTACAGAGACTCATTAGGTCTTTCTATAAATTTGCATTGATTGGTAGCGGTGCATCGTACAATTTCTGTAAAGCAAATGGTCCCTCGGTAGCGGTAATTTTCCTTTTCCTTCCAATTCTTCCACTTTTATTTATATCCACGAGCATTATTGGTGCCCCATTATCAAACTCGTATCTAATTCTCAATATCCCTGGGGACTGAGGATCTGTTGCTATCTCTTTTATTTTGTTCCAGCTCACTTTTTTTCCCAAGTCATCTTATTCCCAATTTTTGCCGTAATTTACGAGATTTTTGAAATTGAAAAAATCTACCTGAGTCATTTACATAGTCCACGGTTGCCTGAAAGAGATTGCCGTTGAGCAATAAGGCCGCCAGTTGTACTACCGACCTACCTAGGTTTAAGTTATGTTCTTAGTTATCTGGTGTACAATAAAGCGATTTATTATTATTATTATTCTTTCAACTTATATTTTTGGCCCTGAACTTTAGCATTTCGAATAATTGCATAGATTTCGTCTGGTACATAGAGAACATGATTTTTCTTGCTTTTTTCAATACAGGAGTGCATTGAATCACCCTCGTTTTGGGTATGGCCTTTCTGTAAAAACCTGTGAGTAATTTTTATACCCAACGCTTTAGAAGCGTAAATATATAAGGCAAAAACAAAACGATTGCGATTTTGCCCTGTGCAATTATCAGAATAGAATGAAATTTCTTTTATTTCTTTTTCAGCTTCAGTTTGTAAAAAACACCACAAGCAGGCTATTTCATTAGCACCTCTTCTTGCGATTCGGGCATGCCAAACATAGCAATGTCCGCTTTTTGTCAACATGTTATACACAGTGAAATTATACACTGGGTATTTACGTTTATAATGGAAAACTCCAACTTCCGATTGTGGTAAGCTCAATACTTTCTCCAAGTCAAAACATGCAACTGTTTTTTCTTTATTATCAGATTCTTCTTTTTATTTGTTTTTAATTTGTCGTATTTGTTCTTTGTTCTTAATGTGCTTTTCGAATTATTCTTTCAACTGTTCTTTTTTTTTCAGAATCAGCCTGATCATACAGGCTGCAAGTTTCACATAAATCCTTCTTTGGCTGGAAGAAACCAATATTGAACTTTGTGTTAAATATATGGTAATACCATCGTTCAGAGGCTGGCGTAACATTTTCGTAATCAGGATTATTTTTAATCCAATCTAAATATAAGCGATGCATTTTAGCTCAATTAAGCTTTTCGTCGAAATGTTCCCTTTGTGTTTGTTTGCGGAGATAATGAGATTCCTTACGTGGAAACTTAATAATATAATTAACGACACTTCTGGTTGTATTCTCATCTATTTTGTTAGGCCTATTAGTATTATTGCCTCGCCGGTCAACAATCTGGTGGTGTTCTTGCTTCTCAAGAGCTGTGTACACAATCTTGTCGTTGATGTCAAACGTTTGTAAAAACATCTTCTTGCAAACAGTAACTATATTCCGTCCGTCTTTTTTTGGTGAAGAATAGATTAAAGTCTGCGTTCGAGGTCTCTTAGAATTTACTACTGCAACACGTGTAAGTTTTGATTTTACATATTTCAATATGTAGTCCCACTGACGCTCGTGACTTGCTAATTGCCAGTAAGTTTCAAATGCTAACTTTCTTTCTGGGTTGTCTATCTTTTCAGGGCATTTATTTTTACATACACATGGATCACCCAACACTTTTCCTCTCCTTTCTTTCTTCGTAGCTTTAGAGTGATACAGTTTCCCAGAATTTTTCAATAACTTATTTTTGTTTACGCGCCATGAAGTTTCATCTCTAACTCTTTTTTACGACTCAGTTTCTTTGTAGATGTAGGTTGTTTGTCATCATCATCAATACCATATTGATCATTCACATACACCGTGGACGGCGTTGCAATGAAATTAGTCTCAGACGGTAACGGAAGATTTTAGTCAGTAGCACATTGTTAAATCGTTTCGTTCAAGATTTCAGCAGAAATAAAATGTTCACTAGTAACGACGTAATCAATATATACTGTAGAAGTTGATGCTACAAATTAAAATAAAAGTAAAATTGTTCATAGCTGCAGTCTTTTGTATTCAGGCAATCTCCTGTTTGTCTTTTGATGGATCTGTAACGATGGTACTGTCAATATAATCAGGTTTATTACTTGTATGTTTGTCGTGTACATTTATTAAAACCTCTTTAAACGAATCAGGAGTAGTAATTAGCTTTTTAACAAGGCATGAACACGGCGTCCCTGAATAACTGCCAATATAAGATGAGTTCGGATTCAAAGCACCAGCCTCCAAATTGGTTGTAAATTTAGGATCTTTAAATGGTGATTTGATAGATACTAAGTCGAATTCACTTGTGGTGCAAACTTGGGGTTTACTCGTGTTGGACGACAATGAACTTTTAACATACTGAGGGTCCTGACAGTTTCGTATCTTGCGTTGTACACAAGCATTTTTGAATGAAATAATATTTTCATCGGATTCGTAAGAATCAGAATAGGGAATATATTCTGAAACTGCAGGTGAATATGGCTCGAATTCTTCATCAGAATTTGTTGTAACATTTTGACACACAATGTTCTCTACCGGATCTTCGAATGTTTCCTCAATATCAACTCTGACATAAGTGACATACGATTTTGTGCAGCATTAATTACACAGAAACATTAAGCTAAAACTTTCGTGGAAGAAGTACGTAACCGGACTTGCACAGTTCCTCTCTATTAGTACTGTGGTGAAATATGTGTTTAAGTTTATTTACAAATATTTTTTTCTATTAATCTTAGTGGATATTTTACGTAAGCATTATTACGACTTTATGAAATGGGAAAATTGTAAATCAAATAAATATATATGTGCTTACTTCTTTATACCTATGGATTTTTTTTCTATCTAGTTTCGCAAAAAAACATTTTGTTTGCGTTCACTCATTGGTTTTTGCCGACAGCTTCACGAATTTTAGTCAGAAGGTGTAAACCGTGATACTCTATTCATTGGTGCAATAAAAAAAAAAATACGCAAGTGCACTTGCTGCTTTCTTCCAGGGGTGGTGCGATATGTATGCTTGTATGTTCGAGTGGAATCTTGCAACTCAATTTTGAAGCAGATATCTTCAACCGTTTTTGCTGAAATTTAGCAACCATATGTATACAGCGTGACAATACAACATCATAATGACATGGAGCTGATCTGATGCTGGAGGTGGAAGGTGGCCATAGGAACTCTGTAAAGAAACGTCGTAACATCATCGCATTTGGACTCGTTTGATTCGTAGGCATTCCAGTAAAAGCTTGTTTTTAAAAAGCTTTTTACGTTAATTTTTTGTAAATACATGTGTATTATACATTGAAGAAACCCAAACTGCGAAACAAATATTTGCAGATCATACAAACATTTGATATGAGCCGGGAATCAAACCCGAGACCTCAAGCAAGCAGTCGCAGACGCTACCACTGCGCCACCAAGGCAGTCGAAAGTGGGTTAACTACATTGTTTAATATTGTTAACCTTAAATATTGAATACGTGATTATAGAACTGAGAAGATTTTCAAAAGACCTAATGAACCCTTAGCAATGTGTTTACGATTATTAAGGCTCCTACATGTCTGCTTCTTAACTCCGTACATATATAAGTAATTTAGTGCCCATTCAACGTGTAGATTTGAGGAAAAATAGTTAGTGAGAAAATTTAAGCTGTAGTAGCGTTATTAATTAAAGTTTATAAGCAGAAATCAACGTAAAATGGCAGCGTTCGTGCCGTCGTGTTTCGTTGGTGAGTGCGAGACCGGAGGCCCAAATAGTCTAGTCCACAAGTTCCATACTTGTTGACTGGAAAAAAGATGCAGAAGCATCAGGCTGCCATGGTGTGGGCGCCACTCTTGGATTCTGCTTATGCTTTCCATCAGGCAGAGTAGAGTCATTTTGGCGGGCCACACATAAAAAAAAGAAATCTTAAATGTATTTCAATAAATCTGAATTAGAAGAAGAATTTATTTTTTTACTTTCTTTTTCCGAGTTTGAGACCCCACTTTCTTTAGCCATAGTGTTCGGCCATTTCTCTATGGGACCCATCTCTTACCGGAGCCATAATATACACATAGTATAGTTTTTTTATTCGATTTGCTGTATTTAAAGTGATATTCTTTTCAGTATAACATACACGTCCCAATACGAAAATAAAAAACTATTTCTCAAGTCTGGAATTAAAGCTTATGATTATAGTGCATAAAGTCGTATTTCGTGTTTAATCTACAAAATGACTGCTGGCATGGATTATCTTGTACTCCCTGAAGTCCTGTTTACAAAAATCTACAACAGCCTCGCCTGACTTTAAATTTCGAATTAACTTAACTTTTTGAGAACAAAACATTATTTTGCACTAAAAGCGAATATTGTACATTTCGATCAATTTGTAGCCAAAAAATCCTTTTGGTTAGTATTTCTTGGTATAGTATGGCACCTGCCGGTAAAGAGTATTCACGAAATTTTCAAATTCATATTTCATCTCATCATCAACAGCCACTAATCGGCCACTGAAATGAAAAGATACTGAAATGAAATGATATTTATTTGTAAGTTAATCTTTTCAGATATTTTTACACATCGTAGCTGTAACTAGAAAATGCCGGTATTTCCTAAGACTCACTCTGGGAAGAAATGCCGAAACAAACTACAGAGTTGTTCTTTTTTTAAATACGTGATTGATCCCATAAAAACAAAAAAAATATTTGCGAGTACAGTACAGGATCTGGATTGGCCTTTTGAAGAGGACCATAGTTTTGAGTCGGCCTGTCCATACAGACGGCAAACGATGCCCCAGCCATCGTGTTACGACCTGAAGCACGACACTACCGCCAGCAGGACATTTGGGTAGGCCGGGGAAACACTCAAAACCACTAGAAAGATGCTAAACATGAACTTGCTAAACATAAGCCTCTCCTTAGCTAGGAGGGTTCCTCCTACTATACCATATCTAATTAATGTTTAAACCGTGTTAATATAACTATATAGTAGAGCATTATTAATCTGTTGTCCATATTAATATTATAAATTTGAAAGTAACTCAGTCTTTCTGTTACTCTTTCACGGCTCAGCCACAGCACCAATTTTAGTGAAATTTACTTTGATTCTTGAGAAGAGACATAGGACTCTCTACTGCGATAATCGATATACACGCAGCGGAGTTGCAGGCAAACGCTAGTTATTTAATAGTAATTTTAAATGAGAATAACATGTTATTTACTTGTTGTTAACAACTTTTCCATACCCTTATTCTAGTCTATACAATAAAAATACTACATACAAAATGAGAATGAATGTCTTGTATCTAAGTGTAAACACGAGACAACAATAACACAATGTAAAACAAATGACAATATGTTTCAAGCAGCGACATGCGTCATTTTTTTCTCTGTGTGAAAATATCGTCTCAATAAAAGACGTATGAGGTCTGTATATGCGATGATCGACGCGTGGCTGAAGTATTCGCAATATATAAATTGTTTAGTATCCGCCAATAAATAGTTTGATACCCTACCATTGGTACAATAGACATATAAAAATTCCTATAGAAATACAAGTATTTCCTAAGGATTATTATATTAATATGTGTTCTAGACAGCTGCTTGCTCGAATGTTAACCAGTTACAATATATTTAAATATGACATTATAACATCCAGTTTTTAAGAGATATTGGGATATATGGATACAATGAAGGTCGAGATAATTGAGATAGATTTAAAAAATTATAAGAATAGTAATATTGCAATATCATTGAAGCAGAAACTGGTACAAGTATCTTGATAAAGGAATAGTGTAGGTGAATTAAAGAAATTGTATAATTCGATCCTATTTCTACATGTGTTTTCTGTAGGGCCAGTATCCACAAATAAGGTCAATACAATGAAGGTCGAGATAATTGAGATAGATTTAAAAAATTATAAGAATAGTAATATTGCAATATCATTGAAGCAGAAACTGGTACAAGTATCTTGATAAAGGAATAGTGTAGGTGAATTAAAGAAATTGTATAATTCGATCCTATTTCTACATGTGTTTTCTGTAGGGCCAGTATCCACAAATAAGGTATTCAGTTTATAACGCGGACTTCGCTAATATTTGCTAGAATACTTTGAAAAAAATTTGCTAGAATACTTTGAAAAAAATTTGCTAGAATTCCACTACCAATCATAGCATTGTATAGTATGCATTTAGCTTGCCGGGATACTCATTTGTGATGCAATAAGACTATTAAAAAAAAAGGAAATTCACAGACAAGTACTTTCTTTCATTGGTTAAAAATTAGTTTTGGTTTTCAGTCAATTTAGAAATATCTTTCTTTAAACCGTTGAAAAATTACATTAAACTACATGAAAAAAAAAATGTTAGCTGTATGTCCTTTTTTTGTGTTTCTAATAAAATTGAATAAACTTTATTTTACACCAGTTATTACAGTTTACATTTTGAAGCATATGAATTTATGAACATATACAGATAGCGGCCTTTTCGCTAAAAAACAATTTCTTACAGACAATCTTTGGATGGACAAATCGACTGTAGAGAGACGAATTCATCATCATGTATCTAAGTGTATAAAAACATATTATGTGCTAACTTTAATGATACAATTATTCTCAATAAAAAACAAAAATATTTATTTTTTTATTTTCACTCCGGAATGTAATCAGTAATAAATTTCTTGTTTTTAACCGACTTCAAAAAAGGAGGAGGTTCTCAATTCGACTGTATTTTGTTACCTTTTGTTAACTTTCGACTGGGTTAACCGACTTTGATTATTCTTTTTTTATTTGTAAGCTAGTGCTTTCCGAATGGTTCCATTTAAATTTGGTCCAGATTGAAGTCGTTTTTTTTTGTTAAAATTTGTAATTATTATTCGTGTGGTTCGGTGCGGGTGATGAATTCAGCACCTTTATGATCTTTGTCAGTTCCATTTTCATCAAAGGTACATAGAGATTCTCATATATATTTTATAATATTACACTGCGAGAACAAATAGCAACATTCATCATTTTATTACTTAACAGGAGAAAGCTCAAGATCTCAGTGGTCTCCACTAAAACATTAATACGCATAACTGCACGAGTATTGCCCTGGAATACGTTAAATTGTCAGAGACTCCTGACCTCCTTGTAACCTAACTCAATTAGACGTAAAATGGAATCTAATATATTATGTTGAAGGGAATGTAATTTATAAATTATCTCGTACTTGTACAAATCTTCAGAGAGTACCTACACATAAAACCTTCTGTTCAAAGTTTTGTACGTATGTCTCTTGTTCAAAACTCTGATAGCCAGATTTATGGTAGTAATGAGGGTGCACGGGTCAGTGACATTTGGTGCGATCAGCATTTTACATCTACAACGTCGATTTTATAAAAACTATAAATCAGTGCAGTATAGATTATAACCTTCAGCAAGCGTAGTGTGTACCTACTAGCACTAATCATTCATTCTTTTAGATAATTAGTTAAATAAATTAATTTGTATGCCACAAATAAATAGCGTTAAATCAAGTAACGTCTTACATTTTGTAAGCTATGAACGCGACTCGTTCATATTATGATCCTTCAAGATAAAAAAAAAACTGACGAAAAATACCAACGTGTATTTAATTGGACAGAACTTATCAAAGATAAAAAAAAGATTGTTTGTCTAAATACGTATGACAATCTTTCTTTCACCTATCACCTATCAAATCTTTCTGTTAAAAACCCAACTAAAACCGTAAACGAGGAATGTACCAGCCTAATGGAAGCAGTCAATCCAGTCACAAACAACATATAACCACTTTACCGGATGAATGAATCCAGTTAATTGGCTAAAACGTCCAAACAAAGCACGATTCGGTACTGACGTCTGTCTTGCCTATAGCAATAGCTATGTACGTACAATCTTTGTTAACTGTTGGTATCTTCATTAGAATTTCATGCGACTCAAAGGCTCTACAAAAATAAGGAACCTCATGCTACATCGAAATAGTTTGTCAATTAGTTTGCTCCAAATGAACTTCACTTAAGTCCATAATACTACAACTAATGTTCTGTAATATACGGACCTATCGTAAAAAAATTGACAGTGGAGATGACTTTCAGAGGTCAGGCAGGCTAAACTATCAGATATCATTATGACAAATGAAATAGGAGAACTTGTTGCCTCTTCAATAGACATTAAAAGCAAAAAAAAAGTAAATGAGACTATTTGAGAAATTACATAGCGAATTTCATTCCAGGCACTGCGTTTGGATTTTTTTCATAACTTCCATCCAAAATACAAATAAAATAAATTTGAAAATAGAACACACGAACTAGCCCGGGCCTTGCTGCAGTACCAGATTTTAATATCTGTCACTACACTGAAATTGGAAGTGGACTTTTACATATTCCCGAAAATATTACGGCATCAGCACTTTTAATATTAAAATGTTGATGCTACGAATACTCAAGAGCTACGGGAATAAGTTAAATCCTGGTGTATCAAGTAGTCCTGTAACATTTTATATTTTATTTTAGTAGCTCCAAGTTGCCTTTCTGTTAAGCTTTTAGGTAAAAATGCTGTCGTTAACTTTACGAGCTTTTTAAAGCTCTCTTATAAATTACAGATTTATACTGTAGTGCGGTTGCTCAGTTACTTACTAGTACTACAGCGCTTTTAAGTTTTCAACAATAAGTATTATACTCTTTCAATTTTATTTTTACATTATGAAAAAGCAATATAAAAGTTTTTAAATTTTACAAAGTGAAGAGCAATTTTCTGTTAGTTGAATTATTTGATTGAATGAAACTTAATAAACTGTTTAGAGAGTAGGATATTCAATTACAAGGCCAGAGGTCATGAAAAAAAGAACCACGATCAATTTTCTACATTTAAAATCTATTTACTACTACTACCCGTAGAAACTATGTTATCATCTCGCCCAAAAGACGTCTACTACTGAAGATAGGCCTCCCCCAAGGTTTGTCACAAGAATTTTTCCTATGCTGCCCGCATTCAACGGCTTCCCGGGACATTTACTAGTTTGTCGGACTATTTTCTGAAGGACCCACACACACTTTGTAGGAACTATATTAGTCTTAGAATACTGTAGATAACGATAAAGAAATAGGTCAGAAAAACGAATCATTCTTTAAAAGAAATCGTAAACAAAAAACCGGTATCAGCGTAAAATCTTGCCTCTAGCAATGACACAATATACTATAGACCGTCCCTCCCTTGGCCAATACTGTACGCCGTAAAAAGCTAGAAAAGTTCAACTAAATCTAGATGGCGCTCAAAATAAGCTCTAAAAAGCAGTTTAACAAAGTTTAACAGTATTTTATTGATCTGCTTCAATTCTAGTAACTATATTATTATTTTTCAAATATAAAACTTGCTTTGTATTGCTTGCTTTAAAAAAATGATTTTCAATTGCATAACTAAAAGTTATCACCTATGTTTAGGAGATGTCGTTGCAATCGATTTAAATAAACTTGAAAATAATGACCTATTTATTACGCTAGATGTCACATTTATAAGTTATTTGGTTGAATCAGAGAAACAATGCACTCATGAATGGCAACATTGCAAAAATCGTTCATATCTTCCAGTAGTTAATACGGAACGGCAACGTCGCTTGAGCCGCGTACTCAGTTCAAAAATTTAATTAATATGAATGTTTATTTTAACCGACTTCAAAAAAAGAAGGTAGTTATCAATTCGACTGTATTTTTATTTTTAACCGACTTCCAAAAAGGAGGAGGTTCTATGTTCCACTGTGTTTTTTTTATGTATGTTCACCGATTACTGCATCAATTGTGGACCGATTTTGAAAATTCTTTTTGTATTCGAAAGGGTATGCTCCCGAGGTGGTCTCATTGTCACCATATCAGGAACTGATGATGGGATCCCAGGGAAATCGAGGGAAACCCTCATTTTTTTAGGCACATATTATGTTTTCGTATATTTTCTGAAGTTAACCCGGTATTTGCGTCTGGTAGTCATCATTTTATGATGATGAGCTGATGGTGTAAGGTACAACTCCTTCACGGTTAGGAGTTGGAGGATAAATCTTTAAATATCATATGTATGTATGTTACCTTTAGTCGTATTCTTTCAAATTATTTAGGTAAGCTGATGATCGAAGGTACAACTCCTCAACGGTTAGGAGTTGGAGGATAATTCTTTCAATTTCATACGTATCTATAGACCTTTAGTCGTATACTTTCAAGTTATTTAGGTGAGCTGATGATTGAAGGTTAAACTCTTCAACAGTTAGGGATAAGATGATGATTTTAATATTACACGTACGTATATACCTTAAGTTGTATTCTTTCAGTTATTCATATGGATCGTTTTATTGAGTAGACATCCACTAAGGAAGGTATTTTGGAATTTCTACCCCTAAGGGGGTGAAATACGGGTTGAAACTGTGGACGAAAGTCCGTCATTTTTAAGTTAGAAACATGAAACTTTAACTTTGGGCTACTGATTAAAAATGAGTAGATACGTATTTAGCCGTTTCTGGATATTATTTTACTTGGTTACGCGCGACGCGACGTAATATGACCCCTGCCCCTGGTAATACCACGGCCTCACAGAAAACCGATGTGAAAAAGTGCTTGCGCTGTGTTTCACCGAGTGAGTGAGGATACCGGAGGCTCATACCCCAACCTCTCCCCCCATCCCACTCCACTATGCCCCAAAGGCCGGTAACGCATTTGTCAAATTATTTTAGAAATAATCAAACTTTACAAAATATACTATAAAACAATATATTATTTTCTGTAAATAAATGCAAAAAGTCAAACACGCGTGGTATTCCCAGGCGGTCACCCATCCAATTACTAACCACGCCCGATGTGGCTTAACTTCGGTGATCGGACGAGAACCGGTGCATTCAACACGGTATGGACGTTGGCAATCAGTTTGTTATATTTAACGTTGAGTATCCAGCACTATGACGTCAACTCAATGTTAAGTGTCGCTACAACTTTTGGCGCGAAAAGCGCGTTAGGGAACTTCGTTCCAAAAACATTTCTGATTGTTTTATTAATAACTAGGTTTCGCCTGCGACTTCGTTCGTCCGCGACTTCGTTCGCATTTAATAAAAAGTATCCTATGTTACTTCTAATACCTCTACAAGAATATGTGTTTCATGATGATCAGATTGATCAGCTAAGTAGTTTTCGCCGGAAAGCGTAACAAAGGAACTTACGTTCGCATTTTTAACATTAGGATTATTTATAAGACACAAACCGAAAGAAAATCCTTAATTACACCTTTTTGTCATCTACAGTTGTTAATTAATATGTGCAAGCAATTCTCGACATTATCAACTCATAATTATCAAGTTTTTTATTTGCATACATTCACGATCAACAACATTTATAAACGCAAAAAACTGTTTTTAGACATGTGTCATTAAGGACGGGAATTGCAACTGCAACATGCAACTGTATTAATATTATATATAATATTTAATAATATATTAATTCATCAATTTTTATTTTGTTTTTTGAATCCATTAAAAAAATAAAATGTCAGTCCTTAGTTCCTTACCTATGTCAATTGAGAAACATACATACAAAGTTTAAAGTGAATCCAATGAAAATAAATAAAGTTTCAAACAATTAATAATAAAAAAAGATTGTAAAGAGAAAAGCGGTTATTTTAAAATTAAAAACAGACATTTCAATTTTATTTATTTGTGTAGATCTCTCTGACGATAAAATATTACATAAATTATGTAGGTACTAAGATAATTAATTATTTAAAAAACGACATCTAGTGGTACATTTCGCAATAATACAATGACAATAAACTTGACAGTTGACTGTTGGGTTCGTATTGGTGTTCGGGGTCAGAAAATATCGTTGTAATTCACGATTTGATGCACTTAGTGACATCTAGGGAACATTAAGCTTACTATAAATCCGCGTACAGGTCTCGCCTAGTAGAGTGTTGGTCTAGTATATATTTCGTCAGTGCCTCTAGTAATAGAGCTCTTCACCGTTAATTAGGAAGTGACGGCGAACTCAATCTATGCCGTGCCACGTAAACTACACTCAAGACACTTCTATAGGTGCTCTGTAATTATCAACGTGGTTTTAGCACTTACACCTCGTCGGATATTAGATACACATGTCTTAGTAAGCGAGTTTGTCTATAGTGTCTATATTTCAAGCGGCAATTTCCTAATTTAAGTACCAATTTACGTATAAAATATAATTACTTAGGAGAAAGATAATAATTTGATCACAGACAATGCAAGATAACGGCACTGCAAAGAGTATGAAAACTTGACACAAACACCATAGTAATCCATCTGGCCAGCGTGGTATAGTGACCCAAATTCTCCGTTCAGGAGAGGTCTGTGGAGTGAACTAATGATGTGTTGATACAAAGGTCTTCCTAGCCTTTATTATTCCCAAGATTTGGGGTCGGCTACTAGTTCAACCGGTTTTACCTGAATAATAGCTTTTACACGGAGTGACTGGCATCGAACTTCCGCAACCCTGAGAGTGAACTGAATTCGAGGGTCGAACTAGTTGTCAGTATATTTGAGGACACTGACTTCCCAATAACGATTGCCATAGATGTTCATGATAGCCGGGACCGACGACTTAACGTGCTCTCCGAGGCACGGGCGGGAAACACCGCCATCTTCCATACTGCGAGCTGCTATTAAGAATTAGTGTAAGAAAAAGCCAGCAACAGTCCGACCCGAGAATCGAACCCGAGACCTCTTGATTTGCAGTCGCTTATGCTAACCACTAGACCAACGAGGCAGTTATGTGTTGATACAAAGATGGATTAAAAATAATGGTAACGAATGTGCATTTTTTAAACGGTTTTATTTAGCTCACCCCGTTTGTTTTTATTATTTATTATTCTTGGGTCAAATTTAGTAATTCAAATTTCACCCTCTTCCTGTCAACCGATTAATCTGAAATTTTGTATACACTTTGGATTTTGGTGACAATACAATTATGTTTATTCATTATCATTATAAATTCAAGATGGCCGCCGCTACAAAATGGCGGATAATTTATGTTTTATTAATCCCATCAATATGGGTATCAAATGAAAGGGCTCAACAAGCAGAATACAATATACTATAAAAAAATGAAATCCAAGATGGCGGCCGCTACAAAATGGTGGATAACGTAGGTTTTATCAATCCCATCAATATGGGTATCAAATGAAAGGGCTCAACAAGCAGAATACAATATACTAATAAAAATTGAAATACAAGATGGCGGCCGCTACAAAATGGCGGATAACGTAGGTTTTATCGATCCCATCAATATGGGTATCAAATGAAAGTGCTCAACCAGTATAATACAATGTACTATATAAAATTAAAATCCAAGATGGCGGCCTCTACAAAATGGCGGATAACTTAGGTTTTATCAATCCCATCAACATGGGTATCAAATGAAAGGTCTCAACAAGTAGAATACAATTTACTATGCAAAATTGAAATCTAAGATGGCCGCCGCTACCAAATGGCTGATAACAATTTTTTATCAATCCCACCAATATGGGTATCAAATAAAAGGGCTTGACAAGAAGAATACAGTGCACTATACAACCTCAATATTTAAGATGGGCGCAGCCACCAAATGGCGTATAATAATAAGATTTAAATTTAGAAATTGAATCTGTAATTTAGGTATCTGATTATTACTATGAAAAATTAAACCTAAAAACTTGAAAATAAAAAATATATAAAAAAGTTTTTTAATTTAAACGGTTTATCGAAAATAATGTACTAAAAGGTAAAAAATAAAAAAAAATTGTCTGATAAAAAATAAAATCGTTGGGCCCGTGTTTCCATCAAGTCAACTCAGTTTACGCTACGCCCAACGATTTTATTTTTTATCAGACAATTTTTTTTTATTTTTTACCTTTTAGTACATTATTTTCGATAAACCGCTTAAATTAAAAAACTTTTTTATATATTTTTTATTTGTAAGTATAAAAACCATAGCAATTATTATAAAACAAAATGATAGCCGGAAATACAGGTTTTCCCTAGCTCAGGCAGGCATCGATTAAAGTACTTGATCAAAATTTTAATATTTTAACATGTCAAAAAAAATAATATAAAATATCCTTACTTTAGTTCTACTGATGTACTTCAGTTTAATTATTGCATAATAACTATTTCAAAGTCCTACACTGTAACTTAAGTATTGATCCATATAATAAATATTATTATTATAAAACAAAAAGACTGAAACTGGTTAGCGTAAAACGTAACCTCTTAAAATAATTTAAAAAAAAAACTGGGCAAGTGAGAGTTATATTGACCTAAAGCATCAAAGTATTACTCATGGCTTGCTTTTTCTTTGTTAAGAAACCCGGTTGTAATAGTAATTTTATCTGATTGCCTCAGGTCTGAAAGATTGTCAATGAAATTACATGACAAAGCATTTCTCAGGTTAAACAGGCCGACATAACCACCAGTCGGTGGTATCCGAGGGGATTTCCGCACAGGGAAAAAAAAGGTTAAACAGGCCTAACAGCTACCTATGCTCTGACGTGATTTGTGTGAGACATCGTTTTAATGCTAAGATGGACTACACGTTGCTTATCTAAATATTTAAGGGTTTATGTAATTTGTAGTCAGTGAAACATTAATGTCTTGAATAATACCTACGTTTATTTGATTTTAATAATGTTTATCACTTTTGGTTTTTTTATAAAGAATAACAATTTATTAATAAATTATTTTAGTTGACAAAATGAAATGAATAATACGTCCTCTTTTATATCACTTGTAAATTTTGTCATTGACGAATGAAAATACAATAAATCATATTGTAAAAAGAATAAATTTCTGAAGACTTTCTAATCTTGATTGACAATATTTGTAACTTTAATATTCGAATTAGCATACAACTAGCTTACTACATAGCGCAAATTATATTGAGACACGCTTAGCAAGAAGTGTATGCAGTGATCTCTGAACTTGTCACTTGGTGTTCTTTTTGTATTTCGTGCTTTTGTGTGCAAAATTTTATGACTGTCGGTCCCGTGAAGCATACATACACATACATAAATACTAACATATTTATATAATTTTATTATTGTTTAAATTACCAACACTCATTTTGGTTATACATATAGGATAAGGGAAAGCGTATGCAAAAAAAAATAATAATATCATATTTCAAGTGACTGACACGCTCAGCACTATTATATAAATGCGAAAGTAACCATGTCTGTCTATCTCTCTGTGTGTGAAAACTACAGAACCGATTTAAATGGAATGTAGCACACAGATAGTCTAGAGCCTGAGAAAGGACATAGGCTACTATTTAATGCGAAAAAAGGGGTGTAAGGGGTTGAAAGGGGGAAGAAAGTTTGTATAAATCTTACCTAAAGTCACTATTACACGCGGACGAAGTCGCGGGCACAGCTAGTATATAAAAATATACATACTGCCAAACTGACAGAGAAAAAATAATATTTGACACCTGGAATATAATGAAAGTGTTTTATTTAGATTTTCATTTAAGTCGTGAAACTCGTTAAATAAAAATCTGATGAAATTGAAAACCTACGAAACATAATATGATTTCAATGACATCTTTGAAACTAGAAGACACAATTTAGTCCCATTAAATTAACTAGAGCTTGAGTTACTTGAAAATGAAAAAGACTTCTGTTAATTTCAAAATATAACGACAAACGAACTGACGATGGTTCTAATATTTTGACTGCACGTTTGGCCTAGTGGTTTAACGGTCACCACGCCGTTTCCTACTTCGCCAAGTGTCGTGGGTTCAAATCTCACGTAGGACAACACTTTGTGTGATCCACAAATTGTTGTTCTGAGTCTGGTTGTTCTTTGTGTCCGTTTCATGTATGTTTGTAAAGTCCCCCGCGACTAGTCAAAAAAAAAAGAAAAAGAAAAAAATATTACTTTTCTGCACGAAAGTCTGAATATTGAATCTTTTTTTTTCAGCAGAAACATACTTTTCTAGGAATAATAAAATAAAAATTTGAAAAACCCTCGACAAAAAATAAGTATTAGGGTTCAAAACTTAGAAGTTCGCTGGTTCATTTCTTCTTTTACGTCCATTTTCTTTAAAATTATTAGACTGGTTTTAATGAAACTTACACTTTTGTAAGTACATTTTAAAAAAACCTAAACTTCTGAACAAATATTTACAAATCTTACAAACATTTAGTTCGACCTGCAGTACATATAGAAGAGACCGATACACTTGTCACGGTCTCCGGTCGCTGTCTACTGTCTCGGTCGCTTGTCTCTGTCGCGGCGCGAACCGCTACCTTAATGAATTACTTAATAAACTGATGTTTATATTGTAATAATAGTACTGGTTCCTAAACTAGGATAGAGCCTGTATTTTTTTTGTAAGACAGTTCACAAAATAATAGTTCAAAAAAAACACCTTAAATGTGTTGTTACTTTTCTGCCAGTTTCTCTATCGGTTTGATAGAGAAACTTTTTTTTTGCTAACACGAGAAGGTATAAAGTTAAAACTAATATCAGTTTCGTACCTCGAAGCAATGAAATATATCTCTTAAGAAGACTCAATAAAGATTCAAGCTTCTAAGTCAAGGTAATCAAAAAATAAGCCTCTTTAAACCGCATAGTTTTAATACTTGCACGTAACAAACTCTATAGGAAACGTTGTTAACCCATGAAATTATTATTTTCTAAAAGTAGCCTTAAATCGACGGTAAATCATTTTTTTGTAATAGGGGGCAAACGAGCAGACTTATCGCCTGATGTTAAGCAATTACTCGCAACACCAGAGACGTCACAAGAGCGTTGCCAGCCTTTGGAGGAAGGGGAGGGGAAGGGGGGAGGGGTTGACGGGGTATGGTCCTCCGGTATCCTCACTCACTCGATGAAACACAGCGCAGGCACTGTTTCACACCGGATTTCTGTGAGGCCGTGGTATCACATCGGTCGAGCCGGCATGCTCGTCGACCAGTCGTTTTCAGTCCAAGCGGTACGATTGTGGAACGCCCTACCAGTCACAATTATACGTGCAAAAACTCAAACTGCCTTTAAGAGATTGGCAAAGGAACATTACCTGGTAGACAACAATAATCCATAATCACCTGTTATTAAAAATTAATTGGGTCACAGTATTGGATGCCAGGATGTGTATAATATCTATGAATTTAACTTATTATGTATATATAACCATATATTTGTGTCACTTGTACTTCATATAATATTGTTATCAATAAATATTTATACTGCTTTATTTTCCTTTTACAAATTACTCTCTAATGCACCAGACCCTACACTATACGTCGGCCCAATAACGTTATATATTTCCATCCTACGGTTGCCTAGAATAATAATATTAATAATAAATATTTCGGACATCTAACACACAACGCCATCTAGTCCCAAGCTAAGCTGAGCTTGTTTTATGGGTACTAGACAACTGATACAAATACATAAATATTTTTTTTGTAAATACATGCATTATTATATATAGAAAACACCCAAACTCCGAAACAAATATTTGTAGATCATACAAACATTTGGTCCAACCGGGAATCGAATCCGAGACCTCATGATCAGCAGTCGCACACGCCAACCGCGAGACCAACGAGGCAGTCCTTGAGTTTGTTAATTGCCGTTGAGCAATAAGGCCGCCAGTTGTACTACCAACCTACCTAGCTTTAAGTTATGTACTTAGTTATCTGGTATACAATAAAGCGATTCATTATTATTCTTATCTATTGTTTATTTAAGTATATTTAGTGAGTAATACATTAAGAGTCTGTAAGTGCCTCTGTTAAATAATAGCGTCTATCATAATCAATCAATCATGTTATCAAAAAATAATAATAACCTGTAAAATTATCAAGCATATTATTCGTAACACCATTTTGATGTCAAAGATTTTTAACAAATATGTCAATTTTTACTTCAAAAATATTTACATAAGCATTTTAATTTTAAAATCTTCACAACTTAGAATTTTAATTGATTCCTAATTTGTTGACCAATGAAAAACACTTCATATCTATATCTATATTTTTATTTATCTAAAAAGGTTTTATATTGACTTCGTTATTGTATTTACAAAGAAATTTCTGAAACGAAATATTCTCGTTCCATTAAAACTTAGACGAGTACTGAAAGGTACACATCAATCTTTGAAGGCACTTCATCAAACCAATGCCGCGAGGTTTACATTTCAACTTTAAATTAATAAAATAAAAATACTTCATAAGTTTACAACTTGAGGCAAAAACACTTCAACAAGAGGTCAGATGAAAGTCACGAGCTAAATTAAACAAATGAAATAAACAGTTCTTTAAAAGAACTAAATAAGTAAAAGTTAGTACAGCAGAGATTCTAGTACAAAAAAGATATTTTAAGGTTTTCGTTTTAGTTACGTCACATTTCATTTGTTTCATTCCTTTCTCAAATGTACTTGTTGTTGCAAGAAGTGAATGAGGGGTTGTCTATACTAATATTACAAAGAGGAAAGATTTGATTTTTTGTTTGTTTGTTTTTAACCATTTTACTCGAAAAGTACTTGACCGATTTCAAAAATTCGGATATGTCCCAATAACTACTTTTTCATGTTAAAATTTGTGAATGAGGCTGATTTCAGCACGAATGGGCCGGCTCGACCGGGGCGGTACTACCCTCGCACAGAAAATCAACGTAAAATGACAGCGATCGTGCTGTCGTGTTTCGTTGGTGAGTGCGAGACCGGAGGCCCAAATAGCCTAGTCAACAAGTTCCGTACTTGTTGACTAGACTAAAAGATGCAGCAGCATCACTAGGCCGCCATGGTGTGGGTCGCCATACTGCATTGTCTGCATTCGCAGTGAGTATGGTGACCACCACTCTTGGATTCTGCTTATGCTTTCCATCAGGCAGAGTAGAGTCATTATGGCGGGCCATACATAAAAAAAATAAAAAAAATGACGTTGAAATTTTTGGTTAGATACCTATGTCTACCGTACGAAACCGGGGCCGGCTGCTAGTTTTTAATAAATCTGTAGTAAGGAACTTTACATAAGTACTATGTATTTGCAATGTAATTCAAATATGTCATCAGTGTATCGACCTGGTTGCTCCAGCAGTCAAAAGTCGACTCAATTTGTGTTTTGATCACAGGTCAATTGCTTAGGACCTAAGAAAGTTTTTTTTTTATTTCGTTTTTTTCATTAAGTAAGCAACATAAAAATCACAAAACATTAATTTGTTATGAAATTTGAAATGCAAACTTTTACCACATAAGTACTTTTACCCATTAATATTGAAAAATGTTTGTTTTTAAGACATGTTCATTTACAACATCTAGTTTCTATGAAAAAGCTAATTTTTAATTATCGTAATCGTAAATCGTAATTTTTTTTTTTTTTTTTTTTATGTTTGGCCTGCCAAAATGACTCTACTCTGCCTGATGGAAAGCATTAGCAGAATCCACGAGTGGTGGTCACCATACTCATTGCGAATACAGCAATGCAGTATGGCGACCCACACTATGGCGGCCTAGTGATGCTTGTGCATCTTTTAGTCTAGTCAACAAGTATGGAACTTGTTGACTAGACTAATTGGGCCTCCGGTCTCGCACTCACCAACGAAACACGACAGCACAAACGCTGTCATTTTACGTTGATTTTCTGTGCGCGGGTAGTACCGCCCCGGTCGAGCCGGCCCATTCGTGCTGAAATCAGCGTGGCTCTACTACCTAAAAAATTAGGTATACCAAACATATTTGATGGGTTCAGGGTTCTGTATATAACCTGTGACTGTGACTACAATTTTTTCAGTGTTTTGAAATATATTAAAAAAAACGGGTTGCACTCCGGGAGTGCCGGGAGAAGTGAAAACTTGAACATTAACGTTGTGCATTTTTGATTTATTAAATTTAATTTTTTTAGTTCCTATATTTATTAAACACAATGAACGATGCTACGAGTATACGAATCTATGCCTTGCTTTGCCTTTAATATTCCTTGAGAACCGATAACTACAGAAATGCTTATTGTGATGTTATAAAAATACAGGTTAATGCTAGATACATAGTTAAAAAAGTAAAATTTGTAAACCCTATAATTTAAAAAAAAAGAACATCCATGGAGTTTCCTGCCAGATTCTTCTTCATGAAGGGTAGGCTGCTCTTGGAATCGCCACATTTAAAATATTGACTAGTTTTAAGTGAATGTAAAATTGAATATTTGCCTATTTGAATAAAAAACTTTTGACTTTGACTCTGATACAGTATAAATATATTACCCGAGCGAAGCCGGGTTTACACACACGCACACTCGTGCAAGCACCCTGCGCCGCTTAAACGAAACAGCAGGAGCAGTCATACATTTTCGCCGCGCGGTAAAAAAGAGAGGGAGATATTACTTCCTCTCCTACGCTACGCCTTTGTCTTACGGATATTCGATTAGGTCACGTGTCCTGACGCGAGCTTAACATTTTTCACCCATCCCAAAAAAGTGCACAACGCCGCTAAAGAAGTTTTCACTTCAAAAACTGCAAAATATACTCGAAAAATACAAGAGTATCTAACGACTACGTTCTTTACTTTGTGTTTAAAACGGTTTTTTTTTAATAATAATAAACAATATGATTTAAAGTAATAAATAGCAAAATTCCTTTTGCAAAATCAAAGAAATTCACTTTGCTGAGGTCGAGTTTCATCTGAATGCAATGAAATAGTGAAGAAAACCTTTTTATTTTTGCCTACCCACAAACAGCTTCTAGCTTCGTTTAAAGTCCTTTGCCGCATACACTCCGACTTAAGTATAGAACCATACTATTTGATGAGGCTTACTAACGGTCCACAGGTTTGATTGGAGTATTGGAGTCGAGTCCACTTCGTGTCCAACCATCTGTTCTCGATAGCTTTCTTACTTTTACTTAATATGATTAGGATGAGGCTTTGAAAACAGCGGATTAAAATAAATAAACCACTTCACAAATCGTTACTTCATTAGATTTTGTATTGAAGTGGTTTTTCAACTTATTTATGAGACCGATTCTTGTAATCTAATAAGTTATATTTAGTTTCAAAAAAGTAAGTTTATTCATGAAGTTATCTATATATATGTATATAAAAGAGGAAGGTGACTGACTGACTGACTGACTGACATACCCAGAGATCAACGCACAGCCCAAACCACTGAAGCTAGAATCCTGAAATTTTGCATGTAGGTTCTTTATATAACGTAAGTGAGCACTAAGAAAGGAATTTTTGCAATTCCACCCCTAAGGGGGTAAATCAGGGTTATCAGTCCTCTTGCCAAGGCAGTGATCACCTTGTGAAGTTTATAATACCCATGGGCCCATAGATGGATATACAATCACTACTAATACCACTGGCAAGAAGAATAACCCACGGCCTGTGTCACCGTGTTCTTAATCTAAATTAAATTCATCTAAAGCACTTACTGGAGTGTGTGTCTTCTTTGTTCTCGGCGTCCAAGAGATATCTCTTGGGTAGAATCTTCTCTGCTCTTGCGTCTTCACACAAATATTGCTCCCAGGTGCTGGTTATTTCTCAAGGTATCCGAATTAATCTCAATAATCAACTTTTCACAGATATTCGAATTACAATACACTCGTTTTAGTTCTCGCGGGACGCGCCTATCACGTATTACAATTCCTCGCGAGTCTAATCACAATTAACGGCAACTATTCACAAGCCTAGCCTGACCGATCAAAACGTTCTCAACACTTTTCGATATTAACCTCGTCTCACGCTGGCATACGGCGAGCCCACAAGTACCCTAGCTCAACAAACCTCACGGTGTAATCAATCTCACGCGGAAACTATACGAGTACTACAAAATTAACAATCAATAAATTACGGCACCGGCCATTTCAACACGCTTCTTTCAAGCTCTTTTTTACATATTAACCTCAAACGTCAAAACGTCAAACACGAACCAGAGACAATCAAAATGTTGCCAGTACAATGACGTTCGAAATCCAACAGTCACCCGCTCGAACAGGTACGTACTGTTCCCTAATCTACAGGCAGGCGAGATAACGTTGCTACCGCTCGTTTGATAACTGAGTCCCCAACAAGAACCTCTGCGGACCGGGGGGTCCCATCCTTACCATGGAACAAGTTAACAATGCGCCCCCGGCGCCAACGCAGTGGCGGTAGGTTAGCATCCTTAACCAGCACGAGGTCACCGACATTAGGGGGACTAGTATCCGAGCTGAGCGGGCACAACGGTCGCGAGTTGAGAACGGCTTCTATCTTACAAAACAACGTCGCGAGTTCCTCAAATGTCAGCGCGGTCTGACCTACAATACGCCCTAAATGCGTCTTAGCTGACTTGACTACGGCTTCAAAAATCCCGCCCCAGTGGGGGCAACCTGGTGGACTGAAGGTCCATTGTATACTCCGACGGGAGAGGGCTGTTCCAATATCCACTTCATTTTCATTTAAAACCTAACTACATCTCGTAAGTATCGCTCTGCACCTACGAAGTTGGTTCCGTTATCGGAACGAATCAGTGCTGGCAGTCCCCTTCGGGAAACGAATCTGTCCAAGCACGCTATAAAGGCTTCAGTCGTGAGGTCAGCAACGAGCTCGAGATGCACCGCCTTGGTGGATAAACAGACGAACACGCAAAGGTACGCCTTGTACTGTTTCGCGTTCCGCAGCCGCGAGCTTTTTACTAAGAATGGGCCCACAAAGTCTGTACCAACACCCGCCCATGGCCTAGCCTCATTCACCCGATCAGGGGGCAGATCCCCCATGTGGGGCTGCATCGTGGCAGCCTTGCTCCTATAACAAGGCATGCAACGAAACACGATGTTCCGTATGGTACGACGCCCAGACAAAATCCAAAACTCCCTCTGGAGTGTAGCTAACAAGGCGTTACAACCTGCATGAGCGTTTTTAACATGCCGGTCAGTCACCAACAACTCAACCAACTGCCCTCCCTTGGGGAGCAGTAGGGGGTGACGAGCCGAATACGGCAGATTCGCATATTGCGCAATCTTCCTCCTACCCGAAGCAACCCGGTCGAATCTATAAACGGGTTGAGACGCGCGACAGCTCTGCCGGTGACAGAATTGGGCTTAGCGTTCGCTGTTCGCGGGGAGTGCGACAATTCCGAACGAATCTCCTTATCCAACAATTGACATTGATCAATTTATCAAGAGAGCTATACCACTCAATCAGGAAACTGTGTTAAGGGGCCAATTCGATTCCTTCCTTGCAAGCCAAGGAGGGCCCCACCATAACTGATGGTTAACCAACTCAGGAGCCCGGCATCCCCTGAACGCACAATCCGACGGGTTCAATTCTCCTGATACATGTCTCCACAGCCATGAGTCGATCATGCTGCAAGACTCGCCGATCCGACAACAAAACTTACCCAGAATGTCTACCCCCAGTAACACGTCAACCGGACCTGGGGTGTCGAAATCAAACCCCAAACACACACGGAGGCAGTGGGCAAGACTATAGCCTCCGGTTGGGGACCAAATTTTGATTGGCTGCAATTTCCTAGCGGGGGCCCCCGGGGCCCCACGCATTATAGCCCGAGCAACCGGGCATATCAGTGCCGTGGTAGGGAACCCATGGTCCCTCGTAAGTGCCCCTCCAGTCGCGGCGCTCTACTTGACGCCGTCCACGGATAGGGGGGGTGCGGTGTTCCAACCGAGGGCGCTCCATGATGGGCGGCGAAAACCGACGAAATGCAGTCATCCTCGGCGAGCGCGATGACACCCGAGGCGGCGTTCTAGTGGTCGGCGGCGAGCGCGATGACACCCGAGGTGGCGTTCTAACTAACCGCTCCGTACTCGAGGGTGCATCAGCACACCCGCCCGTGCCAGCTCCAGCTGACCCACTGGCCTGCCAATAGGTCGGGGAACCGCACGCGATGTTGGCCTGAACATCGCCCCCAACATCTTCCCTATGAGGGCCCTGGTCCCGTGGACACAGGTTCCAAGTCCGGCCCTGTGTACTTGACCCCATCCGTCCCTGAGTCCGGCCCTGTCCATCTGCATGATGTTGGCGGGGCCTATTCAGGCAGAGCAACTCATTATGGCGGCCTCCACAAATTTTACACATTGCGGACCGAGCGCAATCCCTAGCTAAATGGGGACCCAGACACAAAAAACCCCAGCCACGTTGCTTGGTGATCTGGCGTCGCCCTTGGACTCTCTGGTCCCTAAATCTAAGGCAGGCGGTCACACTATGGCCATCCTGTTTACAATATGGACAGGCATCCCGTTCAGGTGTTGAGGCACCCACGTGCCCATACAACTGCCTTGGCCCTCTCTGCGGTAGTCCCCTCCTCACAGGGCTCCGAGTAGCCTGCTGTGGTTCCGTAGCGGGCTTCGAGAACGAACTCATGTTCTCTGCCCTCCGACACTCTTCCTCCAAAAACTCCATAAGTTGGGAAAAGGTGGGCAAGTTGTCTGCACCCTGACCATGATGCTACTCAAATCTGGTCTGCACATCGACTGGCAGCCGGGACAGTACTATGTACACTAACATGTAAGACCATTGTTCAACCGGCAAGCCCAAATTTTCTAATGCCCTAGTGACACTCTGCCTGTATGGCAGAGACCCGAGTCACTGAAGGGATGCTAAACAGCCTCTTGAGCTGAGCATCAACCAGCCTTCTTTTGTTCTGGTAGCGCCTTACCAACATTTGACGGGCAATCTCATAATTGCCCTCGGTCACCGTCAAATGGGCTACCAGTTCCCTAGGCTCTCCCTTCAGAGCTGACATCAGTTGTGCCATCTTATAGGCCTTAGGTAAATCCTCCCTTAAGTGGACCAAACTGTCAAATAAGTTGATGAAGCTGACCCACTCACCGAGCTCTCCATCAAAGCTGGGTAGCTGTATCTGAGGCAGCTTTGATACAACCCCGCGAGAGTGTGGGCCTTCCACAGCTTCTTCATCACAGCCAGTTCTGCGCTGGCGCTTTATTTCTGCTATGCGCTGCTGAATGTCATCAGCAATTGAGAGGCACTGGTCAACATCAGCCTGCATCGTGGACCTTATCTGATCGCTGACCTTCTCCTCCTCAAGGGCCTCGACCTTGGTAAGCGTTTCCATCAATAACTCCAGCCTAGCCGGCGCATCCAAAGCTCGAGCCAACAGTGCATCCTGTCTATCTGGTCGGCCTAGGAGACCTTGAACCGATGTAAACCATCTCAATTCTGTGCTAATCTTAGCCCGGTACAATGAGAACGACATAGCGGCAAACCGATACTTACAAGTTACAATATTTTATGTATGTATATAAACTATCAAGTGCTTTTGCACTCCTTACAAGTTACAATATTTTATGTATGTAAGTATAAACTATTTATTTAAACACTATTAGGAACTTTATATAAAACCCTATTAAGTGCTTGTGCAGTCACTTAATCTCAGATATATATCTACCTACAAGTTTCACTTTACCACCACTAACAATAAGTTAATTTTATTAAAAATAATTGAATTTAAGCTTCACTAAACAATATTAGAATGATATAACAATATTATTCTAGTAACATTGTCTTTGGGCTAGCAAAATCTAATTGTATTACACCAATATCTTTGACCAATTGTCCCACACAATTAATATTTAATATTAAGTTTCACAATTCAACAGATAACCAAATGTGTGATTGGGTTAATATATTGGACCAAGTGTCCCAACAATCATATCAAGTATACAATATAGTTTTACAATTATAAGTTCAAACTAGTAAACATCAACTAGTAACACAAATTTTACAATTTATGTATAAGTTTTATAATTAAATGTTTCACTACCTACATTCAATAATTATGCTAATAAATTGTTTTAAATACTATTCTAAATAGCTATATCAGTGTAATCAAAGATACGTGGACAGTGGAACAGTATAATTACCTGCCTAACAACTAGGTTTCACCTTCTGAGTGCACTATGGAGTGCTCACAGCCCGGAGGTAAACCACGCTCTGCTACCAAAATGATCAGTCCTCTTGCCAAGGCAGTGATCACCTTGTGAAGTTTATAATACCCATGGGCCCATAGATGGATATACAATCACTACTAATACCACTGGCAAGAAGAATGACCCACGGCCTGTGTCACCGTGTTCTTAATCTAAATTAAATTCATCTAAAGCACTTACTGGAGTGTGTGTCTTCTTTGTTCTCGGCGTCCAAGAGATATCTCTTGGGTAGAATCTTCTCTGCTCTTGTGTCTTCACACAAACATTGCTCCTAGGTGCTGCTTATTTCTCAAGGTATCCGAATTAATCTCAATAATCAACTTTTCACAGATATTCGAATTACAATACACTCGTTTTAGTTCTCGCGGGACGCGCCTATCACGTATTACAATTCCTCGCGAGTCTAATCACAATTAACGGCAACTGTTCACAAGCCTAGCCTGACCGATCAAAACGTTCTCAACACTTTTCGATATTAACCTCGTCTCACGCTGGCATACGGTTAGCCCACAAGTACCCTAGCTCAACAAACCTCACGGTGTAATCAATCTCACGCGGAAACTATACGAGTACTACAAAATTAAAAATCAATAAATTACGGCACCGGCCATTTCAACACGCGTCTTTCAAGCTCTTTTTTACATATTAACCTCAAATTTACAAACTAATAAACTAATAACCTCAAACGTCAAAACGTCAAACACGAACCAGAGACAATCAAAATGTTGCCAGTACAATGACGTTCGAAATCCAACACAGGGGATGAAAGTCTACGTAAGCGAAGCCGCGTGTAAAAGCTAGTTAGTGTATATAAGTTTTGTGTGCGTTTGCATTATGTGTATTTTATTTATGTGTATACTATGTAGTGTGAGTCTGTACTAACAACTCAGACCACAAAACTAAAACAAAATCATACTACATTTTTGTATAAATAAATTGAATGTCTGTCTGCAGACTGTCATTTTTTATAAAGAAAATTACACACAGCAAGCTCAAATTTGATAAAAATATATTTTTACTTTAAAATTACGAATATAGTGATAAAATTTTACCTATTTATTTCTTCTTATTAATATGTAATATTAAAATAAATCTAAAGAAGACCATTTTGTTAAAAATAATTATCTAAGTTAAAGTTCTTCATCCTAATAAAGACACGATAAACATTTAAGATACTTTAAACACCTCTTCGTAACAGCAATATAGGTATCTTCTATATGGCTGTTACGCTCTATCTTGCCGTGGGAGGGCCACGCTTCAACATGAATGGGCTGGCTCGACCTTAGTGATACCACGGCCTCACAGAAAACCGGTGTGAAATAGCGCTTGCGCTGTGTTTCACCGAGTGAGTGCGGATACCGGAGATTTCATACCTCAACCGCTCCCCCCATCCCCCATCCCACCCTCCCTACCCGTATCCGGCAACGCACTTGTGACGCCTCTAGTGTTGCGGGTGTCCACGGGCGGCGGTAATCACTTCACATCAGGTGACACGCTCGTTTGCCCTTATTCCATAAAAAAGGTAGGTTTATTACATCCCTGACCCCAAAATTCACTTCCTTCAAATTGGTGTAATCTTAAGCAGTTTGCAAAAAGCACAGAAAGAGTTCCATTGATTGTCTGTGAGACTCAAGCATTACTCCAGTCAAGTCGGCCAATATGTGTTGAAACATGTTTAAACATAATTTATTAACATAGTGGTCCGAGAGCTGGTACCATTTTTTGAGTAGGTATTTGAGGCAAGCTGAAAACTTGTCACACCTCTCCTAATATACCCCAACACGAAACTGCAGACCTGGCTGGTGAGTAGCTGTTTTCAGCTTGCCTCAAATACCTACCCAAAAATAGTACCAGTTCTCCTACTATAGTTGGTTCTGTGCTTGTCTGAGTACTTAAACTTAAATCATCAATGAAATCTCTCACTCAATGACTTAAATATCTCATTGATCTTTTAATTGGGTTAATTACTTCTGCTTATGCTACTTCAACATCAGCTTCGCCCTTGATTTCATCTCGATTTTCATGGCACTCAGATCGATAATACTCTACTGAAATCATTGAAATTTCAATCATATTATTGAATAAGAAAGGTTGATTTTTGTTTGCAGATATACGCTTACAAAAACCAGATGCTTGTCCGCTGTATAAATCCTGTGAATAGATGGTATTGGATAAAATGACGGTAGGAGCGATATCCAAGAAATGAAAACTGTCTTAAAGAGCCAATAAATTGTTGTTTATGCACGTTTAGTTTGATAAGAAATTTCAAGAACGATTTCTGTTCTTCGATCATCAGCATTGTTAGATATTTATGGATGTATCCTTTAAGGAAGCTGCGATATCCCTTTTAGTTTCTTTCGAAGTAAATAAATACTGTTTTCTAAAATCTTCTTTATTATGTCAACTTTAGACGTAGGTAAGTACTAAATATGATAAAAAAAGGAAAGAAGACGTAATTTATTAGAATAAATTACGTATGCGCTTGAAAGTCAGTGAAGCTGATTTTCAAAATGGCCAAGTAATGTGTTGTGCTACCTATCTAAATTTTATCCTTCTTGTACAATGATAATGTTTTCACCTATATATAATTTGTAAACTTTATTATTTAAACATCGATTAATATGTACAGAGTCGCTAGTAAACGGGTTAACCGCGTGTAATGTTAGCGTCCCATAAAATCTCTTAACAACCGCGTGGAAGATAAATAAACTGTACTCTTGCTTCTAACTTACTTATACACACAGTTTCAGGGATGTTACAACTTGTTGGACAGCAAGTTGTGTGTGTGCAAGTTCGTCATTGACAGATTCTGCTTGGAGGACATTAATAATAGACTCCATAGTCTATATATACGGGCCCATGCCCGTGTTGAAAATTGATGGGTCATCTGAACCACCAGGAGACCTTTTTAGAAAGATACAGGGGCATAATACAATAACATGCCGCCTATGCCGTCACTTGTAAGCTATATTATATGTATGTGGTTATGTACATACATAGAATATATTTTTATACATCCATAAAATGGACTTAAGTTAAGTTACACTAAAATACTACTAGTTTGCAACCCTATTTACGCAAATAATGTGAACAGAGAAGTATGGAATTTGGCACTGCTAAAGTTTATAATACGTGTAAAAAAAAGGTGTTTTTCCTGAACAAAACCTGGCCAATTTCTTGAATGAACTCGATGACTAAGCTTTCAATTCTCTAAGAAATTGATCTGAATCTTTGAATAACATATACCTAGGGAGCAACTCGCCCAATTTATACAGACATCGCGTTCATCCAGGCATCCAATTTGTCCAAGACAATTTATCCGTAACTAATGTTAGGTCTGAAATAAGGCAGTCCTCTAATATCTACTTCTATGAGCTGTATGTGTAGTGTACCCAAAGAAGTTTGCGCGATTTTATAGCGAGTCTCACAAGGACGATATATTCTCCCGTTTTCGCCTCAAAGACATCTTTATGAAGTTTGCGCATGAAAATACTTTGTACGCTGTGCAAAAGTGACTTTAGTTCATACTTTGTTTGTGTAAATTGGTACGAAAGATATACTATATTTTATTAGTAAATAACAATAACTTACCAAAGCAAAGATGAATCGAATGGGTGAAAGATAAATGTATAGAAATGGAGGAAGCAGTGAAATGACGAATAATATAGGAGTGTGGGGGACAGGTGTGTCATGTCCCTCCAACACAAAGGGAAGATCCTCCGACCAGGCGAGGTGATCATGCCTGGCGGGCCAACTGCCCAACGGTTGATGTTGGGATGTTGTATATATGTTAATGTGCGCGAGAACTTTCACTGCGCGATTCAGGATTGGTGGTTTCTTAGTTTCCTTCGTTACTTCGAAGTTCGACGTATCTTCAGTAGATGGCGCTGTAGTATATTTCTGTTGCGCTGTATGTGGAGGTCGCCACATCACTCCCCTCCAAGACCGGAGGTCGATACGTTGTTGAGTCAGCTGTCTGTGCTCTGTTGTGGAGCTTGCCAGTGCCAGGAGTGAGCAGTTCCAGTGAGTCGGAACTGAGTGCCGCAAGTTCCAGTGAGTCGGAACTGAATGCCGCTAGTCCCAGTGAGTCGGGGCTGAAGTCCGCTGATCCCAGTGAGTCGGGATGGCAGGCGGTGCGCGGTGCTGCGGTGAGGTCCCCAGTGAGTCGGGGCGGTTGCTGCGTAGTGGCTGGCTGCTGCATAGACGGGAGAGATATGCTCTGCTTACATGGACCGTAGTTGCAGTGTGCTGTGCCTAGACGCTGATGAGGCCGTAGGGGTAAACCAGGCTGGAGCGGTCGCTTCCTGCGTGTGGTGTATCCCTGTTGAGGCCGAGGTTGCTGGCTGGCTGTGAGACTTGCTGTGGGAGTGAATATGGTGGTGGCGTGCTGATGCTGCATCGAAGGCTGCTTCCAATCACGTCGGGGTCACCACTGTGGGGGACAGGTGTGTCACGTCCCTCCAACACAAAGGGAGGATCCTCCGACCAGGCGAGGTGATCATGCCTGGCGGGCCAACTGCCCAACGGTTGATGTTGGGATGTTGTATATATGTTAATGTGCGCGAGAACTTTCACTGCGCGATTCAGGATTGGTGGTTTCTTAGTTTCCTTCGTTACTTCGAAGTTCGACGTATCTTCAGTAGATGGCGCTGTAGTATATTTCTGTTGCGCTGTATGTGGAGGTCGCCACAGGAGAATGGAGAAGGAAAACTGATTGCGTCGACTCCGTTAAGAAAATCAATGATGAGTAAATAAGAACAACTTACATGTTTCACACACGGCAATGTGATCTTACAGAATGAATGAAAGTTATGATGACCAGACGGCTGGAATACATATTAAAACATTTTTAAATACATTTACGTTATGAATAACTTACACCGGTGAGTGAGAATCAAAACCATAACCATGACCTTCGCAGCCAGGACTTATTAATATCATTTTATGTTCAAAATTGAAAGTTTTTGGCCTTACACCTCTCTTATTTTTTATGTATGAACCTGTCAAAGTGATTCTACTCTGTCTGATAGAAAACATGAGCAGAATGCAAGAGTGATGATCAATATACTCATTGGGAATGCAGACAATGCAGCACTATGGCGGCCTATTGAAATGCTTCTGCATCATTGGGCTTCCGGCTTCAAACTCACCAACGAAACACTACAGCACGAATGCTGTCATTTTAGGTTGGTCTCTTATGAGAGGGCAGTTCCAGTTCAGCGTGGCTCTACTACCTTGGAAATTCATGTTATGTTTTGTTAAACCAAGTGCAAAATCCTATTTAATCAATTCCATTCGACTGATTAGCTTCTGCATAGATTGGATGAGTAATTAGTTAGATTTTAGATTTTATTTTTTTAAACTAGTCATTTCACTTAACTTCCTTCACTTGGAGACCTGGTGGTAAACTCTGTTTTAGTTTCTCTGCCTTCTCTTTATCAGTGATGACCAGTGTGTACAGGAAGCGAGAGCATCGCACCTTGAATTTCACATTCTCAGGGTTCTTCTTTATTTTCACAGACTTAGCGTCTTTCCTTCGCGCCTTCAGCAGGAAATCTTTGATATCTTTAATTTCGCGCGGCATGTTGAGATTGTACTGAATTCGCACAGGAACTGTCAAAATTCCAAAAAAAAAAAGTAGATAGTAGTAGTAAAGTAAAGTAGATAAAAGTAGTAGATTAGTAAGCTGCCTACATCTTGTAATTATGTTATTTTATTACATTGAGTTACTTAATCATCCTTTTTCTTAGCACGCAGTTTTTCAACAATATTTTTGATAGCCCACTGGTTACTTTATTTAACACGTAAAATATGAAAAATTTTAGGCGTACAAATTCGCAAATCATTTATCAGCAATCGACATGACGGCTCAGTTTTAGGATCGTAATAAAAAAAGATTTAGCGCAAAAAGGCCCTAACAGTTTCGAAAAATGTAAAATTTTCTTCAGCAAACGAAATTTATGTTTTGAACAAACCATTTTTTATGTTTTTCACATTTACTCGGAAAGAACTATGAGAGGATATGTTCTACAAGTGTTATTACTTGGATATGATTTTTATATTTGTGAGCTTCCAGTCAATTGCCATTATGCTAATATAAGTTAAATTTTAACGATAGTTGCAAAAGTTTTATTTTAACTTGCTTCATTTCGCTTCTGGTAGTGTTCTGGTAGTGTCGATTGTCTTCATATTTTTATAAAGAACAATATACCGTGACAGAGTAATGATTAAACCATCGACCAGCAAATTAGCCGGCTCGACCTCGGTGATACCACGGCGTCACAGAATACCGAAGTTAAGCAACTTTTGTTTTTTTTTTCATTGCTTTTTACTGAGACTCCGCCTGACTCTAGTTAAAGGACTCACATAGTATTAACAATTTACTCAAAATTTTGCCAAATTCAGTATTGCCTCACGGTTGCCTGGAAGAGATTGCCCTTTTGTCGATAAGGCCGCCATTTGACCTAGCATTAAGCATAGCATTGTCTGGTGTATAATAAAGTGATATATTATTAATATTAACAAATTTCTGAATATTGAGAATGATTTATTGAAATATATAAAAATAACTTTTTTAATTATTTTATCTTCTATAGCTGACCTACGCAATATCGTCAGCGTCTTCTATTTCCCGTAGCGGGATCTTACAACAGCTTAAACAGATTTCTTTTACATGAAAATGGGTAACAGCGAGCCAACCTTAAAATATAGGCATATGCTGTCATAGACTTTTTTGTGGTACTTTCCTATTTTTGATCCCCTTTTTGAATGAAGCGTAATGAAGCCTATAGCTTTTCTGGATAACTGGACTATCCAAAACTTTAAAAAAAATCTTCAATTCGGACTAGTACTTCCCGAGATCAGCAAGCAAACAAATTTTATTATCAATATAGTCTATTTCCATGTTGCTTAAATTCAATACCCAATTTCTCAAATCATCTTATTAAATCTTAGCACCTGCAAAAATAAAGGTGCACAAACAAAAATTTTAATTGTACCACAAACGTAATAAACACGCGAAATGAGATCCCGCACGCAATTGGTAAAATTAGGTCTTGTTTGTATTGACTGCATACGTACTTCTTATGAGTAAAACCTTAAGGTTCATTTTCATGTAGCACAGTAACTCTTTAGTTATACATTTTGATTGGGTTAGATATAGCGAGAAAGATAATAACGCTAGAAAATAATGTAAGGGTGTTTTCAGAATATTAATGAAATTTACCTTATGTATTTTTGCACAGTTAGGTTTTAGATATAATGAAAAAAAAACTATTTGGCAAGCGATGTTAGCAATTGTTATTTGATACATAACTATAGATTACTTTTGTTTTACAAATGTTAGTGTTGCCAGAAAAATAAAGGCATATAATCAAGAGAAAGTATTCGCTTGTTCTAAATTTATTCATCCTTAATTTAGGAAACTTTTCTCGTTTTTAGGGTTCCGTGCCAAAGGCAAAAATCGGAACCCTTATAGATTCGTCAAGTCTGTCTGTCTGTCTGTCTGTCCGTCAGTCTATCTGTCTGTCTGTCCGTCCGTATGTCACAGCCACTTTATTCCGAAACTATAACGAACTATACTGTTGAAACTTGGTAAGTAGATGTATTCTGTGAACCGCATTACGATTTTCACACAAAATAAAAAAAGAACAACAAATTTTGGGGGTCCCCATACTTTTCGGATGTCGAATTGAGAACCTCCTCCTTTTTTGAAGTCGGTTAAAAAGTATCGTTTCATAGTACATTTAATTTTCCTACTCCAACTTTCAGTATTTTATTGTTACAATTTTGAACCTGACTCACCTTTTATACAGAGAGTAATGAACAAACAAAAAAAATATTTCAGCGAAATAATTAGCGACGGAAATTCACACCCGAGATAAAGAAATCCTTAACAAAACCCGGCTAATAAAAATACAATAAAAGTACCCTCCCACCTCTCACTTTTAATAATGAACAAAAAATATTTGAAATACGGTGTAAAAATATACAACCCAGTAGTCCGATAATTGCCTCCGCTCAAGGGCAAAGCAACCCTGCCCATAATTTAATGTGATTTATATTAGGGCGGACATTTTTTTTTCTAAAATTACACGCATTGGATGCCGGGCCTATTTCAGCCTGAAATTGGGGTCGACAGACGGTTTTAACTAGTCTAGGCGATTTGTTTTGGTTGAGTACAGAGGAATAATGATAAAGCTGGTTTTCTATTTTCGTTTCAGGCTAAATAAACTTTGTTTATCACTAAAATTAATGAGATTTCTCACTTTTTTTACATATACGAGACTTAAAAAAACACTCTAACGTTACATAATAGTAGTATATACTCGTTACATATTCGTACGTTAATGAAGAAACGCACAAAATATGATCACGGTAGACACATTAAATTCTACTTTAGTAGGTACACCAAACGTGTGTTCTTGACATCCACGTACAACTATCTCAACTATCCCATCTAAGTTATGCCTGAAGTTTAAGCTCGGGACTACTAGTTAGCTTTAATGACATTCAATGTTTTGAAGGCCAAATTATTGCTTCATATTATGAAGTTTATCAGACTCTGGGTCTTGATGATTGTTGGGACAAACGCAGAGACCATAGAACAATACAGGCCGGCGGACTGGAGGGGAATGGCCATTATAGAGCTATCACAGATAGAGTGCGGAAGACATACGGTTGCCTGTAAGCGGAAACGACCAACGGTTAAAAAGAGAGAGAAGATCGCGGTACCCCATCTGTCTTTCTCTACAGACGCATGCGGAGTAAAGCACTAATAATGTTAATCCAATCACAACAATTAACCGTGGAATCGTTCTGCTATGCTGCTTTTCCGCGCTTACTGCGCATACGCGAGTAGAGAGAGACAGATAGGTACCGCGATCATCTCTCTCTTTCTAACCGAGCGACGGCAGGAGGCCTGGCTTCCCTGATTTATTTATAATACCTCTATGGTAGCCATAGCGTCTTCTTCCGATACAAAACAGTTTGTCTTTTTATGCAGGGAGTAATCTTCACACATACACATTTTAGACTCACAAACAAAACATTCTTCAAATAACCTTGTATGTGAAAAAACTACTTGAAATTTTATCTGGTACCGGTGAAACTGGCCCTATAGATATCAAAAAGCACACAAGTGACATTAGGATAGAATTTTTGTTGAAAAAGATTTCGAGGATTTCTCTCGAGAAGCAACACGGTGTTTTATATTTTCAACTTATAGGAAGAATTCTTCAAAAGAGGTAATCAATACTAAACGACTGGAAGGGTGGGCCTGGTGGTTTAAACAGTTGCCATGACGCTTTCTGCTGTGCCAAGTGTTGTGGGTTCAATTACCACATGGGACAATACTTTGTGTGTGTGATCTATCACTCTGAGTATTCTGTGTGTTCGTTTCATGTAGGTTTGTAAAGTCCGCCGCGACACAGGATGTATATTCAAAATACGGGAGTTGTCTTTAAAAAGAACCGTACCACGCTAACGTAATAGTATACCATATTATACTTGTCGTCTTAAAATATTTTATGGAGTTATCTAGAAAGTATTCTAATTATTTGGAATTTGGATGTATCTACACATTGATGGATGTTGCGACTTCCACACACATCGCAACAAGAAAAGCGCACTACAGCGCCATCTACCGGATATACACCAAAACGACGAAGTAACATACAATACGAAGAAACTACCAATCCTGCATCGCGCATAAGAAATTCTCGCGAAATTGGCATAAGTACAACATCCCAACATCAACCGTTGGACAGTGGCCCACCAGGCATGATCACCTAGCCTGGTCCAAGGATCCTCCCTTTATGTTGGAGGGACGTTTCGTTGTACCTAGAAATCGACATAGCTGTATTTAAATAAAGGCCACGTTAATAAGCTTTCTTAGCATTAATTATTAAAATATGCTTAATCCTCAAGTGTTTGAAAAATTCATGTTTCCTTTTTACATTATTAGAACGACAAGGAAAAGCTTTCACAGGCCTTGTTAATGTCAAATTTTCGGTAATTTAATGCTTTGAATTAAATTAAATGTTGAAAGTGCTCAAACGATGGTGGCGCCATGTCTAGTCGAGTGGAAATAACAGTAAACTGTTTATACGTCAGCAGGCTGTTTTGTGAGACACTGAAAGCATTGAGAGAGTATACATATACATATATACCTTTTCTTTTTACTACACCTACAAATAGCCGTTCTATGAGAACCGTCATAAGACACAAAGTTACGTAGTACCAGTAGTAGGTACCTACTAGTAAAACATACAATGCAAAAAACTTTGATATCTAACTAGTTTTTGCTCGCGACTCCGTCCGCGTGTATGTTGGTTATCGCGGCAAGTAGTAGCCTATGTTTTATTCTGATGTATAAGCTATATTTCTGTAAAGTTTCATCCAAATCCGTTCAGTAGTTTTTGCGTGAAAGAGTAACAAACATCCATCCATCCATCCATACTTACAAACTTTCGCGTTTATAATATTAGTATAGATATGGATCGATTTGTGTTTAAATGTATTTATGTCCGTTTAGTTTTTATTTACAGTAATTAATAATTAGTTTCATTTCAAATTAACTTTACTTGTGATTCTTATTTCCGTTTGTAGGTGAATAACTACCTGATTTAATCGCTTTATAGAAATTAAGGTTTTCAATTAGCGCTCACCTTCACCGATTTTACCACATATTTCGGTTACAGCTGAAATAGGGAGCTTGGAGCTAAGGAGGTTACTTTGGCTAAGGCCACAAACGACTTCGGAACTGCAGGTCTCCATAGAAAGCGGTTCCTGTTCTTACAAAGGAGGTTTTGAAGTTATACCATGCTGGCCAGACGGATTCTCTACACCCACGAGATGAATAGGTATGGATTACTCCACCTTCTTAATACATCACCACGTGAATCACAGTGTGTACTAACCATAAGCATATATCACCTCTATAAATCTCTTTCATAGACTGTAAAAAATACAAAATCTCCAGCCGGTTTAATAAAATCAAACAGCTATTATACAATTTAATTACACTTTATTGGTATCTTCGTTGTATTTTGATATTACAAAGAAGCTTAACTCATTTAAGATGATCTCACTTGTTAATTAACGAAGATACGCTTAAAAGATTTACTGAATTTGTTTAAAGTTTATATAAACACTTTCGGACATCAAAGACTTTAGAATGAGTACTTTATGTAACTCGCGAGAGCAGGTTTATTAAAGATATCAAACATTAAGTTTACTAATATAAATGCTTCACTTCTGAACATAATTTTTTAATCTCTTTTTTCTAGTGCTTAATGGTCCGGTCCCTATATTAGCTCTCTAAATTTAAGGGTTAGTCCCTCGTCGGTGGAGTAATCGCCACTCCTCTCTATTTTCTGCGATCTGTTTGAAATCTTGATAGGCCACGAGCGCTACTTTCTCCTAATAATGTAATTATTAATAAAAAAGACGTGTGGCACTCGGGGACTGCCGCGGTAAAGCTATTGCATAGCATTTTTTATCAACTTATGCAATTATAATTATTTATTTACTTTTAATTTATGCAGTATGTATAATATTGTGAATGAAAAATACTGAACTATTAAATTAGTACCAACATCGTCACTAGATGGCGTTGATCACTTTTAAGTAGCGTTATGGTTTCGTTACACAGCATACTAGGTTTAAATTATTCCTAATATATGTCATCGTTATTGAACGGGTTGTTTTATTCACAGTTTTTTTTTCTTTGAACATGTATACTTACGGGGCGGACATGCAGTGAGCGTGGCATTATAAAGATATGATAGATACCTATACACCTATATACTTTCTCACAAATAGCTGCTTAAGCCGGACATACACGTTCAAGTACACACGCAAACCCAGACTGTTTTGTCTGTCTGACAGAGACACACATACAAAACAGTCAAAACATTCGTTGATTCGTCTTTTGTAGCAGCTCGTCTCGATCCGTGCAAACTTCGGGTGTCAGATTTTATATTCGTTACGTTACGGAATTTCTTGGTTCCGTCGCCGCGCTCAAAGGCCTCAAAGCCCGCGATAAAAGCTATGCAATAGCTTAACAATCTTATTAAATGAGTTTTTTTATAAACATCGATAACTGATGCAATCTCTACAGTGGGGTAACCAGTAGGAATAGCATGTTCCTCGTGGTTACCCTGTAGTAACTAATGGGTAATCCACGAGGAATGCTTAGTAATTTGCATATTTGTAGAAATATTACTTATTTCAGTTTCACCTGGGACTGAAATAGTTATATCCGGGCCTAATTTGGAAGTTTAAAATGCCTCGGGATCTTCAGGAAAACAGCGTGAGTGTAAGAAAAGAAACAGTACCTACACACGACGAGATAAATGGAGCTAAATAATAGCAATACTGTAAGCAAACATTCGAGTTAAAATGAGCCTATATTGTTAGTTCATTATGTGGTATCATGGCAAAAAGGTTTTGGAGTATCTTTTTTTATTAATATTAGAATTTGCAACTTATTAATTCCACTCAAGAGTGTTATGTTTTCTATTCCCTTACACCCTTTTACGTATAAAATTATCACAAATCATAAATGAAATTAGTGTGCTTTCAGTCACTCTAAAGTGGGCTGTGGTTAGATATCGAACTTTGTGATATTGTCTCATCTAAAAACCTTAGATGATAATTTACCTAGCATCCCGCACCGGCTTCATACGGGTTCATTACGGAAAATAGAATATAGCCTATGTTTCTCTGAGATATGCGGCTTAATTTTTGTCGATGTCTTCGACAAATCTCGCCAGTTTACTCAAAAAATTTACAAAAAATAACATACGATAACCTTCTTCACGAATTAGTCTATCTATAAGATAAAATCGCAGAAAAATCGGTTCAGTAACTTTTGAGTTTATGGCGGACAGACAGACAGTCAGACGCGCGAAGGACTATGCTATATAGTATTTTTTTCATCGTCGATCCCACAGTGCCTTAAGACGAAAGTCTTCAATCAGTGCGTCCTACCCGTCATGACATACGGAGCCGAAACGTGGACACTTACGGCACGGCTGGTCCACAAGTTCAAAGTCGCTCAGCGTGCTATGGAGAGGGCTATGCTCGGCGTTTCTCTGAGGGATTGCATCAGGAATGAGGTAATCCGGCAGAGAACCAAGGTCATCGACATAGCCCAAAGGATTAGCAAGCTGAAGTGGCAGTGGGCTGGCCATATTAGCCGCAGAACTGATTACCGTTGGGGTAAACGGGTTCTTGAGTGGAGACCGCGTCTCGGCAAACGTAGTGTAGGACGTCCACAGGCCAGGTGGAGTGATGATCTGCGCAGGACGGCTGGCACGAGCTGGATGCGAGAAGCCGAGGATCGAACCAAGTGGCGCGCAATTGGAGAGGCCTATGTCCAGCAGTGGACTGCGATAGGCTGATGATGATAACTTCAACCTGATACTGCATAGGAGATTTTTTAAATTTTAGATTTATAGTTATGAAATAAAGTAACAGCATTTGTCAAAGTTCAAAAGTCACATTCATAAAGGTTCTTTACTCTGCGGCATTCACATCACATAATTCTTATATCTTTTTTAAAGGTCATTTCATTTAGCATATAAAAAAACCAATATTATTATTTCAATTTACTAATTATGTCTTTAGTGCCTTCATCCCTGTCTTTGATAACATCTTGACGGTTAATAGGTATCTTTCCTTACCAAGATTAACACATTTCAAACTAATTCAGTAAATCTAAGATAACTTAATAAATAAAGGAAGCATCAACTCTTCTTTTATAATTAAATCACTCAAACTCTGGCTCAATGTCGAAGCGATAAAACATTAATTAATTGATAAACTTTGATTAGTTTTTGGGTTATATTCGAAGCGTTTGATCGTGAACGATGATGTTCGCGTTAAAACCGTAATTTATTTTGTACAAGATTTTGCCCGCGGCTTTGCTAGTGTTAACGACGGTATGAGACAGGATTAATCGTCTTTAAGGGTTTTTTCTAAATATTTAAATTAATAGTACATTTTTCTGGGTCAATGAAATATAATGTTGTCTTTAAAAAAAAAGTTCTAACTACTTAAATGTAATAACAATGTTATCGCTTCTTTTAAGAACTTATGTGTGTGTGTGTTTTTAAGTTCTAAACGTTTGTAAGAGGAAATTTATGAACTGCTTTTCTCGACTAATTATAATAAGACTTGCAATATAAATCTATATCGTATTTATACTTCTTAAGGGTATATCAACATGGATATTATAATTTATACAAATAAATTTAAAAGTTCTAACGATGAAAGACACGAATTAATAATAGAAGGGTCATCAGAGAGTAAGGTTGTGACAATGAGTGTTTCTCCTGGGACAAATTTAAATGAGCCTTCGTCAAAGAATTAAAATTAAATTGCGCTATGTTTAAACAACTAGCCAAGCAACTGATTGACGCTTCTCGCGACCAGAAGGCCGGCCTTTTTCTAGCACAGAGAATCAGCATTGCCATTCAACGTGGTAATGCTGCCAGTTTTTTGGGAACGCTACCAGTAGGCGAAGATGTTGAGTTTTTTGACGCTTGTATGTAAATATTTTTATTTATTTTTTTATAGATTATGGTTATGTACATAGGTTTCTATATTATGTAATAAATATTTATTTATTTAAATAAAAATTAAAAAAGAATTAAAAAGAAGGTTGCAGAAGTATTAACTTGGTAATCAAATTGTAATTTGTGGAATCAACTCTTATTGAAGAATTTATCAAGTTATATATACTAATCATAGAAACCAACAAAGTTATTTACAATGCTACTAGACAATTAAATAAAATAACTTTAAAAAGTAATTTATTTAAATTTTTATTAGTAATTTTCCTAAAAAAATGCTCCATACAATCCAGGTAGGTGACATGCAGAGGGCCGGTCATTATGAAATCTTATATAAACCAGGGAACAGCTCTTGTCATGTTAAATATTGCTTCGACTTCAAATAATATCTAGAAAAAAACATCAAGTGGTTATGTTATATTGTATGCTAAAGAAAATTATCGTAAAATCCTATAACTTTGTTCCTCTTTTTTGTCGGCAATATGTTTGCTCATCTACTTAATGTTTATCTGCATAAGGTACTAAATACATACTTTACACAATTATCTATAGATCTTAAAATTCAACACCGCTCTCTAAACATCTCCAATACATTTTTCCTCCGTAAAGAACTACGTCTAAATTAAAACGATTACACAAAAGTTGTTGAATTAATGACCCCATTCTTTCCGTAGAACACCCCAATTACGCGTAAAACGTAAATAATGGCCGTCAATTGTCACTTGCTGTAAATCAATCAGTCTTCAAATCATTCAGTTAATAACGGTACTTGATCTCTTTTTTATATTTTTTCCGGACGGATAAGAGCATTTCTGTGATGTTTTTGCCGGATAGAATGTTTGTCGGAAACCTGGAAATTGATTAGGGTCATTTGGGGAAATTATTGGGATCGTGCATCTCTCTGTCGATACCAGGTCTATATCAGAGTAAGGTGTAATAAATGGGCTCAGGATACTTTTACTGATACATGATTGGGGGAGCGATACGTTATTTTATGGCATAGGGATAAACGAGAAGACTGATCACCTGGTGGTAAGTAACCATCTCTATCCATATATCGAAACACGGCTACTTTGATACAAGAGGCAAAATTGGAGAGCTTAGAAACAATGCGTTGAAAATTTGCTGGAATTCATCTTACCAGTGAACGAAGCGGGAATGTTAAAGAAAACAGCGTTATTGAAAATTAATAAGACGAAAAATAATCAACGTTATTTTTATGGCATAGGGACAAACGAGAAGACTGATCACCTGGTGGTAAGTAATCACCTCTGTCCATATCTCGAAACACGGCTGTTAGGACTTTGATACATTAGGCAAAACTGGAGAGCTTAGAGACAATGCGTTGAAAATTAGCTGGAATTCATCTTACCAGTGAACGAAGCGGGAATTTTAAAGAAAACAGCGTTATTGGAAATTAATAAGAACCTGTAGACCTCACATCTATTGAGGATGATCAAGAAAGTTGTCATTCTAAAATGACGTTACTTTTTTTGTACGTATCACTTGTTAATAACTCACATAGAAGAAAAAGTAATCATAAATTGGTAACCAAAGTACCCTTTACCTTCGCTCTATCAGAATCTCTTAATAAATAAAGCTATCATAATTAATTGAGAGAGTTAGTTATTAATAGTAACACTATGGGGAATAGTTGCAACTAAGAAAATAATAATTAAAACTTGTTGACAAGTCGTTATAGAAAGAGATGAGATAACTTTGTCCGAGCTAACGATCAGGTGTTCAATTTCACTTCTACGACATCAATTATTTAGAAGAAATTATATTAAAACTAACTTTTGCCCGCGGCTCTGCCCGCGTCCATGTAAATTATCGCGGTAATAAGTAACCTATGTCCTTCCTTATTAATCAAAGTATCTTCATGCCAAAATTTTATTGAAATCTATCTCTATTCTTATCATTTCTTATACATTAGAATATATTTCTTTTTTTTTATAGAATAGCACTCATACGAGCAGACGTATCGCCTGATGGTAAGCGATTAATTAAGCAACACCAGTGGCGTCACAAGTTCGTTGCCGGCCTTTGGGGGATGGGGAAGGGGATGGGGGAGGGGTTAGGGTATGGGCCTCCGGTATCCTCACTCACTCGGTGAAACACAGCGCAAGTGCTGTTTCACACTGGTTTTCTGTGAGGCCGTAGTATCACTCCGGTAGAGTCAGGCCATGCATGCCGAAGCGTGGCTGCCCCACGGTACAACCTTCATTTCATTTTCAGTCAACGCTATATTAACAAGATTAAAAATTTAAAGTTAAAATCATTACTGCTGCACGTTTGGCCTAGTGGTTTAACGGTCACCACGCCGTTTCCTACTTCGCCAAGTGTCGTGGGTTCAAATCCCACGTAGGACAACACTTTGTGTGATCCACAAATTGTTTTTCTGAGTCTGGGTGTTATTTGTGTCCGTTTCATGTATGTTTGTAAAGTCCCCCGCGACACAGGATTTATTCCTAGTGCGGGAGTTGTCTTTTTAAAAACAAAAACAAAACAAATTAAACCAATAAATTGAATACTGTGAAATGCACAGAAATTTGGATTTCTGTGGTGAAATGAATTCTGTTGCTAAACACAATACTGGCATCTGGCATCTAATAAATATATCGGAACAAAAAAGAACTTAATTTAAATGTTTTCTTTTAATGCGAGTAAATTATAACTTTATGAAAGATGCATTTGGAATTTTAAATAATAAAGTTGCGGTTCTTTGCAAACTGGATATTTTATCGTGTTCCTATGCGGCAAAGGAAATGAAGAAACTCATTTAAAATTTAGAACGGCTCGCAAGACTTATTCTATTTTATTTTTCAATGCAATTAATAATAAGTAGAATTAAAAATTGATATTTATTAATTTTATTAACATCTGTTTTCAGAGTAGCAGTAACCTTAGTTACTTTTTGAAAAACAATGAAAAAAATCTTAACACCGGTTTTGTAAGATATCTTTATGATGATGATGATGTTATCCTAGCTGATTAGGCGTCCAGTCTCAACGGAGATCAGCCAACTAATAAATATTTCGGACATCTATTAACACACAACGCCATCTAGTCCCAAGCTAAGCAGAGCTTGTGTTATGGGTACTAGACAACTGATACAAATACATATGTACTTTTTTTTTGTAAATACATACATATTATACGTAGAAAACACCCAAACTCCGAAAAAAATATTTGTAGATCATACGCCAACCGCGAGACCAACGAGGCAGTTAACGCAGGAGATAGGTTTAGCTACGCAGGAGATATTATGGTGCGCAAGAGATAGTTCTTTCAAGGCATTAGTATTTGAATCATCAGACAGATTTATGATAATCATGTCAAAATTCACTTTACTAGCATAAAAAAAAAGTGAGAGCTCCGTACTCTACTTTCCCCGTCTATATATAACTAAAGTATGATATGTTATGGAATCAGGCGTTACTTTGCGGAAATCCATGACATTAAATGCTATGAAATATATTTAGCTTTAATTCCGTGAGACAAATATCCAGGTCTGAAAGCAGGGCACAAATCCCACCGTCATGCATATGTACACATACAAAACAAGTGAGAAATAATTAGCATGCCATGCAACCAAACCTATACTCGACACGTGTTTCGCCCCTCCACGGGGCATCCTCAGGAGATGTTGACTCGTCGAGCGTTTGAGCTCGAATGCGCGCTAGCGCACCGCTGTCGGCCCTTTATATACCGTTTCGATGACGCTATAATCACGATCGATACAATGTTTTAATAAGTGGTGATGGAATTAAGTTTGTTTGGTCATTCAACAGTGTATATGCATTATTATTGTTATATTTTGATATTTCTAACTGTTCCAACACACTCATCCGGAAACCCTTATCGCAAACATGCAGAATGTTATAGGTATTGTTGCCGCTCAAGGAGTGGCCGGTGTCGATTAAATGTTTTGCGAAATGTGATTTATCTGGATGGCCATTCCTGTGAGCGGCAACATGTTCCCTGTACCTAATTTCGAAACTACGGCCTGTCTGACCCACATAGACCCCGGTGCAATCATTGCATACTAATTTGTAAACTCCGGATTTTTTTGAATTCTCTAATTTATCTTTACCGTTACATAGTTTACGCAAGTTATGATCCGATCGAAAAGCTACGTAAACATTGTGTTTTCTTAGAATATTCGCGATTCTATCTGAAATTGGGCCTATGTAAGTGAGACTCCCGACATTCTTGTTAATTCTTTCGGGGGTACATGCATAAAGTGCTGAGCGAGCCCGGTCATTCTGCTTTTTCTTAATTATATTATCAATAACTTGTTTGGTGTAACCGTTTGAAGTCGCGATTTGATACAATATTTTGAGTTCTTTTGCGTAATTATCCGTGGACAGTGGGAGTGACATTAAACGGTGGACATAGCTGCGGAAGGCTGCTAGTTTATGCTGTAGTGGGTGACAGGATGAAGCGGGAATCGTTGTGTCAGTGTGTGTGGGCTTTCGATAAATTTGGAAATCGAGTTTGTTATTGACTCTTGTGATTGTTAGATCCAAAAAATTAAGGGACTGATTTGATTCTAATTCTAATTTGAATTTAATTTTGGGGTGGTGAGTGTTGAGCCTATTTACGAAAATATCCAATTGACGATTAGTACCTGTCCAACAGATAATTACGTCATCCACATATCTATAATAAAACAGAATGTTGGGCTCGCCCACCACATATTTACATTCGAAGTAGTCCATAAATATTTCCGCCATTAATGGACTTAAAGGTGATCCCATTGCTAGTCACATCCAGTAGCACATCCAGGAGAAATAAATGACCTACTTAACCTCACACGTATTTGCATGGAACAAAATTACTTTCGATTCAATAACGAATACTACCGCCAAAAAGAGGGTCTAGCAATGGGATCACCTTTAAGTCCATTAATGGCGGAAATATTTATGGACTACTTCGAATGTAAATATGTGGTGGGCGAGCCCAACATTCTGTTTTATTATAGATATGTGGATGACGTAATTATCTGTTGGACAGGTACTAATCGTCAATTGGATATTTTCGTAAATAGGCTCAACACTCACCACCCCAAAATTAAATTCAAATTAGAATTAGAATCAAATCAGTCCCTTAATTTTTTGGATCTAACAATCACAAGAGTCAATAACAAACTCGATTTCCAAATTTATCGAAAGCCCACACACACTGACACAACGATTCCCGCTTCATCCTGTCACCCACTACAGCATAAACTAGCAGCCTTCCGCAGCTATGTCCACCGTTTAATGTCACTCCCACTGTCCACGGATAATTACGCAAAAGAACTCAAAATATTGTATCAAATCGCGACTTCAAACGGTTACACCAAACAAGTTATTGATAATATAATTAAGAAAAAGCAGAATGACCGGGCTCGCTCAGCACTTTATGCATGTACCCCCGAAAGAATTAACAAGAATGGCGGGAGTCTCACTTACATAGGCCCAATTTCAGATAGAATCGCGAATATTCTAAGAAAACACAATGTTTACGTAGCTTTTCGATCGGATCATAACTTGCGTAAACTATGTAACGGTAAAGATAAATTAGAGAATTCAAAAAAATCCGGAGTTTACAAATTAGTATGCAATGATTGCACCGGGGTCTATGTGGGTCAGACAGGCCGTAGTTTCGAAATTAGGTACAGGGAACATGTTGCCGCTCACAGGAATGGCCATCCAGATAAATCACATTTCGCAAAACATTTAATCGACACCGGCCACTCCTTGAGCGGCAACAATACCTATAACATTCTGCATGTTTGCGATAAGGGTTTCCGGATGAGTGTGTTGGAACAGTTAGAAATATCAAAATATAACAATAATAATGCATATACACTGTTGAATGACCAAACAAACTTAATTCCATCACCACTTCTAAGTATGATTGCGGGTAGTTCGGCACAGATGTCGTTGTGACATTGTATCGACCGTGATTATAGCGTCATCGAAACGGTATATAAAGGGCCGACAGCGGTGCGCTAGCGCGCATTCGAGCTCAAACGCTCGACGAGTCAACATCTCCTGAGGATGCCCCGTGGAGGGGCGAAACACGTGTCGAGTATAGGTTTGGTTGCATGGCATGCTAATTATTTCTCACTTGTTTTGTATATGTACATATGCATGACGGTGGGATTTGTGCCCTGCTTTCAGACCTGGATATTTGTCTCGCGGAATTAAAGCTAAATATATTTCATAGCATTTAATAAAGTATGATAGTCACTTTCAAAATTCACTATGCAAAAACACGTAACATTACTGTTATGTACCAAAAACACGTGTATGTGACTTATCCAATAATAATTCACACATCACACATCTTTAAGTAATAATCAACTATCCTTCAATCTTGTTGCCGAAGATAATTATAATCATTAACTAAAATGTAGTAATGAACATGGTTTCGACATCTTGCAATTTCCAAACCCGTGAAACGTAAGTGTATTATATAATTTGCATGCCTTAAATGTTTGGCGCGTTGCGGAGAAATTATTCCGAAGTGTCTCTGGAAATGTTCTAATATCATTTTATAGTAATTTTATCAGGCAAGCATTCAAGGCGTTTTATTTAATTAATAGGCTATATGATTATAAAAGAGAGGAGTGCTGGAGACTTTTCAGTCTCTAAAGATATAGATTATTGTTGTTGGTTTAATTTGTATACACAGATATAAATGTCTGCTCAAAGGTATGATTTACTAAATTATAGTTGATGTAATTTACAATTAAGACGTCACTTCCTTTTTAATCAGGTTCAAGATTCTTTATTTTTTTCACTACACGTAATTTGCCTACGCCTCTTAAAAGAAATAAATTGTTCATGTTATTAGTGTATAAAAGCTATTTCATCATCAACAGCCAATATCAGTCAGTGAGGTATATGTCAAGCAGTGGCTTGACACATACCTCTCCTAAGCTATAATAACATGCTATATTCCTTGTCCTTCTTTTATGACCTATATTTGACTGCACGGTTGGCCTAGTGGTTTAAGCGGTCGCCACGCCGCTTTCTACTGCACCAAGTGTTGTGTCTCCAAATCCTACATGGGACAACATTTTGTGCAATCCACAAATTGTTTTTCTGAATCTGGATGTTCTTTGTGTCCGTTTCATGTATGTTTGTAAAGGCCGACCCCCGATCCCCCGACACTTCGCACATACAGGATACATTTCTAATAGGGGAGTTATGTATAAATATATTTGACGGCGTTAGTTATGATAAGACTTAGAATAAAAAAAGAGCGAAGTAAATTGATTCCAATAACTATCAAGCAGCCCGCGTATTTGTATACGCACTTATTTAAATAAAATAAATTACCAAACTTCATATTACGTTGAACAGACCGTAAATAGTGTTCAGTCAGCTATAGTGTTTAAAGATCTAAATCCCAAAATTAGACTTTAGGTCATTCACATAGGCTTTATTTTAAATTGTGTGGTGGAAATAACATGAAAAGTCACCGGAGCGACATTGATGAAGTTGCCGCCACTCTAAAGGACATTATTGGAAAAAGATTTAGAGCCATAAAACTTCATGGTCCCTTGCATAAAACTGGCTGGAGTTTTAGGAAAAGTGCTGCCTCTTCGCATTGTCTTTATGTAGCTCAAATAGTTTATAAGTTTCAGGTGGCAGGTTAAACTGTAGGTAAAATTGATTCTTTCATATCTCGCTGACACCAAGAGATTAGATTTTTTCTTCAAAGTTCTGAAATTGAACTTCAAATATGCAAACTTCTGCATTCTGAATACTTTTAAGAAATTGCTCTTCATAAATGAAATGTCTACATATAACTTTAGTAAAAATTTCCGACTTTATTATGTCGGAATTGAACGAATGAGTATTTTATTGGTTTTTCAAACGTTTCTTTTTTACTCAAGACTGTCAAAAATATATGTCTTCAAACTTAACAGTCTCATTCAAATCCCTTGTTCGTAGTCATTACCTTAGAAAATTTGTTACAGAATAGTTTATTTATAAAAGAAACCAGCTTTTGCTCGCGGCTCCACTCACATGTATGCCGTTTATATCCTGAATCGAAGGATATTCATTGTAAATTTACTGCTATTTGCTACTTTATATCCCGATAAATTAAAGTTTTCCTGAATAATGAGCAAGAGCAAGTAAGTAACACTGCAGCTTGTTATCTATACTAATATTATAAAGCTGCAGAGTTTGTTTGTTTGTGTGAACGCGCTAATCTCAGGAACTGCTGGTCCGATTTGAAAAATTCTTTCAGTGTTGGATAGTCCATTTATCGAGGAAGGCCATATTTAATTTTAAAAAAAAATATTGATCCGTAAGAAAATTGCTATTTCGTAACCCAAGGTGTGAAATCGAAAACCTATTTTTGCGTGCGCTGCAAAAAGTATTGACAATAGAACAAAATAATGTACTACGGGTTTGTAGGTCCCATTAAGGTCTACAAAAAAGTCCCCGAGAGCATATATCTAACTATCATGGTTTAGTCACAATAACCGCTTTTGTGTTCAAAAAATTTATTAAATCGTCTGAAGGTAGAAACTACGTTAAATGTGTATCGTGATATTAATCTTTATCCAAATAAAGCATATGTTATCAAGGGTATTTATATAGAAGTAAAATACTTTTTGTTTCATCCCATTCGGACATTTCGTTTAGAAGTTATCACGAGTATAAGACGCTATGAGTTGGTACCTAATAATGAGTTATTTGCCAAAGAGTTTTTATCAACATAATACCTAATATTAATCTTTATCCAAATAAATGTGTTGTTGATCATGAGTATTAGATCTTGGAAGAGTTTAATAAATACATCTATACTAATATATAAAGCTGAAGAGTTTGTTTGTTCGTTTGAACGCGCTAATCTCGGGAACTACTAGTCCAATTTGAAAAATTCTTTCAGTGTTAGATAGCCCTTTTATCGATGAAAGCTATAGGCTATATATCATCACGCTAAGACCAATAGGAGTGGAGCACCAATGAAGAATGTTTCAAAAACGGGAGAAAATTATCACGCTACGGGCAATAGGAGACGCAAACGTCGTTGCGTGGGTCAGGTAGTTTAATAATATGATCACAGGAGGCCATGACTACAATATTTCAATGATTGCTAACATTTTCATAACTTATATCAATATATAGTCCCAAAACCGATTGAACTCCAAGTTGAATTGTTATTAGGTCATTTTATTGGAAGTATCCACCAAGCCCTTAGTCGTAATAAGCCGTAGTTAAACCATCAGAATAAGTCCCCAAGACTATATCGCATCTCATTGAAACGCAAATTGGATTCGTCGCCGCAGCAAGTGTCCCTTTTCCTGGGATTTGCATAAGAAACTCGTGTTGTGACGTCATCGGCACAGTTCCATCACTGCCAACCCTTACTGAGACAGGGGTTCTCAACAAAAACGCTCAATTCTTTGGACCCTTTTTGACATTAATTTATAAAGTTTTAATGATTAGAATGCTGGTCGTATGGTTTTTTTTCAGAATAAAATGTTTTAACAGTAAGAGAAAATAAAGAAAAAGTTTGAAAAACACGACTACGTAAAAACTTTAATTAAAAAAACCGACTTCAAGAACTAGACCAAATTGAAACGGGCCCACGCGGGAAGCAGCTTTCAATTTAAAAAAGGAATCATCAAAATCGGTTCACCCAGTCAAACGTTCTGAGGTAACAAACAAAAAAAACAGTCGAATTGAGAACCTCCTCCTTCTTTGAAGTCTGTTAAAAAGCAAATAGCTTATTTCACACAGACCATTATTATGAATCTATTGACACTTCATTCGTTAAAATGGGTTTCGTAGTGTAGGCTCTACAGTAAAACATACATGGACTGCCAAAACTGCTACCCTTCCTTTTGGTTTCTCCTTAGTAAAAATTAAACCTAATGCAAACAAATACTTCAATAAAGACTTTTAAAAAAAATTTTGACTTTATCAAACTCAGGTAAACAATACTGGGGTGATGGTCAATGTTTATTAATATTTCTTAATTTAATTACTTTTATTTTTATTTTTATAGACGGTTGTTTTCCCTATTTTATTAAAATTAAACATATCATTTTATATTAAAGAGTAATAATAAAAATCTGAACTGTTTGAAGAGGATATGGACAAGCAGTAGAGTAGCAAGCAATGTAGCAGAACTGATTGCGCGGGGTTTAATAAGTGAAATTGAATTATCATCTTAACAGCCTTTAATAAGCTACGGTTCTAATAGACTTTTTCTTAGAATGGAGGTTATGGCCTGGATTGGTAAAGGGTTTGTATCAAGTTTTCCTTCTAAGGGTGTCGCGTCCAAAGGAGCAAACTATGCAAGAAGAATTCATTAATAAATAAATAAATATTTTCGGACATCTAACACACAACGCCATCCAGTCCCAAGCTAAGAAAAGCTTGTGTTATGGGTACTAGACAACTGATATACTTTTTTGTAAATACATACATATTATACATGGAAAACACCCTAAATCGGAAACAAACATTTGCAGATCATACAAATATTTAGGAACCCAGGAATCGAACGAAGGAAGCGCGAAGGAGCGAAGAGAAGGAAATCGAAATATTACGGACATAATTTCAAAATATATAAATTTCAAAATATTACTAATCAATCAGATTCTTTTATCAGCGTTACTTTGTATCAAACAGTTATAAAAATTTGGAATAGTGATTGGCATATCAAAAAGTCACTTACTAAATTAAAAGTGTTATTCACGCTGCTGCTATCGAGTTAATAACGAGAATGGATATAAACAAAACTAAAACTAACCAAAACGAAACCAACTTCACGGTACATTTCACGTACTGTCCAAATTTTGCGGACGTTTCAGAAATTTTCAACATTTGTTCATTATTCTGCGAGTTCAAAGCCATAGTTTGTATTTGACTTTGTTTCAAACGCTTTCAATATGTAGATCTTTCACTAACAAAATAAAGAGTGATATTATTATAAGTAACTAGCTGACCCGGCGAACTTCGTATCACCATATTTACATATCTGTCTCAACAGGTAGTGTACAGTAGCGGCCATAAAGAACATTTTTCCCGTTATCTTTTTTTTACCTGACTGCGAAAGGAGGGCTATGTTTTTCGAGTGTATGTATGTATGTATATATGTTATGTATGTATATTTCTTTGGCACGCCCTAGAGCCTAAACGGCTTGTCGTATTTTTATGCGAGTGGTGTCAATAGATTCGTCTCAGTCGTGAGAGTGACACTAGGTACATCAAAATAAAATAAAATAAAATAAAAAATAAGGATTTTTGGTGCCAAACAGTAATATAAAAAAAATGTTTTCAAAATACATCGAGTGTGGTATCAAAATAAAGATTTTTTACGGTGATTACGAATATATTTAAAACTTATATGTTTTAATTGTTAAATATTGACGCAGTCGGGTTTTTTATTTTTAATAATTTGTACTTGTTTTGTACACAACCTTGTCACAACAATAACGAAGACATAAATGGCTCGGCTTTAAGCCGTACGACACAACTGAACTTGGATTTTTTACATTTACTATTATTTATCATCAAATGTCCACAACCCAAGTACTAGGTGATAATATCATTTTTATGTAATTTATCATTATCATTTATTTATATCGAAAGGTTATACAATAACTGTTGTCAGAATTTTTAAGGTTCTAATTGGCAAAAGATATTCGTATGGCACCCGGGCCGACGCCTTAAAGTAATTTCCAAAGCACGAAGTGGTCTAAAAGTGTTATAAATGTCACCAATATGGACAGATCTACTGCTGTGTAAAGTGTGACGCAAACACACACACACTTTGACGCACTAGAACATAGAGATTCCTGAATTAGAATTAGTAAATTACCACCCGAATAAAGTCGGAAAGAATAGCTTCTTTGTTTTATTTTCAAGTACTGTTTTTTTTTAGCTGCGCCAAAATAACTCTGCTCTGCCTGATGGAAAGGAAATTTATATTCAAAATCAATCATCGTCTTCTAAATATACGCAATTGATTTATCAGATCTAAATTATAATAAAGTTCCGCTTTATGAATCAATTAATTGAAGTTTTAATTGTTAACGTGGCAAAATTTGCAGTACCTGAATAACAATAAGTGAAACGGCAGCATTTCATTATTTTCTAGGTTGGAATCTACCTTTTTGTAGAATTAAAGTGTAATCAGGCACTATTTCCTGTTGGTCACGGTTCGCAATGCACTCCTTTTAAAAATATTTACTAATATCGTTGTCACTAATTGTCTATTGAATTAGGAATCTCGGATGTAATACCATTAGAATATATTACTATAAAATTCAAAGGTATGCGAGTTCATACCTTCGAATTTTACATACATTTGTAGTTGTCTACGCTACTTTTCTCCAATATCGTACAAGTAACGACAACTTATACGATACTGATGAAAAGTACCCCAGTTTATAGCATAGTTAGTGCGTATCGTGTGTGTTTACTTGGAACTACGAGCCTTTTTTCTGCTTCAACAAGAACAAGGCGCTGCGTTATCCACCTTTTTTTATTTGATCTGAGAGTAGCACTATCTCACAATACTCTCCAATGTAGGTACACCAAGTAGAACGTCTAGAATATGAATGCCCCTGAATTACTCGAACTTTTTATAGTATTTGACAGGCTTGACCCAATTTAATACTAAATTCACATATTTAGTAGATAATATCAAACATTCTGTATCATAAATATTCTAATGATTATTAGCATGCAATTATTATTTGATAATACAGGATTTATTACACCGGAAGTAAGAAGAGTATGATATGAAATATAAGTCGCGCCGGAAGCTGACAAGCGGAAGGCGCCAAAATATTAATATGAATCAACTATTTACTTGTTATAGTAGGGGAGCCCACGATGCTAAATGGGGATTTACTCGAGCGTCATAGAGACCTATTGGGTTGCAAAGCTTAGATGATAAAAAGAAAAAAATGTTATTACTGTACCTGTACCATTACATCGGTGGGGTGAGCAGCTATGGATGTTCAAAAAAGTAAAAAAAAAACTGATGCATGGACATCAGCGCGTCAGATATTGATAGCATGCATGACCTACGTATTTTTAATAATGTACGTATGTTAATCTGATCGTTTGCATGGTGGGGGTGGTCGTACGTAAGGTTTGAAAATGACAAAAAAAAAAATATATCGAGCGCGTCAGATTTTCAAAGGGGATGTTAAGTGAACCTAAAATAAAGCTCTCATTCAATAATCTGACGATTTGGATGTGACGCAAACGCACGGCACGCAATTATAAGAATGTGCAAAAAAAAATCGTCATATTGACATACTCAAGCGCGTCAGATTAAGATATATATGGTTCATCTTTATGTCCTAGACGTGCTGTCTCATAATCTGACAATTAAAAAAAAAAGATCCCAAATCCAGACGTGCTTTTTAGAAAATTACCACAATATCAGTATCAGAAGTTCTGATAGTAATAGTAGAATCTTCATTTTGTTGGCAAGCAATAAATGCTATGTTCGTCTTCGCTTTTTCAGGATCAGGGCATGACAAATCATAATTAATTATCAGTAACTGAATATTTATGACACAAATCGAGGTAATTTATATAAAATTACCTTACTACCTATAATCGTTGCTATCTCCTGATCAGCCTAATGATCGATCAACAATTTAGTTACTTCAACTTTTACTTAGTTTGAAAAAATTATACAAAGTCAGATCAAGTTATTTGAATTACTTCCTTAAACACAGGTAAATCTCGCGACAAGCCTTTGTATTCTATAAATTGTGTAATGACCACCTTCCGGGACCATCATCAGACCCTGGATACTATTAAAACGCAAAGTACTTGTCAAGATGAATCAAACGATTTGAAACTCGATGGTGTTGCAACGTTTCTTTACATAATTCCTATAACCACCTTTAGGCTTCATCATCAGACCCTGAAAACTATGAAAACATAAAGTACTCGTCAATACGAATCAAACGAGTTTCAACTCGATAGTGTTGCGACGTTTCTTTATAGATTTTCTATGGCAACCTTCCAGCTCCAGCATCAGATCAGTTTCATGTCATTATAATATTGTATTGTCACGCTGTATACATATGCTTGCAAAATTTCAGCAAAATCGGTTGAAGATATCTGCTTCAAAATTGAGTTGCAAGATTTCACCCAAACATACATACATTGCAAGTTAAATAAAAGCTTGTAAAAAAGAAGCCATCTACAATCATAAGGTCAATTTGCGATGGCGGTTGCTCCATATCTTCGACTTACACATGAATTAGTACTGACTTATCAGTGTGAATATAGGCATCACATCATCAATATAAATTAAACTTTATCGACGAAATATTGTTACTTCGGCTTGTGGCTATCGTCAGATTATATATTTTTCGTTATCCCTGAATGATTTCCCACAAAATAAAAAAAAATAGTTACGCTCGATAATGTCACGATGACTTTTTTTTTACAACTTTATGGCTCTCCCCTTTCCTTACGTCACTAACAAATTGTCAGATTAGTGGAATATACATTTTTTAGTATGTAATTAACACACCCTGCCTTAATCTGACGCGCTCGAGAATGTCTGATGATCATTTTTTTGTTACTAATCTGATCCTTTATTCCTGACAGGTGGCCATATATACGGGGCTCATATTTGGTGGAGGTACTTAACCGGGTACAAGGTATCCCCCTGTATATTAATCTGCCGCGCTTGAGTAATTCCCGAAATTCCTTCTAAGGCTCCCCTACTATTAATAAAATCACCAATTGAATTACAAGGTTATAATATATTTTATTGTATTCCTAGTAATTATTAAGATTTAAACGAACGAGGCGTTTATACGAGGTTGGAATTGTTACTTATAACATAATATTTGATAACACAAGTTTGATTCAGTGTTTGACCTTATCCTAACAACGCAATATAAAATCTCGAGAAGAACTAACGACAATTATAGTCTGTAACATCAATATAAGTTTACCTTTGAGCTTTAAAACTTTCCGTCTTAAGGCAAAGTGAGCAGTTAACTCGAGCTGTAAAACAGCTTTAGTTTCAAAGTCCTAGAAATAAGATCTTTATTGGTTCTTAACTTTCCTTTAGTTGACATAAAAACTATCTCGTCTAATATACGAAACGGGGTATACTTTTGTTTGTATTCCTTGTACATACTTATAGCACTTTACTGCTTAACTCTTGGATTCCTATTCTAAAACACTAGTCCATGCCCAATTTCTTCAAGGCATTGACCAGACAACATAATAAATTCGTTGGACCAGTGTTTCCATCCAGTCAACTCAGTTCACGCTACGCCCAACGATGTTATTTTTTTGTCTGATCAATGCCTTAGCTTGATGAGGGAGAGTGATGTGATGACTGGAACCTGGTACCTACAGAATTATTTTTTAGCTTTTAGTACGTTATTTTCAATAAAACCGTTTGAATATATTTTTTCTTTCATTTTACAATAACCAAGTAGCCTGATTACTTTTATTTAAGGAGCATTTATTCTGACTTCTGAGTCTGTTCATTGTGTCCGTTTCATGTATTTTTTTATTTTAATTTAGCTTATTAGGGAAACAAACAGATACAAAATAGAGAACAATAATATACAAGTAATTTACACATACCTAATCCAAAACAGTTTCCACCAACAAATAATTTTTAAATTTAGCTCTAAAAGGCATAGGAAAATGAAACAAGTTAAAATGTTGTTTTAAACAATTTTGAGTACTCCATTATTCCGCAACTCCGTACAAAAATCATGTGGCAAGGGAGAAAAATCGAGGATTGCTACTCCCTCCACTTCACCTGTACTCTGTTGGACAGCTTACAAGTGACGGAATAGTGCTGAATGTTATTGTTTTATACCCCTGTATCTTTCTAAAAATGTCTCCTGGTGGTTCAAATGACCCATCAATTTTCGACACGGGCCCGTAGTCTATAAGGCCCATAGCACACGGCGTATTTTAAACGCGCAGATGACGCGTGTATACGCGCTTCAAGCGAGATTTGAACGCAACCTTATATCCTTAGCACACGAGGCAGTTGTCAAACGCGCGTCTACTGCGCGTATACGCGCAGATGCAGCGATACAGACGCGCTGTAGTCGCTCGTAGACAATCCTCGTCAGTTGTACAATGGCATCGGTTGAGACAGCACTGCATACGCTGGCTTTAGTATTGCTTTTAAAAAGAAAAAAACGTAAAATAAGCGAATCTATTGGATAGATCCATTTACGAGTGAAAGAAGAGTGTGATTTCTACGCGCTTCAAACGCGCGTTTGAATATTAAAAACGCAAAAATCGACATCTACGGCGCAGAAAACGTGCGTTCCTGAAACGCGCGTACTCTGCGCGTTTAAAATACGCCGTGTGCTATGGGCCTAACGTAGCGCGTAAATGTTCTACTCCGAATTGGACGTAAATATGGCCTGGTAATTATAATATTATATAAGTACCAAAAATAATCAGATAAATGTATGTCCATGTCAAAAATAGAATCATCTTCACCAACAACCTTGGACATGCCTAGGTTTAAAAATAAAATAAAACAAGCGAATTCATTGTATGTATGTTTTAATCACAAGTTAATTATTTCAATATAAAAACACACAGTCGGCATATACTTCACAATACAAGTTTATAATACTGGTAAACATCACAATACATTCAATAACATTACATAAATAAGATTAATGATGTGATGTATTACATTTTTTTTTTCAATTTACATCAGGAATTTTACGTAATGAACTAAAACTTACAAGAAATCACAATTTAAATCTACAAGTTACGAAGTAACAAAGAGATCTAACTTACCCAATTCTCGTTACTATCATGCGTTAATTAACCTCTCACATCAATGACAAACAATATAAAATTGAACGCAAAGAACACATAAGTAACGCAGTCTTTACCACTTCAATAATGATAATCCGAGTATTTAACTTGACGTTTGTAGGAATTCTCAGAATTTTGCCTCTGTAATTTACCCTTGATGAACGAGACGAAATAGAAAAGGGTAAGTATTTTATATATATTTATATACGAGCCTGCCAAAGTGACTCTACTCTGCCTGATAGAAAGCATGTGCAGATTCCTAGAGTAGTATACACCATACTAATTGCGAATGTGTGCAACAATGTAGCACAACATGCTTATACAGGGGTTACAATAATATTAATATCATCCGAGCTTATGAAGAATTTTATCAACAATTAAGAGCACTTTAACATCATCGATGTAACAATTTTAACTGCAGGTTTTGCAAACTTGCTAATATATATAAAACATTAATACTAGAGATGCCAAGAATTTTCGGCAACTATTCGGTATTCGGCTATTCGGCCACTTTTTTTCGCTATTCGGTATTCGGATGAATATAGTAAACTATTCGGCCGAATACCGAATAGCAAATCATGAAAAAAAAACTCTAAATATGACTCACAAAGATGTTTATTTAACAATAAAAACCAATTTTTCGGCATTTGTAGATAGCAGACGAATGCGTTTTTCCTCATAAATTATTCCTGCTTCTAAAAACAGCCGCTCACTATATACACTGCTACCAGGAGATGATAAATAAATCTGAGCAAATTATGAAATCGTTGGATATTGTTTTGCGTTTGCTGACCACCACTTGTAAGTGTCTGCTGTACGATCTAAGTGAACAGATGCCATATAAAAATCAAGTTCATTTGCAACCGATTGCGATTTTTTATTAAATGACATCATTTTGCTTTTGTCAAACAAATGGTGAGATTTCTCAAGGTAATCAATCACTTTAAAATAAATATTTGGTACACAGTACGTGCAGTATGATGCCCCAACATAAACAAATAAAGCGTGTTGTGACACTACCGCGACCTAATCACCAATGAAACAAAACTGCACGCGCCTACGTACTACTTCAGTGATGCAAGTTTAAACTCGTAACTTACGAGTCGTGACTAGTTGTGACTCGTCACCCACGGAAAGTAATAAGTGTTGTGTGTACTACTTCGGCCAAGAGCCTCGCCGAATATTCGGTATTCGGCCAAATAACTATTCGTGGCATCTCTAATTAATACAATCCTAGTGTATGTACTAAATTAAATAGTAAAAACGATAACACGTAATCTAGGCACGTCTTTAATATTACACAGATGTTTAATCTAATCAATCTAATACTATATCTAAATAACATTTATATATTATAAAAATTTACATTTTAATGTATACTATATTAGAGCAATTAATTTAATCACTCTTCTTATCATTTAAAATGAATTAATTAATATTTACAAAGATACATACTAGTATCACATGGCAATAATTCATAAAATACATTTATCATCATACCCCATTTATTGAAATAAAACAATTTTACAAATTACTGTTAGCTATAATTCATAATAACACAATTTGAATGATTTTTTTTAGAATCAAAATAATTTGTAAAATTCTACATTTCTATAAATGCTTTTTGCAAAAATACTTGATACTACACCTGATCGGAACAGTAGTCACTATTCCCTGAAAATGAAAAGAGAACGTTAGTCTTTTCCTTGACCTGAATAAGCGGGAGGAAAAAATGTATGAACATCCATTTCTAACGTGTTTTAGCGGGAGAGAAAGTTGTATGAATTTTCATTTCTCATGTGTTATCTTATCTATGGCGCACGCCTGCCCAAGGAGTTTTCATATAATTTTAATATGGAATCCCCGTGCCACTGACATCCTTTTGTGAAGAATAAAAAAAAAAACAAAAGAAGCGCGAAATATCGGTCAAATTCTAAGCTAAATTGTTTCTTACATGGTGTCTTACGTTTTGATTTAAATACTTTCTACAATACAAGTCTTTAAATGTTCCTCACAGGTGAAGTATAAAGCACTGTGTAGCACTCGGGTGAAAGTCCCATTCCTACCTCGGGAGTATTGTGGCCCTAGGCTGCGTCTTCGGGCCACAATACTCCCGCTCTACTACTAATACTAGGCTCCCTCGCTAGTAATCGGTCCCTTCCTCCCTCGGTGAACAATGTACTATTTTATTGCGAAACTAGTCTATCTCCCTTATCTGGCTCGGTTAACATTATCATAATTTGACATTTCAGTAGGACAAAGGACTTGTTCAAAGTCTTAAACAAGTATTATGATACAATAATAAACATAAGTAATCTTTTAAATTAAGATCACTTCAAAAGTTTGACTTTTGCAATGACTTATATTAATCAAGATTATTTTAATTAATCCAGTACAGAAGTTTTTTACCCTTCTTTTCCAATATTGACCACTTACTTTTCATCTTTGGTCTACGATATATTACTATTTGCATCATAAATAAATATCACACTTTATTCCAAAATAATCAATATTCAACTAGTTATCAGTTTATTTCTAAAGAAAGAAGAAATAAACTAGTAACTAGTTGCGGAGCAAGTCCAATGTCAGTCGTACCGTAGAAAAACTGACATTCAAATAAAATCAGTTCAACTAGTAGCCGACCCTATAATAAAATAATATTTTGAGTAATAAGGCTTAGGAAGATGATGATTCTAAAATAACTACTATGCTCCTTGTGTAAAGTTTTTAGTAATTCGATTTATCTTCAGTTAAAATTTTCTTCCTCTAAGAGTTGAGCAACATATTACATGAGGACATTCTTAATCAAGCTAAAATTACGCCTGATATTCCATAGTTTTTTTGCTTACACTTAGATTATAAACTTTAATAGTTTGATCAAAACTCACCCGTAAAAATACATCCACATACTTCTAATTACATTTAAAACATTATTCATCAAAAACAAAGCAGATCTAGTCTCCAAACATATTTTTACCGTCAATAACAGTAGCGATTTCACTGCAATCGTATTTGTCAACATGATCAGTAACATTGTAACTATAACATTAGAAATTACTGTCGAGTTACAAATTACTATAAAAGTGCCAAATATTTACAAACGATAGCAATAGGTTTATATTATCAATATAGGTACAACTAGAATCTAAGATTGGGCACCAACATCGTTTAAGAAACTACAGCAATGACTTAGTATTGCAAAACTACAGTCACAAAATCATACATTAGATTATTGATAACCTCTATTTTTACTCCTTCATAGGCAATAATTTGTAAATCACAACCGTGTTCTTAGTGCCGAAAGCGCTGGTGACTTTCTAACGTCATATACATCAAATAATCTACTTCCAGCAACTGCAAAAGAAGTTTCCTTTACAGATTCATCCGGCTCTTCTACTACTGCTACATCAGTCTTTTCAGAACAGTCCTTAGTTACTACAGTTTCATCAACGTTCGCATTCTTTTCAGTATTAGCAGTAGTAAATGCTCTCTTACGACCTGGTAATTTTCGACATATTTTTGCAACCAATGGATGTAAGAGGCGTTCGTCAAATGCGTCATTTTCATTGCCTGTTATGAAGCCAATAATATTTCCTACGGTTACACAAGTGATTGTTCCAATGACGGCGTACCACATGTAGGAGACCGCGTACATATTCTGGAGAGCGTTTGATCTGTAATATAAAAAAATACATAATTCAAGAAAAATTGATTTAAAAAACTGACTGGCAAGGTGGCGCAGTGGTAGCGTATGCGACTGTTGTGCTTGGGGTCTCGGGTTCGATTCCCGGGTCGGACCAAATGTTATGATCTGCAATAAATATTTGTTTCAGATATTGAGTGTTTTCTATGCATAATATGTACCTATGTATTTACATAAAATATACATATATATGTATTTATATCAGTTGTACCCATAATACAAGGTGTTGTTCGTTACAAAAAACTATTAAAATTATAAATGCGAAAGAGCTATTTTTATCTGTAAAGTTTTTAACGAAATTTATTTGGTTTTGAGATACTTTGATTCTTAAGGCAGAGCGTGGGCTACTTCTTACCATAATAATTAACTTACATTTGGGATGAGAAAAGAGTAAAGCAAGTTAAATATTAATGCGTATTCATAAATGAATGGATAGTTACTAAAGTTTGAAACTGCATATTATCTCTAACGGAATACTCACACAACAGTTTCAGTTGGTTCCAATCGTGTATTATTTAAAGTTCGAAGAAATGGCGCCAGTTGAATTAGTGTTTGGTTGACTTCCACCGGTAAAGCTTTGTGGTATAAAGCAGAACTGAGTGTACCATTTGTACATCCCTGAAAAAAAAAAAAAAGATAAATATATAAAAAATCAACAAGCTCGTATTATCACTTTCTTTATGTATGGGCTTACCAAAGTGACTCTACTCTGCCTGATAGAAAGCATAAACAGTATCCAAGATAAGTTAGTAGTCATCATACTCATTGCGAATGCAGAAAATGAAACAATGCATCATGGTGACCCACACTATGGAGGTTAAAACCTGGAAATTACTACCAGCGTTCGTGTTTCCGTCCCACTATGATCCCGGGTCCTTTAAGCGGGGCACGAAAAAGCATCTCACTAGGCCACCATGCTGCACTGTCCTTGTTCGCATTAAGGATGGTTTCCCTTGATGGTTCACCACTCTTGGATTCTGCTTGTGCTTTCCATCAGGCGGGGCAGAGTCATTTTGGCAGCTCAAATATACAAAAAAAAATGGTTCTGCATTTTATGCATTTTAGGTTGGTCTTTTGTGAGATGGTGATACCGCCCCGATCGAGCCGTCCCGTTCATGTTGAAATCAAACTGACTGTACAACCTTAAAATTATAAATGCGAACCATATTATTATAGATTGGGTGTGAGAAATACTAGATTTTATATTCAACGCCAAACAACTTGAACAAAATTTTACGTGGTGGGGGAATTTTTGCGCATCGCGCAAACATGCGCAAGTGTAATTTGGTAGCGAACTCAAAGCGAGAAGCGATGGTTGACTGATCTACCAATAGCGCGGCTCGACGTTGACTGATCTACCAATAGCGCGGCTCGACGTTGACTGATCTACCAATAGCGCGGCTCGACGCGCTCGCGTCGATGATCCCTCGCTCCCCGCGCGCCGCACAACATACCGTGCTGTCTTAAATTGGCTTCTTTTACGCATACAACGTAATTTGTTCAAGTTATTTGGCGTTACCTATACCTTTACTTATGTTGTGTATGCTAAATTTGGATCATTGTCTAGACTTATGATGTTCCTATCTCCTAATGTTTATTTTAATAATAGGTCTTTACCTATGAAATTGCCGTTTTGTATGCAATAAGTGAAAATACTTATTTTTTCAAACTTTTTTATTTCTGTTATTCGAAGTAATCACCCATGCAATCGACGCATCTTTGCCAACGCATTGGCAGTTTATTGATTCCCTTCTTGTAAAAATCAGCTGGACGGGAGGCAACAAACTCTTCAAAGGCATTTTGTACTGCCTCTCGGGAATTGATTATTTTACCCACTAAAAAGTTGTCTAAATTTTGGAAAAAGTAATAGTCGGTAGGTTTGATTTCACGACAACGCGCGACCCCATTCTGCGCAACAGACAGTCTCCAAGCTGCAAGAGCTGGGGTTGGAAGCTCTCCCTCATCCGCCATACTCACCAGACCTTGCACCTACCGACTATAACTTTTTCCAAAATTTAGACAACGTTTTAGTGGGTAAAAAAATCAATTCCCGAGAGGCAGTACAAAATGCCTTTTAAGAGTTTGTTGCCTCCCGTCCAGCTGATTTTTACAAGAAGGGCATCAATAAACTGCCAATACGTTGGCAAAGATGCGTCGATTGCATGGGTGATTACTTCGAATAACAGAAATAAAAAAGTTTGAAAAAATAAGTACTTTCACTTATTGCATACAAAACGGCAATTTCAACCTATTATGTACTGGCAATTATCTGTAAGCGTACCTTTCAGAAATAAATAAATATCAAATAAAACCTTAACAACATTTAAAAAACAGAAATGGATTCTTTTAATGTAAATGTATTTACCATAGTTTATTACTTTAAATAAACTATGGTAAATACTAAAAAAATCTTACCTCTGTAGAAACAGGTAGCATGGCTACATGTTTATCAACGTACAGAAGTCGTCCCGTTGCCATCCACGTTGTGATCAGGTGTGAGGCAATCATTCCCCATAGAGCTCCTTTACCATTAGCTACTGGGCATAAGGCAGCTAGTACAAATACTCCAAGCAGAGCACCAGAGGTCGCAGATGTGACTAGTAGTGAACCTTCGACAACACCGCCGACGATTCCCACACAAAGTGATAGACACATTATAACAATAGCTGCAATGAATATAACAATATATTTAGATTATGATAACAAAATACAAAGCAAAACAAGAAAATATGAAGTGAATTTTGATTGATGAAATTTGTTTTTTTTTTTAAAGACAACTCCCGCACTAGAAATAAAGTCTGTGTCGCGGGGGACTTTACAAACATACATGAAACGGACACAAAGAACACCCAGATTCAGAACAACAATTTGTGGATCACACAAAGTATTTGTCCTACGTGGGATTTGAACCCACGACACTTGGCGAAGTAGGAAACGGCGAGGTGACCGCTAAACCACTAGGCCAATCGCGCAGTCCCCCAATATGAAGTGAAACTAGAAAAAAATATAACAATAGTATTAGAAAAAATATTGCACATATTTTAATAGGGATAAATATGTACAATACTTTAATTGACCTTTTATTGAACTCATCAGGGTTAAATTTAGCTTGATGTTTCTTATGTCTCGTGTATAATAATAATAATAAATATTTCGGACATCTAACACACAATGCCATCTTGTCCCAAGCTAAGCAGAGCTTGTGTTATGGGTACTAGACAACTGATATAAATACTTATATACTTTTTTTTGTAAATACATACATATTATACTCAACACCCAAACTCCGAAACAAATATTTGCAGATCATACAAACATTTGATCCGACCCGGGAATCGAACCCGAGACCTCAAGCACAGCAGTCGCATACGCTACCACTACGCCACCGAGGCAGTCAAATATTACAAATACGATTATAATTTGTAAACTACTGACGTGCAAGTTAAAGTGCATTGTAATAAATCCTAGTCGTTAAAATTATTGCAGTAAGTTATGTAATTAACATAAAATGTGTCCACTATGTTGAAAAATAACTAAAGATGATATCGTAAGTCATGATCAAACGTTATGAAAAAGTAAAATATTATCATAACCGTCAGTTTCCATATTATAATAATAATTTGATTCATACATCAGTTCATTAAAGCAAAATTCCCAGTTTTAAATCAATCACAGGAAAACTTACCATATAAAATTCCAATAATCTTGATGACAGTCAACTGTTGTTTGTCGCTTATGTCTTTAAAAGCTGGTGCAGAAGATACAAAGTCTTCCCAAGTAACAGTCGATAAAGAGTTTACGTTTGATACCAGGAAGCTGCAATAGAAAGATAAGTTAGTCTACTATGAAGGCTTAATGAAATATTTAGTAGAACAAATTGTAATACATATACTCGGACTTAGAATCATTTGCGAAATAGAATTTGGTGCATTTTGTATGCCATTTTAGGAATTTAAACAAATATATACACAAATAATTATGTCTATTAAAGCTATCGAATTATTGTTTCTAACTCAATCATGACTGATATAATCGATGCGGTCTAATATTCCGCTCATAACAACTTACCTCAGAGCTCCATTAAACAGACTACCCAAAAACAGTCCAAGCATTCCAGGTAAAAAGCTGTACTGATCCTGAACATAGAATGGTAAAATCTCATCAGTCGCCGAAATCTGGCCCGAAGATAAAGGGTCGCAGTACTGGTATAAGGCATACAAAGCCATGCCAACGAACCAGGATAAACTAAATAGAACTGTTACTGCAGGAACGTTGGCTAATAATGTTTTTCTGACTCGGGATTCACTGGACATTGAACAGTATCGTTGGACAAAGGTCTGCTGGCAACCATAAATAGATACAGACATAAAAAGCTGGCCGACGATAGCTGAGAATGTGTCAACACGGACGGTTGGGTCGCCATGGAATCTGAAATATAGAAGTTTTTTTTGTACAAAATATAATTGACAATTTATAAATGGTTTGTCAAGGTTTTTTATACTAGTCGCCGTCATACAAGAAAAAATAGCGTTGAAGTTCAGCTTTGATGTTTGTTTGTTTTGATACACAAATCAAAACTTTCATAATAATGAACACTAGATTGCGTTTTTCAGTAACAAACTCGGTGCTATTGATGATGTGACCTAGTGCCTGTATACATGTAGCCGATACTCCCAAAACTATAATCGATATAGTTCTATACATAACAATAATAGCAGAACATTATGTTTATATTTAACGAAATAATAATAGGGTACGTATAATTTCAATAACAAAGTTATTAAATGTGTATCAATACTCACTGCATGAACTTCATTCGTCCACCGTCAATATTAGCATCCAGAACAGTTCGAGGCCCTCCAGCTTTTAATGTAGCTTGGATAATGAAAGCTCCACTTACTAGTATCATCGTCAATGTCTGTATTACATCAGCCCTGAAATAAATAAGTATATAAATTCAGAAAACAATAATAACATTGTATTTGCCATGAATTTACTACTTATAATTATTTTTTATAAGTAGTTAATACTATTTTTATAGGAGAACAAACGCTATTAAACAAAGTATGAAACGAGACTGATCTTTATTAAAAGTCAAACATTGAATATTACAATCTACTAACAATAAGTAGTGTCATATTTAAAATTCCTATATTAAAATTATAAATTTAGATAAAGAATTTTCTTACTACAAAAAAAATGTGCATACTACAGAAAATTGTCGGAGCATAATAAATGTCTACGTGCCTGACGCGGCGCCGGTGATGCAATCGCGTGACTAATTAATTAATTAAAGTAAGTGTAATTCTATGAACTGTCTATTCCATGACTTTTGTCTAGATTATAGTTACTGTATTTACACAAGACTTATTAAATTATTAGTATTATATGCTACAGACGTCTGTATAATAATGTCTTGCATAAAATCTATACATTAGTATATACATCTATACAAATAAATAAAACTGTCTGTTTGTAATATTAAAATAACCGCTTTTTACTAAATGCATATGTATTATACACGGTACATATACCGAAATAACATTTTTCTCAATTTTTGTCTGTCTGTCCGACTGTCTGTTTGTTCCGGCTAATCTCTGTAACGGCTGCACCGATTTTGACGCGACTTTCACTGGAGGATATAAGGAGTAACTTAGGCTACTTTTTTAAGACTAGCTTTACCCCGCAGCGTTACCCGCCGTAGTTTTTGTGCCGCGTGTACACTGCGAGGCTCAGCTAGTTATAAATAAGAAGGCTTTACATACCTAATTGCCGCAGCCAGTCCTCCGAGTAAGTTGAAAACAATCCCCACAACAGTTAACGCAGCCGCTGAAGCCCAGTGTGGTAGCCCTAATATAGCATGAAATGCCACTGTTGGGGTGTACACTGTCACGGAAAGGTTTAGAACTTGGCGAACTAAAAATGTTGCTGCAGCCATGCGGCGAACCCAACCTGAGCCGAAACGCATCTGAAAAATAAGAAAAACAAAATTTAAGTGATAGTTATAAATCTTTCTAACACAATGCGCGCACTAGTGATTTTTGTCACCGTGACTGTTGCTTCACTGTCACCGTGTACATTTACATCATCCTTAATCAAGGTGTGCGCATTTGGATACGTGACAATTGGGTGAAATTTTGTCCGCGGAAGATGGCAGTAGCAACTAAATGTCACTTTGTTTCCCTCCCCTGCAGTTTCCATACTTTAGTCGTCTTCATATCGAATACAAAAAAGTTTCGTCACTGACACCGCAGGTGCGCGCAGTCACTAATGGGTGGTGACGTGACAGTGACAAAGAATTTATTATCACGGTGACAAAAATCACTAGTCCGCTCAGGGCCTAATACTATTTCTATGGAGATTTAATTATTTGGCATGTTTCTACATAAGTATCACGGCCTAGAGCTCAAGATTGGCTCATAATTCACTTAATAAAAACCATTAACTTCAAATAGATATAGGAAAATTAAAGTTTAATTTTTAAAAGTAACTTCACGAGGTGTCATCTGTAGCTATAAAACACATTTAGATTTCGGTCAGAAAATGGTAAAGGTCTATTTACATATATGGACGTTAATGACAAAACGTAAAGGAATATTAGAAGTTATTTACAATACCTGTAAGTACTCATAGACGGAGTTCGTATGAAGCCTATAGTAGACTGGCACAAAGATCCAACACACCAGAGGAAAGGCCAAGATGATGCCGTACAAAGTCTCCCACATCGCAGACCCATAGTACACCAGCTCTGATGGGAAACCTGAAAAAGAAAAGAAGTACATACTTAAATGTCATACGTTCTTCCTCCTCAAATTTTGTATAAAGAGGCTACAGCGTACTTTGATGTATAAGCTATATTACTGTAAGGTTTTATCCAAATCCGTTCAGTAGTTTTTGCGTGAAAGAGTAACAAACACCCTTCCATCCATACTCACAAACTTTCGCGTTTATAATATTAGTAGGATTTATGGACCTGCTAAAATGACTCTACTTTGTCTGGTGGAAAGCATGAGCAAAATTCAAGAGTAGTGATTCACCATACTCATTGCGAATGCAGGCAATGCAACCATGCATCATGATGACCCAGAATATGGCGGCCTATTGAGATGCTTCTGCATTATTTATTTAACATGTTAATGACCTGCTTATTTTGATTACCATTTCAATAACACAAAGAAAGAAACCTCCTTTTGAAGGAGAGGCTTATGTCCAGCGGTGGACTATTAAAAGCTGTTGATGATGATGATATGATTACATAAACTTCGATAAATACACTTCTAATAATATAAAGTGTGCCCCAAAAAATTATTTAGTAGGATATCGAACCCGTTTCTAATTTTAAAACTAAATTTTAGCTGAGCTCAGTAGTCAGTGACATTTGACCCACATTTTAAATGACACTGTTAAATAGTACTTATGGGTAGTTGGAAAAAAAAAAAGTTTATTTCCTCCGTAAAAAAATCTGACACAAAATTTAGTTTTTGTCTTTCAATGAATACACAAAGAGAAGCTACTGACTCAGAAACTTATTTTATCATATTGGCATGCATTCAAATAAGGAGTAATGTACTTTTCGCAGAAGTAAATATTGACAAAAATTTAAACAAATTTGAGGAAAACATTGAGGAATGAAAGTAATTCAAACTAAATAACAATACAAACGGATGAGTCTATGATGACCAACAGTCATACAGTACAAGACGTATTTTTGGACCATCCTACCAAAACTTTAAAATCTTAATTTTAAAATATTATCTCCTACTAGATAACTCCAGACTAAGGGTATACAAACAATATAAGGACAAGGACATGAGACACACACAAAATTACAGACATGTGTTGATACGATATTTGTGAATTTTCCATTCGATACCAAAGAAGTATACACGATACACACGAAATAGCTTAAGGCAAGATTAAAAACACCTCATGGTTTGGGCAAATGTTCATGAATAACCTTATTCAGGTCCGACAAGCACGTGTCCTAAGCAAGTTAAGAACATCAAATACGCTGCTCAAAACGTGATTGAATTTGACGAACCGTTAATGAATCGTAGATTTAGAAACCTAACAAAGAAGACACGTTTTCACACTATGCTGTTACGGTACCAAATGTTTTGTTTGCACAAGCGTACGTTTCATTTTCATTAATATGTTTTGTTCTATTCTGTTTGATTACGTAAGTATTTTATACGGTAAGGTGTTCGATTTTTTTAAACCAATATTCGTATAGTGATACTATTTGTAGGAAATACTTTTAAGGCACTATTTGAAATGTTTTCGGGCGTTCCTCTAATGAAAAAATACCCGAAAATATGTTTGCATCTTATCTAAGTAGCCATCAGTACTCAATCGTCATCATCGAAAATACGTTTAAAGTTAAGAAAATATTTATCGACGTAACTTAAGGGGAAAAAAGAATAATGGACAAATACTTTAATAGCACATGATGTTACAATTAACTCTATTTATCGTATGTTCCCATTGTGTTATTTTTCTTCACTGTAAATTAAGTCATTTCGTTTCAATGACGTATACCTACATAATATGAGTGAACAAAACACCGAAGCAAAACAGATTTAGATATCGTATGAATAAAATAATTATCTTTATGCAGAATATCGAACCTTAAATTGTTGGAAATCTCTTATTTCATTCTGGAAATAAAAACTACTTCAGCGTTTCAGGAATTCTCCATTCTCCATCACATAAATGTGTCCGCTTATTAAAACCTCAAATTCATATTACATGGCGTGATAGATTGGTACTTTAAGAAAGGTATTAAGTTCTGCCTATAATCACTACATAGAAGTACGATTAAGCCTTCAATTAATGTATATAGCTTAAGGGTCTAAAGCCGTGGACTCAAGTAACAGGAGTAGTAATTTTGGAATGCAGATACCCACGCTTGATTTTCACTGTCGAGAAATTATCAGATGCTTTAAGACAGTCTGATGAAACAAAAAGATATTTTCCGACGTTGTTATTACGTTAATTGGTTTTTGGAATGCAAGTTCTCCCCGTGGTTTCGTAGTTCGCTCGACTGCTAGAGGCTTTTTTTCTTACGAATATTTTATTCAGAATTAATAATTAGTTGCTTAGTTAAAAAAATTAATAAAATACAGTAATGAATGCGCACATTCCAATGAGTAGAATATCTTGTATATCCAACTGTGACACGTTTGCGTATCACAAGATGCATCTGGCAGAAATATTATATACCTAATCTACATTAAAGTAGTAGTTTTTGTACTTAGTAGTAGGTAGTAGAGCCACGCAGAATTCAGCATGAATGGGCCGGCTCGACCGGGGCGGTACTACCCTCGCACAGAAAATCAACGTAAAATGACAGCGTTCGTGCTGTCGTGTTTCGTTGGTGAGTGCGAGACCGGAGGCCCAATTAGTCTAGTCAACAAGTTCCATACTTGTTGACTAGACTAAAAGATGCAGCAGCATCACTAGGCCGCCATGGTGTGGGTCGCCATACTGCATTGTCTGTTTTCGCAGTGAGTATGGTGACCGCCACTCTTGGATTCTGCTTATGCTTTCCATCAGGCAGAGTAGAGTCATTTTGGCAGGCCATACATAAAAAAAAAATGTATTTTTAATATACGTATAGTTTTTTTGTATAGATGTATGTATAATTATGATTTTGTGTACATATTTAATTTATTTTTCCAAAGACCGGTTAATAGGTAATAACGTGTAGCATTTATTACGTCTTGTGCAGTGCTAATGCAGGAAGTTATAAATAAAATAAATATCTAATACTATTACTAACTGCCGCGGTGGCGTAGTGGTAGAGTGTGCGACTGCTGTGCTTGAGGTCTCGGGTTCAATTCCCGGGTCGGACCAAGTGTTTGCATGATCTGCAAATATTTGTTTCGGAGTTTGGGTGTTTTCTATGTATAATATGTATGTATTTACAAAAAAAAAGTATATATATATTTGTATCAGTTGTCTAGTACCCATAACACAAGCTCTGCTTAGCTTGGGACTAGATGGCATTGTGTGTTAGATGTCCAAAATATTTATTTATTTATTTTTATTTATTTATTTATTACAGTAAAAATACATATAATAATAATTCTAAAGAAATAAATAAAAGAATAGACGTTTATTAATTTATATTCCTTTCCTATATGCAAATCATAACGATAAAAAGTGGGTAGGTATCGACTTCCTTCTTAGAACTAAACTATTAAAAATATATTTTCGAGGTCTCGTGCAGACACTTTTAGTTCTAAAAAAATGGACTACTTCACTACGATTAGTAATTAATTACGATTTACACTTTGCGCATGCAATAATTTACTTTGATTTCGAATTAAATATACCTAATAGCAGCAGAGACAATTCGATTGTCGAATATGTGTAGGTATATTACCGATATCTACCATTCGAACAGAAACCTAGGCCCTAACAAAAGAGATCATTTACAAAATGAAGTAGTCATAAGGAATCCCGAAACAAAAGATTTTTTTTTGACTAACTGACTTACCTTGTTCTATTTCATTGGGTAGTTTTTTATGTAGGTATATATTCTACAAACATTAATTGGTTGAAAATGTGAATACCTTTTACACTTCATTGAAGCTCTAAAGCAGAAACCACCCTCGATCTAAAGTAATGATAAGTTTTTTGTTTTCGCGTAGATAGAGAAATGCAATAAAATACATTTTTTGAAGTGCTAACTTCTTACGGGAGGGTAAACAGTTTCGTTACGTAACGCGTTACGGTGCCAGTCTGTCTGGCTTCCCTTTTCCTCACGCTTACGGCAGCGGTAGCCAGGCTCCTCCTCTCTCACTCTAACCCACAGCGTTAGCCGTAAATAGTTCAACTTAGATTAGTTTAACTTGTCACTTCCGTCCGGTGTCCCGAGACGCACACGTTTTTTTTTGTGAAATGTGGTGACTCCCTCATTCCTGGTGCAAAAGATGTAGGTTGTAATCTAATAGGCGGTCCACACTACAACGATATATCGTAGCGATTTAACTGTGCAGTTCGTTTGTGCAGTTTTATCGTACGTGTGGACGGAAATTGGCTCAGATTTTTTGAGAAATATCTGAGCCAATTTCCGCTACGATATATCGTTGTAGTGTTGTAAATGACGTAAATTATTTAATTTTTAATAATTGTGTTTAAATATTCAATAAATGATGAATTTTATATATATTACATATAAAACTAAATAAAATAATTAGTAACTATTTTTGGTACTAAAAATTCTGCATTTGTTTTGTACTTCTTGTGTAATGCCGTACATCCAATTAAACAAACAGACTTAAAATTAAAATATGATAGGACTGAGTTTGGTTTTTAGTTATTGTCAGCAAGTTATTGTGTAGGAAATGGCCATATCTATCACCATCAGCATTTTTCTTTTTTTTCGCGGGGAATGCATTTTGCACCATACCCTTCGTGGAGGGGACACATCTCACGTCTGAGGTACATCCCGGACTAACGAGAGTCACTCCCGGGGCAGGTCGCTGTCGGGCCTCTCACCGCTCTACACAGTAAGAGTCGGAACACCGACCTCCTGGCCGCACCGAGGTGTCACCGGTCTCGGGTCATTTGCAATGGCCACATCTCCCCTAGATGTGCCCACAACGACCCTTAAGCGACGATTGGAGAGCTAGCGGCCTCTACCGTCCCCTTCGTTGCCTCCTTCGAGCGGGAACGGCTCTTTCCCGATCCCGATCACGCTCGAAGGAGCGGATGAGGACTCCTTCTGGAGCAAAACGTCTTCATCAGAATCATCAGCCTACCGCAGTCCACTGCTGGACATAGGTCTCTTCGTCTATCTCCATAGGATAGCCTATGGATATGGAGCCCATCCATATGAGTTAAATTCTGTATGATATGGAAGTACCTACTGAACTGAAATTGTCCATGTACGTTAAGACCTTATGTATCAAAAGGTGTTAATAGGGACTTTTCAATTAGAACAGTTGGAGGATTTATCAAAGTAAATATTTATTTGGCCTATTTATAGACCGTCAATTGAATTTTAACCTTAACATTTAACAATTAAAGTTGTAATGGTAGAGTCACTTTGGCAGGTTCATATATAAAACCAATATAATAGTGAACACTAAGCGAGTCTGCCCCCCTAGCCAAGTTGCAAGCGTTCTTCTTTCTGCAATCGTATACGCCCAAGTTCTCGGGTGTCCTACTAACTTTTAAACTTTCGCGTTCCATGATATAATAATAATTATTTTTTTCTCGGGAATCGGGTGTCATTGGCTAATCTTAGACAAAGTAATCTTAAACAAAGAATTAGAACGGCAATCAGAACGAAGAACGCTTGCGACTTGGCTAGGGGGGCTGATAATTATAAATCAATATTGTACGCGTTGTACAGTCAAAAATGTAAAGAGGAGAACTAAATACTTAAGTACACTAAATATGTTATAAAATGGATTAAGTACGAGTATTCAAAACCAAAAATATATATTTCTGGTACCTATTTTAAAAACGTACCTATATCTCGCTGCTAAATAGATATAACAGCCTGGCCACGGGACATTCGCTGATGCGAATATTCGCGCGGTGCGAACGGCGAAGCGTCTAGCGAGTAAAATAAACGCATAGCAATGTATTTATCACGCGCAACGGCGACCGGCGAAGCGACCGGCGAAATGTACAGGGCGAACCGCGCGGGCGACTTGCGGCGCGGTGGGCGAGTAAAACAAAGGCATGAACAGTGTTTCCTCTTTGATGATTTCCTTTCCCCACGCATCAATTGAGATTTCCCCTTCTCAGGACTTTTTTCCCCTCAAAAATTATTCTGCTTTAGTTCTTTTTTATGTCACTGCCTTTTTAGGGTTCCGTGCCAAAGGCAAAAAACGGAGCCCTTATAGATTCGCCATGTCTGTCTGTCTGTCCGTCTGTCTGTCCGTCCGTCCGTATGTCACAGCAACTTTTTTCCGAAACTATAAGAACTATAATGTTGAAACTTGGTAAGTAGATGTATTCTGTGAATCGCATTAAGATTTTCACACAAAAATTGAAAAAAAAAACAATAAATTTTGGGGGTCCCCATACATATAACTGAAACTGAAAAAATATTTTCATCAAACCCATGCGTGTGCGTGTCTTTTTCTTTTTTTTTTTTTTATGTTTGGCCCGCCAAAATGTCTCTACTCTGCCTGATGGAAAACATAAGCAGAATCCAAGAGTGGTGGTCACCATACTCATTGCGAATGCAGACAATGCAGTATGGCGACCCACACTATGGCGGCCTAGTGATGCTGCTGCATCTTTTAGTCCAGTCAACAAGTATGGAACTTGTTGACTAGACTAATTGGGCCTCCGGTCTCGCACTCACCAACGAAACACGACAGCACTGCTGCTGTCATTTTACGTTGATTTTCTGTGCGAGGGTAGTACCGCCCCGGTCGAGCCAGCCCGTTCGAAATTCTATGTATAGGTCTTCAAAAATGATATTGAGGTTTCTAATATCATTTTTTTCTAAACTAAATAGTTTGCGCGAGAGATACTTGCAAGTGGTATAATGTGTGCCCCCCCCCCTGTAACTTTTAAAATAAGAGAATCATAAAACTAAAAAAAAAATATATGAAGTACATTACCATGTAAACTTCCACCGAAAATTGGTTTGAACGAAAGTCGTTTTTTTAATAGTCATAAATCGTAAACTGCAATTTACCTTTCATTCAATCAACACAAATTTAAAAATAAAAAAAAAAATATATTATGTTACTTGCTGTTGCGGAACCCTTCATGGGCGAGTTCGACTCGCACTTGGCCGCATTTTTCAATGTTGCCGTAGAACGGCTACCAGTGATTAAAAAACTAAAACCCATCTACTACAAAAAACGACGCTTAAAAAGTATGGAACAAGTTTAAAAAACCGTAGTCACACGTTACGTAGAAATAGTTATAAATAGTTTTAACTTTTTTTTATTTAAAATGTTGGTGTCTCTATTGGTGACGAGCAGATTCCCTAGCGGCAAGTCGCAGAACTAACGTATGACAGATAAAAATACGTATACGCGTTAGCATTCCACTTTAATACTGTTCACCCTCACGAAGTGGTTATAGTATTTTTTACTACTCCGTAGACGTCTATCAATGAAATATTAGCAATGCACTATGCAATGCACTCGCTCTGTATAATATACTGTCAGGTAGAAGTATCTGTCATACGTTAGTTCCGTAAACGGCCACTAGGGAAATCTTCTCGTTACCATCTTTCCAAAGTAGGTATATTTGAAATAGGTACCATAGAAATATCACAATATTATCGAATAAATACGGAAAAAGTCACGAGAATATGCTAATAATATTTATATATTTTTGAAATATAAAAGTAACGCCCTTTCGAATGATACCTTCCCATGATGATGATATGATTGATAGTTTTTAATACAGTAGGTACTTTATGTCGCCTAGAGGGCGCCACATTAGGTTCAGTGACACGTCATATAGCCTTGAAGAAGCGGACGATCAAAACGCGTCTAGCGATACCTTATTTGTCCAGTTCTAATAAGAAGTTAAGGAGCTATGAGGGAACAGATGAACATACATACATACATAGCATGTCAAAATCATAACCCTTCTTTGGCTTTGCCGTAGTCGTGTAAGAACCATTAAAACGGATAAAAGCAATAGGCTTGATAATGAAACAGACTGTTTCATTATCAAGCCTATTGCTTTTATCCGTTTTAATGATTTTTTACTTTTACTTTTCAAGCCAGATTTGATCCAACTGTTTCAAACAGTTGGATCAAATCTGGCTTGAAAAGTACAGGAACAACCTCTGTTGTACATACAACTGATGAAAAATCAGTTCGAAATACCCCACCTCAAGTTTGTACAGGCCAATGCAACTGCAAGCGAATCCAAAAAAAATCGACTAAGCATGAATAAAGTATAATTTCAACATTCGTATTCTTATAGCCTGACCAGAAATATTAAAATCTGCACTGGTGGTGGGCTGCCAATTTCGCTACTGTTTATTTCGGTAACATTAGTATAATCCATACAAAAATTAGTTAATAAATTTTCCGCAATATTTTAAGCTAGGCTTTATCCATGATTTCCCTTGATTTCCCCTTTTCATCTCTTTCCCCTTTTTCTTCCCCTCTGGACCCTAATTTCCCCTCAAAAGGGGAATTTCCCCTCATTGTGGAAACACTGGGCATGAATCTGTACGGCGCTAGCCATGGAGTCGAGCGGTAGTCGCGGCGAATATTGTAGTGAATACGGCCTGGCCATGGGGATCGGCTGTGCGAACGAAGAAGCGGGAGATGAGGCGACCATTCGCGCAGCACCGTTTGCAGGCCACGGGAGTCGCGTTTCGCCGCCGCGACTAGTAAGGAAGTCCAACAGCGAAATGTCTATAACGAAATTATCTCGATATTGCTTAGAAAGTAATAGTTTTTTGGTTCAAGACCAAGGTTCAAGTACATGATTTGAATAGGAATCGGGGTATAGATGGAGAATTCCACAAGAAGTACGAGAAATACAGAATGTATCCAGATTTTTTTTCGAGTATACCAGAATGAATATTGAAACCAACCAGAATTGGAAAATAAAAGTAAATGCAAATACAATTTTAAGTGCCTCTGAAAAATTGTCTTTGACATTAAGATATGTACTGACCTATACATATCTATATTATTCTACATTTATCTGTCTATATATTTATGTATATGTATAAAGGTGACATTTAATTAGCTGATCATAATTTGAAGAATTACCTACGAGTATAGTATTCATGAATATGAACAACTTTTCCCAAGAAACTTTTGGTGTGAAGAAATGGGAAAGTGGGAAGAAATAAAAGAAACAACATAATTATTTAAAAGTATTGGTCATATTTTGAGTAAAAATAGTTCCAAATTAATTTAGTTATAAAAAAATCCGTTTAAGACCATAAGTTTCTTGGGAAAAGTTGTTCATATTCATGAATACTATACTCGTAGGTAATTCTTCAAATTATGATCAGCTAATTAAATGTCACCTTTATACATATACATAGGTATATAGACAGATAAATGTAGAATAATATAGATATGTATAGGTCAGTGTATACATTAATGTCAAAAAGAATTTTTCAGCGGCACTTAAAATTCTATTTGCATTGACTCTTTTTTCCAATTCTGGTTGAGTATTCATAAGAATATAATCGAAGTTTCAATACTCATTCTGGTATACTCGAAAAAAAATCTGGATACATTATGTATTTCTCGTACTTCTTGTGGAATTCTCCATCTATACCCCGATTCCTATTCAAATCATGTACTTGAACCTTGGTCTTGAACCAAAAAATTATTACTTTCTAAGCAATATCGAGATAATTTCGATATAGACATTCGCTGTCGGACTTCCTTACTAGTCGCGGCGGCGAAACGTTACTACCCGTGGCCTGCAAACGGTGCTGCGCGAATGGTCGCCTCATCTCCCGCTTCGTCGTTCGCACCGCCGATCCCCGTGGCCAGGCCGTAACAATAACAATGGTGATAACATTTATTGCACGAAAACAAAAAAAAATGTTCAACTTAAAACTAGGTGAAGTTATAAATCGAACATGAGATAGCCTCTCCGCTGACAAACTAAACGTCATACCTACCAAATTTTACGAATTTAATACTTAATTTTGTTACAACCGAATTTAGTAGCTTAATTTGTTTACTGAAGTAGGTATTGTAGATAAGAATACATAAAAACTAAGTAGATTGCTTGAATTTCCCAGAAACGACCAGTTTGAGTTCGAGATACTCTTTATACTTGCAAATCCTTTTTAACCGACTTCAAAAAAAGGAGGAGGTTCTCAATTCGACTGTTTTTTTTTATGTTTGTTACCTCATAACTTTCGACTGGGTGAACCGATTTTGATGATTCTTTTTTTTATTTGAAAGCTGGTGCTTCCCGTGTGGTTCCATTAAAATTTGGTCCAGATTGAAGTCGGTTTTTATAGTAAATTTTTTTTTCGACCTACCATCTGTCTAACACGAAAAAGTTTTAAAAAACTATCACTACGTAAAATTTTTGATAAAGTTTATAAAAATTATATTAGATCTTTACCTATGAAATTGCCGTTTTGTATGCAATAAGTGAAAGTACTTATTTTTTCAAACTTCTTTATTTCTGTTATTCGAAGTAATCACCCATGCAATCGACGCATCTTTGCCAACGCATTGGCAGTTTATTGATGCCCTTCTTGTAAAAATCAGCTGGACGGGTGGCAACAAACTCTTCAAAGGCATTTTGTACTGCCTCTCGGGAATTGAATTTTTTAGCCACAGAAAATGTTGTTTAAATTTTGGAAAAAGTAATAGTCGGTAGGTGCAAGGTCTGGTGAGTATGGCGGATGAGGGAGAGCTTCCAACCCCAGCTCTTGCAGCTTGGAGACTGTCTGTTGCGCAGTATGGGGTCCCGCGTTGTCGTGAAGCAGCTGCAAGAGCTGGGGTTGGAAGCTCTCCCTCATCCGCCATACTCACCAGACTTTGCACCTACCGACTATTACTTTTTCCAAAATTTAGACAACTTTTTAGTTACTTTTTAGTTACTTTCACTTATTGCATACAAAACGGCAATTTCATAGGTAAAGACCTATTAAAATGATGTCACCCCGGTCATTACCTACTTTAAATCTATTGACAGCTCATTCATTAAAATTGGTTCGATAGTTTAGGCACCACGGTGGAACATACAAACATACAGAGACTTCGAAAACTATAACCCTTCCTTTTGGCTTCGACGTAATTGGCTAAAAAGTAGAAATTTTGGTCAGTGGCATCAAGTCCATTTACGTAAGTGGCATCGAATTCATAATCATTAACTTTTATAGACCAATGCTTTACCTAAGTCGAGTATTACTACATATTATAAAACAGAGTCCTCCGCCGCGTCTGTCTGTTCGCGATAGACTCAAAAGATACTGAAAAGATTTTTATCTGGTTTTTAGTATTAGATAGAGTGATTCCTGAGGAAGGTTTTCGTGTATAATTTATGATTTTTTTAAGTATATTGGCTAAAATATAACGATATTTTTGAAGAAGTCCGAAAAAATTAAGGCGCACATCTTCTCAGAATAACATAAGCTATATTATATTTTCCGTAAAGAACCCGTGCAAAGCCGGGACGGGTTGCTAGTTGGACTATAAAAATTATTACAAAAAAAAAACACCAACTTTAAGAACTGGACCTAATTGAAATGGGACCACACGGGAAGCAGCAGCTTTTAAAATAAAATGGTTTCACCCAGTCGAAAGCTCTGAGGTAACAAACATAAAAAAAATACAGACGAATTAAGAACCTCCTCCTGTTTTCAAGTCGGTTAAATAGGTTATTGAGTTCTTTTTTTAGGCCGCTCCTTAGAAAAAAGACTTTGTACTGCTTTACTAATCGGGGTGGTACAAGGTTTGTGTAAATTTTTTCTTAACCTTGCACCGTATTCTCAATCTGTCACCATATGGGTATCAATTTTTATTTGGCAAATAATATGGGTGTTTAATACAACTCTGTTTACCCCTTTCGAGAATACAGGTATGAATATATATACGTGAGAAAATGTACTAGTATTATACAAATGTGTTATTGTTATTTTTTGTTATAACAGATTATGTATGGTCCGGTATCTAAACGATCAGTATTTCATGGACCAGTGTCCACGGTAATGGCTGTGTTGCTTTTATGATGACATTATTTTAATAATCATGATTATGTTCCCATAGTGGTAAGCATTTGTTAAGGATGTATATGCGCAATATAACATGTGTGGATGATGAATAATGACTCGTCGATTCTGATAAACTAAATTTATTGCCGCTTCCTAATTTAACTCAGTCAATTGTATGCAAAATATTCATTCATAACTGCCTCATTGGTTTTATGAGGCAGTTATGTGTGTGTCGGCAGTCGCATATGCACACGCATATGCGACTGCCGACTAAGACGTCTTGGGTTCGGTAGGGCCGAAAGAGTTGTTGGTTTTTTTTTTGTACCAGAAATTCTTAATAACAACCCGAAGTATGAAAATTTGGCAGTACAAGGTAGTAGATTAGGCCATTCAAAGTAGTAGAGCCACACTAATTTCAGCACGAACGGGCCGACCAGAAGACCAGCCTAAAATGACAGCATTTGTGCTGTCGTGTTTCGTTGGTGAATGCGAGAGTCTTAATGATGCAGATGCATCACAATAGACCGCCATATAGCGTGTAGACATACTGCATTGTTGCATTGTCGGCATTCGCAATGAGGATGATGACCACCACTCTTTGATTCAGCTCATGCTTTCTATCAGGCAGAGCAGAATCACTTTGGCAGGTTCATACATACAAAACAAATAAGTAGAGTGGGTCATCTGTCAAGTTCTCCATTCGCCTATGAACTCCCACAACTCATGAATGGATAAAACTTTAAAAATTCAATAACTTCACTCATTCTGTGTTTTTTTAATAGAATAAGCAGGCAAACGAGCAGATGTATCGCCTGATTGTAAGCGATTACCGCCGACCAAGGACACCTGCAACACCAGATGCGTCACAAGTGCGTTGCCGGCCTTTGGGGGGATGGGGGGGAGAGATAGGGGGGAGAGATAGGGGAGGGGGGTTGGGGTGTGGGCCTCCGGTATCCTCACTCACACGGTGAAACACAGCCAAGAACTATTTCCTGTGTGATCCATTTCTGTTAAAATGTGGTATAAGAAATGTAGCTGTAAGTATATTTATACCTATTGTACCCCTTTAAATCTTAAAAATGATTACTGGTCTAATCTAATCTTACTTAGATTTTTTTTTACTAATGTGGCACGGAAGTCAATCGTCTCGCTCTAATCTCTAAACGTTTATAAAATCCCAAGAAAAATATTCTCAATCATCATTGTCACAATTAGTTTCTATTCAGTTATGTTTTAAAGAATGGTTTATATGTATTAGTATGTAGGTAACTCTACGATGTTTATAAAAGTAAAAAGGACATTTTGTATTAAGATAACGATAATATTATTCTCAGGAGATAGCAGTACAAGGAATATATATATCGATGCATTTGATAATATCACACCAACGTTATTCTTGGGAATTCCGGAACAATAAAGTTCAAGAGGTCAGAATAACATGACATCTGACCTCGAATTTGTGGCAGCATAATAGCATCAATGATGTTATTAATAAAGTTAGACTACATACATATTTATATTTATTACATATTTATTGTATGTTCTTTTTATTTTATTATATTTTTTATGCTTCTTATATTTATTGATGCTATATTCAGGGATCGGAAAACCCATGCATAACGGTATTCGTTATAAACGGTTACCGAATTAATCTGTAACCGTTTCAAAGGGTTACTCATCGATTCGGTTAACAGATTATATATGTTATTGTTTTAACCCAAACAATAAGGGTTAACCCAAATTAAAGGGTTTATGTTTTTGAAATTGTTAACCCAAATGATAGATGTTAACCCAAGATTTCGGTTATTTTACGACGTGATGCGATTCGAAAATTAATCAATTTTACTTGATCTCTTGTGAAAAAAAATTAACTTGTTATCCCCTTGTCCCATTCCACGCAAATAATGCACGTCACCGACGACTGTAACGGAAAATGAATCACGGACCTACAAATATCCAGATCCAGAAAAATATCCAAATAACCTATATCAAATTCGGTTAAGGTTAACCGTAATTATCCTTTATTAGATTATTCCTGTTAACAGTTATAATTCGGTAACACATATTTAGGTTAATCCTAAATTTAGGTTAACCCATATCCAAAAGGGTTAATAACAGATTATTTCGGTTAGGTTAACCCTAACCGGAATATCCCTGGCTATATTATGCTTTGAGCGTATATCGACTGCATAAATCTTAGGAAATGTACAAATTTATTTTAGATTCCTTCATCTCTTCCATGATTCCAGGATGTTTTTTTTTTTGATAATTACTAATTTTGCTATTTCACGTTGTTGTTGCATACATAGCTTTAATAATGTTTACGAAAATAGAAAATCTGCTTTTTCAAAAGAAATAATTTCCAACCTGTTTATCTTCATAGAAATGACTTTTTGGAACCGCGCAACTGGAGTCTGTAATGAAAAGTTTCGATAGTGAGTGAGCATTTTCCGAACGCTAGATCAAGTCTGTCTTCTGGAAGTTGCGTATTTGATTACCGACTAAGAAAACTTATTTATTATTCCTCATTATTATAATAGTAAACAAGGTTTCTTTAGAACTACTGTGTGCGTGAAATTATCACTACATATTATAAAACAAAGTCGCTTTCTCTGTCCCTATATCCCTTTGTTTGCTTAAATCTTTAAAACTACGCAACAGATTTTGATGCGGGTTTCTTTAATAAATAGAGTGATTCAAGAGGAAGGTTTTTATGTTTAACAAATGCATAGTATAGTATGGGAACACTGTTAATTTTCGAGGTTTCTAATGTGATGTAGCAAATAAACACATTTTTTGCGCTTACATTGCAAACGCTGGTTGCACCCTACGATATAGATCAAAATAATGTACTACAGTATTGTACACCTTAAAAAGTACTACAAAAAAGTCCGCGACGGTATATGTCTATCTCTTAGGGATAACCCACAACAACATTTTTTATTCCTTTCTTTTTACGAGAAATAATGGCTTATTTACGAAGTGATTTTAAGCAATACAGAATGAATTCTTATACAATTGAGTAAATTAAATGCATTGTGCATTTAATATAGATCAAAATGGCTCTTTGCAGTATCTAATTTAAATGAATATACTCGAAGATATTACAGATTTAAAATGCACGAATCGTGTCATCGGCGGGGGCATCTGAAATCCACCCGTGCGAAGCCGGGGCGGGTCGCTAGTAAATGTATAAATGTGTGCGTGCCTGTCCCGTATGCGTTCATGCGCACATTTTTGTGCTTAGAACAATTTGGGCCTTAGTTGTTTTGTACAAATTATTACATTCTACGCTTAAACGTGTTTTAAGCTTATGCTACAATCTATTCTAAAGTACATAATAATTGTAGAACATTAAGAACCAGTTTCACTACTTGCTGATAAAGTCCTTGACAGATAATGTCAACTTATCTGTCGAATAGCAACAGATTTCGGTATCACAAGTCTTAGATAGAGACATGTATGTCAGATATACATTTATCAGCAGCTTTTATCTGTTAAAATCTTTTACTAATATATAAAGCTGTAGCTTGTTTGCTTGAACGTGCTAAGCTCAGGAACTACTGGTCCGATTTGTAAAATTCTTTCAGCGTTAGATAGCCCATTTATCGAGAAAGGGTATATATAGGTTATATATCATCACGCTAAGATCATAAGGAGCGGAGCACCAATAAAGAATGTTATAAAAACGGGGGTCACGCCACGGACAATAGGAGACGAAAACGAGGTTGCGGGGGTCAGCTAGTAGTATTTTATGGCAGATAACTACCTGAAACTTTTTCAGGAACTAATGAAACTGGCGTTACGTGTTAGGGCTTTATTCGTTCTGCAGCCGACCTTCGCTAGTATAGAAACTGTTGTCTGTCTATGACTATGATTATCCCATTTTTTTTTATAACGGTTTAATTATTGTACCTATGAATAAATTTAGCGAGGTTTGAAGTACGCAACATGTTATATAACCATTTACTTTTATAAAACATAGACAGTACAACCTAATCAAAATTTCAAACAATGTAAAATTGTCTCATATGCTTACTTACTTCGAGAACTAAAAAGAAAAACGTAAAAATTCCATTGAGAATTGTTTGTTTTTTTTTTTTGTTTTACAAAGACAACTCCCGCACTAGGAATCCTGTGTCGCGGGGGACTTTACAAACATACATGAAACAGACACAAAGAACACCCAGACTCAGAACAACAATTTGTGGATCACACAAAGCGTTGTCCTACGTGAGATTTGAACCCACGACACTTGGCGAAGTAGGAAACGGCGTGGTGACCGTTAAACCACTAGGCCAAACGTGCAGTTAAAATTGAAACTGATATGTCTCATTCAAGTAATAAATATTAGTTTATTGGATTTTTATTGGAAAAATGTCATCATTACCTTCTCATCTTTATAATTCTAGTTTTCTGGATTACTTGCAAATGCAAACCCTACATGGTGGAAATTCAAGAAACTTAGTAGTGTTAAAGAAGGTTCTTTATAAAAGTAACGAATCTAGCGGTTGAAACTAGAAAACCATAGTAAATGCGTAGAATAAATAAATAAATACATCGTAAACATTTATTAAACACTCTTTAAATTATTGAGATATACCTTTAAATAGTTGTCCAAATCTGACACCTGACGGGATCGGTGACAACCTTTTTCGAGTTCACAAAAACCAAGTTGATAACTTCTCACAATTTTGTACTTGAGAAAAAGAGACTTTGAAGCTATAATCTTACACTATGCCAGCTCAAAAGTATTCAATACTAGTGGTTGCCCGCGGCTCCGCCCACGTGTTTGTCGGTTATCGCGGCAAATAGTAGCCTATGTGTTATTCTGATGTATAAGCTATATTACTGCAAAGTTTTATCTAAATCCGTTAAGAAGTTTTTGCGTGAAAGAGTAACAAACATCCATCCATCCATGCTTACAAACTTTCGCTTTTATAATATTAGTCTAGATATAGATGTTAAACTCTTGCAGCAAACCAACACGGATTTCTAGATGATTTGCAAAGGCTTCCCAAGGCTTCTCGCATTCACCAACGAAACACGACAGCACAAATGCTGTCATTTTAGGTTTGTCTTCTGGTCGGCCCGTTCGTGCTGAAATCAGTGTGGCTCTACTACTTTGAATGGCCTAATCTACTACCTTGTACTGCCAAATTTTCATACTTCGGGTTGTTATTAAGAATTTCTGGTACAAAAAAAAAACCAACAACTCTTTCGGCCCTACCGAACCCAAGACGTCTTAGTCGGCAGTCGCATATGCACACCACACACATAAAACCAATGAGGCAGTTATGAATGAATATTTTGCATCCAATTGACTGACTTAAATAAGTAAGCGGCAATAAATATCGTTTAAATAATTTAAATTTCACATGGGTCGAAATATTAGAAAACCTAGTATACGTTTTAACTATGTCCAGCTTTTAATTTGTGAAGTTTTACGTATCTAGGATTTAGCAAATGTAAAAATTCATCATGAATATAAGATACTAGCTGACCCGGCTGAGACCGTGCTGAATTTCGGAATGAAAAGTATCCTATGGTCTACCTCGTAGTATGAACTCAAATCATGCTAAGTTTTATTTGAATCTATTCAGTAGTTTCAGCGTGATGCGCGGCCAAGGTACAGACAGACAGACAAAAATAAAAAAAAATAACAGTTTTGGCTTCAGTATCGATTATAAAGAGCCCTCCAAAAAATTGTTTTAAATATCTTTAATGTACAGAATTCAACCTGTTACATTTTTATTATCATCATAATATATATAAATCTCGTGTCACAATGTTTGTCCTCAATGGACTCCTAAACCACTTAACCGATTATAATAAAATTTGCACACCATGTGCAGTTCGATCCAAATTGAGAGATAGGATAGTTTAAATCTCAAATTATAGTCGCAATTTTAATTTATTGCTAATTATTGTATTTAAATATGGCGGTACGAAGTTCGCCGGGTCAGCTAGTAAGTATATAGATACGAGTATTATACCTGTCGACAAAACAAACTCAGTCCGAGTTACGCATGTGAATCACGCTTTTGTTTACCTTATTACATCAATTATATTTACACACAGTCATCAAATAAGAAGATTATTTTTGATAATAGATAATAATTTAATAGTCCATTTTGGTAGTAAAGTTACCTTCAAAACCACTCGGCGGTTAATCACCTAAAACTAAAAAAAGGTAAACGACAAAATAGATTACTCTGACGTGACATATGTGTAAAGAAACTCTTTTTAATGGTATAGGAGAAGGCGATCAGATACTAGGTTTCTACTCCCCCCTTGGAGGCTTGCAACTCAAGTGTGTTGCCGCCTTTGAGGCAGTCTCATCTCCTCCAAAATGAAGGGGAAACGTATCGAGGAATTGCTTTATGGTTTTCTGTGAGTCCGAGCTATAACTTTGATAGAGCCGGTCCATTTGTGTCGATGTAGGCTTTCGGACGATCAACACTTGTTAGTAACAGTAGTGTACACAACGCTGCTTGATGATTATTCTGCAATTAGCTGTCCACACTTGCATAATGTAAGAAGGTGACCGTAAAAGAAATATCTAAGTTTATTGATTCAGTAGTTAGTAGTTTGACTGCCTCGTCGGTCTCGCGGTTGGCGTGTGCGACTGCTAATCATGAGGTCTCGGGTTCGATTCCCGGGTCGGACCAAATGTTTGTATGATCTACAAATATTTGTTTCGGAGTTTGGGTGTTTTCTATGTATAATAATATGTATGTATTTACAAAAAAAAGTATATATGTATTTGTATCAGTTGTCTAGTACCCATAACACAAGCTCTGCTTAGCTTGGGACTAGATGGCGTTGTGTGTTAGATGTCCGAGATGTCCGAAAGATATCCGAAACGTTGTTGTTATGAGTTATTGTTGAGTGACTACAGTTTTATTTTAATAAGCATTTTACAGTATCGTTATGTTTGGTGTCTTCATTCAATACTAAAGTTATTGCTACTACAAAAACTATTTACAATTTTTAAGATGAATGTAGACAATCCACAAGTTTAACTAGTGACTTTTATAGATACTTTATCATTTATAGTATGACTACCGATAATGACGTTGGTTTTTATTTTCTTCATTGTTTGTATCTGGGTAATTTTGACAGGCGTTCATAAAAAGAAATGTTTGTCGGACTGTAGATGTTTAGATTTTCCACATTACCATTTCTAATAATAAAAAAGAAAACTTTTTGGATGCAACATAAATTGTGAAATAAATAAGCTACTTTATTTAGTCATTGTATCAGTTGTCTAGTATCCATAACACAAGCTCTGCTTAGTTTGGGACTAGATGGCGTCGTGTTAGATGTCCGAAATATTTATTTATTTATTTTTATCAATCTTACACTTTTAGACAAAAAAGAGACTTTTCCCGTTATCTTTTATTTTTTTTCTATCTAGCAAAAAAAGAATGAACGAAATCGGACTATGTGTTATTGAATTACAACTAAGTACTCGTACATATTTTGACTTTCATCTCCTCTCTCCAAGAAACCGTGCTGAATTTCGGGATAAATGTATCCTATGTCCTACCTCGTAGTATGAACTCAAATCATGCCAAGTTTCATTTAAATCCATACGGTAGTTTCGGCGTGATGCGCGGCCAAGATACAGACAGACAGAGCTCTCCAAAAAAATTTAAAAAAATATCTTTAATGTACAGAATTTGACCTGTTACATTTATATTATAAGTATAGATATTCCAAGAAGCAAGCCGGGAATTGGTTTGAATAATCATAACAATCAGGTTAATAGAATTTGAAAGCACTTACCTAAAAACGATCTAACTCCCAACGTGCCTCTTGCGACAGACAAAATCATGGCTAAGGTAGACACTCCGCCGCTGGCGAAGATGTAAGCTTGTTTTGCACTCCCTCCTGCAGCGCTGACATCTCGTCGCCTTCTCCATAGCGGGGCACATGACGTCGCACAAACGAATATGCCGAAGACAACACACTCCCATGCCAGCCAACCGGAATGCATGATTCTGGAAGTAAAAATAAATATAATTTAAAAGGTATATACTTACAGTGACAGAAAAAAAGACTACCACCGTTGATGTCTGTTGCTGAAGAAACTACCAGGGATACTAAAAGTTAGTAGTAGTTGGTAGAGCAGAGGGCGGTAGCAATAACGTTACTCCCTCAGTGACCACTGTTTTTCCCCGCTACAGCAAAATCAAAATAAATTTTTGGTGTATATTTGTAGTGGAACATACAAATATACACCAAAAATTTATTTAGCGCTTTATTACTAAAGCTTTTATGACTAGTCGTTGCTCGCGGCTCCGGCTGCGTATACGTCGGCTATCGCGGTAAATAGCAGCCTATGTGTTATTCTGATGTATAAGCTATATTACTGTAAAGTTTCATCCAAATCCGTTCAGTAGTTTTTGCGTGAAAGAGTAACAAACATCCATCCATCCATCGATACTTACAAACTTTCGCATTTATAATATTAGTATAGATATAGATGTGTCAATAGATTTGTAATAATGGCCCTTGTGACATGGGCTATATGGGATGGACGTTTGTTACTCTTTCAAGCAAAAACTACTACATGGATTTGGATGAAACTTTACAGTAATATAGCTTATACATCAGAATAACACATAGGCTACTATTTGCCGCGATAACAGACATACACGCGGGTGGAGCCGCGGGCAACAACTAGTTTTTAATATTTAACCAGCCCACACTTTGTTATGGACTCAAGGTTTAGTGAAAGAATTGTTCGAGTTAGAGGTTAAAATTTGAAACGTAGTTATATTCTAAACGAAAACAAAAAAGCTTAAGATTCTGAGGTATGCTACTCATAGATGAAGAGATTAAACATTTAAACGCATTATTAAAAAAAAAACAATTTTTCTATTGTAAACAATGCAGGCACAAAAACTCTCAATAGGATAATTTTTACCTGAACATTTTGTGTGTGTTGGTAAACTAATTAAAATAATTCTTTTACCAATTTAGTTTTTAACTCTGCTCAGGATTAATAATAATTAAAATTCTAGAAATTCTTTGTAAGTAATTAAGGGAATATTATATAACACACACACACATAATGTCACTTCCAAGAGAAGTAGGAAGAGAAAATTGATCTCCACTTACTAGAGAAAAAAAAACATTCTAGAATTAAATTCATTTGTACTTATTCCACTATTTTATTAACCGACTTCAAAAAAGGAGAAGGTTCTCTATTCGACCGCATATTTTTATTTTTTTATTTTTATGTGTGTTCGCGAATAACTTCGTCGTTTATGAACCGATTTTGATGATTCTTTTTTTAATGGAAAGGAGATATCCCAACAGTGGTACCATGATAAGGACACTAGGATCTGATGATATCATCTAAGAGGAATCGAGTCGAACCTTGAAGTTAGTTGTTTATTTTGTTAAAATTTTACTTGTTTTGTTTACATCTGACCTGTTTCGCATTATGGCATCCTCAAAGGTTACAAGTGAATTTAATTCTAGAATGTATTACAACAAGTTCCATCAAGTGCCGACGATCGAGAGTATAAATTACGAAGAAAATACGGATAAAAGGGAATAAAAATACAGTTTATTTTAATGTAATCACAATATACAATATCACACCAAAGTCAATAATACTTTACTTAATTACCTGACTACGGCAAAGCCAAAGGAGGGTTATGATTTTGACAGGCTATGTATGTAAGTATGTATGTTCATTTGTTCCCTTATAGCTCCTTAACTACTCATTAGAACTGGACAAATGAGGTATCGTTAGAAGCGTCTTGATCGATCGCTGCTTATAGGCTATATGACGTGTCACTGAATCTAATGTGGCGCCCTCTAGCCGACATAAAGTACTGTATTATAAAATAAATTTGAGATAAATATGCCGTGTTTGGTATCATTAGAAAGGGCGTTACTTGTACATTTTAAATATATATATATTGTACATTGAAACGGCACCAAAACATTTTTAAATAAAAAAAAAGTAAAAACTAAAACCCAACTACGACAGAACCGACGCTGAAAAAGTATAAAACAAATTTGAAAAGCCGTAGTCACACGTTACATAGAAACGCACCAAAACACTTTAACAACATGTTGTTGTTTTATACTTTTTCAGCGTCGTTTTTTGTCGTAGTTGGGTTTTAGTTCTTACTTTTTTCCTATTCCTTTTTTTGTAGGTAAGTTATTTTTCGTCATAACGACTTTGTAAGTGTTTTTAAACCTTACAAGCTTGTGGAGTAAGAAAATATAGGATAAGTAAGTTGCTAGTGTCTAGTATTATAAATATTTGCAAGTACCAAAAACCCTTCACCAAGGCAGACAACAGTTCTAGATTCTTGCTTAGCACAAACATCTCATGAATGCCGTAGATTTTTAGATGTTTTAATACGAACTAAAAAAATAAAATATTGAAAGGTCAGAAACTCGGTAAATGTGACTTCGGAATTGTTGTTTTATTTTTAACATAAAAAACAAGGGTATCCTGTTAGAAATCCTTTTAAAACAAATAATATAGTAAAAAATAAATAAGGCGATCAACAAAATACCACGAATCGTTTATTAATTTAAAAAGGGTTCGTCATAACTTTGATAGTAGGAGAATTATTCCTTGTTGCTCAGAACCACAAGTAAAAAACTAAAAATGATAATACCTAACTCAAAACATGACTGTGCACTAGGGACGTAACGGTATCACTAAGACAATTGGACATGAATTAATTAGACTGGTTACTAAGAAGCATAGCACTTTAGCTCGAGTATGTTTGGTGACGGCAGCAAAAAAATATTCTATCATATCAAAAGTCGCAGGTTCGAGTCCCGGCGGTTAAAATGTTTGTATTCATTATACTCTACGGCTTTTCACATTGTATTCACATTTAATAAAAACTAGGTCAATCGTACATAAATCGATATAGTTTTATGAAGTGAAAACTTCTTTAGCGGCGTTGTGCACTATTCAAAAATGTAATGGTATGGGTTAAAATTTTTAAACTCGGCGTGTGTGTAAAAATTGTTAAACGTGACGTGACCTAAGACGGCGTAGGGTGCTTGCGCGAGCACGGTGGCGCAGGATGCCTTGACGACGAGTCAACAAGGCTGTCGTAGCGAAGTCGTAAATTAGTTAACAATAAATCTGTTTTGTATGTTCAATATATTTGTAAAAAAATTGTTGTCTGTAAAGTTTGTTTACGGACGATAGTTTAACGTGACAACGTCATAACGAAACATTGATGAAATGATGAGAGATAGATGCGGCGCTTGCGCCTCAGAGCGAAGTAACGCCGCATAAATGGTGAGGGATAGATGCGGCGCAAGCTTCTTTTTATCGCGCATTTTATTTAAAGATCAAAGATGTTAATTTCAGGTGAGCTTAGCCTTTTGGTTGTTTGCCAGTTGTTTTACAATAATGGTGAATAAGTTTTTCTCTACCATCACTTGATATTTCAAAGGGTTCAAACTTTATAGCTACTTGGAGTTAAAGCAGTGGGAGCTTGTACTACTAGAGTTTCTAGCTTACCCTTACCAATCTATTCTTATAAACGATATCTCTTTCTATCTATTGTCCTCTCTTCTTACCTATTTCTACCAACATGTTCGATATACGGCAATATCTACGCTCTATTACGCAAGGGAGTGTGATATGAGTGTGATAAAATTACAGTTGGCCAAACACAAGTGTTTTTTTTTTGTCTATTGCATAACTACATATTGTGTATATCAATAATAATGTAATCAAGTACTTGTATATTCAGATGCTCAAATTGTATTGTTTTTGGTCACTATTAAAAACAGTCTTCAAATTAATAAAAGTTACATGCAAATAAATATTTATCAAAAGTAAGTTTTAAAGAATTTGAAGGTCTTATTATTTGTAGATTTTAAGACGGTATATCAAAAATCATATTGTACAGATGGGTATATGTTATAGTTTTTTATTTCATAAACTCGGTTTTGTATTTTTGTAAAGGTTACATAATATGATGAATGTAATAATGGCATCAGTGAAGAAGAAGGTGAGAGTCATGACTTATCAAGAGGTTAAACAGATAGCAGACAACAAAAGGAGTGGCGATTGCTCCACCGACAAGGACTTGGCTTTAAATTAAGCCAGAGATAATAATAGGATTGGCAAAAGGTCATTCCAAAAGGATCGGATATCAGATTTTTCCAAAACTTAAAAAGATGTTGTATATCATGTGTTTATTTCTCAGTATCAAAGTATCTTCTTGCGTAACTACGCACGCAAATAATGATCAGAAAGAGCTAAATTCACAGATTCAACACAAAGTGCGTTGAATCGTTGTTTACAAAGAAGAGTTTTGCAAGAATCTTGTGTGTGTACATAGTGATGCGGCTTACTTTTCAATTGAATAGATGTTTCTAAAAACATAAGTGATTCCAAGGAAACATATAATTTCCGTGAATAGTGTGAGATAGAACTAAAATTACAGTCCCAGTACCAATACCAGTACCCAGTACCAAAATTACAGTCTAGAAAATCTGGACGCTTAATTCACCTTTGTTTGGGGTAGACAGAGTGAATTAAGAATTCAAATTTTCCTTATAATTGCATCCAATGCATGAACGAAAATGACAGTATATTTCTCATTTACTCTATTAGAAAGTTCAAATTAGCCATGATTTTCTTAAACCGTTGCTTGTCTCTAAAAGCCTAATATAAATTATCACTTTATTAGCGTACTTCGCATAAATAGATATCAGTTACGGTTTCGTCTTTAGCCCACTAATAAATAGAAATATAGATTTGAAAAGGATTTTTGACGTTATCGTAAACAGCTTTACCTATACTAAGAACAGCTCTTCAGCTTCGCTCTTGTAAATTAGTTCTTTATTTCGGGTTTACTTCAAAAATTATTAAATCTCATATAAGCGTTTCTACCTTATTTTATGCTTTTTGGAGTGAAAACATCGATTTTAATAACTCTATCAGTTTTATTGTGTACCCTTAATATGAAATTACTTGCTTTGACTGGGTTTCCTTCTTTTTCCTTGGGATACCATTATCAGATCCTGATATGGTGGCAATGGGACCACACGGGGAGCATACCCTTTCGAATACAAAAAGAATTTTCAAAATCGGTCCACAATTGACGGAGTAATCAGTGTACGTACATAAAAAGCGATGAAATTGAGAACCTCCTCCTTTTGGAAGTCGGTTAAAAACTAGTAGTGCATGCGCAATAAAACAGTGTTCAATGCAGTAAGCACAGAGTACAATGTATATATTATAGGCAGTAAGCAAAACTAATAGCTACAGAATGGCACATTTCTCTAACTTTTGATGCCATTAAAACACTTGTTTATACATTTTATGTAATTGTTCTATTGTTTTTTTAACATAATAATGAGGATATGGGCGGATAATATTTATAGCTTAGTAACAGACAATGATCAATAATTTAATAAACAGTACTCTTAACAATTCTTTATTTTATGTTATCAAATCAAATCAAATCATTTATTTGCGTCGAATTTATGTAGTTACTTATATAAGGTCTTTAGTACTGTGTTAGTCTCAATACATTCTGCCATATAAGCATGCAAAAATTAGTGTCATATGAAATTAGTCAAGTCAACATTAAATAATTAATGCTACAACATAATAAATACTACCATAATATACAATTGGATTAAAACAATTCAAAATCATACATAGTGATTGATATTTATAAATTAAATTAATGAGAGTCCAATAAATTATTAAATTTGATATGTCAGAGCGTTAAATATCTATTAGAAAATAAATTACAATTTGTCATTAAGATAACATAATACGGAATAATAGCATTTGTCAAGTAATAATAAAGTCAAACACTTTTTAAATTTGTATATATTTTGATTTTTAATATTTTCTGGTATTTTATTGTAAATCATAGGACCCGTACACATGATGCTTTTTGTTAATAAAGCAGTTTTACATCCTTCCATGGTTCAGTACATTTTTATATGTATGCTAGTCTCTGACATCGTGGAAAACAAGTTCATATTTGTTTTGACAAAGACAGCTACTTCTAGAATATATAAACAAGGAAATGTTAATATTTTAAGGGACTTAAATACTGGCACACAACTGTCAGTCATTTTTAATCCAAACATAGATCTTATGCAACGTTTTTGAGCCTTAAATATACTTTCTCGTTGGTTTCAGTTTCCCCAGAATATAATGCCAAATCTTAAAATTGACGATACTAGACCATGATATGTCATCACAAGAGTGTTTGTATTCACTTTTTTTGAGAGACTGTAAAGAGCAAAGGCAGACGTGCTTAATTTTTTACACATTACCTCCGATTGCGGTTTCCATGTTAACTGGCTGTCTATTTTTATGCCTAAAAACTTTGTATCCTTTACTTCATTTATTACTTTGCCATTGTAGCTAATAGTTACGGTTTTGTTTTTAATACGCTGATAAAAATGCATTACATTGGTTTTTTCAAAATGTATGATTAGATTATTTGTATTCATCCAATTTATTATGTAATCTAAAGTATTATTTATGTCATTTTCAAAGAGTTTGGGATCTCCACATTTAATTATGGCAGTACTATCATCTGCAAACAGTATAATCGGTAGTTTTGTGTGTCGAGGGAGATCGTTAATGTACACTAAGAATAAGAGTGGTCCAAGAACGCTTCGCTGGGGGACACCATATTTTATTAATCTGCAGCTTGATTTAAAGTGCTCTGCATTCTTATTATTCCTATTTATTCTCGATACCACCGTGTATTGTCGACGATCGGTCAAGTATGATTTTATCAAATTTAAAATGTTACCTCTTACGCCGTAGTCATTAAGTTTTTCCAAAAGAATGTCATGTTTCACAAAATCGAAAGCTTTGGACATATCTGTGAGAAGTGCACATATCGGTAATTTCTTATCAACATTTTTCATTACAAGGTATAAAAAATCAAAAATAGCCATATTAATATTATTTTTTTGTTAAAAAATTAATATAATTGGAGGAGGAATGGGTGTCATGTCCCTCCAACACAAAGGTAGATCCTCCGACCAGGCGAGGTGATCATGCCTGGCGGGCCACGGCGCAGCGCTTAATAATAATAATAATCATTTATTCAGACCACTTTGTGTCCATTTTGTTAGAAACAGTTAAGCTTATTCTATTGTTAGTAAAAGTCAACAAAGTTAATGATGAGAAGTTGTATACTTACTACTACTTACGTTGCTAGGTAGTAGAGCCACGCTGATTTCAGCACGGATGGGCCGGCTCGACCGGGGCGGTACTACCCTCGCACAGAAAATCTACGTAAAATGACAGCAGCAGTGCTGTTGTGTTTCGTTGGTGAGTGCGAGACCGGAGGCCCAAATAGTCTAGTCAACAAGTTCCATACTTGTTGACTAGACTAAAAGATGCAGCAGCATCACTAGGCCGCCATGGTGTGGGTCGCCATACTGCATTGTCTGCATTCGCAGTGAGTATGGTGACCACCACTCTTGGATTCTGCTTATGCTTTCCATCAGGCAGAGTAGAGTCATTTTGGCGGGCCATACATATAAAAAAAAAATGACAATCGGCGCGAGAACTTCTATTGCGCGATTCAGGATTGGTAGTTACTCCGTGTTGTGCGTTAGTTCGTAGTTCATTGTATCTTCGGTAGATGGCGCTGTAGTATGTTATGATGTTGTTGCGCTGTATGTGGAAGTCGCCACATACAATTTTTGATACTCCTTTTAGTTTTCCTTCGCCTTTCTCGATATCTGGGCTGCTTATCGCTAAAAGAATTTGACAAATCGGACCAGTACTTCTTGAGAATAGCGCGTTCAACCTAACAAACAAACTCTTCCGATTTATAATACTAGCTGACCCAGCAAACTTCACAACGCCATATTTTTTGATATTTTGTAATTTCCGAATATTTTTTTTAGTTTTTATATCCTACCGGTAGTACTCCCGTGGGACATAAATACTAAAACAATTTTTCGGAAATTAAGAATTGTTAAAGTACTATACAGTCGCAGAGTAAAAAAATATAACATTTCCGGATTACTTTTAATTTCTTTCTATACAAACCTTGTCCAAACAATAATAAACACATAAAAAGAATCATCCAATTTTGTGCAGTCGATTAGAAGTTATACGCGTAGGTACATATGTACATTTTTATTTATAAAGATTTGTATAGAGAACAATAAGGATGTGTACGGATAGAATTTATAGCTTAGTGACAGACATAATCAATAACTTATGTTGTATAGCAAAGATTTATTTTGTGTTTTAACCCCCGACGGAAAAAGAAGGGTGTTATAAGTTTGACGTGTCTGTCTGTGGCACTGTAGCTCGCGAACGGATAAAGCGATTTCAATTTAGTTTTTTTGTATGAAAGGTGAGTTACGTGCGAGTGTTCTTAGACGTGTTTCATGAAAATCGGTTGAGTCGTTTAAAAGTTATGGGGGTGAAAGTGAGTGCTTGAGTAGGGGGTTTTTTAAATTTTGTATTTAGCTTGTATTTAAAAAAGTTAATAAATATTGAACTTTTATTTTTGTTTTATGAGTTATTAGGTAAACAATTTAGCGTAATCATTTAAAAGTATTCTTGCATTTCTTTTTTGTATGATGACAACCGAGCAAACAATAATAAGACGCAAATTATAATCGATTGAGGTAAACACAGGATAGGTTTTGTCTGGTGTGGGATCTTCAAATACTCGATCTTCAAATCGACTGCCTCGTTGGTCTCGCGGTTGACGTGTGCGACTGCTAATCATGAGGTCTCGGGTTCGATTCCCGGGTCGGACCAAATGTTTGTATGATCTACAAATATTTGTTTCGGAGTTTGGGTGTTTTCTATGTATAATATGTATGTGTTTACAAAAAAAAAAAGTAATATATGTATTTGTATCAGTTGTCTAGTACCCATAACACAAGCTCTGCTTAGCTTGGGACTAGATGGCGTTGTGTGTTAGATGTCCGAAATATTTATTTATTATTTATTATTATAGAGAGTTATCGCTTAAGGCTCAGAAATGTAAAAAATCATTTTAAACTATATAATATTTTTTAGTTAGTACTAGAAAGATACAATTTTGCATAGATATGTGTATTTACCAAGTCAACAAAGTGCAAAAATAAAATCACAATAAATATTTTTTCTAGGGGAGGTACCCTACCTCCCCGGGGTATAGTAACGGGAACATCGGGGTTCCCACACAGAAGGGGGCCATCTACGAATCGTAGGTGGCCCGAGGTATGTCGGGGTTCCAGGGATTTCCTTGCTAGGGTGCACCTGGTTCCCCGGCTTCTAGTACCCGAGACGGCGTGCGGTTTGAGTCGGTTCGAGTCCGACATGCCACCAGGAGGTGGTATCCGAGGGAATTTTTCCGCACGAGAAAAAAAAGGGGAGGTACCCTACACGTAAATAAGAGTTTTTTTTATCGCGTTTACTGCATAGTGTGGGGTATCATTAGATAGGTCTTTGAAAACATTAAGAGGCTGCTTAGACGATTTTTGACTTAGGTATCCGCTTGCGAAATATTCAACTCTAAAGCGCACTTTTTTGTTAAAATGGGGCGCCTCCCCCTCTAAAAGCTAAACGGCTGAAACAAAAATTTTGAAAAAAATGATGATAGTCCATGTGATGAACTTTTAAGGAAAAATATAATTACTACTATAGGCTTAACTTGTAAAATGCGCTTACTTGAAAAACTTCGCACAAAAATAATAAAATAATAAGTAAACATGTAAAATATTCAAAATAAAATCATAAAATGTGGGTGACTACGGAACCATATTTTTTGCGTGGCCTTACACGTACTTGGCCGGTATTTTTTACATTTGAATATGTACATGAAAAGAATTCACTTTAATGATATTAGTTAGGATCACACAGTCTACGGTCTATTTCACAGGATCGCCTACAAAAGGCACGTTGCTTTTGACGTTTTTAACCTATGATAATACCATTAGGCGAACACGTGATTTTAATTCTAGAATGTTTTGCCGGTTTAGCTTATTTCCTTAATTAGTGAAGTTTTGATGTGAATAAATTAAAAATATATTTATAGAATAGATTGGCACTCTGGAAGAGAATCTTAGACAACTGATATTTATGTTACAAGATACAATATTTGTGATTGTACATTGTATAAATAAAATAAAAAAAAAACACAGTGGAACATAGAACCTCCTCCTTTTTGGAAGTCAGTTAAAAACAACTGTTATGTTGTTATTACTTCTCTTCTATATTATTAAAATACCTATACTTTTGTTAACCAATAAGTTTAATTAACTACTGAATGACAAAAGGACACTTAAATTCATAAACTACATAAAACTTCACATTAAACACTTGAGGAATAATCACCAAATGAGATTAAAAAAACATTAAAACAACGAAAATAAATTAAATGTTTTGTTACTTTTACATTGCTTTGTATTTAACTAATTAGAATTTAGCCTTTTGGAGGTTGTTAAAATAATACGATGGCCTTAAAACAAGCATAAATCTACAAGTACGCGGCGTACTTGTCTGGTGGGTCTAAATATAGCGGCAGCAGACACATGAAGAAACTAAATTGGAGTAAGGCTAACGGATAGGGGAAGCTGTATATCATTATTAGCTTCATTTCAACCAAAAGACGTTCGCTGTTGGACATAGGCCTCCTCCAAGTTGGATTTAAGATACTGCAATAGCAATTATCGATTTGATTGGATTCTTCTTCTCAGCGTTTCGATGGCAAACGTTTCGTGCCAGTATAGTTAGATCTTAGCAGACCAGAACGCGGCCACTCTGACTGCATTGTCGATGGCAGCCATCATGTCTTCCCCCGTGCAGGTGTCCGGGCAGGCAGGGCATGATACAAGGTGGGACATCGTTTGGGTTTCACCGCATAAACAGCCCAGGTTGTCACCGTCCACAAATCCCCACCTGGACATATTTTTCTTGCTCCGGCCGACCTGAGTACGAAGTCTCTTTAAGAACCTCCAGGTCGGCCACGGTAATTCGTGTCCAGGCGGTAGGCACTCAACCGGCACCACAAATAGATCTGGCAATGACACGCTGTCGCTCCACAATTTGCACCTCGCTTGAGATGGCCCCAAGGTCAATGGGTCGACACATTTCGCAAAACTTCTACGGCTCTTTAGTCTCTATTGGGGCAGGGTGTAGCCGTATATGGGGTGTCGTGGGTGGCTCTCTATTTTGCCCTCTCTGCGGAACTCGCCACAGTCCTCTGAACCACCGGATTTGATTCGATTGAGCTTGCAGTTTGAAGTTTGAAGAGCCAGGGCTACTGTTGCCTCTATGTACTCTTATATGAGGCCAATAAGGCATAGTAGCTCATATTATTATATCGCTCTTTTAATCGACTCACTCTAGCTGTCTTTCATTGTTCTGTGTCCGTAATGCCTCCCTATTTAATAGAGTGTATATCTATTGTACCTTCATTTTAATCGCCTACTTTGTTAAGCACCGAAGAGGATTATTTATATTCCCACTCCGCAAAATTTCGTTGTGGATACAAGTACAGTTTAACTCTCCGATTGTCGTTCCTGTGTGGCTAACACTGTTGATCCTTACGCGCAATACCCATGCTGTCGTCCTTGCATATAAAAATATTGACAAAAAATCACAAAGCAGTCATGAGGACTGCCGACAGAAGTGAAAACTCGAAATTATAAACAGACAGTTGTTAAACGCGCCTAAAGAAGACTTGTATATAGATTAATTGATTAAAACGTTAGGTGTAGCAAACGGACGTTACTGCAAAGTAAACACAAAAAAGTATATTCAATCTGTTCCTGTTCTAGAATAGTGAATTGTTTTGTGTAGCGTGCAATATTTGTTAATATGTTTCTGCGATGTTTGGAAGAGAAACCTACAACACCTTTAGCCAGTTTTGGCTGTAGTATTGATGATTTAAAACATTATATTTTGGTATGATTCACGGCCAAAAGTTTTACGACTGCACGAATAGCATAGTTACTAAGCGGTCAACTAAGTTTTGGAAGTACAATCCCTATACACTTTATGTGATCCACAAATAGTAGTTCTGAGTTTGGGTGTCATTTCTGTCCATTTTATGTATGTTTGTAAGTTCCCAAACACAGGATTTATTCATTTTATGCGTGGAAGAGCCACGCTTCGGCATGAATGGGCCGGCTCGACCGGAGTGATACCACGGCCTCACAGAAAACCGGTGTGGAATAGCGCTTGCGCTGTGTTTCACCGAGTGAGTGAGCATACCGGAGGCCTATACCCCAATCCCCTACCCTCCCCCCATCCCCTACCCTCCCCCCATCCCCTACCCTCCCCCCCTCCATCCCCAAAAGGCCGGCAACGCACTTGTGACGCTTCTGGTTGCAGGTGTCCATGGGCGGCGGTAATCGCTTACCATCAGGCGATACGTCTGCTCGTTTGCCCGCCTATTCCATTAAAAAAAAAAAAATAGACTTGTGAAAACACAAAAAAAATATACTCACGGGTTTGCTACGTTAGATTTTTGCTACAATTTTGCTAGTATGCAAATTATAATTATGATATTAATCTCGAGACATACCCGTTATAGAGGATATTAATTACTGCTGACACAAGTCACTGGCATAAATTTAATGATGCATAGGTCAGGGTCAGTTCGTAGTCATGTGTTGATGCTGACTTTAAATAAAAAAAAATACTAGAACATTCTAATAAAATAAAACGGAATGTACACCATCCCAATAAAAAAACACAAAACAGTCACGAGGACTGCCGACAGAAGTGAAAACTCGAAACTATAAACAAACAGTTGTTTAATCATTAATTCGGATCCATTCAATCAATGTTAGATTTTGTAACTTCTATGTAAAATGATAAATGACATAAATTATCGTATCTATGGCTAAGCTAAGCCTAGCACCAAGTTAGAGATGTAGAGAGATTGTTTAGTAAACGAAGATTTGAAGACAGAGTAGGTACTTAGAGCCAGAGTTTATTTCAAAATACATTTTTCACGAAACTATACCGTTTTCTTGAAAACAAATCCCACAAGCTTTTGCTATGATTACCAGAAATGCTATGATTACTAGAACACTTTGATGACGCGTTTCTAATACATCCATTATCCCATTTACAATATTTAAAATAATTTTATGAAGAGCTAGCTATAAAGTTTAAGTTGTACATAATTATTTGAACGAGTTTTCACTATAAATCTGAACGAGATAGCAATACAATAAGATACAAAATAATAGAATCTCAATACTATTATAACTTAAGTCACTGTATTTACAGTTCCTGTAATGTAATCAGTTAATCACTATGTGAATGTAATAAACAATAACATCATTCTTAGGAAGCGCGCAAGCAAATTCCATTTGAAATGTGAGTCTACGAATGACGTACCTGCCGTTATCTTGACATTAGCCTAGGTCAGTACTGTTGTCTCCTTCAAATAATTATATCATACTTCGTATTGCTCATTACAGTTATTGAGTAATTATTTGCATTTCAAATCTTTGATTCCTATCAGATCTGTCGTTGGTTGCACTTCTTCGTTACTTAAAGCTTTATAACTGTCTGTTTAAAGAGTTCATACTCATTTATAATTCTATTTTTAAATGGAATGGCCAAAAGCCATGTAAAATACAAGTTCTAACAAGAAAAAGATTCAAAAAGTATAATCCGACTACGTCATTTTTCAATAAAAGATACTCAATGCATTCACTCCAAAAAACTTGCATTTTTTAATACAAATTATTTTTATCGAGGTCATAAAAATACTAATTCGACACATTTCGACATTGTGCAGTAGTTTTAATATTCACATTGTTAATTCAAACTGCATCGAATGTTGTGGGAATTTTTGATTGTTCTAAGTCTCAGTGTTCATTGTGTTCGTCAGTTGCATGTTTGTGAAGTTCCCTGTGATACGGAGAATGCGTGAATGCTGGAATAATCATTCAGTAAACAAAAACAACATTGGTGTTAGTTCTGTTGTTCGGCAACTCCCTAAACGAAAACAAAAATTACTAAAAACTTGTTATGTCTTGTCAAACGACGGACGTTCTAAATGTCAAAGATTGACTAAAATTAGTTATGCAACACTAAAAATAAATATTATCTGAATAAAGAATTATAAGAAATCACTTCACTAAATTAAGGTAATAGGAAATAATTTTAGAGAAATTAGTTAAGTGACACACCAATAGAACTAGCACCACAATTGGGTGGGATTTGTGCAAAAGCAATAAAATGTGATTAGTCAAGTCCCTAAAAAGAAAACTAATGAATTAAATCTAAGGAAGACTCAAGGCACTGCCGGAAGACTCAAAGGACTGCCTTGTTGGTCTCGCGGTTGGCGTGTGCGACTACTGATCATGAGGTCTCGGGTTCGATTCCCGGGTCGGGCCAAATGTTTGTATGATCTACAAATATTTGTTTCGGAGTTCGGGTGTTTTCTATGTATAATATTTATGTATTTACAAAAAAAGTATATATGTATTTGTATCGGTTGTCTAGTACCCATAACACAAGCTCTGCTTAGTTTGGGACGAGATAGCGTTGTGTTAGATGTCCGAAATATTTAAATTAAAAAAAAAACACTAATGGGGTCAATTTTATCAAAAAGCTGTTAATCTTAATCACTATCTCTCTGCTCTTACCTATCCCAATTTTATGTAGAAGAATTAACATATTTATGATTTTTTATTGGTATGGGGAGTAACCAAGCAAACGGTTCACCTGGCGGTATATCACTTCCGTGATCAATGGATATTTATAACTGAAGAGTCACAAGGATATTGTCGCTCTTTGATTGTTTCAGAATGCGCAACGTTCTGGTTGGGTTTTCAACAAACTCACTAACTCGGTGAAATGGAAGAAAAGATTTACTTAAATCGATTTTCTTTAAGATCGTAGTACTAAGTGGTCTGGTGGTAGACAGAACCACTTAGAGGATGAATGGACGACATTAAAGCCGTAGCATCAGGCACGTGGACGAGAACTGCTTATTATATAGAGAAATGGAAGAAATTGCATTAAATGGCATACAGACAGGTAGCTTAGAACATAAATATCAATTATGTTCTAAATATATGAGTCAAATAGCTAAGATAGATAATACAAGTTAAATATGAAATAAAGGCTATAGGTAGTCTGAAAGGTTTCTGACCTCAACGTGAAGATAGCAGCATTCTTTAATAAAAACTAGTAAATGCATTTGTGCTGGCAGAAGTGTGCAAACTTCAAGAAGACTGCAAAAAATAAAATAAAATTATGTTGAAAACTTTTCAGAGCACCCATGTATCACTCTATACGTCACTAGCTGTCCCACGCAACCTCGTTTGCGTGTCCTATTACCCGTAGCGTGAAAATTTTCCCCCGTTTTTGAAACATTCCTCATTGGTGCTCCGCTCCTATTGGTCTTAGTGTAATGATATATAGCCTATAGCCTTCCTCGATAAATGTACTATCCAACACTGGAATAATTTTTCAAATCGGACCCGCGGTTGCTGAGATTAGTGCGTTCAAACAAACAAACAAACTCTTCAGCTTAATAATATTAGTATAGATTTAACTGAATACAAATTTGCTAATTGTGTTAAAATTGACATAATTATAATAAATACCTTATAACATTTTTATTCTCGTTATTGCGAGTTGTAATATTGTTCATCTAAATCAGTGATGCAATGATTAAGCAGTAATTTATTTACGGACCAACAAAAATAAATTAAGTTCACGTTACTTATAGCCAAAAAACTTGAAAAGAAACCATTCAAACACCTACCAAAAATACAAGAAATATCCACAAGATTTAAGCAATGATCAACACGTTGTGTGTTCGATATCCGAAATATTTTTTTCTTTATTTTATTTGAAGAACAAGAGAGAAACATTATTCATGGAAGGAACGTATGTTATACTAGTTTTTGCTCGCGGCCTCACCCGCTTGTATGTTGGTTATCGCGGCAAATAGTAGCCTATGTGTTATTCTGATGTATAAGCTATATTACTGTAAAGTTTCATCCAAATCCGTATAGTAGTTTTTGCGTGAAAGAGTAACAAACATCCATCCATCCATCCATACTTACAAACTTTCGCGTTTTTAATATTAGTAGGATATGTGAACAGTCTGCATGTAATCGTAAGAACTTAAATTGGACAAAAGTTTCGTCATAGTTAAGCAAAATATTAACTTAAGTGCATAGTAAATATGTTTATTTTAAATTGGTACTAAAATAACTTAGTATGGCGAATATTGATTTTCAACATATTTTCAATAGGTATTGGATGAAGCGTTACCACTACACACACATTTTCATAGATGATTAGATAATTACGTATAGTGAAAACGTTATAATGGCCGTGTCTTTCAATTTGGTTGCATTACAATCTTGTTTTTTTACATTTTCAAGGGACCAGGGATGCGTATATTTCATTTAATGTTGATACTACAACTCGTTCTTAAGAAATTACTTTTAAAAGACGATAAATTAGGTCCCACTTTCTACTTCTCTATTATGGACTCACAAAAGTTTTATTTTCACTTCTAAGAAACAGAATATTACTTAACATTTACTATCACGTGCTAAGCACTATCTTATTTATAACTAACCAACATTTATAAATAGCCTTATAGACACGAGGTATGCACGACGCACCTCACACCAACCTGTTAAACACGCCACGCATCCCGTTAACTTAAGTTATCGCAATCAATTCCAGTACATGGCTCGTTATAACTTGATTTATGAAGACTCGAACCTTCGACTGTGCTCAATCAGTAAAAGAATCAGGTGTTAGGTCATCTATTTCATTTATGTATTTCCTATTCTAAATTATTCTCGTAGTAGGAAGATATTACCTATCCACTGTCCTGGAGAACTTTACACTTTGACAGGCCAATACAAAAAAACATTTAAAAAAACAGACTCAAAGTACAGACAAACCGAAACCTCTAGCCTCGCTTCTGCATGAATGTGCCGGCTCGACCGGAGTGATACCACGGCCTCACAGAAAACCGAAATAGTGCTTGCGCTGTGTTTTACCGAGTAAGTGAGGATACCGGAGGCCCATAGCCAATCCCCCTACCTCCCCCCCATCCCAAAAGGCCTTCAACGCACTTGTGACGCTTCTGGTGTTGCAGGTGTCGATGGGCGGCGGTAATCGCTTACCCATCAGGTGATACGTCTGCTCGTTTGCCCGCCAATTCCAAAAAGAAAAAAAAGAAAAAACCAGAACAACATTTCGTGAATCACACTGCAGGGATCAAACGTACGATACTACTATTATTAAAAAAGAAAACAGACGTCACTGTTTTGTTTTTGTTTGTTTTTCAATGTTTAAAGCTTGTGTTAAGTTTGACATAACTTTCATCTGCTTTTTTTTCATGGTATAGGGGGCAAACGATCAGACGGATCGCCTGGTGGTAAGCGATTGCCCGCACCCGCAAGACCAGAGGCGTCACAAATGCGTTGCCGGCCTTTTAAAAAGGAGTGAAAGATTGAAGTTGTTTGAATTTAAAGTAATAAATAAATAAATAAAATAAATATTTTGGACATCTAACATACAACGCCATCTTGTCCCAAGCTAAGCAGAGCTTGTGTTATGGGTATTAGACAACTGATATAAATACATATATACTTTTTTTTGTAAATACATACATATTATACATAGAAAACACCCAAACTCCGAAACAAATATTTGCAGATCATACAAACATTTGGTCCGACCTGGGAATACAACCCGAGACCTCAAGCACAGCAATCGCATACGCTACCACTACGCCACCGAGGCAGTCAAAACTTATTTTCATAGATGAATGGTATGTGTCATCTGTTGTTTCTTCATCTTTAATGTGACAAATCGCACTGATAATGGTTTCTGTAGTTATAAAAAGCGTGACTCATAAATACAATTTAACAGCCATTAATAGGCCACTGCTAGTCATGGGGTTTAGGCCTAACCTATACCACGCTGGCCTGACGGATTAGTCTACGGTTTTTGACAGGTTTTCATAATAATAATAATCACTTAATTTTACACCAGATTAATTAGAAAGGTAACTCAAAACTAGGACATGAAATTGGCGGCCTTATCGCCCTAAGGCAATCTCTTACAGACAACCATGATACAATCTTACGGTGACTTATATATATGTTACCGCGAGATTATTCAAATTATTATCTAACGAAAAATAGTACGTTAAATTGTAAGTAGTATGTCACAGTTGACAATCTTTCGACAGTTTACAATCTCGCTAGGTAGATTATAATCTAACAGTTTTCACAATCTTACGATAACGTATACAAAGTACCTTCACTTAGACAATTAGAAGTAGGTTATAATTGTCACATAGCTTTGTTTGCATAGTCAGTTGGTTAGTCACAACTCTGAAGCGAATAAAACCATGTTTAAAAGCATTCTACTGGTAGTTACAATTACAGTATTAAAAGAATGAATCTGTGTAATATTATCATTAAAGCAAAGAAATTGTTGATCGTTTTTTTTTTGTGTTTGGCCCGCCAAAATGACTGTACTCTGCCTGATGGAAAGGATAAGCAGAATCCAAGAGTGGTGGTCACCATAGTCACTGCGAATGCAGACAATGCAGTATGGCGACCCACACCATGGCGGCCTAGTGATACTACTGCATCTTTTAGTCCAGTCAACAAGTATGGAACTTGTTGACTAGACTAATTGGGCCCCCGGTCTCGCACTCACCAACGAAACACGACAGCACGTTCGCTGTCATTTTACGTTGATTGTCTGTGCGAGGGTAGTACCGCCCCGGTCGAGCCGGCCCGTTCGTGCTGAAATCAGCGTGGCTCTACTATCTTTTTGATTGTTTTCATCATTACAGCTATTGAGAAATTAAGTTACTTTTCATCAGGTACAAAAAAATCGGTTTACTAATATTATAAATTCGGAAGTAACTCTGTCTGTCTGTTTCGTTTTCACGGCTAAACCGATGAACCGATTTGGATAAATTTCGGAATATTTCGGAATAGAGACTACCCTTAGATGGTTTTAATAAGCACATAAGAAAACCAAAACAAACACATAACGACATTTATAAAGAATAATAATTGACTGATGTTTAATAATTCCCATGTGTTATAAATAGTTATAATTTATTGAATTGTTTATTTTAATTATTTCTAATGGCCGTACAGAATGAAAATAAATGTATTACGAATATCAACGTGAGAAAAAAATACAAGTAATCGCAACAATTGTGATTATTATGAATACAATAAGGCTTAATTATTATAAAATCTTATTTATAGAAGAAAAATTAATATTCATTTTTGATAGTTAGGTACTTTTAATTAGGCATTGGTATTCTATTCATATATCACGTGTATCTACAGAGCTCAATTTTCTGATACTGGATAGACAGTATATTTTACTTTTTATCTTATTAAAACACATCGAAATTTTGAATAGCGTACACCAGATTAATGGGCATTTTATGAGAAAAAAAAATTTCTTTAACTCACATAGGTACCAAAGTAGGTAGGTAGGTAGGCACCATTTTCTTTCTTCTTTTTTTGTTTAGTACCTGCCTCGTTGGCCTAGCGGCTAGCGTAATCGACTGCCGATCAAGAGGTCTCGGGTTCGATTCCCAGTTTGGACTGCTGTTGGGTTTTTCTTACCAGAAATTCTTAACAGCAGTGCGGAATATAGAATATGTGCGGTGTTTTCCCGCCCGTGCCTCGGAGAGGTCCCGGTTCTCATGAATACCTATGACAATCGTTACTAGGAAGTCAGCGCCCTCAAATACAACACTACAACTAGTTTAACCTTCGAATTCAGTTAACCCTCAGGGTTGCGGAGGTCCGATGCCAGTCGCTCCGTGGAAAAACTGATATTCAGGTAAAACCGGTTGAACTAGTAACCGACCTCAATTAATCTTAGGAATAATAAAGGCTAGAAAGATGATGAAAGTTTAGCACCTAAATGTTTGCTTTTCTCGGTATTTTTTTTTTTGGTAAATTTTCTAAAATAAATCCTGCACTTTTGCACAACTGCACAGTTAATTTCATGAAAATCTTTGGAGCCGTTTCCGATAATCAGATTATATATCTACAAAAATTGTCCGTTTAAAAGTATTAGAATATGGAGGATGAGTGTAGAAAGCCAGAAGAAACTAAAAAAAAATACGATGGAATGTCGACCACAGTGCGAAGTAATCGCACAGTGGTCGATATTTCATCTTACACTCTCTTTTACTATGTCATCAAATGCAAAATCGAATCGAAACAAATTAAAACAAACCAACTTTTAATACTATACCTAGATACTACTACACACACAGTTTCCATATGCACGCGTTTCACGCAAATTTTGGCACCGTTTTGTTAAGATGCTTCTTCACAGTATACGTGTATTGTGATGAAGCGTGTGTAATTCAAAGTCACTTTTTTATCTATGTATGCCAGATTGACTCTACTCTGCCCGATGGAAAACATAAGCAGAATTCATGAGTGGTGGTCACCATGCAGACAATGCAACAATGCAGCATGGTGACTCACACCGTGGCGGCCTAGTAAAACAACATAGACATAATATCTATATTTTTTATGTTTGGCCGTGCTAAAATGACTACTCAGTCTGATGGAAAGCATAAGCAGAATCCAAGAGTGGTGGTCACCACACTCACTGCGAATGCACACAATGCAGCATGGTGACCCACACCATGGCGGGCTAGTGATGCTTCTGCATCATTGGGCCTCCGGTCTCGCACTCACCAACGAAACACGACAGGGCGCTGTCATTTTACGATGATATTCTGTGCGAGGGTAGTACCGCCCCGGTCGAACCGGCCCGTTTGTGCTGAAATCAGCGTGGCTCTTTTACCTTGATTATACTTACTTGATATTCTTGTATACTTACAACCTTACCGATTTCTATTTGATATTGTGAATGAATAAAAACTCAATAACTTATTGCATTTTAATAACAGATTAGTACAATGAATGAGATAGAAGAGGTTGACACCTCTTTTATTTATAATTATAATAATATGATTTATAGTTAAGTCTTAATTTGTTTGTATTTTTTATGAGCCTGTTGTGTCCCACTGCTGGGCAAAGGCCTCCCCTAAATAAACAATAGTAATTAATAATCTTAAATTAATTTATTTCAAAGAGCCTAACCGTTATAAACTTGAATGCTTGAAGTAATAATATTACAATAATTCGATCAATCGCCAACGGTTAAGGAAAGTTTGACGTTTAATTTAACTTTGACGCCACCTTTGAAAACCCACGTTAGGTGTTCGAGGGTTGTATGGACGTCATTTTTATTTTTAACACAATCAATAGTATTTCGAGAACACGCTACTAATAACATACTAAGAGTTTTTTTAACACTATAGAAACTATTTGTTTACGTATAATATGTTTAAGTTATTTGTGTTTTTTTCGTCTTCATTTAATACTATATTCCTTACAGTACATAACCCATCATTCATTAAATGTTTAAAAACAAATATTTTACCTATAATAGGAAAGTTTTAAACAACTCCCGCATAAGGAATATACATCCTGTGTCGCGAGGGACTTTACAAACATGTAATACATGAAACGAACACAAAGAACACCCAGACTCAGAACAACAATTTGTGGATCACACAAAGTGTTGTCCCATGTAGGATTTGAACCCACAACACTTGGCTCAGTAGAAAACGGAGTGGCGACCGCATAAACCTCTAGGTCAACTGTGCAGTCAAAAGAATAAAAAATTGCTACAAACATCTTATAGTGGTTACAGTGATTCATGTACACAACACGTAAATAACAATATCTATTCTCTTCCTAAAAGCAGCCTTGAATGATGCAGAAGCATCTCAATGCAGGTCACCATGCTGCATTGTCTGTATTCACTATAAGTATGGTGAACCGTACTCTTGGATTCTGCTCATGTTTTCAACCAGGCAGAGTAAAGTCACTTTTTGAGGCCCATGCCGAAGCATGGCTCTCCCACGGTATAATAAAGTTCTCCTAGTAGATTACGGCCACGTCGGCCAGTCTCAACGGAGACCAGCCAACTACGCAGGAGATATTATAGTGCACAAGTGTGTGCGTAAACACAAGTGGGTTGACCGATGGGACGGTTAACCGACACGATCGGTGAGATATGGGGCAATACTGTGTGTGGATAATTATTGTATTTTGTTATTGTATATATTATGCACGGCGTCACCTGGGCCCAATTGAAAACCAGCGTCAGACGCTTTGTCTGACACAATGCTGAATTGGATTCATTTTTGGCCTTGCAAAATTAATGTAAATTACCTTTTGTTGTTACCGTACGATTACTTTTTGTTGTTAGAATAAATAATTTTCTTTCTTTTCATTCTAGATCTGGCGCAGGACCGACAGTTTTACGTGCTCTTCGGGCACGGGGATTCAGACCCTAACTTTCAAACTCCGAGTTGTTACTAATCTTAACTAATAATATAAACGCGAAAGTTTGTAAGTATGGAAAGATGGATGTTTGTTACTCTTTCACGCAAAAACAACTGAACGGATTTGGATGAAACTTTACAGTAATATAGCTTATACATCAGTATAACCGCTATTTGCTGCGATAACCGACATATACGCGGGCGGAGCCGCGGGCAATAACTAGGAATTGACTGCACGTTTGGCGGTCACCACGCCGTTTCCTACCTCGCCAAGTGTCGTGGGTTCAAATCCCACGTAGGACAACACTTTGTGTGATCCACAAATTGTTGTTCTGAGTCTGGATGTTCTTTGTCCTTTTCATGTATGTTTGTAAAGTCCCCGCGACACAGGATTTATTCCTAGTGCGGGAGTTGTCTTTTAGAAAAAAAAAGTATTTCTATTATTAGAAATACTCAATAACACTTTTGGCGCGACCCGGGATTTGAACCAGAGACCTCTTGTTCGGCAGTCGCAAACGTCAACCGCAAGACCAACGAGGCAGTTAAAGTAGTACGAGATAGTATAGTAGGTAAACTAAACCTTCTGTCTAAGGAGAGGCGTATGTCCAGCAGTGGACTGTTATTAAAAGCATGCGAGAGCCACGCTTCGGCATGAATGGGCCGGCTCGACCGGAGTGATACCACGGCCTCACAGAAAACCGGTGTGAAATAGTGCTTGCGCTGTGTTTCACCGAGTGAGTGAGGATACCGGAGGCCCATACCCCAATCCCCTACCTCCCCCCCACATCCTCAAAAGGCCGGCAACGCACTTGTGACGCTTCTGGTGTTGTTGGTGTCCATGGGCGGCGGTAATCGCTTACCATCAGGCGATACGTCTGCTCGTTTGCCCGCCTATTCCATAAAAAAAGCTGTTGGTGATAGGTAGGTGGATGTAACCAGTTGAAGTTAAACTTCAATCATTGTTATAATTTGGCGTATATAGCGTCGCGGTTTTTGTAGGATGTTTAAGTATGCCAGCTTGTTTTCAATTGTAAAGGACAACTATACGATCGATTGTGAATTTGTAACGTTGTAAATTTGTCAACTTCGATGCGTAGTAACTTCCTTATTTATTACTGAACTGGCTTATTGCTAAACTAAGTTGATCCCTTAGATTAATGACGGAATTAGTGCAAGATAAAGTTTATTAATAACTTAACTCATCTTACACGCCGTAAGCTGATCGCAAACTAGGCATAACCTGTATTATGGTATGTAAAGTACTAATAAACACACTATTACAGAGTATTACATCTACTCATACAAATAAAAAATGTGTCTTTTTGTAATTTTAAATTAACAGCTTTTCATTTAATGTTTCTTTTTTATATTTGAGCTGCCAAAATGACTCTGTCCCAAGCAAAGGAAAAGACAATGAAAGCACAAGCAGAATCCAAGAATGGTGAATAAATATGTGGGGGAACGGGCGTCATGTCCCTCCAACACAAAGGGAGATCTTCCGACCAGGCGAGGTGATCATGCCTGGCTGGCCAACTGCCCAACGGTTGATGTTGGGATGTTGTATGTATGTTAATCGACGCGAGAACTTTTATTGCGCCATACAGGATTGATAGTTTCTTTGTTTCCTTCGTTACTCCGTAGTTCGACGTATCTTCGGTAGATGGCGAACTCAACCCTTTCCCCATCCCATCTCCCAAAGGCCGGCAACGCACTTGTGATTCCTCTCATGTTGCGGGTGTCCATGGGCGGTGGTAATCGCTTACCATCAGGCGGTGCATCTGCTCGTTTGACCCTATTCTAAAAAAAGCCTTTCCTTTTTTGTCTGTCTGTCTCTCTGTCTGTTTGCGCCGGATAATCTCTAAAATGGCTGCACTGATTTTGACGGGACTTGCACTAGCAGATAACTGATGTTATAAAGAGTAACTGCTACTTTTAATTAATAAAAAAGAAAGTTAAGCGAAATGAAAATCAATGAAATAATTAACAAAAGCCGGTTCAAAACCTGCAGATAATTAAACGGGGTGCATCTGATTATTACCTAAATACCATCATTTATCCTGGAAGCAAATTGAACTCACAACCTCTGGCTTAGAAGGCAGGGTCACCAATCACTATACCTTCGGTCAATCACATTAACAGTAACACGTGCCATAGAAACGTAATTGACACATGCTCTACACGTGTTCTAATCACGTTTGGCATTTACTCAATGTTGTCATTTCATTGTCGGCTTTCCAAACAAAAATTGAACCGAAATAGCTATGCTACGAGTAACTGCTAGTAGTAGTTATTGACTAATGGTAAGTTCCAATAATTTACTTACTTCAACTGCGTAATTAGGCAGCATTTACAGGTAGTAGAGCCACGCTGATTTCAGCACGAACTGGCCGGCTCGACCGGGGCGGTACTAACCTCGCACAGAAAATCAACGGAAAATGACAACGTTCGTGCTGTCGTATTTCGTTGGTGAGTGCAAGACCGGCGCTCCAATGATGCAGAAGCATTACTAAGCTGCCATGGTGTGGGTCACCATTCTGCATTGTCTGCATTCGCAATGAGTATGATAACCACTACTCTTGGATTCTGCTTATGCTTTCCATCAGGCAAAGTAGAGTCATTTTGGCCGTACATAAAGAAATGGTTTAAAGTATATCACCACGAGAAAAATTGAAACATTTTTTTCATTACCTTGCCGAGAAAACCAGTTAGATAAATTTATAATCGCTGTGAGAAGTAAACGTCTTTACATAATTACTCATACTTATCTACTATATAAAAATAAGTCGGGTTTTCCTTCCTGACGCTATAACTCCAGAACGCACAAACCGATTTCCACGGTTTTGCATTCGTTGGAAAGGTCTCGGGCTCCATGAGGTTTATAGCAAAGAAAATTTAGGAAAATTTTCAACAGAAAAGCGGGAAAATGTTACATAAAACGAAGCCATCTGGTGGCGAAACGGAGTTCGCCGGGTTTGTTAGTTATGTAATAATTTGTAATCTGTGTTAGAACAATAGGCAACCTTAAAATTGTTGATGGAATATATTTTTTTAACATATCTTTTATCGTTTTTATTTAAGTAAGCCGATCTTCATAATATAGCAATGTCCTCACAGTGTTGTTTTGAAAAGCGCGTTTTAAGAATGCAACTAATGTATACTAATATATAAAGCTGAAGAGTTTGTTTGTTTGTTTGAACGCGCTAATCTCAGGAACCGTTGGTCCGATTTGAAAAATTATTTCAGTGTAGGATAGTACATTTATCGAGGAAGGCTATATATTATCACGCCACCAATGAAGAATGACCAAAATGGACCGGAGCACCAATGAAGAATGTTCCAAAAACGGGGGATTTTTTTTACGCTACGGGCAATAGGAGACGTAAACGACGTTGCGTGGGTCAACTAGTTAATATATATACCTACTGTTTAGCATTATTATTAATATCAGATATAAAGTACATATTTATAGACTAGATAAATAATGATATTAAAAAAACAGTGTTACTTCAATAAATGACTGAGAGGATGTCGCAAAAGTGTTAGCTAAAATATGTTATTTGCATTTACTGATAAACACTAGATATAATTCAGAGGACCCAAAAACAAAACATATTAAATTGCATTATAAATATGGAACAAGGTAATTTATATACATAATGTGTACCTGTCTGATGCTGTATACCATTTTCTAGAACTAAAAAATTCTAAGTTATTACATTTAATTATTAATTCTACATTTATAGTTTGAGAATCCAAATTATGTAAGTAGTTTGCATAATTTTAATACGAATTAAATGGGCCTTCATGGTTGTGATTACATATATAAACGGACACATATGCACAGACACACACATGCACAGGCTCAAATACACACAAAAGCACCCCGGACTTTAAAAAAGTCATAATTAGTGATCTCTTTTAACCTAATTTAAATAACTGAACGCTAGTTTTTTTCTCTCAAAAAGGCGTAATAATTTTGTTTCTTATACGATGTGTGATGTGAAATATAAAATACTTTGTATTAGCCGACAGTTATTGTTGTGGTCTGGTCAGAGATTTGTTTGAAAAAACACATTTTTGCTAAGAGAAGTTGCTATAGACACTATAGACAGCCTATTGTGCAGATTATGTGTTGAGACAGATAATTTAGTCACCAATGTACAGATGAGCTGGACAAGAACCGGTTGATTAAGCCTTAACAGATGGTCAATATGTCCAACAGTGGACGTCTCCTGTATGAGATGATGATGTACAGATAGACTAACTTCGGAATAGTCAGGTGGAGTTAGAATAGCTTGTATTCCCACAGAATCCTGAACTGTTCAAGTTTTATACAAATCTATCATACTTTAATATCCTATCGTTGCCTTGTTATAAACATCATAGTAACCAAAAATAACTAAGTAAACCTTTTTTTGATTCCAATTAAGACCAAAAAAAAAACGCTTTTATATATGATCTTTTTTCATAATTTTCATTCCTAGTAACACAGCTTATATTTTTGTCAGTAATATTACACAATCACGTCTAGCAATCCGTGTCTTGAATTCCCAGAGAGATTTACACTTTTCTTGGCTATAGTACACACGCAATTATATATGAGTTAAAGCTGTTTTTTTTTTCAGAAACATCCGGCTATTACCTCCATGTAATATGTCTTGCAACAATACAATATATAGAAATCTAACTTTTGGTTAAACATCTATTTCCAATTATTTGTGGTTGAGACAAGTTTGTAATTTGTACAGTCTTGGTAAAGTAAATAATCAAAACTGAATAAATACTTATTATTTGTCACAATAAATTGTTGCTATTATGTGTGTAGATGCGTAACAAAACAAAATTGTCTTTTATCATAGCTAGGTCGGAAACTTTATAAACCACACGAAGATATACCCTTTTTTTAACTTGTGGAAACCCTCTCGGGCCGTCACCCCACTGGGGTTTGCGGCGGGGCGGTGTGTCAGAATTGAACCGACTAAAACCACACGGTGTGCCACTGTGCCACTCTGCACCTGAGACGGGAGAGATCCGGGAACTGCTGACATTAACATTTCCGGACCCTTCCCACACGAAGATATACCTATATTAACCAAAAATCTGAGAACAGGATGAAATACTTCATTAGGTGTAAAGAAGAAAATATAAGAAGAGTGAGAAAAATCGGAAAAGGCAAGTGAAAAGCGGAACAGGAACAACACAAGCTGAATGTGAATAAATTGTGACATCGATTAAATGTGACAATGAAATTCAGCTATAACTTTTATTACCATTACCAATTGCTCATTAAATAACATTAGCGTAAGCAAATGCAGATCAAGAGGTCTCGGGTTCGATTCCCGGGTCGGTCTGCTGTTGGGTTTTTCTTACAAGAAATTCTTAATAGCAGCCCGGAGTATGGAAGATGGCGGTGTTTACCGCCCGTGCCTCGAAGAGCACGTTAAACCGTCGGTCCCGGTTGTCATGAATATCTATGGCAATCGTTATTGGGAAGTCAGTGCCTTCAAATATACTGACAATTAGTTCAACCTTCTAATTCAGTTCGCCCTAATGTATGCGAGGGTCCGATGCCTGTCGCTCCATGGAAAAACTGATATTCCGGTAAATCTGGTTGAGCTAGTGGCCGACCCCAGATAATCTGGCGAATAATAAAGGCTAGTAAGATGAAGATGATGATGAATTAGTCGGTAAAAGTGATGTAGCTTTTACTTTTATTACGGACTAGCTGCGCCACGCGGTTTATGTTGTACCTTTACGACAACTACCGCGAGTAACACCACGGAGCGAATATGGTCTACAATAAAGTAGCCTAAGTTACAAGTGACAGTGAAAGTCCCGTCAAAATCGGTTCAAACATATATATATATTATAAAGCAATGTACTTTTATTTTTAATCGACTTCAAAAAAAGAAGGAGGTTCTCAATTCGACTGTATTTTTATTTTTTTTATTTTTATTTGAAAGCTGGTGCTTCCCATGTGGTCCCATTTTAATTTAGTCCAGTTCTGACATGTCATTCATGAGAAAACCATATAAGTCTTCAATATGCATTAAGTAAGACAAATTAACGAATAACTCAATATTCCCGTATGGTCCCATTTAAATTTGGTCCAGACTGAAGTCGGCTTTTTTTTGTTAAAATTTGTGATTATGATACACATCTGACCGACCCCAATGTCAAGCGTGTAGTTTGGAATGATAATGAGCCCTTATAACGTAAAAACTATTCTCGATCCCTTCTATCTCAGCCACAAAGTGTTCGATTCCGACAGACCATGCAGTCAACACCGGTTAGTTGACGGCCTGAGATGATTTCCACAGGTTAAAAAATAGTAATTAGCAATCATTGGTGTCTGAAGTCTGATCAAGACTATTAAGTCATTGCAACCATACACTTTATTTTACGGCTATGTAAGGGAATTCGGAAACTTGGCTGCGAAAAACAATAGAAAAGAGGCTTAAATATTAGCAATTGATTAATAACACGCAGACATAAACCTATTGATTTTATTTGTAACACAATCACTTAGAATTAAACCCCACGATTAAAACTGAAAAATCTTCTAACACTTGTAGGTTTTGAAAGGTGCGCTGTCATGCCTACTCAATCAAAGATCTAACGAACAATGAGTTGATGGACACGTAATGAACTTACAACAAAAATCGATGCGTACTTTCTGCCATGGCCAGAGTGGTAGGCAAAGTGCCAAGCGACAAAGATTCGAGTCTAAGTTCAAGGATCGATTAATTGTCTATCAGATGAAACGATGTAAACATTAGGTCATTAAAGAATACTATTATTCAACCACATCAATCTAGTGTGGAAGAGCCATGCTTTGGTACATAATAACCGTTTCAACGGTAGTGAGAAAAACGGTGTTGATCGATTCTTTCGTTGCTTCGAATAAGTGAGATTTTCAGACCGAAGTCCGTCCATTACTCTGGAGCAACGTATTCACTTGTGCGTGCACATCATGTATGTGATTTATTTTCTCATTTGACTCTTTCACCATTAATCAACGTAAAATGACAACGTTCGTGCTGTCGTGTTTTGTTGGTGAGTGCGATACTGAAGGCCCAATGATGCAGAAGCATCACTAGCCCGCCATGGTGTGGGTCACCACGCTTTAAGTCTGCATTCGCAGTGAGTATGGTGACCACCACTCTTGGATTTTGCTTATGCTTTCCATCAGGCAGAGTAGTCATTTTCGCAGGGCCAAACATTAAAAAAAACCCAATACAGTAACTGACCCCAAATCATTCCAATTAAAGTCCTAATAATAGTTGTATGTATTTTTTTTATAAGTACACAGATACCAAACAGCTGATTTTTTTTTTGTTGAAAAACTAGTAGTTCTAGAGACGTCCTCATCTCTTCTATATTAGTAGTCATAGGTACTAGTTAATCCTTTTAGAAAAGGTATGATTCAAGAATGGTTTGCATATGATAATTCTACGAACGACCCTTTGAAGCCATAGAGCCTTGGAAGCAGAGCAGTGACTACAATAAAAACTTTTAGAAGCGGATCGTTTCACTTTGAATATCAATTTCGTGAAGATCTTCTTTTAGTATTATTTATAATTTAGTAATTAACTTTCTTTGCACATTAATAACGGATCATACGAAGGATATATATTATCGTTTATTTCAGAGGCCTATGTCCAGCAGTGGCTGATGATGATGATACGAAATCATGGAACTACTACAGGTATAATTGCATAGTTCAATAACTATACAACACTGTTTATAATAATTTGTTGACATTTATGAATGATTGTCAATGTTTATACAATAGCAAGACTATGGCTCCTCCTGATCTAGCAAATATTTCTATGGCACTGTAATTGTTTAATGCTTACAAAGGAAAACACTGACATCTCAAAAAACTAAACAATCCTTCAGCTGTTGTTAAATTCCAGTAGCAAATTGTTCTCCTGAATTCCTCGCAAATCTGTTCTCGGAATTTAATTATTATAGCTTACCTTCCTTTTTTGTTACCACAACAAATACATGAAAACAAATACTTCAATATACTCACAGTACTACTGTTCCGAAAATAACAAAAATTGGCTGCCGGCCACTTAAGTTCCGCACTATCCGACCACGGGTTTAGCAACATACGTTTGCACGCGATGAACGACAGCGTGCTACTGACTGACTCGCGTTTACAATGTCTACTGTACTTGACTGTACTGTATTTATGTGTACTACCATGTGTCATATTGTAGCATGAATTGTGTTTGCGATGTAAACATCTTTTAACGGCCGTTAGTGTCTCATGTGATGGGTGTTAAGTATAAATAAAAACTAGTCCAATGCGTGCTGTGATGCAAAGACAAATAACAAATATTTTATATTAATAAGCTAAGCCTCTTTGGTCTAGTGGTTAGCGTAAGCGACTGCGGATCAAGAGGTCTCGGGTTCGATTCCCGAGTTGGACTGCTGTTGGGTTTTTCTTACAAGAAATTCTTAATAGCAGCCCGGAGTATGGAAGATGGCAGTGTTTCTCGCCCGTACCTTGGAGAGCACGTTAAGCCGTCGGTCCCGGTTGTCATGAACATCAATGGCAATCGTTATTGGGGAGTCAGTGCCCTCAAATATACCTACTGACAACTAGTTCAACCTTCGAATTCAGTTCACCCTCAGGGTTGCGGAGGTCCGATGCCAGTCGCTCCGTGTAAAAACTGATATTCAGGTAAAACCGGTTGAACTAGTAGCCGACCCCAAATCTTGGGAATAATAAAGGCTAGGAAGAAGGAAAAATAAGCTATGTCAGGCCACACATTGTTGTGGGTTAAGTACTTTATTGATCCCCTAAACATTTAAACTTTAATGCAGATTAAGGCGGCAAAAGCATCACTCGGCCGCCTGTCGGGTCACCATGCTGCATTGTCTGCATTCTGAATGTGAAAGGTGAACACCACTCTTGGATTCTGCTTACGCTTTCCAACAGGCAGAGTCACTTTGGCAGTACCATACATTTGTGGGGGACAGGTGTGTCATGTCCCACCAACACAAAGGGAGGATCCTCCGACCAGGCGAGGTGATCATGCCTGGCGGGCCAACTGCCCAACGGTTGATGTTGGGATGTTGTATATATGTTAACTGGCGCGAGAACTTTCACTGCGAGATTCAGGATTGGTAGTTTCAATAGTCTATATTCAACACGTATTGTATGAATAGAATAGAAAAAAGTACACTTACCATTATCATTAACAGCCTTTAATGGTCTTTAATGGTTTTTAATAGTCTGCTTCTACTGCCTAATAAGAAGAGGCCTATGACCAGAATACCTCTTGGTTTTGATCTACTCTCCCACGTAGACCAGACGGGTTGGTAGGAATAGGGTTTGTTTCCAGCTTCCTTTCTTTTTGCAGTGCTGTTGTCCTGCATAGATTGCAATCTGAGCCGCCTTTTATATAGGAATGGTAATACTCCGTATTCTTAATTCGCCACTGGAATTTACGGATACCATCATCATGATCATCTTCCTAGCCTTTATAATACCCAAGATTTGGGGTCGGCTACTAAAAAAAAAAAAGTTGCCAGTATATTTACCATCAGACGGTGCCCGCTTCAGTGCGGGCAAGCGCTGGGAGGGCTCCGGATGTGTTAATAACAGCAATTCCCGGATCCCTCCCGTCTCAGGCACAGAGTGGCAGACCATGTGGTTTTAGTCGGTTTGAATCCGACACACCGCCCCGCGCCGCAAACCCCGGTGGAGTGACGGTCCGAGGGGATTTACATAGGTAAAAAAAAAAAAGTTGTCAGTATATTTGAAGGCACTGACTTCCCAATAACGATTGCTATAGATGTTCATGACAACCGGTAACGACGGCTTAGCGTGCTCTCCGAGGCACAAGCGGGAAACACTGCCATCTTCCATACACCGGGCTGCTATTTTACGGATACCATACGGATAAAAAATTCAAAAGTCACATGAATCACAAATTACGTGTTTGTTATATAAACACTACTAATTATCATAGATTTATTTGTTAATTATGAATTAACTATAAATTTACGTTTGTATTTCTTATTAAGTAACTGGAACAAATTCATTATTAAGGTAAGGGGCGCTGAGGATGACGACTACTGTTTTTATCATCGTTTCAAAGTCATTGTATTGAATGTGCTTCTTATTCCAAAGGGAAATTTATCATTATTATTATGAAATTAGAAGATGAGATTTTAAATAAATATTTATTGAAACACACAGAAATAAACACTACCAGGTCGACCGGTGAGCCAGGCAGCGGGTCAGCCGGCCGAATTGATGACCTCTCTGAGTGCCTTCTTGACAAATCTAAAGAAGGTTACCCGTTTACCAACATAAACCCTTTTATTACCCATCAAGTAAATCTTATGTAGTTAAAAGAATCTCATGAAGTGTTTATTGATACAGTCCCACATATATAAGTAAAAGCATCGATATTATATATCATGTGTTGAGGTATTTATTTGTCTGAACAGGTGTGAGAGTGAGGTTGGTTACAACAGAAGTACAGATTGAACACTTATCTATTTGTTCTATCAGTTGAAAGGAAAAGTGCATTTAAATAAATAAATAATTATTATAATATCATGCGTTGAGTTATTTACTTGTCTAAACAGGCATCGATCGTAAACAGGTGTGGGAGTGAGGTTCATTACAACAGAAGTACAGATTGAACACGTATTTATTTGTTCTATCAGTTGAAAAAAAAACGTGCATTTAAGAAAATAGTTTATATTATAATCTAAAGTGTACGCGTAATTGTGACGTACATTACGCACACAATACCATCATGGGAATACGTTACTTAATGATACCTCAGGGTAGCCTTGACTCATGCAGGGTCAATGCAGGGTGTGCGGTGCAGCACAGCCTGTACTATGCGTGCGGTGCAGCAGTAATAATAATAAATATTTCGGACATCTAACACACAACGCCATCTAGTCCCAAGCTAAGCAGAGCTTATGTTATGGGTACTACAACTGATACAAATACATTTATACTTTTTTTTTTGTAAATACAGGGCCCTTTAGTAAGCGTAGCGCCCCTTTAGTAAACGCGCAGGTTCATGAAAACTGACCGTTCCGCGCCCGTGGCGTCAGTTTTCATGAACCTGCGCGCTTACTAAAGGGGCGCTCCGCTTACTAAAAGGCCCTGTGCTTACTAAAGGTCGCTACGCTTACTAAAGGGCGCTAAAGTAATGGTTGCACATGGGCGCTACACGAGCTAAGAACGCCTCTGAAATACCTACAGGAAACATTAAAGCCGCGTTTTCACAATAAGAGTTGGCTCAGACCGAGTACACTCGTACAAGTCGGTTTCATACGAGTGTACTCGGATTGGGGTTTACACACGATATTAGTGCACTCGTATTGTGGTCATTTGTCTCCTTGCACAATCAAGATGTCATCGACTGATCTGCTGCTGCGAGGTAAAGATATTGTAGCAGATATGTTAATAGCGGAAGTTCAAAATAACGAAAAAGAAAAAACGAAAAGAGAAAAAAATTGGACACGGAAATGGATTTTAAGACGTGACCAACAGGGTGCATCAAATAATTTTCTTCGTGAAGTAGAAGACGAAGATCAAAACACTTTTAAAAATCATTTGAGATCAAACAACGCACAGTTTGAGTATTTATTAGAAAAAGTAGCACCCACCACTAGTAATCACTCCACTTTTTTTTAGTTGTCGCAATTTTGTTTTTATAAAAATGATCCGAGTTAGCTCGAAAAAAAAGAGCAGTGTCCGAGTCTACTCGGATTTGATGCACAAGTGACAAATTGTAGTTTTATTCACTCGACTTAGATACCCCTCCAGTGCAATTGTGTTGTTCCCATTAAATACCAGGCAACTCTTGGTATCTACGACATTGAGTTACATAATACATTATTTACGTGTTTGTTTCTTAGACACGGCTATTAATTCGATTCAAGCACGTCTCAATATTAAAACTAATAATAGTATAGCACTGCAAAATCGATATGTGACTGTAAAAACTGCAACGAATACTTTTTACTTCAACCTATTAAATTGTCTTTATTAATGTAGTGAGGTTGAATGATATGTCTAGTTAAGCTAGAAAATAAAAATAAATAAATAAAATAAATAAATATTTTTCGACATCTAACACACAACGCCGTCTAGTCCCAAGCTAAGCAGAGCTTGTGTTATGGGTACTAGACAACTGATACAAATACATATATACTTTTTTTTTGTAAATACATACATATTATATATAGAAAACACCAACATATTATATATGAAATAACAGAAGATATTATAAAGAACGAAGAAGAGCTAAGTAGGTCAGTCACCGAAGTGGAGGATTGAAGGGGTTCGCAAAGTAGTGATTTTATATAAAACTAGCTGACCTGGCGAACTTCGCTTCTTCCCACAGGCAGTGTACAGTTTTGGCTTCACTATCCATTATAGAAAGCACTCCAAAAAAAATTTCAAAATATCTTTAATGTACAGAATTGGAGCTGTTACATTTTTATTTTAAGTATAGATTAAATGTAATCATTAAGCTAATATAATAAAACACAACTCATATTCCTAGCCTTTATTTTTCCAAAGATTATTTGGGGTCGACTACTAGTTCAGATACAAATGAAGTCGAAGGTAGTTCAACTTTCAAGTTCAACTAATTCAATTTGTCACTATATTTGAAGGCACTGACTTCCCAATAACGATTGCCATAGATGTTCATGACATTCGGGACCAACGGCTTAACGTGCTTTCCGATGCACGGGCGTAGCCGCGTAAGGCAGCGCAAAACTTCCACACTTGGGGCTGTTATTAAAACAATCTTGTAAAAAAAAAACTTACTTTTTTCCCATTGTTTTTTATGATATGATAAAATGACTCTACTCTGCATGATGGAAAGCTCGAGCAGAATCCAAGAGTGGTGTTCATAGTGACCACCGTGACACCACTCAATACGAATGCGAACAGTGCAGCATGGTGATCCACAATATGGCGGCCTATTGAGATGCTTTTTCACGCCCCGCTTAATGGACCCCGGGGTCATAATGATTTTCACCGCTCGGCACAAGAAGGAAGAACCGAAACGTCGCGTTCGAGAATGTTTGATTTCTTTATTTAAGCAATATGTTTTGACTGACCTCTCAAGTCTCAACTGCTTATGTATTGCAAGTTAAAAACCTACAAGACGGTAGAAATAGGCATTTTATTAGTTCATTTTGGGCGAAACTCGGCAATAAAATTGTAATAAACACTTGCATATCTATATGTTAATCTAAAACTAAATATAGCTTTATATTTTACTTTTATTTACCGCAGGCCTTTAATGTACGACGAAACCTAGTAAAATAAGTTATCCAGCAGTATACTTCAAGAATAGGCGAAGCAAAGTTTTTTCTTTGGAGAATCATGCAACGTATATTTATGGGCCAGTGATACCACGGTCTTAAAGGTCTGTTCAGTTTTTAAACCATTGCTGCCTTTGTCCCCATATGTGACGCCCATTCATAGCGATTTGCCTTCTTTTTTGAAATACCTACTTTTTGTGTGTCGTCCATTTTACGAGATTCTTGTCCCGTACTTCCCGTTTCTTTCCCGTCCGTTTATCTACCTGCTATTCGCTAAAAACCTTTATCGTTCATATTTGGTCAAATTAACATTTAATAGACTGCCAAATGTGAATTTTATTCATAACACTTATCTACATCATCTCTCCTCTAACCCTGATGAGTTACTATGTAATCAATTAACTTTTCAGACGTTTGTAGATAAATATTTAAATGAATTCAGTCTCGTCCATGTCTGAATCACATTTCTTTACATTGTGATTACTCTAATTCTATCAGATCACGCGGGTACGGTAACCACCGCTCGTGAAATATACTGCAATGCGTCACTAGATATTTTCCCTTCGAAGATTCTTCAATGGCTATGCTAAATGATGCTGAACAATAAAAGAACATTTCGAATTTTAAGGTGATAAACAATTGACTGTATCAGAAGGAGGGTTATGATAGCTTTTAAAGAGGTTTATGGAGAACTCGAGATATAATATGGACTTAGAAATATAAATTTCGAAAATGTATTTTATTAGTAAGATAAATCATAATATTTTTTTGGAGAATTATTCAGTATTTGGTTAATATTAGTCATAAATGCTTATTACAAATGTTTAGATTTTTTTTTTAAGTGTTGTTCCAAAAGTAAATTATTGAAACAGCCTAGAATATCATGAAAATACTATTCCAATAATTTAATAAATAATTACTTTATTAACTTATTATTTTAATAAATTTTAATTAATTTATTTAATAAATACTTAATTAAATTTTGGTGTTGGTTAATATTTCTATTGCTATTGGAATTATTTATTGAGTTTATGACTTACAAACAATTGTTACATTTAAACTGACTCATTTAGGTTTTATAATAATGATGCGCACTATTATAAACTCTTTTGCAAAAAAACGGGCACTTAAGCAAAGAACTATTTTATAGTTACTATTAGTTTAAAATTCTGAGGATAACAATACCTAAAATTGTCAAAATTTTAGGTATTGTTATCCTCAGAATTTTATAAATTAATTAGGAAGGAATAGTTTTCATCAGTTTTATCATAACATTTTGATTAAATTATTGTACCTGCTCGCTAAATAAAAATGAAACGCGTTAATTTCTTTGTTTTTCTTGAATACATTAAAAGCAGATAAAAGTTTAGTATTGAGTGTGACCCCCTCTTGCTGAAATCACGGCTTGCATTCGTCTGGGCATGCTAGCGAGTATATCTTTTATGGTTTCTTGGGGAATACGTTCCCACTCCGCGGTAATCACATTCTTTAGCTCTCTGATGGTCTGCGGAGCCGGCTGCACTGATCTCACTCGTCGCTTCAGAACGTCCCAGACATGCTCTATGGGATTGAGGTCCGGACTTCTAGCTGGCCAGTCCAAACGACAAATTCCGACTTTTAGCATATACGCTTCCACATCGCCAGACCGGTGGGCGCGAGCGTTGTCGTCCATAAAAATTGAGTTTTCGCCAAGAGCGGTTAAAGCGGGTTGTGCATAAGGAATTAAAACTTCCGTTATGTATCGGTGTCCAGTCAGTGTACCGTTTTCGATGAAGACTAACTCCGTACGATCCATAGAATTTATTCCTGCCCAAAACATAACAGAGCTCCCTCCATAAGGTGTGATTTCTTCAAAACATGCCTCTGCAAAGCGTTCTCCTCATCTACGTAGCACTCGACGACGTCGGTTTTCACCATGCAGAGATATCCTGGCTTCATCGGAGAACAATACCCTATCCTAGTCTTCATGAGTCCATGACACACAATTTCGAGCGAAGCTAAGCCTGGCAACTCGATGTCCACGGAGTAATTTAGGGCCGCGTGCCGGGCGATGACTGTGTATATTAACAGCGAGAAGCCTCCTCCTGACCGTCCCTAGACTAATTTGCACATTTCTTACTTCTTCGAGGCTGTTCTTGAGGCTTATTTAAATTGCTTTAGCTCTATATTATGGGAAAGTCAGTTTCGCACTCGTATATCATCAACAGTAGTAAGATTTCAGTATGGGACTGGCATACCCTAATAGGGTATAAGTCCCTTAAAAAAAAGAGAAAAAAAAAAATTCAATAGCTGAACAAAACTAAACTTCTCATAGAAATGTGATGCTATGGTTTCCATTCACTTTGTTTTTAAAGAAACGTCCACACCTGTATGATTTTGAGTTTTAATTTTTGCGACTTCGAATGCCGTCAAATTCAGTATCCTAGTCATACAACTTAAACCAGTGTATACCGGTGTCAGCTCCCTTAGCCAAAGTGCAAGTGTTTTGGGTCGAATATTTTTCTACAATCGCTAGCGCCTCTGTTGTATCATTAGCTAATATTTTATTTTGACCATGTGACTTACCGTTGAGATGACATCATTCCCATACGATTGTTTTCTATTATAGTTTTCGTTTGTAGAATGTCAACTTGGCTAGGGGGGCTGTCGTCAATATGTACGCGACTGAAATACCATAAACTCTGTGCAGTAAATTAAGTGTTAATAGCAGAGTGAAGCATCATTGGAGAGGAATACACCAATGCAGTGTAGAAACAGCTGGGACTAAATTGAAGTTGTGGGAGCTGATGTTTATTTTCTAGCCTCAAGCGATTATAATAGTATACTATAAGTAGCTAGTATTCTATAAATTGAAGTTTAACTTTATTTTCAATTGTTGCGGCTTGGGAACAGTCCTTGTTATTTTTCCTATCCAAATATCGTTACCTAACTTCCCACTTCCAACTCCCCCTTGCACATGAAGCGAATTCTAATCAGCGCCATCTAGTGCGCGAAGACTCGAAAGGGAGCTCTAATGGCCGCGTAGCGCGCTCACGTTGTCGCTCGTGAAAATATCTAAAATCAATGGAAATAGAATGGAATAGAATGGATCTCAGTTGTGAAAACCGTGTACATTTCGTGTGGAGTGTGATCCCTGCCTGTGCTGTGTGGGACTCTTGTCTGAACCAACCAAACGTGCTCTGATGAACCGGGTTCGTGGATGTGCTTCCGATTGGTGAGTCCTCCCAACCTTTTCCCGTTTCTGAAGCTGTTCGTTTGTTCCTGCTTGATATCACATTTGATTTAGACATACCTACGCTAGAAAGGTGCCCTAGGTTACCACCCGCTGTGAACCAACCAGCAATAGCTCATTCACCAACATATATCAATTGTATTTTATCTCGTAAAAGCCCTAAAATTACTTATTCGTCTAAAGCCTTATGTTTTCAAACACTAAACATCAAATATCTAACAAGTGGCCTAACTGTTTTATTAGTTCTAACAAGCAAACACGTTATCCGAAGCGGATGGAAAACATCCCCGTGTTCGCCTGCGAGGGGGAGGGCGATTTCATTTGCTAACATAGGGTTGAGCATTTACCACATAACATTCTTCATTTTAGTCGTTGCGGACGTAAAGATTAATCGTTTTGATTTACAAATCGGATGTTATCGACTTGCTAGCCAGTGATCATTTTCGTTATAATTAAGTAGATACTTATTCATTTAATTCATAAATTTTTTTACTTTAATTTTATGCTTCTCGTATAATGAAACTGAACCGAACTTACAATAATACTTATATTATTCATATTAACAAAGGACAAGTTTAATAATATTAAAAGGTTACTCCAACCCTTAAAAAAAACAGGTCGCCATTAGGCCTCTGTAAGAAAAGTACTTGATACTTTTACTCAACAATTTTGGATTGTATCTGTTGGAGGTATCGTAATGTTCAAAACTTACGACCTTACGTCACGTACGGCAACGATATTTGTTTTTTATGCTCTATTCTATAATAGAATGATTTTTCAACCCGTCAATTCATCAACAAAAAAAGCTCGCCATTAGGCCTCGGTAAGAAAAGTACTCGATACTTTGAAGTATCGATACATTCTATTCCATACCGTGTCCCTATATTTGATGTTCGTTCGAAATCGCAGGAGACGACAATGATTTGCTAACACATTCCGTTAGTTTGTTTTGTTATTTTTAGGAGCAGGAGACACGCCTTAACAAGTGATGATAGCGTGCGATAATTGAATGGCGCTATCAAAGCTCAAACATGCATCTGGAGATGAGGCAAAATGAACACAAAGGCAGAGTGGTGTAGACATACCTTAAGGAGAAATAACGTCACAAAAGAGTTCTATTTGAATAAAAGCTGCTACTGTAAGGAAAATATCAGGTACAAGGACTTGGATAAAGTCAAACTATAGTATCTATAGTTGCTCCGCTCCGTTCTACGTGCTGAATTATAATAACTGCTAAAATGAGGGGCGGCACTCTCGCACTGAAAATCAACGTAATATGACAGCAGCAGTGAAGTGATGTCGTGTTTCGTTGGTGTGTGCGAGACCGGAGGCCCAAATAGTCTAGTCAACAAGTTCCATACTTGTTGACTAGACTAAAAGATGCAGCAGCATCAGTAGGCCGTCATGGTGTGGGTCGCCATACTGCATTGTCTGCATTCGCAATGAGTATGGTGACCACCACTCTTGGATTCTGCTTATGCTTTCCATCAGGCAGAGTAGAGTCATTTTGGCGGGCCATACATAAAAAAAAGAGTTTGGCTCCATTAGGATATTATTCCTCACCAAGTTTACAGAAAAAGAAACAGCTATTATGAAACCAGAGCACAACCCCGTCCCCTCCCTTAATACTGGAGGGAGAGACATTCAAAGGGTGGTCGTCGTACATCGTACTTGTGTCTTAAGTGAAAGGTATCCATAGGTGGCGGTACTAACTTACCGTCAGGTGACTCATCGAACATGTTCATTTCCCATTCTACCCTTTTCATAAAATAATGCAAGTTTCCATTTCAGTTATTTTTGTAAGCCATTGTGTTATAAACTGGGGTCACCTTATCTCCGCAGGTAGTAGGTAACTCAAACAAACATAAATTAGATCATTTATAATTATCTAATCTTAGTTTTGTAAAGATAAATAAGGAACAGTGGGTTAATCTTTTTATGACATTTCCGTTACGGAAGAAAAAAGTGACACAATTTGTATTATTAACCTGGCCGACTAGCTGACCCCGCAACCTCGTTTGCGTCTCCTATTGCCTGTAGTATAATAATTTTCCCCCATTTTTGAAACATTATTCATTGGTGCTCCACTCCTATTGGTCTTAGCGTGATGATATACAGGGTGTCCCAAAATTCAACGATAAGCGGGCGCCTAAAGGTAGACCTGCTAATGAGTACAAAAGGAAAAATAATTAAAAAAATATACCTAGTTTTTTTTTAGTTACAAGAAAAACTTAGAATTTCTTTGAAAATTTATACCTTTGAAAATTTATACCTTTCATGATATTTTGAACGACCACGATGACAATTTCTCAAATATGCTTAAGATTTTTTTCTATCTTGTACCTAAATAGTGCTACTATTCACCACAACTCTTAAAAACACCAAATTGCCCACAGTTTTTACACAAAAAACGTTACACAAATATTGTCATCGTGGTCGTTCAAAATATCATGAAGGGTGTAAATTTTCAAAGAAATTCTAAATTTTTCTTGTAACTAAAAAAAAACCAGGTATATTTTTTTTTCTTATGTACTCATGAGCAGGTCTACCTTTTGGCGCCCGCTTATCGTTGAATTTTGGGACACATGGTTAGCCTATCCTATAGCCTGCCTTGATAAACAGGCTGTCTAACAGTAAAAAAATGTATGAGCATGTTCGACGAGTCTCCTGACGGTAAGTGAGTACCGCCACCTATGGATACCAATCACTTGAGACACAAGTACGATGTACGACGACCACCCTTTGAATGTGTCTCCCTCCAGTATTACGGGAGGGTACGAGGTTGTGCAACGTTAAGTCACATGGTCAAAATAAAATATTAACTAATAATACAATACAGGCGCTAGCGATTGTAGAAAGTACAGCAGTATTAATCTACATTTTAAGTGTGTTTAAATAATAAATAATATCGCACATCTGAGAAACAACATCATCTAGCTTCAAACTAAGTAGAGCTTGTACTGTGAGGCTAGACTGACTGGAAAATTGTAAACTTCCTTTTTTAAATACATACATATTATATCTATATGGAAAACACCCAAACTCCAAAACTCCAAAACAAATATTTGCATATCGTATGATATACAAACATTTGGTTCGATCCATCGAACCACTACCGTGGGCTTTCCACGAAACGTGGGTTCGATGGATCAAACCAAATGTTTATTTTGACTGCCTCGGTGGCGAGGCAGTCAAAATAAAGGCCTAAGTAAACAGCGTGACAATGCAATATTATGGCGACATGGAGCTGATCTGATGCTGGAGCTTGAAGGTGGCCATAGGAACTTTGTAATGAAACGACGAAACCCATTGAGTGTGGAATCGATTGATTCGTCTTAACGAGTACTTAATGTTTTGATAGTATCCAAGGTCTGATGATGGAGCCGGAAGGTGGTCATAGGAACTCTATAATAAAACGACACAACCCATCGAGTTTAGAACCGTTTGATTCATCTTGACGAGTACGCTATGTTTTAATAGTATCCAGGGTCTGATGATGGACCCGGAAGGTGGTCATAGAAACTCTGTAATGAAACGACGCAACCAATCGAGTTAGTACTCACTTGATTTGTCTTGACGAGAACTTTATGTATTGATAGTATCCAGAGTCTGATGATGGAGTCGGAAGGTGGCCATAGGAACTTTGTAATAAAACAACGAAACCCATTGAGTGTGAAATAGTTTGATTTGTCTTGACGAGTATTTTATATTGTAATAGTATCCAGGGTCTGATGATGGAGCCGAAAGGTGGTCATAGGAACCCTGTAATGAAACGACGCAACACAATTAAGTTTGGAATCGTTTCATTCGTCTTGACGAGTACTTCACGTTTTGATAGTATTCACGATCTGATGATGGAGCCGGAAGGTGGTCATAGGAAGTCTAGGTAATGGCGCAATTGTATCGAGTTTGGAATCGTTTCATTCGTGTTGACGAGTACTTCATGTTTTGATAGTATTCACGATCTGATGATGGAGCCAGAAGGTGGTTATGGAAACTCTGTAATGAAACGACGCAACACATAGAGATTGTACTCGTTTGATTTGTCTTGACGAGAACTTTGTGTATTGATAGTATCCAGAGTCTGATCATGGAGCCGGAAGATAGTCATAGGAACTCTGTAATGAAACGACGAAACCCATTGATTGTGGAATTGTTTGATTCGACTTGACGAGTACTTTATGTTTTGTTAGTATCCAGGGTCTGAAGATGGGGCTGCAAGATGGTCATAGGAACTCTGTAATGAAACGACGAAACCCATTGAGTGTGGAATCGTTTGATTCGTCTTGACGTCTTGACGAGTACTTTATGTTTTGATAGTATCCAGGGTCTGATGATGGAGCCGTTAGATGGGCACAGGAACTCTGTAATGAAACGACGAAACCCACTGAGTGTGGAATCGTTTGATTCGTCTTGACGTCTTGACGAGTACTTTATGTTTTGATAGTATCCAGGGTCTGATGATGGAGCTGCAAGGTGGCCATAGGAACTCTGTAATGGAACGACGCAACACCGTCGAGCTTGGAATTGTTTGATTCGTCTTAACGAGTACTTCATATTTTGTATTATACTTTTGTAAGCATCATACGTTCCAGGCTGGTTTTATACATAACTAAAAATGTATAGACAATTATATCAAATCTCCTATTATTCTATAATCTAGGAACGTGACGCACTAGTTCAGGTATGAGAGTTGGTAACCAGCCTGAAACATTTCACCCATGTGACGAACGTAAAGAATTTCAAAGTCAACAGTAAACTATTCTGTCTTAAGATTAAGTCGTAAATTACTGATAATAAAACTTAGATACCAAATAATCGTTAACTGAAGTAAAGTCATTAATTGGTATTGCTGATAGTATTTAACTATCACAATTAATTAACTATAACAATTATAGTTGAAAAAGCTATGCTCGAAGTCCTTCTGAAGGACAAAATTCGGAACGAAATGATCCGTCAGAGAAACAAAGTGCTTATAGCTCTGTAACTTAGTAGGTTGATGTGGCAATGGGCATTGGGCGGGTCATGCATATCGCAGAACCGATAACTGATGGGGTGAGCGTGTTCTGGAGTAGAAACTGCGACTAGGAAAACTTAATGTCGCCCAAAATAAATCGCCTTCCACCCACAGGGCGGCGACTGGATGCAAAAAGTAGAAGACAGAACTCAGTGTTGTGTCTCAAGATAGGCCTATTCTGAGTTTGAATCAGTCATATCTTTTGTTTATTTGATTTTGTTTTTGATTTCCTAATTTTTAAGTATTGTTATTTTTTGCTTTACTTTACTTAATTGCTGAGTAGCTTTTGGTTTGTTTGATTGTATAAATGTCTCGGAAGGCAATTGGACAGAAAGAGAAGAGAAGAGAGAAGAAGAATCCTCGTGTGGGATCTAGGGATCAAACCCTGTACCTGTATACTTACGAAACGATATAAAATGACATTATTTTTTCAGGTTTGCGCACTACGCTTATTGATATAAAGAGGATTAACTCCTTCTTATAAGGGTGGCGACCGATCCTATTGTGTAAATGTGAGTGATAGGATAAACGTAGGTATCATTAGCAACGGAAGTTACTAACCATAAACGGATTATTGCAACTAATTATTAAAAACATAATTTGGAAGATTATATTTGTAGTAGAGATAAATTAGCAACACTTTGATGATAATTATATTCTCACTAGATTTTTCCCGCAACTCCGCCGGCGTGTATATCGGTTAAATAGTAGCCTATGTCCTTCCTTAGGAACCAAGTATCTTCATGTCTTTCTTTGTAGTAGTCAAACCGTAGGTAGTAGAGCCACGCTGATTAGCATGAACCGGACGGCTCGACCGGGGCGGTACTACCCTCGCACAGAAAATCAACGTAAAATGACAGCGATCGTGCTGTCGTGTTTCGTTGGTGACTGCGAGACCGAAGGCCCAATGATGCAGAAGCATCACTAGCCCGCCATGGTATGGGTCTCCTTGCTGCATTTTCTGCATTCGCAATATGGTGACCACCACTCTTGGATTCTGCTTATGCTTTCCATCAGGCAGAGTCATTTTGGCAGGGCCAAAAAAAAAACGGTGCAGTGGTCTAACCGTGATAGCGTAACAGACAGACAGAGCTACTTTCGAAGATATAATATTAATAGGTATAAGGTATACCTATTACAAATGTTACCGACAATTTTAATAGAATTTTTAACAATATGAAATAAACTTACTCAAATTGGGGTGAAACTGAATTCTTTTTTAGCAAAAAATTAACAATTATAAAAATATACAATATACAAAATTATAAAACATGCATGAATGCAGATGAATAAGCCTCTAACCAGGCCGCCATAGTGTGGGTCACCATGCTGCATTGTTGCGTTATCTGCATTCGCAATGAATATGGTGACTATCTTGGATTCTGCTCATGCTTTCCATCAGGCAGAGTAGAGTCACTTTAGCAGGCTCAAATGTAAAAACAAATAATTCAGGTAGCTCTAATTCTGACTGTCAGCTTATCAAAGAATAAAGTATTCAGATATTACAATGATACCTATTTGCAAAACTTTCCACTAATCTCTTGTGTGTGCAGAGTTCGCGTGTTTTTAACTTGACATTTGTTTGACAATCTTATCAATATGGGTGAAGGCTTACACAGTGTAGTTAAAAAACAATTAGGAGTATATTTATGTCGTTATCACGCCTCCTAAACGTGAGGAACTAAAATAGAACGGTCATTAACTATTAAGGATACAACCTCATTTATTTTAACCGAAATAGCGTCAAGTGTTTGAATATTTCGGTTCGGTAACACCGTGGGAGAGCCACGCTTCGGCATGAATGGGCCGGCTCGACCGGAGTGAACTACGGCCTCACAGAAAACCGGTGTGAAATAGTGCTTGCGCTGTGTTTCACCGTGTAAGTGAGGATACAGGAGGTCCATACCCCGGACTGGATGGAGACTATCTGTTGCGCAGTATGGGGTCGCGCGTTGTCGTGAAGCAGCTGCAAGAGCTGGGGTTGGAAGCTCTCCCTCTCCTCTCCGCCATACTCACCAGACCTTGCACCTACCGACTATTACTTTGTACAAAATTTAGACAACTTTTTAGTGGGTAAAAATTTCAATTCCCGAGAGGCACTACAAAATGCCTTTGAAGAGTTTGTTGCCTCTCGTCTAGCTGATTTTTACAAGAAGGGCATCAATAAACTGCCAATGCGTTGGCAAAGATGCGTCGATTGCATGGGTGATTACTGCGAATAACAGAAATAAAAAAGTTTGAAAAAATAAGTACTTTCACTTATTGCATACAAAACGGCAATTTCATAGATAAAGACCTATTATTATGAAATTAAATGATGTCTACAGAGTATGAAGGCATGCAGACAATTGCTTTAACTTCATTGCAGGCGCTTACGTAAATTTGAGGTTTTCCTTCGATTTCCTTAGGATCCCATCATCAGATCCTGATATGGTGCCCATGAGACCACATGGGGAGCATACCCTTTCGAATAAAAAAATAATTTTCAAAATCGGTCCACAAATTGACGGAGTAATCCGTGTACATACATAAAAAACCCGATGAAATTGAGAACCTCCTCCTTTTGGAAGTCGGTTAATAAATACTAGCTGCGCTCCGCGGTGTTACCCGCTGTTGTTGTTGTTGAGGCACCTATCTCTGCAACAACAACCGCAGGTGACATAGTGGGGCCTCCTTATAATATCAGCTATCTGCCAATGAAAGTCCCGTCAAAATCAGTACAGCCATCCAAAGATTAGCCAACCAGAACAAACCGACAAAAAAAAAATTAAAAATAATCTTTTGACGTAAGTACCTAATATATATACCTTCTTTAGGCATTTAGTGAAAAGCTGTTAACTGTGTTAGCTGTGAAATTTTGAAATTACAAATAGACACTACTGTCTAAACAAGTTGATTGATGGATTTCGGCTAGGCAAGTTTTAAGAATGACACTGAGTACGTACCCTACATTTATGAAAGTTATTAAAAAATCAAGCAGTCGGATTTTGTTTAATGACGTGATAACGTCTTATAAATTGCTGCACACACGAAAAAACATGACTCATGTGGCGTTACCTCGCCATGCGTCGTTGCCTCGATATGAAGCGTTACCTCGCTCTTAGGCGTTCCATTTATCGCCGCATCTATCTCTCGCTTGCACTTCAAGCCTTAAATGGAAGCGATTCATCATTTCATCAATGTTTCGTTATGACGTTGTCACGTTAAACTATCGTCCGTAAACAGACTTTACAGACAACCATTTTTTTCTTAGGTAGGGTTACCATTAAGGGTTTAATGGTAATTCTTTTCGCACCCTTGGTTGAGGAGAAAGCGTGTGAGAGACTGCTGAAGAACCGATCTACCTACTAAACCCTGGATGAGATTTGTCTCGGCTCGTTTGCAGCGGTCGCATCGTCTCAATATGTAGCCGCAGCGAACCTGAAAAAGCGATAAGGGAGCTAGTAACCTGTACCTACCGCGTCTCCCCTTTTTTTAGCGGGATTACCTTTTCACGATCCCTCTTTGCGCCCTCCTTATGGACCATAACGTCCTCATAGAAGGAGACCGTGGCTGCCAATCCGTCGCCTTTTCACCCGGGCCATTATTGCGAATCTATTGACACCTCATTCATTAAAATCAGTTCAATAGTTTAGACGCTACAGTGGAACATACAAATATAAAGTTTTAGTTCCGCCGTATCTCTATATATATAAAAGAGGAAAGAGGACTGACTGACTGACATACCCAGAGATCAACGCACAGCCCAAACCGCTGAAGCTAGAATCCTGAAAATTTGCATGTAGGTTTTTTATATAATAGTCCGGTCAATATATACACTTGAAATAATAAAAAATCCCACAGAGCCAAATATTGGTGGAGAGGGGTGGGGTCCGGGCTGGGGTTTGTCATTATAAATAAAGTTTTAAAAATCCCCATCGATACCATGTGTGCTACAAAAGTTATTCGGGGTTTTTACCCCGAATAACTTTTGTAGCACAAATTTGAGGTTTTTTGGATTTTTCTCGAAAATGGTAGATTTTATCAAAAAAAAACTTAGACAAAGTTGTAGATCTTAAAATTCTCTACAAAAATAGTCATCTTGATTTTTCCTGAGATATCGCGATTCTAAGAGTCACATTATACATGATATGCAAACATTTTCACGCCACCTGTGAGCTGTACTAAGGTCAGTCTTGCTCAAATATCCAGTTGAGTACAATAGAGGAAAATTCCTGTGATTTTAATGAAGACACCAATGACTCATCAAATTTGAACAACAAGAACATCCAGCAAGAAGATGAGGAAGAAGAAGAAATCGAAGAAGACATGACTGTTGAAGTAGACTTTTAAGATCCGATTAAAATATGTAAAGAAATCGCAATAATAGTTAACCCAATAATCAATAGCAATATCATTAATCAATAATAAGGTAATATCTAAATCTTGACGGGTATTGTTCCCTTAAATTATCCTAATACTTGTCATGAAAGTTAGTGGAGTAGGCCTACAGGGGAAACCACGGTAAACGCGCCAAGTACACTACCTCACAGGTGGCGTGGAAATGTGTGCATATCATGTATAATGTGACTCTTAGGCCCGTATTTTAAAAGGCGTCTCAGTCGTGAATCTAGTTTTAAAACTAGTTTTGAGAAGAGATTTTATTATTGAACCTCTCTTGAAACAAAATTAACTGATCGTTAATCAATCAAGTGTATAATAAGAGAGACGCTTGAGATTTGATGAGAACTTGAAACTCGTTTCAGCTGATCAGAGTTCAACGGATACTTGAGACGCCTTTTAAAATACGGGCCTTAGAATCGCGATATCTCAGGAATGGTAACTCTTAGGAAAAATCATGAAGACTATTTTTGTAGAGAATTTTAAGATCTACAACTGTGTCCAAGTTTATTTTTTGATAAAACTTACCGTTTTCGAGAAAAAACCAAAAAACCTCTAATTTTGACCTTTGACCCCGAATAACTTTTGTAGCACACATGGGATTGTTGGGATTTTTAAAACTTTATTTATAATGATAAACCCCAGCTCTCCACCCATATTTGGCTCTGTGGGATTTTTTGTTATTTGACTACTATTGTCATGACTAAATTGACCGGACAATACGTAAGTGAGCACTAAGAATTTTTGAAATTCTATTCCTAAGGGGGTAAATCAGGGGATGAAAGTCTGCGTGAGCGAAGCCGCGTGTAAAAGCTAGTTAGCTATATTTATGAAATAATATTCTTATTAATTGCCACAATTAAGCCCAATCACAGTGTTTGCGTTATTATACATATTGTGTCAGGATATGTTAGCGGAGTACACAATGTTATCTAACCGTTATAAAGATCTGTATGTTTGCTTATATTTGGTTTAGGAAACTGTGATATTGTCACGGTTATTGCCCTCGTCGGGTAATAAAATGTAAACAAAAAATAACAACAATGAGGCCGGGCTAGTGCGACAACAAAGTTACTCATGTGAATCTTCTAAATTAAATTGTTAAGAGACAAGCGATGACTATTTATTATTTAAACGTATTAAATAAAATATTCATTATCAATGGGTACTAAAATTATAAGGCTCAAGAGCTTGTTTGTTTGTTGTTGAACGCGTTATTTTCAAGAATGATTTTTTTGCATTATCAACATTTTAATTGGTAATAAGCTCCATTTTTAACCGACTAAAAAAAAAGGAGGAGAATCTCAATTCGACCGTTTATTTGTTTTTATGTGTTCGCGGATAACTTTGTCGTTTATGAATCGATTTTGATGATTCTTTTTTTTTTTGGAAAGAAGATGTCCCAATGGTGGTACCATGATAAGGACACTAAGATCTACTGATGGCATCCAAGAGAAATCGAGTCGAACCTTTAAGTCGGCTTTTGTTAAAATTTTACTTGTTTAAAATTACAATATCGAGTGCGAGTATATTATTAAAGCAGATAAAACTTGAGCATGACCTAAGCACTAAATTTTAAAACAGTTCTCGTCCCTCATATTATAGTGCAAATATACCAAAATTTCTAACTTCTCCACAAAGCAATCTCGGCCACTATATTCTAAAAAATATCGCTTTGAAATATAAAAATATTTTAGTGGACGTTATATATCCACGTAAATATTGTTCTGACGATTACAGAGACGTAACAAAACATAAAAGCATGTTTAATGACTTGTTTCGTCACTGTAAGATAATTTTTCCAAAAAAACTTCTAAAACACACATTACGTTTGATGGGTTTATTCAAAATGACATCCGTTGTAGGTATTTTTTGCTCGCGTTACGTTTTACTTGTTCATAAATGTAGGTATTATTTAATTTAATAAGTTACATAGGTTAACATGTCAGTTAGAAGAAATGAACTGATCTAAACCACCTTAGCATTATTAAATTTTTAGGGTACCAAGGGTAGAAATGTGACGCTATTACCCTTGCACAGTATTGGTGACGAGCAGATTTCCCTAGTGGCCGTTTGCGGAACTAACGTAAGACAGATACTTCTACCTGACAGTTTAATATACAGAGCGAGTGCATTGTTATTTTAAATTCTTTCTACAATGATTTCATTGATAGACGTCTACGGAGTAGTAAAAAATACTATAAGACCACTTCGTAAGGGTGATCAGTATTTTAAAAGTGGAATGTTAAACGTGTATACGTATTTTTATCTATCATACGTTAGTTCTGCGACTTGCCGCTAGAGAATCTGCTCGTCACCAATACATTAAGACAGTGAAAACGGACATTTACTATTCGTTCCATAGATTAGAGCGCTTTGTTTATGAAGAGTCCGAGTTAAAATGCCGCGTGCCAATATGGTCTTGTTCAAGAGAAATTAAGTACCAAATTTTACCTTTTTTGCGATTTCGTAAACAGAAAAAAAAACTTCGAAATCAACGAATTAAATGTAGTTTCGTATTTATTAATCAACGAGTGCATAAGAAGCGCATATTATATGCTTATTCACGTTTTCAAAGCTTAAAGGCAATTAGACCTAATTTTGACATAAATTTCAACTTGATATCTCTGCGCGTGCATGAGGCAAAGGGTAATACATAGTTATATAATTATTAAAAAAAAAAACATGGGATGTGACTAATAATTTAAGATTTTTGAAACTTTTCCTTTATTTGTGCTATAAAACGTTGCTTCATGCCAAATTTCAAGATTGTGGGACGGCTGGATGTAGGTATCCTTTAGGTTTTGATTACCTTGCGAGTAGTTGCGAGTTTCCAAATATGGGGCTTAAATTGCTGTTTCTTGAGATTGCCTTAATATAGAAATTTGCTTTTGTAACACCTCAAAGGTATTATAGACCTGATTATTTGATATGAATTTCAATTTAATACCTCTACGAGTTCATCAGGAAAAGGGTAGTAAGTTAATTTTTTTAAAATATTTTTGTTAAATGATGTAACTAAAAAATATGCTTTTCGCAATTTTTCCTTTATCTGTGCTATAAGACATTACTCTGTTCCAAATTTAAAGGTTCTGAGTTCACGGGAAGTACCTTGTAGGTTTTGATTCCCTTGCTAGTAGTTGCGAGTTTCGAAATATGGGGCTTAAATTGCTGTTTCTTTTGATTATGTTAACATAGAAGTTTGATTGTGTTATGTTATAGACTTGAGTATTTCATATAAATTTTAAATTAAAAAAAAAAAAATGTATGCTGTTCGCAATTTTTCCTTTATCTGTACTTTAAGACGTTGCTTCATACCAAATTTCAAGATCCTGAGTTCACGGGAAGTACTCTGTAGGTTTTCATTCCCTTGCGAGTGTTGAAAATTTGCATCATAAACGACTTATTAGACGAAGTAACTAAAAAATTATACTTTTCGCAATTTTTCCTTTATCAGTACTATAAGATGTTGCTTCGTACCAAATTTCAAGATGACTTCACAGGAAGTAGGTACCCTGTAGGTTTTGATTCCCTTGCGAATGTCGCAAATTTGCAACATAAACGGCTGTATCTTTTGATTACGTTGGCTTAGAAGTTTGATTTTTTTACAGCTCTGAGTATTTCGTATGTATTTCAGCTTGATACCTTTAAGTGTTCCTGAGAAAAGGGGTCTTAAGAGACAGACAGACGGACAACAAAGTGATCCTATAAGGGTTCCGTTTTTTCCTTTTGAGGTACGGAACCATAAAAATCAGCTGCCCATTCCGTTGTGTATTTGAGAAATAATAAAAACAAACTTATGAGGGTCTAGGGTTGTCACTTTGGAGTATAATAAAATCAAGGTGAGTTTTGATTGATATCTAAAAAAAAACACGTCGGGGTCACAACTGTGGAGGAACGGGTGTCATGTTCCTCCAACACAAAGGGAGGATCCTCCGACCAGGCGAGGTGATCATTTCTGGCGGGCCAACTGCCCAACAGTTGCTGTTGGGATGTTGTATATATGATACTCGGTGCGAGAACTTCTATTGCGCGATTCAGGATTGGTAGTTTCTTCATGTAGTACATTACTCCGTAGTTCCGTGTTTCTGCGGAAGATGGCGCTGTAGTACATTTCTGTTACACTGTACGTGGAAGTCGCCACACACACAAAATTTCATAAAAATCGGTCCAGCCGTTTCGGAGGAGTTTGGTAACAAATACCGCCGACACGATAATTTTAGATATTAGAAAATGTTTGTTGTATGCGGGCAGTTCAGGACCGTTGTTGCGGGGGAGACTGTTTATTAATGTCTAGCGACCTGGCCCGGATTAGCACACCTTAAAATTCTCGGATTTCTTCCACTATAATATGCATGTATTATACATATAAACTTCCTCCTGATCACTTTATTTATTGCTGTTAACTATATTAAAATCCGTTGAGAAGTTTCAAAGATCTAAGCGGAAGCGACTTCATTTTACACTATGCAAAATTTATGTCAATTAATATTGAATGATCATACAACAACATACAAGCGTAGAGAGGCTTATGTCCAGCAGTGGACTGAGATGCTGATTCATGTTGATAGACAAAATATTATAATTATACTAATCCTTTCTGCAATTAAATATGTCGATGTGCCGAAGAGGTCGTAAATGTAAGTAAAAGGAAAACACAAATCAATAGATACTATTAAAACTACAGTTGTATAAAATATTTATTTATTTGTAAACTACTATTATTGAGTCAACATGAGTACGCAATAATATCGATAAAACTAAACTAAAAAATATAATACAATATACAAAATAAAAACACAACACTTTATATTTGGTGTTCTATGGCCGCTGAAAACAAATGGTAAGATTTTGTAATTTATAAATTATTAGTTTCTAAATATGGAAGACGAAGAGTGTTAATACAACAGTGATAGATAGTCGAGTGAATTTCATCGACTAAATCCACCCAACATTGACGATTAATCGACTTTATTCTAATAACAATCGACTATCGATTAATTGATGTGGTAACACTCGAACAGAGACAATTTTATTTCATAGAGTAATGTAGATAAAAAAAAACTATTATTTTTATCCATTTAACAAATATATCGAAGTTTACTACAAAAAATCAACAATGTCTTAAGGTAAAATAAAACTACTCGTTACAATTAGATGACCATCAAAATGCTACAAAATATATAAATTAACATTTCTCTTATACTAATTTGTTCCTCACACGTAAATCGTTCTCAACAAGAGACCATGACATGTGATTAGTTTAATATTTTTAATATCGACAAAATATGGTTGATGTTTTAGGTAATTATACATTAATTTAGAATATCGTGGTGACAACATACAGTTTATATTTGTCAGTTTCTTGGAATTCTGGCAACACCAAGCTGTAATTTAATATTCAATTGAAATATTTTTACACGAATATTATGTATTCACACTAATACCTGGCTCGTCAGAATGCCAGGAACGTTAGAAGTACTTTAAGGACCTAGTGTGAGCCTATTTTACAAATACTCGGCCGTCACGGTTGGGATTGGTCTGTAGTGAAATCTTTAGCCAATTGCAATGCTGAATGCGGTCGTCGTCAAGAGCGAGTTACGTAAGCTCACACTAGGCCCCTCTATACTGTAAGTAAACAGAGACGCCGTTTCTATCTTAAACAGCATTTATGAATTTTTAACAAATACACTTTGAAGACGAATGAAATCTCAAAAACAAATATTACTATAATATCTTACATTATAATTTGTCAAATTAAATCGACTAATCTAAAATATACAAATAACATACACAAAAATTTGTATATTTGGTGACTTATGGCCGCATACTTGTAAACAGGTGGAATTTGATATTATGGCATATGTAGCAGAGTAAGCTATCTGTCATAACAATTCTTATTTAATAAATATATATAATAATAATAATAAATATTTCGGACATCTAACACACAACGCCATCCAGTCTCAAGCTAAGCAGAGCTTGTGTTATGGGTATTACTAGACAACTGATATAAATACATAGGTATATCCTTTTTTTTTAAATACATACATATTATACATAGAAAACACCCAAACTCCGAAACAAATATTTGTACATCATACAAACATTTTGTCCGACCCGGGAATCGAACCCGAGACCTCATGATCAGCAGTCGCACACGCCAACCGCGAGACCAACGAGACAGACAATATTATGACGAATATATTTATAAATATTACCTATTTAAATCTGTGTGAGACAAATAAAATATAGAAACATTTAAATAATATTTTCTATTTGCACCGTTAATATATAGTTGTATTAAACATAATACAATTTTATACAGGTAACTGTGTTGTACCTATATGTTGTAGAAAAAAACTTTTTTTTTTTAAATCCAATATATTATAATGACGGCCTATATTATTATGAAATGAATTTATTAATGGTCTTTTTATGTTTCATAAATTATCTGTAGAACATTTCCTGATCATCGACTCTATTTTAATGAAATTCATTTTGATTCACTTGTTTTTCTATACATCAATATATTATTTCATTTTTTATTTAGAACCTTTTCGCTTGCCTGAGAGTTTGATTGAATTGCACCAATTATCTTAATACTTAGTACATTAAAAATGGTATAAAATATTTCGAAAACAGAAACTTACACCAAAATCTATAAGTATTTTATTATTACATAAAATTACGTTCTATTAAATACTGAACTTGATTTCCCAAAATTTCTTTTAATTTCTTGATCGATCACTATACATACAATTGCTAAAAAAACTAAATTTAATCAATAATCTAAACAGCTCCTATTAAATTTCTACTTTAGCACACTCGACATAAGATTTAAATTTGAAAACCTATTGCTAACAAAATTCTCGGTAACATTATATTTTTTTTATTATTATAAATCTATAAAACTTTGGATAAATGGCATCGAGTGCAATATCACAAAAAAGTATTTATTTTACAAATAATTATAATTTACTAAATTAAATTATATTTTGTGTAAAATTTTTGGTGGTTTTTATAGCAAAAAAATGTGGTTCAGTACGCATGTTTACTGAACTTAAAATGGAGGTTTAAACTAGGATGTAATTATATTTTTGTATATATATGAGCCTACCAAAGTGACTCTACTCTGTCTGATGGAAAACAGGAGTATCCAACAATCCAAGAGTGGTAGTCCCCATACTCATTGCGAATGCAGACAATGCAGCATGGTGACCCACACCATGGCGGCCTATTGATGCAAACATTAATGCATTAAAGGAATGTTTTTATTTTATTTAGGTTGTTATTTACGTACAAATAAAAGTTACATGACATTAAAATTGACAAAAAATTATAATCAAGTAGACATTTACAAATGTCTACTTGATTATAAATTTTTGTCAAGTCTGTATCGAAAAGTAATTTCTAAACCGCCCCCCTAGCCATGTTGCAAGCGTTCTTCTTTCTGCAATCGTTAACGCCTAAATTATCGTGTGTCATTGGCTAATCGTAGACCAAGTAATCTTAGACAAAGTATTAGCCAATGACACACGAGAATTTATGCGTTAGCGATTGCAGAACGCGAATTGCGAAAAGAAGAACGCTTGCAATTTGGCTAGGGGGGCTGGTCTCTATAAATACCATTATCACATTCTACAGTGCTTTTGTTTTAAATTTTTGTACACTGGGCAAACATACCAATGTAAATAGAACAATATACGAACAAAATCTTATCTGATCTTTGAAATGTGTGTCACCAGTTTTCACTAGTACTATGTTCCATGTGTCACTAGAATAGTTTTTTTTTTCAATACAGTAGTAATATTAGAATTTTCCCAAACTGTATTTTAACAATATTTCGTCACGGCTGTCTGACCCCGACTAGACAGGGCCTGTACGACTATTGGCAACACTTATATTTTCTAAATACATACATATTATAGAAAAAATTACACTCAGAATAAATTATCATGCTCTTCACATTTATTTGTATTGGGTGAGAACCAAACCCATGACCCCTGTTTCTAAAGTCAGTATAACCAACCACTAGACCGACAGGTTACATGTATCACATATTTTTTGTTTTAATATGTTAGGAATATACATCCTGTGTCGCTGGGGACTTTACAGACATACATGAAACAGACACAAAGAACACCCAGACTCAGAACAACAATTTGTGGATCACACAAAGTGTTGTCCTACGTGAGATTTGAACCCACGACATTTGGCGAAGTAGGAAACGTCGTGGCGACCGCTTAAACCACTAGGCCAACCGTGCAGGCAAAAATGGTCACTTGTATATGGTATTTACATTTCCCCTTAAAGTGTACAATGACTGAGCAACGGATATTTTATATTATTGGTAACTTTGTTATAAGTACTAAGATATAAATGTCAAATGCGAATTTCATACTAATTCGATATTTATAATCGAATTGAATAGTAATCGAATGATCTGTAAACATCGAATAAAATGTCTTGGTATTCTGTATCTATTACATCGGAATCGAGACTAATACACTTACTGATAGCAATATTGTAACCCTGTTTCTGGATCAATCACATTAGAACTAAAACACCATCGATAGAAAACAAGTTACAATATTGTTATACCCGAGTATTTTAATATTATACAAGACGTTTGAAAATAAATTGTCTAAAACTATAATGTTTAACATATTATAGTATTAATTTTATATTACATTATTATTTAACTTATCGACATTAAATATTGATAATAAAATAAAAACAGTAGAGCGTCGATTATCCGAACTATTTGGGGACATATTCGGAAAACCGGTTTTTAATGATAATTACACTGTATTGATTCGCCTTTCTGTAATCATTGATTAATATACGTAAGGCATTTTGAAACGAAATTTTACTATCACGTGACAATATTAAGATTTAAAAGTGACATATAACAAACAAGTCGAGAATAGCGCACGGGAGCCATAGAGCTATTATAGATAGAGTAGGGAACGGTTAGAAAGAGAGAGAGGATCGCGGTACCCCGTCTGTCTTTCTCTACTGACGCATGCGCGGTAAAGGACCAATAATGGTAATCTAATTACAACAATTAACCGTCGAATCATTCTGCTATGCGCATGCGTGAGTAGAGAGAGACAGATGGGCACTGCGATCGTCTCTCTCTTTCTAACCGAGGGACGGTTGGAGGCCTGGCTCCCCTACTCTATCTATAATATCTCTATGACGGGAGCGCGAAGAGTACGAATAAGCGGTCGTTCGGACAATCGATGTTCGGAAAATCGGGGCTCTACCGTATTTCATTTAACTGCATTTTACAACGGTATAATATAATATTACTGTGCGTACCTCTTCTTCGGTGGTGGGGTTGGAGCTTTGTCATTGTTGGCAGTTTTCTTTTGCACCATCGAGTTGTACAGGAATGAACCTCGGGGCGCCCAAACTGTGTCGTAGTTATACCTAGGAGCTATCGGGGTTGTTGCCTCACCGTTGTTATTTGTATCGCTGTCTAAGTCCATGCTTCGGTGGGTGGATTTTCTTGGAAGTGGGGGAGGTTCTTCGTCGTCTTGATTAGAGTCAGTTGTACCTGTTAATTGAAAAAAATAATTGTTTATGCATAATTTTGAAACCTGCTTAAAAATATGTGTAAAATGGTCTATTTCTGAGTTCAATGGGTCTCTAAGTTACTAAGTATTCTTTATTGCCCTACTTATGAAGGGTGAGGGCCAGAGGAGACTTCTATAGTTGCCAGAGGAAATAAAGAAAATGCTAATTTGAATAATCAATGAACTGAATGTCATGGATCTGTTTCGACTTGAAATAAATTAAATTACATTTAATACTGTGATTGAATTAAAAGTGAACACGTCCGGCGCGGAATCCACCCCTACTAGGAACATCTCTTTACCACACCTACCTTTGCAATCATTTCAATACTGTTGTAATTTTCCTCAGATTCGATTCCTACAGTGTCCAGTTGATAATTATAATCACAAAGGTAGGCATTACATAATATATGTATTATGAAGTTGAGAAACGGTTCAGTCAGACTACTTTTTTTTTCTTTTTTTTTTAAAGACAACTCAAGCACTAGGAATAAATCCTGTGTCGCGGGGGACTTTACAAACATATATGAAACGGACACAAAGAACACCCAGACTCAGAACAACAATTTGTGGATCACACAAAGTGTTTGTCCCACGTGGGATTTGAACCCACGACACTTGGCGAAGTAGGAAACGGCGAGGTGACCGCTAAACCACTAGGCCAATCGTGCAATTATTCAATTGCGAGATACTAGTGTCTGTGGTATGAAAAACATGTACAGCGTGTATACTACATGAGTAAATGTTGATGAGATTATCATTATTTAGTAGTAGTGTTGCCTCATAGTAGATAAAACGTGGGTGTTTAAACTACTGCCTACCTATTATTGAATGTAAGTTAAGGTGTTAAATACCGTTACCAACATTATAGCCGTTATTGTCATTTTCAATTTCATTATCAATCTATTTTTAGATTTGCACACAACTGTCAACTTAGCAGTAAGCACTACAACAAAGAATAGCATTTTAGCCTAATATACAAATACTGCATAGTTTACCAAACAGATAGTCAGACAAATGGTTTTTCCCCTTCGAACGCCAACGTAATCAGTTACAGGGTATATAGGGTATTTTTTTTTTTAGATTATATTAAATTTAGAGGTATATAATAGTATAATTTCATTATGACTAACTTCTTCTGAAGTTATCCTAGATAATATTTATGACTTTAATTTAGATGCTATTCCGATTTCTATGCCAAACAAGAATAATAAATTATTTAAACTTTATTGGTTACGTAACTGGTTTCGTAGGCGACTGTATGTTACTGGTTTCCTAGGCGAGTGTACGTAACTGGTTTCGTAGGCGAGTGTACGTAACTGGTTTCATAGGCGAGTGTACGTAACTGGTTTCGTAGGCGAGTGTACGTAACTGGTTTCGTAGGCGAGTGTACGTAACAGGTTTCGTAGGAAGGAGCAAAATTTTTTGTACGTTATTAGTTTCGTAGCAAGAAAAATAATAATAATAAATATTTCAGACATCTAACACACAACGCCATCTAGTTACAAGCTAAGCAGAGCTTGTGTTATGGGTACTAGACAACTGATACAAATACATATTATATACTTTTTTTTTGTAAATACATACATATTATACATAGAAAACACCCAAACTCCGAAACAAATATTTGTAGATCATACAAACATTTGGTCCGACCCGGGAATCGAACCCGAGACCTCATGATCAGCAGTTGCACACGCCAACCGCGAGACCAACGAGGCAGTACAAAATGATTATTCACACGTAACTAGTTACATAGCGTTTGTTTCTTAAGCGTCCGAAGAGGGTTTTTCTATAAGACAAGCAGAATCAGTACTTACCAAAGGAGTCTCTATTGGAAGGAGGGGCTGAGGATGAATTTAGCAAGCTTGTCCGTTGCGATAGGCGGCGTTCGCGTTCTGCGTCACTTCGCAAAGGTCGTTCGGTAACCAACTGACAAATAACAAAATACAGCGGTCAAGCAGAAGCTTAATAGACACTTATGGGTTTTCTGTGAGTATGAAAGGTTTAGTACACTCTTCATATCAGACGGACATAATTTAGGCATATTATGTTGGTTGGGTAATTATGACTGTCTATAAATTATCATATTTTTTTAAGTCATTATTTCGTTATGTTGCGCATTTATTTTAAATAAACTTTTCAATTGCATCCTACTTGTGTTTGATAATTAAGCAATTAAAAAGCCAAATAAAGTTTTTTTTTTTTTAAATTCATTGCATTATTATAAGCACTGTTAGCTAAAATTTTCACAGGCATTGCTTTTTAGACGTGACTAGATTAAGTTGTTTAAACTGTTAAGGTTAATTATTACTTAAATAAAAAAAACATGTAATCCTTTTTTAGTATTCATGCTATTTTTAAAATCCGTTTTAAAAACCCCTAATGCATTTAGTACAATCAGTAAAATGTGCGAAATATGTAACACCTAAATATGTTACTACAGACACAAGATTATTTGTCGAATGAGTTTTACAGATGCGAATATAAAAAAGGTGCTTTTACCACGACGTATTTTTTTTTTATGGAATAGGAGAGCAAACGAGCAGACGTATCGCCTGATGGTAAGCGATTACCGCCGCCCATGGACACCTGCAACACCAGAAGCGTCACAAGTGCGTTGCCGACCTTTGGGGGATGGGGTATGGGCCTCCGGTATCCTCACTTACTCGGTGAAACACAGCGCAAGCACTATTTCACACCGGTTTACTGTGAGGCCGTGGTATCACTCCGGTCGAGCCGACCCATTCATGCCAAAGCGTGGCTCTCCCACGGTATTTGTTAGTAAAAAAGTAAAACAACCCGAATAAATAAAACAAATTTAACTAGCACTGTGTATGTCACTCCGTATTATAAATTAAAATTAATGGTTTTATTACAAAAACAATTATGTCAATGTTTCATTTCTTGTAATGATGATATTTTTATTGTGACAATCATCTTCAAAGTGTAAGTAAATGTAAGAATAATAAAAATGTTTATTTTATTAGAAATAGATATTTAAAAATATTTTTTCAAAAAAGACAATTTAACGTCTTATATTTCAGGGAACATAAAGGACTGGTGTCCGGAACAATGCAATTTTGCGGTTCTCGCTTCCCCGGCTATAGGCAAGCAAAGGGAACACCGGGGTGGTCTTTAGTGGCTAAGAGTGCGACAGACCCCTTCAGACCTCCCATGAGGATCTTCCACCCCGTTAACAAAAAAAAAACTCCCAAAAGAGGTCAGTCATAGAGTTCAGATCCTAAAGGGTTATTGTCTCCCCATCCTCGAAACAAAGGTGAAAAAAATTGTATTCCTTTGATAAAATATATGATTACAAATTGATGATTTTTTAATAGTAAATTAAATTATCTTATGTTTTTAACTAATTTATGTGGTTGATTTTGCGTTATGACACTGTCATTTGCGAAGCGTTTGCGAAGGCGCGTATTTGCAATAACGTATAATGCATACAAAGGCATCAATAGCGGCCATTCTTCAAAAGGCAGATCTTACAATTTGTAGTATACATAAAGGTAGCTGTAAAACACTATAAATTAGTAACAATACATTAGGAAATATATGTTGTTGTTGTTAGATACATTTGATAGGTTTTATCCACACTGGTTACTTGTTAGATCCACAAGTATAAGAAACCATGATACTTCAACTGACCTTATATCTTTTGCTCACCTCTTGCCTTAATTCCCTGAGGGGGGAAGAGGAAGGCGTATCACTAGAGTTGACAGAGTTGTTGTTGTTTAAAGGCGAGTTGTTGTTGACAGTGGTAGGAGTGTTGTTGCCTGAGCCGTTGGGCGTGGAGTGGGATGTATACCATTGACTGCCGCTCGCTGGTGTGCCGAATTCGCTCTGTGAGAATATTCACTTCAAGTTAAGGAAGAAAGAAGGAAATATAAGTTACTAAATAGATTTTAGAAATTTAACTAAGTATTGTTTTGTACCATAGAAAGTACACATTAAAAACAGGTCAAGTGGGTAACTTCAACTTAAAAGCATGCATTTTTACAAGCTTCTTATTAACTTGCAATGTATGTATGTATGCTTGTATGTTCGGGTGGAATCTTACAACTCAATTTGGAAGCAGATATATTCAACCGATTTTTCTGAAATTTTGCAAGCATTTGTATACAGCGTGACAATACAATATTATAATGACATGGAGCTGATCTGATGCTGGAGCTGGAAGGGAGCCATAGGAACTCTGTAAAGAAACGTCGCAACATCATCGAGTTTGGACTCGTTTGATTTGTCTCGAGGCATTACAGTAAAAGCTTGTTTTTAAAAAGCTTTTTAATTTAATTTATTATATTTACCTTTCTCATATTATTTCGTTTATTTCTTCTGCCAGGTGAGTTTTGGAGCGTTGCAAACCTGTTGACGACGCTTGTGCTACTGTTCCTATAGTTTATGCAAAAATAAAAGGTGGTATTATTAATTAAAAAGTGATTAAAGCACACGGTTGCCTAGAACAGATTGCCGTTGAGCAATAAGGCTGCCAGGTGTACTACCGACCCACCTAGCTTTTAGTTATGTACTTAGTTATCTGGTGTACAAATAAAGCGATTTATTATTAATGCAACAGTATATACTTTTGTAATAATAATAATATTACAGACATCTGACACCTAGCCTTGAGGTTGTGTCATGAAATTGAAAAAAAAATACTACTACTAGAAGAAAAATAATATATTCAATGGTTCACCTACCTGATTGACAATGGATTTATCGCACTGACACTGTTGAAACTGAAGAACCTGCCAGCTTTGGCGATTGGCCTGAAAAATATATTTCAAGTTAAATAATTTATTCATAAAATACTTTCTTACTATCGTTGAATATATAATCTGTTTGAAACCAAATGCCATTGTCGATTGCAATGACAACATTGAGTTGTCATGTTTTGAAGGTTAAAATGTCATGTCACTGTTAGATGAAAATCGGTCGAGAACAGTCGAAATATTTGGGCATTTGGTGTAGTGTTCCCAGGAGCTCCGTGACAGTGTACAGGAGGCTCCCTAACCGCTTCGGAAGTCAACGCAGCCTACACACCAGAATTGCGAGATTTCTTTATATGATAATATTTGAAGGGTGTAACGCCCACTTTGAACTGTACACCGGTGATCGGTCTGTGAGTACTTAGCTTGTCTCTATGGGCCGGATATAGCTATTCACTAAGGTATCCCTTCACTCCAAGGGTCCAGCACTGGTGTACAGGATTAAACAATATCGTTATGTAGTTAGATATACATACATAAAACCAATGATAAAAAGGCAATTTTAAAAATCTCTTTAACAGAATTAAAAATTTTATTACCAGCTATTCCAGATGAAGAAGAATTACAAGTTATTTTTATATGCTACTAGCTGAGCCCCGCGGTATTAACCGCGGTACAACAACAACTGCGATTAACGCCGTGGCGAAAAGTATAAAAAAAAAAATATCCTATGTCCGTCTCCTGGTTCTAAGCTACCTCCCCACCAATTTTTAGCCAAATCGGTTCAGCCGTTCTTGAGTTATAAATAGTGTAACTAACACGACTTTCTTTTATATATATATATATATAAGATTCTAGACTATAAACTATGTTTTTGTCCAATATTTCCCAGATCTTTTCAACTATTCTGGCTTAATTGAGTAACACATTCATCTCTACTCAACATGATTGTTCCACACTTTAATCTTAATTCACACCATAATTTTATAAAGTTGTTAGGTACAAGGCATTACAGTTCTTTGGACTCTGTCGATCACACAAACGTAAGAGACATTCAAACTTTTGTAATCTAGATATTAAATTACTAGCTGACCCACGCAACGTCGTTTACGTCTCCTACTGCCCGTAGCGTAATAATTTTCCCCCGTTTTTGTAACATTCTTCATTGGTGCTCCGCTCCTATTGGTCTTAGCGTGATGATATATAGCCTTCCTCGATAAACGTACTATCCAACACTGAAAGAAATTTTCAAATCGGACCAGCGGTTCCTGAGATTACTGCGTTCAAACAAACAAACAAACTCTTCGGCTTTATAATATAAGTATTATAGATATTTGAAACAAAAACTTTGTACCCTTTGTACAATAAAAAAAATACATACAGTGGAACATAGAACCCCCTTTTTTGAAGTCGGTAACGGAGGAGTACGAAATTTTACACACTCAGTGTTCAATCCTCTCGCCAATGCAGCGTTCACCTTGGGAAGTTTGCAATGTCTATAGGCCCATGATATAGGCATTCAATCGCTAACTATGTCACTGGCAAGAGAATTCAACATTCACAGCGATTCACCGTGTTCTATTCTAAGCTACTATAATCAAGCACTTACTGGAGATGTGTCTATATGGAAGAGAAAAAAAAAGAATTACGGTCGAATTTAGTAGTAGTAATAATAGTAGTAAGAGTAATAACTAACTCATTATTCGTTGATATGTCTGATATCCTATTACTATCTGTCGCACTAGCAGACTCCTGCGCCAAACTGTCTCGGAACGGCATACGGAACTGCACCTCGGACGACTCGTCTAAGTCACAGTTCTGAAAAATAATAATAGTAATTAAGACCCGAAGATCGTCCATGTGTGTGGATAAAGAATAGCCGACTAAACGAAAAAGTTATGCAGGGCAATAGCACTGCAAACAGAAATAAAACTTGTAACAAACCCTTTATCAACTGTTTTTTGGCGATTTTTTATAATTCTAATACGAATTTGCCAGATTTGTCAGTCTCCCATCTATTCAGCGTTTGGAAGGTTTATTCTCAGAAAATAATATACATATCCCTCGCATTTATAACATAACACAGTGTAGTTTTCTTCTCTCACACACAAATTCCCTGTGTTTTTTTTTATGAAATAGGCCTGATGGTAAGCACATACCGCCGCCCATGGACACCCGCAACACCAGAGGCGTCATAAGTGCGTTACCGGCCTTTGGGGGACGGGGGTGGGAGATAGGGGGAGGAGTTGGGGAACACTTAATCGGTGAAACGCGGCGCAAGCCCTATTTCACACCGGTTTTCTGTGAGGCCGTGGTATCACTCCAGTCGAGCCGGCCCATTTATGCCGAAGCGTGGCTCTCCCACGGTCAGCCACGATAATTCATACAGATTCTCCAACAATAAAAGTAAGACGTGATACCTTTCGTCCATATCTTTGATGCACATGCTGTTGCACTCGACGGAAGCACTTGTCCATATGCGCGTGAAGTTCGGCCAGCTCGGCCGGAGCGCGGACAGCGTGAATGTCTAAGCCTATAAAAAGTGGTTATTTTTTACTATTAACGGTATCACTCTTAGAAAGGTATAATTAAAATTTATAAGGCACAAAATAAAATAGCGTTATGAAGAAAGATCATTCTAAGATTCGACACAGCTGAACATCGTGAAAGTTCTCGTTGGATTCTGGAGGCATAGAACAATGAACCTTACATCGATATACATAGCGTCGAATATACATTGATTGTCGCGCGGTTGGTTCGATCACATTCGCTGGCGCGTTATTGGAACCGGTCAATTTCCTATTTCAAATGTACTAGTAATAACGAACTTCACCGAGTTCTGTAAGATCGATCCCTACATAGGGCAATACTGTTGTTCTGAGTCTATAAGTTATTTGTGTCCAAACTGACTGCCAGACTAGGAATACACATACACATGATGTATGTGTATTCCTAGTCTGGCAGTCAGTTTTAGAAGAAAAATAATGATTTCTATTATTCACCCAAACATGAGGTACAGCTTATCTAATCTAATGTGTGATAAGCAATGCTTAATTTTTAACCGACTTCAAAACAGTAAGAAGTTCTCAATTCAATTGTATTTTATGTTTGTTACCTCAGAACTTTCGACTGAGTGGATTGATTTTGATGATAATTTTTTTATTTGAAAGCTGGTGCTTCCCATTTCAATTTGGTTGAAGTAGTTTATTTTGGTTAATTTTAACATAAACGATAGAGTAAAACGACGAAACGAAAAATATCGTTGTCATGACACACGTGGATTACGTGACTCGCATATCGTGGGAATCGAAACTAATGACATTTAAGTACGACTAAGATAGTAAAATAGGCGCTCAAAGCCCAGTTGCACTTGGCGATTAGAGACAATCACCGAGGGTAAGTAACGACGGCGCGGTCAGTATCTGGATGGGTGACCGCTAGTGGCATGTTACCAAGAGCGTCTCCGTGATTCGGAGGTTACGTTAAGCAGTCGGTCCCATTTGTTATCATAGGATAACAGTCGTGAAGCTTAGTTGGATGGCCTTTGGGCGGCTTAAAAACATTGAAAAGCATGAGTACGTAACCACAACGTTGTGTTGCCAGTCCCCAACCCGCACTTGGCCAGCGTGGGGACGTATGGCCTTAACCCTCTCCTGAAAGGAGACCCGAGCCCAGCAGTGGGACATTATGGGTTGCTGATGAAGATAGTAAAGTAAACGAGTAGTTGTCTGTGTAGCTCACCGTGTTTGAGTAGTGGTATCTGGTCGGCGATGAGGTCCTTGAGCTCGGCGAGTAATGCAGCATTCTCCGGGTGGCGCGCCTCGTAGGCGGGCGTGAGGAACGCCTTCTCGTAGTTCACCAGCCCGCCCTGCACCACCGGGTCCAGGATACCTGACATACGTTACCTATTAGTAACCTCACTTTCTATGGAATCTATATTCTACATTTATATAGGACCTACCTGAGGCCGGTGATGTTAAACGCGGGTAAAAGTCAGTCTATAAAAAGTAGCCTAACTTACTCCATATATCATCAGCTATCTAACAGTGGAAGTCCCGTCAAAGTCCGTCCAGCCGTTTCAGAAATTAGTCGGAACAAACAGACGGACGGTTCCGTCGTATATATACTTTCATCATTTAGTAAAAATCTGTTAATTTGAAACTACAAACATACGTTTTAATTTTATTTATTTGTATAGATAGACTTGAAATAATGGTGTTATTCTTTGAAATGTAAGCAACCAACAAAAAGATTTATTTATTTTTATTTATATAAGTTTTACATGATCTTCTCTGTCATTAGAGGTAAACCTTATATGTTAGGGGTTACTACATCTATTGATATACAAATACTCATAAAAAACCTTCGATCAAATATATTATAGATGCACAGTTCCATACAAAAGTAAACAAAATACTGTCCACGCTTCTATACGTACTTAGGCATATGTATACCACTTGAGATACAGCGAAAAAAGTCCTGAACTGGTATACACCTTAACCTAATTTTGACTTTAAGCAATTGACGTACGGACGGAAATAAATCCATATTAAATTCACTACATATTACCTTTTAGTTTGATGTCAGGATAGGACAATAAAATTTTATGACTCTTTCAAAAATCAGAAATAAAACAACACATGCCCAAAAACAAGTGTATTGAAAAATTAAACTTAACGTATTACAATAAAGCACATAATAGTACAAAGAAAAACGAGAGTTACATTCCACTGACATTAAATAGTGTGTTCGCGTCTTATCGCTTCTATCTGGAACATGGACAAAATGGAGTTGCTTTTTGATTTAAAAAACATACGGTAGTTGGATGGACCAACAAATAATTAATTCTTCACACAATTTTTATTTCTTCTTTTGATTCTGATAGCTAAAAGTTTGAATAGAATTTTATTATAAATTATAATAAGTATTAATTTAATATTGATTATTCCACTCAGATATTAGACCTTCTATACCTACGTGCCTGTATTTATACATATTATATTGCACTATTCCATAAGTTGGACTATACCTGAACTATAATCATCAAATATATTTTATATTTCAACTTAAATGTTTTTCAGATATTTACGAACGGACGGATAATTTTAAATTTTGGTAATCACGTTTAGAATCTGGTATAGACCAAGATTTATAAACAGTTTGCAATTTTGTCAAAAATACATACATGCAGATCGAATTAATAACCTCCTTTTTTAAAGTCGGTTAAATATTCTTAGTAGAATATAATACCTACCTGTGAAGTTGGTAAGGCTGTCTTTTTTATTCTCCTGAATATGTAAATTTCAAAAAACTAAAATAAAAACAAATCTTCAATTAACCTCAAACCATTGTAACGGCGACTCCATCATTATCCTACTGACTTTGTTCGCTAGCACTAGGCTTGTCTTTTTTTCTCTTATGAACATCGCGCGTGAGTGTGAAAGGGATGGATGCGTACATTAGAAGCCGTTCTAAATCACAAATTTTATCAAAATATTAATAAAATTAGCTTTAAAGCATAACGAAAATACACCAATATGTTAGATTAAAGATAGACTTACTGAAAATATGATATTCCATCCTTCTTTTGCACTTTTAGAGTGTAATTTTTAAAAATTGTTGTGTGTAAACACGAGCTCGGCCACCAAGCGAATGAGAGCAAAACAAGGCATATTGTTGGTTTATGCCTTGTTTTACCGGTGCCACTTTTTAAGCGGCAACAGTGCATCTATGATATATTTGATCGAAGTAAAAAACATAATAAAATATGTAGTAGGTAATAGTATAAAATAGTAGCGGTTTGATTTGACAGTGGAGATAAACCAAATTCGTAGGTCCGTGAATGTAAAAACAAGTCTGAAGATTAATCATAGACAAAGGGTCAAATATTGACAACTAGGCACTAAATAAAAGATATAAAAAAAAACAGATATTCTTACCTACAACCCGATCTATCTACATAATACATGACACAAATGTCCATATTTATTATCCTTCTTTTTGTTTATTTCTTTAATTGTAAATTACACATTGTTTGATTTACTCAGAATATGTAATTTGTTTGTTGTTATATTTGTTTTAACTATGGTCATCCTTTATTGCACTGTCATTGTCCATACTTTAGTTTTTATTCAATCACTTTTTTTTCTATAATTACTTTCTGTGTTTGGCGACATCGGTAAGTCGACCGGTCCCAGTTGAAAATCAGGGCTGAGCACTTTGTGTCAGCATTTACCTGAACTGGACACCTTTTTGGCCGCAGCTTCGAGACACATAATAAATATAATTTCAACATGTATAAAAACGTTTTTTTTTTTTGGTCCGTATAATTTATTTATGTTAATTTCTCTTTTCTGTCTCTAGTGTGAAGTTTCTTGTTTATTTTATTTTTGTAATAGTTTTTTATGTCTCGGCGTTGGGCCAAATAAAATATTATTCTATTCTATATCGATATAGTATTATTACAGTTATAAATTATTTATTCAAAAATTATTTTGTTGTGTCCTAATCAAAGTAAAATTAGTTCTATCTAATCTAATTGACAGTTAAATTAAATTTAGCTAATCTAATTTGCAGCTAAATACGTTTTAGTTGACTTTCGCATGCTAACATACCGGTAAGCCTCATGGTGAGCGGATGTAGCGGTGAGTCAGGCGACTTGGCATCTACGATAAGGGAGCGTAGCTTCCTATTCGTATCTCGTAGCACCTCTACGGCGGCCGCTACGGGCGACACTTCGTACGTGCGCTGCGAACGGACTTCAAACCACCGGAGAATACCTAAAACGAACAATGTGTTTAAAACTTTCAATGTTACTTTAGAACGCTTTAACTTGCTTCATATCTAAAATGTAAAGCAAATGCGTAGATATTAATTTATCACAGTTATTAGCCTTTGGACGCGGCTCCAGCCATGTGTATGTCGGTTATCGCGATAAATAGCCTGTGTCCTTCTCCAAGGTCTAATCTATCTCTATACAGAAATTCATCCAAAATCAGTCCAGCAGTTTTGTCGTGAAAGCGTAACAGACAGACAGAGTCGCTTCGAATTGTTTGATAGTTTATAGACTCTTTTATAATAGTTTAAAATCAATACAAAAAATACCTGGTAACTTTTCACTGATCTGGAGTTCTGTTCTGGAGAACCAACGGGTAGCAAATTCATTTTGGTTAACGAGATCGTCTGTCGATCCGGACAGTGGCTCTTCTGTAAAATAAAATTTTATTAGAAACGAAAACAGTGGTGGTTTATTGTTGATTTTGCAGTACAGTAGTTGATCTGATCCTGGTAAGATAAATAGGATACTCTTCAATCAAAGGTATATCTCTCTAGGTAGTAGAACCACGCTGATTTCAGCACGGTTGGGCCGTGGCGGTACTACCCTCGCACAGAAAATCTACGTAAAACGACAGCAGCAGTGCCTGGCGTGTTTCGTTGTTGAGTGCGAGACCGGAGGCCCAATGATGCAGAAGCATCACTAGCCCGCCATGGTGTGGGTCACCATGCTGCATTGTTAAATTCGCAATGAGTATGGTGACCACTACTCTAGGATTCTGCTTATGCTTTCCATCAGGCAGAGTACAGTCGTCTTGGCAGGCCCATATATAAAAAAAAACAGCAGAAATCTTGACTATATGAAAATAATAGACTTCATTCAACCTCAATCATTTAGTCGAGCCTGATTATGTATGTGTAAAGAAACGTGTTTTATAGTTCACAGCTGGCCAATTGGCTGACTGATTATTACGAAGGATAATGAATGTATGCTGTAAGGTAATATATACTAATATATAAAGCTCAAGAGTTTGTTTGTTTGAACGCGCTAATCTCAGGAGCCGCTGGTCCGATTTGAAAAATTATTTCAGTGTTGGATAGTATTTTTATCGAGGAAGGCTATAGACTATATTAACTTTTAAACTTTCGCGTTCCATGATATAATTATTATTATTTTTACGGGAATTAACGCGATCACTATTTCAAGGTACTACATACCTCTGTTTTGCCTGACGTTTCGACCAGGTTGCACTGGCCGTGGTCACAGGCTGACTGGCTCAGCGGCGCACGCCCTCCGTCGTCGAATCCGTGAAGTCGAAGGTTCTTCATCCACCCGCACATTTTCGATATTATTGATAAAATTGTTTCGCCATGTACCGTCACATACCACACTAACAGGGTCCCTATTCTGTAAGCAAACCGATGTGTTCCTATTCTGGTGTTTATCCGACTGCGCAGAAAAGCGAGGTGGTATGTTTTTTAACACTGGATTCCACGCTGTAGATAATTTAAAACCATCTTCCCGATTGAAAGTTTTATGCTTTTTAATCTCAATCGCTTCACGTAAAACTCTTGAATAAAAGTGACGTTCGGTGGAGAGGACTTGCGTGCGGTGAAATTCAATCCAGTGGTTGATGCCTGCATCGAGTGCATGTTCTGCAATCGCCGGAAGTTCCTACATAGGCCAAACGAAACGGACTATTGCTGAAAGGGTCAAAGAACATATCGCTGCTGTGAAGAACCGACAGACGAGCAAATCGGCGATTGCAGAACATGCACTCGATGCAGGCATCAACCACTGGATTGAATTTCACCGCACGCAAGTCCTCTCCACCGAACGTCACTTTTATTCAAGAGTTTTACGTGAAGCGATTGAGATTAAAAAGCATAAAACTTTCAATCGGGAAGATGGTTTTAAATTATCTACAGCGTGGAATCCAGTGTTAAAAAACATACCACCTTGCTTTTCTGCGCAGTCGGATAAACACCAGAATAGGAACACATCGGTTTGCTTACAGAATAGGGACCCTGTTAGTGTGGTATGTGACGGTACATGGCGAAACAAAAATATCAATAATATCGAAAATGTGCGGGTGGATGAAGAACCTTCGACTTCACGGATTCGACGACGGAGGGCGTGCGCCGCTGAGCCAGTCAGCCTGTGACCACGGCCAGTGCAACCGAGGTTGCATGGGTCAGCTAATATTATAAAAATGAATCGCCTAAATGTATGTACGCGCATAACTTCCGATCGTCTGCACCAAAATTTTTTTTTATGTTCGTTATTGTTAGGACAAGGTTTGTGTACAAGAAAAATTTAAATATAACGGGAAAAGATTTTTTTTTGTCCGCGACTGTACACTGCCTGTGGGTAGCTGAGACAGATATGTAGCCATAGCAGTACGAAGTTCGCCGGGTCAGCTATTAGTAAATAATTTATAATCAAAGCATATGGGCAAGAGTTCAAGGAGACTATGTAAAAAAATATAGAAAAAATGTCTTGTATCACTGTTAGGTCGGAAACTTTTCATTCCTTTCATCATTCATTCTTTAAACAAAGTAAGAAATAAATAGGTAATAGAAAATAATATAAAAAGTATATTTACCGTATCTATGGAATGGTCTGGAGAACTCGAACTTGTCGACGTTATTATGTTTATAGTACTGAAGTATTTGTTCCGCTATGGGCTTGCCCGACAAACGCTTCAGTTTGTCACCCATTACTGGTTCTACAGCGTTTATTTGTAAATCTGTTTTGTGTAGTTATGGAATATGGTATGTCGAATCATTTACTATTCATTAGATATAACCGGTACGTTTTACAAGAATTTTATTGGAAACAATAACATTTGGCATCTTATATTATCCAAAACGAAAATTTAAAAATTCTTTAAAAAATGTTTTGTTGTTTCTAAGTTAGGGCTCCCCCACACATAACTGCGAATTCGCAACGCAATAATATCTGCGAGCTCCCATGAATGTATATGCAAATAAAAAAAGAATCAACAAAATCGGTTCACCCAGTCAAAAGTTATGAGGAAACAAAAAAACAGTCGAATTGAGAACCTCCTCCTTTTTTGAAGTCGGTTAAAAATAGTTCTTGTTACAATGTTTATAAAGGATACATTGTCCATCAGACTCGGTAATCTCGGGGCCGGGCGGGTCGAGCTTCGGTAACACTTCAGCTTCGGGCCACTCGTCGAGAAGTCTATCTTTGAAGTCGTGTAGTTGTTCGTATTCGTTGCCTCGGTAGATATAACCCTGTACAATGTACGAAATAAGTAAATCTCGGAAACGGCTCCAACGATTTTCATAGAATTTACTATACGGGGGTTTTCGGGGGCGATAAATCGATCTAGCTAGGATTCATTTTTAGAAAATGTCGTTTTATTCGTGATTTCAACAATTCAACGACCAATTATAATCAATGTACATCAAGCACCATCTATCGCAACTCGAGCGAACTACATTAAACTATACGGGAATAAACAGTACCAGGGCGTACCAAGAGAGGGCGCCACTAAACTTATTTAAAAAACCTAGCAACGCTCAGTCATCCAGGTCCTATATATGTTTGTATTATATATGTGGTACGTTTCAGTTACGTAACTTAGAAATTCACGAAATCATCAAATACAGTCTGGAATAGTTCGTGTAGGGATTATTATCACAGAGAGGAGAATTACAGTTTCATTTTTCAGAATCCATTCTTTAAATAAAGACGTACGAAAATTGGTAGATAGACTAGAATTGTATTCCGAGTATAATTTATGAAGCTAAATACAACTACGAATCCAAAATATTTTTCAATAAAATAAAGGTTGCATTCTCAATAAAATACTTTGGAAAATAGATTCGCTATGTACTGTGTGTATTTCGAATAGATAAACTCTCGTTTCCAACTATGTATCGTAGTCATTAAACCATCAGTACGATTCGGCTGGTTAACGTTAAGTCCAGGGAATGTCATAAATTCCGACATATATTTGTAGGTACAATCAAAGTAAAAAAACACTTTATTCAACTTACATAAGTAGCCTTCGTTAACAACTCCGGGAAGCCCTTTCCATGGTAAACCACTCTGAAATAACCAGGATGTGATCTCGCTGTTCGCAACATGGCTGCGTATAAAGTAGCCAATTGATTGTGTAACTCAGCCAAAGGACCGTAGCCCAAAGCCTCTTCTTCGTAGACCGTCACAAGTTGTTTCACGATTTCGACAGCTACCTCCCATTGACGACCGCGATTTAAGAGTTCGGCGATTTCGAGGTAAAGGTGTTGCTGTAATAAATTAAATATGTTGTTGAAGAAATTAGCTATTTAACGAGTTATGTTGTAGTGTTAAAATATATCGTCAGAGACATCATTTTTAGGCTAGGTTATACTTGCATCGTAAAGTTGAAGAGTTGAATCTGGCAATACATTGCCATAACCATAACTGAGGTTATTATAAATAAATTTGTGACTTTATGATATCTAAAGATATTAGAAGTTTTTTTTTTGTAGGTCTTGACACGGAGAAGGTAACCTTAGTGACAGTAAATTATGTATTTTGGGTGGAAATCGAAGTCATGACCTTTGAGTCAGTAGTTAAGATCACTAACCACTTGACGACAACAGGCTCATCTATTATTCCTCCTGCTTGTGTCGCTGTCCTCAATTCTGAGGGTCGTGATCTCTATTTGGAAGTATTCTGCGAGTGACAGCTCGCCACCTTTTTCTGTCCTGAGCAGTGTGCTGGGCAGCATTGATGGTACCGTTGAGAGTAGAGCAGATTTGGTCTGCCCAGTACTGATTCCATTATTCCACTTACCTTCAAATCCCGATGAGTAGCGGTATGGGCATCATGTTCTAAGTTTGGATGTCGTAACCGAGGTGGTAACGGGTCGTGGGTCCAGGATAATAACTTTGCATGTAGCTCTAGGCACAGACCTGCTTCTGCCCACTGCTGGGCCGCGATGTGCATTTGTGCTAATTTGTGCACGTAACTGAAAATAAATTTAACATTAAGTAGTGGAAAGTGAAATTATCTGTCTCGTGCAAATTAATCGAAAAATAAATTAAGGAACACTATAGATGGTTAATTTAGGAGATAATAGCCGTTAGCCATGTATGAGCAGACCCGTATAATTATAGTAGTTAAAAGCTTACATCCATATATTTGTATTGCAATCATATTATATAGACAATGACTTTATATACTCAATGTTTGTACATAATTTACTAACCATAAAATCATCATTCGGTAAAGTTGTCTACTCACTTATCATACTTTAAACTTATCAATACTGTAAAGGAACTACACAATTGGTCTTTCGAGCCGGATTACCTATGTAGGGGTAATTTCTTTCATACACATTTTACAAGCAGTGTCGACCAAGCGAGGTGATCACCACTGTGGGGCAGTAGCCCACCAGGCATGGTCACCTCGCCTGGTCGGTGGATCCTCCCTTTGTGTTGGAGGGACATGACACCCATTCCCCCACAACTACTACAAATATATTAGTTTGCTAGTACATGATAATAAATGTATGTTTGTTTGTGTTAAATTTAATATTTGATATACAGTTTAACAGATTTTCAAACTTCAATCAAAACACACTGTTCACTTGTAAGGATGAAAAAACCTTACACACTGTATGAAAATCTAAATACTGTGAATTTCGCAAGAAACGAGAGCATTTATTGAGTGGTAGAGAATTACACTAACCGTATATACATATGCGGGCGTTCGATCTGCTGATAGAAGTGCAGCACACAGGTGGTGAGGTGCATGCGGTGTGGTGTAGCAGAGCGTCGTGCTGCTGCGCGGTACTGCAGCAGAGCGTCCAGCTGTCTTGCTGCAGCCGCCACTAGGGAAGCTGCCACCCCACGTAAATGACCACTCGCCGCAGCACATAACGCTCCACACAACGACACGAACCGAGCTCGCCACCCAGCGTCCCCGTAACCACGCTCCACTAGTACGTCTACCTTGTCGATCATCTCGCTCTCCAGGTCTTTTAGTGGACTCTCACCTGGATGACGTCATATATTTAAATAAATAAATAATAAACAAATAAATATTTCGGACATCTAACACACAACGCCATCTAGTCCCAAGCTAAGCAGAGCTTGTGTTATGGGTACTAGACAACTGATACAAATACATATATACTTTTTTTTTTTTTTTTGTAAATACATACATATTATACATAGAAAACACCCAAACTCCGAAACAAATATTTGTAGATCATACAAACATTTGGTCCGACCCGGGAATCGAACCCGAGACCTCATGATCAGCAGTCGCACACACCAACCGCGAGACCAACGAGGCAGTCCTCGTTTACATTAACTTTAACTGTGCAAAATTTACATTAACTGTGCAACTAAATAGAACTTTTAAGCAAGGAAACGTTAAGAGCTATTTAGAACATGTGCTTTTCATGACATGCTAAACGAATGAATCTAAATACTTGCAACATAGGGTTGGAATTTTCTAAACATTATGGGTTATTTTTAGTGGGAATGCAACGCGATGACATTTATAATGAAATCTACAGTATCACCGAATATAAACTATAGTATCTACCTACACTTTTTGTGAGATATACTTTTTGTATAATATGCCATATTATACAAAAAGTATATCTCACAAAAAAGGCCGGCAACGCACTTGTGACGCCTCTGGTGTTGCGGGTGTCCATGGGCGACGGTAATCGCTTACCATCAGGCGATACGTATGCTTATGCTTATGCATTGGATAGTGGGCAAACAGCCCACTATCCATCTACATGTATTTTTTTTTAATACAATTTTCACTACACAGTTTGAACTTACCTACGTCACCGTCTGTAACACTATGACTGTATTCCGTCTGCATCATGTCGAAGAACAGCGGTATTGTAGTGTTTCGCAATTCCTCGTCACGCAAGAAACTCACTTCCAGGAACGGCCCCACCAGACACGGAATGAACGAGCGTTTGTGGAAACCTGGATATAAAAATATATTATCACTCCATAAAGGACAATAAAAACAATGAAGTTGAAAGAACAATCAAAATACCTAGCTTGAGTGTTCTAGGTTAGTGAATTAGTAATCTGCCTACTATTATTAAAATTCCTTGCGCTGACTGATTCGTCAACGCAGAGTCCACGCTAGGTTTAGGCATTAGAGTTTTTGTATTGTAAACAAAAATTAGGAAAACATTTTTATCCATTTTTGCTTTGAAGGTCACATAGAAGGTCGTCATTTTAAAAGTTAATGACACAAAATTTCTTACACCTCTTGCTCATTTAAATGCATGCATTTTAACCCTTGAAGGGGTAAAGATTTCTTTAAAAAAATAGGAAATGGGAATACTTGCGAGTGAAGGCGCTGGGTGACATATCTAGTATTCACATAAAGTCAGTCGTCTATCCACCTCACCTTTTATTCCGTGGACAACGCTTTTCGCATCATATCCCCAGTGGCAGACGAAAGGAGTGTGTGAGACTCCCGGAGAATACGTCATTGAATTATGCCAGGAAGACATTACTGTGTTTTTAGAGCTGTTTAAGACTAATTTTATAACAAGTAAAGATCATTTCTTACCTAAACTGTGCCACATTTCACTCAGACAATCAGCGACACCTCGCCTTATATCTCCATAAAGCGCAGTGAGTCGTTGTTTCCTCGCCGGCGGTAAAGTTTCCAACTGAAGGGATTGTGACGTAGCCAGGGCTGAGCCAGCTTCGAACCAAGTTCGACACATCGAGTGGATTGTTGTTACAGCTTCGGTATCGCAGTCATCTACCGCCTGGAGACGATCGCGAAGCGTTTTTGATAGTAATCTGAAATATTTACGTCAATATTTTTTTTACAAATTTAGTCTGATATTTAGGAACATCATCAATAACAGTTTTTTTATGAATGTATAACTGGAAAACAAAAGTATAAATAATAAGGACCAGTATCACTATTTGCTGTTTTTTTTTAAAGAAAACTTCCGCATTAGGTATATACATCCTGTGTCGCGGGGGACTTAACAAAGTTTTTGGATCACACAAAATGTTGTCCCATGTAGGGATTGAACCCACAACACTTGGCACTTAAACCACGAGGTCAACCGTGTAGTCAAAAATATGTATGTATGACCCCCGATAGATTAATTTGAACTTATCTGTCAGGTAATTATAGATTTCTGGTTCGCAAGTTTCGGATATTAATGTGTCAAATAATCATGTATATATCACCGTTTATCTATTAAACATCGCAGGTAACTATCTGATACTTTATCAGGAATTTTAAAGTTTTTCACTATTCATCAAGAAGTTCCAATTAAGAAAAAATAAAAGAAACTTACCTTAAAGCATGTAACATAACATAATGTTGCAGATGCAACATATCAGCCCAATGGGGTCTGAACACAGGCCGCTGGAGTAGAGCCAAGAACAACGACAGAGCATCATTTACTAAGCTCCCTGTACCGCCCGCATTCTCAACCTCGAGAGCCTGAACCACCATCGTATACTGATGGTCAGACATTTGCCGCACCATGTCGAGAAGTACCGAGATTATTCGTCGCTAAAATTGATAAAAGTTTAGTTAGTACAACGACGCAATAGGTTTATTACTAGTGACCGACAGATGATTCGGTTTCGGTTTTGGCCAGTTTCGGCGAGGTGCTCCAAGTACAAAAAAACACATTACACTCGCCACATTGACATCGATTTGGTGGGTGTACCTATCAATATTCCAATATTTAACTATTATTTATGAATTACGAGTGAGCCAAGAAGTTCGCTGACCGAAGATTCGATTTCGGCGGGGCCGAAACTACATTTTTCGGCCGAAACTGGCGAGGCCGAGGGGAACGGGTTGGGGTATAGGCCTCCGGTATCCTCAGTCACTCGGTGAGACACAGCTCGAGCTGTTCACACCGGTTTCTGTGAGGTGAGGCTCTCCCACGGCCATGTATGTTTATCAGCAGTCTGGTTACCATAGCACAGACTCTGCCTAATTAGTAATCCAGCCGTGTGTGAAATGTGTGAGGTTATTATAATTGTGTTAACGCATTTTTATTAACATATTACAAAGTCGATGTTATTTTCGTATAATGTGTTTTATATTATTACTAGCTGACCCGGCGAACTTCGTACCACCATATTTACATATATGTCCCAACTTCCCACAGGCATTGTAAAGTCGCGGACAAAAAAAAAAAAATCCCGTTATCTTTTAATTTTTCTTGTACACAAACCTTGTCCCAACAATAACAAACACATAAAAAAAGAATTATTGAATTTGGTGCAGCCGATCGGAAGTTATACCCGTACATACATTTCTGTGATTAATTTTATATATTACTAGCTGACCCACGTAACATCGTTTACGTTTTTGTGAATCTAAACCATTCCCAGATCCCCTTGAACACACACAAAAAATTTCATCAAAATCGGTCCAGTCGTTTGAGAGAAGTTCAGTGACATACACACTCACAGAAGAATTATATATATAAAGACTAGCTGATCCACGCAACGTCGTTTACGTCTCCTATTGCCCGTAACGTAATAATTTTCCCCCGTTTTTGTAACATTCTTCATTGATGCGCCGCTCCTATTGGTCTTAGCGTGATGATATACCTTCCTCGATAAATGGGCTATCTAACACTGAAAGAATTTATCAAATCGGACAAGTAGTTCCTGAGATTAGCGCGTTCAAACAAACAAACTCTTCAGCTTTATATATTAGTATAGATATAGATTTATTTAAAGTAAAATAACCTAAAAGAATATAATAAGAATAAAAACATACCAACAAAGCGTCATCCGCGGTGTTGCTATCTCTATCGCTCTTTCGATCGTTCAGCATATTAGATGCTGTCTTCAACACGGTAGGTAACAGCCTCCTAGCCAGGTCGCCCCTGTCGGCCTCGACCGGGCCGACATCGTCGCGAGCCAGGAGAGACATCACTTCGCCCAACGTTTCCACACAAAGCTCCACCTATAAATGCTTATTGATTACAAAGTGCGAGATACACATTGACAAAATGATATGTTCACAAGTACCTAACGGGGAAATACCAGCAGGATGCGTACACTGATAAAAAAGTAATATTATAATGAACTTCGCATGAGTAGACATGAAATGGTTCAAGGAAATATAAATTAAATTATAAAAAAAATGTGCAAACACAATTACTGAAATATATTGGAGAATCCTTGAACAAGGCTTGACTCGTTTGCAATCGAGTTTTTTTCAAATATACCTAAGAAAGAATGCATAATATAGTTTTACGTAGATGAGAATTATTTTGTATTTAAGGGCAAAAGAAAATGCTAAAGAACATAAAAGAACAAATATTTTGGAGGAAGTTGCCTGATTAGTGATGATCTATGTACCTACTCGCAGCATAGAAAATTCAAATATTTGATGTAACATACTGTAAATATGTAGTAAAAAAATTGGAGATGCACAGTAGTTTTTTTTAATGTTTTAGGTTTTAATAGTCCGGGATCTCTGGAATCTCTGGAACAAAATTTACAAGTTATTACTATCAAGCGATTTTTTTTGTGAGTGGCTTCATTTTGATGAGGGGCCCACCTTTCACCTTACAAAATTTTTCGATTGTGGTAGCTAACAGAGCTAGCAGGGAAAAAAGTTTTGAGCGTAGGACCGGGATAACGTATCACGCAATTTGTAGGTCAATGTGTCTGTTAAATTATATCAATATTAACTTGATAGTAATAACTTGTAAAAAAAATTATAGGGATCCCAGACTATAATATTAATTCTAGGGATTTTTTTTTTTTTTTATTTGATATCTGCATTTTTATATCCAATGTATGTAAGTATAAGTATAAGACAACAATGGTATAAGCTTGTCTAAAATACTTTTGTATAATACATGTATAAATTTTGTAAATGGCATACTATAAAATATAATTTTAACATAAATTATACCAATATAATAGGTCTTTACCTATGAAATTGCCGTTTTGTATGCAATAAGTGAAAGTACTTATTTTTTCAAACTTTTTTATTTGTGTTATTCGAAGTAATCACCCTTGCAATCGACGCATCTTTGCCAACGCATTGGCAGTTTATTGATGCCCTTCTTGTAAAAATCAGCTGGACGGAAGGCAACAAACTCTTCAAAGGCATTTTGTACTGCCTCTCGGGAATTGAATTTTTTACCCACTAAAAAGGTGACTAAATTTTGGAAAAAGTAATAGTCGGTAGGTGCAAGGTCTGGTGAGTATGGCGGATGAGGGAGAGCTTCCAACCCCAACTCTTGCAGCTGCTTCACGACAATGCGCGACCCCATACTGCGCAACAGACAGTCTCCAAGCTGTAAGAGCTGGGGTTGGAAGCTCTCCCTCATCCGCCATACACACCAGACCTTGCACCTACCGACTATTACTTTTTCCAAAATTTAGACAACTTTTTAGTGGGTAAAAATTTCAATTCCCGAGAGGCAGTACAAAATGCCTTTGAAGAGTTTGTTGCCTCCCGTCCATCAGATTTTTACAAGAAGGGCATCAATAAACTGCCAATGCGTTGGCAAAGATGCGTCGATTGCATGGGTGATTACTTCGAATAACAGAAATAAAAAAAGTTTAAAAAATAAGCACTTTCACTTATTGCATACAAAACGGCAATTTCATAGGTAAATACCCATTATAATATACTTTATGTAATTCTTATGTAATATACAATTGTAGTAATTCCCTATTATACTTACACTTTCCTCTTAACCATTGACCCGGCTGCGTGAAACCAGAGTTATGATTACTTAAATTTAATATGTAAATGAAATAGCATGATAATATAAATTTGATAGAATAGGGAGTATAACTTCTAAGACGATTGTAATAAATATAATAATATTGAGAAAGTAATGAAAGCTCCGCAACATCGTAAAATACTATTAATTAAAGCTCTTTGAAACAATATATGTAGTTTTATTTCCATGTAATTGTGGAATTATCTTGATAACTATAGCGATGATAATAGATAACCATATAACAATATTTGCATGTCGTGATGGTTTTAATACAGACACGAGTTTTATCGCATGCTGATAGTCCCTGATAGACTAATGTCAATTTGTCTGTCAAATAACTACAGATTTCTTAGCAACTTTTATCTGTTAAATAGTGTTAAATTGTAGATTACTAACCGAAACTTAATCAGGAACTGTCCTAAGTATGTTACTACAGTCAGTACTAGAAGTGAACTGAAGTCACTGTATTTAAACTGCGCGATTGTACAATACATATTAATTACATGTGTAAACCTTAAACGCCATTTCACTTTATGATCTGACTACACATGAATACGGCGCAAATTAATCGAAACGTCGGGTATTCATTCGATTTGCACATTTAAATATTGACCAAATACTGTAAAATCCGTTACGCCATTTATAATATCTGTGCTATTTAATATTTTATAAATAATGGAACAGTAGACTGCACGGTTGGCCTAGTGGTTAAGGCGGTCGCCACGCCGCTTGCCAATTCGCCAAGTGTTGTGGGTTCAAATCCTACACGGGAAAACACCTTGTGTGATCCACAAATTGTTGTTCTGAGTTTGGGTGTTAATTGTGTCCGTTTCATGTATGTCTGTAAAGTCCCCCGCGACACAGGATGTTTATTCCTAATGCGGGAGTTGTCTTTTTTTAAGAAATTAAGAAAAGAAAAGTAGAAGCATGAGTACGCGTTGGATGAAAATACACTTCAACATATTTTGGAGAAATTAGTAGATAAATGTTTAAATTTTGAACTTATTCTGAAAGGTATAGTAGAAGATCCGACCCTAGATCGATAATAGAATAAAACTTATTTTATAATAAATTTCGTATATTAGAAATAATATAAAAAAATATTCTGTCCCGGATTTTTTTAGACAACCAATTTTTAATATTTTTTCTACTATACGAAATTTATTATAAACTAAGTTTTATTCTATTATCAGCTCGGTGAAGGTCGATCTAGGGTCGGATCTTAGACTAGTATGAAGTAACATGGATGGTGGTTTACACAAATGTTACACAATAAAATAAAAAGCAATAGTAATCAGACATCATCATCTAATAGCCTAATATATTGAGCGTCATAAAACGCAATTAAATATAGCGCAATTATGACAGCTTTTTTCCAACTACAGTTTTGTCACTCACTCAGTTCGGTACAACGATTCTAAAGAAACATTCAAGACATCAACTAAAGTGCGAAAATAAAACATAGAATTAAGTACGACACTTTCAAATTTGATCTCAATTATTCGAAGTAGGTTGTATTTCCTGAAACATAATCTACATCTATGGACGTACAAAAAAGTCGGATATACTCTCGCTAACAAAAAAGTGACATTTAGAGTCAGCCAGGTGCTCGCTGTCGGTACTGCACGCACACTGTCACACAATAGTCGGCCATTACTTTAATCGGATTACGGAAATATAAATACACAACTACACAACATGTCTTGTGTGGTGAAATAGTGTAAAACTATTAAACAGCGTAGTGATCGAAAGAAATACTGTGTTTTATGTCATAAATTTAAGTCACTTAGCCACCTTAAAACTGCTCATACATAAAAATCCGACGCCATTGGTGCCTCAATTCTGTCTTACGTAGCGAGAGTTCAGTCAGACTTTTTTATACGTCCATGTCTACATCTAAATGTTTATACATACGATCTGTTGGTGGTGCGTGTCGTCGTGTAGCCTCGCTGTGTCAGCGCCGAGGAGTCTTGCCGCCTTGCCGACGGACCGCGACTTGAGGGCGGCCTCACGGTCCCACTGCCACACCCGACACATTGCTAGCGCACACTGACTTATCCCCGAATATAGGATCACTGCCAGAAATGTGTCGAGGCCTTTAGGCTTACTCGTGTCACATTACGATACAGTTAAAGAGCTGTACACATTTCGAGACCTTTGTTTTTTTTTATATTGGTCCTCAAATATAAATAAGAATGTAGTGGTTTTAAAAAAATGTACAAATTTTCATTTACTATATCCTTGTTTTGTATCGTTTATATATTTATAGTCGTAATGTGACTTTATTTGAATTTAATGCATGAATTCTATATATCGGGAATTCGTCACAAGCGTACACCAATGACTGATCATTATAAAATCTAAGAAACTTTTCAAATAATCTATTATTATTTATATTTGTCAAAAGTTATTAGTATCCTGAACAAATTATTTATGAAGTCCTTAAATAAAAGCAATTTCTCCAATTTTATAATAATCAGTCGTTACACTTAGCAATCTGTCAGTTGACTACCAACTTAGACAGTTAACGTCAACTTTGACAGGTGTCAACTGTCAGAATGCAAGCGCAAAACATGCAACACATCAAGAGTTTGCACACAATTTAGTTTCGAGCGACATCGAAGGCGCTTGTTACTTTTGATTTTTTTTTTTTATTGGAACACCAACATCAAAATGTTGCTATGTTATTTTGAAAGTGAAGTGTAAATGAAGACTTATATGAGTATAGGTACATTAAATAGAATAAAGAAGTTTATATTAAGTACGTACACGTTAAAATATTATATAAATAATGCACATAATACTTTGTTTTACATAAAGATATGAGTAAATAATTAACATACATAGTAAGAAGACACTATTAGGTTAGTTATAGTATACACAGAGATAAAAACACTTGTAGTTAGCAAAGCATGGTTCAAGGCACTAAAATAGACTTTGACGACGTTTATTTCCTCCCTCTAATTAAAAATATTACGATTTTATCGGCAAATTAAATTACCAGTAGACCCGCTGAAATAATACTTGACTTTTTTTAAGAAAAATATAGCAAAGTAATGTTGAGATATACTAACTTTTAAACTTTCGCGTTCCATGATATAACAATAATTATTTTTACGGGAATTAACGCGATCACTTATTAAAAGGTAGGTTAAAAGGCAGGTTGCACCTGGTCGAAACGTCAGGCAAATCAGAGGTATGTAATACCTTTTAATAAGTGATCGCGTTAATACCCGTAAAAATAATTAATGTTGAGATACTTTGCGGATAAAAGAAATATTAATTGTTGAAAAAACTCTAAGTATTTTAACCTGTTTGGTTAAAGTGGATAACATGCCGAATTTTGTGGCTTGCTACCCAAACATTATAAAATTAATGTAATCTTTAATATCTTTTTTTATACTACTTAATAGTGCCATATACGATTCATTATTTTCATGGCGGGTTCAAAGAAAATATAATTTTTCATATTTTATTTTTGATCTCAATACTACAAGCTATACTAAGGGAGTTCCCCTTTTACGTGTCATGTAAAATGCTCCCACTTTATGTGTCCCACTTTATAACATTTATTCTAAAACTATTATAACTGTAATGAGGTTAGTTCTTTAATCCCTGGAGATGTTTTAAATATGGATGGATTGAATATGATCATGTGACCATAATGAGTAGCACCAAGTTCTCATATATCAAAATGACCTTCCTGATCTTATTAATTATATAATTATTTTTTTATACTGTTATAAAAAGGAATGGTTTTAATTCAAAGTTAACTACCCCATTTGTTAATAACATATGTTAGGACGTCCCTTATAAAGATCAATCGAACAACCCTATGTAAAATGAACCATATTTTGCTGACCTTACCAGAATGTAACTTGAACACACACTACACACACGTGACATGTACACTCGACATGCACACACACACAAACAAAGTGATGTTAGTAAATAAATATTAATATTTCGATAGCGTGAGAATAGACTTATATAGTTTTAAATTGATATTTGAGATATTTTTTGTGATGGTTTTATTTTTTTTATTTAAGATTTGTGTGCATATCTCACGATGCGGGTGCTACGCGTAGATAGTTAGATTATTATGTTAGTAGTTAGTTGCGTGATGCATTATATTTATGTATATGTTACATCTCACAACTTATTTCGGAATGTAATTTACCGTATATTATAAATATTTACATGAATTATTTGCCATCTCTATTTATCATATAAAATAAAGTAAAAAAGAACAAAAAGTTAGACAGAAGATTTTTTAATTTGTAATAAACCTTTTTGAGTGTATATTAAACCTGTTTGCCTAGTTTGACTCTAAAATTCCACAATATACACTCTATTAAATTATTTACTATATTGTGCCTATATTTTGTTTAGAAGTCCTAAACTTTATACAGCACACATTTTGTTTTAAAAAAACATGATTTTTTTTAATAATGTAATTTGACTTTTGTTTAAATCACAATGACTTTAAAAAATTAAGATAGCAAATAATATATTAGTTATTATCGGGTGTGTAAACGCATGCATTAATAAAATGATACTACTATATTTTTAAACTAAATCATTGATAAGTTTAAATGCATATAGGATTATGGTCGTGTAAGGTATACATAAACAAAATGAATCAAAGGACATCCTTCACCAGAATAAAGACCCACCAAAACCAAGTGTTATAGTTACTTTACTTAAGTTAGTATTTGTAAGAAAAAAGTACCACTTATTTTTTATTGGTGTACATACCAAAAAGAGTTTTCACTGCAAATACACTTATCACTACGGTGTTAAAATTTATTTAAAAGTTTGCTTTAGGCAGTTCTATAAATCTATATATATAAAAGCGAAATACCACTCACTTATTAATCACGAAAACTCAGAAACTAAAACACCTACAAACTTGAAATTTGGCAGGTAGGTTACAGCGCGTAGACATCCGCTAAGAACGGATTTTACGAAACTCCACCCCTAAGGGGGTAAAAAACGGGGGTTGGACGTTTGTATGAAATACCAATGTAATTGAAATTAAAATAATTATGGCAGAAGGATTTCAAATGGTATTTAAGTAGTAGAATTATCATATAGGTATGTATACTAGCTGAGCCCTTGGTGTTACCCAAGGTACACAACCGGGGGCAACGCCGCGGTGCAAAGCTAGTGTAGCTAGTTTTATTATGTACTTATGTAAGTTAGCACCCTTTTTGCTGATTCTACGCAAATTCCACAGGTTTTGTTTAGATAACGACAGACATATTATTAACGGGCCATTAAACCACAACGGCCAAGGGTGACATCGTTTCTATTTGCCTTCATTTTAGCTTTCTTATATGTATCCGCCAAAAAGTACTGGACTTTGCCTAGAATATTCGGGAAAACATACGATGCACATCACTATTGTACGATACGTAATAACGAGTAATACTGTTTATTCGTGTCCTATCAATCATAGGAATACGAAACATTTTTTTTTCTAGAATATGTGGCTAACGAGCAGACGTATCGCCTGATGGTAAGCGATTACCGCCGCCCATTGACACCCACAACACCAGAGGCGTCACAAGTGCGTTCTGCTCGTGCTTTCCAACAGGCAGAGTAGAGACACTTTGGCAGCATTTTTTTATAAAAAAATAAATTTATTATGAGTCAAATCAGCAATATTCATAAACTTTTAAAGTATCTAAAATTATTTCATTCAAAGACCAGTTAGCATCTGATCTGCAATCGCAGTGAAAACTCCATATGATAAAGATCTCTACACAAACGACATAAAGTGCAAATTCGGGCTGCATGCATCGGCGAGCGGTGCTTACCTCGGTGACTCCGCGACGCGCCACATTGATCATACATATACCTGGCTGGGTGGCTGGCAATGGTGAGTGGGTGACAAATGTTACACCGAAAACCGGTTATAAAAACCATGATAGTAATAATAATTAATATGAATAATAATAATTTTTAATTAAATCGATAATAAGTAAAACCTAAATGAACCAATGAACCTGAATTTTTTTGTTGTATAGAATTTTTTCTTGTCTTTGGAGTGGATATAGTACTAAAAACACACCACAACTATCCCCCATTAGAAATATTAGCTTTAGTTTAGTAATCGAGGAATAAGAAGTTTCTTGAAGAATCTGTTTGGTATTAACAAGAAAGTGCGAGTAGTGGAATAAAATAATCACAATTTTTTACAAAAAAAAACCGACTTCAATCTGGATCAAATTTAAATGGAACCACATACTGGTGGTAACTGGGAAGCACCAGCTTACTAATAAAAAAAGAATCATCAAAATCGGTTCACTCAAAGATAGTTATGAGGTAACATAAAACAATACAGTCGAATTGAGAACCTCCTCCTTTTTTGAAGTCGGTTAATAATAATGTTTCATCTGGTTTGTTACAAAAAACAGAATCTAAACTTTGGCAACTTGCCTCCAAAAAAAAATTTTAAAAAAACATAAAACCAACATAATATTGACAAACATTTGTTTCCCAAACAAGCCATCACCCGCCACTAATCCACGAACGAATACACAAACACATATTATACGAAGTACATTACCGTTGTGCGGTGCGTCATACCATCACACGAACCGGTGGGTTTAAGACACTAGACGAACACAATGTTATTGACGAAATATACCTTTGATTTGTGTAACCACGAGAACACACAAATATAGACCTTATGTCTTAAAACACATGTTTTAAACTAGCATTACGAAAAACAGTACAGTAGAAAAACGAAAAAGTTCGTCAATTTAGTAAGGGTTTAGAACAATATCTTCTTAACGGGAACATAATACTTTTTCAGAACAAACAAAATTAATTATCACCAAATTTTGACTTTAGAAGAAATAAGAAAAAAATCAAAGGTGATGAAACTTTTTCATGTCGCCACTGTACAGGTGTTTGTTTCAAATATTATTATGAATTTTCTCCTGGTTACACTAAAAAGTGTTGTCAATGAAAAATATTATAAATACTCACCTATACGTTTGTTAAATCTTGTTAAATCTTTGTAAGATGGTGTTGAAAAAATGTTTCTTGGTCTACCCAGATTTAAAACATCACAAGTACGAATCTACATATTTGTATGATAGGTATTCATTGAATATAAATTGTGTACAAAAACTTTGATATATGCATATCATAAAAATATTTTTTTATTATTTATTCAAAATTAAAAAAAGAAGGCATTTTATAAGTTTTATCATGTGCATGAAAATACTTTTTCTCAGTAACTTTGTTGAGAAATGAATTGACATAATATTGAAAAATAATGAAAAAATCAAATTAAAATCAATAAAAATGTGTGTGAAAAAGTAATGGTCATAGCATAAATATTACCTAATAACATCGTACTAAGATCATTTACTTTAATTTAAAAAGTATTGTAAAATAGCATATCTACGACTGAATGTGTTTCTGCTGTTCACTAGATTTTCTTAAGTATGTACCTATGTATGTGCGTATGCATTTGCGTGCACGTATACGTGTGTCTGTGGATGTATGTGTGTAATATGTGAGTGTAAAGTGTGTTATATTCACCTCTGCCTTATCTCGTAGTAAAGCTTTGGTAGTTGTGGCCAGATGTGGCAGTAACAAGGACCTTGCTCCGTGGGTAGCACACAGGGGTCCTCTCACAAGATCCAAGAGCGCGTGCATCCGTTGTTTGCTGAGGCGACCGAGAGGTAATGCTTCGAAAGCGCGTACTATGAAGGCACTGTACATTGGAAAAATCTTATGATATCTATAGCTTTTCTTAATTTCTTTTATATGATATCTACGATAAACGAGAGTAAGATTAATTTTGTGCAGAGTAAATAAAAAAAAATCATGATGAGAATGACCAAATTAAAAATATCATCGGACAACGAAAGACGGAAATTACGAACGAATGTTAAAAACGGGGCAAAAAGTTGACGGTCCTAACAGTCGGATTGTTTATCCGCATGGACGTATCTGTTTTTAGAAACTTTATTAACGGTACCTCAGTTTGCCAACTATCGTCATCATCAGCAGCCTTTTGCAATGCACTGCTGGCCAGGTGGGTGGTATAGGATTTGTTTCAAGTATTCTTTCTCTTTGCAGTTGTTTTCCTGTGTACTTTGCTTCCTTCCTCGCCTCTTACGACATTCATTAAGTGCCTACCACACGCGCAAGTATTACCACAGTTTTAACTGCGGGTAAAACTGTCGTTATACATTTGTTTGGCGCGTGATACAGTTTTACCAACCACACGCACGGTGTTCCGCATACAAGCCGGACTGCGCAGGCAAAACTGAAAACTGTGGTGATACTTGCACATGTGGTAGGCCCATTAGGCTGAACAGGGGTGATGAGACTCCACTTTCTTAATCTATTGCTCCATGGGTACCACAAACGAGTCAAATTAGTTACCTTAGGTTTGCATCAGGGTAAACTTTGATTTTATGTGGCACTGCGTGTGGAAGATATTTTAGCGCAGACCCTTGACACGTCAAAGCGTGATCGCCGCACCGCATCAACCAAACTAGAGCGTTCAGTAGCGTCTGCAATGAAAGCACAATAATAAGGAAATAACTTGTATATAAAAAGTGCAGATCTTCCAATTAACCCTTTACAACCGGATCTATGGGCTCCCACACATAACTGCGATGCTATACTATAATATTTTACATTGTAATTTGTCAAACTAAATTGACTAATCTAAAAATATACAAATAACATACACAAAAATTTGTATATTTGGTGACTTATGGCCGCTTAGGTGGAATTTGATATTACGGCGTATGTAGCAGAGTAACTATCTGTCATAACAATTCTTACATAATAAATATATATAATAATAATAATAATAAATATTTCGGACATCTAACACACAACGCCATCTAGTCCCAAGCTAAGCATAGCTTGTGTTATAGGTACTAGAGAACTGATACAAATACATATATACTTTTTTTTGTAAATACACACATATTATACACAGAAAATGAAAATGTGTGTGAGCCCTATCAAAATACATGTATTACATTAATATGTAAAAGGATTTTTTTGTACTTCTTACATTCTGTAATGCACAGAGAGCAATTTGAACGATAATATGTAAAAGAAGTACAGTAAGCTAACTAACTCACCTCCATCAAAGAATTAAAATCACTGGAATCGTCGATTTCTTTCGCTTCAGTTTTCAAGGCGGTTCTCAACTGTCGACTCCTCACAATAAATCTCGTGAGGCTCTCGATACATTTCATACAAAGCAGTAGACGTTTGAGGGCCAGTTCACCCGAATTCGCCTCGGATATGACCCATACTATCACTGAGATCAGCTTCCTGATGAGGAGCAAACAAGTTAGTAAGATACGATTGAAGGAGTTTAGTTTGTCAAATACAACACCAATACATCACATCAAATTTATTGAAGTGAAAACTTCTTTAGTCGCGTTGAGCACTTTTTAGTAGGAGAAAATCTTATGAGTTCGCGTCACCGACATGCTAACATGACATTTTCGAAGTGAAACTTATTTAACCTCATTGAGCACGTTTTGGTAGGGGAAAATCTTATGAGTTCGCGTCACCGACATGCTCATCTTTGATGTTGATAATTTTAATTTAAACATGATTTTACACATTAATTATTATACAAATAACATTCTAAGTTATAAGTTTTCACTTCTATTGGGAGTCCTTATGACTGTCATTTTTTTCAAATTGCTTTATACTGCCATTTAACAGTACGGTTGAATGTCAACTATGTTTTAGTAAGTCAAAGTCATCATCATGATCATCACCATATTACGCAGGCGTTCCCCTCGGTCAAAGTATAAGCCTAAATGGGCTTACAAATTACACTGTTACGACAAAAAATGTATATTTAATATGTGTGTGTTAAATTGTAAATGTTTTGTTTTAATTGTTATGTGTGAGTTCGTAGTGACAGGTGATCGGTTTCGTACTTGAGTCTAAAATGTGTATGTGTGAAGATTTTCCCCCGCAAATAATTACAGACTGATTTCTATGAGAAAAAGACGCCATGGCTAATCCACTTCGGTCCAGCGGGTAGCTCTATAAAGTCCTAAGAAAAAGTTACTTTTGTGTTTATGGTACAGAGGCGCAAAACGAGCAGACAGGTCACTTGATGGATAAATGACTGCCACAGTTCATAGAAACTCAAATAGGGAATATGCATGTCTTTTTTTTATTTTTTAATCTGATTATATAAGTCTCCATAACATAGAAAAAAAATATAAATAGGCTTGAAAATAGTCAAACCAATTTTTAAAGTGAAATTTAAAACACCGACTAAATTTGAGCTATTCAAACGCCGCCATTGTTCGCGCGCTATTGACATAACAAATGACGTCATTGTCATTTCGTGTTTATTTACTATTGAGTGTTTCAGTTATTTTATACCTATTTACAGTTTTGATTGCTATAAAAATCATGGAAGAAGTTATTTCTTCTCACAAACACATCGACCAATAGGACGCGTTTTGTAGGTTTGAATTTCCCTATCTTAATTTTCACTTTTTATTTAATATTTTCTGGGTTTAAATAATCACTAAATAAAAAAAATACTTTTTATATATATTGTAAAGACAATAAAGAATCTAGAAAAAAGTGTTTAAGACAAATATTTTTTTTATGCATTTCCCTATTTCAAAAGTGTGTTGCAAAGAAACAGACACTAGGTAAATAAGAGGTATTAAATACGTGATTAAACTCACTCATAAGCGATAGCGTCACAGAAGCTTTCATCGATGTAAACGTGGAGAACCGGTTGGAAGTGTTGGTACTTGTGGTCTGTGACCAGCGATATCACTCGGAGGAGACAGTCGAAGACAAGTATCTCGTAACTGTCCTCGCAAAGGGGAACATTGGGTTCTTCTACCTGTAAGATAAATTATCCTTTAAAGCTATCATGTTAAGGATGAATATGGTGTCACAAAAAAAACTATTATTTTAATAAGAACTAATAACACAGTAAAATAACTCCTTAAGCATATCAATTAACAACACTGAAAGTAGTTCTGCAGTGGACTATTAAATGCTGTTGGTGAAACCCAACAATTTACTTGCGAGTCTCTTACTTTAACTTATTTTGTTATTATTTCTCCGCAAAATAGTAACAATTTAGCATTTACAACAAGATACTTTCGAACAACATACATCGAATATACACATTTCTTTATATAACATGTAATTAACACTGTATCTGGTATATCTTTGCTTGGATAAGGCAGTAGTCCCACCGCCAGCGAGAAAACGACTAACTACCGGCTATTTTTTCGCTCAAGAAACTAACATCCATGTAAATAAAAAGAGATGCATTGATTAATAGTTGATCGTAGACTGTTTACACTGCCGGCGAGCACTCGCTGTACTAGTTTATCGCTGAGCGACAAAAGCTATCGTAGGATAATACTCGTTAAACGATACTTGCTCAGCGATGCTCGGTTGGCGGTCAGAACTCACGCCGAGAGACCAACTAACGGCCATTTCTTTACAGTTCGGCTTTGAAAGTAAACTTATATTGACAGACAGGGATATTGTTAGACATATTTATAATAATGATATAAATTAGAATTGAGCTGCGTTTTTCTTTCTACATGGAAGCAAAATAGCTCTGTAAGTTAATCAGTCGTGAGAGCGTAATTTGCAGTAAACTTAATTACATGTTAAGGTATTAAATAACACGTTAGTTTAAAAATTAATACAGACAGTTTCGGTCTCGAAGTACATACCTGTGTGAGTATATTAAATAGCGCGTCAAGAATATCTTGTAGAAACTTGACAAGCTCATCACTGGGCACGTACATTAGCTGAGTGAGCGCTTTCCTTAGCGTCTTTTCGGCGTGATGCGTACTCCATTTGAGAACTCCGAGAATTTCCTCTGTTGAAACAAATTATGTGTTTATTAGGAATTAGGAAGCGATCTGTTTTGATTAAACCTGAGTACTAAGAATAGTCTATGACGGTTTTATAAGTAATACTTAATTGCCGTTAATTCCCATCGAAATTGGGAGTAAATATAAAAATTCTGGAGGAAAGATTAAAGAAATAAAATATATGAACTACTGACAATACATGTATGTAGATGTAAACATATTTAAGATTGAAAGTTTATTATTTTTCTTGTCTAAGGATAATTAATCGTGTATGGGCACGACACCGGTTGTTGCGGAGCGAGAGAAGACCTGTCTAATAGAGGACATCCTTCGGGTGAAAGAGTGATGATTGATAATGATTTAATTGCCGTTAGACGATCTTCATTTATTTGACAAACAAACGAGATGAAATGGCAAGAAATTGGTATAAAATGGTATCCTGCGGCTGTAAGACAACAGTAAGAGGGTAAGGCGTACCTCGTTGAGTGAGTTTAGTGGAGCAGAGTTTGGTAGCGACGGAGAGCGTGTCGCGATGTACAAGCGAGAGCGGGCCACGTGTGAGTCCGTTTTCCGCTCCCGCCGGTAACTCAGACCTACGCGATGGTACGCCTAAACATGCTGCCGACGCTTCCGCCTCTAGTTCTACTTGCAACTGCTTTTGTAGTCTGTCGCTCTGCTGCTTACTATGTCTCTCGTCTTGTCTCTCGCTCTGGTCTAACTTGTTTTGCTTATCGTGCAGCATGGCTGATAATCGTTTTGCGTCGATCTGTAACAAAGTAAATATTAGTAAGCGTTTAGCTTTTTTTATTATTTAGAAACACATATTTTGAAATGAAATTGTAAATCAAATCCAAATATTCGACGTCAATACGGCTCGAAGGACGATTTTATTTCTTGTGAAGATTGTTTTTTTTTTTGTTGTGGTCCTTCGAGCCAGATTCAAGTCGCATGTTTTAACTAAATTGAATGATATTCATTAGTATATACCGAATTTAAATACTATGAACACCATTATAGCATTTCCATTATTTAGCTTTCAATATCTTACCTTATAAACACACATGTTGTGTTGCGTATCTGGTGTAGTAGTACCCTCACGTTGCATGAGTCGAAGGTATGACAACGCAAAGGGCTTCTCTGCCCTATCCTTCGCTTCGTTGGACGAACGATGTCGACAGAGGAATACTAAGTGTGCGTCTTTAAATGCTTCAATATTAAGGCATACCTATTGGATAGTACAATAAAAAGATTTTTAGGTGTTTATGGAATAGTAGGAATACTGAATATTATATGTTTGTTTAGAGAGTTATTAATCATGAAATGTTTATCAAATAACATACTACTGTTTATTGTATGAAGTTCTGGGAACATATTATATGAATCTTCATATTTAGATTATTTAGGAATCTCGTAACAATGGTATGGAAGGTGTATGTCAATATTTTTGAAACATATTTTATTAATGATTTAATCCTATTTTTGGCCCATACAATAGGTAGGGTAGATGACACCCACCCCACCACCTCAAATTATTTACTTTTTATCATCTGTCAAAACGATAACTTTGTGTGAAAAATGTACCAAATAGAAACTTGTGACGTCGCTGTTTTCGACTACTCAATTGAACAATATATTTGAATATTTATTTGATTAAAATTTGAAATGGAAATGAAAAGCTGTAATAATTATATTGTAGCTGTGCTGTAGTAATGTTCATTTGAATTAAAGCGATATAGGTATTTATTAACAATACGAGACTGTATTGTTACTAAATCAGAATAGGGTAGATAGTCATCTACCCTATTTTGATGAATCGATGAAACATCATAACCTGATAAGTTGGGTTCTCTGATAATCAATTAGAGGCCGAGCCTTTATGGATGCGTCATTATTTTCTTATAGCGAATAGAGTATAGTGGTACAGCTGTATCCTACCAGACTTTGCAATTACATAATATAGATGTCAAATTGTTACCTTGAAGACTTCTTGCCACCGTGGTCTATCGTCGTGGTAATACACCACGGATACGTACTCGTCTACCAAAGGCACGCCGGCACCTATCGATATTACGCCCTGAAATGCATCAGTTTAGATAAAAAACTTTCACACAATACAACACTTATGATACCATAATACCTTACCTTATATTAATGAGGTAATATTTAAAGTAATAATAGGTAATAAAGTATAATACCTATTTCAATCTAGGTATAAATAGGTCAGTAGGACTAGAGAGAACTTCCTCGTTAAGTTTGTGGTGACATCCACATACAGCGCAACAAAAACATACTACAGGAGGCCCAAATAGTCTAGTCAACAAGTTCCAAACTTGTTGACTAGACTAAAAGATGCAGCAGCATCACTAGGCCGCCATGGTGTGGGTCGCCATACTGCATTGTCTGCATTCGCAATGAGTGTGGTGACCACCACTCTTGGATTCTGCTTGTGCTTTCCATCAGGCAGAGTAGAGTCATCAGTCAAAAAAAAAAACAGCGCCATCTACAGAAGACACACCGAACTACGGATTAACTGCTGATGTCAGGGTTTTGCTGACCCTGAACTGGTTATGCTGACATAACAACAACATGATCGCTTTGAATGATCTATTACGTTTTATATATATATATATACAATAAATAAACTTAAACTTCAAAACTAACCTTTATAGTCTGTCCATCTTTATCGACGACCCTCGCGATTAACTCAATGTTCCTCTCCGAAGATTTCCCCCCGCCCTTAGAGAAGGATCCCCCACAGACCGTGACGTAGAGATCGTTCCGAGCGTCTCCGGGTAGGATTACCTCGGGGAATCCCATCTTGCGTGCCACTGCTGTGTTCCCCACTACCAGGTGAGGGTTTTCTTCGCGAATCTGTGTTTCAATAATTATAAACTATAAGCACTTTTAACTTGACACCTTTAATACACGTACATCTGGACCCAGACTATGCGGAGCTTGTACTATGGTATCACCAGCTAAATAATGTCATCAATAGTAAGCTACATTATCAGTGATTAACACGGCATTTGTAGTGATAACCGACATTCACGCGGGCTGAGCCGCAAGCAAAATGTAGTATAAATATCATTAGCTAGTTTTGTCCACGGCCCCACCCACGTATATTTCAATTATCCTTACTTATATTATAAATGCGAAAGTAACTCTGTCTGTCTGTCTGTCTGTCTGTCTGTCGTGCTTTCACGGCCAAACCGCTGCACCAATTTCAATGAAATTTAGTACACATATAGTGTAGAGCCTGAGAAAGGACATAGGCTACTTTTTAATGAGAAAAAATAGTTTTAAGGGATTTAAAAGGGGATGAAAGTTTGTATAGAAGTCTGGAGGTTCACACACGCATGCGCGTTACGTACGCCGGGCGTCTTGACAACCAATAAACAAGGCTGTCACACTCATTAAAAAGATATTCGTCAATCTGATTTGTATGTTCATTGTATTAATAGAAATAAATAAGCCAAATTAATTTGTAAAATTCAAAATCTCTAGAGAAGTATCGTCAATATAAGCTAGAAGTTTGAAAATTTTTTTAAGCTGTTGATTAGATATAAATAAAAATGTCATTTAAAGTTTCCACACGCCTGCACGTTACCTACGCCGGACGTCTTGACAACCAATAAACAAGACCGTCACACTAATCTATAATCTATAATATCTATACTAATATTATAAAGCTGCAGAGTTTGTTTGTTTGTTTGTTTGAACGCGCTAATCTCAGGAACTACTGGTCCTATTTGAAAAATTCTTTCAGTGTTGGATAGTCCATTTATCGAGGAAGGCTATAGGCTATATTTTATTTTAAAAAAAATTAGGGATCCGTAAGAAAATTGCTATTTCGTAACCCAAGGTGTGAAATTGAAAACCTATTTTTGCGTGCGCTGCAATAACTATTGACAATAGAACAAAATAATGTATTACGAGTTAGTAGGTCTCATTAAGATCTACAAAAAAATCCGCGAGAGCATATATCTAACTATCATGGTTTAGTTACAATAACCGCTTTTGTGTTCAAAAAAATTATTAAACCGTCTGAAGAAAGAAACTACGTTAAATGTGTATCGTAATATTAATCCTTATCCAAATTAAGCATTATGTTATCAAGGGTATTTATGTAGAAGTAAAATACTTTTTGTTTCATCCCAATCGTTCATTTCGTTTAGAAGTTATCACGAGTATAAGACGCTAAGAGTTAGTACCTAATAATGAGTTATTTTCCAAAGAGTTTTTATCAACATAATACCTAATATTAATCTTTATCCAAATAAATGTGTTGTTGATTATGAGTATTAGATCTTAGAAGAGCATAATAAATACGTATATACTAATATATAAAGCTGAAGAGTTTGTTTGTTTGTTTGAACGCGCTAATCTCAGGAACGGATGGTCCGATTTAAAAAAAATCTTTCAGTGTTGCATAGTACATTTATCGAGGAAAGCAATAGGCTATATATCATCACGCTAAGACCAATAGGAGCGGAGCACCAATGAAGAATGTTTCAAAAACGGGGGAAAATTATCACGCTAAGGGCAATAGGAGACGCAAACGACGTTGCGTGGGTCAGCTATCCATACTTATATTATAAATGCGAAATTAACTCTGTCTGTCAATCTGTCTATCTTGCTTTCACGGTCAAACCGCTGCACCGATTTGAATGAAATTAATTTATTTACACAGATAGTCTAGAGGCTGAGAAAGGAAATAGGCTACTTTTTAATGCGAAAAAGGGGTTGTAGGGGGTTTTAAAGGGGGATGAAAGGTTGTTCTGGGGGTTCACTCGCCACACGCCTGCGCGTTACCTACTTCGGGCGTCTTGACAACGAATAAACAAGGCGGTCACAATCATAAAAAATATTTCACTTTTGCAATGAAGACCTAAATATTAAGATATTAAGTATATATTCGTCAATCTGATTTGTATGTTCATTATATTAATAGAAATAAATAAGCCAAATTAATATAATTAATTAACAGCGTTTCTTAACTTCAAAATTCTCTACAGAAGTATCGTCATTATACGCTAGCTGTTGGTTAGATATGAATGAAAATGTCATTTAAAGTTTGTAAAAATTTTACCATCGAGGGGGTAAAATAGCAACAGGGGATGACAGTTTTGTATAGAAATATGTAAGGTTTGTGAGTTAGTTTGCGAGAAGAGACAAAATATGTATTAGAGCTATTCTGATATGACATTTACGGAGTTATCACGGAGAAGATAGTATGCCAACTGACAGTAACGACATGATTACACTGAGACGTGGGTTCTGGTTTAAGATAGCACAGATGATTTAAAAATAATTTCGATCCTGATCTGCTGCCTAATGAGATAGTTATCAATTAAACGAACGGATCATGTCATGCGTGGAGGGAGATGTTGTCGAATACTTAAAGTCTTTAGAAATATCAGGAGTGCCTTCCCATAAGTTGAGGGTGCAAGTTAATGTTCCAGTACTATTAAATGAGGTATCTTGAGCGCCAAATATTGTAAAAACTACAATCATGACGCATGGAATGGCAAAAGAAGATAATGTTTTAATTCCACGTATTCCAATAATTCCAACTTATTTGACATTTTAATTTAAAAGAATGCAGTTTCCGCTGAATGCATGAAAACAGGATTTCCAATAACAATATTAACAAAACCCAAGGACAGATGCTTAAAGATACAGTATTTTTTTTTCTCATGGGCAGCATACTCACGTATATCAAATCCGCAAAATCTCCATATTTTGGCAAAATATGGCAAAAGAAAAAACGTAGTTATTAAAATTGTACTTTTTTTTTGAAGCTGCAAAAGTGACTATGGTCAGCCTGATGAAAAACTCAAGCAGAATCCAACAGTGGGGGCAACCATACTCACTGGGAAAGCAGACAATGCAGAATTGCGTCCCACACTATGACGGCATAGTGAGATGCTTTTTCACGCCACACTTAATTTACGCCCCACATCACAGTAGGAGAGAAACACGTGCGCTGTAAGTCAGTTCCAGTTTTTAGCTGCTCGGCAAAGAAGGATGAACCAAACCGTTTGGTTCGAGAGTGAACATGTTATTCTGCAGAGGAAGGGAGAAGGGGGACCAGTTGGAAGAGATCCTCAGAATACTTCCAATGATACAGATGGTAGTGGACTGCTATAGAGGCGATATATCTACGCAGCTGTAGAGGTTCAAGGAACTCGGTGGCTTCGGGACTGTTGGTAAAGCGGACTTCTCGCCACTGCAACCAATCGAAAGCATCAAGCAAATACTGTGCGGATCCATCACAAAGATGAGTACAGTACTCGAGGTCTCGGCAAATATCCATGCCCAGGACACCGAGCTTACCCCGTAGTAGCAGTTGAGTGCTCTGAAAAGTGGGGAGGGAAAGAAATGGAGACTTTTTGGTAGAGAACGCGCATAACTGTGTTTTCGTAGCGTTGAACTCGACCAGATTCTTATCACCCCATTGTAAAATGCGTTTCAAAACCCGGTCGAGCTCAGCGACAAGCTTCTGTCGATTTTCATTAAAGTCTGCCAGCTTGGCTGAAAGGTGTCAAAAATATAGCCAATGAACTTAGATATCGTCTGCATAGAAATGTATGTTGCCAAGAGCTAAAATGTCATTGATATGCAGAAGAAATAGTGTGGGCGACAGGACTGAACCCTGAGGTACGCCAGCGTTTACATCCAGAACATCAGAGGCCGTGCCGTCGCAAAGGCCCATAATGCGGCGCTGATGAAGAAAAGCGTCAATCAAGTGACAGAGTCTAGGAGGCAGACCGAATGCCGAGAGCTTGGAGAGAAGCGAGCGGTGCCAGACCCAGTCGAAGGCCTTGGCCATGTCAAATGTCGAAATAAGCTCATATAATGTACACATATAAATACTTAAATAAGTTTTTAATAGTAAAACGTGTGTGTCTTATTTGTAAAAAAAATCGAGTGGTGTCGTGGGACATCAGATAGGAATGAGTTCCATATCAAAAATACAGATGGCGCTATACTAAATTTTTCGTTCACGAAATAAATAAATCATTACAGATGGCGCTATACTAAATTTTTAGTTTTGACAAAATTGTATTAAACACATTTATTTTATTTAAACTGATTTATAAAAATATATAAAAGTTCTATGCGAGGTAAAGAAAATAAAACTATTCAGGTACCGATACATTTTGTATTATGATTTTATATCGAAAAAAATCCTACCTATATTAATAACGCGAAAGTTTGTTAGTATGGATGGATGGATGTTTGTTACTCTTTCACACAAAAACTACTTAACGGATTTGGATAGAACTTTACAGTAATATAGCTTATACATCAGAATAACACATAAGCTACTATTTGCAGTGATAACCGACATACACGCGGGCGAAGCCGCGGGCAACAGCTAGTATATATATATATATGTCGGAATGAGGGTATCCGAATAATAAAAGTGTTACAAACATTTGCCACTATCGAACGGTTCCATGAGTCGGTATCTCTGTGTTTTATATCGTGTGTACGAGGCTATATTTACCAGTGGGGGAATTACTAGCCTAGGTGGCGAATTCCACAGGGCACCGCGGTGGAGTGAGCGTTGTACCAACCCCCTCGTGGGGGTTGCTGATGGTGTTAGGTTGATTCGTATCCGTTTAGTAGTGATTAGTGTTTGGCTTTGGTCCAGATTGGCTGTATCTGTCATTCATGTTCTCGTTTATTCTTGTGTCTCCGACATATATATATATATATATATATATTGTTACGAATAATAATAATCTGCAAGCCTTATCTGCGCACACAAATACACACACACTTCTTATCGATCTCCTGACGCAAGGAACAATGGACCTTATTTCTATATGCATAGTGTCGTATATCGATTGGCTGTTGCCTAATTATTATTAACTTCGATTACTTTTATTAGCGTTTTTACTAGTAGATTCTCGTGTTTTATAGGCGTTTCTAGAAATGAAAGAGTAATAATAATATGAGTATAAATAGAGCGTCTCGCGGGTCGCAGGAGTTGAGTACAGTTTGAGCTATAGTGAGATAAACATCGAAGTGATATCAGCGATCAACCTAGCGACCTCGGCGACCTATAAGGATTGTAATTCAGAGTAGTATTGTGATTTTAATAGTGGTTTTAATAAAGTCTCTTTAACACGTCAAAAGGCTTCTCTCTCAAATAAATAAATAATAATAATAAATACACACATCAAAAGTGTCTAGGGATCAAGCATTTTTATGCGGATTTCTTGAGATTGAGATGTGGCTTTGGCCCTGGCCTGCTCAGTCGCCAGACTTGAACCCGATTGAGCATGCATGGGATATGCTACAGAGAAGAGCTGTGCCGAATATGGAGGGTATCCAGTCGCAAGAAGACCTTTTTTTGTTGTTGCAACGAACATGGGCGGCCATTCCACAGCGTGTTTGGATGAACTCATTTTGAGTATGCCAAACCGATGTTCTTGTGTTGTTAGTGTTCGCGGTAGAAACACGGATTATTAATTGTTTAAGTTACCTAATAAAATTTTAAAGAAAACTGTTATTTCAGTCTTTTTTTCGAACTTTAATGTTAGTGGTTCAAATGTCAAAAATCCCTTTATTAGGAAAATGGCAAATTTCTTTATTAATGCAAAGGTGACTTGGTTTATCGTTACTGTGACAAACGAAAACACTTTATTTGATGAATCCTTAAAGAAAATTTTAATTAATATCAATCAGGAGAAAAGTAATTGCAAAAATATATGTTGATCCCTAGACACATATGTTGATCCCTAGACACTTTTGATGTGTGTATTTCGGACATCTAACACACAACGCCATCTAGTCCCAAGCTAAGCAGAGCTTGTGTTATGGGTACTAGACAACTGATACAAATACATATGTTACTTTTTTTTTTGTAAACACATACATATTATACATAGAAAACACCCAAACCCCGAAACAAATATTTGTAGATCATACAAACATTTGGTCCGACCCGGGAATCGAACCCGAGACCTCATGATCAGCAGTCGCACACGTCAACCGCGAGACCAACGAGGCAGTATATATAAATCGAACCCTAACACGTAACAATATTATATATATATTCTAATAGATAAGCTAAATTAATGTAAACTTTCACCTAAATACGTTTAGTAGTTTTTGCATAAAAGAGTAACAAACTTTCGCATTTATAATATTAGTAGTATTGTAGGTATGTTTATAGAAAACTAGCATGATTACGATTAATGGAAAATTAAAACTATTGTCCCTGGTGGATATTGTGAATGAGGCACTCAAATAGCACTTAAAACTTACTTGTTTTAAATCACCTTCCACGAGTCGGACCGACACAAACAATCCTTGTGAATGTTTCGCATCCTTAATATCTCTATTGGTGATCACTTTCTTTAACAAACTGTCGAGATTTTCTTTCTCATACCTGGAACAAAATTTTATTGATATACTTAGCTATTCACTCAGTTTTGACGCTATTTTTACTACTAACTATAGTGTTTAATAATAATGTCTTGTACACCAGGTAATTACAAAAGGAATTAATATATATCTATACTATTATATAAAGAGGTAAAGTTTGTGCGGTAATGAGGTAAACTTCCGATCGGCTGCACTAAATTAAATAATTCTTTTTTATGTGTTCGTTGTTGTTAGGACAAAGTTTGTGTACAAGAAAAAATAAAAGATAACGGGAAAAGTAATTTTTTTGTCCGCGACGGGAAGCTAAGACAGATATGTAAATATGGCGGTAGGAAGTTCGCCGGGTCAGCTAGTTACTTATAAGAATATAAGTGAAATACCTGTAAAAATATTATTTGCATACTCAAATTGAATTTTAAGCAGATTTTATAATAGAGCTTTCCACTCATTTTTAAAGGTTTAAATTCTAGAAGCAATTAGATCCCATAGCGCTAATAAATCAGTTTTATTCGATCGATAAATTTCATAAAAATGGATAAGGATTTTACAATTTCCGCGTGAGATGCGCAAAAATGCTGGACGCCATATTGTCCTACAGTTATGACGTCAGTTGGCTATGTAAAACATGTGATTACTTGACACTGATTCTTTTAGCTTACGGCTGTGCCGTATGACGTATTACTTACTATTTCAGTATTACAAAAATTTATGGAGAGATTTGTGTGATGTGATGACTGTTAAAAGCCATTGATGTGATGATTATTTAAAAAAATCAAATTTTAACAAAAAAATCTGACTTCAATCTGCACCAAATATAAATGGGACCACACGGGAAGCAAGCTTTCAAATAAAAAAGGAATCATCAAAATCGGTTCCACCCAGACAAAAGTTATGAGGTAACAAACATAAAAAATACAGTGTTATTGAGAACCTCCTCCTTTTTTTGAAGTCGGTTAAAAACGAATTGAAATTTAAAATGTAATGTACTATTTTATAAACTAAAACTAACATTTTCGACCTCTTTTTGCTTGAGCTATCTGAAGAACACATTTTTATCTTATCTGGAGTATGGAAATAATGCTTGAAAATAATACTTACGCATAAAATGGCACTTGTATATGTTTGTCCGAGCTATCTGTAGTGACGTATCGCTTGATGTCGGCACAGGCCACGCCTAACGGCCTTCTCATTTGCCGACCAGATGACAATATCGGTGGTGTTTGGGCGACTGAACTGCGTCTAAAAGCAATATTTAGTATTTAAAGTTTTTTTTTTTAATTTATTTATTTCATCTATACAAATAACTAAAATTATAGTATCTCTGTAACAGCTGGGTAGATTTTGACTGTACTTTCTCTGGCAGATAGATGATGATATAAGGCTACTTTTTTAGACTAGCTTCGCCTAGTTGTTGTATCGCGGGTAACACCGCGGGATTCAGCTAGTCTTATATATAAAAATCAATTGATGTTTGTTTGTCTCGCTAAAACTCGAGAACAGCTGGGCGGATTTAGCTGATTTTGGTTTTGAAATGTTTATCGTAGACCAGGGAAGGTTTAAACGGTGAAAAATTAAAAATAACTTGAAAATACAAATGTCACGTGTACGAAGCTGCTACTGCACGTTTGGCATAGTGGTTTAACGGTCACCACGCCGTTTCCTACTTCGCCAAGTGTCGTGGGTTCAAATCCCACGTAGGACAACACTTTGTGTGATCCACAAATTGTTGTTCTGAGTCTGGGTGTTATTTGTGTCCGTTACATGTATGTTTGTAAAGTCTCCCGCGACACAGGATTTATTCCTAGTGCGGGCGTTGTCTTTAAAAAAAAAAAAAGAAGTAGCGGGCATAGCTCGTTTACAGTAAAATTATGTTTAAAGTTGTCCTAAAAACTCTAATTAGTGTACATCTTTAGTAACTGATTGAGTTCTTCTGATATTTTAAAATACCAGTGGCACGTGCCTGCCCCTAAGCCAAGATGTGAATACATATTACGAGTCGATTTTCTTTCTACAATTTTTCTCGAATTTTCTCTACTATATTATGCATGTTTTACACATATAAACCTTCCTCTTGAATCACTTCATCTATTGCTGAAAACTGCATTAAAATCCGTTGACTAGTTTAAAAGATCTAAGCAAACAGCGTAAGCGACTGCATTTTATACTATGTAAAGATCATTTCTTGATAAGTATCTGATCATCTGTCACTCGCACACAATGAAAGGAAAAAGTTATTTGGTTCTTTGAATAACCTAATAGAAAAGTACTTTATCCGACATCTATACTAATGTTATAAACGCGAAAGTTTGTAAGTATGGATGGATGGATGGATGTTTGTTACTCTTTCACGCAAAAACTACAGAGCGGTTTTGGATGAAACTTTACAGTATTATAGCTTATACATCAGAATAATACATGGGCTACTATTTGCCGCGATAACCGACATATGCGCGGACGGAGCCGCGGGCAACCACTAGTAAGAAATATATATTTTCAAGTAAACAATCTCACCTGTGATCTACATTTTGCGCCTCCATTGACCCTAATCGAACTATATTACACACTAGATATATCTTTTCACTCTTCAGTATATCGGAACCGAAATCCTGAAACAAAACACATTATCACGTATAATTTAGTATAACACATTTATGAAATGACAAATCACTGGAGATGCGCTATCTCCATGGTTGTAAAACTGATAAAATTAACTTCATTGTAAGACCAGAATATTTTTAACCAACTTCCAAAAAGGAGGTGATTATATGTTCCACTGTATGTATTTTATTAAATTCGAAATTTTGAACATCATAATATCAAGTAGGTATTTATATAATACAAAGATATTTATTTTTATGAAATGAGACTTGAATTTTAGTTTTACAGTTGTTGTAAAAATAAATATATTTGACATGAGATGTGGCAGCTAATGGCATTAGCCGTTTTTATTTTAGCTTTATCTGTTTATTTTGGTACTCAGTAAGAATGTATATTATTATACTCTTTGCGCTGTAGCATGGTGCGGCATTTATTTGTGGACTAGAAGATTCTGGTTGGTTTAATTAAATTTACTACAGTTATTAATGATTTAATATATTGCAAATGTGGTACAGCTGAAATACTATAGTCATAATATGTAAATCGCGGCAACTTTCAAGAGTTAAATGAAATGTTACTGAAACCATCACGCACCATGCTACAGCGCAAAGAGTATAGTATCTGGCAATTTTGAAATTGTAACAGTTTTACAAACTATCTGCATTCAATGTTACCTATCTTCTTTATAATAAAAAATATTTGCAGTGCGATAGTTTGTCAAAACTCTAGAAATCCTAAACCGATCGGGCTCACTTGGATTTTAAAATATTTATGAGTCCATAGAAAATTTAAGCGGTGATACATAGTGCTACCTATAAAACTTAAATGTTTTGTTTAAGATTTTCCGGTAAAACTTCGGACTGTCTGATCTGATCTCAAAGTTTCCTACTTCCTAATAAAAAACAATAATTTCTGTTACTTGTTTTTACTGACACTTATACTTACAGTAAACACCACAAGCATTGGACTAGCAGGATTAACAGTACTGAGTGGATTAGCAGCAGGCCATACAAGCAACAGATGTTCGGTGAGCTTGTTCCCGCCCGCATCGTATAAGGCGAGCGCTAACTCCGCCGGCTCGGACATCCGACATACGAAGTTGTGAACGCGAACTGCTATCGTGTACGTTCGAGCTCCCGGGGGGGTTGTGGGAGGGGGAGTGATGGGCGTTGTGTCCTGGAATAAAACAAAAAACAATTTTAATATACATAATAGATCTAATACCTTTAAACGAGCAATTCTTGTATATATATATATATAATAGTACTACTCGTAGGTAGTGGAGCCACGCTGATTTCAGCACGGTTGGGCCGGCTCGACCGGGGCGGTACTACCCTCGCACAGAAAATCTACGTATAATGACAGCGAACGTGCTGTCGTGTTTCGTTGGTGAGGGCGAGACCGGAGGCCCAATGATGCAGAAGCATCACTAACACGCCATGGTGTGAGTCACCATGCTGCATTGTCTGCGTTCGCAGTGAGTATGGTGACCACCACTCTTGCATTCTGCTTCTGCTTTCCATCTGGCAGAGTAGTCATTTTCGCAGGGTCAAACATAAAAATATGTATATATTGTTAGCAACTAGGAGTGAGAATAGGGAATATGCATAAAATTTTTATTTGTCCTAAACATTTTTTTCTAGATTCTTTATTGTCTTTACAATATACATAGAAAGTATTATTTTTTATTTAGTGATTATTTAAACCCAGAAAATACATATTAAATAAAAATTGAAAATTAAGGGAGGGAAATTCAAACCTACAAAACGCGTCCTATTGGTCGAAACGAAATGTGACGTCGATTGTTACATTATCGAAATTATCGGCGTTGAAATTCCTACTGTCACTACTGTGTTGTAGTGTTTGTGAGAAAAAATAACTTCCATGATTTTTATAGCAATCAAAACTGTAAATAGGTATAAAATAACTCAAACACTCAATAGTAAATAAACACGAAATGACAATGACGTCATTTGTTATGTCAATAGCGCGCGAAAAATGGCGGCGTTTGAATAGCTCAAATTTAGTCGGTGTTTTAAATTTCACTTTGAAAATTACTTTGACTATTTTCAAGCCTATTTATATTTTTTTCTATTTTATGGAGACTTAAATGATCAGAATAAGAAATAAAAAAAAAACATGCATATTCCCTATTAAATAAAAGAACCAAATAGGAGGAGCCTAACCTCAGTTCTCATTTATAATCAAAACACTAAACGGTTTACAACAAACGAATCTTATAATTCATGATTACAAGCAATTCATGAAATACATAACAGATCGACATTAAGACGATAAAGCAATAGGTTTACAACGATATAATTTAAACAAAAACATTAAACGACAAGATGTATGACGTATGCCTTAGAATCCTATGAAAACACCTTACCGATCGTTTGCTCGAACAACAAGTGTGCAAGCATAGCCAAGTACCGTCTTTTTATAGGATCGCACTGCATAATTTATCGCTAGAGTTGGGATACACCTAACAATATATATATAATCTGAATCTCGGAAACGGCTCCAACGATTTTCATTAAATTTAGTATTCAGGGGGTTACGGGGGCGATAAATCGATCTAGCTAGGATACATTTTTAGAAAATGTCGTTTTATTCGTGTTTACAACAATCAACTTTATCGATAATCAATGTCCATCTAGCGCCATCTATCGCAACTCGTGCGAACTGCACTAAACTATACTGGCAATTGCGCAGTCATCGATGCAGAATAAACAGTACCAGTGCGTACCAAGAGAGGGCGCCACTAAAAAAATACCGAGCAAAGCTCGGTCATCCACATACTTGATTCCACTACGTAATAATAATATTATTGTTCTAAGTCTTGGTGCTCCTTGAGTACGCGACACAAGAATGTTACTGTTGCAGAAGTGGTTTAAAAAAAAAACAAATAAACAATATCACCAAATTTGAAGTTCACAGATCAAATGGAAAGTTAAGAACTTTCTTCGGAACAAAATATTAACAACGACACGGCGGATTTGATTATTGGACGATTTAGGTTTTACCAAATTGTTTTTTATTCTTTACATATTATAAAATGAAGTCGTTTTCCGCTATCTGTTCGCTTAGACCTTTTAAGTGGTCAACGGATTTTTATACAGTTTTCACTAATAGATAGTGATTCAAGAGGGAGATTTATATCTATACTAATATATAAAACTGAAGAGTGTGTTTGTTTGTTTAAACGCGCTAATCTCAGGAACTACTGGTCCGATTTGAAAAATTCTTTCAGTGTTAGATAGCCCATTTATCGAGGAAGGCTATATATCATCACGCTAAGACCAATAGGAGCGGCGCATCAATTAAGAATGTTACAAAAAACGGGGGAAAATTGTTACGCTACGGGCAATAGGAGACGTAAACGACGTTGCGTGGGTCAGCTCGTGTTTAATTTGATTATAGAAGAGGAAATCCGAGAACTTCAAAGACTACCATGCAAATCCGTGTCCCGTCGACAGTATTTTATAAAAGCTCTTACACATAGTTACACGTCGAAATTTGAAGAACATTGAAATAAAGCCCCTTTAAATGTATACTTTAAAGTACTCTCTTGTAAAGTTTCTACGACGAAATATTAAATATAATTTGAAATAATATAACAATTAATAATAATATGTCCTCGACGTCAACATTCTCGTAAATGTATAGTATTTAATATAGTACATTTACAATCAATTATATACCTAAACTAATTTTATTAATATATAATTTTGTTACGTAATCACGGTATGGTTTTCCTGTAACGAAGACGGAACACACTGCGCTGAGCAAATAATAACAAAATAAAACTGCTCAGTAATTCCTTCTTTCTTTAGTAACCCTGTTAATAATCCTATTAAAACTGTCTTTTTATAGTGTTAGTATAGTGTTAGTAACACTATAAAATCTTATGTTTGAAGTATGGTGTAGTAGGAACTAAAACACTAAATGCACCAAAACATTTAAATTATAAGATTACCTTACCTAAGAGTTTTTAAGTGGTAAGAGCCAGAAGGCGAAAGGACGTGGAAAGAGGAGTACATTAAATAGTAGAAACGGCCGGCTGTAATAGGCTATCCACAGTCAAAAACAGGGTGATCTGGAATACCTTAAAAAGAAGCTTTTACCTGCAGGGGATCCGCTCAAATATTCTAAATCTTTATTTTTTGTTGAATAAAGCCGGGTGTCTATACCGAAAAAAAATTGTTAATTTTTGTGTTGTCAACACGTGTTGGTGACAAAAGTTTCTGTAACTTCCTTGTGTTGGCAACAAAAAATGTCAACAAATGTTGGGAACAGTGTTTCTGTTTTTGGCGGTAAACGTCAAAAGAATACACTTGTTGCAAATATTTATTGGCTCTGTGGTGACGCTTAGTTCGAATGTCTTTCAAATTGTTGGCGACTCGGTGTAGAACAACAAAAGTTGGCGATTTTTTTAAAGTGTTGCAAACAGTTTGAAACACTGAAATTGCCAACGATTTTGGTGGAGACACGCCTTAAGGCAATGCCCGCATTAGGAACTGTATCGCGGAGACAATTTACAAACGTGTTGACCCATGTAGGGTTTAAACCCACAACAATCAGTGCAGTTGAGAGCGCATGAGGAACGATTCGGATCGGAAATGGTTTTATGTTAGGCATCGGTATCTCCCCTTATTCATAAACTTAACTTTAAACAAAGGTTCTGTTTTATTTTCAACTTTAAGTCTGTTAGTTTAAGGTTGAAAATAAAATAACGTTTATTAATAAAAGTAGGTGTTAAAAAAAATTGTGAACTTACCATATTTTTTTCAATACGAGTATTGGCCTCATCATGCAACGAGTTCAGTTTGTACGTAGACACTTGAAACGGGTCCACCAGGTGACCGTTTGCCGTTCGCACTGCCAACTCCATGCCTAAGGATCTATTAAAAAAAAGTTTTTAAGAACACCACTTCAAACTTTAAGGGTTCCTTATGACATTTTAATTGTATTGTCAAAAAATACGTACGTTTATTCTATGTATTTGATATATATGTATATTAATATCGTTTTATTAAGGATTTTAAGCTATTGCATACCTTTTATCGCGGGCTTTGAGCGCGGCGACCGAATCAAGAAATTCCGTAACTAAAAACCTAACACCCGAAGCTCGCACGGATCGAGACGAGCTGCTCCGAACAACGAATCAACGAATGACAAAACATTCTGGGTTTGAGAAAGTATATAGGTGTCTTTTACTTTTGATTTTAATTTCGTGCCTATGCTAATACATACACACATCAAAAGTGTCTAGGGATCAACATATGTGTCTAGGGATCAACATATATTTTTGCAATAACTTTTCTCCTGATTGATATTAATTAAAATTTTCTTTAAGGATTCATCAAATAAAGTGTTTTCATTTGTCACAGTAACGATAAACCAAGTCACCTTTGCATTAATAAAGAAATTTGCCATTTTCCTAATAAAAGGATTTTTGACATTTGAACCACTAACATTAAAGTTCGAAAAAAAGACTGAAATAACAGTTTTCTTTAAAATTTTATTAGGTAACTTAAACAATTAATAATCCGTGTTTCTACCGCGAACACTAACACAAGAACATCGGTTTGGCATACTCAAAATGAGTTCATCCAAATCACGCTGTGGAATGGCCGCCCATGTTCGTTGCAACAACAAAAAAAGGTCTTCTTGCGACTGGATACCCTCCATATTCGGCAGACCTCTTCTCTGTAGCATATCCCAGGCATGCTCAATCGGGTTCAAGTCTGGCGACTGAGCAGGCCAGGGCCAAAGCCACATCTCAATCTCAAGAAATCCGCATAAAAATGCTTGATCCCTAGACACTTTTGATGTGTGTATATGAATCATATGAGTGCCACACTCACCGCATGTGCGCCCCATAAGTATATATTATGTTGAAAGAAAAAAAATACTGCATAAATAAAAAATAATTATAGTTGCATAAGTTGATAAAAAATGATATACAATAGCTTTACCGCAGCAGTCCCCGAATGCCACACCTATTTTTTTACTCGAGATTTCTCTCAGTTTTCCATCTTAATTCCCACTCTGAAACCTTTCGAAAAAAGGGGGATTCCCTCGAATTTAAAATACCGTGTCTCTAAAACTTTCGTGAGTATGTTCATGTATGTATTGCTGTCTGTTTTCTAGTATATGTATGTTTATGTCTGTATCTAATTTATTCATGTTTCTATTTATATGTGTGCTGCAACTTAGACAAAATATTAGTATTCCTTTTATCTTTACTTTCAAAAAGTATATACTTAAATAAAATACAATAATACATAAATGATTGATGCGTCATTTCTATTTACAGCATAAACAGAAAAGCCGCAGACAGTATAACCTCAAAGTAATGATTAATCATAGGTTCTTAATAGTGATGTACGAAATATTGTATAAGTATACCTGGATATCCGAGAGCGAAAGAATATAATTAAAAGTTTACAGTAATATTTATATATGTAATTATATATTTATTCGAATTAAAATAGCTTATTATGAGTGCAATATGGACGATTTTGTCGTCAACTTTTTTTTAAGTGGAAAGCCCATCGAAACGTCACCTCACTGGAGTTTGCGCCACTAACTAAAACCACTCAGTGTGTTGTCTGCGCCTGACATGGAAGGGACCCGAGAACAGCTAGTATTACGTCCTTAGAAATTTAGTCTAACATTAATTACATATCGTAATACCATTTTTAAAAGTAATTTAATCGTGGGAGAGCCACGCTTCTGCATGAACCGCCTCGACCAGAATTATACCACGGCCTCACAGAAAACCGGTGTGAAATAGCGCTTGCGCTGTGTTTCACCGAGTGACTGAGAATACCGGAGGCCCATACCCCAAAGGCCGGCAACGCTTCTGGTGTTGCAAGTCTCCATGGGCGGCGGTAATCGCTTACCATCAGGCGGTACGTCTGCTCGTTTGCCCGCCTATTACCTAAAAAAATAATAATAATAAAAGTATTGACCTATTGCCTTTATCAATGGTGAAGACGGCAGTTCTAGCAACTCTTCGCAACTGGTCTTGTGGTAGGGCTCCAGAGGCGAGTTGAGCTCTTAGTTCGAGGAGAGCTCGCATGCTCACCTCCATAAACCTGAGACGCTCATTGTTGGTCTGAAAAAAAAATGGTTGTCTGTAAAGTCTATGTGATAACGTCATAAGAAAACATTGATGAAAAATATGCGTCGCAAGCAGAATGCTAAGACTGATCGTGTCTCTCTATCGCTTGTTCCGCACTCTCGCTTGCACGCTCGGCTCAGACGGAACGTGAGTTCAACAATGAGTCATGCTTTTTCGTGTGTGCAGCCGGCGTTCATCGATTTTTAAGACGTTGTCACGTCAAAAAAAACACGTTCATATTCACGACTTACTTTGGTCACACATTCGCTTACTTAGATTTTTTATTCAATGCCATCGATAAAAGTAGTACTCAGTTTTTTGGAGGAAACAACTCCGTTTTTTTTTCTTTGCCTTGCTGTTGTTAGAGTTCAATAACTAATAACCAAAGAAACTTATATCGTAATAACAAACAAACAATGAGTTTTTTTTAACGCCATCAAGTCCCAAGCTAAGCAGAGCTTGTGTTATGGGTACTAGACAACTGATAGAAATACATATATACTTTTTTTGTAAATACATACAAATACATAGAAAACACCAAAACTCTGAAACAAATATTTGCAGATCATACAAACATTTGGCCCGACCCGGGAATCGAACCCAAGACCTCACGATCAACAGTCGCACTCGCTACCACTGCGCCACAGAGGCAGTTACATTATTAACTAAACCTGGTCGTGAATGAAAACTTAATCTTAAATAATCATAGCCTTTTGGTATCTTGCTACTCTGCGTTTAAGATTCACTTTTTATTTCAAAACTCATCTCTAACTGAAAATAATTATTTATAAAAAAATTATTATTTATGTTATTCCCCTATTACCCAGTTCTCTGTGAGTCAGGAGTAAGTAGGTTATACTGCGGTTTTCTATATAAAATTTGTGATTTCCCAATACATCAGCATTAGACAACTGTTTGCGGTTGTACCGCACTCTTTTATACAGGGTGGAATTTTGTAACGCCACCTGAACGATACTCTTAATATTGTAGATAGAAAATTTTACTCAAAGAAAACATTCCTGTATTTTTGAAGAGAAAGAAAACTGCATTCAAAGATTTCCGAAAATTCGCTTGCCACACCCGGGAATCGAACCGACTAAAATCTGTAAAAATTACACCCTGTATTTTTATTGCATCGACCGTTAGGATCAAGTATAAGAATGAAACCTCTCTAACAAAAAAATCAAATTCAAAATTCCACCCTGTGTCTAGTTAAGCTTTAGTTTTTATACATCGAAATCCATTCTCATAAATAAAAGTAAAACAAAATTTACATACTATATACAACTTCTTCCAATGCTGCAGCCATTCTCTGAGAGTGATAGCGATATCGTGTACCACTCCGCCACCACCGGCCGAAGCCACGACCGTCTCACCACATCTGTGACAGAAGAAAAAGTATTAAATTGTTATAAATTAAAAAAAATAAACTTATGTTATGTAGAGGTACCGGTTTTTTTTTCCGAAAAGAGCCTGTATAAGGTACAGCCACTTTATTTTCTTAAGCAATTTTTTTTAACCCCCCGATGCAAAAAGAGGGGTGTTATAAGTTTGACGTGTCTGTCTGTCTGTGGCGCTGTAGCTCGCGAACAGATGAAGTGATTTCAATTTAATTTTTTTTTGTATGAAAGATGAGTTACGTGCGAGTGTTCTTAGACATGTTTCATGAAAATCGGTTGAGTCGTTTAAAAGTTATTTACTTTTAAAGGGAACTCAGGTTATTATGTCGGGGGTTTTTATCCTTAGATTATTTAAAGACTACTCTTGCTCGAGGTATATTCCTGTGTCCCTGGGGACTTTACAAACATAAATGAACAGGACACAAAGAACAACCAGATTCAGAACAACCATTTGTGTGTGGTTTGAACCCATGATATTCAGCGCAGTATAAAACAGCTAGGTGACCACTTAGACCGTTACGCCATCTATGCAGTCAAATTGCTTACACACTTTAGATAGATAGGTATTAAATTTATTTGTATGCCGTAATTTAAGAGAGTACAAATTAAATTTATATAATATAATGTACATAGAGCGGCCTGAATTCCAAAAGCAATATCGTCCAAGCAACCATGGGATGGGTCAAAATGTTTCGGAGAGACAGTAGTAGTTGACGGTGCAATGACTACACTTAATTTGCTCATTTGTTGGGGACAGACCCGTTCACCTAGGATATCCACCTAAATGAAGCAGGATTACTATATAGGGTCCCGTGCTCGAACTGGTGACAAGTACAGTTAAGAAAATGAATAAAATCGGGGGGCACGGCAGTGCCCCCGCCAAGTTTCAAGTCTGTAGGTCATTTAGTTCCGAAGTTAAGCAAAAGGAAAGTTTCGCATTTATGAAACTCACTCACTCATGATCATCAGAATAGAACTAGTACTTCCCATAAACTCAGAGAGCTGAAATTTGATACAGAGTTAGGGTTTAATGGCCACATAAAGGGAAAAGTATAAAAACTACGATAATCGAAAATCTGGAGTACCTGGTGACAAAAAAGAAAAGAAACATTTGTAATAATAAAAAAACTTCTCCTAAAAAGAAAAAAAAAATGTGTCAAATAAGAAAATCTAATAAAATAAATCACTATTTTCTACACGTTTCTACAAAAAGAAGTGAAATCCCACCAAAAACATTCTGTAAAAAACTAGCCAAGTCTCGATGGAGCTGCTTGTTTATCTCTAAAAATTAATGAAATCTAGAAAAAGTCGTGCCAAGTCTAACGGTCCTTACTGCGATTTCTTTATTATAATAGTTAATGTTGTGTGACTTGGCCGTTGAAGGGTACACAAGGGTACAAAACCAGGTGCTCCATGACACCATTGCACCAATCTGTCGCCAGAACCGCTACCCATTGACGATGGAAAATTGCCACTTCGAAAACGTTGATTCAATAACCAGTCAATTGTAGGCTTGATAAAGCTGTGTAATTCAATAATACTTATGTGTAGGCGTTACATGTGAGAACACTGCATAGTGAGGGTTTCTTGGACTCCTTAGGAACCTGCTAAAGAACCGGAAAGTCTAGAACTGTAGATTCATGGACTTCAATGCGAGTCCCGGAAGTCGATCAAAAATAAGTTACGGTACCCATACGTTGAATATCCGAAGATGATACAAGAGAAGACGTTTTTTAACCGACTTCAAAAAAAGGAGGAGGTTCTCAATTCGACTGTTACTGTAATTTTCGACTGGTGAACCGATTTTGATGATTCTTTTTTCATTTGAAAGCTGGTACTTCCCGTGTGGTTCCATTTAAATTTGGTCCAGATTGAAGTCGTTTCTTTTGTTAAAATTTGTGATTATTTTTTATATTTTTCTACATAGTGTCTTTGAACTCTAAACACTTCTCAAACCAATGCACATTGCAAATGCAAAGATGCACAACTAAATCCACTAGTTTTTATTGACGGGTGCTGCTATCTTCACGTTGATAATCTTATGTTAAGAAAGAAACGGAACGGAAACTTTTCGGGCCACCTTATATTGTTTTGTTACATCGTTAGATAGACATATTCGATTTATTCGCATAACATACCTTTTTAACAAGATCAGACATTCGGTTACAGAGTATAAAAGTTTATGTCGTATATTGGGTCAAGGACTGTAGAACCACAGTGTCTGGAGGCATGAAACGTGTTCCCCTTTATCGTCATAAAATATACAAGTGACGAGGTCGATGACCGTGAATGATAATTACTGTCCATTGACTTATTTGTATGAATCACTACTATGAACTTTACCATACACATGCACATGTATGTACGCGTGTGTTTGTTTACTCTAGCTAGTTGCCCTTTTATTAAATATTATCAGTGACCAGTAATTTGCTACTGTACGCTTTGATATTGTTATATAAAAATTATGTATAATGTTCGTTTAAATAAATAAGTGGAAATGGAAAATAAGCTAAGAATCACTGACGCTGCAGTACGCTGACGTGAAATTCGACTTGTTTTCGGACGAACTGATGATCCCTGACAATGATTAGGCAAACGTAGTGTATATAAATAATAATAAATATTTCGGACATCTAACACACAACGCCATCTAGTCCCAAGCTAAGCAGAGCTTGTGTTATGGGTACTAGACAACTGATACAAATACAAATATACTTTTTTTTTGTAAATACATACATTATTATACATAGAAAACACCCAAACTCCGAAACAAATATTTGTAGATCATACAAATATTTGGTCTGACCCGGGAATCGAACCCGAGACCTCATGATCAGCAGCCGCACACGCCAACCGCGAGACCAACGAGGCAGTCAGTATATATATCGAGGACTTGAAGAACGAGGCTGGCAGCGGATGGATGCGGACTGCCACGACCAAGATAGTTGGCACTTTAGAGGCCTTCTTTCAGCAGTGGACAATAAAAATAATTACCTGTCTACGATGCAGTCTCTGATGACGACATAGTTCTTCGGGAAGGCACCGCTTGCGTCCCGCCTAAGACTCCTGCCCCAGTACCATTCGTCTGTCTCTCGCTCAATGTGCACCAACTCGCCAACCTCCAGTGAGAGGTGTGGGGATCCGGACTTTCCCACGTAATTGTATATGGCTGAAAAAGGATAAAAAAGTTGAAAATTCTATTAATGAATCAGAAGTGGATTTTGACTATAGTTTTGTGAAGCACGACTATACGCTTGCCAATACAAGACCAGAAGTCTTATAAAGTATTGATGGCTAACTTTCGTAAAGTTTCGTAGTTAAGTGTAAGAGACATAGATAGCTCTTCAATGATTAGAAATGATATTTTTTATAAATTACAAAGAATATTATTTATGCTCCTAACTCAGCGAAGCACGTCTCAGGTGGTATGGCCATGTAATGAGGAGACCTGAAGAGCACATGACGAGACAAGTCCTAGCTATGAACACCGATGCGAAGAAGCGCGGTAGACCCCCCCTAACTTGGATGTCCGTCATCAACAACGACCTAAAGAAAGCCCAAATCAACGTCTCGACGACCCAGAACAGAACTGTCTGGCGAAGAATGACGAGGAGAGCCGACCCCAATTGAAATGGGATAAGGCTAGGCAAAGAGAGAGAATATTATTTATGCTCCTAAATTTTGTATCTAACAACAGGGTAAGGGTTTTAGTACAAATGTTAATCAATATATTAGAATGAACTTTAGCTCGGTTAAAGTTTATATGTAGGAGGAGTGCAGAAAGTTAAAAATAAATGAATTATGATCGATTTTCGACCACCAGGCGATCACTAGCTTAAAAAAACGTTCTTTCTATGCGCACTACTGATGAAGAAATAAATAATTTTAGAGCATTAACGTTCTAAGATAATAGGCAATGGAATACAATATAATAATATGTCAAGTTTATTATGTCATCAAGTTTTTATATGTCTTAAAGCGATTATTGTTTCAATATTTTTCTAGGAATTAATTAATTCAAATTAATTAGTTCAAACAGTAGAAAAATATTGTCATTTTCTAAATGAAGTTTTACATTTAGAAAATGACAATATTTTTCTACTGTTTGAACTAATGTTAACAATTTTTAAAAGGGACTACAGACAATACAGTCACGGAGGATAGAAGTTACCAGCGTTCCTGGTAACTGTTCAATCACAAGTTAGATGCCTAACCCATTAAACTAAAATCTCTCACTTATTTCATTTGAATGTCCTTAAAATATTAACCTACAAAGTTTAAGGAATGATATGATGCACCAGTCCCCTCCATATCATATCAGTTAGCCTCAATTGGTAGAGAGTCAAAAGTCACGCACTATTGATGAAAATTATATTGGTGCTAATGCCGTTTGAACCTGTTTAAGGCAGAGATACAATCGAAATCAAAGTGATATCTTCTTTTTACAAGCTTTTAATTAACTTGCAATGTTTGTATGCTTGTATGTTTGGGTGGAATCTTGCAACTCGATTTTGAGGCAGATATCTTCAACCGATTTTACTGAAATTTTGCAAGCATATGTATACAGCGTGACAATACAATATTATAATGACATGGATCTGATCTGATGCTGGAGCTGGAAGGTGGCCATAGGAACTCGGTAAAGAAACGTCGCAAAATCATCGAGTTATGACTCGTTTGATTCGTCTCGAGGCATTCCAGTAAAAGCTTGTTTTTAAAAAGCTTTTTAATTAAATTTATTTTTAAATCTATCACCTATGAGTTGTCGAAAGCATTAAGTATAGCGATAAATACTAGCGACCCGCCCCGGGTTCGCACGGTTGCAATATACCTAGACTCGCTTTTACCTGCGGCTTCGCTCGCATTTAATAAAAAATATCCTACGTTACTTTTAATACCTCCAAGAATATGTGTACAAAGTTTCAGGATGATCGGTTAAGTAGTTTTCGCGTGAAAGTGCAACAAACAAACTTACCAAACCAAAAATAATAATAATGAAATGCATGACAGTCCAAGGTTTTAAATTGTAACTAATACTATAGAGAAATCAAAACTCAAAACATCCTGCGGTTTTAGCCTTCGATTTGAGGCGAGTAAATTCATAAGGCGTTTAGAACAATTAGCAGAAATTAGTTTAGTACATGTCTACAGTTTCAATACGTGTTTAAACTTCAACTTAATTTATTGCGAATATGGATAATGAATGGGTTACATTGATGTTACATTGTAAGTCTAGAACGCCACATTCTGCTTTTCAGCATGCAACAATAATTTTGACAAAATTAGCTTCATACAAGTTCAAGCTTGTTTTGGGTTTAATTCCTCTTATTTTGCGATAATAATAATTGTATGATTTACTAGATTGTCCACGCAACCTCGTTCATTGCGTCTCCTATTGCCCGCAGCGTAATAAATTTTCACCCGTTTTTGTAACATTCTTCATTGGTGCTCCACTCCTATTGGTCTTAGCGTGATGATATATAACATATAGCCTTCTATGGGCTATCTAACACTGAATTTTTTTTTCAAAAAAACAAACAAACAAACTCTTCAGCTCAAACGCAGTTGTTGTAGCACCTTTACATCACTGCTATCTATCTATTGAAGCTAGCCTAAAATAAAAGCAGCCTAGCAACCTGCTAAACTTCTCAATCGAGTGTCCAATCTACGTCTATAAGCATGTTAGTCTATACAAACTTTTTTTTTTTTTTTTATGTTTGGCCCGCCAAAATGACTCTACTCTGCCTGATGGAAAGCATAAGCAGAATCCAATAGTAGTGGTCACCATACTCACTGCCAATGCAGACAATGCAGCATGGTGACCCACACCATGGCGGGCTAGTGATGCTTCTGCATCATTGGGCCTGTGAAGGCTGTCATTTTACGTTGATTTTCTGTGCGAGGGTAGTACCGCCCCGGTCGAGCCGGCCCGTTCGTGCTGAAATCAGCGTGGCTCTACTACCTTACATTTGAAATTAAAGAATCATTTTCTCTTACATGCTGCTTGGTATCTTTCGTACTATTCATCAGTGAAATTTGTCAATGCATGCAATTTTAGACCGTACGGCCCGGCAGGGCACAGATTTTGGCGCAAATTATTACGTGCGTAACATATCTATGGTTTAAAATATCATAGGCCTACTAGCTGAACCCCACGGTGTCACCCGCGGCTATTGTCGTACCGCGGGAGACGCCGCGGGCCGCAGCTAGTCTAAAAAAAGTAGCCTAAGTTACTCCTTGTATCATCAGTTACCTATCAGTGAAAGTCCCGCCATTCCAATCGGTCCAGCCATTCCAGAGATTAGCCGGAACAGACAGACCGACAGACAGACAAAAATTGTAAAAAACACATTTTTGGTATATGTACCGTGTATATATACATATGCATTTAGTAAAAAGCTGTTATTTTAATATTACAAACAGACATTACAATTTTATTTATTTGTATAGATATCACCCTTGCCATTATTACGAATCTATTGACGTCTCATTCATTAAAATCGGTTCAGTAGTTTAGATGCAACAGTAGAACGTACAAACATACATAGACTGCCAAAATTCGTCGTGGTGGGTTCAAATCCCACGAAGGACAACACTTTGTGTGATCCACAAATTGTTGTTCTGAGGTTTTGGGTGTTCTTTGTGTCCGTTTTATGTATGTTTGTAAAGTCCCCCGCGACACAGGATTTATTCCTAATGCGGGAGTTGTGTTTAAAAAAAAAAAAAAAATATTACCCTTCTTTTGGCTTCGCCTTAGTCGGGTAAAAATAGGAAGCGAAATGTGGTAGTTCACTGATGCCGTGATTGTTCCAGCTTGTATCCTTTATCTACGAAGGCTTATCTGTATAGCTTTATCTACATATAATAGTGAAAGCGATTTGACAAGGCCATCCGTCACAATTTAATCAATATTTTATTTCGTCGTAATTTTTTTAATATAATTAAAATTGCATTATAACACGGTCGGCTTGAGGTTAAACTGTCAAGGATGGTTACTTATAATTACTTCATAACACATGTGTATAAAAATATTCGTGCATTCTAAATTGCAATTGCGAATACTTAGTAATACATTTTTAGACTTATCTACATCTACACTATTATATAAAGAGGTAAAGTTTGTGAGTTTGTGACGTTGTAGGGGGTAATCTCTGGATCTACTGAACCGATTTTGAAAATTATTTTACCAATAGAAGGGTACGTTATTTGAGAGTGACATAGGGTTATAATAATCACCCGAAAAGTGGAAAGACTTTTTGTGGTAGCTGAATTTGCAAAGTAAGTCGGAGAAAAAAATGTTTACCGCCCAACGAAGTGGGCACGGGGCAGCTAGTCGTAAATATTTTTAAAGATTATAAAAAAGTTTAGGTTCAGTCTGTGTGTGACATTTGCAATAATCAAATCAATACTAGCATTTGCTCGCGGCTTCCCCCTCGCTTATGATTATCGCGACAAAAAGTAGTCCTTCGCCAAGATCCAATCTATCTCTATAACGAAATTCATCCAAATCGGTTCAGCGGTTAACACGACAGATAGATAGAAAGACAGAGTTGCTTTCGAATTTATAATAGGTAGTAGTATGGATTCAAAAGCTGAAAATTTTGTTTGGTCGACCCCTCACCTCACTAATCTCAGGAACTACTTAATCGAATTGAAAAAATATTTTAGTATTGGATAGTCCATTTATATAAGGCTATAGGCCATATGACAGCCTATAGCCTTTAGGCAAAATTGCGGGTCAGCTATTGAAAGCATAAATCTTGACAAGGTCTAAAAACCCGTTAAATGTAAAATCACATGCTAATAACCTGTCAAGTAGGAGAGAAGAGAGAATATAGCCTTTAGGCAAAATTGCGCGGGTCAGCTATTGAAATCATAAATCTTGACAAGGTCTAAAAACCCGTTAAATGTAAAATCACATGCTAATAACCTGTCAAGTAGGAGAGAAGAGAGAATATAGCCTTTAGGCAAAATTGCGGGGGGTCAGCTATTGAAATCATAAATCTTGACAAGGTCTAAAAACCCGTTAAATGTAAAATCACATGCTAATAACCTGTCAAGTAGGAGAGAATATGGCTATAGCATCCTGTGACGAAAGGCACCTAATGGAACGATGCATACGGTGCTAATTTGGACAAACAATACATTGGCCAAGAGACAAAAAAATATCGAAAGTACAGTCAATGGCAATAGCTATTTTGTTTTGCCAAGAAATACAATTTAAAAAAAACGTATTTATTTTGTAAATACTCAGGAAAAAATTGGTTGTCAGTTTATTTTATTATCACATTAAAATACAAACTATTAGATTTATTAAATCCATCTCATTGAGAGAAAATACAATTAACAGAAAACGATGTAAACTTAGGATAATAGTGAACATGTCAAAGTGGCTATAGACAGTATTGCTAATCAATTAACTTCAAATCTCAGCCTTGAAATTAAAGCATAATTTTGTTTGAAATGGCTTTTAATCCAATTTTATATAGACTTTATACAAAATGACACTATCTAAAATAGCACTAATTAAACCTAAAAAAGTAAGTAAACACATAACATGATCCTTTTGAGTAAACAGCTTTTAAAAACAAGTCACAAACTGATTAAACCCTTTCACATCAAACTTATGAGTAACAGTCTAACAAACCTCATCCGGCAGAAATGTCATAAAAAAAGGAATAACCCATATAAAATATACAAAGAATAAGTATATTTAACATTCATTGTACTTACACAAACAATTAATACGGAACAATAGGGGCGGTATGCGCGTGAGTCAGTTAGGAGACAAGACATGTGCGAGCGCGCACCAAAATCGCGTTCGTGCACCACTTCAACGTCGTTTGAATGCTGATTCAGAGTATAGATCTAGTGATTGTTTAGAGCCGATCGACTTGATTTCTGATTATCATTATTAGAGCATAAAAATTAAAAAATATTATAGGTAAGTAAACTAAACCGATTAGAAGGAAAGATCAGAACATTTATTTAAATGCAACTATGGTCGTCGTATCACCAATACCATAAAAGCTTATGCAGTTATTTAATCAGTTTTGCATTCCACGAAACATATCTAATGACACGCACAGTAATAAATTACCCCAATATCCATATTTAGGTATATATTATCCTGGTGACAAGTTACGGCCGAGATCATTCACGAACAAAATATTTAATGTACAATTTGATGGTGATGTTTTCGGTACGTTTAAATATAACAAGGTTTGATTTTGCTAAGCAAAATATAAAGAACCAAATACTAAAATTACACTATACTACCGGTATCGTTTAGCTTAAATCAATATAAAAAATTGAAACCTTTCAAGTCGTATCTTGGCAAAAACTCTAAATCCCACTTATCCAATACATCCAAATCCATTTACGATCCTTTTGTGGGTTGCAACTGTAAGCGGAGCGAGTCTGAGTGATGCACAGTCTAAATAATCAATGGAAAGATAGAACCGAAAGGTAATTTATGAAAGAATCTTGAATCTAAAATGTCACTTCTATTTCCTCTTTATACAAACATATTCTACAGGTAACAAGTTTCAAAAGCCGTAGTCACGCGTTGTTAAAGTGTTATGGACTATGATACATTAAACTACATGGACTACAGCTTTTGAAACTTTGTAATGTACCGTAGTCCATAACACTTTAACAACGCGTGACTACGGCTTTTGAAACTTGTTACTTGTTTCATACTTTTTCAGTGTCGTTTTTTGTCGTAGTTGGGTTTTAGTTTTTACTTTTTTTTATTTAAAATGTTTTAGTGCCTCTATAACATTAATTTCTTTGCAAAGTATATTTTAAATAGGTACCATAGAAATATTACAATTATCGAATAAATACGGACAAAGTCACGAGAAAATGCTAATAATATATGTATATATTTTTGAAATGCACAAGTAACGCTGTTTCGAATGATACCAAACACGGCATATATATCTCAAATTATTTTTTTAATACAGTACTTTATGTGGGCTAGAGGGCGCCAAATTAGATTCAGTGACACTTCATATAGCCTATAACCAGCGGACAATCGAGACGCTTCTAACAATACCTCATTTGTCTTATTCTGACTAGTAGTTTAGAAAGAATGTGGGAACAGACAAGCATACCATAGAAATATCACACTTATTGAATAAATACGGACAAAGTCACGAGCAAATGCTAATAATATATATATTTTTGAAATGTACAAGTAAAGCCCTTTCCAATGATACCAAATACGGCATATTTATCTCAAATTATTATTTTAATACTGTACTTTATATCGGCTAGAGGGCGCCACATTAGATTCAGTGACACGTCATATAGCCTATAACCAGCAGACAATTAAAACGCTTCTAACGACACCTCATTTGTCCAGTTCTAATTAGTAGTTAAGGAGCTATGAGGGAACAGATGAACATACATACATACATAGCCTGTCAAAATCGTAACCCTCCTTTGGCTATGCCGTAGTCGGGTAAAAAGAGAGACAAAATCAATTAATATTTAGAATAATTGAAATACACCTGGAGAAGCAAATAATATATGATTTTAGACTTTTTAGACAATAAAACTTTGGACAAAACATACTTGGATACTTCAAAACTTTATATTTTCCCATCACTTATAAATCAGTATTCCGTTAGATAGTAAGTTTGAATTATTTCGCTTCTCGCTCGCAGTATACCCATACCTGAACCCATAAAACGTCTAAGAGACTTATAAATCTATCAGACATCAGATCCATACACCTGTCACACGATACTTGTCGTAATGAGATATCGGAGCTATATGGCCACCTTACTGTGTTCGGATGAGAGGCTGCAGATCCGATTTTATAGGTCATTGGGTACATTGTTGAAAATAATTAGCATTGCTTGATGAGCCGTCGATAATTCACAGACAGATGCATTCAAGCGGTACATGATAGAGCAATGACGAATTTTTATGAAACTAAAAGTTAAGAATCGAATAAAAAAGAAGGTATGTCTTTGTGAAATTTATCGAAAGTATCGATAAAATATTCAGTGCTAAACGTCAACAGTCACGATGATTTAATTGAATCGTTTTTATTATAGTACGAGAGCTGGTACCATTTTTGGGTAGGTATTTGAGGCAAGCTGAAAACTTGTCGCACACCTCTCCTAATATACCCCAACACGGAACTGCAGACCTGGCTGGTGAGTAGCGGGGCAAATTTTTGACAACCAGCGATAGTGATGATGACGTAGGCTTGTGTCTCCCACGTGAGCACTGTTTCTCAGAGTGCTATAACTGGCGATGTATATCGTTATACCACGGCTATTGTAAGTCACGTGACCTCGCCAGAGGGGGGTTGATTTAGCCCCGCTACTCACCAGCCAGGTCTGCAGTTCCGTGTAGGAGTATAATAGGAGAGGTCTGTGACAAGTTTTCTGCTTGCCTCAAATACCTACTAAAAAATGGTATCAGCTCTCGGACCATTATGCTGATTGAACAACTACAATATTGGCAGGTTAGTGTTTTGACAAACATAATTGGACTTCCTCAGGTGACAGAAGGGGACTGACTGCCAAGATGATTGGCACACAGGGACGTGTGTGCGGATATAATATATTTGCTGGGATATTTTGGTAATGTACGACAAAATATTCAGCCACAAACTTAAAAGGCTGAAAAAGGTATGTGTCAATGTAGAAACCATAAAATTTTGTGAATGATTCTTTTTCAATAGCATCTACCATCTCTTAAAATCCTAATAACATATTCTTGACTCTAAAAAGGAGGAAGGTTTACGATACTATCTACTAATGGTACTGAATCCATCGTGTTCTGTCCAGTCCACGCTGTCCCTATTGTTTTGTGGGGGAACGGGATTGCATGACCCTCCAACACAAAGGGAGGATCCTCCGACCAGGCGAGGTAATCATGCCTGGCGAGCTACGGCTAAATGTTGGGATATCGTATATATTATGCTAATCGGCGCGAGCATTTCTGTAGCGCGATTCAGGATTGGTAGTTTCTTCGTATTGTACGCTACTCCGTCGTTTGGTGTATATCCGTTAGATGGCACTGTAGTGTGTTTTTCTTTGTTGCGCTATTTGTGGAAGTCGCCATAGTTTTATACAGCTAGTTTGACAAATAAACTCTCTGGCCGTCTGATGTTGGACGGTTAGAAAAGAATATGATCTTCTACAAGCCACTTTCGGCCACGGCGGTCAGTCTCAACGTAGACCAGCCAACTATTCTGAAGCAATTATAAGAAGTGTGTGCGCAAACACAAAGTTCTTAGAAGCGACTACTGAAGTATGTATACAAGAAAAAAATTATAATAAAAACCAATTTCCCGCGGATTCAAAATCGGAATTCCCAGTTGGTGATAACCATAGTTAACTAATAAAAATCCCCCTAACATTGTCTTCATATGCATACAGACTCTGTATGTATATGAAGACAATGGTGGACTCTGTATTACAGAGTCGACCATTAATATGTGATGAAATCTGACAAAGTGTATCCGCAACGCTCGATGAGATGATACAAAAACGATTTCAGTTGTTCCCCAGAATATGTTACACTTAACTAGAAATAAATTAAATTAAAAAGCTTTTTAAAACAGCTTTTACTGGAATGCATCGAGACGAATCAAACGAGTCCAAACTCGATGATGTTGCGACGTTTCTTTACAGAGTTCCTATGGCCACCTTCCAGCTCCAGCATCAGATCAGCTCCATGTCATTATAATATTGTATTGTCACGCTGTATACATATGCTTGCCAACACTAACCTATGACCATCCCTTTTGGCTTCAACGTAGTCGGGTAATTAAATCCAAAACAGAATGAGAGATGCTCGAAACCAAACCAAAAAAATAATTAACAATCAGTACACGGAATAAATCACAAGAAAAATGTTGGTGCTCACATCATTTTCAGAAGACATCCACAAGTGCTACCAGATAAAAATGCTAACTGCTGATGCTACTAAATGCAGGGATGATTACAAAGTTTTAGCAGTACTTTAACCTAGTACTACTTTATTAGCAGTACTAGGTTCATAATTAATCTTATCTTCTGCATCTAAGTCGGTCCAAAAACGGTGCTCAGTGTTTAGCTAAATTTACAGATTTACAGATTTCCGCAACAATAATGCCGAAACAAAGAGGAAAACCTGGATTAGAATTGTAAGTATCAATATAAATTAAATGTGTTGTGTTTAAGAAATATGAACTTATGTATCGTAACTTCAATAAATTGTCATTATGTTAGTTTGCTAACAAGGGGCAAATGACGTAAACTATAATTTATTTTCCCGTAGTACTTCCTCATAGAGATGTATCTCAAAACCCCATAAATGGGTGCCGGGTGATCATGACCGCTAATTAGCAGAGATATACAGAGTATATTGAATTCTTATGTCTTCTCAAAAGGTTTTTAAGAAACTACACTTTGTAATTTGTTTAATCGCAATTTTTAGCGTGGGTTCGCGCCTTAATGTATTTTTTAAAATTCTTTGTTCAAATTACTTTTTTCATAATGAGATACAGGAGGGCAATGAAAGCAAGACGAACAGGCGGGTCAATTGATGGTAAATGATTACCACTGTTTATGGGCTCTGGCCACACTAGCTTTCTTTTTTTTTAGACAACTCCCGCATTAGGAATATAAATCCTGTGTCGCGGGGGACTTTACAAACATACATGAAACGGACACAAGGAATACCCAGACTCAGAACAACAATTTGTGGATCACACAAAGTGTTGTCCCCTGTGGGATTTAAACCCACAACACTTGACGCAGTGGAGAGCGGCGTGGAGACCGCTTAAACCACTAGGCCAACCGTGCAGGAGAGTTACAACACATCAGTGTGTTGCCACCCTTTAAATACCTCACTCACTGGGAAAAAAGCAACGAGAGAACTCATTTCCATTTTTTTTTTCCCAAAGCAATCAACGCTTGAGTCACGCTTCTAACTTTCTGTCGGCCGAAAATGAGTACCGAAACAAACTTCTTACAATGATAGATTGAGTAGTTGCGGCGAAATAGCGCCACAAATATATGTACTTACATTAGAATTTATAATTTATGTTACAATTAATTTGTTTACAAATATTCATTGCCACGTTTGATATAATATGTAGGACATTCGCAATCTAAGTGTACCGGGTTAACGTTGTCAGTGCCTGTTCTCGACTGTCATCTCGTGTCTCTATTAGATGCAAAACTTATTGCTAATTCCTTCGTAATTTGGGACCCACCTTCTCTTTATATGCCTGTGGGACCCACGTTTATTATATACTATATAGTTACTGAACAATTATTGTTTCATTCTAAAATTGAATACGTTTGGGTGTCCTTAATATCAAAAATGAATCGAACAAAAGAAAGAAAAAGCACGGCCACCATCTTCCCTACTCCTTTTCTTTTATTTCTTTATAAGACAACAAAGACAAAAGCATTAGGAATATACATCCTGTGTCGCGGGCGACTTTACAGACATGAAACGGACACAAAGAACACCCAGATTCAGAACAACAATTTGTAAATCACAGTATTTTCCCATGTAGGATTTGAACCCACGACACTGCACTTCTGTACTGCAATACCATTTCTAGACGTATATTGGTTAAACATGGTCTAATGTTTCATCAAATTAAGTTTTGATATGGTAATTAAGTATGAATTGGATTTGTATGTCTGAAAAGTGATGTAAATATGGTTAAACTTTTCCAGTTAAAAGTGTCACTGTTTCATATAATAAATATTTTCGGACATCTAACACACAACGCCATCTAGTCCCAAGCTAAGCAGAGCTTGTGTTATGGGTACTAGACAACTGATACAAATACAATATACATTCTTTTTGTAAATACATACATATTATACATAGAAAACACCCAAACTCCGAAACAAATATTTGTAGATCATACAAACATTTGGTCCGACCCGGGAATCGAACTCGAGACCTCATGATCACCAGTCGCACACGCCAACCGCGAGACCAACGAGGCAGTCGTTATCGATACTACGATACGATAATCTTGGGTAATTCATTGAATTCTAATCAGATGTTTATAAATATTCCAATTGTATTCTACTTTTAGATAATAGAAACATGACCATAATCTGACTGCCTCGTTGGTCTCGCGGTTGGCGTGTGCGACTGCTGATCATGAGGTCTCGGGTTCGATTCCCGGGTCGGACCAAATGTTTGTATGATCTACAAATATTTGTTTCGGAGTTTGGGTGTTTTCTATGTATAATATGTATGTATTTACAAAAAAAAAGTATATATGTATTTGTATCAGTTGTCTAGTACCCATAACACAAGCTCTGCTTAGCTTGGGACTAGACGGCGTTGTGTGTTAGATGTCCGAAATATTTGTGTGTTAGATGTCCGAAATATTTGTGTTAGATGTCCGAAATATTTATATTATAAATGCGAAAATCTGTGAGGATGTTTGGACGTTTGTTGTTCTTTCATGCAAAAAGTACTAAAGCATTTGTATGAAACTTTACAGTAATATAGCTTATACATCAGAATAACACATAGGCAACTATTTACATAAAGGCAAGTGGAGCCGCAGGCAACAGCTAGTAATGAGATATTGTTAAAGCAATTCTAATAACAGTTGATACAGTGAAGGCTAACTACTATAGAGGAAACTGTTAAAGATTTATTCCATAAAAGTAACTTACAAGTATTCATACCTATTAAAGAAATACAGCTTCTTATTAGGCTATAGTTACAATAAAACATAACGAACTACATAAATATATAAATTACTAGTTGTTGCCCGCGACTCCGCCCGCGTGTATGTAGGTTAACGCGGTATGTAGGTTAACGCGGCAAATACTGTATAAGCTGTATGACTGTAAAGTTTCATCCAAATCCGTTCAGTAGTTTTTGCGTGGAAGAGTAACAAACATCCATCCATACTAACAAACTTTCGCGTTTATAATATTAGTAGGATATGTCTTTAATAATTCGTCTATCACTTTGTTGCTCACAATAGCTAGCCATACACGCACAGATCTCCCCGTCGGATCTGCCCGCCAGGCAGATCCGTGACTAGCCATACACACACATATCTGCCCGTCGATCTGCCCGACAGGCAGATCCGTGATCCGTGGTAGGTTCGCCACACACGAGTACGTGCACTGACGGTTGTCTGTAAAAATGTCTATTTCTAAGCATAAATTAGCAATAATATGTGGTGGTTTCATTTGTCTCAAAGAAAGAAAATTAATTAATTACTTCTTAATTTAATTACTTAATTATTAATTTCTTATCTTTGATTTTCCACAAACAAGGCAAAGACTTATAAAGCTCTAGAAAGCTTGCCCAAATTTCTTTATTTTCACTAAACACCATTTCTGTGATCAAACTCATGTATGTAAATATTAATACTTCGAGTGTCAGTGCGCGACTGACGTCAAATCTGACTGGCACATCCGTCGCTTCGCACACACGTACAGTTGGGAGCTCGGATCTGCCCGCCCGTGCCCGATCCGCTCGATTTGACCACGGGCAGCGGGCATGCAAATCTGTGTCCGTTCTAACCATACACATAAGGATCTGTCTGACGGGCACGTCTGTCAGTTACAATTACTACATTCCATAACAATCAGTCTGTTGAAAAAAACAAGAAATTTAAATTTTTTATAATACAAAAGGAACTGTGATAAAATTAAAGCTAAAGAATAGGCTGTGTAAAGGAGCGGCATTTCAAATAAAAATTAAAAACAAATCGATTTTACCAAAAATAAAGACACATAGAAGTATGGCTATGTAAATTCCTTTTTTAAATCTACTTGTAGACATTATTTTATGGTTTGCACAATGGTTTGACTCATTTTAAATGTATTGAAAATTAAAAACACTCTTGCTACTAAGATTACAGTACTGCACTATGCAGTTAATGTGTGTTTGTATGTTTGTGGAAAACGAATAAAAACAACGCTGTCAATCGCTTAATTAAGTGCTATGAATTAGTTATCAATCAACTTATTTAATCACTGCAGTGTAGGGGAGTGGTCAACGGTGGAATCGACAATATGACAAATATGTGCCCTAATTAAAGGAGAAACGCGGCCAACCCTTGACAGGATAACGGCGATAGAGACTTCTGAGTTAGTACTCTGATACAATGTTTATATTTATCTCATCTCTGCGGGAGGCACCCAGATCTACTATTCAAAACTTTACCTCACTATTTATTACAAAAACATTGAAATTTCAAAAATATACTTACCAACAGCGTAAAGTTCTTCATTTTTGACTTCCCACCAAACAGTCATACTGATAAATACACGATTAATTTATAATATGTTTAATATTTAGATAAAAATTGTGTAGCTCGTCATTTTTATCGTTCCAATTTTGACCACAGATTAGTTACTGTTTGTGACAAGATTTTGTTAGTGTTACCAGTTGCCGAAGTTGCAGGAATTTGCTTGTGCCGTTATAAACTTAGAGCATATATATTTGAAGGGGCGTCTGAACGGATGGAAAGCGTGATGGGAGTAGAGAGACTGAGTTTGGTTAGCGCAAGCTTCTAATTGATTGGTGTATTTCCCGCCAAATCAGTCATGCAAATTGGTATGTGCGTCCACGTTTCCGCCCGTTGAGCTGCTCTTTCAGGTATAAATAAGCTTGTATAAAAATAATAAGTAATAATTAGGAGAAAAAATAGTGGATTTAAAATTATTATGTCTGATGTGTGTTTGTAATATTCATGAATACACGTCACACAATAATAATAACAGCGTTTTGTAGGTAAAAACTAATTCACTGTGGAGAGGCTGTTGACAGTTTCAGACATCATGGCCTTTCTTGTAGCAGAAGCGCTGGCCGAATATCTCGACATGCCAATATTAACGACATTATCCGTCGTGCTCTTGTTACCGCCGGCGTTCCAGCTGTACGTGAACCAAATGGTCTGGTACGGGACGATGGCAAGAGACCAGATGGTATGTCGTTACTGCCATGGAAGATGGGTAACCCTTTGGTGTGGGACGCAACTTACGTTGACACCCTCACGCCATCTCACCTTCCAAGTACAGCTGGTTATGCCAGCGCTGCTGCTGCTTCTGCGGAAAGCCTCAAACGGCGTAAGTACCAAAATTTAATAGGTAATTACATTTTTGAACCGTTTGGGGTAGAGACGCTAGGTTCATGGGGTCCGAGTGCTCGCGCTATGTTTAAACAACTAGCTAAGCAACTGATTGACGCTTCTCGCGACCAGAAGGCCAGCCTTTTTCTAGCACAGAGAATCAGCATTGCCATTCAACGTGGTAATGCTGCCAGTCTTTTGGGAACGCTACCAGTAGGCGAAGATGTGGAGTTTTTTGAGGCTTGTATGTAAATATTGTTATTGTTTTTTTAATTATGGTTATGTACATAGGTTTCTATATAATAACATTGTAAAAATTGTAGTAGTCAATATAAAATTGTGAGTTGAAACTAATTTCTGTCTGCCATTTTTTCCAATTTTGACTTTTACTATTTCTTTAGCTTTAAAGTGATATTTAATATTATGGAAAATTAACGGAAGAGGGCCAGGGTTTCATTTATTAATTAAGAATTCAATATTATTTAATTCATAGTTTTTTATAATAGGTTAATTTGGATTACAAACCTATCATAAGACCAGGGCTTTTTTGTCACTTCTTCTTTCGGGGCACGCTAATTTTCGAAAGGTCCGACCCTTACCATTGTGTTTTGAGGAAAAAATCGACGGTTTGGTTAAAAACATTAATATCTTTCGATAAAAACGTGAACTTACATTTTCTTAAGTAAGTAACAATAAAAAAATAATAAGTTTCGATGTCAATATACTTTGCCTAAATAATCGCGAAAATCCTTAGAGCATAATGTTCTAAGCGAAAATCTGAATGATATTTTTCAAAAGTAATCCAAAAGTTTCATCATTCGGCGGTGTTTCCCGCCCGTGCCTCGGAGAGCACGTTAAGCTGTCAGTCCCGGTTGTCCTGAACATCTATGGCAATCGTGATTGGGAAGTCATTGCCCTCAAATTATATACTGACAACTAGTTCAATCATCGAATTCTAGTTTTCAGGTAAAACTGGTTGAACTAGTAGCCGACCCCATCTTGGGAATAATAAAGGCTAGGAAGACGAATCCAAAAGTTTCATCATTCATCGTGTTTCGCTGGTGAATGCGAAACCGGAGGCCCTATGATGCAGATGCATCTCAATAGGCCGCCATTGTGTGGGTCACCATGCTGCATTGTTCTCGCAATGAGTATGGTGACCCACACAACTCTACTTACTACTCTTGGATTCTGATTCTACTCTGACTACTACTTCTAACTATACTCTGCTTAATTTCCATCATGCAGAGTAGAGACACTTTGCTATCGTCTGCATAACAATGTATGTTGCCGAGGGCTAACATGTCATTTCCGATCATTTAGCAACGAGTGATCTCGAATGATCCAGGTAGTGGACCAATTGCTTGTCGATGATCCGTTCGAGCACCTTGCAGAGGAAAAAAGTGATGACTAGAGGTCGCTAATTGGCCTTATCTGAACGGTCGCCTTCTTAGGGGATGGTTTGAACGTTCGCCTCTCTCCAGGCCTCTGGAACAATACTCTGAAACTGGCCAGGGACGGACAGGCACTTCTCTGTAAGGAATATAATATTCCATGCCGACAGTCATGTCATCACTTACGGCGGACCACTCTACGATATACCCCTGTCCTGAAAGCAGCTTTGAGCCCACTGGATGGGTGCAATGTCTGGTGACTGGTCAGCAGTAGGTCTAGCAATGAAGGCGCTTGACTCGACATTTCTGGTATCCTCCTGAGCTGGAGTACTAGCTGAGTGAGGCTATATGTGAGAGCAAATGCGTGGGCAATTCAAACCGCGTGGTCAGTTCTGGAAGATCAAAACTAGGACTCGTGATCTGGGTCAAAATCACCGTTCAGCGGTCGGGAACTGCTCCTACGCTTTATCCATTGCTTGGACCGATAGACGTGTATGTAGATTCGTCTCTTGGAGCCAAAATCCACGTGGAGCCAAAGGGTGATAGAGCACCTACCCGGGATAGTGAAGATATGAAGAAGAATGAAGATATGTGGTGTCAGAGCAGCATATTTGTATCTCCATTAAGAAAAGCACCGTGCACGTGTCCACGAATATTTGTAAATTGCACCTGTAAAAGCGGGTTAGTAGGAGAAGGGAATGTCTCTGTTGAACGTTATATTCAAAGCATAACGGTGACCGGACCGTCGGACGAAAGGGCCCTGTACCCTTCCGGAAGTTGTCGTCTGTTCCCACCGTTTCTACAGGTCTTCCTGGTCGATGGTTTGATCCATGCCAACCTTGCTATGATTTCACAAGCATTCCACCGCTTACACACTTGATCACGATAACTGTTACCGCTGCATCAATGGGCCTCCTGTCTCGCACTCAACAACGAAACACGACGGCACGAATCGAATAGGTGTCATTTTAGATTGCTATTCTGAGAGAGGGTAGTCGATGTAGTCATAATTTTACTTACTTGCACTTGAGGGCTAGTTTGAATAAACGTTGAGGCTATCCAGTTTCTTGACAATACGGACGTTATAAGGAGACTTAAGGAAAAACCCTTTTGCGTTAGTTAAGTGACAGTGCAAATTGAACAAAATACCTATTACCATTTAATGCAGTGTATTAAAAGAACACACAAACAGTGTGTCCTCAATTAATTAGAGACATTAAGAAAAGTTTTAATCAACACAATCTTAATATAGTTTTGTTTTATTAAATTAGGTCAAAGTAAAATTACTCATTAGTCAGTAGACTAGATCGTAATAACAATGTCCTACTGTATTAGTAAGTATGGCATTTATAGAAAAAAAAGTTGTCTAGTACTCATAACATAAGCACTGCTTAGCTTGGGACTGGATGGCGTTGTGTGTTAGATGTCCGAAATATTATTATTATTTGGGCTTTCTAACGTCAGCCAGCCAACTTTTACCACCTATCGTAAAAAAGAGGAATGAGATCCTCGTTATCGTATCTCTACGACCTTTCATAACCGTTTTTCTTTCTCGCATAATTCCTTCACAATTTACTTCTACCAAAAGTTGCTTTAAGGAACTTTGTTTCAATATAATAATCTGAAGGCACGGTCGTGCCCCCACCAAGACGAGCCAAGCGAAGCGCAAGGGCACAACCTACCTTTTCGTCGAAGTATTTCGTCGTTTTTTTGAACCCTCATAACTTTGGTTCCCGATATACCAGATCGTTCAAATTTTCAGGATATAATGTTAACAATAGACTAATGAAACATACAAAGTTTCAATTGCATAGCTCTGATACTTTAGATTTAATTGATACCTAAAAAACACCGATTTCATCACTGACACACTGATGATCATCAAAACTGTTAGGGTACTTTCTGAAGTGCTAGAAAGCTGAAATTTGGTATGTAAACTAAGTTTAGTATACAAACAACAAAAAAAATCATAAACCTATTACTTTTGCCCCCCAACCCCCAAATTTGGGGGGTGAAAGTTTGTATGAGACTTTCACAATTTTTTATGCTAGAGGTTAGGAGTTTAGGCTAGGATATTTTGCACAGGGTAAGCCATATGCAGTCGTCTTGGCAACATTTTACATGAAAATGTTTTTGGTGGGTTAATATAAACTCTACACGTATTTTACATAATTTAACCTGTAATAATGTGTAATATAACCTGAGCAGGTATGCGTAGATCCTATTCCAATCTATTGTGATGACCGTTTAAAAATACTAAGTATCACCATCCCATTTTTATCCTATGGTCTGGGTGCTGTGTACGAGCGATTAAGGATGTATTACGTAGGACAACAGTACCCATCTGATCAGCGTAGTACAGTCGGCCAAAAACTCCTTTCCAAGGAGACTATATATCCATCAGCGGACTTTCAAGGACTGTTGATGATGATTTAGGAATAACTACCTATGCACGAACGTTTATTCTTTAGTAGGTATATTGTTTATATCGGTAGAGCAAAATAATCAGTAACAAACGATCCCAAAATAATCAACTTTATCTTTACAGATAAAAGTCCGTTATCTTATTATAGTTCATACGACGGTCCATAATTGACGGAGTAATCGGTGAACATACATAAAAAAACATACAGTAGAACATAGAACCTCCTCCTTTTTGGGAGTCTGTAAAAAATCAGCGTTTATGCTTTAACGTAAGTAAAATTATAATTTCATGAACATTAGGGTGTCTGGCAAGGGTTTGCCACTATATTAAGTGTCTGGCAATGAATAACGTGATTTTTAATAATATTCTGAAGGTACTACCAAAAAATCGCGCTTTATTATTTGACGAATTTAGATGTGAGAGTCAAAATGGCGGGTGTACCACAGTGAATTAAATTGTACCAATTACCAAAAAAATGTACTTAAAATGTACTATTTTGTACCTCACTCTAAAAAAATTGTACCTCATTCATAACGAAGTTATTTCGGAAATAAGTTACACCCGCTATATTGACGTCAATATGGCGGGTGTGACATGAGATTCTAATATTTAAACATTATTCATGAAATATAATTACACTAAAAAATTGTACCTAAAAAGCACCTCAAGTTAAAAAACCCATACACTTGGTCAGTAGGATAGTTTCCGAAAAAAAAAACAATCGTGTCTCGTTTACTTGTGAGAGTTGGTTAACTTGGTTTAACACTCTTTGAAAATTACTAAACGCTTAGCAAAACAGACCTTTGTAAATATGATTTATAAAACAATCCGGGGAGATTCCCGCATAGATAAAAAGCGGCCAAGTGCGAGTTGGACTCGCGCATGAAGGGTTCCGTAACAGCAAGTTACATAATATAAAAGTTCTTGTAGTTCGTTGTAACTTTGATCGATAAATTGCGGTTAAGGATTTATGACGTAAAAAAAAAGTACTTTCTAGATCTCGTTCAAACCAATTTTGGGTGGAAGTTTGCATAGTAATGTACATCATATTTATTTTTTAATTTTATCATTCTCTTATTTTAGAAGTTACAGGGGGGGGGGACATTTTAACAGTTTGGAAGTGTCTCTCGCATAAACTATTCAGTTAAGAAAAAAATGATATTAGAAACCTCAATATCATTTTTGTAGACCTATCCATAGGTAAGCGTTGGTGAAAAAAAAAATTTCGAATTTTTCAAAATGTATTGTATTTTTTCCATTTATGTGTGAAAATCTTAATGCGGTTCACAGAATACGCTTACTTACCAAGTTTCAACAGTATAGTTCTTATAGTTTCGGTAAAAAGTAGCTGTGACATACGGACGGACAGACAGACAGACACACATCACGAATCTACATATAAGGGTTCCGTTTTTTGCCTTTGGCACGGAACCCTAAAAAGGAGTTATTAGAGATAGCACAAGTTTAACAGCCTACTGGCGGAAAAATACGTCACTGCACTGACACAAAAGCAAACTTTTCGACCCATTCTTGTTTATACAATTATGAATAAATCTATCAAAATTTTATATTCGTAACCAAAATTTCGAATTCGTTAATTGTTAATAGTATAATATATGGACGAAAACAAAATAATAATAATTTTGTCGTGTTAGTTATATTTGGTTACGATTTTAGGGATAATTACTATCCCTAAAATCGTAACCATATAATGGACGGGCCTGTTGGTGTAGTGGTTAGTGGGCCTGATCGCTAAGCCGGAGGTCGTGGGTTCCATTCCTATCATGTATTAATATATAATAATAATGTAATATGTATTAATATGATAAGTACGATGATTAGTTTTGTGTCTGTGTATAATTTATCTATATATGTATGTATTTGTAACTCATCTTTTGTTATGTATTTAACTTTTGTATACAATAACGATATTTAAATAAATAAAAAAGTTTTTAGAAATATTTAAGATTGCTTATCGGTAGCCCGGCCACCATATAATTTGGAATCAGACAGCCGTGTGTAAAATTTGAAGGTTATTTTTCTTATTATGTATAGATATGAACATTGTAATAAAATTATAAACGTCAGTAAACGAGACAAGATTGTTTTATTTCTCGGAAACTATCCAAGTGACCAAGTGTATGGATTTTTAACTTAAGGTGCTTTTTAGGTAAATTTTTTAGTGTAATTATATTTCATAAATAATGTTTAGATATTAGAATATCATAGTACCTACACCCGCCATATTGACGTCAATGTGGCGGGTTTTCCTTAATGACACTAATATATAAAGGCGAAATTTTGTGAGTGTGTATGTTTGTTACTACTCCACGCTAAAACTACTGAACGGATTTGGATGAAACTTTACAGTAATATAGTTTATACATCAGCATACCACATAGGCTACACTTTGCCTCGGTAATCGACATACACGCGGGCGGAGCCACGGGCAACAGCTAGTTCTGAAATAACTCCGTTATGAATGAGGTACAAATTTTTTGGAGCAAGGTACAAAATAGTACATTTTAAGTACATTTTTTTGGTAATTGGTACAATTTAATTCAGCGTGGTTGACCTGGCATTTTGACTCTCACAAGTAAACGAGACACGATTGTTTTATTTCTCGGAAACTATCCAACTGACCAAGTGTATGGGTTTTTTAACTTGAGGTACTTTTTAGGTACAATTTTTCAGTGTTGCCATATTTCATGAATAATGTTTAAATATTAGAATATTATAGTACACCCGCCATATTGACGTCAATGTGGCGGGTGTAACTTATTTCCGAAATAACTTCGTTATGAATGAGGTACAAATTTTTTAGAGCGAGGTACAAAATAGTACATTTTAAGTACATTTTTTTGGTAATTGGTACAATTTAATTCACTGTGGTACACCCGCCATTTTGACTCTCACAATTTAGATCGATATTTTACACACCTTTGGTACCGTTTACCTGCCAAAGCCACGGTAACCCAAACTTCATAATGGTCCATCGTTTTTACCTGTGTTGGGAGCATGCGCTGACAAACTTTCGGCTTTTATAAAATAACGAAGGTCTGGGGTTCACGGGCTCTTGCTCCACTAGCATGAGGTAGGTATGGATTATATTGCAAGCCTTATCATTTTTATCTGATGTCAGTAGTGTATTTTTAACGTACCTACTGTTTATGCACGGGAATCCACGATTATGACTTTAATTTATGAAAATGTTAAAAAAACTATAACCCGACTATGTAAAAACTTTTGTCAAAATTTCCAAAGCCTATGTCATCCGACAGGTTATTACGAATCTATAGACACCTCATTAAAATGATTCAGTACTTCAGACTTGATTGTGGAACATAAAAACATGCATTGGCTGCCAAAATTAATATGTGGGATATTAATTTATTTTTGGCTTTACCGTAGTCGGGTAAAAAAATTTTAATAATGAAAGAAATTTCAATATTGCGGGCTGTTATTATGCGTGATATTAAATTTATATGAAAACATAAAATAAAACATAGCGCTTCTGACACATTTAATAATCGTCCTCGGTGGAAATCAAACCCTTTGACTCTGAGGCCAGTATCATAGCAGAAAATAGCTAGCCATACACGTAGGCCATACACACCCGGCAGACGTGCCTGGCGGATCCGTGCGTGTATGGTGGTGGTGCCGTGGCACGGGCACGGACATGCCCGCCGGGTGCCATGGTCAAATCGAGCGGATCGGGCACGGGGCGGGCAGATCCGAGCTACCAACTGTTTTTTTTTTTTTTTTTTTTATATTTTTGCTGCCAAAATGACTCTGCCCTGCCTGATGGAAAGCACAAGCAGAATCCAAGAGTGGTGGCCACCATCCTCAATGTGAACAAGGACAGTGCAGCATGGCGACCAGCACTATGGCGGCCTAGTGAGATGCTTTTTCACGCCCCGCTTAAAGGACCCGGGATCATAGTTGGACGGAAACACGTGCGCTGGTAGTGAGTTCCAGGTTTTAACCGATCGGCACAGGAAAGAAAAACCGAATCGATGAGTGCGAGAGCGTATGTCTTCCACTCTGAGGCGGTGACTTCTGAGGCTGGCACGTGTTGTCCTGTAGAGGAAGGGAGAAGGCGGGACTAGTTGGAAGAGCTCTTCAGAACACTCCCCATGATAAAGACGATAGAGGACTGCCATGGAGGCGATATCTCTACGCATCTGCAGAGGCTCAAGGGACTCGGTGGCTTCAGGACTGCCGACAATTCGGATTGCTCGCCGCTGCAACCGGTCGAGAGCGTCGAACAGATACTGCGCGGCACCATCGCAAAGGTGAGAACAGTACTCCACGCACGAGCGAACCTGGGTCTTATAAAGAAGACACAGGTGCCCCGGCGAGAAGAACCGTCTCACCTTGTTTAGAACACCTAACTTCCGCGAGGCCGCCTTAGTGACGCCCTCAACGTACTCGCGCGGGTTTAGGTCGCGGCAGATGCCCATGCCCAGGATATCGAGTCTGCCTTGTAGTGGCAGTTGAGTGTTCTGAAAAGTCGGAAGGGGAAGGAATGGAGATTTTTTGGCAGAAAACGCGCACACCTGTGTTTTCTTAGCGTTGAACTCGACCAGGTTCTCAGAGCCCCATTGAGAAATGCGGCACAGAATATGGTCGAGTTCAGCGACAAGCTCCTGTCGTTTTTCCTCAGTATCTGCTGACTTTGCTGCAGGACGTCCGAAGTATCTCCCATGAACTGTGCTGTCGTCTGCATAGCAATGAATGTTGCCAAGGGCTAACATGTCATTGATATGCAGAAGAAACAGCGTGGGGGACAGGACGGAACCCTGTGGCACTCCGGCGTTAATCGACTGAAAGTCGGAGGCCGCACCGTCGCAAAGGACTCTGACTGTACGTGTGTGCCTAGCGACGGATGTGCCCGCCAGATTTGACGTCAGTCGCGCACTTACACTCTAATTAGTTTAAATGCGTTTGATCACAAAAATGGTGTTAAGCGAAAATAAAGCATTTTGGACAAGTTTTATAGAGCCTTTAAGTCTTTGCCTTGTTTTTGAAGAGTCAACGATGAGCAATTCTACCTTATTATAGAATTAAAGGCACAAGCATACGAAAAATTGGTCGAAAATGCAACAAAATCAATCCCGCTGCAGATACAAAGTAATTTAGGCTTTGAAATAGACATTTTTACAGACAACCGTATATGAGCGTATATGCTGGAGTAACGATTTGAACTACTGCCCGTCAGTTGCCCGTACTGCCTGCCGGGCAGATCTGTACGTGTATGGCTAGCTAATGACTGTCTCGGTGGCGTAGTCATAGCGTAAGCGGCTGCTGTGCTTACGGTCTCGGATTCAATTCCCGGGTCGGATCAAATGTTTGCATGAACTGCAAATATTTGTTTCGGAGTTTGGTTGTTTTCTATGTACATGTATGTATTTACAAAAAAGTATATAATTATTATGTATTTATATCAGTTGTCTAGTACCCACAGTACAAGTTCTGCTTAGTTTGGGACTAGATGGCGTTGTGTGTTAGAAAAAAATACAAAAAAAAATAACCGACTTCCAAAAACATCCAACGAAAACTCTCTGTCAAAAAACACTTAAAAGCGTAAAATAAACTGGTTCTTCATAAATTGCCTATACCTAATTCTTTATTCATTTAAATAGTAGTATTATAATGGGTGCTAGGTACCTAGAATCTGTTTGAAGTCGGTGCCAAGTGACTGTCGCTTAGACTTTTGTAATTGTTCGTTTGTATTCTTTTTGGCTTAGCACCGACTTCAAACAGATTTTAGGTACCTAGCACCCATTATAATACTACTATTTAAATGAATAAAGAATTAGGTATAGGCAATTTATGAAGAACCAGTTTATTTTACGCTTTTAAGTGTTTTTTGACAAAGAGTTTTCGTTGGATGTTTTTGGAAGTCGGTTTTTTTTTTTATAAAAAGTTTTTATTTTACAGTTTTTAGTGCAAACAATCGTAGGTAAGTAGTAAGTTGAATTATTTCATCAAATTTCATCATCAAGAATAATACAAATTAAGGTACGTGTAATATTAAAATCATCCTCTAATCCCTAACTGTTGAAGAGTTTAATCTTCTATCATCAGCTCACCTAAATAGCTTGAAAGTATACGACTGAAGGTCTTTAGATACGTATGAAATTGAAAGAATTATTCTCCAACTCCTAACCGTTGAGGAGTTGTACCTTCCACCTTCCATCATCAGCGTACCTAAATAATTTGTAAGAATACGACTAAAGGTAACTTATATACATATGATATTAAAAGATTTATCCTCCAACTCCTAACCGTTAAGGAGTGGTACCTTACATCATCAGCTCATCATCATAAAATGATGACTACCAGACGCAAATACCGGTGTAACTTCAGAAAATATACGAAAAACATAGTATGTGCCTATAAAAAATGAGGGTTTCCCTCGATTTCCCTGGGATCCCATCATCAGATCCTGATATGCTGGCAATGGGACCACCACGGAAGCATACCCTGTCGAATACAAAAAAAAAATTCAAAATCGGTCCACAACTGACGGAGTAATCAGGTAACATTCATCATACAGTGGAACATAGAACCTCCTCCTTTTTGGAAGTCGGTTAAAAATACTATTAAATATTAATCATGAAGCCAACATTTGTGTTTAGTTTTTTATTAATAAATATATTAGTAATAATAATAAATAAATTTGCGGATCACATAAAATGTTGTAGGTATACTGTAGGGTAGGATGTAGTAACGGAGGCGGTTACCGCTTATAATACGCTATCGGTGCACTTTCTCTTCTCCAGAAACAATAAATACTATCCAAATGCGAGACTGCTGATTTAACAAGCCCCACGAGGCTTAGTAATAACAGCAAACTTATCTCATCACAAAACTTCCACAGGCGCTTACACAGGCCACTACATATTGCTAGCACTATTTATTCAGGCGCTGTCCAAGGCTAGTTGACTAAATTTTAAAAATGGTGTAATAATATACCTTACTAGCTGTGCCCGCGACTTCGTCCGCGTGGAGCAGTGGCTTTGGGTAGCAGTTTTAATTATTGAGGCTTATATTATTTTAAAAATAAGGCACACACGTTTCACTGGTAAAAACTTATTTAAATATTTATATAAGTACATAATATATAAAGTATTTCTATGAGCTTATTTCGACATTCGACATGGCCAAAGCCTTCGACCGGGTCTGGCACCGTTCGCTTCTATCCAAGCTCTCGGCATTCGGTCTACCTCCTAGTCTCTGTCACTGGATTGGCGCTTTTCTTCATCAGCGCCGTATTAGGGTTCTTTGCGACGGCACGGCCTCTGATTTTCTGGAGGTAAACGCCGGTGTACCTCAGGATTCAGTCGTGTCGTCCACGCTGTTTCTTCTGCATGTCAATTACATGTTAGCCCTTAGCAACATACATTGCTATGCAGACGATAACACAGTGCATGGGCGATATTATGGACACCGTGCAGCCAAGCTGGCAGAAGTTGAGAAAAATCGACAGGAGCTTGAGCTGAACTCGACCGGGTTTTGAACCACATTTCACAATCGGGTGATGAGAATCTGATCGAGTTCAACGCAAATAAAACACAGGTGTGCGCGTTCTCTACCAAAAAGTTTCGATTTCTTCCCCTCCCAAATGTTCAAAGCACTCAACTTCCACTACGGGATAAGCTCGGTACCCTGGGCATAGACATTTTCCGAGACCTCATCCCGCGGGAGTACATCGAAGGCATCACTAAGGCGGCCTGAACAGGATGTGACGGTTCTTCTCGCCCGAGCATTTGTGTCTCCTTTATAAGACCCAGGTTCGCTCGTGCGTATTGTTCTCATCTTTGTGATGAATCCACGCAGTATTTGCTTGATACTCCCGATCGGTTGCAGCGGCGAGCAGTCCGCATTATCAACAGTCCCGATACCACCTAGTCCCTTAAGCTTCTGCAGTTGCGGAGAGATATCTCCTCTATGGCAGTCCTCTGCCGCCTTTACCATGGAGAGTGTTCTGAAGAGCTCTTCCAACAGACCCCACATTCTCCCTTCCTCTACAGAACAACACGTGCTGGCCTTGGAAGTCACCGCCTCAGTCTTAGAAACACGCTTTCGAACCAAACGATTTGGTTCTTCCTTCCTGTGCCGAGCAGTTAAAAACTGGAGCTAACGACCAGCGCACGTGTTTCCCTCCCACTATGATCCCGAGTCCTTTAAGCGGGGCGTGAAAAAACATGGCACTAAGCCCTCATATTGTGGGACGCCATAGTGCATTGTCTGCTTTTTGCAGTGAGTATGGTTGCCTACACTGTTGGATTCTGCTTCTGTTTTCCATCAGGCTGAGGCGCTGAGCAGAGTCACTTTGGCAGCCTCGAATAAAAAAAAAGTACAATTTTATTAACTACGTTTTTTGTTTTCCCATCTTTTGCCAAAATATAGAGATTTAGCGGATTTGATACACGTGATTATAGTTCCCATGGGAAAAATATTTTTTTTCTAAATTAACTTCAACTTTAAGCGTCTGTCTTTGGGCTTTGATAATTTTTATTGCAATTTTTTTTTAGCGAAAACTGTATTCTTTTATATTGAAATTGCAAATAATTTGGAATTATTAGAATACGAGGAAATAAAACATTTACTCCTTTTGCCATTCCCTGCGTCATGATTGTAGCTTTTACAATGTTGTACCCCAGATGTGTAATTTGTAGCCGTGTACCAATACATAGCTTTGGATTTTTCATTAATAAGACTGGAACATTAACTTTCAGCCTTATCTTATGGGAAGACACTCCTGATAATTCTAAAGAGTTGAGAAACTCTATCCATAAGCTATAATATGACTTGTTCAGTGTCCCCAGCTTTGTTTCCTGAGAGGTATTCGACAACATCTTCCTTCACGTCTGACATGATCCGTTCGTGTATTTGATAACATTACTCGGCGGATCAGGATGATATTATTTTTAGATAATCTTTACTATCATATACCAGAATTCACGTCTCAGTGTAATCATGTCGTTACTGTCAGTTGGCATACAATCTTCTACGATTTTTAGAAGAGCATTTTCATATACACTGCTCATTAATCATTGTGAATTTGTACTCGCATAATTCTAGTAAGACAAAACTTTTTAACATGTACCTATAATACAAATGTCTCATACAGTCATTTATTTCATCTGTCGGCGTACCTCTTTTGCTTTTTTTTTTGCATAAATCCCCCCGGATACCTTTCTGTCGGAAAAAATTAATTGAATAAACAAAAAATCATGTAAACAAATCGAATCTTATTGAATGATAACGAATTTGTAGTGGCAAAATTCAATATCCGCATGCGGCACATACGTCTGCCCTCACGTGTCTGCCCGTTCGGGTAAGCACACTTAGGCATATTGTGATAACTCAGTAAATGTTACATCAGAATAGCTCTAATATTTTGTCTATCTGTCGCAAACTTATGATGCATTTTCACAAACCTTACATATTTTCATACAAACTTTCATCCCCTTTTGCTATTTTTAACCCCCGACCAAAAAGGGGAGTATTATAAGTTTCACGTGTCTGTCTGTCTGTCTGTGGCACCGTAGCTCCCGATCTGATGAATCGATTTAAATTTTTTTTTTGTATGAAAGGTGAGTTAGGTGCGAGTGTTCTTAGACATGTTTCATGAAAATTGGTGGAGCCGTTTAAAAGTTATGGGGGTGAAAATGGGAAAGAGTAACCGAATGTCTGCAAAAATATCATCGAGTGGGGTCTCAAATGAAAGCGCATAACGTGTTTTTCACTTTTTAAAGGGAACTCAGGTTATTACGTCGGGTTTTTTTTTTAAATTTTGAGAATTTATAGTTATTCCCCCTTTAGGGTAAATTTTTACAAACTTTAAATTTTTATTTATATCTAATCAACATCCTAAAAAATAAATTTTAACTTTCTAGCTTAAAATGACTTTTGAAGTTTATAAATACTTTTTAGTAATATGGCTTATTTATTTCTACTAATTTAATGATCATACAAATCAGATTCATTAATGTATAAATTAATTTAAGTCTTCGTTGAAAAAGTGAAATATTTTTAATGAATGTGACAGCCTTGTTTGGTCGTTGCCAAGACGCCCGGCGTAGGTAATGCGCATGCGTGTGGCGAGTGAACCGCCACTTTTCCATTCAATCTTTCATCCCCCCTTTCAACCCCTTATTACCCTTTTTTCGCATAAAAAAATAGCCTATGTCCGTTCCCAGGCTCTATACTATATTTGTACCAAATTTCATTCTATTCGGTGCAGCGGTATGGCCGTGAAAGCAAAACAGACAGACAGACAGAGTTACTTTCGCATTTATAATATAAGTATGGATAGATTAGTGTGACGGTCTTGTTTATTGGTTGTCAAGACGCCCGGCGTAGGTAACGCGCAGGCGTGTGGAAACTTTAAATGGCATTTTTATTTATATCTAATCAACAGCTTAAAAAAAGAAAAAACTTCTAGCTTATATTGACGATACTTCTCTAGAGATTTTGAATTTTACAAATTAATTTGGCTTATTTTTTTCTATTAATACAATGAACATACAAATCAGATTAACGAATATCTTTTTAATGAGTGTGACAGCCTTGTTTATTGGTTGTCAAGACGCCCGGCGTACGTAACGCGCATGCGTGTGTGAACCTCCAGACTTCTATACAAACTTTCATCCCCTTTTAAATCCCTTAAAACCATTTTTTCTCATTAAAAAGTAGCCTATGTCCTTTCTCAGGCTCTACACTATCTGTGTACCAAATTTCATTGAAATCGGTGCAGCGGTTTGGCCGTGAAAGCACGACAGACAGACAGACAGACAGACAGACAGACAGAGTTACTTTCGCATTTATAATATAAGTAAGGATTATCTATTATACCCCAACAATCCATTATTTATAAAAATATCGAATATGTTCAATGTTTATTTATCATTTGAAAAAAAAACAATTTAATTTTCCCTCGAAAACGCTCATAACTGTCATGGCGTCTTAAATGACGTCACGCCGTGCTAAACAAAAGTGATTGTGTATTGAAATCAAAGTGTTCTATAATAAAAACGAATTCTTCGTATTATAAGAAGTGTGTAGAAACTCCAACAAATTATTTATATATTATTATGTTCCTAACAATCAACAAGTACGAAAAAAGTGGCTAACACTAGTTAGCAAGGAGGGATGATGCACATTGTTTATCAACAAATACAAGAATGTATTTTTAAGATAATTTTGATGTCACAAATAATGTACCTAGGTAATTTAAATGTGTTAAAACAAAATTAATGAATTTTGCTCAAGAATATCCATAAAACATCATATTAGTTGAGGTTAAGTATTTTGTTATTTAGAACATATTTTAATTATTGCTATTAGCCATGCTAAATACTGATTTCATAGTGATATTGACCTCAATGACTAAGAATAATTATATTATCTAAGTGACAAATAATGCTAAATTTTAAAAATATTATCAAGTAACGCGTCAACCACAACAATGATGTTTTGCACGGCCTGACGTAACACTTTCTGATTCGTGTTTACAGTCACGTGGTTTAATGGCTATTTTTTTAATTTTCTTTTGTAGAAATAATAATAATCTTAAACTTTTAAGTTAAATTGTTTTGTTTATTCTTATCTCCACGTCATACTTAATAATTAGAAATTCTAATCCATCCGATTTATTGTTAAGGCTAAAGGCATGTGTCCAACATGCCTTTAGACGGGCTAATAGACTTCGAAGCATGGTTAAAGTTTCACATGACTATTCTTATGTATTGCAATTCAGAGATCTATGAGTCATTTGGATTGTTTGCAATTATTTCTTTGTAGGTACATTACGTGGCTCTGTGTAGTTAAAGGCTAAAATCTGAAATGTTATTTATGACCTTAATATCATAGAAAATGAATACCTACCACAGATTTTTTATCCCAGTAATTTCTTTTACCTTCATTTATTTTCCATGAACCTTTATTTTTATAATACTTAAAGCCTGTGTGTCAGTCAATGATTCTGAACTCATCGACCATGATTGATTGTCAAGGAGTATGTCTGTATGTTTTTATTTTAAAGGTTTCTGTGACCATGTTGATGATGATCTAGGATTAACTCCAAACGGATTATTTATCTACGGTTATTAGAAATATAATATATTTTAATATAACTTATTTCATCATCTGGACTATTATTGCTTCATGCCAATAGGTACCTACAAGTTCATTAATTATAAGGTTTATAATAAAAGTACCTAATACGTGAAACAGAAGTATATGGCTGTCGTCATTCTCCAATATTTTAGTAGAAGCTCAAGCTTATAAATAAAATTTAGCCGAAGTGCTGTTAAAAACTGTCTTCCGTACGCAGCTCAGCTAAAAGTACCTAGACTTTGTTTTTGTTTAAAATATGTAGTTCATGTTAGGTAATTCAAGTGTTTTTAGAGGTCAAAAGGGAGTTGAGTAACTCAACTCTCTTTAGATTTTTGTTTAAGATAATACTCAACTTGAGTATTATCATAAACATTATGTTTTCAAAGTACATATACCTACCTACCTAACTCCTGCCATTTGAATAATATATGAGATTGTGAGAACATTCGCAAACGATTTCTCGCAAAAATTGTCAGAAAGATTTCCCATATTGTTTCTCGTGTGAGAATTTCCGGGTTAATTGTATAAAGTTTTATGAATTTCTACGGATACATGTAGGTACAGGTGAGGAATGGCTACTCTTTAATTTTGGCATTTTGGAGTAAAATCTGAACTAGAAGAAATAAAATCATTCAACATGAGCAGTGCAATAGATGATCGCATGCCAGCACCGCTTAAATTAGATAGCGGAAAATATTTGTTGCCAGAACGGGTGCGTTACTTTAGTGAGAATGACAAGAGCCCTTTGAAGTTCCTGAACTTGAAGAGCTCCGCTGAGCTTACTCTTAGGATGTTGACAATTTATTATGTATGAATCTAAGAACGAAAGCATACTCTCTGAAGGGTGCGCAGTTTTGTAAATTTCTGATAGTATATTACTGGTTCAGTGGGTAGATCCATCCAGAAGCGGCCATCGCTTTCATTTCAGGTAAATTTGGGTCTACAGAAGGAATGACCGGCCAGTAGGTTTCCGGTTGCTTAAGAAAAGATGGACCATGCCACCATAACGCATCGGCTACATCCTGTGGATCTACTCCTCGTGTCACGAGGTCGGCATGGTCCTATCACAGTCGCCAGTTTTTGTTCGCGATAGGAACAAAGGAAATATAGTTTCTTTACAATAGACTGTTTTATACTTAAAATACAAAATATAGGGGTGCTGCGTGTGCACATTACAAGTAGTTTTCTGGGAACGTGTTCTAGAAGAAATGACGGCCCGTAGAAGCGTCCCCGTTGGCCGGCAAAGTATCGCGTCATTTTTTCCCTTTCTGATTGGTAGTGCAGTGGCGCCAACATTAATGCAGTCTGTAGAAGCGTCCGCATTGGCTGCTGAAAGTAACGCGTCCTTCATCAGCTTTCTGATTTGTAGCGCAGTGGTGTCAACAAGGAAGATGGTCCTGGTGTCGAGGCACATTCTTGCTCTGATCCTCCATCGCTTTCATAACTATATTAAAAACTTGCCTTTGGACCCGAAGTTGCAGCCTGTCAGAGAGATTACTAGTGGTTTCAAGCATACTTGCGAAGAATTTTTCAAGTGCACTGTGATGAGTCAAAGTAGAGTTTAGAATCTGACTTCGCAACTCATCTCTCTCAGCACGCCTCTTTTCTCTTCTTTCTATTTCATTTTCCAAATCGTTGACTAATTTAGGTTGCTTTTTATTATGACAAGCAAAATCATATGGATTTTCATTATCTTCACTGTCTGGTTCCACACTAACTGACTGAGAGTCGTCGCTATCTTCTCGATTTGGGCTGCCCACATTAGATTGTCTCGGGCGATTTGACATAGTAGGTACCAAAAACTCCATTTGCTGTTCGTTTGATACTGTACCCGCAGCCCGACCTGTTGTAGTCTTTTTTCTAGCAACAGCTTGCTGGTGTCCATCCCTTAACTTTTTCCAGGTATTTCTGGCCTCTTTAACTGAAACAAACAACTACACATTTAGTCGTCTGCTGAAGAATATTTTGTTGGGTAAAGAGTATTATTCATCAAACTAATATTTTAATACTAGTTAACATTTTAATTAATTTTTAACCGACTTCCAAAAAGGAGGAGGTTCTCAACTTGGTTGGTATTTTTATATTCTTTACTAGCTGATCCGGCAAACGTTGTTCTGCCATAAAAAAATGGGTATAAAAAATAGATGTTGGTCTATTCTCAGACCTACCCGATATGCACACCAAATATCAAAAAAACGGTCCAGCCGTTCAGAAGAGTATGTTAACTAACATTGTGACACGAGAATTTTATATATAAGATTTGACGCAAACAAACTTTTAGTACAATGGCTTCTTTTATAAGTATAATTTATAAAATATGACATTTAATAATATTTTTATACATTAAAATTTGATTTCATTAGAATGTGTTTCGGTCAAAAAAGGCCATTTATAGTTTTTTTGTAATTTTCTTCTTTTTTAGGGTTCCGGACCTCAAAAGGAAAAAACGGAGCCCTTATAGGATCACTTTGTTGTCCGTCTGTCTGTCTCTTAAGACCCCCTTGCTCAGGCACGAGTGGAGGTATCAAGCTGAAATTCACATTAAACACTCAGGTCTACTGTTCCTTGGAGCTGTGCAAAAATCATACTTTTAAGGCAACGCAATCAAAAGATACAGCCGTTTATGCTGCAAGTTTTCGACACTCGCAAGGGAATTAAAACCTAGCCCTCTAGGTTTTTGTTGGTTGCTTGGTACCAACTTTCAAGATTCTAAGTTTACGGGAAGTAACCCTTACTTCCCGAAAACTTAGAATCTTGAAATTTGGTACAAAGCAATATCTTATAGCACAGATAAAGGAAAAATTCCGAAAAGTACCTATACATTTTTGGTTACTTCATAATAATATAATAAGTCGATTACCATGCAAATTTTCGACACTTGCAAGGAAATCAAAACCTACAGGGTACTTCCCATGAACTCAGCATCTTGAAATTTGGTACGAAGCAACGTCTTATAGCACAGATAAAGGAAAAATTGCGAAAAGCATAAATTTTTAGTTACATGATTAATAAAGATGGCTCAGATGGCTGGCAGTCCACAACTGTGCGGTTTTCTCGGAATTTTCTGCCTCCCACAACAAAACTGTTAAATGAACAGTCGCCTGCGGTATTCCCGGACCAATATGACCTTCAAACCTTCATGAAACGAGCGTACTCCTTCTTAAAAGGCCGGCAACGCACTTGTGACCCCTCTGGTGTTGCGGGTGTCCACGTCTACTTGTTTGCACCCTATTCAATAAAAAAGCGTACTTGTTTCCTAATTGCAGAATAAACTTTATGTCATGTGACAGCCGGATTTTGGATGAAAGTGAATTTGGGAAAAAACTAAGAAATAGTACAGTAATATTGACTGAAGAGGAGCCACTAGCTAGGGGCGGACTCAATATGCCTTATGTTTTCGTTGGAGATGAGGCATTTCCACTAACGAAAAATCTGATGCGTGCGTATCCAAATGCCGAATTAAATGAAAAACCGTGCGAGAGCCACGCTTCGGCATGAATGAGCCGGCTCGACCGGAGTGATACCACGGCCTCACAGAAAACCGGTATGAAATAGCACTTGCGCCGTGTTTCATCAAGTGAGTGGGGATACCGGAGGCCCATACCCAAACCCCATCTCCAACCCCTCCCCCCATCCCCCAACGGCCAGCAACGCACTTGTGACGCCTCTGGTGGTGCGAGTGTCCATGGGTGGCGATAATAGCTTACTATCAGGTGATACGTCTGCTCGTTTGCCACCTATTCCATAAAAAAAACGCCGTATTTTCAATTAAAGGCTATGTCGGGTACGTAGAGTAGTCGAGAACGCCTTCGGTATTCTGTCGGCCCGATGGAGGGTTTATAAAAAAAGGCCGCTTGAATGCAAAGTGGAATCAGTTGACAAAGTTGTGAAGGCTACATGTGTTCTGCACTATTTTATGATACTGAGTTCGGATAGGTACATATTTTAACATCTTTAAGTTAAATAATAGGATCATAGTTAGTAGAAATGATAATGTTGCCTCATCCAGGATTCAATTATTCCAACCAAAGCTTTTTCATTAGAGAGGAGTTGTGCCATTATTTCAATACTATTGGCAGCGTACCATGGCTGGTACCTGAATTCCGCTTATGCTTTCCATCAGGCAGAGCAGAGTCATTTTGGCAAGGCCATACATAAAAAAAATGGCAATGAAATCGGATTCGGCACTTGTTATCTGCTACACGAAGAAGAATATAGGGAACGTGCACAACGAAGGTACTGCCAACTGGTGTCGGAAATCCGAATCTTGTACTCTATTAATGCTTGACATAGACATTTATGAGAAGTAAAAAGAATTAATTTTATCAGTGAAAATTATTATTCTAGGTAATCATAATGCATTGTTGCATTTTTGGATGTACCAATACATCCAGAAAACTAAAAATAAATCAAATGGCGTCAAAATTTATGTGAAAAATACAAAAAATGGATAAACGAAAAAGAAGTATCGTAAGCATGAGCTTTGAGCATTAAGTAATAATTATCAATAATATTTGTAGTGAAAATTACTAAGTAATACAGTCAATCTTTCTATCTGTTTTCAGCAAACATCCGAATGATTGGCTTCCATCTAGAAATACAACAATATAATACATATTAATAATAAAAACTTTGTTGTCAGTTTACAAATATGTATTATACAATATGTATGTATATACATATAAATACATATATTATAATTATAATGATTATAATGTCGGAAGTAACTCTGTCTGTCTGTTACTCTTTCACGATTATACCACTGAACTGATTGACATGAATTTCGATATAGAGATTGATTGAACCTTGGAGAGTATAGGACATGGGCTATTTCATTTTGCATAACCGGCCAAAGCTAAACTCTAATTATTAAAATGAATCGCCGAAATGTATGTACGCGCATAACTTCCGAACGGCTGCACCAAATTAAATAATTCTTTTTTTTATGTGTTCGATATAGTTTTTTTTTTTTTTTTTTTTTTTTATGGAATAGGCGGGCAAACGAGCAGACGTATCGCCTGATGGTAAGCGATTACCGCCGCCCATGGACACATGCAACACCAGAAGCGTCACAAGTGCGTTGCCGGCCTTTTGGGGATGGGGGGGGAGGTAGGGGTAGGGGATTGGGGTATGGGCCTCCGGTATCCTCACTCACTCGGTGAAACACAGCGCAAGCACTATTTCACACCGGTTTTCTGTGAGGCCGTGGTATCACTCCGGTCGAGCCGGCCCATTCATGCCGAAGCGTGGCTCTCCCACGTTAGGACAAGGTTTGTGTACAAGAAAAATTAAAAGATAATGTGCAGTCAATTTCTTTTGTCCGCGACTGTACACTGCCTGTGGGAAGCTACAGATATGTAAATATGGCGGTATGAACTTCGCCGGCTCAACTATTACCTAGAAATGTGAAAGGTTTTTTATTTGGTTGAACTCGCTAATCTCAGTTTCTGCTTTGATTTAAAAACTTCATTAAGTGCTAAAAAGCTCATTTATCAAGAAAGGCTAAAGTTATCTAAGCCACTATCTAAGATGAAGTCTGAATTGAGAAAATGGCTAATACAGCGCACTTTTATAGCATTAACGAATTTTTTGAATTTAAAATTCAAAATCTGAGATGAATTTAGTTAGGTATAAGTAAACTTATTTTAAAGACTTTAAATGATGATATATTTTTGCGTGTAATTTGTCTTATATTCTAATTTAATTTTGCATGTCAATATTGACAAAATGTGTGATAATTTATAACCATTTAAAATTGTTACATCCATAATTGAACCCCATTGGATATTCTGTCTTGCTTGGTAGTTTCATGAAGATTAGTGCGAGCTGGCGATTGGCTATAGAAAAGAATTATTAAAAGTTAATATTTGGTATTAATTTTCTCTTTACTGTCTTTGTGTATTGTATTGATTTATTGACGTATTTGTATTAGTAGAAAAAATTAGCTGAGAAGAAAAAGCAGTATCGCGTCGTGGTAGTATTGTCTTTGTCCTTTGACGTGGATGAATGAAAAATGAATAAATGTCACACATATATCGCACATACTAATAAAGCAACAGACATATCAATGAGGGTCGGCACTCTCCTTGTTACAGGTTGCTTAGTAGCCTATCTAAGAGTACAGATCTCAAACCAAGATTTGAATAACATTTTGAAAATTGACATTCAACATCAACAACCCATAATGTCCCACTGCTGGGCTCGGGTCTCCTCTCAGAAGAGGGTTAAGGCCATACGTCCCCACGCTGGCCAAGTGCGGGTTGGGGACTGGCAACACAACCTTGTGGCTATGTTATCTTACCGTTGGATGTTCTTAAGCCGCCCAAAGGCCTCCAACTAAGCGTCACGACTGTTATCCTGTGATAACAGCCGGGACCGACTGCTTAACGTGACCTCCGAATCACGGAGACGCTCATGGTATCATGCCACCAGCGGTCACCCATCCAGGTACTGACCGCGCCGTCGTTGCTTACCCTCGGTGATTGTTTCTAATCACCGAGTGCAACTGGGCTATGAGCGTCTCAAAATTGACATTAATTTTAATAATTGTAATAAATACATGTTAAACCATTTTTTTTTCAATAAAGTACCTATTATTATATAGGTGCAGGTAGAATATAGCATTACACGATCAATGGCACATCTTTAAATTTCAATGATTGTGATTTTGATCGTTACGTTAAGTTTGGTGTACACATATTTTCTTGATACCCAAAACCCACTCCTAATACTCTTAGGTTGAATTTAAAAAAAAAAGTTTACAAAAAGTTTTTACACAAACCTTTAGGATCTCTATAGTCTCTTATAGCATCATTCAACGTGCTCAAGTTTTGTTCAAACGGCGACAAATGTCTAGACTTTGCAGACTTGAATGTCTTCAACGGAGTTTGCGTTTCTAAGTTAATGTTGACTTCTTCGAGTTTCTCGGTCATGACTCTTTCTAGAAGGTTCGCGTGCTTGTACATCAAAGACCCTTCTTTGTTGACATGTCTGCAGTTGGAGAACATCAGACGGAAATCTGCTACCATCTCGTCTACAGAGTTGTATCGGCCAGCCTGTGGGGTAAACATAGTTTAGTTTTTTTTAAATAAGTTTGCCCACTTTTATAAGTTTCTGGTCATTATTCTGTGTGTGTCTTTGTGTTGTTATATTATATACTTATTTTTAGACAGAGATAATGGACAGAGTCACCTAATTGGCAGTGTTGCATAAGTCACAACAATATTTGCAATTAAAGTTAAGAAAAGTAATTATTGTACGAACATATAAATTAATTAATGTAAATAGTCCGAAAAATTATTACAACGAAAATAATCATGAAATGGTCGACAGCGCAATGAAGTGTTTAATTTTTGTGGTGCCCAAAACCAAAAAACATGCCGTGGACTTATTTTTTTCTAGCTGTCCCACGCAACCTCGTTTGCGTCTCCTATTACCCGTAGCGTGACAATTTCCCCCCGTTTTTTAAACATTCTTCATTGGTGCTCCGCTCCTATTGGTCTTAGCGTAATGATATATAGCCTTCCTCGATAAATGTACTATCCAATACTGAAAGATTTTTTCCAATCGGCCAGCGGTTCCTGAGATTACCGCCTCCAACAAACAAACTTTTGTTCAAACGGCTGTGTTACCGTGGGAGAGCCACGCTTCGGCATGAATGGGCCGGCTCGACCGGAGTGATACCACGGCCTTACAGAAAACCGGTGTGAAATAGCGCTTGCGCTGTGTTTCACCGAGTGAGTGAGGATACCGGAGGCCCTATACCCCAACACCTCCCCACATCCCTTTCCCCCATCCCCCAAAGGTCGACAACGCACTTGTGATGCCTCTGGTGTTGCGGGTGTCTATGGGCGGCGGTAATCGCTTACCATCAGGTGATATGTCTGCTCGTTTGTCACCTATATCATAAAAAAAAAAAAAAAAAACTGCACGTTTGGCCTAGTGGTTTAACGGTCACCACGCCGTTTCCTACTTCGCCAAGTGTCGTGGGTTCAAATCCCACGTAGGACAACACTTTGTGTGATCCACAAATTGTTGTTCTGAGTCTGGGTGTTCTTTGTATTCGTTTCATGCATGTTTGTAAAGTCCCCCGCGACACAGGATTTATTCCTAGTGCGGGAGTTGTCTTTTATTTAAAAAAAAAAATAAAAAAAAAAACTTCAGCTTTATATATTAGTATAGATAAGTATAGTTTTATGTTTCATAAAATCATATTCTCAATCAACTTACCTTAATGTTAGCCTCAATGGTAACCATATCCATTGGTTTGTCAATCCTATTGTAGTATTCTGGGTACAATTTCTTGCTAGGTTTCTCCATGAAGAGTAGCATCGGCTGTTGGCCATCAGAACAGGTGAACTCCACCAACTGCTTGGCTATGTAGCGAAGCTTCTTCTTTAGAGGGAGATTGGACTTGGAAACAGCAGGAGTGCTGACCGGCGAGGGTGTGGTACTCGGCAGCGGGTTCGTTCGTGGACGCCCTGGATTTAATCATTTAGTGTTAATCAAAGAAATAAATACGTATATAAGGTATTTAATGGGTAGTAAATAGATGATAGATAGAAAGCTCTTTTTACCGAGTTACAAGAGAGACCATCAACTGTCAGGTATGTAGTGTACAAAGTGCGTCTTAATTGCCAAAGGCAATCCCTTCCAGGGAACCTGAGGTTGGATCAAAATGTTTTAAAGAGATAGTAGTAGTTGACTGGAGTCGCTAATGTAACGCTTCGAAATTTAGGCCTACTTGAAATAAAAGCTGATTGATTTTGACTGTGCAATTTTTTAACAAATTATTTGCTAATGAATATAATTAGAAATATGTGGTAGTGGGGTAGTGCGTGTTATTAAAATACATATCATGGCTTTACAGTACCGAATGTAAAGTGTAAAACAAAGAAAAGAAAAAGTATGAAACATGTTTCAAAAGCCGTAGCACAGAATAACTAATAGTAGCCGTAGTCACGCGTTGGCAATGTGTTATGGACGTTATGGTACATTTCTACGTAACGTGTGACTACGGCTACTATTAGTTATTCTGTGCTACGGCTTTTGAAACCTGTTTCATACTTTTTCAGCGTCGTTTTTTGTCGTAGTTAGGTTTTAATCCTACTTTTTTATACACATATATTGATGTACTAAATACAAACTTGTGACGTCACTGGTTTAGACTACTCAATTGAGCAATATATTTCAATGTGTATTTGAATAAAATTTGTAACGAAAATAAAAATTTGTAATAATTATATTTTCCGAGATGTTTTTCATTATTCGTTTTAATGAAGGACACGTGGGTATTTATTTACGATAGTCATCTACCCTATTGTACAGAGCTGGACCGAACGTACGCATACGTATATTGATACGCACTGCGTACGAGGACCGTCTGGCGAGTGCTACACCGAAACAAACGAACACGTTCAGTGCTACACCGACCGTATGAGTGTCTGTGTTAAAGTCGTTTGACTGTACCCGTTCGGTCAGTTTGTTGATCAGGAGAGCAGTGAATGTTACAAAATGACGGCCGGTTAATGTGTATCGTAGGACCAAGCGTACGCATCGACTGTCGGTGGAGCCCTGAAATCGGCCTAAGTAAGACGTTACGAAGACTTACATTTAAACCCATTTGACACTTAAATAAAAACTTGTTTATACTTCTCTTAAATCTAGAATTTAAAAAAAAATGAAAATTGTGGAAAATAAGGTGTGACAGTACAGTATTTAGAAAATGACAAAGTTTACTGCACAAAACATAACTTGACTCTATACATAACGTACTCAAGACATAACGTCTTACTTAGGCCGATTTCAGGGCTCCACCGACAGTCGATGCGTACGCTTGGTCCTACGATACACATTAACCGGCCGTCATTTTGTAACATTCACTGCTCTCCTGATCAACAAACTGACCGAACGGGTACAGTCAAACGACTTTAACACAGACACTCATACGGTCGGTGTAGCACTGAACGTGTTCGTTTGTTTCGGTGTAGCACTCGCCAGACGGTCCTCGTACGCAGTGCGTATCAATATAAGTATGCGTACGTTCGGTCCAGCTCTGTACAATAGGGTAGATGACTATCGTAAATAAATACCCATGTGTCCTTCATTAAAACGAATCATGAAAAACATCTCGGAAAATATAATTATTTCAAATTTTTATTTTCGTTACAAATTTTATTCAAATACACATGGAAATATATTGCTCGATTGAGTACTATACAATCCGGTCTTTGTGAAAAGAAAAAAGTGGGCCGATTCTCTCCGAACCGGTCTGTGTGAACGGACCCTTAAATAATTAACATTTACAGGACGTCACAATGTTGATATCAAACAAGAAATCATAATTACTACTACATCGAGGCCTGGGCGTCTGGACCTGAGCTTGACTTTTCACCGATGAAAGACTTTCATCATCACTCGAAGAACTCTGGGCTATGTCTAGTAGCTCTTGCAAGCGTTGCATCATCAACCTGAAACACACAATTAATATTTAGGTCACAAAGAACCCCCTAAAAGTGGTAAAGTTAGTGACCGACGGAGACGCCGAAACCGAACCAGTCGAAGGTTCGGCCGTTTTTTGGCCTTTGATTCGGCCAAAGCCGAAGATTCGGTTTCAGCCATAAAACGGCCGAACCTTCGGCTGTTACGGTTTCGGTTTCGGCGCGGCCGAATGTTCGGTCAGCGAACTTCTTGGCTCACTTGTAATTCATAAATAATGGTTATTAAATATTGGAATATTGGTAGGCCATATTGATGTCAATGTGGCGGGTGTAATGTGTTTTTGTACTTGGAGCACCTCCAAATTTCCGACCCGCTGCAACTGGCTGAAACCGAAACCACTGTCTCTGAGAGTCTTATTTGAACATGTATGGGCTGGTTCAATCGGAGTACTTGTGTTTCGTGTGTAACTACCCTAAAGCTGTGACCTCAATGGGGTTTGTGGTGTGTTAAGAATTGAAAGACTAAAACCACACGATGTGCCACTCGCGCATAAAAAGTAAACTGTCGATTTGTTTGCATTATCTTTACATTTAATTAAAAAAAACGAAACAACAAAAAAGACGCTGAAAAAATCTTGTTTTATACTTTTTCAGCGTCGTTTTTTGTCGTAGTTGCTTTTAGTTTTTACTTTTTTTTTTTAAATGTTTTGAACCATTATCATTTTAAATTATTTGCGAGGTATAGAAAGAGTAAAGATTTTTTAATCTATCTACGAAGCAATCGCTTATCATGAATATTTTTAAGTAATTTGTTATGATCCAAGGCTGTTGGATTTCGAACGTCATTGTACTGGCAACATTTTGATTGTCGCTGGTTCGTGTTTGACGTTTTGACGTGGGAGGTAAGATTGAGATAGAACTCGTGTTGAAATGGCGGGCAGTGAATAATTTGATTGTTAATTTTGTAGTACTCGCATAGCTTCCGCGTGAGATTGATTACACCGTGGGTTTTGTTAGGCTAACATACTTGTAGGCTCGCTGTATGCCAGCGTGAGACGATTATATATGTAAAAAAGAACTTGAAAGACGCGTGTTGAAACCGGCCGACGTTTTTATTTGTTATTGTGAAAATTAAGAGAATTGTGATTAGACTCGCGAGAATTGTAATACGTGATAGGCGCGTCCCGCGAGAACTAAAACGAGTGTATTGTAATTCGAATATCTGTGAAAAGTTGATTATTGAGATTAATTCGGATACCTTGAGAAATAACCAGCACCTGGAAGCAATGTTTGTGTGAAGACGCAAGAGCACAGAAGATTCTACCCAAGAGATATCTCTTGGACGCCGAGAACAAAGAAGACACACACTCCAGTAAGTGCTTTAGATGAATTTAATTTAGATTAAGAACACGGTGACACAGGCCGTGCGTCATTGTTCTTGCCAGTGGTATTAGTAGTGATTGTATATCCATCTATGGGCCCATGGGTATTATAAACTTCACAAAGTGATCACTGCACTTTGATCAGTCCTCTTGCCAACAAGAGGACTGATCAAAGGCAATACTGCCTCGTTGGTCTAGTGGTTAGCGTAAGCGGCTGCAGATCAGGAGGTCTCGGGTTCGATTCCCGGGTCGGTCTGCTATTGGGTTTTTCTTACAAGAAATTCTTAATAGCAGTCCGGAGTATGGAAGATGGGGGTGTTTAACGCCCATGCCTCGGTGAGCACGTTATGCCCGCGGTCCCGGTTGTCATGAACATGTCTGGCAATTGTTATTGGGAAGTCAGTGCCCTCAATTTTCGAATTTAGTTCATCCTCAGGGTTGCGGAGGACTGATGCCAGTCGCTACGTGTAAAAACTGATATTCAGGTAAAACCAGTTGAACTAGTAGCCGACCCCAAATCTTGGGAATAATAAAGGCTAGGAAGAAGAAGTTATGATCTAAGGCACTTCAAAAATCCCTCTATGCTTCAGACAATTATCGAATAAATATGGACAAAGTCATGAGCAAATACTAAACACGGCATATTTATCTCAAATATTTTTTTCTAATTTATTGTGGTAAACTTCACTTAACATTTAGTTTGTTTAATTTCAATCGGTTGACAATTAAAAAACTTATATTAGTTTATAGAATCACCGCGATAACCGACATATACGCGGGCAAAAGCTAGTATGGAATGATCCTGCAACTAGAAACCTACAACTAACCTTTGTAACTTCACAGCATCTTTATACAACCTCGAAGTAGGTGCATAATATAATTTCGAGTTCTCAAACATGGTGTTCATATCCATAGCTACTTCTGACAGTGTCTCATAGTTGCCTCGTCTGATTTTGCTCTTGATTTGATTTAATGACACAGGTTTTATAATAATCTCGTAATAATCGGGGTATTCGCGGCGAGATGGTAGCTTGGCAAAAGGTTCTGCCATTGGTGTACCTGCAAAATTGTAATAACATAATCACAAATTTTAACAACAAAAACCGACTTCAAGAACTGGACCAAATTAAAATTGGTCCACACGGGAAGCACCAGCTTTCAAATAAAAAAAGAATCATCGAAATCGTCGAATCGTAGTCGTGATATTGAGTTATTCGTCAATTTACATACTTACTTACATACTTAATGCAAATTGAAGACTTATATGGGTTTTCCCATGGAAGACATTGTCGGAACTGGACCAAATTAAAATTGGGCCTACACGGAAAGCACAAAAATAAAAAAGGAATCATCAAAATCGGTTAACCCGTCGAAAGTTAAGAGGTAAAATTTTTTTTTTAAATACAGTGATTTGATAACCTCATTATTTTTTGAAGTTGGTTAAAAATAGTATTATTGTGTTATTACCATTAGGCCCCAAATGATTTTCGACAGTCTCCAGTAGTTTCCACTGTAGTGAGTCTTCATTCTCATTATTTTCTTCATCACTATCACCAGCGCTATGTTCAGAATGCTACATTAAATAAATAGAGGTATTAAAAGTCTAATTTGAGAGTACACAATCTGCCGAATCTCATTCTAATTTGTCAAATCCCTGACTACCCAAAGGCAACATCATGTTATGACTTTGCTAATAGATGATCAGAGTCTGAAAATTATTTGAAAAAGGCCTTCTAAAATAATATCCGAATTTACCTTTCGATTGGTTTCTGAACGTTAGAAAACAACTTAATTCGGATATTATTTTAGAAGGCCTTCTGACAACTGTTAAGTAAATGTTTTTTTTTTTTACCTCAGTCAAATAAAAACATTGTTGCACTTAACACTTTTCATAAAAAACACGCTTTAGTAGCAATCGTACTAAAAAGTAGAAAATAATTTTAATGTAAAAAAGCGTGGGGTGCTTTCTGAAAATATTTATAAAGTGTGTTTTTTTTACTTTTTTAAACTATAATTTATTTTACTTTTTAGTTTGGTATATAGGTACATCGGCTCTTGAGCCCTGTGCAAATTATCAACTTAATGAGACTCCTAGAAGTAGGTGAAAAAAGATTTTGTTACATACATATAGGTCAAGCTAATAAAAGCGTGTTAAAAATATATACCTGAACAATCTCCGTGTTCGATCCAGGGGGTTCCATAATGGCAGGGGGTTCCATAATGGCAGAGGGTTCCATAATGGCAGGGGCTTTGCTGGAAGATACGGGACCCACACGTGAGGTGCGCTTGCTGGGAATGCGTTCCGAAGTCTTCGCTGGACCGGACCGGCCGCGCTGGTCGATGTCTTTTTTACGCATTTGTATTATCTGCGACCAACATTACTATGTAATTATTCATTCATTCAATCATTATTATTCAGTGATATATATATACTTCATATATCTGTGAAAATGTAAACTCAGTAACATTATTGTTTTTAGTAATGATATTTGTACATTCCTGTAGAAAAATTGGTTTCTTCATTCATAAGTGAATTGACAATTGACAAAACAACAAAGTTATTGGAATATCATCATATATATCATATAATATTATTATCCTCGGTTTTGCAGTGGGAGCTGCTGTGCTGATATCTCAGGTTTGATTCCCGGGGCAGACCAAATGTTTGTACAATCTGCAAATGTTTGTGTCAGAGTTTGGATGTTTGCTTTGTTAATTTAAACATGTTGGACTTTACAGCTGGAAGGCGCCGGCAGTTCCTAAGCTAACTCTGGGAAGTAATGGCGAAACAAACTGCAGAGGTGTCCTTTTTTTTCAACATACTGCTTAGTTTGATACTAGATGGCTTTGGATGTCTGATTTTATTTAAATCTGTATTTATTTATTATTATTATTTTAAAACTGTATGCAATATAACATGACGGACTTACTTCTATATACTCTATTCAAATTTAATTTTAACTAGTAAAACTAACCTTTTCCAAAGTTTTCGCATCTTTATAAATCTGGCTGCCGGGCTTATTAAAATGGCAGGCGTTTCTCACCATCAGCAAGAGATCTTTCTCCAGATCATTCAAGTGGGTGTACTTCCAACCGTCGATCTTCTTGGCAATGGTCATTAGATCTATGGGTGAGTCAATGACTTTGAAGTACTTAGGGTAGCGGCGCTTTGAAGGTAGGAATTGGAATGGCCGGAAGAGGAGACGCCCATCATCATTTGCTGTCACGACCTAGTACAATACAAATTCCTTAATTAACTTTTAGCAGATATTCGAAAAATCTATTGCTATAATCTGTTAATTTATTTACCCTAACTTTTAAACTTTCGCGTTCCATGATATAATAATAATTATTTTTACGGGAATTTACGCAATCACTTATTTCAAGGTATTACATACCTCTGTCTTGCCTGACGTTTCGACCAGGTTGCACTGGCCGTGGTCACCAGTGTTTCCACTTTGATGATTTCCTTTCCCCACGCCTCAATTGAGATTTCCCCTTCTCAGGACTTTTTTCCCCTCAAAAATTATTCTGCTTTAGTTCTATTTTATGTCACTGCCTTTTTAGGGTTCCGTGCCAAAGGCAAAAAACAGAGCCCTTATAGATTCGCCATGTCTGTCTGTCTGACCGTTCGTCTGTCTGTACGTCCGTCTGTCTGTCTGTCCGTCCGTCCGTAAGTCACAGCCACTTTTTTCCGAAACTATAAGAACTGTAATGTTGAAACTTGGTAAGCAGATGTATTCTGTGAATCGCATTAAGATTTTCAGACAAAAATAGAAAAAAAACAATAAATTTTCATCAAACCCATGCGTGTCTATGTATAGGTCTTCAAAAATGATATGGAGGTTTCTAATATCATTTTTTCTAAACTAAATAGTTTGCGCGAGAGTCGCGAGAGATACTTCCAAGTGGTGAAATGTGTGCCCCCCCCCTGTAACTTGTAAAATAAGAGAATGATAAAACTAAAAAAATATATGAAGTATATTACCATGTAAATTTCTACCGAAAATTGGTTTGAACGAAAGTAGTTTTTTTTAATACGTCATAAATCGTAAACTGCAATTTACCTTTCATTCAATCAACACAAATTTAAAAATAAAATAAAAAATATATTATGTTACTTGCTGCTGCGGAACCCTTCATGGGCGAGTCCAACTCGCACTTGGCCGCTTTTTTCAATGTTGCCGTAGAACGGCTACTATTGATTAAAAAACTAAAACCCATCTACGACAAAAAACGATGCTAAAAAGTATGGAACAAGTTTAAAAAACCGTAGTCACACGTTACGTAGAAATAGTTATAAATAGTTTTAGTTTTTACTTTTTTTATTTAAAATGTTGGTGCCTCTTTCCAAAGTATATTTGAAATAGGTACCATAGAAATATCACAATATTATCGAATAAATACGGAAAAAGTCACGAGAATATGCTAATAATATTTATATATTTTTGAAATATAAAAGTAACGCTCTTTCGAATGATACCAAACACGGCATATCTCAAATTTAGTTTTGGATACAGTAATAAATAAATAAAAATAATAAATATTTTGGACATCTAACACACAACGCCATCTAGTCCCATGCTAAGCAGAGCTTGTGTTATGGGTACTAGACAACTGATACAAATACATATATACTTTTTTTTTTTTGTAAATACATACATATTATACATAGAAAACACCCAAACTCCGAAACAAATATTTGTAGATCATACAAACATTTGGTCCGACCCGGGAATTGAACCCGAGACCTCATGATCAGCAGTCGCACACGCCAACCGCGAGACCAACGAAGCAGTCAGTAGGTAGTTTTCAGTAGGTAGTAGTCAGTAGGTAGTTAAAAGGGGAATTTCCCCTCATTGTGGAAACACTGGTGGTCACAGGCTAACTGTCAGCCTGTGACCGTCGTCGTGCCAAACGTCAGTCAAAACAGAGGTATGTAATACCTTGAAATAAGTGATCGCGTTAATTCTCATAAAAATAATAATTTATTTACAGATAAATTCATCATTTTATCATTTTCATGTTCATTATAATTATGAACTTTTTAGACTAAAAGTTTAGGGTTCACCTTAAAGATATCTGATTGCTTTAGCCCTAAAAAAATGTAAAATGCAATAATCCATACTTATATTATAAATGCGAAAGTAACTCTGTCTTTCTGTCTGTCCTACTTTCACGGCCAAACCGCTGCACCGATTTCAATGAAATTTGGCATGGAGATACTTTGATTCTTGAGAAACGACATAGGCCACTCTTTGCTGCGATAACCGATAAACACGCGGGCGGAGCCGCGCGCATAATCTAGTAATACATAAATCCTAAATTATATTTGATGCTACATTCTTTTTGGTTTTCAGGTTTAACCCATTGATGGGTTACTGCTAGTACAAAAACATAATTACAAATTATACACTTACAGCATCAAATAATTCATCAAATACAGTGTCCTCTTCATCCTCTTCTTCTGATAGCCTGCTTGCATCCTCTCCTGCAAATATTAAATTATATTTAATTCTGTTTATCTTCACTTGATAAAACTTACAACTGTATATGTAACAAACAGGATAGAAATGACAGTTAACTGCCTAAACCTTACCGACATGAGATAGCACACATTAGTGCGAGTGCAGGTGACGAGTGAATGAGGGTGTGTAGTGCAGGTGTGAAGTGCGAGTAGTGTACAATTTAATAATAATAATAATATTTATTTAATGGATCAATACATTATGTTACAGTGTAGGCCATTTGCTTTAAAAAATAGTTATTACGCAATACTTAGACTAAATTACACTAGTGTACAACTAAGTTCAGGATAGTTAATGTTACATTTTCGCATGTTAAAAATATTAATTTTGATCAAATACTATAATCGATACAATTATTGTGTAGTGGCTCTGTTTAGTGAAATAATTTGTTAGCCGTTGACTTCGATCAAATATATTATAGATGCACAGTTCCATACAAAACTAAACAAAATACTGTCCACGCTTCTATACGTACTTAGGTATATGTATACCACTTGAGATATAGCGAAAAAAGTCCTGAACTGGCATACAGCTTAACCTAATGTTAACTTTAAGCAATTGACGTACGGACGGAAATAAATCCATTTTAAATTCACTACATATTACCTTTTAGTTTGATGACAGGATAGGACAATAACATTTTATGACTCTTTCAAAAATCAGAAATAAAACAACACATGCCCAAAAACAAGTGTATTGAAAAATTAAACTTAACATATTACAATAAAGCACATAATAGTACAAAGAAAAACGAGAGTTACATTCCACTGACATTAAATAGTGTGTTCGCGTCTTATCGCTTCTATTTGGAACATGGCAAAATGGAGTTGATTTCGATTTAAAAAAAATACGGTAGTTGGATGGACCAAGAAATAATTAATTCTTCACACAATTTATTTTTTCTTTTAATTCTGATAGCTAAATGTTTGAATAGAATTTTATTATAAATTATGATAAGTATTAATTTAATATTCCACTCAGATATTAGACCTTCTATACCTACGTGCCTGTATTTATACTTATTATATTGCACTGTTCCATAAGTTGGACTATACCTAAACTGCAATCATCAAATATATTTTATATTCCAACTTAAATGTTTTTCAGATATTTACGAACGGACATACATATAATTTAAAATTTTGTTAATCACGTTTACAATCTGGTATAGACCAACATTTATAAACTGTTTGCAATTTTGACAAAAATACATACATACAGATCGAATTAATAACCTCCTTTTTTAAAGTCGGTTAAATATTCTTAGTAGATTATAATACCTACCTGTAAAGTTGGTTAGGCTGTCTTTTTTTTCTCCTGAATTCTTTTTCTGTTGTTTACATATCATCTCCACAAAAATGGTTGGAACACACTACACTAGATGCATTTGGTTTATATAAAATTTGGAAAACAAAAACAAATCTTCAATTAACTTAAAAAAATAATTGTAAAGGCGACTCCATTATTATCCTACTGACTTTGTTCGCTAGCACTAGGCTTGTCTTGTTTTCACTTATGAGCATCGCCCGTGCGTGTGAAAGGTATCCCTTTCACACGCACGGGCGAACCGTACGAACCGTCCGAATGCGTACGTTAGAAGCCATTGTAAATCACAAATTTTATCAAAATATATATAAAATTAGCCTTAAAGCATAACAAAAATACACCAATATCTTAGATTAAAGATAGACTTACTGAAAATATGATATTCTATCCTTCTTTTGCACTTTTAGAATGTAATTTTTACAAGTTTTTACTACGCACTTCGGCATTGCTAATTGTGTAAACACGAGCGCGGCCACCAAGCGAATGAGAGCGAAACAAGGCATATTGTTGTTTTATGCCTTGTTTTGCCGGTGCCACTTTTTAAGCGGCAACAGTGCATCTATGATATATTTGATCGAAGGCCGTTGAAATACAAAACTGGGGGCACGCTGCAAGTGAGAGGTAAGGAAGGGCGCGCGGGACGTAGCTACTCGCAGTCCACTCGCAAAAAAATAATAGAAAACGCTTCTAATGACATTACTAAGAAGCCAACTCATCACTCGCACTAATCAGTTGCTGTCCTCGCGTATTTTCTACTAATCATTAATCACCTGCACTCGCACTAATCAAAGTGAATACCCGCCTTTAGGTCTTTACCGTTGATGTGTAATAGTGAGTATTGTATTGTGATATGTATTAATCAAATACGGGTTATTATAAAATATACAGACATAAGAAATTTAAAAAGAAACAATAACTATAAAACCTAAAACCCGAGTGTATGAAAATCAAATCACACTGACATCTTTATCTACCTACAAATCTTAAAACGAAGCCGTATCATGGTCTCCACTCTACCAAATCTTTACATTTACTTAGTATAAAATTAAGTCAATTCCGCTGTCTGTGTGTTTAGTACTTTTGAGTGAGTGGCCATGAGTTTCTTTGCCAGTATTCTTCTCATAAGGCTCTTCGCATTTTTGGAACTGGAAGTTATAGATGGACACAAGCAGGCAGTAGATTTTTGTGTTTTCACCTAATTCACCTTGACAATACAGCACATGCTGTAGCGTCCTTTTGTGTCGATCTATGATTTTTAACTGTAGCTTTAATTTAACGTTCCTAAATGTCACTAGTTTCTTAATTGAATAAATGATTTTGAACTTTTGAATAAACTATTAAGGATTTCAATGCAGTTTTCAGCAACGGATAGAACGATTCAAGAGGAAGGTTTAGGCCATGTTCACATGACCGCGTGGTACAGCTTACCGCGCGGCACAAGATTAATCCAAACAGTGGTAACTGTTTACATGAACGCGCGCCACCGCGCGGCGCGCTGCGACCCGCGCGCCTAATCTTGTACCGCGCGTCAGCCGCGCGCTAGCGCGCGGTAAAGTTCTACAAACCTGTATCGACCTGTTTAGTTGATCCGCGCAGTTTGAGGCGGACTGACCAGGGCGGGGACAGTGCTAAGACTTTGACATTTGTAAAATTGATGAGTCGCCATCTAGCGAATGGCCCCGTACAAAAATAGTTACCAGTTAATTTGAAATGTCAAAAGATGGCGTTTTATAGTGATAACGAAATATAATTTCAATATTAATAAAATACAAAACATTTAATACAATATAAAAATAAAAAGTTCATTTATTTACGTACTTTTAAAAAATTAAGACTAAATTATAGTAAAAAGTTAATGCCATACTTCAAGATCCAGGTAATAAATCGATAAAGTGACAGTTGTCAGTCGTTCGTTACATATTTTTATATTGTATCTTGCGGCTATATTGTATCTTGCGTACAGGCATATTTGCAGTTTCCGCGAGTTTCCGTTTCATATTGTAATATTTCGTTGAAATTACTTGAAGCTAGTGCGTCGAGTTGAGCCCTGAGCTTCTATTGAGTGTTAATACTACGAAATACTTGGATTTTGTTGTGTGATATAGACTATTGAAGAACTGTGTGATAGAGACACTTTTGTTCTTAGTTATTTTTAGTGATAATTGTTGTAAAATGCCTTGTAATATAGGAATAAAAAGTGATTGTTAATGGATTGATTTTTATCTCATACCCTTATATTTTGAATAGATGTTTTACAAAATGTAATCAGGACTTATTTGTTTCGTTCTATTTTTAGCAGACTTATAACAAGTTACACAAAAATAGGACGGAACAAAATAGTTTAGGTTACGTTTTGTAAAACATCTAACTGAACATGATATATGTATAAATGGCTAAAGCTAAGGATAATATACAATTAGTTCCCGAGCCAATGTTCAGATGGCGCCTAGAATGACAGCTTGTCAAATGGGTTTGCATTTTTTACCTGCAAGAGGGCTCTCTTTACCCGTATATTACTTTACTCTTTGGGACTGACACATAGATCAAAGAAAAATGAGTAGCGAAGACGGTATTTTTATTTTATTTGGAAAACATACAGTTTCTTATGACTAAATTAATCTCTAATTATTATTTTTTTAAAGTATTGTGTCTATCGATTTGTTTATAGACAAATAAAAAAAAAAATGCCATTTGGAATCATAACTCTAAGGATATTCAAATAAAATAATAAAAATAATGTGTTGGGAAGAATTAGTTTAAATTTTTTGCATTATTAAGGATACTGAAGAAAAAAGAAAAACTTCTTCTCCGACATCTCAGTTTTCGGTACTAAATCTATAAGCAAATTGCCTCCTCCACGTCCATTCTCAATCAATGTTGATACCAGACTGCCGCGCGTACATATTCTGTCATGTGAACATTTCAACTGGGCCGGGTTGCTAGATCAATTTAAATATAATAATGATTATAAAATCTTCTTTAGTGTTATTTAAAAACATAAGGCCTCCTTCACACCATGCCGGTGCATGACTATCAGGATATTCATAACTGAAATGACGATCTGCGACCTACGCCGGCTGCATACCCGTACGGCCTACAGCGGCTTGCCTTGCTCCTGGCCTGGCATGGTATGTAAAAAGGGTAAAAAGGAAGGAAATCGTAAACCAAGGTCTGGGGCCAACGTTATAGTAATGTACCTATGTTATAAACAAGTATTACGAAAAATGGTCTAACCACTCTCAAGAGCCTGCTTCGTCTGCATATAGAGCTTCCAAAGCTCAATGGCATCTCTGTATTCACCAGTGTCGGACTTGTAAAATGCTTTAGCATTGTTTACCAACAATTCTATATCAGCTGTCAATTCATCTATGTCCTTGTAAGTATTTAGTTTTTGTTGCACCTGAAACAAATATAACTTATTAATTTCAATCAATGTCTTGACATTTTTCAATTCAATTAAAAATTCTTCAATTACATTTATAAGCATAAATTGTAACTATTTTATACTCTAACTAGCTAAACCCCGCGGTGTTACCCGCGGTCATTGGCGTACCGTGCTGGCGTAAGCTGGTCTAAAAAAGCCTAAGTTACTCCTTATCAGCTACCTATCAGTGAAAGTCATGTCAAAATCGCCCAACCAGTCTAGAGATTAGCCGGAACTAACAGACATACAGACAAAAAATGTTATTTTGGTATATGTACCGTGTAGACATACATATGCATTTAGTAAAAAGCGGTTATTTTAATATTACAAACAGACACTCCGATTTTTAACCGACTTCCAAAAAGGAGGAGGTTCTATGTTTCACTGTATGTTTTTTTTTTATGTATCTTCACCGATTACTCCTTCAATTGTGGACCAATTTTGAAAATTCTTGTTGTATTCGAAAGGGTATGCTCCCGAGGTGGTCCCGTTGCCACCATATCAGGATCTGATGATGGGATCCCAGGTAAATCGAGGGAAGCCCTCTTTTTTTACAGGCACATACCTACTGTGTTTTTCGTATATTTTCTCAATTTACACCGGTATTTGCGTCTGGTAGTCATCATTTTATGATGATGAGCTGATGATGTACCTGAAACCAGACATAGAAGGAAGGCACTTGTCTTCATTGGAGTTCCTGAAGTTGACAAGGAGGACTGCACTGAATCAATTTTGGGCCTTCTCCGTAGTAAACTGGATCTACAGTATACTGCATCGTCCATCAAATGCTGCCACAGACTTGGTAGTTCCAAGAATGATCAGAAGAGGCCTATACTGGTTAGGTTTATCACCACAGACTTGAGGTCCGCTGTCTGGAAGGTGAAGACTATATAAGCTCAAAGGTACGAACATCACAGTCAAGGAGTATCTAACCAAGGCTAGACAGACTGCATTTGGCCGAACCCGCCTCCACTTTGGTGTCAAGGGCTGTTGGACCCAAGAAGGTGTTATAGTGATCAAAATTGCGGATGGAAGCCGACTTAAGATTACGTCGCTAGCTGAATTGGAACCATTGATGCAGAAACATCCAAAATCAGCTAATCGGGACCACGTAACGAAGGCCAGTGGTTCTTCGGGTGTGAGTGGGACCAATACTACCAGGAACACCACCCATAAAAACTAATTTTCGGGTTCTCAGTGGTCCCCAAGTTCCTTTCTTATCAGTTATTCAATAGAAATTAACTCTTATTAATCTCTACCGACATTATCTGCATTAATACTTATACAATATCGTCATCAGCAGGGCGGGGACAGTGCTAAGACTTTGACATTTGTAAAATTGATGACTCGCCATCTAGCGAATGGCCCCGTACTAATTAAGACTAAATTATAGTAAAAAGTTAGTGCCATACTTCAAGATCCAGGTAATAAATCGATAAAGTGACAGTTGTCAGGCGTTACATAATTTTACGGCTACGGTTATTTTTCGGCGGCTTTATTGTATCTTGCGTACAGGCATATTTGCCGTTTCCGTTTCATATTGTAATATTTCGTTGAAATTACTTCAAGCTAGTGCGTCGAGTTGAGCCCTGAGTTCCTATTGAGTGTTTACTTCGAAATACTTGGATTTTGTTGTGCGATATAGACTATTGAAGAACTGTGTGATAGAGACACTTTTGTTCTTAGTTATTTTTAGTGATTATTGTTGTAAAATGCCTAGTAGTAATATAGGAATAAAAAGTGATTATTAATGGATTGTTTTTTTTATCTCATACCCTTATATTTTGAATTGATGTTTTACAAAATGTAATCAGGACTTATTTGTTTCGTTCTAATTTTAGCAGACTTCTAACAAGTTATATAAAAATAGGACGGAACAAAATAGTTTAGGTTACGTTTTGTAAAAGATCTAACTGAACATGATATATTTATGTATAATTGGCTAAAGCTAAGGTTATGTATACAATTAGTTCCCGAGCCAATGTTCAGATGGCGCCTAGAATGACAGCTTGTCAAATGGGTTTGCATTTTTTACCTGCAAGAGGGCTCTCTTTACCCGTATATTACTTTACTTTGGTCATCAGTCAGAAGGACTGAGTGGCACTGAGTGCGCAATCAAAACATCAATCTTTGACAGTTTGACGGTCAAGGTTTGTCAGTTGACGTTTACGAGGGGAGCATCGTGGTTGATGCGTTCTGTGCTTACGCATACTCTCGTATTAGCCACCGATGCCTCTGTATTTTATTTATTAATTTACTCACCTTTTAAAACTAAACTTGCCGATTGTTGCATGTACTTTTTTTTTTCTCTGTCATGTTGAATTATTGCATAATAACTTGTATTGTTCTTGCCATTTCTCCTTAAAACACTAGTGTAAGCCGGCGGGTGGTGCATTGACGTGAGTACTAAATTGCATTATCTTACTTTATACTATGTAATTGTCTCGTCCCAATTTTTATAATTATATTTAAATATATTTTTTGTATTCATATTTATTAATATCTATAATTATGTCTGATATTGACTCCTATTACTCTGCCAACGACTCTGTTGACTCGTTAACAAATGAAAGTTTTACTTCGGCACCCGAAAACCTTGGGGATATGTTATGCAGCACTTCTAACCGAGAGTCGTGGTTTGCTTAATATCTGTCACATAAATGCCCAAATACCCATTCACTACAACGACTTACGGGAAACTTTCAGCGATTCTTATGTGGATGCCGTTCTGGTGTCTGAGACTTGGCTTAAACCTCAACTACCTTCCACCTTTTACAGTCTTCCAGGCTTTACCCTCATCAGAAACGACAGATTGAACAAAAGAGGCGGCGGCGTTGCGATATACTTGCCCTACAACGTTGCCTTTATATCACCGCCTGACTCAGCCGCTGAATATCTCTTCTTGGAGGTTTGCGTCAGGGGAGCTAAACTCATCCTAGGTGTCGTATACTGTCCCCCAGCCATTGATTACTTCACCGCATTCGAATCGGTTTTAGAATCTTTAGGGTCTGATTACGAACACCACATCATCATGGGAGACTTTAATACTGACCTCCTGACTCACAACTCTCCCCGCTGTCGTGAATTATTGGGCATATTGGAGTCTACATGTCTGCACAGTTTACCGCTTCAAGCCACACACCACAACCTAAATGGAGGAGATACCTTGCTTGACCTTATATTCACTCCGTCTCTAGAGAGGGTTTCATCGCATGGCCAGTACCCAGCACCTGGCTTCTCACATCATGACCTAATTTATGCTTCTTACAAGATTAAAGCGCCAAAGCCTAAGCCAAAAATGATGTCCAGACGCTGATTTGGACGCATGGACCAGGACAAACTTCGGGAGGACGCTTCACACATCAACTGGGAACCCTTAGTGGCAGCAATCACCATCGACGAAAAGGTTCAAATACTCAACGAAAATATCTTGCACCTATACGACGTCCACGCGCCTTTGAGGCATGTCAAACTAAAACATCCGCCTACACCTTGGTTGACAGACAGCATCCGCACCGCAATGCGGAAGAGGGACGGGGCTTTCCGGCGTTTTAAAAGAACACGATGTGATGATTCCTGGCTTGCCTACAAAACCGCTGGAAACAGGTGCAATCAGGTGATACGTAATGCTAAACGCCGTTATATTCTCGACAACATCTCCACATCTTCTCCTGCCGATATCTGGAAGTTTCTTAGGACTCTCGGTATTGGTAGTGAACGCCACACGTATCCCCCAACGAGCGTTGCTTTAGATGATATCAATCGTCATTTCACCACTCCCACTATTTTGGATCATCAAAGCAAAGCCGAAACCATCGATTATGTGGCCCGACTGCCTAGACCTACAATTAACCCCTTCGATTTTTCTCCGGTTGCATCTGAGGAAATCAAGCGATTTGTTATGTCCATTAAATCCAAAGCCATAGGTAACGATCACATTAGTCGTCTTATGGTAACCACTATCCTGGACCAACTCTTACCCGCCATAACACACATAATTAATTTTTCTTTAGACTCCAACTGTTTCCCTTCCTTATGGCGCAAAGCTTATGTACGTCCATTGGCCAAAGTACCTAACCCTACTCTCCCCACCCATTTTAGCCCAATATCCATACTACCATTCCTATCCAAAGTCCTCGAAGCCTGTGTACATAAGCAACTATCTCAATTTACACTTGATGTTAAGGCGGCAATAGAAGAAGGAAAAATAACTGTACTAGCTTTAATTGACTTTTCTAACGCCTTCAATGCAGTGATCCGTTTTGACGTTTGAGGTTATAAAAAGTACTGGAAAGACGCGCGTTGTGAAAGGTAGACGATTTGTTGTTTGAGAACCGAAAATTAATTGATAGTAAGCGAATTGTATTGTCCAGGTCGTGGACTCGCGAGTTTTGTAGGCGCGTTCCGCGATAGCTGAAGCGAGTGAATGCTTTCCCACTTCATGATTTCCGACGATGCGTTGGAATGGTTCTCATTCTATCTTCGGGGACGCCAGCAGTCTGTCCGCACTGATGAATCGGCATCGCTATGGGCCGAACTTGACTCTGGTGTTCCTCAAGGCGGCATTCTTTCTCCACTTCTCTTTTCGCTATTTATCGGCTTCGTAACTCACAAACTTCAGTGTTTGTATCATCTGTATGCAGACGACCTACAGATCTACTCACATACGAGAGAAGAAAACATTGACGAAGCAATTAACAGCATCAACCACGACCTGGACGTCATAAAAAACTGATCCAGCAAGTTCGGCTTAAGCGTGAACCCGTCCAAATGTCAGGCGATCTTCATAGGGAGCCCAAGAATGATATGTAGAATTAATTATGACGCCATATCAGATATCATTTTTGATGGTTCAGTATTGCCCGTTAGTCAATCGGTCAAGGACCTCAGTCTGCACATAGACACAACCCTGAATTGGCAAGCTCAGGTAACCAGGGTCAGTCAAAAGGTCACGAATATTCTGCGTGGCCTCTATCGACTAAAAAACGTTCTCCCAATAAAAACCAAGACCATGCTAGTGCAGACTTTAATTTTCCCAGTGATCGACTATGGTGATGTGTGTTACCTCGACATTAATGCAGATCTCAATAAACTAGACCGGCTTCTCAACAATTGCATACGATTCATATTCAACTTACGAAAATACGATCATGTATCCGCTTATCGGACGGAACTGTCATGGTTACCAATAAGACAGCGCCGTAATTTACGGGCGTTGACCACGTTGCACTCTCTTCTCCACTCTCCTGACTCACCAACTTACCTAACACCCCACTTACAATATGTCTGCTCTAACCATGACAGACATCTTCGCTCCTCCGATAATCTCCTCCTTCTCTGTCCTCCACATTCTTCCCGAATTATTCATTCTTCCTTCACCGTCCAAGCCGTAAATCTCTGAAACGCCCTCCCCTTAGATATTAGGTCGTGTACCAGCCGATAAGCTTTCAAGATTAGAGTGCGCAATCACTACCGAGGCTTGTTGACAGAGTCATAGCAATTATTTATTTGCCCATTTATCATAACTTATGTATGTAAATATGTATACCACCAAAAACATTTTCATGTAAAATGTTGCCAAGACGACTGCATATGGCTTAACCTGTGAAAAAGATATCAGATCTCATGTAGAGCCAAGGTTCTGAATCTACACGCCCTAACTCTACCAACCCTAACTTCATAAACTCTACATCTTAGTAAAAATGTATGGCTTCGCCGTTTCGCTACCATACCGTCACGAAGGGGAAACGAACTCCTTTTGTGTTTGCAAATATCTAGTTTCTGAAGTAATCCTACTAATATTATAAACGCGAAAGTTTGTAAGTATGGATGTGAAGATGGATGGATGTTTGTTACTCTTTCACGCAAAAACTACTGAACGGATTTGGATGAAACTTTACAATAATATAGCCAATACATCAGAATAACACATAGGCTACTTTTTAATGCGAAAAAGGGTTGTAAGGGGGTTTAAAGGGGGGATGAACGGTTGTATAGAAGTCTGGCGGTTCACTCGACATACGCATGCGCGTTAAATACGCGTCTTGACAACGAATAAACAAACTGTCACACTCATTAAAAAGATTTCACTTGTTCATTGAAGACTTAAATATCCTACTAATATTATAAACGCTAAAGTTTGTAAGTATGGATGGATGGATGTTTGTTACTCTTCCACGTAAAAACTACTGAATGGATTTTAATGAGACTTTACAATAATATCTATATCTATACATATAATAAAACTGTAGAAGGGTTCAATTCTGTACATTGAATAAAAATTTAAAAAAATACAGCTAGGGGTATTCATACAAGCCACACAAGCCAAAAAAAATAATTTTGAATTTTTTGTCTGTCTGTCTATTGTCCGGCTTTTACGCAAAAACTACTGAACGGATTGTAATGTTTTTTTTTATTATATAGCTATCAATCCTCGGCAACATATAGACTATAATTTATTTTGAAGATCGGAATATCAGATATAAATCTTTGTCTGTCTGTCTGTTGTTTGGCTTTCACGCAAATACTACTGGACAGGCGCATGCGTTGTGTTTATCAACGTCTCCTTGAATATCTTATTAGTTAGAATAACTTAAATATCGGGTCTAGAGTTTAAAGCCAGCGCCATCTATTGACTACCTGTCAAAGTGTAATAAAACATATCTATAGAAGCAAATAGTTCATGGCCCATGCTGTGATTAAATACCAACTCTCCGTGCATGCAGAACAGTCAATGTATGAAACGGTACCCAAAAGCCATGATTCAACAAACTATAACAGGCGAGAATGTCTACCCCAAGTACCGCCGACGTTCTCAGCAACAAGGAGTATTTGCTGCAGAAATTAGATTACGTGGCCAAAATCCGACGATGGTTGATAATAATAGATGGGTATTACCATACTCTCCTGTTTTATCCAAACCATTTAACGCCCACATACATAAATGTCGAAATGTGCATCAGTGTGGAGTCTATCAAAGATATTTGTAAGTACGTAAAGCTACTATTGCTTTACGTATATTATACTAATAATAATAATATACTATAAGTTCATCCAAAGCTGTGTGGCGTATTCTCAGTTTCCCTATCAACGAAAGACACCCACCTGTGACGCATTTCGCAGTAAGATAGAAGGAGGCCAGCGAATATATTTGAATATGCGATTGAGCGATTAGGTAATCCTCGACAGATCACTTTATTGGCATTCTATGTCTTCTGTGCTATGTTAGACTGATGATTTTACCAACACTATGCTCTGTGATGAAGCGCCAGCGTACTTTACATACAACAAGGAAGGTTTAATCATAGAAAAAGAGGCACTCCAGTAGAGGGTGTTCCTGAAGTTTTTAAAAAAACACGTCATCGGAAGAGTACAACAGTGCACCCAAGCAATGCCGAGTGTTATCGGTATCCAATGGCCTACTTTATTCGAAGCTTTGAAAAAGTCGATGACCCGCAACACCCATCGTTTCAAAGCTGCTTGCCGAGCACGACATCTGCTCGATGACAACCAACATTGGGATGACGCTCTCAATGAGGCATACGTCAATAACTTTCAGATACTTTTCAATTGTGACAAAAATACCAAAACAACTTAACCGAAGATCACATTCGCGATATGCATCGAAATATTTCTATGAGTGAATTGTGCTGTTTAAATGAAATCCAAGACATGGTTTTGCCAATTGGTGGAAATTCTTAATCTTATTAAGGGTTAACCGAAGCCATTTCTAACGAAGAGTGTAGTAATCGGGAGTACTCAGCTGAAAGTAATTACGATTCTAAGAAGCTTTTACATACTCTTCGCGATGGTATTCCGACTCTAAAGGACAAACAAAGGAGTATTTTCCATCGTGTTTGTAACAGTGCTAATAATTCTTTGGGTGAAATGCTTTTTCTAGAGGCACTGGGAAAAAAAATCTCACAAAAGTTATTCTCGCTCAATTACGACCAGATGGTAAAATAGCACTTGCTGTTGCATCCTCTGACACTGTTGCCTGGTTATAAAACTACATACACGATATTTTAAAATTGCCTTACAATTAGAATTCACAGAACAACCTGTTTGTGATGTGTCTCAAAATAGTGACAAAGCGAGAGTTCTACGTGACTGTCATTTAATTGCATGGGATGAGTGTATAATGGCACATCGCAAGGCAGTTAAGGATGTAGACAGGATGTTGAGGGACATTCGCCAAAGTGATCGGGCCATCGATGGAATTTCAGTTTTGTTTTGTGGTGATTTTAGGCGGACTCCACCCGTAATACCACGGGGACCCGAACTGACAAAATAAATGCGTGTCTCAAGAGTTCAACCCTTTGGCCTCATATTTCAAAACTAAAACTAACTGTTAATATGAGAGTACGCAGAGGCGGAAACCAAAACGCCAAATAATTTTCCGATTTGCTTTTGAAATAGGTGACGGCAGATATCAGAAAGAAGAAGGGCTGATCTCACTGCGAGACGATTTATGCGAGGTTGTAACTTCACTTGAATGACTCATATTATCAGTTTATGGAAATCTTACTAATATCACAACTCAGGAAGATTCTTGGTTTTGTGAGCGAGCAATTTTATCACCTCGAAACCAAGAAGTGATAGAAATAAATAATATTATTTTGGAGCAAGTTGAAGGGTCACAAGTTGAGTACACTGATATTAATAGTGTTGTCGACCAAGATGAAGCTATGACATATCCAGTTAAGTTTTTTAAATTCTTTGTTCCGCAACTGGTCTTCCTTCACATAATATTATCAAATTAAAAGTTGGAGTGCCTATAATTTTAATGAGAAAATTGAGTCCACCAAAATTGTGTAACGGCACACAATACATTTAAAAGTTATATCGCTCCAACGGAACGTGATAGAGGCACAAATGTTGACTGGATGTGGTGCAGGACAGCGTGTTTGCATTCCACGAATACCGCTCATCCAAAAAAACTATCCGTATAGATTTAAACGTGTGCAGTTCCCATTAAGTGTGAGTTTAGCCCAGGGACAGCGAAAGTCCTATTTCTCTCATGTCCAGCTTTATGTAGCTCTGTCACGTGTAAGCAGTGCGCAAAGCCTGTCTATACTCACGACACAAATGAAAAAACAAGTAATATTGATTATGAAGAAATTCTGTAATTAATTTTCTTATATTACAAACTCACACGTACACACAGATTTTCTTAAAATAACTTTGTTTTGTTTCTCTATAAATACAGAAAAATGATTGAAAGATAAGATTGAGAAAAGAGATTTGAATTTGAATTAAAGCACGCGCGAACGAAGTCGCGGGCACAGCTAGTTACGTAATATAGTACTTGTAGACACTTCAATATCCTCCTCATTTTAATAACAAAGTAACCAAATTGAAAACAAACAAATGAACTAAGGACAAACTGATACAAATTGAATCCACATAAAACTGCTTTTTATGTCCTGTTAATTTTTTATTGGATTTCATATTTGAGAGTTGACAAGTCTTCATTGTATTTAATTATTAGACGTACATGTAAAGCTGAATCTATACTAATATTATAAACGCGAAAGTTTGTAAGTATGGGTGAATGGATCTTTGTTACTCTTTCACGCAAAAAGTACTGAAAGGACTTGGATGAAACTTTACAGTTGTGGCGACAGAGCGCCTGCGCTGGCGCCGTCCTGTTGCGGTATACGTACGTCCACTCGCTGCGCTAGCAAACAAATTATGAACGGAATCTCAGCGCGCGCACGTATTTATATAAACTGTCACTAGGCGATAATCGTTCTCTCTCACTAAATTGTATCACTCTCTCACTCACGCGTAAATTCAAGCTCGCTGGTACAGCCACGAGTTGTAGGCCAATTTTGTGTATATAGTAAAGTGCATTTTAGCAAATAAATAAGAAAAGTCGTAACCTCCTCCGAGTTTCACTACTATCCTATCTACGGAACAAAGGCTAACAGCTGGGCCGGTTAGGATAGTGAACCACCACCTCTCCCTGGTATTTAGGCTACGGATCAAAAGCTAAACAGCTGGGCCGGCCACATACCTATATCCCAGTACCTACACTCTCAGCCAGCTGGCATAGCGTGTATGACCAAGTTATACGCAAACTATACGGATCAGCAAGCATCACAGCTGTCCCGAAATTGGTGACCCCGAACCCAAACAAACGCTCCTTCGCATTCACGGCGACGACGCGTCGTACCTACCTTCTCGCCGCTAATGACAACGCAACGAGCGCAGTATCCACCACTACTGTCCACGTGTACCTACAGCCATGACGAATGAAGCGAACACAGAATTTAGCGACGCCCAGGGAGTTACAATTCAGAGCGACGTAGCCACAATCTCGCTGCACGACTACCACCATTTTGGCGCCAAAACCCACGACTATGGTTCGCGCAGTTTGAAGCTGCCGTCGCTGCAAGTAAAATCGGAGAAGAACAGAAATTCAATTTAGTTGTCCCGCTACTCGGCTGCGATGACCTCGAACAAATCGCCGACATTATATTAAATCCACCTGCTACAGGGAAATACATAACGTTGAAGAACAGACTTATATCCACGTATCAAGAATCAGACCATCGTCAGTTACAGAAACTACTTTGTGGTCTAGAACTCGGAGACTCAAAACCTAGCCAAGTACTACGTAAAATGTGTGAACTCAGCGGCAAGTTATTAACAGACGAGGCGTTACAAGTAATATGGCTTAATCAATTACCTACACAGATCCGCGGCATCCTAGCCATCAACAAAGAATCTTCACTTGAAATCCTAGCTGCAATGGCCGACAGAATGTTAGAACACTTCGAACCCGCAATCACTGCTGCCATTACAACCACTACGTCGTGCCAAAGTAAGGAAAATAATAATACGGAAACAGGAAACCTCCAAATCAACCTACTTACAAAACAAATCGAAAAATTGTCACAAGAAGTAGCCGAACTAAAATCAAACCAGCAACGCTCAACGTACTTCCGCCTTACCATCCACCACACCGTTCGCGCTTTGAAGGACACTCAAGAGCGCCGAGTAAACATCGTGCGCCGTCGCGTTCCCGCCAACGCGGGCCCGACGACGCCGATTGGCTATGCTACTATCATTACCGCTACGGTGACTGCGCTCGTAAATGCGAATCACCATGCTCGAAGAATAAGCGTAATGATATTATTAATACAAGTAATAAACAGGAAAACTAACGAAAGCACCGACTGTGACAGCGGGCGTCGGTGTGAACCATGGAACCCACCGCTTATGTATTATAGATAGCAATAACAAAGAAAATTTTCTAGTCGACACAGGAGCCGACATATCCGTACTGGCCGCAAAGAAAACGAGATTTTTAAGACCTACAGAAAACAGTTATAAATTAAACGCTGCGAACGGAACAGAGATACGTACCTACGGCGAGCGCACACTAGAGCTCAACTTAGGCTTACGTAGAAGTTTTAAATGGACATTTATGGTCGCCGACGTAAAAACTTCAATATTAGGTGCAGACTTCCTCGCAAAATATAAGTTATTAGTCGACTTACACAACAGAAAATTAATAGATTGTGTCACCGAGCTCAGCATTAACGCCTTTGAAATATGTAACACTGAAGAATCCGTCTACCTAATTAACCGTAATCACCCTTATCATGAGATACTGAAGCAATATCCTGACCTGTTACGACCAGTGTCACTCAAAACTACAGCTAAACATGACGTCACACATCGCATCGAAACCACGGGACCGCCTTTATTCTCAAGGCCGCGTCCGCTCCCGCCCGATAAATACAAAACCGCGAAGATTGAGTTCAAGAAGATGACAGAAATGTATGTATGTATATGTAAGCCATCAAACAGCCCTTGGGCCAGCCCACTACACGTCGTAAAGAAAAAAGACGGTTCACTACGAGTGTGTGGTGATTATAGAAGACTCAACGCCGTTACAATACCAGATAGATACCCTATACCGAGGATTCACGACTTTACCTACCAGTTACACGGAAAAACTATATTCTCGAAGCTTGATATGAAAAATGCTTTTTACGCTCTGCCATTAGAAAAAGAAGACGCCGCGAAGACTGCAATCATCACCCCGTTCGGGCTCTTTGAATTCAACCGCATGCCCTTTGGTTTACGTAACGCTGGTCAAACCTTTCAACGATTTATGCATGAAGTGTTAAGGGGACTTGATGACATCTGTTTTTCGTACATGGATGTTTTAATCATATTCTCAAACCTCAGTGACCATGAAAAACACTTAAATAAAGTACTTGAACGCCTTAACCAGTATGGAGTCACACTTAACATCAATAAATGCGAATTTGGCAAAAACAAAATACAATTTCTAGGCTACGAAGTATCATCAGACGGAATCAAACCCACGGAAGAACGCATTCAAGCAATAAAGAATTACCCGAAATCCACTACGATACAAGAACTTAGAAGATTTTTAGGCATGATTAACTTTTACCGCAACTGTTTACCTCATCAATCAGAACATCAATATCAATGCCTACTCAATAAATACTTACACAATTCTAAGAAGAATGACAAATCACCAATTCAGTGGACTCCTGAAGCTGAAAAATCCTTTGAGCAATGCCGCCAAAGCTACAACAAAAAGTTAACAACGTATGGAAACCGCTTGCCTTTTACTCGAAAACAATGAATGACACACAGCGCAGATACAGCGTGTACGATCGCGAATTACTAGCTATGTACACCGCTGTTAAGAGCCTACGCCGGCTGATTGAGGGTAACGATCTCACTATATGCACAGATCACAAACCCCTTACCTACGCACTTACGAGAGCACCGAATAGCAGTGATACACCGAGACGAGAACGACAACTACACTACATAAGTCAATTCTGTTCAAATATTAAATACATTCACGGAGATCGAAATGAAGCAGCTGACGCGTTATCACGAATATCAGAAATAGAAGTACTTAATCACACAATCGACTACAATAAATTAGCAATTGAACAAGAGAACGACACAGAACTACAAGCCTGCATGAAACAAAGTAATCTCAAGTTTTCACACATCACACTACCCGGGGGTCAACGACCGATATGGTGCGAAACATCTACAATGAACATTCGACCATACCTACCACTGAGTTATCGTTTTGTAGCATTCAAAGCGCAACACGAACTAAGTCACCCCGGCATACGAACAACAAGAAAAATAATGACTACAAAATTCTTCTGGCCGTCTATGAACAAAGATGTAACTACGTGGTCAAGGTCATGCATCGGTTGTCAACGTGCGAAAATGCAAAGACACGTAATTAGTCCACTCGGCGAGTTTCAACAATCATCGCGTTTTGAACACCTACACGTCGACATAGTTGGACCGCTACCACCATCAAACGACTATAGGTATTTAGTTACAATGATCGACCGCTGTACTAAATGGCCCGAGGCAATACCTACTCGTGACATCACCGCCGAGACAATAGCGAAAGCTGTTTACGAAGGATGGATAACACGATTTCACACGTCCGTTACGAATCACAACCGACCAAGGCAGACAATTTGAGTCATCACTATTCCACTCACTAATGAAGAAACTCGGCGTCACTCGCATACGCACCACTGCATTCCACCCACAAGCAAACGGACAGATAGAACGATGGCATCGTACTTTAAAAACAGCACTAATGGCAAGATCCGCGAGTTGCAGATGGAGCGAAGAATTACCTACTGTGCTACTAGGACTACGTACAGCACTTTGTCAAGACTCTTCAGTTAGCCCTGCCTTAATGACCTACGGTTCTACACTTCGCATCCCGTCGGACTTCTTCGTGCCTACAAAACTGAACATAAACGACGCAGAGTTCGTTCGCCAGCTGACCGAAACAATGTCGTCATTAACACCTACAAAAAGATCGCATACATCGAACCTGCACACATTCGTACATAAGGACCTAGAAACATGTACACATGTGTTTGTGCGAAACGACACCGTCCGCCGTCCACTTACGCCGCCATACGAAGGTCCTTACAAAGTATTACAATGCAGCGCAACTGGCAAACAATTCACCATTCAATTACCATTACGTACGACAGTAATATCAATAGATCGATTGAAACCAGCCTATACATATAACGACGAACAATGTGCATCACATCCTCAAACATATTCCAATACGACAATGCAAGCAACACCGCCAACTTCGAGTACCTACACTACGAGTGCAGCCGCCGCGACGTCGAGCAACACAGATGAGCCAGCCACGAAACGCAACACCACTCACTCACTCGAGCCGGGAGGCCAGTTAAACCCAACGTACGCTTCGCTTGAGGGGGAGTAATGTGGCGACAGAGCGCCTGCGCTGGCGCCGTCCTGTTGCGGCATACGTACGTCCACTCGCTGCGCTAGCAAACAAATTATGAACGGCATCTCAGCGCGCGCACGTATTTCTTTAAACTGTCACTAGGCGATAATCGTTCTCTCTCACTCAATTGTAATTGAATCACTCTCTTACACACGCGTAAATTCAAGCTCGCTGGTGCAGCCACGAGTTGTAGGCCAATTTTGTGTATATAGTAAAGTGCATTTTAGCAAATAAATAAGAAAAGTCGTAACCTCCTCCGAGTTTCACTACTATCCTATCTACGGAACAAAGGCTAACAGCTGGGCCGGTTAGGATAGTGAACCACCACCTCTCCCTGGTATTTAGGCTACGGATCAAAAGCTAAACAGCTGGGCCGGCCACATACCTATATCCCAGTACCTACACTCTCAGCCAGCTGGCATAGCGTGTATGACCAAGTTATACGCAAACTATACGGATCAGCAAGCATCACAGCTGTCCCGAAACAGTAATATAGCTTATACATCCGAATAACACATAGCTACTATTTGCCGCGATAACCGACATATACGCGGGCGAAGCCGCGGGCAACCAGTAGTGTGTTATACGAATATTTAGTTTTTGAAGTAACGAAACAGCCAAGCCATACATTTTTACTGAGATGTAGAGTTTATGAAGTTGGGTTGGTAGAGTTACGGCGTGTAGATTCAGAACCTTGGCTCTACATGAGATCTGATATCTTTTCACAGGTTAAGCCATATGCAGTCGTCTTGGCAACATTTTACATGAAAATGTTTTTGGTGGGATTTCATTTCGTTTTTTAAGTTGCTTATGACAGTTTCTTTTGTTTTTTTTAAACTGTCTTTCTTGTACATCTTCTTTCGAAAAAGTCCGTGTACCAAAAATTAAACCTCTAGCATAAACATTTGTGAAAGTCCCATACAAACTTCCACCCCCCAAATTTGGGGTAGTAACAAAAGTAATAAGTTTATTATTTTTTTTGTTGTTTGTATACTAAACTTAGTGTACATACCAAATTTCAACTTTCTAGCACTTCAGGAAGTACCCTAACAGTTTTGATGATCATCAGTGTGTCAGTGACTAAATCGGTGTTTTTTAGGTATCAATAAAATCTAAAGTATCAGAGCTATGCAATTGAAACTTTGTATGTTTCATTGGTCTATTGGTAACATCATATCCTGAGAATTTGAACGATCTAGTATTTCGTGAAACAAAGTTATGAGGGTTCAAAAAAACGGCGAAACACTTCCGAGAAAAGGTAGGTAGTGCCCTTGCGCTTCGCTTGGCTCGTCTTGGCGACCGTGCCCCCAGATGTATGTAGTTTTTCCATATCCTATGTATGTATGTGATGATTATATTTATGATATTTATGTTATACTAGCGACCCGCCCCGGCTTCGCACGGGTGGATTTCAGATGCCCCCACCAACGACACGATTCGTGCATTTTTAACCGACTTCCAAAAAGGAGGAGGTTCTATGTTCCACTGTATGTATTTTTTTTTTTTTTTATGTATGTTCAGCGATTACTCCGTCAGTTGTCGACCGATTTTGAATTTTTTTTTTGTATTCGAAAGGGTATGCTTCCGAGGTGGTCCCATTGCCAGCATATCAGGATCTGGTGATGGGATCCCGGAGAAATCGAGGGAAACCCTCACTTTTTATAGGCACATACTATGTTTCTCGTATATTTTTCGTATATTTTCTGAAGTTACACTGGTATTTGCGTCTGGTAGTCATCATTTTATGATGATGAGCTGATGATGTAAGGTACAACTCCTTAACGGTTAGGAGTTGGAGGATAAATCTTTAAATTTCATACGTATCTAAAGACCTTCAGTCGTATACTTTCAAGTTATTTAGGTGAACTGGTGATAGATGGTTAAACTCTTCAACAGTTAGGGATTAGAGGATGATTTTAATATTACACATACGTATAGACCTTAATTTGTATTCTTGATGATGAAATTTGATAAAATAGTCAACTTACTAGTTACCTACTATTGTTTGCACTAAAAACTGAAAAATTAAAACTTTTTATAAAAAAAAAAAAACCGACTTCCAAAAAACATCCAACGAAAACTCTCTGCCAAAAAAACACTTAAAAGCGTAAAATAAACTGGTTCTACATAAATTGCCTATACCTAATTCTTTATTCATTTAAATAGTAGTATTATAATGTGTGCTAGGTAGGTACCTAAAATCTGTTTGAAGTCGGTGCTAAGCCAAAAATAATACAAACGAACAATTACAAAAGTCTCAGCAATAGTCACTTGGCACCGACTTCAAACAGATTCTAGGTACCTAGCACACATTATAATACTACTATTTAAATGAATAAAGAATTAGGTATATATTATCTACGTGACTGTTTGCACTAAAAACTGAAAAATAAAAACTTTTTATAAAAAAAACTGTGATCACGCCAAATATGTTTTGAAGGCTTCGATAATTGAGTAGACTGTTAATGGTTCATTAAAACAAATAGAACAATATTGGTAAGGAGAATAAGGGAAACACTAATTTACTTATATATATGTGTGTGGATATATTTATATATGCATGTTGTTCATCACATTCATTAGCAAATAATATAATTAATTCAAATCTCATTCCACCGACAACTACCACTGTCTCTCCTATACATTTTGATCCATCCTAAGGTTGCCTGGAAGAGATTGCTTTAGGCAATATGGCCGCCCTTTGTACACTCCGTCTCACATTTTAATGTACTCTCTTCTAACTCTGTAATATTATGGTGTGCAAATAAAGAGTTTTCTATCTATCTATCTATAAGATTAAAGATAAAACATAGCAATTAATCTGTGCAGAATGATTTGCACATATTTATCAGAAGTGTCATCAATTGTGTGTGAAATCATTGCAGATTTTCTTTCATTACTGGTGGTCAAATGCACAAATTAATGACAACTATCTATCGTTATATGTGTAACAGGTATTAGGGCTCCCACACATAACTGCGAATTCTCAATGCATCGCAAATATCTGCAAACTCGCACAAATACACCGCCAGAACTTCACACAGCATCGCAGCTATGTGTGGGAGCCCTAATACCTGTTACACATATAACGATAGATAGTTGTCATTAATTTGTGCATTTGACCACCAGTAATGAAAGAAAATCTGCAATGATTTCACACACAATTGATGACACTTCTGATAAATATGTGCAAATCATTCTGCACAGATTAATTGCTATGTTTTATCTTTACATGTGTAGCAGGTATTAAAGGAATATTTAAATTTGCTTTCTCATTATTAACCAAATAAACATAGAACATACTCTTAAGTTTAATAATAAATTGATTACTATAATTTTTAAACCATCTAAAAAAGCTTAAAATCAAAACATAAAGTACAAGTGTGAGACAATAAATGTATAAGGTCAATACAGCTATATCTAAACATACCCTTAACAGATCAATCGGTTGTGAAACCACTTCATGATACTGCGGATCTTGGTGTCTATTCGGTGCTCTCATGAACGGGGCACATAGCAATGTACCATATTTCTTCCTGTATGATGTAATTTTGCCAAACAGCCGCCAATAGATTTCACTCTGAAAGTTATTTTATTCAGTTTTAGTTAATTAAATTAAACTTAGTTTTTAAAAAAAAATTAATTTAACTATTACCAACATCTATTTATATAAAAGAGTAAGGTGACTGACTGACTGACTGATATACCCAGAGATCAACGCACAGCCCAAACCGCTGAAGCTAGAATCCTGAAATTTTGCATGTAGGTTCTTTATGTAACGTAAGTGAGCACTAAGAAAGGAATTTTTGTAATTCCACCCCTAAGGGGGTGAAATAGGGGTTGAAAGTTTGTATGGAAGTTCGTCATTTATTAAGTAAGAAACACGAAACTTTACTTTTGGGCTACTGATTAAAAAAGAGTAGATACGTATTTAAGCGTTTCTGGATATTCTTCCCCTAAGGGGTTAAATAGGGGTTGTTATTTCGTATATAGTTCAGTCTGGAAGTCCGTTATTTTTGAAGTTAGAAACATGAAACTTTATTTTTTGACTGCTGATTAAAAATGAATTAATACGTGTTTCAGCGTTTCTGTATATTCTACCCCTAAGAGGGTGAAATAGGGGTTGAAAGTTTGTATAGAAGTTCGGCATTTTTTAAGTTATTTTTTAAATTAGAAATATGTAACTTTATTTTTGGGCTACTAAATAAAAATGATTAGATACATATTTATTTGTTTTTGGTTATTATGCCCCTAAAGGGGTGAAATAGGAGTTGTTATTTCGTATATAGGTCAGTCTGGAAGTCCGTCATTTTTGAAGTTAGAAACGTGAAACTTTAGTATTTGGCTGCTGATAAAAAATGAATTGATACGTTTTTCAGCGTTCCTGAATATTCTACCCCTAAGGGGGTGAAATAGGGGTTGTAAGTTTGTATAGAAGTTCGTCATTATTTAAGTAAGAAACATGAAACTTTATTTTTGAGGTACTGATTTAAAATGAATAGATACGTATTTAAGCGTTTCTGGATATTCTACCCCTAAAGGGGTGAAATAGGGGTTGAAAGTTTGTATGGAAGTTCGTCATTTTTTAAGTGAGAAACATGAAAAATTAGTTTTGAGCTATTAGAAATGAGTAGATACGTATTGAAACGTTTCTGGATATTCTACCCCTAAGGGGTGATATAGGGGTTGAAAGTTTGTAAGGAAATCCGTCATTTTTTAAGTGAGAAACATGAAAATTTGTGTTTTGGCTGATTAAAAATGAGTAGATACATATTTAAGCGTTTCTGGATATTCCACCTCTGAGGGGGTGAAATAGGGGTTAAAATTTCGTATATAGGTTATTCTGGAAGTCCGTCATTCTTGAAGTTAGAAACATGCAACTTTATTTATGGCTACTGATAAAAAATGAGTAGATACGTATGTCCGAACATGTTCTACCGGAACCGGTTGTGGTTCACGGTGCCATTCTCGAAGTTGTTCAAAAATATGTGTGGTACCTCGGGCAGACTTTGCAGTTAAGTAGAAAAAAGGGCCAGGTGAACAGGAGAATTCAGCCGGGTTGGGCAGCGTTTGGGATACTTCGTCGGGTCTTTTCATCGTCAATCCCACAGTGCCTAAATACGAAAGTCTTCAATCAATACGTCCTACCTGTCATGACATACGGTGCCGAAACGTGGACACTTACGACACGACTGGTCTTGTGGACCAGCCGTTCGTTCAAATTCACTCAGCGTGCTGTGGAGAGGGCTATAATAATAATAGTGATTTATTTTTCTAATCACAAAAGCTCAACGTTTCTCTAAGGGATCGCATCAAGAATGAGGTGATCCGGTAGAGAACCCAGGTCATTGACATAGCCCACAGGATAAGCAAGCTGAAGTGGCCATATTAGCCGCAGAACTGATAACCGTTGGGGTAAACGGGTTCGTGAGTGGTGACCGCGTCTCGGCAAACGTAGCGTAGAACGTCCACAGGCCAGGTGGAATAATGATCTGCCCAAGACGACTGGCAGGAGCTGGATGAGAGAAGCTGAGGATCGAACCAAGTGGCTTGCAAATGGAGATGGCTATGTCCAGCAGTGGACTGCGATGATGAGATACGTATTTAAGCGTTTCTGGATATTCTATCCCTAGGCTAGACAGGAAGTCCGTCATTTTTTAATTTAGTAGCCTGAAACTTTGTCTTCAGCCTTTTGATTACAAATAAATGAATACTTATATCAGCATTTATGGGAATTCTATTCCTAAATGGGTTAAAATAAGGGTCGAAAGTAGGGATTGCAATCCGGAAAACTGGATCCGGTAATCCGGCGGATCCGGCTTAAATATACGTCTACCGGATCCGGTACTGTTACACCGACCGGATCCGGTAAATTTGTATTTTAGCAAAATAATCGCGCTGTCTCGAATGTAGATACTTTAAGCGTATGCTGTTTATATTACCTGTGCGAGTCGTGCGTCCCGTGCCTGCAGGTTACGTTTGCAAGCTCTGTTAAGTCGATTGGGATATGACACAATTAACACAAACTGTTTCTTAAGATCTTTGTTTTAAACCAATAGTAATTATATTTGTTTACAAGCTACAGAGTTCGAACACAAAGCTGACAGACATTTAACTAGACATCTAAAGAGTACCTATATATTTTCGGATTTTCCATGTTAAAACTTGAGTTCAAAAGCTATCAAAACGACTGCTCTCCATGTTTCATACTATTTGACACTTGAAGAATCTACTACTAGTTAGATGTCAGGTCGGTGAGTTTAAACATTACAATTATCTCCATGACCGACAATTATGAAAATATAACTGATTAGGACTCTCGCAATAGCCACTAATGATAATGACATAATAATTAATAAATTAATATTTCGGACATCTAACACACAACGCCATCTAGTCCCAAGCTAAGCAGAGCTTGTGTTATGGGTACTAGACAACTGATACAAATACATATATAATTTTTGTAATTACATACATATTATACATAGAAAACACACAAACTCCGAAACAAATATTTGTAGATCATACAAACATTTAGTCCGACCCGGGAATCGAACCCGAGACCTCATAATCAGCAGTCGCACACGCCACCGCGAGAGCAACGAGGCAGTCAGATTGAGATTTTTGATCTCACTTAAGGTTAATCATTACGTTACGTTTAGTTAGTTTCATGATGTTTATTAATAGTATTGATCTCCGATTAATCTGTAAAAGTAGACTGTATCACCACTGTACATAAAGTATGTAGGTAATAAAGAGATGTTATTATTTTTGGAAATTGTAATTATTTTTAGTTTTAGTTTATTATCTTTTTTGTATTATGTAATAGGGGGCAAACGAGCAGATGTATCGCCTGATGGTAAGCGATTAATGCCGCCCATGAACACCCGCAACACCAGAGGCGTCACAAGTGCGTTGCCGGCCTTTGGGGGATGGGCCTCCGGTATCCTTACTCACTCGGTGAAACACAGCACAAGCGCTATTTTCATACTGATTTTCTGTGAGGCCGTGACTCTGGTCGAGCCGGCCCATGTATGCCGAAGCGTGGCTCTCTCACGGTAAGTTTGAAAGATGAATTTATTTGTTTCAAAGATGAACGACGATAAGTATTTAACCGTTTTCTCTAAAAGTTATCATAATAAAGTCGATTTCGTTTATAGCTATCGTTTTTTTACACTTCATTAACGGTCCATGTTGAAACGCACAAGTTCAGCAGGTAGTAAAGCCACGCTGATTTCAGCACGAACGGGGAGGTACTACCCTCGTACAGAAGACCAACCTAAAATGACAGTCTTGGTGCTGTCGTATTTCGTTGGTGAGTGCGAGACCGGAGGCCCAGTGATGCAGGGGTGACAGTTATCGGGGTAAGTGTGTGAGCAGTCGAATGCTCGTAGAGTCTTGTAGAGGGTGGCGTGGATCGAGCCGTCGGCCAGGGAGACCCGTAGAAACGGTGGTGCCGCTAGCCGCCCGCGGCATAGAGAGGGGCCCAACCGCGGCTAACCACCCTGGGAGGCTGCCCCGTCAGGTCGCGCATAATCCACGGAGTGGCTCGTCGTGCCGGTTGGTGACCGGACGGTGGGACCAGGCGACCACTTCCGGGAGGGTACGGGGGCCCTTCCGTCCGACGGCTCGGTCACCGTCATACCTCACCGTTGTATGACGCCACAGCATTCCAAGTCTCAGTATTACACTGCCACGATGACTGTCACGCCTTTTACGCTCCCATTTCCCTCCCCCCCTTTTTTTATCATGGCAGCAAGGAAAAAGCAAAAACGTTTAACAGCGGCACTTCATTCTCCCACCAACCCACTTTTTGAGGTGGAGTTCACTAACATCCGTGGACTCCATGCAAACCTCAACGCCGTCCACCAGCATCTTGAGACGGCAAGGCCGGCCATGCAATTCCTAACGGAGACACAAATACGCCGCCCTGCCGACATGACATATCTTCACTACCCTGGCTATGTGCTTGAGGAGTGCTTCCTGGCGAAGGCTGGGGTATGTCTTTTCGTCAGGGCGGATGTTTGTTGTCGCCGATTACGCTGCCTTGAGGACCCATCCTTCTCCATCCTTTGGCTCCACGTGGATATTGGCTCTATGAGCCGTATCTACGTATGCCTATACCGATCCCACTCTGGAGACTCTGAAACAACTCGACTATTTGAACATCTCAGCCAGGCAGCGGACAAAGCGCAGGAGCAGTTTCCGACCGCCGAACTGGTGTTTCTGGGAGACTTTAACGCCCACCATGAGTCCTGGTTGGGATCTTCCAGAACTGACCACGCAGGTCGGACTGTCCACGCATTCGCTCTCACGCATGACCTCACCCAGCTGGTACTCCAGCCCACCAGGATACCAGACATACCTATTCAAGCGCCTTCCTTGCTGGACCTACTGCTGACGAGTAACCCAGTGCAGTACAGTGTATCGGTGCTCGCCCCCCTGGGATCCTCCGATCACTGCCTGGTGTCCACCACGGTGCCTCTTGCTGCCCCTCCACGACGAGTGGCAGCAAAAAGACGTTTATGGCACTACTCGTCGGCAGACTGGGATGGAATGCGGGATTATTTTGCATCCATCCCGTGGGCTCAACGCTGCTTCAAAGATAAAGATCTGTCGCGAAGTGCGGCGGCCGTGGCTGGCGAGATCACTGTAGGAATGGAATACTATATTCCCCACAGTGAGGTCGACAGCGCAACGACCCGTCCCTGGTTCAATCGCGAGTGCGCCCATGCTGTCTCACAGAAGCAATCGGCCTACCGCGCATGGATCAGGGCCCGCGCTCAGGGCTCCGCTGACGTTGATCGACTAAAAGCAGCGTTTAACAAAGCCACTAGGGAATGCAAGAAGGCTTACATCAGAGCGGATGCCCAGCGCATCGCGCGGCTTGGTCAAGAACTCGTCGCATACCCTACGGGTAGCCGAAACTTCTGGCGATTGGCCAAAGCCGTGCAGTCCAACTTCTGCCAGCCCTCGGTACCACCGCTGAAATATCCAGATGGATCACTGGCCCATCAGCCGCAGGAGAAAGCGAAACTGCTTGTTGATCTTTTTGCGGCTAACTCCCGAATCGATGACCGCGGCAAGCACCCGCCTACCATTCCGACCTGCGACACTACAATGCGAGATATTCGTATCCGGCTGAGTGATGTCCGTGCGGAGCTTTGGTCACTCGACGTCCGGAAAGCCAGTGGACCCGACGGTATTCCAGCGGTGGTTCTCAAGAACTGTGCACCAGAGTTGTCTCCGGTATTGACGCGCCTGTATCGCCTGTCATATTCCTCGGGAGCTGTTCCGGAGGCTTGGAGAGAGGCAAATGTTCAACCGATCCCCAAAAAAGGCGACCACTCCGACCCGGCCAACTACCGTCCGATAGCCGTCACCTCCATTATCTGCAAAGTGTTTGAGCGGATAATAAACAAACAACTGGTCCACTACCTGGAAGATCCCTCTCCCTCCCTACTAAATGATCGTCAGTATGGTTTTAGACCAAACCGATCCACGGGTGATCTTCTAGCGTACGTCACTCACCTTTGGAGTGAGGCTATTGACAGGCATGGGGAATCCTTGGCCATCAGCCTCGACATGTCCAAGGCCTTCGATAGGGTTTGGCACCGCTCGCTTCTCTCCAAGCTACCGGCTTTCGGCTTGCCCCCCAAACTCTGCAACTGTGTTGCCGCATTCCTGCACCAGCGCCGCATCAGAGTCCTTTAAGACGGTGCGGCCTCCGATTTTCAATCGATTAATGCCGGAGTACCGCAGGGCTCCGTCCTGTCGCCCACACTGTTTCTTCTGCATATCAATGACATGTTAGCCCTTGGCAACATTCATTGCTATGCAGATGACAGCACAGTTCATGGGCGATATTTTGGACACACTGCAGCCAAGCTAGCAGATATTGAGGAAAAACGACACGAGCTTGTCGTTCAACTCGACCATGTTCTGGGCCGAATTTCTCAATGGGGCTGTGAGAATCTGGTCGAGTTCAACGCCAAAAAAACACAGGTGTGCGCGTTCTCTGCCAAAAAGTCTCCATTCCTTCCCCTTCCCACTTTTCAGAACACTCAAATGGCATTACAAGGTAGGCTCGATATCCTGGGCATGGATATCTGCCGAGATCTCAACCCACGTGAATACGTTGAGAGTGTCACTAAAGCGGCCTCACGTAAGCTAGGTGTTTTAAAGAAGGTGAGACGGTTCTTCTCGCCCGGGCATCTGTGTCTTCTTTACAAGACCCAGGTTCGCTCGTGCGTGGAGTACTGTTCTCATCTTTGCGATGGTGCCGCACAGTACCTGTTTGACGCTCTCGACCGGTTGCAGTGGCGAGCAATCCGCATTGTCAACAGTCCCGAAGCCACCAAGTCCCTTGAGCCTCTGCAGATGCGTAGAGATATCGCCTCCATGGCAATCCTCTATCGCTTTTATCATGGAGAGTGTTCTGAAGAGCTCTTCCAACTGATCCCTCCCTCTCCCTTCCTCTACAGGACAACACGTCGGCCGGCCTTGGAAGTCACCGCTTCAGAGTAGTAGACATACGTTCTCGTACTCATCGCTTCGGTTCTTCCTTCCTGTGCCGAGCGGTGAAAACCTGGAACTCACTACCAGCATACGTGTTTCCTTCCCACTATGATCCCGAGTCTTTTAAGCGGGGCGTGAAAAAGCATCTCACCAGGCCGCCATAGTGTCGGTCACCATGCTGCATTGTCCTTATTCGCAATGAGGATGGTGACCGCCACTCCTGGATTCTGTTCATGCTTACCATCAGGCAGGGCAGAGTCATTTTGGCAGCTAACTAAAAAAAAAAAAAAAGAGTTCTTCTTTGTTAAATCAATCCGACCGGATCCGGCCGGATTGGAAATGACACCGGATTGCAATCCCTAGTCGAAAGTGTGTATGAAAGTCAATTTTAATGGACTTTTAAACGTATTTTATAAATAAATACGTTTAAAAACATGAACACACTATTCATAGATACTTACACAGTTTTAATTAAATACATATAATAAACTTCCACGCGAGCAAAGCCGCGGGTAACAGCTAGTCAATACATATAATAAAATCGTAACTGGTTGCTGTCTGTACATGGAAGATATATCAGGAAAACTATTATAGGGGGGCTTTATGAACGCAATAGAACCCAAAACAATTATTTTTAGGATTTGTGTCTGCTTGTCTGTGCGTGCTAATATCAGGATCGGCTTAACCGATTTGAATGCGGTTTTTACCAATCTGTTTTTGTTTGCTTCACTTTTGTGTTTGTTTAATCTAAATCGGTTCATAAATAAAACAGTTATGTCAGTCTGAAGAATCACCGCGATATCCGACCTTTACGTGGGTTGAGCCAATAAATTGCCAGTTTAAATCACATCAATAGCCTTCCCGCACTAGGAATAAATCCTGTGTCGCGGGGGACTTTACAAACATACATGAAACGGACACAAAGAACACCCAGACTCAGAACAACAATTTGTGGATCACACAAAGTGTTGTCCTACGCGGGTTTGAACCCAGACACTTGGCGAAGTAGGAAACGGCGTGGTGACCGTTAAACCACTAGGCCAAACTGCTGGATATACGTCTACTTACGACGTTACAGGTTGGTTTTAGTTTAGGTTTTCCTTCTCATTGCTGTGTTATTGTCCAGCATTGTATGCTTACAGTATATTTACAAATTTGTAAACACATATGGCTAAAATAGACTCAGTGATTTATATTGTTTCTTTTTGCAAACCCTACAAGTTAATGGAAATATCAGCACAATAAGATCAGATCAAATAAAGACGGGTTTATTGTTGCGGGACACTTACAGGATCCTTTTGCTTCTTTCTCTTGCGAGCCGATGGCCGAGGACCAGGGTTGCTGTCGTCCCCATCAGCACCGCGGGAAGCCGCCGAAGAGGCACAGCGTCTCTTACTCATATCGTCAATTTAGACGTAAAAAATTACAAATTCACGTTATCAAATACAGCTACAGTAATCGTTACATTCTTTTATAACTACAAATAAAATGTTATATGAATAAATGAATTTAATTTTAATTCAAGTCCCAAAAGAATGTGGACTTGTGCATTGTGGACTTGTGCATTGTGGACTATAATAATCTGTGTTGTGGACTAACAAACTTTTTTTAAATTGTCAATTACTTTACGATATTTTTAGCATTTAGCATTAGCATTTTGATGGAAAGGAAAGAACCAAAGTCTTCACTCTTCTGTGCGGAGCCCGCAGCGTACCAAAATGAGAGAGATAAAAATCGAATGTCATACAAGGTGGATATGACAATACGATATTAAATGTAACCGTGGGCTATTTAAATGTGTTGGTTTACTTTGGATTTGTTTAATTTATCCGAAAACGGATACGAAAAAAATTTAATTTTCAAACAAACTAAATATTTTAAAAATACACCCCAATAAGGACACCATTTGTAATTTAAGGTCACTAACCTCAGTGGCCACGGTACCGGCTGGCGGCTGTAAAATAGTTACCTAAACGACGTGCGATGTAGGTTTACAAAGTAGATACCAACTTTATCGCCGTAAGCTAAATAGCACTAGTGATATTTATTATGTATTTACGTAAATTTGATCATCTCGTTTACGAGTTTACAACCGGAAGAACATTATCTCTATTAGGAATAACAGATTGATTTTTCTCGTATGTCCTGGATAGTATGTACAATAATCCGACTATTGGTAGGTAGGATTAATGAACATTCTCCCTAAATTAATATCTTATCCGTAGTAAAATATTTACTAGCCGTATAAGTGTAACCGAGTCGAGGCATTGTCTAAACTCACACAAAATAACACAACGCTCCGTTATAACTAACAAACTTAACTAATGAGTCATGTCACTGTAAAATCACTACAAATAAATACATATTAATAATCAATAGGTACAACAACGCGACACAGGGCACCCGCGCCGATGTCGGCGGCTACTTCAAAGGTTCAAAGGTACGCGACGCCCTCGGTCAATAACCCAACAACATCGTGTAGTAAATTTTAAAAACGAAAAATAGTGTCCTATGACTAAACTACTGAACCAATTTTATTGAAATTTTGTTGGTAGAATTGTATCATGTGTAGGTGGGTCTACTTCAAATTAATATCGTATTGTCATATTCACCCTGTATATCAAAGCTATAATTTTACAAGCATCTTCTTCTTCTTTTAATTCAATGGCTTCATCGGATATCGATGATTTTGCCAACGTCAAGGTGGGCGGTAGATTTATTAGTTAATAATAGGTTGAAAATATTTGGAATACCAAGCGGGAATTGTTGTGATTTCAACAGTTTCTGTTTGTGGTTCTGTGGTACGAGAGAAAGAAAAAAGGGGGTATAGTAGTAAAAGTATATAGTTGTGAAAGTATCAGAAAACATTATACATTTATTTTATTTATACGAATAAAATTGTAGAGGATCTTAACAAATGGGGTATGTACTAGGAGATAAGCCAAATTAACGGGTCGGGATATTTGTTGAGGGAGTAGATCATACAGTACAATTAATTTAGGACAACTGAAGAAAATATGTTCCAGAGTGCCTTCGTCGAGACCGCACTCACATAGAGAGTGATCACGAACCCGAATTTTGGCAAGAAAAACTGGGGTACTGACAAATCGTAATCGTAAACGAATTATGGTAGAGGTGGCTTACTTTTTAACCTGTTTTTGTTTGAAGAACCAGGATCTAGAAGGAATTAAGGGTTGTGGAGAGCCGTAAAATTTACCCTTGGTCATTCTACTGCTCTGCCATGTATTATTCCAGGACTCAGTCAATGAAAGTTTGGCTAGGGAACGCAGATCTCGGGCGAAACAGAATTTGTGGGATGAGCATCCAATCTGAGCTGCTATTTTGGCGCAGGAGTCCGCAGTTTCATTGCCTGCTATACCTGAATGACTGGGGATCCACGCTAGAACTACTTCAATACCGGACAATAGGCATCTGTGGAGAACCTCTTTAATTTTAAGAATTATAGGAAAATTATTACGAGCTTTGAAAGGATTTTTTAAAAGATCTTGTAGGCAGCTCAAAGAGTCTGACAGAATAAGTGACTTGTCAAGCTTATGAGATTCCACATAGGAGACCGCTTCCAATAGGGCAAGAGATTCTCCCGAAAAGATAGAGTTGTAGGAAGAGCATTTATAGCTTAATATAATTTTAAATTTGGGTATCCAAACTGCGGAACCCACGAATGCATCTGAAGAAAGTTTTGATACGTCCGTATAAAGCATAACCCAATCAGACCAGTCCTCCGCAATGATGTGGAGAAAGTTTTGGTTGGCTGCCGGAGAATGTTTATTAATGCCAAAGTCAAGAATGATTTTTGGTTGAAAAGTTAAGGAATTATAGTAGTGCTCAAAAAGAGGATTTAATGAAGATTGAAAGATAGGATCAGATAGATTTTTCATTTTAATAAAGGAATTAAGGAGCAAAGGGAGGGACTTGTGTCTCCAGTACAATGAGGTGGTGGTCAGACTGGAGAGTTGAAACAAAATTGGAAGAAGGAGATGGGAATTAATTAAGACTGCATTAAAGAAGTATCTGTCAGCTAAGAATTGACGGCGAAGATGAAGGGGAGGTTCAAGCATTCGACTTGGAGGGCGTTTACTGGAGAGCATTTCATAGCACCAGTTATGATTCGAAGGCACTTAGACTGGATCAGCTGTAGCTTAGAAAAAGCAAATTTATTACATGGTTCCAGAAGGTAAGAACCATAATCGAAGTGACTGCGAACTATAGCATTGTATAAAAGTTTTTGGCAAAAGGGGTGGGACCCCAGATAGGGCCCGCATAACGTTCACACCCCTTTCACTCTTCTCAATGACATGGTTTAAATGGTGAATACCTGATAATTTAGAGTCGAGAATGAGGCCTAAAAACTTTACGTTATCTTTTATTGGAATTAATTCGCCTGCGACAGAAAGATTAATATCAGGGATATTACGTTTCCGAGTGAAAACAAGGGCACTATATTTAGAGTAACAGACAGAGAAAGATTGTGGTCTAAAAGCCAAACGTTTAAGTAATAAAGAGCGGAATTTAAACGGGAAGTGGCAGTAGAGAAGGATGATGACTGAAAATATAAGGCAACATCATCAGCATATTGAAGGACTTTACAGAAAGAATTGACGGACTGGTCTAGGTCAGAAGTATAAATATTATAAAGGATGGGACTAAGCACTGAACCTTGCGGAAGGCCCTTCCATACAAGACGGGGAGGGAGAAGGGAACCCTGATGACGAATTGAAATAGTACGACACATGAGCATATTGCAGATGACGTGAATTATCCTCGCTGGAATACTCAGATGTAGCATTTTCTGCCTGAGAAGAGGAAGATGTACATTATTATAGGCTGCAGAGATGTCCAAGAAAACCTTGGTCTTCCAAGAATCAGGTATTTGACCAGAATAAAAGATGGCATTGAGGATACTAAGAAAGACAATTTTGCAAGAGTTTGAGGATTTACAAATAAAAGAGTAAGGGATACCGTCAATGCCAGGAGAGGAGTCACGTAGATTATCAAGAGCATAGGATAGTTCTGTAAAAGAAAAGGGATCATCCATAGTATTTGGAGAGGAATCTGGAAAAAAAGGATAGGAAGGGGGGAAACAGTCGTGTTCCGGAGCATATGGGGGAGCCAGTTGGCTATGGAAGTCGAGTAGGAATGAATGAGGGTCATTACTAGAGATGTTGGTGTCATCTTGTCACTTCTTCGGAAAGACTTGAACTTTTTCCAGACAAGTAATAGACTAGAGCGAGGAGATCGTGACTCACAAAAGGTACGCCATCCTAAAGATTTTTTGGCTGAAAGAAGTCTAGTTGTGCTAGCAGAGATCTTTTTAAAATTGAGAAAGTCCGACAATTGAAGGGACGTAGCACATATGTTCTCAGCCTCTTTACGCTTCTTAACACTGGCAGTACATTCAGAATCCCACCAGGAGGGGAGAAGAAGTAAATTTACAGGAAGGTTGTTTAAGGGGGATAGAGAAATCAGCAGCTGAGTAAAGTGCAGCAATAAATTGGTCATAGAGAAGAAGAAAATTAAAGGAATTTGTTTGAGGGAGTGGGGCTAAATTTGCATCCAGTGAAGTTGCAAAATCGTCCCAATTGGCTTGGGAAACTCTGTATTTGAGGGTAACTCTGTAGGGTTTGGGGGACATATGAAGCAGGGGAGTAGTAAGAGATTAAAATTGGGAAGTGATCACTATCAAGGGAGTTAAGAAGGGGAGACCAGGATAGGTGGGAGACTAGGGAAGGGGAAGATAATGTAAGATCTGGTACACTAATATTTTGAGATGGGGAAACTCGACGAGTGGCAGATCCATCATTAGGAATGCACAAGTTGCAATCATCAATAACATCAAGTAAGATCGAAGAGCATGGGTCAATACAGTGAGAGCCCCATAGAGTGTGACGGCAGTTAAAGTCACCTTAAACTATCATAGGGGAAGGAATAGCTAAAATAATTGTTTTTAATTCAAAAATAATGTTTGTGTTGGGATGGGGGATGTACACAGAGACAAAGGAAACATTAAAAGCTCTGAGGGCTCTGAGGGAGTGGATATTTAAGCCTGAATTATGGTTTGGTAATGGGATTTGAGAGAATGAGATGTTCCTATTGACCAACAAAGCGCAACCGGCATAACCATCATTTCTATCATCCTGAAGGCAGGAGAAACCCGAGATCCTGAAATGGAAATCAGGCCTCAGCCAGGTTTCTGAGTCTGCAAACACAACAGGTTTGTGTTGGTTAATTAAATAGGAAATATCTTGTTTGTTACGTCGAATACCTACAGTTCCATTGGAGGACTTGGAGAGCCATTGAAAGCATTGGATTTAGAGAGAACAGAAAGTAGTTGTTCAACAAGAACTGCAACGTCGTACAGTAGGGCATCTGACATTTTAGACAGCATGTTAATTAAAGAGCAAAGAAGGAGCTGGACAAGATTGTCATTGGGAGTAGCAAGGGGAGTAGTTTCAGTAGGGGGTTTAAGGCAACAACCGTTAGGATGGGAAGCAGAGGGGGATTGAGTTATTGCATTGTGGGCATGAACGTCATATGACTGCCCAGACATAGATATACGGCGAGGGGAAAGGTTGACTGTTTTTTGTAAGATATTGAAGGAGAGCAGAAGAGGGGGGTATGGAGAATGGTTGAGTTTGGGGATTTAGAGGGAAGTTAGCACAGGATTTAGGGTTGGCAGCAGCTACAGAGTATAGCCGCTTGGGAGACTGTGGGTATCTGGCTGATGCTTCCATGTAACTAAGGTTTTCCTGAGACATAAATTTTTTTATAGACTTTTGTCTGGAATGTTCGGGACATCTGTTATCAGTAGCACAATGGCTACCACCAAAACATAAAAAACAAGATACCTCCGAGTCAGGGACCAGGCAGGAGTCACCAGAATGCGGCTGAGCACACTTATAGGCAATATGGCCGAACCGAAAAGAATTCCTACATTGAATGGTAGGTAGCTGGTAAATGGACACAGATAGGGATGCATTAAAACCAAAAAATTTTTCTGGGAGACTGCCCCAAAAATGTAAGCACAATGGAATTAGATGGAACCCAAACAGAGGGTCCATCTTGTCTATGTTTAACGTTAAGACGTCTAGCACGAACTACTTCTCCACAATTTTTAGGGACAGAGATACTAGCTCCTCTAGAGTCCACTCAGTAGGGATATCCCGAACAACGCCCCTACGAAATATTTGGAAGCGCAGAATAATTGCAACATAATTATTTTGTTTGACTATTGGGGAGTTAATGAAATTATTTTGCAGAAGTGGCAGAAATAAATTCAACACATACCTTGTTATGACCCATATTCTTAATGGTACCTTCAACAATATCTGGTATTTTGTTTAAATAAAAAAACTAGGCGAGTTTGAGTGCCTTCAGAGCCAGGCCGGATGATGGATCAGGTTCAAGCCTAGAAACATATACCCTATATGGACCCTTGCCCGATACCGAGTATTCAAGCTTGGAATCCAACTCAAATCCAGGTTTTGAGTAAGTTGACTGAATCAATTCAGCTGGAGAATGTGTTTTCTTCCCATCGAAGTCAACGGAAAAAACTGAGTCCGACTGTCGCTTTGCAGCCTTGGGTTTATCGGGGGGTAACACACCGCCCCACGGTGGATCCTGTACTAAGGAGAGCTTGGCCAAAAATACTTTTTTTGAAAATGTAATTAATGTTTTTTTTTCGAACTAACAAATTGAAGGTATATTACATTAAACTATGGTGAACTAAGTAGAATCAGTCGTCTAGTATTATTTATATGACACGTCAAACATTACCTATTTTCGGTTTTCCTTGTTGTTCATTGTTAATGACAAAGTTTAGTTCAGAGTTTACACAAATATTTCTGTAAAAGTAAGAACGTATAGTTTAGAAAAAAATTATGAGTGGTGATGAAGGTATGTAGTATTTAAAACATATGAAAGTAACATATTTTGATAATTAGTTGTTTTGTAATAAAATAAATATAAATGTCATTTTGTTTCTAAAATGCAATTAGGTTTTTATATTTTTTTTTTCAATTGGGGGATTTTGCCCGAACTATTCAAGTCATATTTGTATACTACATAATTCACCAGAAACCAATAATGGTTCGGGCAAAATCCCCCTATTGAAACAATTAATAAAAACTTAATTGCATTTTTGAAACAAAGTGACATTTATATTTATTTTTTTACAATACAACTAATTATCAAAATAGGTTACTTTTATATGTTTTAAATATCACATACCTCCATCACCACTCATGATTTTTTTTATAAACTATACGTTCCTACTTTTACAGAAATATTTGTGTACAACCCGGTCACATTATCTAGAGACCTCGCTGGAATGCGAACCTCCCGCCCCGTTCTCCTTTCACCTCCCCGCGCTCGCCGCGGCGTGTCAGTAGGGATGGCGATTCTTTCCAAAAAATATCGTTTTTTGAATCGATTTGAATCGAAACCTAATAAATCGATTCACAAAAAAATCAAGGTTTAAAAGATCGATTTTCAATGGATCGATTTTTTTTCAAGTTTCATTTATTATGTAATTATAAATCCATTTTATAAAAAACAAGAAAGATGGCATTATAATTGATCTCTTATCAGTAAAAAAAATTTTTAGTCCAGGGTTAAATTGAAATTGCAAACAGACACTTCAATTTTATTTCTTTTTATATATCAAAGTCAGATCAGGTATGAAAGAAGACATTAATTTTCATAATCACAAATTTTAACAAAAAAACCAAATTGAAATGGGACGTTTGAAGCACCAGCTTTCAAATAAAAAAGAATCAGGTTCACCCAGTCGAAAGTTATGAAATAACAAACATTAAAAAAAAACAGTAATTGACAACCTCCTCCTGTTTGAAATCGGTTAAAAATTTATTTAGTACATGAATGAAAAGGTTAAAGTTCTCAATGCTCCATATCTTTACTTTTTAAAAACAATAATCTGTCAAGTCTACTGGGACCCAAGCGGTTCCGCTTAAGGCCGAGGCCGCACTACGGCTAAACCGCCGCGGTTTTTAACAGCCTGATTTTGTGACAAAAGGAAATGTATGGAAGCGGCCACACTGGCGGTTTTTTACCGCGACTGATTTTAAAACCGCGACAACCGCGGGTGGTTCTCTACAGTGTTGCCAGAAGGTTACTTTTGTAATGTTTCAGGTGATTTTTCATCTCTTGGTTACTTTTAACGTTACACAAATAAGTTTTTTTTTTAATACACTCCCCTATCTGCCTCTGCCAAAATTGGAATACTTGGTGTCGACGTATCGAGCGAAGTCCAGTTCAGATTATTCCATTCTTGCAGATTCCTCCGTAGAGACGTTACTGAACTGAGGGCCCTATACTCGTATTATGCCGCCATAAATCTGTAATGTCGTATTCTAAAGTTTTAGGATTTTCATAAAACTTTTAAGAAATTCTTAAGTAAATTCAAGCATTGACCTAGAGGTAGGGCCATCTCAAAAATTTAGAAACCAGGACAACAAGCGTAAAATCCCCGGATATTTGCGGTCATAATCCGAACATTTTTATATTTTTTTATTTTATTTAGTCGAAATAAAAAGAATACATAGTTCAATTAGTCGAAATAGTTCTTTTATTTATTTTCATAGGTATTCAGTTTAATTAAATTTAGTTATTTTTCATCGAAATCAGTGATAGAAAAGTAAAATCTCACAGTTGTGAAAATGCTTTTCAAACAGTACCTAGTATATTTTTCACAACCTTTTTTTTTAAACCAGACTAATTTGACAAAAATATCTTTAAGTTGAAACTCATAAGATATCATTCCAGTATTCAAGCTCTAAGTTTTTTAGTCTTATCTTCTTATTATATAAAAATCAGTTCGTTTGTCTCGCTAAAACTCGAGAACGGCTGGGCTGATTAAGCTGTTTTTGGTTTTGAAATGTTTGTCGTACTCCAGGAAAGGTTTAAACTGTAAAAAAATTTAAATAACTTGAAAATCCAAATCTCACGTGTACGAATAAGCGGGCACAGCTAGTAACAATTAAAAAAATATCTGCTCAAAGTTTTCATCAGCAGTCTTATTAAGTTTTTTTTGTGTTTTCATCTTCTTTATTTAGAATATGTACTCTGAACATTCAATGGCAAGAAACTTTCTCCTTTTCGATCATCCAAGCTTTTTGAAATGGTTGCAAGTAGGTATCCTTCTGGTTTTAAATACTGAATTATATTTTTTTTCTAATGCTTTTATTTTTGAGTAAATGATGTGCATAATTGAATGCATGAAAAACAGGTATGCCTCCGATTTAAAAAAAAATCAGATCAGGGGGCTTTTTTAAGCTTTTGAAATAATCCACATTCAGGACTCACTCGATAGCTGGAAACAGATTTCGCCAACGCGTCTTTGAATGATAGAGAAGCTGTTTATACTCTACCTCGACTGTGTCAGAGAGTTCTTTAAGAACTTTTTAGACTGTAGCCTTTATTATTCCCAATTTTATTTGGGGTCGGCTTGTTTAAGTGCCAAAACCTTTTTTTTTATGTTAATGAATCAACATATACTGGCAATCAATCACATGCGTGGTGCAGTGCGTTATTGATAATGTGCGCAGAGCATCCCACACCAACTATTTTCGAATTCAGATTTTGTTTTAACTTATGGAATTATAAAACATTGTTGGTTCCATGGCGCTCTATTCCACCGAAGTTCGTATTACAATTATCTCCAGAAAATGCAACACATTTAGTTAAAAGATCATGCTGTTGAAGTTGCTTTCTTATAAGCTCAGTAATTACCTCAGATCTGTCATTTCATTTCGATTTGGTTTTCTGGTGGTTTTAAAACTTCAATCTAATGGAGAGCTAGTTTTTCTGTTGGCAACACTGTTCGCGGTTTTACCGTAGTGTGTGCGCTTCGGGCGGTTTTGCGGTTTGGCGGTTTAACCGCTGGCTGGAAAAAACCGTAGTGCGGCCTCAGCCTAACACTTGCGATGTTAGCGGCAACTGAAAAAAGGCGCTCACAAGGAACAAAGAGAGACAAAGGAAACTAGGCACACCGCCAATTCGCAAATTTTTTACTACTCAACCCTTTAATCAGTAACACCGTATTATTACCGATACATTTAACTAATTGTAAATAAAATGGTTTGTACCAAAACAAAATAAATCGAATGGCGATTTTCAGGGATAAAATATCGATCCACTGAATCGACACAGTACTGTAGATCGATTTAAAATATCGATCTTTAGGGCCTGAAAAATCGATTCTTCGATTAATCGATCTCAGATCGCCATCCCTACGTGTCAGTACGGTTAGCACTTTCGTTGCCGATACGCGTCGACTTGTTTTCGTGGTATATTTTTAAACATTTCATTGTTATTGTTACGTTTGGACTTTTATTGTTATTTTGTTATGTTATTGCTGTTACGTTAAAATATTGTTTTTGTTGCAACGTTGGACATTTTTGTTAAGTTTGGACATTTTGGTTTAGTTTGGACATTTTTGTTACTATTTCGTTGCTTTGAAGTGGGACAGTGAAAGTATTTTCAAATATGGGAAAACCTATTCACAGTGAAGCAAGAAATTTAATCCTGAAAGTTCTCGCTTTCTTTGAATCAGAGAAAGCTAACAAGCAATTCGTAATACCTGTAGATCAAGTTGTTAAACGAACCTGTGCTGCAACAGGAATATCAAAATGTACTTTGATGAGAATAAAAAAGGAGGCCAAAGAATTGCGGCATGCGTCACTGCAACATGCTACACCGAGTACGAGTACTAGTCAAGGTTCTAGCAACGATACACGTGAAGAAAAATTGTCAACACCAGGTAAAAAGCGCAAGAAGTACAAAAAAAAATCGAAATTGATGATTTTGACATCTGTGCCATACGTAATATTATTAACAGTTTTTATACTGTAAGAAATCCCAACCTTAAAGAAAATCTTGGCAGTCGCTAAAAGGGATATAAATTTTAAAGGTGAAAGAAGTTACCTTAGAAAAATTTTAATTGACCATTTGGGATATAAATTCAAAAAATGTAAAAACGCCCGTACAATTTTAATACAAAAGCCAGATATTGCCGCGTGGAGGGCTCGCTACCTGCGCCGGATGAAAGAAAACAATGACCTTGGCGCACATAAAAAACCGGTTACGTTTCTAGACGAAACATGGATTCACTCACACTACACTGTTGATAAATGTTGGCAAAATAGTACCGACAGCAGCGTAAAAAAAAATTTTAACCCCGGCCAGAGATGGATTCTTGTGCATGCTGGGGGAGAAAACGGTTTCATGCCAGGCGCAGAATTACTATATAAATGTAAACAGACAACAGGCGACTATCATCATGAGATGGACACGGATAATTTCTTGAAATGGCTCAAAGAAAAGTTGCTACCTAACTTACCGCCGAACCGTATAGTCGTCATTGACAATGCACCTTACCATTCAACTCAATCAATAAAGGCACCCACGAGTGCATCACTCAAATCTGTTATGCAAAACTGGTTGCGTGACAATAACGTTCCGTTTGACGAGAATATGACGAAAAAAGAATTGTACCCGATAATTTTAAGGACAAAGCCTCCAAAAAAATATGTCGTCGACGAATTAATGAAAGAGAATGGTCAGGAAATAGTACGTCTGCCACCCTATCACTGTGACTTAAATCCGATTGAATATATCTGGAATCTAGTGAAGCAAAGGGTGGCAGACAAAAATGTTACCCAGTCGGAAAAAGAAATAGAAAAATTAACAAGAGATGCGATTAATTCCATCACTCCTTCCGATTGGAAAAAAGAAGTAAATCACGTTGAAAGATTACAACAGGAGTATTGGGAGAAAGACCACCTTGAAGAAGAAAATGTTCGTGAAATAATTATATCCCTAGGCGAAGAGAGTTTGGACAGTGAGATCAGCGATAGCGATAATGAGACAATGACTGGCATTGAGCCAATCATATATTCTGAAGAAGATTTTTAGTCTGTAATTTTGTGTAATAAACACTTCTTGTACCCACTTAACCAATATTGTTTCATTTATTTTCCAACATTTTAATCATATCATTATAATTATATTAATAAATAAATAAATAAAATAAAAAGCCTTTTATTTCTTGCATTTCATAGTACAATTTCATTTACAGTGTGCATGTAAAATAGATTAGAAATAGATTACTTAATTAAAATTAATGTGATTATGATAATATTTATTTATTTAAGCCCTTTAAACCTATACATATAATAGTTTTAAACATATCTTATTGACTTTTTTGTTAGTTTCCTTAGTATATATTCTTATTAATATGTTAATGAGTTAGTTTTCGTTTTTTCCTTGTATAGTCCCTTTTCGGGTATAGGCCTCCTCCATATTTTTCCACTTCAGTCAGAATTGGAGGGTAGTGGTCGTAATCCCCACGGGGACCAGCCGGGTTGGGGACGTTTTATGATAATATTATTATAATAATATTACCGACATTAAATTAATTAACACAATTTTTGTATTGTTGGAAATCTTATTGTTTATAATAATATCCTACTAGAGGATACTTGTTTTGCGCACCATATCAGAGCGCCGACGCGACGTGACGTCATCGACGCCAGGTCTCGAGATAATGTGACCGGGTTGTAAACAACAAGGAAAACCGAAAAAAGGTAACGTTTGACGTGTCATCATATAAATAATATTCGATACTAGACGACTGATTCTACTTAGTTCACCATAGTTTAATGTAATATACCTTCAATTTGTTAAATCGAAAAAACATCTACCTACATTTTCAAAAAAAGTATTTTTGGCCAAGCTCTCCTTGGTACAGGATCCACCGTGCGCCCCCATCAGGGGGGTCTTCCTGTTGTTTGGTTGTTAATATTCACTAACCTTATTATGGATAATTCCCGCAACAGAACCACACAGACACTACTTAGAAAGCGCAATAAGAAATTATTTGCCAAAATACGGAAAATAACCTATAAACTCACTACACTTGCTTCAACCACCAAACGACGAGAGCAAATCAGCACCATAGGCTTGTTGAAAAAAATTCGATATTATTTTTTCAATGTATCGATATTTTTGAGCGATATTTAATAATTCGATATATCGATGTATCGATATAAATTTCGAAGTATCGAAAAGGTATAAAAATCGACATTATTCTAGACCAACTTTTTTTTTATAATGGGGTCTCAGAGCTGATTTTAAACTTTGAATATTTAAACAAAAATCCAAAGATTGTATTTATAATATTTTAATTGCAATAAACTAGTGCGGATTTTATTTTACGGAATATTACACCGTCAAGATGTCTTCCGTCACGGCGAATGCACTCTACAAAGTGCATAACCTCAACTGAAATGCCCCTCACTTCTGTTATTATTTTCGTCTTCAGATCCTCCAAATTTGTAATAGGGGTATCATAAACCCTTGATTTGAGATAACTTCATAAGAAAAGGATAGCTGGGGTTAAGTCGGGCGATCTAGGTGGCCACGATATGTCTCCAAAGCGACTTATGATTTTTCTCGGAAACAATGCTCTTAGTGAGTCCATGGTGACCATAGCTGAGTGGGCTGTGGCCCCATCTTGCTGAAACCATACACCTGACTCATCGTCGTCAATATCCTCTTCTTTCAGCTTGGGTATTAAAAAGTATCAATCATGTCCATATAGCGTTCGCTATATGCCTCATTCTCGAAAAAAAATGGCCCGATGATTTTTTCCGACGATATTGCGCACCATACAGTAACTTTGGGGCTGTGTAATGCTTTCCGATGTTTTTGTTTTGGATTGTTAGATGACCAGAAACGACAATTTTAACGACTGACGTACCCTTCGAGGTGAAAATGTGACTCATCGCTAAAATAAACATTGTCCATCCCATTTTCCTCTGAAAAAATATCTAACATCTTCTCATAGTACATTTTTCGCTTGTTGTAGTCTTCTGGTTTGATTTTTTGAACTATTTGAATTATATAGGGATGTAATTTTAAGTCTTATGCCAAAATTCGTTGAATACTTGAACGATGGAGTTTCAAAGAGGCAGCATGTTTTCTAACTGATCGTCGTCATGCTCTTCGACCGCAGCGGCCATTATTTCGAGGCCCAATTGAATGATTCAGTAAATACCCTGTCGCTCTAAGCTTTGCTACCTACGGCTTAATTAATTTACCTCAACAATACAGTACATGCTGTGGCGTCTGTTTGTGTCGATCTATGATTTTTAACTATAGCTTCAATTTGACGTTCATGAGTGTCACTTGGTGTCTTATATGAATAAATGATTTTGATTTGATTTGATTTAAGCGTGGTTGGTCATACCGAAGGATAGCAGAATATTTAAATTGTTCAAAACCTATGATATGCAATGCAGTGCAACATTTCATGCGCAACAACACAGCTTTTAAATGTGCCCAGAAAAAAAAATCGAGAAACACCACTCCGCAAGAAGATAGAATGATAACCAGGTCAGCTAAGAAAGATCCGTTTCTAGGCTCTGTTTTCATTAAACACGAAGTGTTCAGGGCAGACGAAAGAGCCAGCCAGTGTATCAGCGAGGACCGTTCGACGACGTCTGGTAGAAGCAGGGTTGTTCGGAAGAGTGGCTTGCAAAGTACAGTTGTTGAAAAAAGAACATAGAAATGCATGTTTGGCGTTTGCACGTAAATATGGACCTACGCCCAATGGCAATATGTATTATTCTCTGACGAGACCAAGGTTAATTTGATTTCTTCAGATGGAAGGCAATACGTACGGCGTCCTATAAAGCGGAAATGAATCCAAGATTCACGAAAAAGCAGGCGAAACTTGAAAATTGAACACTCGGGGCATCACTTAAACGGTGAATTTGAAAGTGATTACAAAACTTGCGCTGTGCTTCACTCAACGAAAACTCGTTGCAAAAATACGCCTCCACTGCGGACGCGCGGTCAGCGCTATACCACTGCGACATGGCGACTAGAAATCCGCACTAATCACCTCTCGAACGCTATAGCTCCCCTCCCGCTAGCCCCACTGGTTGCCGAGATATTAATCTTTAAAGTTTAAAATCGCCGCTGAGACACCCTTTCTAACAACAAAATTTTTTTATTTTGTTTTTGGTTGACTCCATTGGCTGCTTTTTAATTTGGTTTGTAAGTTGTCAATTCATAGAGAAGAAAAAAAAAGTTGGCAATTCTCTATTAAATCATACCGATATATCGATATTTTTTTATAAAAATATCGATATTGATATTTTTATTACAATATATCTATATATAAAATATTAGGTCTTTACCTATGAAATTGCCGTTTTGTATGCAATAAGTGAAAGTACTTATTTTTTCAAACTTTTTTATTTCTGTTATTCGAAGTAATTATCCATGCAATCGACGCATCTTTGCCAACGCATTGGCAACTTATTGATGCCTTTCTTGTAAAAATCAGCTGGACGGGAGGCAACAAACTCTTCAAACGCCACAGCCCACTCAGCTAGGGTCACCATGGACTCACTAAGAGCGTTGTTTCCAAGAAAAATCATCAATCGCTTTGGAAACATATCGTGACCTTCTAGATCGTCCGACTTAACCCCAGCTGACCTTTTCTTATGGAGTTATCTCAAAGCAAGGGTTTATGATATTACCAATTTGGAGGATCTGAAGACGAAAATAATGACAGAAGTGAGGGGCATTTCAGTTGAGGTTCTGCGGCACGTCTTTGCAAATTCGATAGTCTGCTTTGAAGAGTGCATTCGCCGTGATGGAAGACATCTTGACGGTGTAATATTCCGTAAAATAAAATCCGCCCTAGTTTATTGCAATTAAATTATTATAAATACAATCTTTGGATTTTTGTATAAATATTCAAAGTTTAAAATCGGCTCTAAAAAAAAAAGTTGGTCTAGAAAAATATCGATTTTTATACCTTTTCGATACTTGGTATATCGATACATCGATATATATAATGAATTATTAAATATCGCTCAAAAATATCGATACATTGAAAAATAATATCGATATATCGATGCATCGATATTTTTTTAACAAGCCTACAGCAAAGAGAACAGGTAATACTACTACTACGGGAAAAGAGTGACCTCTCGCGGGATATTTATGCCAACCAAATGATAGTAGCGCCTCTACATTTCTGCACCCGAAACTAGTTCAATATATATAACTATAGCTACCCACAAATATGTTATTTCATACAGGTAGGTATTTTGTTTTAACAGAATAATTATTGCAACATTGTTAATTTAATGAGAACGAAATAGGTTTTCCGTTGTCTTTACAATTAACATCGCTGCAATAAGTCTATTAAAACAAAATAGCTTACTTCTTTTGCACAAGAACGATAGCCTAATAAGGGTTTTAAAAATAAAACAATTTAAATTCACAGAATCAATTTAATTCACCACTTATACAAGCACTACTTACACTTTCCTATTTTTAAACATGTTTTTCGTATTAGTTTTCCAATTTATTTTCTGTTTCTACAATGTTTAAATTTATTACAATATTCTTGAGCTGCTTTCTTTATTTCATCCTCACCAAGATATATTATCTTACCAGATAAAATTGTATTGACTGACCTCGTCCAACTATACACAATCACATTTATAGTTGTTTAAGAAATACTTTTTCAAGTCTTCTTCATGACTCGTACATTTAAAAGGGCAATCTATTAATAAATCTTTAAATAATAAAATTGATTTTTTAACATGATTTTTAGGTACATCTTTTTTCAGTATTGACACACTAATATTTTGTATTGCTATAAAATAATTGTACACTCGTTCACTAGGGTAGTAGAGCCATCTATTATTTTTGTATTCTTTACATCGTATATAAGCATTATGTTCATTTGCGTTATTTTCTAATAAAATTAGTCTACAGTTTTCACAATTTTTTACAACTTTTATCAGACAAGTGAAGTATCAAATTAGAACTGTCATCGAGAAAATAAAGAAATGCAAATAGTATAGCTAATTGTAGGCACCTGGTACTAAAATAGTTATATCCGGGCCTAATTTGGAAGTTTAAAATGCCTCGGGATCTTCAGGAAAACAGCGTGAGTGTAAGAAAAGAAACAGTACCTACACACGACGAGATAAATGGAGCTATACTATTTCCATTTCTTTATTTTCTCTTTGTGGAAACTTGAACGAGCGTCTTTTTTACATTATGTATACATTTTTTAATAAATATATGACGCTTACGCACGTACAAGGTCATAGCAGATGGATGGAAAATCATAGGGATGGAGCTGTCGATAAACGTAATACGATAACAGACCCGATATTTTTTTACAAAGTGTAAGAAACTAAACTATTGCCGGATAATTTTGTACAAATTTATTAACTAATATTACATTTCATTACAAGATGTAATTATATTATGTTGATTCTTTATTTATTTATTTTAATCAAAATCTGATGAATCGTCAAGGCCACTCGATGAGCTGATGATTGTAAATAAAATGGTTTGTACCAATTGTACCAAAACAAAAAAAAACGAATGGTGATTTTCAAGGGTAAAATATCGATCCACTGAATCGATACAGTACTGTATATCGTTTTAAAATATCGATCTTTAGGGCCTGAAAAATCGATTCTTCGATTAATCGATCTGAGATCGCCATCCCTAAAGGCTCTCGTCACGCTCTGTGCTAGGGATGGCGATTCTTTCCAAAAAATATCGTTTTTTGAATCGATTTGAATCGAAACCTAATAAATCGATTCACAAAAAAATCAAGGTTTAAAAGATCGATTTTCAATGGATCGATTTTTTTTTCAAGTTTCATTTATTATGTAATTATAAATCCATTTTATAAAAAACAAGAAAGATGGCATTATAATTGATCTCTTATCAGTAAAAAAAATTTTTAGTCCAGGGTTAAATTGAAATTGCAAACAGACACTTCAATTTTATTTCTTTTTATATATCAAAGTCAGATCAGGTATGAAAGAAGACATTAATTTTCATAATCACAAATTTTAACAAAAAAACCAAATTGAAATGGGACGTTTGAAGCACCAGCTTTCAAATAAAAAAGAATCAGGTTCACCCAGTCGAAAGTTATGAAATAACAAACATTAAAAAAAAAACAGTAATTGACAACCTCCTCCTGTCTGAAATCGGTTAAAAATTTATTTAGTACATGAATGAAAAGGTTAAAGTTCTCAATGCTCCATATCTTTACTTTTTAAAAACAATAATCTGTCAAGTCTACTGGGACCCAAGCGGTTCCGCTTAAGGCCGAGGCCGCACTACGGCTAAACCGCCGCGGTTTTTAACAGCCTGATTTTGTGACAAAAGGAAATGTATGGAAGCGGCCACACTGGCGGTTTTTTACCGCGACTGATTTTAAAACCGCGACAACCGCGGGTGGTTCTCTACAGTGTTGCCAGAAGGTTACTTTTGTAATGTTTCAGGTGATTTTTCATCTCTTGGTTACTTTTAACGTTACACAAATAAGTTTTTTTTTTAATACACTCCCCTATCTGCCTCTGCCAAAATTGGAATACTTGGTGTCGACGTATCGAGCGAAGTCCAGTTCAGATTATTCCATTCTTGCAGATTCCTCCGTAGAGACGTTACTGAACTGAGGGCCCTATACTCGTATTATGCCGCCATAAATCTGTAATGTCGCATTCTAAAGTTTTAGGATTTTCATAAAACTTTTAAGAAATTCTTAAGTAAATTCAAGCATTGACCTAGAGGTAGGGCCATCTCAAAAATTTAGAAACCAGGACAACAAGCGTAAAATCCCCGGATATTTGCGGTCATAATCCGAACATTTTTATATTTTTTTATTTTATTTAGTCGAAATAAAAAGAATACATAGTTCAATTAGTCGAAATAGTTCTTTTATTTATTTTCATAGGTATTCAGTTTAATTAAATTTAGTTATTTTTCATCGAAATCAGTGATAGAAAAGTAAAATCTCACAGTTGTGAAAATGCTTTTCAAACAGTACCTAGTATATTTTTCACAACCTTTTTTTTTAAACCAGACTAATTTGACAAAAATATCTTTAAGTTGAAACTCATAAGATATCATTCCAGTATTCAAGCTCTAAGTTTTTTAGTCTTATCTTCTTATTATATAAAAATCAGTTCGTTTGTCTCGCTAAAACTCGAGAACGGCTGGGCTGATTAAGCTGTTTTTGGTTTTGAAATGTTTGTCGTACTCCAGGAAAGGTTTAAACTGTAAAAAAATTTAAATAACTTGAAAATCCAAATCTCACGTGTACGAATAAGCGGGCACAGCTAGTAACAATTAAAAAAATATCTGCTCAAAGTTTTCATCAGCAGTCTTATTAAGTTTTTTTTGTGTTTTCATCTTCTTTATTTAGAATATGTACTCTGAACATTCAATGGCAAGAAACTTTCTCCTTTTCGATCATCCAAGCTTTTTGAAATGGTTGCAAGTAGGTATCCTTCTGGTTTTAAATACTGAATTATATTTTTTTTCTAATGCTTTTATTTTTGAGTAAATGATGTGCATAATTGAATGCATGAAAAACAGGTATGCCTCCGATTTAAAAAAAAATCAGATCAGGGGGCTTTTTTAAGCTTTTGAAATAATCCACATTCAGGACTCACTCGATAGCTGGAAACAGATTTCGCCAACGCGTCTTTGAATGATAGAGAAGCTGTTTATACTCTACCTCGACTGTGTCAGAGAGTTCTTTAAGAACTTTTTAGACTGTAGCCTTTATTATTCCCAATTTTATTTGGGGTCGGCTTGTTTAAGTGCCAAAACCTTTTTTTTTATGTTAATGAATCAACATATACTGGCAATCAATCACATGCGTGGTGCAGTGCGTTATTGATAATGTGCGCAGAGCATCCCACACCAACTATTTTCGAATTCAGATTTTGTTTTAACTTATGGAATTATAAAACATTGTTGGTTCCATGGCGCTCTATTCCACCGAAGTTCGTATTACAATTATCTCCAGAAAATGCAACACATTTAGTTAAAAGATCATGCTGTTGAAGTTGCTTTCTTATAAGCTCAGTAATTACCTCAGATCTGTCATTTCATTTCGATTTGGTTTTCTGGTGGTTTTAAAACTTCAATCTAATGGAGAGCTAGTTTTTCTGTTGGCAACATTGTTCGCGGTTTTACCGTAGTGTGTGCGCTTCGGGCGGTTTTGCGGTTTGGCGGTTTAACCGCTGGCTGGAAAAAACCGTAGTGCGGCCTCAGCCTAACACTTGCGATGTTAGCGGCAACTGAAAAAAGGCGCTCACAAGGAACAAAGAGAGACAAAGGAAACTAGGCACACCGCCAATTCGCAATTTTTTTACTACTCAACCCTTTAATCAGTAACACCGTATTATTACCGATACATTTAACTAATTGTAAATAAAATGGTTTGTACCAAAACAAAATAAATCGAATGGCGATTTTCAGGGATAAAATATCGATCCACTGAATCGACACAGTACTGTAGATCGATTTAAAATATCTGTATATATGTATATAATTTTTTTGTAAAATTAACATGCTTTTGTGACATGTTGTATTTATAAATTACATTTTTACCAAGACTTTATTATTTTCAGCTTGTTATGTCCATTATGTTTTAAAGGCAAAGTTACTGTTTCAAAATGTACGATACTACGTCCTACATACGTTCATAATTTTTGAACACACCCCGTCATCCATGTTGTTTGTTTTGGTTCTAGTTTTGTATTGTGTTTTTTTTTGTATTTTCATGGTTTTTCTTTAGATATAGCTCGTGCCGGGACACCGATTATACCTGTTAGAAATACTTTGACCCTGGCATTATATTTGGACACCGATCTCTGCACAATCGCTGACCCGGCTTTTTTATTTTGGACCCTATCTCTCGTTTTACGGATTTTACGATGCCTTCTGATAAAAATATTGTGCACCAGGCTGTGACAATACCCGTAAGTAATTTTATTGTTAACAAATATCAGAGCTTAAGTGTGTCATCATAAACAAATAACCTATAAAATGTCAACTGTGGTTGTTGAAATTTAGTCCCCTGTGTCTGTCTCTAAAGTAATTACAGAGCACTATACATACTCCTTGAAAGTAATACACTCGCTATTAATTTATCAAAAATATTTTTGTTTTGTTTCAAACAGTAGAAGTACATATAAATATTGATTTTAAATTGGTACTACATAACACAAGTAATTATATTATATATGTACAAGTATGTATATTAAGTTTGCAAGAATAAAAGAATACTGAAAGCATCCATGAGTACTTATGCTCCTAAATATTAAAAGTATATTTGGTAGTTTTTTGAATACTTTAAAATCTTTTTGTCTGTGAAATTTAATAGATGTAGCACTACTGCCTGATCTCATAAATTAGGATTATACAAACCAAATACAATACACATATACATACATATTAATTTCTATTTCAGATCTAAAAAGTAAAAAATCAACAAAAGTTTTCTTATATAAGAAAATTGTTGATTTACAAAAAGAAATTAATAAAGTAAATGCCGTTAAAGAAAAATTCTACAAGATTGAAAAAAGTATTGAAGTTGGCAGAAAACAAAACTTTTTAATAAATAAAAATTTGTAGCTTATTAGCGAAATAAATCTATTTAATTTATTGTGTATTTAATGTCTTTTTTGCTGAAGTTTTTGAGATATTAGAGAAACTGACGCTTTACTTGCAATCTGCTGAATTAGGTCCTATCCACCCTGGACTTTACCTGTCATATTCATTCCCTACCGACTTTAAACATTAAATGTCTTCTTTCATACCTGATCTGACTTTGATATATAAATAATAAATAAATATTTTGGACATCTAACACACAACGCCATCTAGTCCCAAGCTAAGCAGAGCTTGTGTTATGTGTACTAGACAACTAATACCAAATACTTATATACTTTTTTTTTATAAGATAAGATAAGTTTATTTGCATAAAACATGTGTTAACAAGATGTCATAGTATAAAATATAGTTCAATACTTAAAAACATGTTTTGCCATAGCTGGCATACAATTTTTTTTTATAATAATAAAAGTGTCATGTCGTCGTAATACATCACTGACAAATATTAAATAAAAAACAATAATTAAAAAATAAAAGTAAATTATAAGTCACAAAATTTGAACACATACACAAGGCTTAATTTATAGTATCTGTCAAAAATTCCCCAACACTATAATAGGCTTTCTGCATCAATATTTCCTTAAGCTTATATTTGAATTTGTTTTTTTTGAGGTCTTTTTACTGTGCTGGTATTTTATTAAAAATTTTAGGTGCCATGCCAAAAAAACTATTGCTCATTAGAGCAGTTTTAGCGGTCTGTCATCACTTACTGCTTACTACTAAGAGCTTACTGTCATCACGCCTGTTACGTTTGACTACGTCTGCCAGGCGGGGGAACAGTGTATGGTTTGCTTTCACGAACATGCATACTTCTAGAATATATAGGCTTGGGAGTGTCAAAATTTGATGCTTTATGAAGTATGGCCTACAACTGTCCGTCACTCTTAGTCCAAACATAGCACGGATACAGCGTTTTTGTAATTTAAAAACTATGTCTTGGTTAGTTGAATTTCCCCAGAAAATCACACCATACCTTAAAACAGACGCAACCAGGCCATGATATGCCGTGAGCAGTGTATCGGTATTAACTGATGGCGAAAGTTTATACAGTGCATATGAGGATTTACTTATTCTATTACTAACATATTCTATATGAGCTTTCCAATTAAGTTTTTTATCTATCACAAGACCCAGAAACTTTGCCGTATTAACTTCTTCTATTTTATTATTATCGTAGTTTATATCTAAAGGTGATGGGGGGATTATGCGCTGACTGAAATGCATTATATTAGTTTTATTTAAATTGATTTTCAAATTATTGTTAATTAACCATGATGATATTTATGTCATTTTCATAGGAGTCAATATTTTCACAAGCTATAGTCAATGTGCTATCATCAGCGAATAATATAATAAATACATACATATTATACATAGAAAACACCCAAACTCCGAAACAAATATTTGTAGATCATACAAACATTTGGTGGGGTAATCGAACCCGAGACCTCATGATCAGCAGTCGCACACGCCAACCGCGAGACCAACGAGGCAGGCGAATAAAATTGAAGTGTCTGTTTACAATTTCAATTTAACCCTGGACTAAAAAAACCGATTTAACTGATAAGCGATGATTTATAATGCTATCTTTCTTGTTTTTTATAAAATGGATTCATAATGACATAATAAATGAAAACTTGAAAAAAATTAATTTATTGCAAAAACGATCTTTTAAACCTTGATTTTTTTGAGGATCGATACCTGAATTATTTAAAAAAGTAACATTTTTGTGTCAAAAGCAACCTTCCATATTTTATATACTGAAAGAAACGAATTTTGATGTTATTGGGTGAAATACCGATTATCTGAATCCATTATTAAGTGTTACATTTTGATTCAGAAGTAAAAAATGTTAACAAACATTTTTTTACGAAAACCCGATTTCAAGAACTGGACGAAATTGAAATGGGACCACACGGGTTGACGGGAAGCATCAGCTTTAAAAAAAAAAAGAATCATCAAAATCGGTTTACCCAATCGAAAGTTCTGATCTGAGGTAACAAACATAAAAAAATACAGTCGAAAGGATAACCTCCTCCTTTTTTTGAAGTCGGTTAAATAATCACAAAATTTAACAAAAAAAAGCGGCCAAGGGCGAGTCGGACTCGCCCATGAAGGGTTCCGAAGCAACATAATATAAAAGTTCTTGTAGTTCGTTGTAACTTTAATCGATGTTTTATTAATAGTGTATTTTTTTTGCGGTTTACCATTTATGACGTATTAAAAAAAAACTACTTACTAGATTTCGTTCAAACCAATTTTCGTTGGAAGTTTACATGGTAATGTACATCATATATATTTTTTAGATTTATTATTCTCTTATTTTAGAAGTTAAAGGGGGGGGGGGACACTCATTTTACCACTTTGGAAGTGTCTCTCGCGCAAGCTATTCAGTTTAGAAAAAAATGATATTAGAAACCTCAATATCATTTTCGAAGACCTATCCATAGATACCCCGCACGTATGGGTTTGATGAAAAAAATTTTTTTGAGTTTCAGTTCTAAGTATGGGGACGGGGACCCCCAAAATTTATTGTTTTTTTTTATTTTTGTGTAAAAATCTTAAAGCGGTTCACAGAATACATCTACTTACCAAGTTTCAACATTATAGGTCTAATAGTTTCGGAAAGAAGTGGCTGTGACATACGGACGGACAGACAGACAGACATGACGAATCTATAAGGGTTCCGTTTTTTGCCTTTGGCACGGAACCCTAAAAAGCGATACGGCGATAAGGATAAAAAGCGGCCAAGTGCAAGAAGGACTCGCCCATGAAGGGTTCCGCAGCAGCAAGTAACATAATATAATTTTTATTTTATATTTTTACATTTGTGTTGATTGAATGAAAGGTAAATTGCAGTTCACGATTTATGACGTATTAAAAAAAAAAAACTACTTACTAGATTTCGTTCAAACCAATTTTCGTTGGAAGTTTGCATGGTAATGTACGTCATATATTTTTTTTAGATTTATCATTCTCTTATTTTAGAAGTTAGAGGGGGGGGGGGGGACACACATTTTACCACTTTGGAAGTGTCTCTCGCGCAAAATATTCAGTTTAGAAAAAAATAATGTTAGAAACTTCAATATCATTTTTGAAGACCTATCTATAGATACGTATGGATTGGATGAAAAAAAAATTTTTGAGTTTCATTTCTAAGTATGGGGACCCCCAAAATTAATTGTTTTTTTCTATTTTTGTGTGAAAATCTTAATGCGGTTCACATAATACATCTACCTACCAAGTTTCAACATTAAATGTCTTATAGTTTCGGAATAAAGTGGCTGTGACATACGGACGGACAGACAGACAGAGATGACGAATCTATAAGGGTTCCGTTTTTTGCTTGGCACGGAACCCTAAAAATACTTATCTCTATCTTTCTCTAACACACTGGAAAATGGTATAATTATTTCACTTCCTCGTGGTAACGCTGTTAGCGTGTCAAGTCTATGTAATACTTTGTCTAAGATTGATGCGCCCGCTCGTATGCCGCTCGTCACACGCTCGTCGCCCGCTCGTCGAATAAAAATTTTAATATAATTTTTTGTAATATTAAATTTACGTTCCTATCAAAATAAAATTAAAAACAAAAAAAAACAACCATATGAACAATATTGCAAGTAATAAAAATGAATAAAATGTTTTTTTTTTTTAAATTAACTATTAAAATTGTTATTTTAATAAGTAAATAATTTTGGAAAAATCACAAACTTGACAAAATTAAAAATCAATAATAGCAGGTGATTGCTATTTTTTTCCATCCCTAGCTGACACCGCTACACTGGTGCGCACTGCCATAGAGATATTATAGATAGAGCAGAGGAGCCGTGCGGGTCATAATATATGTTCGATGAATGGAAAGACGTCTGAACGTTACTTCGAATACTTTTTACCAATAAACGCTTCTTCGACTGAACGATTCATCGAATATTTTTGAATCGAATTAATGCTTTTTCGAATAAGTTTAAAATGAAAATAAAAGTATAAAGAAAACATGTGTGGTGTATTATTTCATACATGTTCGAGGAAATCTAATAACTTTGAGATATCATACGTTCCTCTAAAATTTAGAAGAATGAAATTTGTCAATAACACTTTATTAAACCTACTAATTAAATATTATAAATTATAATGACTATAATACGATATTATCATATAGTTAATTAATTTAAATTAAAATGTAAGAAAAAATGAGGCGTGCGGACAGTTAAAAAAAAGCCTACGTTCCTCCCGCTCTAAATTTTAATGTACGGAACATTAAAATTTAGAAACATGAAATTTATTAATTAATAACACTTTTTTGATTGCATTTAGTATTTCTGCTTATGAAAAGCCTGCATAAGGCAATCTAAATGCAAACATAATATTTATCTCGCGTTGACAAGTAGCCTAGGCGCTTCTCATTATTATATTTTACTAGCAGGTTATTGTCAAATTTTATGTTTTTAAATTTTAATGTACGAAAGTAACGTATGATATCTCAAAGTTATTATATTTTCTCGATTTTGTATGAAATAATACACCACACATGTTTTCTTTATATTTTTACTATCATTATTAGATTCATTCGAAAAAGCATTCACTCGATTCAAAAATGTTCAATAAATCATTCAGAAGAGCGTTAGAAGAAGCGTTTATCGGTAAAAAATTCTTTCGCGATAAACTTAATTCAAAGTAACGTTCAGTCGACGTACCATTCATCGAACATGTTTTTTTTTTCTTTTATTTATCATATAAACAATAATACAGAACTTAATTAAGATACATAACACGATAAACCTCTAGGGTTTGTGTTGTGTTACACAGTTATTCGGTATCGTATAAATATAATTACATTGTTTTTACACAATCTGTAAGCGTATTATATCAACACGAGAGCCAGATACATGCCTCCCAAATGGGATCAATTACATCTAAAAAGATTAGAACTGTTGTCTAAGAAAAATACCTTTAATTTAATTTTAATGTTACTCTGTGTAATTTTATTAACTAAATCCGGCGGTAGCTTGTTTATGAGGCAAGGGATTATGTAGGTAGTAGTTCTTTCGCCGTACGTGTTGTTCGCGCGCACTGTACACAACCGGTTTTGAGCCGCCGCTCTAGTATACACAGCATGTTCTGTGACAATTTTTAATTTGCTATTGAAAAAGTTTTCTTTTAAAATGGTAAACTTAAATTTAGTTTGGACAGGTAATAAGTTACAATGCTTAAACAGGCCAATTTCGTCGTTATGAATAATAATAGGTCCTTACCTATGAAATTGCCGTTTTGTATGCAATAAGTGAAAGTACTTATTTTTTCAAACTTTTTTATTTCTGTTATTCGAAGTAATCACCCAGGCAATCGACGCATCTTTGCCGACGCATTGGCAGTTTATTGATGCCCTTCTTGTAAAAATCAGCTGGACGGGAGGCAATAAACTCTTCAAAGGCATTTTGTACTGCCTCTCGGGAATTGAATTTTTTACTCACTAAAAAGTTGTCTAAATTTTAACATCATTTGGTACAGTTCGCAACAGATAGTCTCCAAGCTGCAAGACTGGGGTTGGAAGCTCTCCCTCATCCGCCATACTCACCAGACCTTGCACCTTCCGACTATTACTTTTTCCAAAATTTAGACAACTTTTTAGTGGGTAAAAAATTCAATTGCCAAGAGGCAGTACAAAATGCCTTTGAAGAGTTTGTTGCCTCCCGTCCAGCTGATTTTTACAAGAAGGGCATCAATAAACTGCAAATGCGTTGGCAAAGATGCGTCGATTGCATGGCTGATTACTTCGAATAACAGAAATAAAAAAGTTTGAAAAAATATGTACTTTCACTTATTGCATACAAAACGGCAATTTCATAAGTAAATACCTATTAATTTGATCTTTGGGGATACAATTGTCTTTAGTATTTTCAATTGTAGCTGGTAGATTTTGTTAAGATAACTTTTATAGGTTCGGCCATAGCTACTAAGACCGTACTGAATATAAGATTCTACTAATGAATGATACAACATAATTTTGATTTTAAATGGAATTCTGTTTTTAAGGATAATAATGTTGGCTTAGAATTGCAGCAGCTTATTACAAACATATTCAATATGTTTTCCCCAGTTGAATTGACTGTCTATTACTAGACCAAGGTAAGTATGTGACGTGACAATTTCTATGGATAGACAGTTACACGCATCTTTTCGGAATTTATGCAGGCAGCTGTGGGTGTGAGCAATTATTGCAGATGTGATAGTTTGCCGCTGATACGGTGATTTAATAACTAGCAGTTTAGTTTTGTTCGAATTTATTACCTGTCCCGCATCATGGCACCATCTCAGCAAGGTATCAAAATCTGTCTGTAACTTTGCAAGTGCCTTTAGAGGGTCTGTGACTCTCGCAGTAAAGTTACGGATCCAGGGAGGGGAACCAAGGCTCCAGCTGTCCCTCGGTTAGAAAGAAAGAGACGATCGCGGTATCTGTCTGTGTGTACCTATATTTTATTACTTCAAACAACTTTATAATACTTTTACACGCGGCTTCGCTCACGCAGACTTTCATCCCCTGATTTACCCCCTTAGGGGTGGAATTTCAAAAATTCCTTTCTTTGTGCTCACTTACGTTATATTAAGAACCTACATGCAAAATTTCAGGATTCTAGGTTCAGCGGTTTGAGCTGTGCGTTGATCTCTCTCTATGTCAGTCACCTTCCTCTTTTATATATATTTTTAGGTTTCAAAGTAGAAATAGCTTAAAAAATACTCGATCACTTCAAAGAATACTTTTTATAATTAGCACAGTAACAAAATAACCTCAACTTATCAATAATAATTACACACTGCACAAATATTTTAGAACTAGCTAGACAATGGGAACTCCGAGCACTACGACCGCTCACTAGCTAATCGACCTAACATTGAGTTACACTCCCTTTTATATAAAATTTGAAGGTAGATCAACGACTCGGAGGGGTGGTAGCTTATAATATATGTCGGCGAGGCAACACCGGCGCCATCATTCGTCGTTCATTCGTAGCTGTCATTTACGTTTGACGGTATAAAAAGAAAACATCAGTCTGGGCACGGAGGCACTTTTGCTCGAGCGGCCTTCAACAATACACGAATTATTAAAGTGTTACTATATCTGTTTTAATCTCGATATATTGTGATTATTTCTTTAAGAATTTTTGTGATTACGATTATAAGAAGTGTTCTTTATCTGCTGGTGCATTTATTTTAACCATTCGGTAACCATGAGCGAAGAAAACATTCCTGATCCTGAGCACGTGTTTAACCTCCCTCCGACATCAGAAGTGGGATATACCCCCACACAAGTGACAAAAAGTGATCCCGACGAAAAGTGGCGAATGTTATTGCAGCAGCAAAATCAAAATATTCTCGCTTTAAGACAAAGTATGAGAACTCCACAAACAAGTAACGTCGTACACCTGCCCGAGTTCGATCCAGAGAAGTGTGTTGTAGATGCACGTGCTTGGTTGTCTACCGCTAACATGTGCATGGCTGAATCCCCGCTAAACGGAGCTCCTTTGATGATCACCTTGAGCAAAGCGCTGAAGGGAACCGCCTCTGCGTGGCTTTCTCAAATCTCGTACCCGGGAATGACATGGTCGGATTTTCAAGAAGCTTTCACATCTCGTTACGACTGCCCCGAAACAGCTGCAGCTACCCTCATTAATTTGTTTAACAATAAGCCAAAAGAAGGTGAGTGCCTAGCTACTTATGCTTCGACTCAGTTAAATGCTTTGTTGGCTAGTTGGAAGAAAATGAGCACAGAGCAAATCGCAGTTGCTACTATTATGTCACACATATCACAATTTGAACCCTGTGTAAATAGACTCGCATTTACAACTGAAATCGGTACAAGGAACAAGTTACAACAAGAATTAAAAGCTTTGTCGTATTTGAAGAGGAAAGCGCCCGTTACAAACGATCGCAGCAATGCTGTTCCTGATATGAAGCGACGCAGGTTTTTATCATCTACGTCAGTTTTCAAATGTGATCACTGTGGGAAAATTGGTCACCACGTATCAGTTTGCCATTTCAAGAATGGAAGTTACAGAAAAGATAATCGCAGTCCTGGAGTTTCGCATAATGAATCACATAAGTCTGCCACTGTTTTGAAGCCTACTTCACTTGCTACTAATGTGACCTGTTTCAACTGTGGCGATACGGGTCACTACTCTTCGCGGTGTACAAAGCCGAGAAACATGAAAAATCCCAGCGCGTCAACCGCGAGCAGCCCAGCAGAGAGACAAGTTGACGTTTGCACACTGGAGATGCCCTAAGGAACTCTTATCCGGTGAGTTATTTTCCTTTTGTTATGACTCTGGAGCAGAGTGCTCGCTTATTCGAGATTCAATATCGTCAAAATTTAAAGTAAACGTTTTAATAATACTGTCAAAATAACAGGTATCAGTAATAGTAGTGTATAAAGTACCATGCAAGTTTTAATTGTTGTTAATTTTGATGATATTGACCTGGATATTCTGTTTTATGATTTATCGGACGAATCTTTGCGGCATAATTTAAAGAGTATTTGTGAACGTTACTCCATCCGGCCCAGGCCATTGATAATTGTTGATAGAGATAAGGTTACACTCTATAAGTGTGCTTTAATTAATAAACAAAGTTATTTGATTAAAAGAGATTTAGTGTTGGTAGCCTGGTTTCACTACCTCTTTAGGTCTCGATGGTCATTTGTAGCCGTAGCTCATGCAGTACCTATCTGTAGAGAGTGCGCGGTGCGCATGTGGCTATGCGAATGTTACTTACACTGGTTAAGTGACAATAAAAAGAACTCAATCTCTGGTTAAGAGTTGAGCAAAAAGCCGCTGGTTAAGTGGTTATTCGCAGTCGCTGGTTAAGTGACAACGATATGTTGCTGGTTAAGTGACAATAAAAAGAACTCAATCTCTGGTTAAGAGTTGAGCAAAAAGCCGCTGGTTAAGTGGTTATTCGCAGTCGCTGGTTAAGTGACTACGATATGTTGCTGGTTAAGTGACAATAAAAAGAACTCAATCTCTGGTTAAGAGTTGAGCAAAAAGCCGCTGGTTAAGTGGTTATTCGCAGTCGCTGGTTAAGTGACAACGATATGTTGCTGGTTAAGTGACAATAAAAGGAACTCAATCTCTGGTTAAGAGTTGAGCAAAAAGCCGCTGGTTAAGTGGTTATTCGCAGTCGCTGGTTAAGTGACTACGATATGTTGCTGGTTAAGTGACAATAAAAAGAACTCGATCTCTGGTTAAGAGTTGAGCAAAAAGCCGCTGGTGAAGTGGTTATACGCAGTCGCTGGTTAAGCGACTAAGTCAAAACATCTTAACGCTGTTACTGGCGGTTTAGATAGAGGTGCTGAACCTAGGTTAACAATAATGACTGTTTGTACTTAGACTTACGTGATTATGCTAGTAGAGACATAAATGAGCATGGTCAGAACCTTATCGTGATATGTTACGTGAATAGAAATGATCTAATTTTAAAAATTAAAATTATGAAGGCAAAATAATTGGTTATCTTTGAAATTGGTCTCTATCAATCTTTAACTTGGTCAGGAATAGCCGAGAGGACGGTTTCACTGTCCAGATGTTTCCTATTGCAGATAACCAACACGTGGACGTGTAGGTCCATCAGAATGGCCGTGTCGGCGAGGCAACACCGGCGCCATCATTCGTCGTTCATTCGTAGCTGTCATTTACGTTTGACGGTATAAAAAGAAAACATCAGTCTGGGCACGGAGGCACTTTTGCTCGAGCGGCCTTCAACAATACACGAATTATTAAAGTGTTACTATATCTGTTTTAATCTCGATATATTGTGATTATTTCTTTAAGAATTTTTGTGATTACGATTATAAGAAGTGTTCTTTATCTGCTGGTGCATTTATTTTAACCATTCGGTAACCATGAGCGAAGAAAACATTCCTGATCCTGAGCACGTGTTTAACCTCCCTCCGACATATATATATATGTCGGCGCAACTGCAACGATTAGTCTAGAAAACCTAGAATAATTAAGTTAAATCATTTGATTGTTCCAAAATTAGTTTATAAACCACCAGTTGATTACTTAAAAGTTTATTATGATGTAAAATGAATGTCATTATAATTTTAATAACTACCCTCAAATCTTACAAACACGTGCACGTGTGCCGCGCCTATAAATACGGCCGCATTGTGAGCGATCGAGTCAGTTACACTCGAGCCGTCGTGCATTGCGGGCGTTGTACCAGGAAGGAATGGCTGTAAATAAGCTAAGTACTTGTGCTTCTTAGGGCCGGTTTTTCAATCCGCAGTTAAACGGTCTAATAACTAACAAGGGAATAAATGTATCCAGCTCTTTAACAAGCGAATAAACTTTTTGTGTTTTTCAATCTGGAGTAAACAGTCAGATAGTTACTTGATAGTCCTTCACAGCTATGTTCACTGTAATCATGCGCAAGTGAGATGCAGCTATACAGGTAGTCACACGTTAGATAAGGACCAGAAACTTTTAGACAACATTCAAGTTGACTGTTCTTTTTCTATTTCTTTTTGTCTTTTTTATGATTGCCGGTTTGGGATATTTAATTAAATGAAATGAAAGCATTCGATTATAATTATTTGTCTATAATAGATGTAGTAAATAATAATTTAGTAAAAAGTCGTTTATGATATTCCTGTAGTAGAGTCCATAACAATGATTTAAATCAAAATTTATAAAAATGAAATGCCGGGTTTGCGGGTGGTGCATAGTAATTTTTTAAACGGGTGTTTCTACGTTTAATAAATATGTGTTTAAAAGTAAAAAGTATATTTGTATTTATGTCAGTTCTCTGTACCTATTGGGGACGAGCAGATTCCCTAGCGGCAAGTCGCAGAACTAACGTATGACAGATAAAAATACGTATACACGTTAACATTCCACTTTTAGAATACTGTTTACCCTCACGAAGTGGTCCTAAAGTATTTTTTTACTACTCCGTAGACGTCTATCAATGAAATCATTGTAGAAAGAATTTAAATGGTGACGAGCAGAGTCCCTAGCGGCAAGTCGCAGAACTAACGTATGACAGATAAAAATACGTATACACGTTAACATTACACTTTTAAAATACGTATTTTTTACATTTCCGTAGACTATCAATGAAACAATAACAATGCACTCACTCTGTACATTAAACTGCCAGGTAGAAGTGTCCGTCATACGTTAGTTCCGCAAACGGCCACTAGGGAAATCTTCTCGTTACCAATAGTACAAGCTCTGTTTTGTTTCGAACTAGATAGCAGTGTGTGAAATAAAAATTCTTCATCTTCTCTATAGTATCTATAACCTATATTTCTCTAATTACCCTTTTTACCTCGGAACAAAAAGTCAATCGAGTCAAAAACATCCTTATCTATCAAATATTCAATAACGACAACGTACTTAAACTTTACCACAAATAGGTACAAGAGAAATACACAACGTCAAATCACTATTCTACAGAATAAAACACTAACTGAGGTTTGAAAGCACAGATAAAGTTATCAGTCAGATTACAGCTTTATTCGTCTGATAACTGATGTCTGACTTGATGTCTGATGTCTGATGTATTGAAAGACCCAAACTTACGCTAACTGAGGAATAAATGCTATTTGACTGTTTATCTGACTATTGAAAAACCGGCCCTTAATTGTTGTAATTTATTATTAAACATCGGTGACTAATAATTTAAGATGTGACTTTTAAAAGAGTGGCTATGAGTTTCTTTGCCAGTATTCTTCTCATAAGGCTCTACGCATTTTAGAAAATGGAAATTATGGATCAACATATGACCTTGACAATACAGTATACCTGTGGAGTCTGCTTGTGTCGATCTATGATTTTAAATGTAGCTTCACTAATTCAATAAACCATTTGGAATTAAATATTGTCTTTGGTTGTATAAATAAACCCTACCTACCTACGTGTGTAATAATTAATTGATTGAAAGCGATTTCTATTGCTACCAATCATGAGTGCCACTAATGAGATAATCAGTGACGTCGGTGAGGCTGACGTCACCCTTTCTAAAAATCATTACTCGCCCTATCCTCCGATATATATATATATATATATATGTGTATATATATAGAAGACTAGCTTTTACACGCAGCTTCGCTCACACAGACTTTCATCTCCTGATTTACCCTCTTAGGGGTGGAATTTCGAAAATTCCTTTCTTAGTGCTCATTTACGTTATATAAAGAACCTACATGCAAAATTTCATGATTCTAGCTTCAGCGGTTTGGGCTGTGCGTTGATCTCTGGGTATGTCAGTCAGTCAGTCATCTTCCTCTTTTATATATATATAGATAGATAGATTTTAGAGTTAATTTTATTTTATTATTCGAGGTTATCACAATAACAAGCAGTCCTTTACTGCGCATGCGTCAATAGAGAAAGACAGAGGGGGTAACGCGATCTTCTCTCTCTCTTGCTAACCGTTGGACATTTCGCTTACCGGCAGTCGTATGTCTTCCCTACTCTATCTATAATACCTCTATGCGCACCGCTCGTCCGCTGCTCGTCACCCGCTCGTCGCCCGCTCCCGCTCCGCTGTGTTCGAAAACACTCCCATATAAAACCATACATTTGAACGTGCCGCTCCGCTCCCGCGCCCGCCCCGCTCCCGCTGAGTTCGAGTACGCGGCCTAACATTTATATATTTTATATATATTTGTCTATTTGATAGTATCTTCATTGTGTGATTGTGTGTGACGCGCTGAACGAATCGGCACTGACCTCTATTATACAAGTACGCTGGACTGCATACGTCGTAATCTAAATGTAGCCATTTGATTTTCGCCATTTTGGCGCTGATAACAGTGTGAAGTTCCGTGGAACTAATATTAGGGATGAGACATAACTTGAAGTATTGCATCACTTTATCGATATATATACTTGGTGTCATTTCCTCCTTTATAGGTGTACTTACAAGACATAAAAGGAATTTCACCCAGTTATTAATAATTTGTTAGCATTTAAGATATCAACTTTACTATCAATCATTTTCAGTTTCAATAAAATTTAACCCCCTTATTCACTAGTAGTTCACTGCAAGTCCAACTACACAAACTCTTATTATATAAATGTTTTAAATATCACTTGGCAAACACCAAACATAACAAGTATAGTCATAAATAAACAGAGATGCACCAAAATAACAACGGTCATTTGCAACAAATGTCAATTTTAGTACGTGAGACCCTCGTGAGGGGCGCTTCAGAACGGCACAAAAACAACTGTCTTAATTAGTCCAGCGTACTTGTTTAATAGAGGTCAGTGACGAATCGGACACTTTCCCCTGTGATAAATCTGGAACCACCTGGGAACAGCTTTTGTACGGAGTAGAAAATTAAATGATGCTTTCGTATCTATTCTGCTTATCTGCACAATGCTACTGGGATGAAATAGTAGTCCCCTGCTGCGTTTAGAATACGTACTAAGACTTGTTTCGAAGTCGCTTGCCACGTAATAATTGTGTAGGTATTTTTAAAAACACAATATTGTAGCTGTGGAAAGTGGAGTGGAGTGGAAGGGGAACTCCTCTCTCTGGTGGGGAACTCACTCGGCGAAAAATAAGTCGTAGATAAATCCTACTAATATTATAAACGCGAAAGTTAGTAAGTATGGGTGGCTGTTTGTTACTCTTTCACGCAAAAACTACTGAACGGATTTGTACTGTAATGTGCATGTATTAGACACTGGCTTTTGCTCGCGGCTCCGCCCGCGTATATGTCGGTTATCGCAGCAAATAGTAGACTATGTGTTATTCTGATGTATAAGCTATATTACTGTAAAGTTTCATCCAAATCCGTTCAGTAGTTTTTGCGTGAAAGATTAACAAACATCCATCCATCCATTCATCCATCTATCCATACTTACGTGCTTTTATAATATTAATAGGATTACGGTTCGTTAGTTACCTATTAAAACCACAACAAGCTTCACGGAAATAGGCGAACTTAACTTGAGAATAAACTTTTCAATGAGTTGAGTAATTGGACTTAATTAAGTTCAACCTTTGGTATTTTCTAATTTACTTTTAACAGACTAAACCAGCTAAACCTTTGCGTTTTAATTACCCTATTTAATAATCTTCTAATTTTTTTTTAATTAGGAGTGTATCAAAGAGGCATGGAAAGAAGTATGTTGGATCTACGACTAAAGGATAAATGGAAAGCTACAAAAATTAGAGAAATAACGAAGGTGGCAGATGTAGGAATAAAAACAAGGTCGTTGAAATGGAAATGGACAGGCCATATGTGGAGATCGATAGCTGAGAAATGGACTAAAAAAGTTACGGAATGGTATCCCAGGCATCGGCAGACACATAGAGAAGGCCAGTAAAAAGTTACGGAATGGTATCCCAGGCATCGGCAGACACATAGAGAAGGCCAGTAAAAAGTTACGGAATGGTATCCCAGGCATCGGCAGACACATAGAGAAGGCCAGTAAAAAGTTACGGAATGGTATCCCAGGCATCGGCAGACACATAGAGAAGGCCAGTAAAAAGTTACGGAATGGTATCCCAGGCATCGGCAGACACATAGAGAAGGCCAGTAAAAAGATGGGAAGACGATCTGCCAAAGGGATGGAGAAGAACTGCACTAGACGGAAACAAGTGGAGGGAATTAGGGGAGGCGTATGTCAGAAGACAACTTGACCTGGTTACTGATAATGCTAGTTGATCAGATATCATTTTAGTTTAAGTTATTATCACCTATATAGTGTCAACATACAGGTTACAGGAAATAAAGGCTATTTCTAAATCTACAATCCATACGTCCATGCTTTTCTAATATTATAATGTCGGAAGTGACTCTGTCTGTCTGTTACTCTTTCATGACTATACCACTGAACTGATTGACATGAATTTCGATATAGAGATTGATTGAACCTTGGAGAGTATAGGACATGGGCTATTTCATTTTGCATAACCGGCCAAAGCTAAACTCTAATTATTAAAATGAATCGCCGAAATGTATGTACGCGCATAACTTCCGATCGGCTGCACCAAATTAAATAATTCTTTTTTTATGTGTTCGATATAGTTAGGACAAGGTTTGTGTGCAAGAAAAATTAAAAGATAATGTGCAGTCAACTTCTTTTGTCCGCGACTGTACACTGCCTGTGGGAAGCTACAGATATGTAAATATGGCGGTATGAACTTCGCCGGCTCAACTAGTACCTAGAAATCTGAAAGGTTTTTTAATTGGTTGAACTCGCTAATCTCAGTTTCTGCTTTGATTTAAAAACTTCATTAAGTGTTAAAAAGCTCATTTATCAAGAAAGGCTAAAGTTATCATCTAAGCCACTATCTAGATGAAGTCTGAATTGAGAAAATGGCTAATACAGCGCACTTTTATAGCATTAACGAATTTTTTGATTTGAAAGTTCAAAATCTGAGATGAATTTAGTTAGGTATAAGTAAACTTATTTTAATGACTTTAAATGATGATATATTTTTGCGTGTAATTTGTCTTATATTATAATTAATTTTGCATGTCAATATTGACAAAATGTGTGATAATGTATAACCATTTATAATTGTTACATCCACAATTGTACCCCATTATATGCAATAAATTGTTTTTATCTATCTATCTTATGTACAATCAAACTGCGACCAATAAAACCTAAGCATCATCATCGTCATTGTCCTGGTCTTTATTATTCCCTATATTATTTGGGGTCGGCTACTACTTTACGAAAAACGTGTCCTCTTTCACGTTTGCCTGCTGTGTGACGAAAAAGCAGGCAAAGTTTCACAAGATCTAAAGAACTGTTCATTTAAGATATTTTTTTTAATAAAGTCCCCTATATTTTAGAAATGACGGAAGATAATTTCACCTGGCAACATTATTAAATGACAAAGTTAAATGAATAGCTTCTGATTTAATTCAGTACGAATACGAACTTGTGCCAGGTTCTCAATAGGCGGAGATATTTAAATTTAAACCGAATGATTAAACTGAATAAGAGAAAGAGAAGACTGCACGGATAGCGAAGTGGCTTAAGCGGTCATCTCACCAATTCTTTCCACTTTGAGTGTATGCGTTCGATCCCCACATAGGACAGCACCTTGTGTGATGCAGAAATTCTTGTTCTGAACATGGATTAGTGTCCGTTTCATGAATGTTTATAAAGTTCCTTGCCACATAGGTAAAGTGCCTACCACACGCGCAAGTATCCCCACAGTTATAACTGCGCAGGTAAAACTGTCCTGATACTTGAACACGGACGTAGCTACCAGACGGCACATTTAAGTACGCGCAAGCCTCATTCTTGTCAAAATCGTCGGCGTGGAAACAATGTTTCCCAATGACGAACTATTTCTTATTAATTTTTCAATATTTGCTAATGAAAAAAAATACTATGCAGGATCGAAGTGGTGGTGGTGGATCGAACGATCGAAGTGGACTGCGGCTTGAACACTGAACACCCAACCACACACGCAGGCATGTACGCGCAGGACGGGCTTGTGCAGTGCAGGCAAAATTTTTAACAAGCATTATTTTTTAACTTTTTTTTTTAAACAACATTTTATATTTGTATTAGAGTTGTCTTTTTTAAACAAAACAAAATTGCAGGCGGAACCCTCTATTAACCTTTTTGCAGTTTTATTCTTACGGATATAAATTTAGATCCCATAATAGGGAAAAAAAAACAGAGTACCTACGGACTATAAAAATGTCCACTTGTCAATTAGCTTTATATCGGCGGGTGGTTCTATTTTTAACAAACGACATTGCGTGTGAAGCATTAAGGGTCATTTTAGGAACTAGTGTTACCGGAATCGATGTTATCGGAGATCCGAAATAAAAGTCTAATCGAATCTCTTCGCTGGCTGTAAATAAGACAACTTAAGACAGATTTTATTTAAAATTTTGCTGACTCACGCCACTTCCTCTGTTTCTTATTTCAATCATGCTCATCGCCTATTGGTCTAAACATGATGTTAACTATCCTATCTTAGGCACAGATTTAAAAAATAACTGAAAATCGGTTAGAAAGTTTCGAAATTAATCAATAGCAACAACGTGACACGAGAGTCATACGAGAAGTATATATTTATTTATTTTGGACCTACGACAAGGAATATACTTTACATGCTAGTATTATTATCAAAAATAAAATCTGTACATATTATGTCTTGTGCTTCCTCAATTATGGGAGATCACAAGATGAACACATCACTACATAGTTTATCTTATATATAAAATTCTCGTGTCACAATGTTAGTTACCATACTCCTCTAAAACGGCTGGACCGATTTTTATGAAATTTGGTGTGCTTATCGGGTAGGTCTGAGAATAGACCAACATCTATTTTTTACACCAATTTTTTATTTATTTATGGCAAAACAACATTTGCCGGATCAGCTAGTAATATCTAAAATTCAAAATTTAAAAACCCCCTACTCAAGCACTTAATCGAGTAATCATACGCCAATGATATTTATGCAGACATTCGATTATTCTTCCCCACTTTCACCCCCATAACTTTTAAACGACTCAAGCGATTTTCATGAAACATGTCTAAGAACACTCGCACGTAACTCACCTTTCATACAAAAAAACTAAATTGAAATCGCTTCATCCGTTCGCGAGCTACGGTGCCACAGCTGGCTGTCTGTCTGTCTGTTTGTCTGTCTGTCTGGACAGACAGACAAACAGACAGACAGACACGTCAAACTTATAACACCCCTCTTTTTGCGTCGGGGGTTAAAAACAAAGTCGCTTTCGCTCTCTGTCTGTCCCTTCGATCAATAATTGTACTATTATTGATCGAAGGTCTGTCCCTATAAATGAATAGATCTTTTAAACTACGCAACGGATTTTTATGCGGGTTTCTTTAATAGATTGATTCAAGAGAAAGGTTTTTGTGTATAATAAATGCATAATATAGTATGGAAACACTTAATTTTCGAGGTGATTTTCTAATGTAATGTAGCAAATAAACACATTTTTTTTGCGTTGCACATTTCAAACGCTGGTTGCATCCTACGAGATAGATCAAAATAATGTAGTATTGTACACCTTAAAAAGGTCTACAAATAAGTCTGCGTCGGTATATGGTCGGTATATCTCTTACCCACAATAACCATTTTTATTCCTTTCTTTTTACGAGAAATAATGGCTTATTTACGAAGCAATTTTAAGCAATACAGAATGAATCCTTATACAATTAAGTAAATTAAATACTTTGTGCATTTAATATAGATCACAATGACCCTTTACAGTATCTAATTTATATGAATATATGCGAAAACATTATAGATTTAAAATGCACGAATCGTGTCGTCGGCGTTATATATATACAATTTTAAATTTCACATTTTAGGTGGAAAACTTGTGAGAAAATTTCTATAGATTTAGTATAAAATTAGTATTTCAAACAACATATCATTGTATTCATCAGTAGTATAGTATTGGGCATTCTGCCCCACTATCGTGGGACAGAATTCCCAATACTATTTTTGCGAAACAATAAAATCTACAGTGGGGTAGAATGCCCAATACTATTTTTGCGAATCAAGAAAATCTATGATGGACAATCTATCCTACTTTCGTGAGACAAAACATCCAATACTATTTTTGTGATTTAGGAAAATCTATAAATTTTTAGAATGCACCAATAAGAATTCTGCTAATTTCTTGATATCGATATAAGATCAGTAGTAGTATAAATCCAGATTATATATAGGTAGTGTTTTATATTCATTCTCTCATTTATCAATGAACTCTATCACGCATTTATCATGAAATTTATCAAACAACCACAATCGCTGCACGTCGATACAATTTGCGATGGTTTTTCTAAGTCTGGTTTTCGTCATAGCAAATTGTTACCTAACACAATACGATCTATAATTTGCGGTCCGTCGAATTGTGGAAAAACTAATTTAATTATAGGTCTCCTACTACATGAAAATGGTTTAAAATTTCAAAATCTTTATGTTTATTCAAAAACTTTGTATCAAACTAAATATATATTTTTAGAAAAAGTATTGCAACGAATACCAAGTATATCCTATTCTAACTATCATGGACATGAAGATGTTTTGAGTGTTCAAGATGCAAAGCCTAACTCTGTTATTATATTTGATGACGTTGCATGTGAAAACCAAAGTAATATGCGCGATTATTTTGCAATGGGTAGACACAAATACATCGACTGTTTTTATCTAAATCAAACATATAGTAAAGTACCTAAACAGTTAGTAAGATATAATGCTAACCTTATCATACTATTCAAACAAGATGAAATTAATCTGAAACATGTTTATGAAGAGCACGTCAACACAGATATGACGTGGCGTGAATTTCGAGAAATGTGTTCAAAAATTTGGAGTGAGCCTTACAACTATGTTGTAATTGATAAGGATTGCGCTAAAAATAATGGCTGTTACAGAAATAAATTTGACACTTTCGTAGTTTTTGATTAACCGCAAAAAAAAATTATTTAAGACCACCAACTTTGTGATATCATTATTCTTCAATGAACTCTTAAACGATAACCATCTGTATAATTATTATGGAAAAATCATTGAAAAGACAAATTATAGATGCGGTAGAAGCTGTAAAGAAAAAAGTACGTACCATGAGGGAACTTGAGATCGACAAGAAGCAAACTTTAGAAACAGTTTTTAAGCCTGTGACTGAATCATTGAACATGTTAGCTCAGACCCATAACCAAACTTCTCTTGATGAAAATGAAGAAAACCCTGGTTCGTATTGTAAGGAAACATTAAACAAGGAAGACTCTAGTAGCAAAGATCATGTGGAAAGCAGTGATGAATCTGAGAACGTCAGTGAAGCGTCATTTCAATCATTGGTTGATAGAAACCAAGAATCAGACATATCTTCTTGGTCAGTTTCTCCAGAAGTATTAACCGATGTACCGTTTGGTGTTCGGATAGAGCGTGGGAAACTTATGTTAGGTTCTGCTAGCATAACGATTGGTGAAAAATTTATCACTGTAGCGGGACACAAATATCGAAATACTCCGGGTTTAAATCAGTTGCTATTAAAAAAAGACATAGATTTAAGCTTAGTAACAGATAACGATACGCAACATTATAAATCAATGCTGCTTGATACAAATGCACATCGTCGGGATTTTGATCCAACCAAACCAATTAAAAGTAATAAAGGCTTAAAATATTTGCAAATTATTAAACCTCTTTTCCAACAACTAAGTACAAGTCAACCAAAGGGAAACGGACTAGCTTTGAAAAAAGTGTGGAGAAAAAATATAGACTTTGTATATTGGGATGATCCAAACGAGTTGGTAGATAGATTGAAACTATTAATTGCATCCCGAGATGCTGGTAACACTGGGCTAGACAATGAAATAATATCCATCATTGAAGAATTACGTGAATGTAAAATTATTAATAAATAAAATTATGTTATTTCCTGTACACATTTCATTTAACTGCCAACCTTTCAATACAATACACATTAAACATGAATGTGGACAAATTTGGACATTATATTCATAAAAGAATGCGATTATCAGAATTATTTGAAGCCAATGATAATGCATTGCTAAAATCAGATAGCGGTGATTTCGATTTGAAAACTACAAGGTTGAGAGGTATCAGAACTCCAGTAGAACCAGACGATGCTGTAAATAAAGAATATGTAGATCAATGTACTGCTAACATAACAAAAGAGTTATATAAAAACATGGATGCAAAACTAACAGATCTTCAAAACAGTTTAAAAGCAAGGATATCTCAGATTTTATATCATTTCGAGAATCAGTTTTACTCAAAAGCGACGGTCGATAAATTACTAGCATCTAAAAAGTCTCCATAATGTCTAAACAGCAAATTGTTAACGAAATTCATAAAGCAGCAAGAAAAAATTTTCTTCGACGTTCAGTAATTTTGAAAGGGATCGATGATTTGTGGCAAGCTGATCTGATAGACATACAAATTCTTAAAAAATATAATAAAGGTTACCGTTATATTTTATTGGTAATGGATTGTTTCTCAAAGTACGCCTGGGCAGAACCGCTAAAATCAAAAAATAAACTTGATGTTACTCGAGCATTTGAGCACATACTAAGTCTAAGTCAGCGTAAACCAATTCATTTACAAACTGATTCAGGAACTGAGTTTTATAATACAACATTCCAGACGCTCATGAGAAGGCATAATATTAATCACTACTCATCGTTTTCAACCAAGAAAGCTTCCATTGTAGAACGATTGATAAAAACTATAAAAAATAAGTTGTATAAATGTTTTAGTTTGAATGGTAACTACAAGTGGTTAGGTTCGGTGTTAGAAAATACATTGAATACATATAACAATACTAAACACCGTACTATTCAATATAAACCTATTGAAGTAAATAAAAGCAACCAGTTAATAATAAAACACAATATTAAAAGTTCTTATAAATCTGCAATCGTTCGACACCAACCTTAGTTCAAAGTTGGAGACAGTGTTAGAATCAGTAAATACAAACATATTTTTGAAAAAGGGTATACTCCTAATTGGTCAACTGAATTATTTACCATAACAAAAGTTAACCATACTATGCCAATAACATATCACATAGAAGATAAGCGACAACAACCTATATTAGGATCTTTTTACGAACAGGAACTTCAAAAATGTTACCATCCTGATATTTACTTAATAGAAAAGGTTTTGAAGAGAAAAGGAAATAAGTTATATGTGAAATGGTTGGGTTTTAATGACGAAGAAAACAGTTGGGTTGACAAAACTGCGATACTGGACTGATACTATATCACTATATTTAATTATTTAAACATTATTTTATAATATTTCTAGTTCATTTTACTTTAAGCAATGCAAGGTGGTGGACTAGTTAATAGTGTTATTAATAATCTACCATTCGAACTTCATTTACCTGGTTACAACTACTGTGGTCCGGGTACAAAGCTTCAGAAACGATTACTTCGAGGTGACCGAGGTGTAAATAAATTAGACGAAGCTTGTATGCATCACGATATTGCGTATCAAAACTATACAGATTTGTCCAATCGTCACAAAGCAGATTTAAAACTACTGAATATGGCTAAAAAAAGGCTTAAATCAAAAGATGCAACTAAAGGTGAAAAACTTAGCTCATGGTTAGTGAATAAAGTCATGAAAGCCAAGTTAAAGTCTGGTGCAGGCATTAAAACTTTTAATAGTTTTGTGTCAAAAATACGATCAAAAATTAAGAAAAGGAAACCCAAGAATAATAAATCTTTAATTAAGTACGCTTACTCCACTGCTAAAAAAATGTTTCCTTGCATTCAGCAAATAAAAGTTCCTCGAGTTATACCCATACCTAAGACTGGAGGAATTCTACCCTTAATTCCAATTTTCGCTGGTTTATCAGCTTTAGGTACTTTAGCAGGTGGTGCAGCAGGCATTGCAAAAACTGTTAATGATTACAAATCAGCTCAGAATCATTTGCAAGAAACACAACGACATAATAAAGCTATGGAAGTCTTAGCATTAGGCAAGGGGTTATACATTAAACCGCACAAAAATGGTAACGGTATATTTATAAGAACTGCAAAAAACTGAAATATAAGCTACCTAATCGTGCTTTAACCAATATAGATATTGAAAAGTATGCAATTAATATCCCTTACTTTAGAGGAGTTTTTATGAAAGATCAATTACCAAGAAGACCGAGCGGTATAGAATGTGGTATCGTTAACTTAGACGATTCTAGAAATGAAGGCACACATTGGGTAGCTTATGTTAAAGTAAATAACTATTGTGAATATTTTGATAGCTTTGGTGATTTAAAACCACCGAGAGAAATAATGCGTTACTTTAAGAATTGTAATGTTTTTTATAATTATACTAGATACCAGGAATTTGATACAATCAATTGTGGACACTTATGTTTAGATTATTTACAGAATTTTTGGAATAAAAACGTATAAAATATTGACTTTTCTTTCATTTTCATCATTCACAAGATGTCACTCACTTTGTCGATAACTGGTAATTCTTCAAGTTTATCTACATACTATCCTAACACCTTGCAGCTAGATGGACAGTATGAATGTGCTTTATTACATATATCAACATTTAATTCCATTCCAAATATTGACAAAACAAATAATAAGTTTTATTATGGTTCTAATAACGTTATTGAAATACCAGAAGGTACTTATGAATTACAGGATATAAATGATTACTTAAAATCTGAATTAAAAGATACATCAATCAAACTACAGTGTAATAACAACACTTTAAAAGCTACTTTATACTGTGCGAAAGACATAAATTTTACGAAGGAGAATACATTCAGAAGTTTATTAGGGTTTAAAAATCAAATTTTGAAAGCAAATAAATGGCATGTGTCACAGTTTCCAGTAAACATTTTACCAACAACCGTGATCAGGGTTGAATGTGATATTATAAGTGGTTCGTATATAAACGGAGAACCAAGTCATATTATTCACGAATTCGCACTCAACGTACCACCTGGGTATAGAGTTATAGAAATACCAAAAAACGTTATTTACTTCCCTGTTAACCAGAGTAACATAAGCTGTCTACATATTAGACTTTTGGATATAAATAATCGTTTAATAAATTTACGTGGTGAAGAAGTGCAGTTGTATATACATCTTAGAAAAAGAAATGATTAACTACAATAAATATGTAAATCAACAACCTACAAATTCCAGTTCTCTTCAAGCAACCAAACATATAAGACCTCGCTCTAAAAAGAAAATAAAATTAACAAAAGACAATAAGGCATTCTTAAAAGCGATCGGTCTATTAAAATGAATATTTTGGATGTTTTATCGACTCCGACTTACGATAACAGTGTCGAAGGAATTGAATATCATTCTTACAAGCCCTATGTGACTAGTTTCAATAGAAATGATGAAATCCGTATACCTATCAATCAACAGGATCTCTATGTATTACCATCAGCAAGCACTCTATATTTAGAAGGAAAGCTAATCATCAAAAAAAAGGAATCTAAAGACCTCGCTACTAGTGTTCAATTTACAAATAACGCTTTACTATACTTATTTCAAGATATAAGGTATGAACTAAATGGAGTGGAGATTGATAAGATAAAAAATGCTGGCATAACTACTACTATCAAATCTTTAATATCAATGAACGAGAACGAATCTAAAGTAGCTAATGCATGGGGGTGGAATATTGATGGTGTAAAAAATACCAATAGTGGTAGTTTTTCTGCTTCTATACCACTCTGTAATATATTAGGCTTTGCAGAAGACTTTAAAAAAGTAGTGATAAATAGTAGACACGAGCTTATATTGTTAAGAAGTAACACAAACCTAAATGCAGTAAAATTAAATACAGGTGAAATTATTGAGGATGTACAAATAAATAAAATTATTTGGCGTGTACCACATATTAAAATATCTGATAGAGAAAAAATAAACTTCTTAAAATTGCTAGAAAAGGATCGACCACTTCAAGTGATATTCAGAAATTGGGATTTATACGAATATCCAGCTCTACCTAAAACAACAAAACATACTTGGGCTATCAAAACTTCATCTCAAATAGAAAAACCAAGATATATAATTATCGGTCTACAGACAAACAGAAAAAATAATGCAAGTTCTGACATGTCTCAGTTTGATCATTGTCATATTCGTAGTGTTAAAGTATACTTGAATTCAACTTACTTTCCATATGAAAATTTAAACATAAATTTTGCAAATAACAAAATTGCTTTATTATACGAACAATACGCTAGATTTCAACAGTCATATTACGGACGGCGTTCAGAACCCTTATTAAGTGAGAAACAATTTAAAGACTTAGCACCTTTATTTGTTATTGATTGCTCGCGACAAGCTGATAATTTGAAGACTGGTCCGGTTGTGGACGTGAGAGTGGAAATTGAAAGCGATTCTGATATACCAGATCAAACATCAGCATACTGTCTTATATTAAACGATTGTATAATTGAATACAAACCTCTAAGTAATACTGTGAAAAAAATATCATGAATCAAGATACCATAATATTGGATATTCAAGGATTCAAAGATCTTTACAACAACTTTATAGTAAAGGAATTAGCGTTAGCTACTCGTGATTATACTCAGTTGTTCTTAATAAAACCTCCATATTTATTTAAACATTTAACATGTGATGAAAAAAGACAAGTAAAATGGTTGGAGATAAATAGAGGTATTTCATGGAATGAAGGATATATTGATTACAGAGAATTTCATAGGATAATCCTTCCTTATCTAGAAAATAAAAATGTTATTGTAAAAGGATTGGAGAAGGTGAAATGGGTAAAGAACATTTGTGGAAATTGTAGTGTATCGGATTTAGGTGAAGATCAGTGTCCTAAAATGTCTGAATTGTATAAGAAATACTGTGACGGAAAAACTAAATTTAATTGTATAAAACATTCAAAGCAATGTGCCCTCAAAAATGTGTTATGTTTAAGAAAGTACTTGGAGTGGTAATAAAGTATTTTTCAGATGTGTTTTTATAAATAAAAGTAAGATATACAGTAAAATGCATTTTTATTTTATAAACTGATTTAAAGCACACACAAAGTAATAAAAATAAAATATAGTTGACCTAGAAATAAGAAATAATTGATAATATCTAATTACATTTTTAATTAAAGTAGATATATTAAAAATCATTATCAATTAAACATTTTGATATTTTTTTAATTAGCGAATCTGTTTCGTCCATAACACTGTCCATAGAGTCTTTTACAATATACTGGGCATTAATTAACACTTTTTCACTTTCACTATCACCATCACAAGTTTGAGTACTGTTATTACAGAGATCGATTACACATATCTTTATTAACTTAATTCCGCTTCGTTTCGAACGGCTCATAACGAAAGATTTAGTTGAGTTTTGTTTCATGGTGTTGTGTGATAGTTCCTTGCGACGCTGTCTTGGTTTCTTATCTTTAGTCGGTTTGCATTGATTGATTTCATTGCGTTGTAGCTCATAAAATTCTTCATAGGGATTCTGAGCATACTGGCTGAGGATAATCTCTGAATCAGACATCTAGAACGAAACACATAATATGTTACAACGCTGATACATATACGTATCATAATTACTATTAGAACATATAAAAAATATTTTACTTACTATTGACAAAATTTAAATATATTTTGTAACACCACTCGATATGAGTAATTATGAGTAAATGAAAATAAACTAAAAACATATACAATGCTAATTTTGCTTACCTAGTTACTTTCAGCTATACTAATTGAAATTCGATATTTTAGCAAACACTCACACAAGTCTTATGTGCGAACATGTACGAACATGTTGAGTGATATACCTACTAACTTACCGATTTTCTGGTATTAAATAATGCTAATTGCATTATGAACAAAGAGATAAAGTGTTGAAGACATTTACAGTATGAAACTAGGTACACGTGCAAATTACTTGAACTAAAAATGTAAATAAAACGAATATTGTTCAGTATAAATTTTCTTTATATCTGTATACTTACATATCTTATAGAAAGATTTTTCTTCTAAATTACCTAATCTTATACAAGAAAAAAATAATAAAATTTATTCTTATATAAAACAAAGGGAAATGTCTCTATAATTATAAATTAATTATAATGGTTAATATATATTGATAATATGTATTGATGTAAATATTATTAATTAATTTCAATACAAATTATATCATATAAGTAATCAATTACATGATAAATGTTGAAATTTTAAAAGGAATCAAATAATTATTGATTCCTGTTAAATTTTACATGTCCCCATGCCCGGGTTGCAATATTACCTTTTGATATTAATCGTTTATCATCATTACTAGACAGTGCTATTTTATTCACACTTTGTGTAAATATTTCATGCTTAATGGATTTGAAGAGAATATTTTTTCGATGGATTACTTCTGTATTAAATAAAACGTTCTTATAATCATCTATTCTTAAATCGCGTATCACACTGGATTTAATACCTTTTGCTTTTTTAACTATACTATCAGTCGTTTTTAAAGAATATAACTTTGATCTCAAACCAATAAATTCAGTAATTAGTGTGCCACCCATTTCATCTTTAAATAACCCTGGAACTTTTTTATTAATTTGAGGAATAAGATATTCATTCGGCGCACTATAATTACTAGTATCAAAATATTGTATAAACATTGATTTTATATCATTATAAAAATCATCAGTATATATTTCATAAATAAAAGAATCTGTATCGGTGTAACATAATTGTACTCTATCGTTATAAAAAGGTTTAACTATATTATAGTGAAAATTATACATATGTGTCTTGGATAATTCTAAAACAGTAAAACCAATATATATAGGTTTATCTAAAATTATATGATCAGGTTTCATCTGTATCGCTACTAAGTTTTCCGATAAAACTGATGCGCTGTGGAAATATGGATTGCTTATGAGTCTTTCAGCGCAGATGGGTTTTTTGGTTTTATTGTTTGAGGTATTCCATGAGTTAACTAAGTGAACAGTCACTCTCTTTTCAGTATTTTCTAATGTTTTCCCGAAAACGCTATTATTTAATAACTTAAAGAAATCCTGCTCAAATATAGTTTTAGCGTTTTGTCGTAGTTGCGTATTTAATTCAATATATTCCTTCAGATATGCACTTTGTCTAAATGTAATTACTCTATGTATTTTACGTAATACTAAACCATGTTCGAGACATTTCTTTAAATGAACATAATGAATCACATAATTATATTTATTGTAAAGATTTGAAATAAGTTTCTTCGATTTACCTCCAGGTGGTATACATTTTTCAGGACAAAAAGGTAAGTCATCGTGTAGAATATGTAAAGATTTAGGGTAATAAAGGTCTACTTCTAATATAAAACCCCAATCGGCATTGTCTTTTACATTTTCTATGTATAGATGATTTATTTCCTTTTGATTTAAGAAGCGGAAATCTGAATGTGGTAAGTATTGACACATACTAAAACCATAGAGATTGTTACAGTCCAAATAAGCTATGAAACACTGAGGTTGCGTTGTGTCACACGATGGCATGTATTTATTATTAGCCTTAGCGTAACGATGAGAACACATACACAATCCTCCCCTGATGCCGCTTTGGATCATTCGTACAATAGATAAGTCAGCTATGAGTTCTAATTGAACTCCTGTTTTTAATAACATAGCATCAAATGATAAACTAGGTGCAGTAATATAAAACGCCGGATCGAGCTTATAATATCGTTTACAAGTTTTTCGAAAATTTTGAAATATATCAGTGAGTAAAAGTACATCTGTTTTTAAATATAAATCAGTATATTCACCCAATGTCTTTATGTTAAATGTATGCCATACCAATTTAGCATGATCATAATCCTCTTGTGAAATATGTTCATTGCATATTGAATTAAAAAAATAATGTTTTGCTGGTAATGACCTCTCTTCATAGCATTTCCATTTTTTTATATAATCGTATGGATAAATACCTTTTCGTTTAAGTAAAGAAAAATGAGTATTATTAGAATAATGAAAACGTAAACTAATAAAATCTTCAGTTTGCATAGATTTTGAAAGCTTATTTAAACTAGTACCTAAAAAATTAAACGAATCTAAAAATCTAATCTGTACGTAATCGTGGTCATTGATCTGAATAAATTTCGAAAATGAAATGTATTTTTCTTTAGTCTTAGGTATAATATTTAACTTTCCAGGTTTTTCACCTAATTTTTTAATAAATAAATGACAATCGTATCCTGACAAGTTATGAAAAAAAATTGGTATGAACATAGGTATCCTATATTGCAAATTGCAGTGCCTGTGTGCTGCACCACGATATCGACCCGTAATATGACAATGATCTCTAACTTTATTATTCCATAACAAATTTTCGCATATACAACATTTCTGTGCTTTTTTAAATTCAATATCATCTTTTTCGGTAAATGCTATTGGAACATTTTGAGTCAAAATATTATAAATCCTCTTAACGTCTTCAGTAAGAAAATCAACAAATTTAGAAACACAATCTATCCCACGATACGTTTTGAATTCATTATAGTCATCATTAAATGAACAAACAATATTGTAGGCAAAGGCAGATGGGATATGGCGTTGTAAACGTGTCGTATTTTTTGTATCAGATTCATGACAGGTTACTGGTTCAAGTATCGTCTCGAAGTCAGCATAAATTGTGAATGGAATATTTTGTTTTCTGTTATAATTTTTAAATTGTATGACTGATCCTTTATTAGGCAAAATAGTAACAATCCCACCACATAGGTGTTTTTCAAATTTATCTTCACTTTGGAAAAATAATAAACAGGTTTCACAAAAATACACTTTACCGTGATGCATAGTTATTTGACATCTAACAAGACGAGGTAAATCTTTAATTAGACAATAGTGAGAAGAACAACCATTTTCTAATAACAATATATGAATTATTTTTGATCCATGATTGACTTTATCGGGTCTATAGAGAGGTCCTGTTATAGTTCTATTACCTTTTAAACCATAAATAAATATATTTAAGGAAGGATTGTTTCTTTCAAAAATATTTATATCTGAAAAAGTGATAGGAAAAGAGATATCGTTCACGTTTAAGACATCACGAAAATGTGGATATGATGTGACTCTTTCAGGGTGTCGAGTGGATGGATACAAAGCAGCAACAACACACCACAAAAAACAATAACTATCATCGTTTTGAATATTTAAGCAGGCTTTCTTATTTTTTATAAATTTAGGTAAATCAATAAATCGCGAGCCACTAAGAGGTTGGTATTTATTGATATTGATTTCTAAATGTGAATTATGTAGAAATGTCCACCCACTATCTCTTTCTTGAAATTCTTCAATTCTTTTTAATAAATATGAAACAAGTTTTTCGTAAGTAACCTTAAAATTATAATTTAAATGAATAACATAGTTTTTACTAGCAAAAGATTTCAATTCCTGGGTGTCATTTTTTACCATTAAAAAAATTGCAAATAATTCAAAATTGATTTTAATTGAATAATGTTTTTCAAGTGCGCTATATATTAAAATTTTAACTTGATCATAAATATTATTCAAAAAACATTCTGGATAAATATTTACTTCATTTTTAGATGCGATAATTCTGTAACTTGTAATACGACTCTTGAAAGAAGAATGTATTATTTCTACATTTTCACTGATACGTTCAGAACTTTTGTTTTTATGTTTATTGGTCCTTAAGTGACTTATCCAACGCTTAAAATTCACTTCTATATTGCAAACCGAACAGAAAGGCATTTTCAAACTAAAATATAAGTTAAATAATATTAAAATTAATTTTACTTATTTTACATATACCTAATAACTGCAATTGAACCTTCAGAACTTCAATTGTTTGTTCGTAATATAATTACAATCTGTTATAGTTCTTGTTGTCCTTGACTGGTTCTGGAATTAGACATGTAATGCACATAAATACATAATAATGTAAACACCAAGAACACTCAAACTTATAACATCAATTCTTGGATTACTCGAATCTTGGGAGATTCAAACCTACAGCCAGTGGATGATATTATCACACAAACCACTAGAGTCGTTAGGTTATTAATTAGATATTTTTATAGAACTGTGATATTAGATAATCAAATAATCTCAACCATCACATCATCTCAACCATACGTATTACAGTAACGATAAATGTAATCAATTACCTTATGTTTATTAGAGTCCACAATATTGAAAAATCTTTGTGTTAAATTACTGTTCTGCTTAATCTGCTAGCAAACGATACTTTTGATTGAAATAGACCCCACCCTGAAATTAAAATCACACTTCAATAACAATATTAAATATCCACCATAACTTCATATAATTAAGTAACGAGAAATATACTATGAATCAATTACCTTATGTTTATTGTGGTCTACAATAATAAAAAATCTTAGTGATTAATTAATGTCCTGTTTAATCTGTCAGCAAACAAAACTTTTGTTTGAAACAGACCTCACGCTGAAATTAAAATCACACTTTAATAATAATTTAAACACTACAAATACATAAATAAATATATGAACCATTATAATTACCTTATAATTATATAGAGATTGAATTTTTTTAATTACTTGAGACTTTAAGACTTGAGTCTTTGTATAAGAATGAATATATTATGAAATAAATAAACTTTGAATTTTGCAAATCCGTCTACCCATAGGTATATACGATAGAGTTATGACGGATCATGAATAAAAAATATATCATACTAATATTTTACATGTGAACATAGTTTGTTTGTTACGTTTTTCACGCGAAAACTTTGTACACATATTCTTAGAGGTATTAGAAGTAACATAGACTACTTTTTATTTAAAAAGTAAAAACGAAAAATATTTTTACGCAAGATAAAAATGTGAGCGAAGCCGTGGGTAAAAGCTAGTATAAAATATATTACGAAATTGATTAAAATATAATGACTCAATTTATCGCGAACTTGCTCTACTCATATGACTGCATAACAAAAGTGTTGAGTTACTTAACCAGGTTTTGCTGTCGTGCAATTTTACTCAGGGATGACAAACATAGTTTTAAAATCTTTTGAAATATATGAGAGACGTAAAGTGAAACTCATAGACGGGACTTGAACCCACACCATTACCTATCCGAGTCTTGATTTGTTTTGTGAAATTAATTATTTTTATTAAACTGTGTTATTTCACATTTTCATGCAAAATTATATAAAATATAGTTACTTACACTCTAATAACCTTATAAAGTTGAATTTCTTAGCAATACAATTTACCTTACCGTTAGATAGCGAATGTAAAAATATATATTATGTCTACTCTTTGGTTGGTGATGGTTTTAATTTACAATATTAAATGTTATATTTGCACAACGCTATTAATTCGGTTTGGCAGCCCTGCATTTTTTTTGCTGAGTTTACAAATGATGATAATGTATGAATATACTGGAACCTTCTGCTGCTTTATTTGTAGTATAATACATACAATAAAATATGTCTTATTTGATAAACATTTTCATTGAGTACAACTATACTTTTAAATTTCAATATTATATCTGTATTTTGATATATAAACAACATGGTTTTCTGAACTCGATACATTAAATTCGAGCCTCAGTCTGATTGGAAGCTATTTACTACTTCGCAGGAATAAAATGTAAGTGTTATAAGTTTAATTATTGTTTTTAAATTAATTCACCTGATTTTGTTCTTGATAATATGTACCTTAATATTTTTTACCACTTTTATGTTTTTATTACACATTATCCTTAATTATGTGTAGAAGTATTGTGAGGGGTGTAACGAGCTCGAGGTATAATTGTCGCTATCTACACCTACAAATATTTAATAAATAAAAATGTTAAACAAATCTTATTTGAAATTTTACAGGTCAGACTCTGAGTGTGATCTATTCAATAACTCTACAATAGATGATGACCACAATCTCCGAAACCCAGTCACGCATAAAAGCAAACCTAAAGGTATCAGAGTGAAGAAATCGCCTACTAGTATAAGGTAATTATCTGCTTTAATTATACAATATCTACATACCTAGATCTATTGTTTAAATTTACGCAAGCTTATGGGTAGTTAAAGTATGTACATTATTGAGTTTTGTTTTTGAGTTAAATTTTCGATATTGTTTAGAGTCTGGCCAACGAAAGCTGTCCACGTATTATTTTCAGAAGTTTTGATATGGCAATAATTTAAGACTGTCAAAATTGACACTTTGACGTTTCGTACTTGAGTCATCTTCTGTTTACGTTGGTTTATGTGCATCATATTTTCATTGATTTTGTTTAAAATAATGCCGAGAACAATTAAAAGTTCGACGAGGAAGCTTCTATTTACTATGATTGACAAATATAAAGACATAAAAAGTGATTTAAATCAGAAATCTGCAGAGAAAATACTACGACTGGATTCAATCCTTTCACTTTCAGGTTAGTTTATTGAATTTCTAATGAAACATTTTGATACTTTTAGACTATTTAAGACAAATCGCAATATTTTTCATGGTGTATCTACTTTTCAGGAAGTATTAACAACGAGGAGACAAAACTTAAAATTGTGGAAGCAGTAAAGAAATTGAAAACTCTCGAAAAAAATGAAATGGCGACTTCTGAAACACATTATTTAGAAAAGATATCTTCAATGACAGGTATTACTTTAGAAATTATAGATTTTAACAGTTACTTCGAAGAGTTATATAAATTTATGACAATGTATGGATGGCTAAATTAAATAATATAATATTATTGTTTTGTAATAATGTCTTTGTATATTATTATGGTTTTTGACTTTAATGACTGATAATTAATAATATACTGTTACATACATAATTTATTGTATTTGTTATCTTCAGATGTCAGTGTGAAGACTCTAAGAAGAATTAAAATTGAAGGGTCTAAAAATCAAGGACAGTGGAATACTCCGGGGAAAAATCGTCCACATTCAGCAACAGTTTCCAATTTGGATAATTTTGATATTTCAGCTATAAGAAACAAAATAAACGAATTTTATGGAGTTAGAAAACAAGTCCCAACACTGAGAAGCCTGCACAATGAGCTGAGGGAAGCAATTGAATTTAAGGGATGCCGTGAAACCCTTAGAAAAATTTTACACAAGAACGGGTTTGAGTTTCAAAACAATAAAAATGAACGGGCTTTACTTACAGAAAAATATGAAATTGCGGCATGGAGACATAGATTCTTGAGGACAATACATAAAAAGAGGCTAGAAGGTAAACAGATTATTTACCTTGATGAGACATATGTACATCGGAACTATAAAGTTAAAAAATCATGGCAAGGACCTTCTACAAGCGGTGTCACTACTAATATATCATCAGGAAAAAGACATATTATTGTGCATGCCGGATCGGAGGAAGGGTTCGTGCCAGGTGCATTATTGGTATTCAGCACAAAATCCAAATCAGCTGACTACCATGATGATATGAATGCTACCAACTTTATGAAATGGTTTGAGGAAATGTTGATACCTAATCTCACTAAACCTAGTGTAATCGTGATGGACAATGCAAGTTACCATGTGAAACAAGTAAACAAACCCCCTACTATGTCTGATTCTAAAGCTAATCTCCGAATATGGCTTCAAGAAAATAATATTCATTTTGAAGAATATCACACCAAAGCTGAATTAATGTGTTTGGTGAAAGATAATAAACCTGCCGTTGTTTACGAAGCAGAAGTGCTTCTAAAAAAACACAGTCATATCCACAATCACGAAATTTTGTTGCTGCCACCGTATCATTGCGACCTCAATGCTATTGAGCTTGTATGGAGTCAAGCGAAGAGAAAAGTAGCAAGCAAAAATATAGGAATACCAGGGTCTGAAATGCAAAATTTAATAAAAGAATGTTTTCTATCCATAACTGCTGATGACTGGAAGAAGTACACTGATCATGTACTAAATGTGGAAAATCATTACAAATTAAGGGACCGTATTACTGAAAACGAACTTGAACCATTCATAATACATGTTGGGGACAGTAGCAGTAGCAGCGAAGAAAGCAATGAAGCTGATTCAATATCAGGTGTAGAGTTTTTGGAATCCGATTTTAACTATGACTTATAGCTCCTATATTTGTACGGCTCCTCGGGGTCCTCGACTATACATAAATAATGGATTATTTGAAAATAATAAAAAGACAGAATTAGTAATTATAGTAAGACAGAAAAAGTAATCTTTTATTTGACATTCTTCATAATACATTCGAAAATTTCAACAACAGTTGCTAACAAAACAAAATTTTTACAACTCGAAAAAAATGTACTTGCTGAAAAATAAATAGTATCAACTCCGTTTATGCAGTGTATAGCCAGGGTTAACAGCTCTTGATTTTTTAAAATTCCCGCCTTTTTTCTTGGACAGCTTTCGTTGGCCAGACTCTAGTAATTCATTCCACAGGAATTTATCGTATAATTAGTGATAAATATAATTATATCATACTTTGATGTTACATCAAAACGCAAACAAAGTAATACGACATTTATATGACACTCACTAAGCTATTGTTCTACTTATGTATGATTTTTAAATTTTTGTTTCAGCAAAAAGGTGAAAACTTCTGATGTGTTTAATGTTAGCCGCAACAGGGAATATAAAGTGGCTTCCTCAACCCCGCTAGCAACATATTTTGTGAATAGAGTTGCAAACGGTAACGAACGTCGAGTTCTCAACACAACGGGTGACTATCTCGTGGATCTCAAAGTGTATCGAACTGATGATGCTCTTAAAACGGAACCACAAGACCTCTGGAGAAAAGCGTTGGTCCGAATAAAGGTTCAGACCAACGAAGATACACCCCAATGGCGTAAGCTTCAATCTCTCATACAATCTATAGACTCATTGTGTGACGAACAACCTAGTTTTAACTCAAATAATTCATGAGTTTTATATACATTTTATAAACATTTTATTTTACATAATTTATATAATTAATAAAATAAATAATCATATTCTTTTAGTAAACTATTAACGTTGTTTTCTTTTTGTGTTTTATGCAACATACTAAACACAAAATTCTGTATATCATACGTCTGTGTCAATAGCGTGAGCGCGCAAAAGCAAACTATAAACATTGTTATTTAGTTCTAATTTTGCGATGAAACAACATGCTTTACATAGTCTGTGTCAGATAACTGTGATACTAGTGTGGGCGCGCAAAAGCAAACTATACCATTTGGTTCCGATTGCTACTGCGATGAAACATCATACTAATCACAAAATTCTGTATATCATACGATTGTGTTAATAGCGTGGGCGCGCAAAAGCAAACTATGAACATTGATTTTTAGTTCTAATTTTGCGATGAAACAACATGCTTTACATAGTCTGTGTCAGATAACTGTGTTGCTAGTGTGGGCGCGCAAAAGCAAACTATCCCATTTGGTTCTGATTGCTACTGCGATGAAACATCATACTAATCACAAAATTCTGTATATCATACGATTGTGTTAATAGCGTGGGCGCGCAAAAGCGAACTATAAACATTGTTATTTAGTTCTAATTTTGCGATGAAACAACATGCTGAACGCAAAAGTCTGAGTCAGATAACTGTGATACTAGTGTGGGCACGCAAAAGCAAACTATACCATTTAGTTCTGATTGCTACTGCGATGAAACATCATACTAATCACAAAATTCTGTATATCATACGATTGTGTTAATAGCGTGGGCGCGCAAAAGCAAACTATGAACACTGATTTTTAGTTCTAATTTTGCGATGAAACAACATGCTTTACATAGTCTATGTCAGATAACTGTGTTGCTAGTGTGGACGCGCAAAAACAAACTACAAAAATTATACAACAAACGCAAAAATAGTATTGGACTTTCTGTCCTCACTATAGATTTAATGTTTCACAAAAATAGTATTGAGCATTCTGTCCCATCGTAGATTTAATGTTTCGTAAAAATAGTATTGGGCATTCTGTCCCATCATAAATTTTATTGTTTCGCAAAAATAGTAATGGGAATTCTACGCCACTGTAGATTTTATTGCTTCGAAAAAATAGTATTGGGCATTCTACCCCACTGTAGATTTTATTGTTTCGCAAAAATAGTATTGGGAATTCTGTCCCACGATAGTGGGGCAGAATGCCCAATACTATACTACTTTCATCTATTACCTCTTTTTAAATCTAATATTATCTGTACGTGAACATATCCAAAATTATCGGATAACCCCAACTAATTTTACCGCCAAGAGCCGTATCAGAAAACGTTACAATATTGTTCACATATTCGAATACAGACATGAAATTTTATATCCATATCAACTTTGGTTCAATTTACACGTCGTTTTCGATGTGTTTCTCGTGAAAGCAAACACCCTAATTATGATACCATATTGCGTTTATGTGTGTGGAATAAATGTCGTCGAATATTGTGCCAGTTTTAGGCAGGCTAAAGCTGGCACTCTAAATGGGGCCAATCGGTGTAGTTATGGGTAGTATATAAAATTTAACTCTAAATATATTATGTTGACTGTTTATTTTTTTATTACGAAGTAGTTGTCTTGTTCCAGTGTTACAAATTGTATGCTTTTAGTTTATCTCGATTATCAATTTATCTTGTTAAGTTTTTCAGTATTTCTTTAGCCAAAACCTCAAGCTGGACCATAAATATCAAACATTTTTCAATAATGTCTCTTACTTTATCTGCTTAAAATATAAATCAAAACATCGAACCAAGTCAGTACAACAATTTTTATTGAAGAACTGATAAACGTGAATTTTGTAATATTAAAGTTGAAACATATTAAAATTCAGATAAAGGAGGGGTTTCATTTAATGGGGCAATACGCTTTATTAGATTTGCAGATGATATTGCAGCAAAAACTGATAACACAGACAGCTTAGAACAGCTTTGGAACATTGCACTTTATGGCTGCGAAACGTGGACGCTGACTCAATGAGACAGAGACAGGTTGGCAGCATTCGAAATGTTGAGCTGGGATGATGAATATCAGTTGGATAGAGAAAAGTTTCAACGAAGAAGTCCTACTAATGGTTCACGAAAGAGTTGTTGGAAACTTTTGAAAACAAAAGAGGCAAAATGGTTGGCCACTTGATAAGACACAACAATATGTTTAAAACAATACTGGAAGGAAATATAAAGGCTAGAAAAAACGAGGAAGGCCTAGATTATGTCATATACAGCAAGTAAAAGAGAAACTAGGGGTCGTAGCATATCAAGAGGTCAAACAGGTCGCAGTAAATAGAGGAGGAGTGGCGATTGCTCCACCGACAAGGGATTGGTTCTTAAATTGAGACTGAGAGATAAATTATGATTATGAACACATTTAAAAATGCAACATATTATGATAGACCTTCGACCACCGGTCAGTTTATACGATTATCTGAGTTTATTTATTGAAGGTCCAGTAATTACGAATCGTCTCTAATTCAATACAGGCAGTCATAAGATCCCTATTTTATTTCCCCATATAATTCCCTCTTCAAATGGCGGTGGATATAGGCGGATATTTTGTTTTATGGTTACTTAAAAAATATGGGTTACGTAAAATTATTTGGCTACTGTGTTCCTCGATAAGTAAAGCTTCACGACTGTCGTAAAAAATAAATGTTGGTAGATATGCGAGTTACTTTCAAATTTAGTTGTTGCTTGGTTCAAAAACTGTGATTTTACTTGGTAACTTCTGTTCATTGACTGCCTGGTTGATCAGGATGTCTCAGGTTCGATTCCCGGATCAGAATGTTGTTGGGTTTTCTTACAAGAAATTATTAATAGTAGTTCGGAGTCCCGGTTGTCATGAACACCTATGAAATCGTCATTGGGAAGTCAATGTCCTCAAATATGTATTAAAGTATAATAATTTCACATATACAAATATTAATGTGAATTGTTAGTACAAAAGCGGTTAGCTCCCCGATATTATCAGTAAATTTACTGATAACAACTGATCCAGAAAACCAAGTATCACCAAAAGAAAATGTAACTATTAAATACTTTACAAAGCAGTTTACGTACCCAAAATTCCACCCTAGAGAACGTGTGTGGAATTCTGTGTTTTGGAACTTGAAGCATTATTTTTAGTGGGCATTATTTTGCGCCACATTGTGGAGCTGTTCCGTATGACCACGCGTAAAATACGCGATCACAATGTGTCGCGTAATTGCTAACGACTGTGCAGAGTAATGTCTGCATCATAGCACAGACTGAGCATCTGTAACAGTAGGAGTAGGCGAAAGTAATTTTGGAAGCAATTAAAGAAACAACACTCGTATTCTGGAATTATTGCAAGAAATCATGAGGATTGTCTTAAATCATAGGAAATCATATCTTTATTAATATTGTAAAGAGATAATTTTGTGAGGTTGTACAGGTAATTTTTGGATCTACAAGTGTCGTAGGCTATGTATTTATCTGAAAAATGGCTACCGCGATATCCGATATACGGGCGAAAATGGGTTACTTATAAAAACAAAATTATTTAGGCCTTCGATAAGCCTAAATAATGGTCAGAGTAAATCGTGTGTAATTTATCGTAGTCACATATGAGATCAATGGTATCATTCAGTTTATTATACTATTTACTTGGCTTACTATTAACTTTATCAACACTTTCAACTGCACGGTTGGCCTAGTGGTTTAGGCGGTCGCCACGCCGCCTGCCAATTCACCAAGTGTGGTGGGTTCAAATCCTACACGGGACAACACTTTGTGTGATCTACAAATTGTTGTTCCGAGTTTGGGCGTTAATTGTGTCCGTTTCATGTATGATCAAATCAAATCAAATCAAATCAAAATCATTTATTCATCTAAGACACCAAGTGACACTTATGAACGTCAAATTGAAGCTATAGTTAAAAATCATAGATCGACACAAACAGAGGCCACAGCATGTGCTGTATTATCGAGGTAAGTTAGGCAAAAACACCAAAATCTACTGCCTGCCTGTGTCGATCCATAACTTCCAGTTTCCAAAATGCGTAGAGCTCATGAGAAGAATACTGGCAAAGAAACTCATGGCTACTCATTTTCAAAATCTGATTTTCAGGTACAATAGTGTTAGTATTACATGTAAGGTAAACAGTATGCAAGCTGTTGCCACCTGAAATTCCTTTTATTAAAAAGCTCCAAAATCTAACGCGCAAACAAAAAAAAACACTCAGTGATAACGTTGAAGGTTTGAGTCTATTAAACATAGAACAAAATAGAAACAAGGTGCCCATCCACTTACATTCAGTTGCAAAATCTACTGTTGAAAATAATTCGTGACTGGATTAAGAGGCTAGGGTTGCAGTTGAACGAACCAGAATAATAGTATTGTCTAAAGAATCGCTGACTAGGCCGACCAGTCACCCCAAGCAGCACCCGTTCACGAGTATGACGCATGGACCAGCTCCTTCGCCATATCAGAGAGAAGGAAACGACCCGCCCCACGACGACACCGCAAGCAATGACATTTTAGTGAGCATGACAAACCATAGTCTAGATACTGATAAAAATCACTACTAATTAAATTACCATAATAATCGCCACGCATTACTTTCAACTAACAATGGTTTGTTAATATTTAGCTTTATTAGAAGACAAAGAAGTTTGTGTGTATCTATTTAAATTCTAATGACACCTTAAGCCCATGACTGTTTGTCGTTTAGATAATCGTTGATCGTATAGTAGGCTTTCCTAATAAGGTGATTTTTAACAGTTAGCTTGAATTTATTTACAGGAAGGTCGATTACATGTATAGGAATTTTATTATAAAAACGTACACCAAGACCTTCGAACGAGTTGTGTACCTTATGTAATCGATGACAGGTACCAATGAGTTTAGATTTGTTTCTAGTATTAATATTGTGTACATCACTGTTTTTCTTATAGTCATTAATGTTGTGTCTAACAAACATAATATTAGCAAATACATACTGTGATGCAACAGTTAAAATACCTATATCTTTAAACAGCTCTCGAAGAGAGACTCTAGCACCTAAATTGTACATTGAGCGGATGGCTCGTTTTTGTAGAATAAAAATCGTTTCAATATCAGCCGCCTTGCCCCAAAGTAGTATACCATAGGACATGACGCTATGAAAGTAGCTAAAATAAACTAACCTAGCTGTGTCCGTATCAGTGAGCTGACGTACCTTCCATACTGCATAAGCTGCCGAACTAAGTCTACCAGCAAGGCTATCTATCTGGGCTCCCCATTGAAGTTTACTATCTAATGTAATTCCTAAGAATACTGTTGAGTCTACAATACTTATGATTTCATTATTTATAGTTAGATTAGTGCCTAGTTGTTTTACATTTGGCATAGTAAATCTCACACACTTTGTTTTATTTGAATTCAGTAGGAGATTATTCGTTGTAAACCAATTCAATACATCATTTAGTGCCCTATTCACATCGTCAAAAACTGTTTTCTTACGATCGACTTTAAAAATAAGTGACGTATCATCAGCAAATAGAACTATATCACAGAGATCTTTTAAATAATATGGTAAGTCATTTATATATATGAGAAAAAGTAGAGGACCCAGTATAGAGCCCTGCGGAACGCCCATAGTAACAGGTAATCCAGATGACCTCGCACCATTGACATCTACATGTTGAATTCTATCTTTCAAGTAGGAAACGATTAGTTCCAAAGCAATACCATTAACACCATAATACCTAAGTTTAAGAAAAAGCGTGTTATGTTCTACACAGTCAAAAGCTTTTGAAAGATCGCAAAATACACCTACCGCATCTTGCGAATTCTCCCATGCATTAAATATATGTCTCAAAAGAGTTGCACCCGCATCAATTGTTGAACGACCCTTTGTAAAGCCATATTGTTCTTTGTGAAATAAATTATTTATCATATTACATATCATAGTATATATAATTACATATCATAGCACAGACTGAGCATCTGTAACAGTAGGAGTAGGAGAAAGTAATTTTGGAAGCAATTAAAGAAACAACACTCGTATTCTGGAATTATTGCAAGAAATCATCAGGATTGTCTTAAATCATAGGAAACCATATCTTTATTAATATTGTAAAGAGATAATTTTGTGAGGTTGTAGAGGTAATTTCTGGATCTACAAGTGTCGTATGCTATGTATTTATCTGAAAAATGGTTACCGCGATATCCGATATACGGGCGAAAATGGGTTACTTATAAAAACAAAATTATTTAGGCCTTCGATAAGCCTAAATAATGGTCAGTTTAAATCGTGTGTAATTTATCGTAGTCACATATGAGATCAATAGTATCATTCAGTTTATTATACTATTTACTTGGCTTACTATTAACTTTATCAACACTATCAACTGCACAGTTGGCCTAGTGGTTTAGGCGATCGCCACGCCGCCTGCCAATTCACCAAGTGTGGTGGGTTCAAATCCTACACGGGACAACACTTTGTGTGATCTACAAATTGTTGTTCCGAGTTTTGGCGTTAATTGTGTCCGTTTCATGTATGTCTGTAGAGTCCCCCGCGACACAGGATGTTTATTTCTAATGGGGGAGTTGTCTTTCAAAAAAAAAAAAAAAAGGTTTCAATGAATTAAAGTGATGGAAACATAAATTCAGTCGATTTCTTGATTGCACGGCCAAGATCTCAAACGCCTTTGTATTATTAGCACTAAACAAAGCACTAAAATCACAGACATCTTAAAGAATTCAAGGGCGTATAACGCTACGAATTTAATGTGATATAGGCTCTTTTAAGCCGTGGTTTGGTTATACGAAATATAAACAAGCAAATGCTACAGTTGGTTACTTTCTCTAAATTATCGTGGTTCCCGGTATCCATCACGGTAAGTCCAATTTAGTTGCCAGACCTTGCCTCGAGCACAATCGACTCTAATGACTTCAAAGCCTTGATTATTGCCGACTACTGAAGACAATGAGGCCCAAAACAATGTCATTAGATGGGCTTAGAAATATTCCTTTTACATTTTATATCGTACTCGTAATTATACGATACTAAAATTTTATGCGAATATTTTAGTGTAAAATACACTAAAATATTCGCATAAAAGTTTAGGAACTAAGGAACACGAAACCGTAAGTTATTTCATTAGAATTACAAAAACTAAACGATTATTAATTCGGTTTCCTATTGTTATATTAAAATTTGCATCTTCAGCATTGACTTTTTATTTTGACACGGTAAACTTAAAAAATAAGCGAATTTTAAAACTATTTACGTTCTACGAAGGTTTGATAGCAGTCGTTCTATGAAAAAAAAATTAGTTCAACCGTGTTAATTAGTAGACTGAAAGCCGGCCCCATCTAACTTTGTGAAAAAAGCTTTGCGGTTCAATTTTGTTTCTAACTTTTGAATGGTTTATTTCTGCTATTTAAACCTGATAACGAAGTTGGTTAATAAATTCACAACTTATCCACCTGTCAGAATGTTTTAAATAACCGGTACCCGAGCTTCGGAATTTCTTTCATTGTGCTTAAGTAAAATTCATCAACATTCTACGTTTCGTCGTAAAAATTCATCGACATTAATGGTTATACTCTAATTGTTTTGTTGCATTAGCTTCATTATTACACTGTTAATATCGTAGAATCAAAAAAGAGAAAAATAGCGTTTAAATTCTATAGGAAATTGCATTCTGTAAGAGAAGAGAAAAATGAAATATCTCAAAAAACTATTGAAAATATTTAAAACTGTAATATAAATCGTCTTTTCACTTCATCCCACTGTTTTACCTACGACTGCTGACGTCACCTCACAAGAACTATCCGCAAATATGACTTTGCACAACAATATCCCTAATAACAAATCGGAAGGTGGTCACAAAGTATTTGGGACCTTCATTTGAAAGGGTCAAGCCCTCGACGATCCCTCATAGCTTATTACGTCAAGTTTTGTTACCCACATCATAGTTTAGGGCAATGTAAAGTGTTCGCAGATCAGTTGGGAATAGAGTTCGACCAAAGTTGCAGAAAAGTTGTAAGATTAATTATTTTTAACCGACTTCCAAAAGGAGGAGGTTTAAAATAATATAATATAAAACAATTTCATCGTTTTTTTTTTTAGTCGTTTACACGGGGTATTTAAAAACCAATCTATATTTAATATATAAAATTGAAGAGTTTGTTTGTTTGCTTGAACGCGCTAATCTCAGAAACAACTGGTCCGATTTGAATTTTTTTTCCAGTTTTTTTTTAAAGACAACTCCCGCACTAGGAAGTTACATCGTCCCTATGTCGCGGGGGACTTTACAAAAATGCATGAAACGGACACAAAGAACACCCAGACTCAGAACAACAATTTGTGGATCACACAAAGTGTTGTCCTACGTGAGATTTGAACCCACGACACTTGGCGAAGTAGGAAACGGCGTGGTGACCGTTAAACCACTAGGCCAAACGTGCAGTCAAAGTCAGTGATATATAGCCCTTTTAAAGGAAGGCTATAGGCTAATTATCATCACGCTAAGACCAATAGGAGCGGAGCACCAATGAATAATGTTTCAAAAACGGGCGAAAATTGTTACGTTACGGGCAAGAGGAAACGCAAACGAGGTTGCGTGGGTCAGCTAAAATAATCTATACTTAATATATAAAGCTGAAGAGTTTGTTTGTTTGCTTGAACGCGCTAATCTCAAGAACCACTGGTCCGATTTGAAAAATTATTACAGTGTTAGATAGCCATTTATCGAGAAAGGCTATAGGCTATATATCATAACGCTAAGACTAATAGGAGCGGAGCACCAATGAAAAATGTTACAAAAACGGGGGGAAATTATTACGCTACGGGCAATAGCAGACGTAAACAAGGTTGCGTGGGTCAATTAGTTATAAAATATGACTGCTTGTATCTAGATTATGGGTGTCAGTGTGGTGACGGATTAAGAATGCCGAGTGTCTTCCCCCTATTTATCCCGTCACTATTTGAAAAAACACCATTGCAAAGAGCAGGAAAACTTATACCAACCCGTCTGACCAGCGTGCTGTAGTAGGTCAAATCTCCCTTCTGCCCGTCACAGCTACCGGTACACACTAGCTATCGTTCCCCGGTCGAAAAACCATAGGCAGACCAAAGAAAAGATGGAAAGACATAGTGCTGGGAAACATGAAAGAGTCTCAGGTTTCCGAGGTCGACGCGAGGGATAGGGCGAAGTGGAGCAGATAAACGGAGAAAGCTCACCACACCATAAATAGCGTGAAAGAAAGAGAGATAGAGCTACGTCTGTGACGGGCTTTAGGAGGTGCAAGTATTGCCATGTATCATTCTATTCCATTTATATTAAAGAATGCCTTTCCCACGTATTTAACATGTCCCATCAATGTTAGATCTTTTTAACCGACTTCAAAAAAGGAGGAGGTTCCTAATTCGACTGTTTTTTTTTCATGTTTGTTACCTCATAACTTTCGACTGGGTGAACCGATTTTGATGATTATTTTTTTATTTGAAAGCTGGTGCTTCCCGAATGATCCACTTTAAATTTGGTCCAGATTGAAGTCGTTTTTTTTTGTTAAAATTTGTAATTATCGATATAAATGACACCACACACTATCTTGCCATGACATGATTGAGATACAATGAAACTTTCAATGAATGAAAAGCTCCACCTCACACTGTACCACTTGCATAGACTTCATTGCAGTAAGGAAAATTATGAATACATTTTCCATTTACTCAGCAAAGTGATAGTTGGGTGTGTGATGTCTATTCGATTTCGTATTTTGCTATTCGATTTCTATGAACTATTTAGGTAAACAACTTTAAAGTTAGTTTCCAGCATATTTTAGGAAGTGAATGTATCATAAGATAATTATGTTTAGTGTATGTATTTGTTTTGTTTGTTGTTAGTTTGAATACAATTTTTAAGATATCTAAAATGCATAATTTACTTCCACCCACTGATTCATAGTTAGTCTATTTTTTAACAATTGTCTAAAATTTTAATAATGAATAATCAACAACGTTTTAACCAAGTTTCAGTTATAACTTCTCTAATATTACTTTCTCACCTTGGAAATGGTAAAATGAAATGAAATGGTATCTAACAATCCGAAAATGGCCGAAACTAAAGGAATAGTAACTTGCAGTATCACCTGTCACAACGACATTATCTTAATTACGATCGGCTCTTAGTTAACCGCACAATTAATGTATTTTGGTACAGTGAGGTCACGTCTTTTACTGTTTCAATTTAGGTAAAAGAGTGTCCTTTATGTTTGAGAACTTTTGAAATATAGTTTTCGATAAAATAACTGTACATTAAATATTGTTCAATAGATTTATTGTGCGAATGTAAGTTATATGTGTAGTGTATGGTAAAATGTCTTTAAGTACCCATATTTTATAGTGTAGGGTTATAATTAAGAAGTACAGAAATTTAAAATTATACTACCTAAGCTATTGACTATTAATGATAACCGATGAGATATGGAGACCGCGATTAGGCAGACATAGTGTTAGGGCGCTCTGCGGCACGGTGGACTGACAATTTGAAGAAAGTGGCTGACAGCGGATGGATGCGCACTGACCAAGACCGGGATAGTTGGCGCTTCTTGGGGGAGACCTTCGAGCCTTCGTCCTTTTAGCAGTGAATGGCGATTGGTTGATATTTTGACTAAACGGCTTTTTCTTGCACATTGCCTTTCGAAATGGCAATATTGTAAAAAGATTTCAGTATATAATACGGTATAGACTAATCAATAGACAGATTGAAAGTCAAATAAGACTTTTAACATGAGATCATTTAAGAATTTGTGTGGCAAACGCGTATGTTACGTGTATTACATTTTACACCGTATTGTAAATAGGGACTGTTAACCCCACCCCACATTAACTCGATATTTTTAATATGTATATTCGTGTTTTCGTAATAGATTACGTTACCGACCCGGATAATTCTTTAATTTCCTTTTTTTTATTGTGCAACGAGGAACTTTGATTTACGAAAAATTTAAGTTATTGTATAAAAATTTTTTTTTTTTTTTTTTATGTATGCCCGCCAAAATGATTCTACTCTGCCTGATGGAAAGCACAAGCAGAATCCAAGAGTGGCGGGCACCATACTCACTGCGAATGCAGGCAATGCAGTATGGCGACCCAAACCATGGCGGCCTAGTGATGCTGCTGCACCTTTTAGTCTAGTCAACAAGTATGGAACTTGTTGACTAGACTAATTGGGCCTCCGGTCTCGCACTCACCAACGAAACACGCCAGCACGAACGCTGTCATTTTACGTTGATTTTCTGTGCGAGGGTAGTACCGCCCCGGTCGAGCCGGCCCGTTCATGCTGAAATCAGCGTGGCTCTACTACCTTTTAAGGGGTCTTATGGGGGGTCATTGGGGTAATTACTTTCGATAAATAAAATCAAGGGAAATGAATATAAAAAAAACGTCAACCTGGACAGTCAAATCGTCTTAATAAAATTTTTAAATAAATATTTATATACTGTACCTACACATAAATATATACCTACATTAATTCTAACCGTAATGTTACATAATTTAAAATCAATTTAGCGAATATCCACAAATATCTTAAAGAGGCAATAGACAGAATAGTGAAAGACATTGCGAAGACGACATACTTCAGAAGGCGGATACAGGTGCAGATATTGCGTTCATTAATGAGAGGAACGCCGACTTTAACAAGAAATTTGAGCAGTTCTATGGCTGTCAGACGACTAGGATCACTTTGTTATCCGTCTGTCTGTCTCTCAAGACCCTTTTTCTCAGGAACGCGTGAAGGTTTCTAGCTGAAATTCATATGAAATAGTCAGGTCTACTGCCCCTAACACTTCTATTCAGAATATCTTAGAATTATCTTATATCTTCTGAATAGAAGTGTTAGGGTTCCTACAAATAGTGGGTGGCCCGAGGTACGCCGGGGTTCCAGGGATTTCCTTTCGAGGGTGCACTTGGTTCCCCGGCTTCTAGTACCCGAGACGGTGTGCGGTTTTTAGTCGGTTCGAGTCCGGTGGTATCCGAGGGGATTTCCACACAAAAAATAAAAATAAAAAAAGGTCTACTGCCCCTCGGAGCTGTGAAAAAATCAAACTTCTAAGCCAACGCAATCAAAAGATACAGCAGTTTATGTTGCAAATTTACGACATTCGCAAGGGAATCAAAACCTACAGGGTACTTTTCGTGAACTCATAATCTTGATATTTGGTACGAAGCAACATCTTATAGCACAGATAAAGGAAAAATTGCGAAAAGTATAACTTTTTAGTTACTTCGTGTAATAAGTCGTTTATTATGCAAATTTACGACACTCGCAAGGAAATCAAATCCTACAGGGTACTTCCCGTAAACTCAGGATCTTGAAATTTGGTACAAAGCAACATCTTATAGCACAGATAAAGGAAAAATTGCGAAAAGCATAAATTTTTAGTTCCATCATATAATAAAAATATTTTTAATAATTTTAAACTTACAACCCTTTTCGTCATGAATGCGTAGAGGTATTAAATTGAAATTCATGTCAACTACTCAAGTCTATAATACCTTTAAGCTGTAACAAAATCAAACTTCTATGTCAACGCAATCCAAAGAAACAGCAATTTAAGCCCTATATTTTGAAACTCGCAACTACTCGCAAGGAATCAAAACCTACGGGGTACTTCCCGTGAATCCAGGATCTTAAAATTTGGTACAAAGCAACGTCTTATAGTACAGATAACTGCACGTTTGGCCTAGTGGTTTAACGGTCACCGCGCCGTTTCCTACTTCGCCAAGTGTCGTGGGTTCAAATCCCACGGAGGACAACACTTTGTGTGATCCACAAATTGTTGTTCTGAGTCTGGGTGTTATTTGTGTCCGTTTCATGTATGTTTGTAAAGTCCCCGCGACACAGGATTTATTCCTAGTGCGGGAGTTGTCTTTAAAAAAAAAAAAAAAAAAAGATAAAGGAAAAATAAATATAAAAAAAAAAAATATATATATATATATATATTTAAACATTGCGAAAAGCATAAATTTTTAATTACATCATACAATAAAATATTTTTAATTTTTTAAAACTTACAACCCTTTTCCTTATAAACGCGTAGAGGTATTAAATTGAAATTCATACCAAATACTCAGGTCTATAATACCTTTAAGCTGTTACAAAATCAAACTTCTATGTAAACGCAATCTAAAGAAATAGCAATTTAAGCCCCATATTTGGAAACTCGCAACTACTCGCAAGGGAATCAAAACCTAAAAACTACTTCCTGTTGACATAGAAAATTGAAATTTGGTAAGAAGCAATAGCTTTACAGAACAGGTAACAGAAATAATCAGACAAATATTACTTATATACCTACAGGTTTGTACGGAATCCTCGGTGCGCGAGTCCGACTCGCACTTGGCCGGTTTTTTTTTAAAGGTGAGCGTGGCTTGAACGTACATTTTGGTAAAGTACGTAAGGCTCAAAATGTGCTTTCATGTCCACCTAATCCCATACCTCCTAGTCAGATTCCAACCAATAGCACACAAATTCCTTTTTGGCAAAAGTTAAGTTCTTTAAAAATTAAATTTCGACTGTCACTGAGTCGACTGCCTCGTTGGTCTTGCGGTTGGCGTGTGCGACTCCCGGGCCGGACCAAATGTTTGTATGATCTACAAATATTTGTTACGGAGTTTGGGTGTTTTCTATGTATAATATGTATGTATTTACAAAAAAAAAAGAAGTATATATGTATTTGTATCAGTTGTCTAGTACCCATAACACAAGCTCTGCTTAGCTTGGGACTAGATGGCGTTGTGTGTTAGATGTCTGAAAAAATATTTATTAATTCCAGTTCTTAAAAGAGTTCCCCGAGGTGCAAGGCCTACTGTTGCTGATAATTTAACCAAGTGTGTAGGTCTTGTTGTCCGACAAAATTCAATATCGGCCTGGGAACAGTTACTTACCTTCCCTTACACAATTTTATACTTAAAAAAAAACGAATATACCCAAAAATCTTTGACAACCCAAATTAAAGAGAATTGCCTTAATACTAAAAATTTCGACCCTAAATTATCTAGCCTTTATAATAACAAACACAATACTTTTGCTTTTGTAAAGACGAAACTAAGGGATGGCGATATAAAGGGAGCAGTTAGATTACTTTTTAGCAGCGATGTGGTAGCGCCTTACTCGCCTGATACGGTTGAAGGCCTGAAGAATAAGCATCCCACACCTCAGGATAATCTCTCTTTTCCCGACCCACCTACTAGTGACAATGAACACCTTAATGTTACTCCTAAGGATGTATTTTCTGCTTTGTTGACATAAGCCAAAATTAAAACCCCTAAATTTTTTAATTTTCTTTGGCAATGTTATAGATATTCAACAAAATGAATGTATAAGGACAATCTTTTAGACTCTGCCGTCGGGTGTCAACAGGGTGATCCACTGGGACCAGTTATCTTCAGTTTAGCAATATATTCCATTATAGAGCAGATAAAATCTAAATTTAACATATGGTACCTTTTACTATGGTACCTTACTTTAACATTGCGGAAGGAGTATTTCCTAGTGTTTGGCGGTGCGGTAATATTCGAATAATACCAAAAAGCGGCGATAAGCCGTCGGACGATCCTAAATCCTATCGACCCATAACACTGTTACCATCGCTGGGAAAGCTTTTAGAGCGTCTTGTAGTACCACGACTTCTACCGGGTGGAGTTAAATTTCATGATAGACAATTCGGCTTTACGTTGGGAAAATCGACAACTGATGCGGTTATATCTGTAAGGAAAACTGTCACCGAGTCAAGTTTTCAATACGTTTTAGGCATCTTCTTAGATATATCTGGCGCCTTTGACAATGCGTGGTGGCCCATGCTATTGCTAAAATTAAAATTAAGAGGTTGCTTTAAAAATATTTATTCCCTTATCTCCTCGTACTTCTTACAAGGTACTACTAAATTGAGACTTGGGCATCATTCTGTGTCGAAGGCGCTTACGATGGGGTGTCCTCAAGGGTCAGTGCTAGGACCATACTTGTGGAACATAGGCTTCGACGATTTTCTGGCAATGCCTGTGCCGTCCGGATGTACCCTGAATGCGTACGCGGACGACGGTTTGTTATTGATAGAGTCGGATACTAGAACGGGGCTTGAGAGGCTGGCCAGTGAATGTTTGGACTTAATATCTCGGTGGGGTGGGCGTAATCGGTTGACGTTTGCACCAAAGAAAACCTTCCAGCTACTTCTGAAAGGTAACCTCAAATCACCGCCGTGTATTAAATTTGAAAATGTTACTATTAAAAATAAAACCTCGGTTTGTTATTTGGGATTGGTTTTAGAAAGAAATTTTTCATTTATTGAACATATTAGAACAGTTAATGAAAAGTCTAAAAAGAGTTTCTTTGCACTGACGAGGATATCAACTGCGACATGGGGTCTGTCATATAATACACTAAAGATCATATATGGAGCTACTTATTTGGGTTCTATTTGCTATGGTGCTCCTGTATGGGCAGATAGGGCGACTGTAGGTGCTGTCCGTCGCAAACTGTTACAAGGCCAACGACCTGCATTGATTTTCTTGTGCAAGGCATATAGGACGGTTAGCACTGAGGCTTTACCGGTGTTGGCAGGTGTTCTTCCGGTCGATCTCGAGGTGCAAAGACGTGCAGCCATGTACTATTCCACACTACAAAACATGGAATGCGATTTTTTGGGCATACGAGACCGCGGTAAAATCATAAGATTGTTTCAACAAAAATCCAATGTCTATAACGACCTCTTGGATGAATGGCAGAAACGATGGGACGAATCATCTAAGGGGCGCCACCTCTACCAGTTCTTTCCATCTGTTCACGAAAGGTTGTCAAGGACATGGCTCGAGGCAGATCACTGTGTCGCTCAATTTCTTACAGGCCAGGGTAACTTTAAGAGCAAACTATACTCATTTAAATTAGTCGATTCACCATTTTGTCAATGCTCAACACCTGATTCTAGCTGTGAACAGTCGGCTCATCATATCCTCTGGGAATGTAGTCTTTGGTACAATGAACGTAACATGATGCTAAATAGCTTACAAATGACGTCTGGGGTAGTATATTATGGGGATCTTGTGTCAACTGCGGTGAATTTCCGTGCGTTTAAGCGATTCTGCCATACATACTATAGAAATCAAATATAGCTCACTTAGGACCCATAATATTTTTTATCCGTGATGCTTCCCGGTTTGAAAAAGGCGTCTGCCTATTTTGACTCCATTTTGTCTCCCGCTTTGCTAAGGAGGGAAGTGGACTTATTATATTTCCAACTCCTCCAGTTTTCTTCTGATTAATTTCGTTGCGGGTTCCAAGACAGTTAAATTTTTCCTGGGACTTCCCGAGTGTCATAACTCGGTGTTTTCGTGGGTCACCGCTGTTGATCCTGGTGTACAGGAGTTACAGTGGTGGGCGTGTGAGCGGGATTAGTCCCATATGGTACCTTGTGGTACCTTATGGTCGCCCGCTTTGCTAAGGAGGGAAGTGGACTTATTATATTTCCAACTCCTCCAGCTTTCTTCTGATTAATTTCGTTGCGGGTTCCAAGACAGTTAAATTTTTCCTGGGACTTCCCGAGTGTCATAGCTCGGTGTTTTTCGTGGGTCACCGCTGTTGATCCTGGTGTACAGGAGTTACAGTGGTGGGCGTGTGGGTGGGATTAGTCCCAATATGGTACCTTGCGATTGCGATGCGATTTTTTGGGCATACGAGACCGCGGTAAAATCATAAGATTGTTTCAACAGCAATCCAATGTCTATAACGACCTCTTGCCTCTTGGATGAATGGTGGCAACGATGGGACGAATCATCTATGGGGTGCCACCTCTACCAGTTCTTTCCATCTGTTCGCGAACGGTTGTCAAGGACATGGCTCGAGGTGGATCACTGTGTCGCTCAATTTCTTACAGGCCACGGTAACTTTAAGAGCAAACTATACTAATTTAAATTAGTTGATTCACCATTGTGTCAATGCTCAACACCTGATTCTAGCTGTGAACAGTCGGCTCATCATATCCTCTGGGAATGTAGTCTTTGGTACAATGAACGTAACATGATGCTAAATAGCTTACAAATTACGTCTGGGGTAGTATATTGTTACGTGTTAGGGTTCGATTTATTTGAGAAAGAAGCCTTTTGACGTGTTAAAGAGACTTTATTAAAACAACTATTAAAATCACAATACTACTCTGAATTACAATCCTTAAAGGTCGCCGAGGTCGCTAGGTTGATCGCTGATATCACTTCGATGTTTATCTCACTATAGCTCAAACTGTACTGAACTGCCTGCGGCCTGCGAGACGCTCTATTTATACTCATATAATTATAATTCTTCCATTCTAGAAACTACGATCGAACAACCGAGAGTCGTCTCGAAAAAACGCTAATAAAAATAATCGAAGTTAATAATAATTAGGCAACAACCAATCGATATCCGACACTATGTATATAGAAATAAGGTCCATTATTCCTTGCCTCAGGAGATCGATAAGAAGTGTGTGTGTATTTGTGTGCGCAGATAAGGCTTGAAGATCATTATTATTCGTAACACTACCCCCTTCTTAGAGATGTTCGTCCCGAATATCGCTATTGCTGCCACGATATTTTGCCAGGCGGTCGATATTCACTACTTTGAACGCTCCTCTTGATTGCCGCTGAATCCTGTAAGTGACGTCGTTCATCCGTGTAATCACTTTATACGGCCCCTCCCACTTGGCTTGTAATTTAGGGGACTTTCCTTTCCTACGGGTTGGGTTATGTAGCCAAACCAGTGCACCTTCTTCAAAACCGTTTGAATTTGAACGCCGATCGTATCTGGTTTTCATGTTCTCGCTCGCCTGTATACCGTTTTCTCAAACCACGTCGTATATTTCTCTCATTCTTTCTCGCAGCTTAGATACGTAGTCAGTAACGGCTTGAGGCTCGTCAGGTGACCCTCCAGTAAGTAAGTCTACTGGTATTCGGAGTTCCCTCCCGAAATTTACATATGCGGGGGTCGTTTTTGTGCTCTCATGCTCCGCTGATCGGTAGGCGAGGAGAAACAATGGAATGTATTTGTCCCAGTCACGTTGATGGTTGTCGACTAACTTTGACAGATTCGTCTCGAGTGTCTGATTGAATCGTTCAACCATTCCATCCGATTGAGGGTGATATGCGGTGGTCCGAGTCTTATGTAATCCCAAATTTCTACATACTTCTTGAAAGACTTGTGACTCGAAGTTCCTGCCCTGATCCGAATGGATTTCTAAGGGAACACCAAACCGACATATGACTTCTTCAACCAATTTTGTCGCAACTGTTGTAGCTTCCTGATTAGGTATCGCGAATACTTCTGGCCACTTTGTGAAGTAGTCCATAACAACCATGAAGTACTTATTTCCTGATTCCGTAACAGGGAATGGTCCCGCGACGTCAACCGTGATTCGTTCCCATGGCGCGCCGACGTTGTACAGTCGCAGGTTCCCTCGGCTTTTTTCGGCCTCGCGAACTTTTATTAGTGTTCTCTTGACTCCAAGATGGCCTCCTGACACTCCATCGTAAACTTTACGTAGAACGTCCGGCACTTTAGCTCTTGGCACAACTATCTGCAGGTGGAACTCTCTGCCGTTGGTTTTCTCCCATTTTCGATACAGTACCCCGTTCTGCAGAACTAAACTATCCCATTGCGCCCAGTAAGCTTTAGTGATAGCGCTCGCAGATGATATACTACTCCAATCAGGTCTAGCATTACCCTGTGCTTTCCATGTGATGAGTTGCTTTAGGTCATCGTCATCCCGCTGTGCGATCTTCATTGATTCATCTTCACAGGGTTCCAAAGAAGTAACTTTGATGCGCTTCACCGTCAAGTCTGTTGATTTTGAGTTTGGTGTCGAAGTACACTTTCTCCACGAGACATATTCTTTGCATTGTCTGTTGACATCACCTTTTGTTTTGCTGTCAAGTTTTTCCAGAAACTTCTTTTCGCAACGTTTCCTCATCAGCTCCTCCAGACGGTCCTCTATATTTTGTAATCTGGACATCTGCGTACTCTTTAGCGGGCAACTTAGCTGCAGATGACCTCTCTCACCACATCTGTAGCACATGATCCCAGATCCTTTCTTCAAAGAAGATTTGACTTCTTTTATTTCTTCTGGGACTTCGCGTAACTTGTGGGTCCGTGGGACATCCTGTCGAACCGCTTCGACCTCCAGGGCGTGTGCCAGTGCTTCCCTTGGTGAGGTGAGGTGTGGTGACCAAGCCTTACTGTAGCTCTAACCTCCAAATCTTTGATGCCGTCCACGAATGCCTGCACGGTATTTACCCTTAACATGTCCGGGTCGGCCGACGGGTACGCTTTTCGTACGAGTTTTTCTATTTCCAACGCCCACTGCTGTAATCCCTCTCCCGGACGTTGGATTCCATCGCGTAGCTGGGCGCGGAAAACGTGCTCCACATGGCGTTCCCCATACCTTGATTCGAGCGCTTCTAACAATTCCTTGTATCCACTGCCCGAACTTGGCAGTGCCTCTAGTACTGTTAGTGCTTGCCCCCTAAGTGCGACAGTAAGAGCAGTCAGACACTGTTCATCTGTCCACCCGTTAGCAGCTGCGACGGTCTGGAACTGCTGACGGTACGCAGTCCACGAAGTGCTGCCGTCGTACGAGGGGACCTTCACACTGGGTGCATGTACTACACCAGAACCAGCTACTGTTACACCTGACATTTCCAGGCGTACTACCCTCTTCTGCAACTCCACCAGTGCAGTCTTCATGCTGTTCATATCAGTACTTAGGCAGGTGACCCGTTCCTCCACCACATCGACGTCCTTCCGTAGTTTATCTACGGCGCCACTTACTTCGCTTACAGCGGATAAAAGTAGATGTTGGTCATCCTTCATTTGTTTTTGTAGGGCTACTTGCCCACTCTGTAGTTGCTGTTGCCCATTTTGTAGCTGCTCTTTCATCACTACCATCATCTTTAATATATCCGCTAAGTCAGGCGTGGGCATGGCCGTGTGGGCGTGGACAACCGATACTTGTTCCGAAGGGAGCGTGGCCTGGTGGGCGGAACCAGTAGGCGAGGCGCTTTCCTCCATACCCGTTGCTCCTGCAGCACGCTGAGCCCTGGTCTTCACTCCCTCGCTGATACTGTCGTCTCTCATGGTCAATGGCATTTCCCAAATTTTACTTCTGACACCAGTTGTTACGTGTTAGGGTTCGATTTATTTGAGAAAGAAGCCTTTTGAAGTGTTAAAGAGACTTTATTAAAACAACTATTAAAATCACAATACTACTCTGAATTACAATCCTTAAAGGTCGCCGAGGTCGCTAGGTTGATCGCTGATATCACTTCGATGTTTATCTCACTATAGCTCAAACTGTACTAAACTGCCTGCGGCCTGCGAGACGCTCTATTTATACTCATATAATTATTATTCTTCCATTCTAGAAACTACGATCGAACAACCGAGAGTCGTCTCGAAAAAACGCTAATAAAAATAATCGAAGTTAATAATAATTAGGCAACAACCAATCGATATCCGACACTATGCATATAGAAATAAGGTCCATTATTCCTTGCCTCAGGAGATCGATAAGAAGTGTGTGTGTATTTGTGTGCGCAGATAAGGCTTGAAGATCATTATTATTCGTAACACTACCCCCTTCTTAGAGATGTTCGTCCCGAATATCGCTATTGCTGCCACGATATTTTGCCAGGCGGTCGATATGCACTACTTTGAACGCTCCTCTTGAATGCCTACTGCCGCAAAGGTAGTAGAGCCACGCTGATTTCAGCACGAACGGGCCGGCTCGACCGGGGCGGTACTACCCTCGCACAGAAAATCAACGTAAAATGACAGCATTCGTGCTGTCGTGTTTCGTTGGTGAGTGCGAGACCGGAGGCCCAATTAGTCTAGTCAACAAGTTCCATACTTGTTGACTAGACTAAAAGATGCACAAGCATCACTAGGCCGCCATAGTGTGGGTCACCATGCTGCATTGTTGCATTCGCAATGAGTCTGGTGGCCACCACTCGTGGATTCTGCTTATGCTTTCCATCAGGCAGAGTAGAGTCATTTTGGCGGGCCAAACATAAAAAAAAAAAAAAAAAAAAAAAAAAACAATATTATGGGGATCTTGTGTCAACTGCGGTGAATTTCCGTGCGTTTAAGCGATTCTGCCATACATACTATAGAAATCATATATAGCTCACTTAGGACCCATAATATTTTATCCGTGGTGCTTCCCGGTTTGAAAAAGGCGTCTGCCTATTTTGAATTAATTTTATCTCCCGCTTTGCCAAGGAGGGAAGTGGACTTATTATATTTCCAACTCCTCCAGTTTTCTTCTGATTAATTTCGTTGCGGGTTACAAGACAGTTTAATTTTTCCTGGGACTTCCCGAGTGTCATAACTCGGTGTGTTCGTGGGTCACCGCTGTTGATCCTGGTGTACAGGAGTTACAGTGGTGGGCGTGTGGGCGGGATTAGTCCCATATGGTACCCTGACGATGGAACTTTAGGAGGGGAAGAAGATACAGTTTTGAAAGATTTATCTTTTATTAAAAATAAATTTAAATCTATTTGCTTAGAACTCAACTTGAATTTTTATATTATAAAATGCAATTTTTTTATCAGAATTAAACTGTGCGTTGAGAAGATCGGCTTGTAAGAAAAATTCATAAGAAAGTTAACTTGCTACTAATTAAAACGGTAGTAATAAAATGTTCAGAAAAATAGCACATCTTGTAAACTTGGCAGATTTTCAATCATCGTCAATATTTGCGTCAGAAATGCGTGTTTACTGTTTATAAAGAAATATGAAAACGAAAACGTTCAGTTTATTTGTGATAAATGTCACCCCACGTCACATTGACATATTACTTGTCATCTGGATAAATTTTGCTGCGAAAATAAGCAACTATTTATATAGTTATTTTTTCCTTAAGAGCCAGAAAACCAGCTACTATAACGAATAGAAGATTATTTGTCTTAACTAAGTAAGTATGTCTAAATTATTAATGGACAAGTCATTACTATTGTTCATATGAACACTAATTTCTTCATATAAGTTTTGGTTTTTATTGACTTATCCAGTGTTTATTTCACTGAAATACTAGATTTTACTCAACTTCGCCGAAACCGAAAAGAATATTACTCTTCATTTTTGCCAGGCTACATATATATACTTATATGTTTTGTGTTCCACCGTAGCATTTGATCTTCTGAATCGATTTCAATGAATGAGGTGTCGGTAAATTTGAATAATGTCCCCGATGACTTAGGCTCTATAACTTTCTTTAAAAATTATTACGAAGTCGGGTAGGTTTGCCCGTTTCAAAAGGGTGACTACCACTGTTAATGGACACTCAAGTGCATTGCCATTTTGAATGCCTTTTCCAGAATTAGGGTACAACACCCAGGTACTCCCTGACGGTTGTACTGCCAGAACTCAGTGACTCACTCAGTGGGTGACAACTCAATAATAAATAATAATTAATATTTCGGACATCTAACACACAACGCCATCTAGTCCCAAGCTAAGCAGAGCTTGTGTTATGGGTACTAGAGAACTGATACAAATACATACATACTTTTTTTTTGTAAATACTTACATATTCTACATAGGAAACACCCAAACTCCGAAACAAATATTTGTAGATCATACAAACATTTGGTCCGACCCGGGAATCAAACCCAAGACCTCATAATCAGCAGTCGAACACGCCAACCGCGAGACCAACGAGGCAGTCTAACTCAGAGCAAAGCAAGGAAATTACATATTTCTGTGAAGCCATAAAATCGCTCTCGTCTAGCTCACCCAAACGTGCCAAGGCTTAATTCTCCCAGAGTTATTTACAAATCAAAACATTAGCAATAAATGTAACATGCGTCGAACTGTTCCTTAATTCCTTCAAATGACATACATGTTTACAATTCCAATTTAAGTGCTCTAATATAATTTACTTAAACGTAAACTTTCAACCCTAAAACGTAAACTTTGCAAAGTGTTTACAGCAATTTCACTCAAAGTGTAGGTACAGTAAGAAACTGTTAAACATCAAACAACAATATGTCGACACTCCGGCCTCGGTCCATTGAGCGTATAATATAACTTCTACAAAGTTTATAAGTCAATGTGTCGTTGCTAGTGAACCCTTAAATTATGCCATAACATTAGTTGGTTTCTATTTACTCGGAAGAATTCTTGAATTATACGGAATGAACTTTATTTCGTACTAGCTTTTGCTTGCGGGTCTGTCCACGTGTATATCTCATAATATATCGTGGTATTTTTTGTAATAAACTGTGACACTCATAAATAATGTAGCTTTCTATTGGTTAAATATTTTTTAGTAAATTCAGAGATTACTTCCTACGACCTCACGAACTTTACCTCTTTATAATTTTACTAGCTGTTGCCCGCGGCTTTGCTCGCGTGGAAGTTGATTATATGTATTTAATTAAAACTGCGTAAGTATCTATGAATACTGCGTTCATGTTTTTAAACGTATTTATTTATAATCAATACTCCATTAAAATTTACTTTCATACACACTTTCGACCCTTATTTTAACCCCTTTAGGAATAGAATTCCCATAAATGCTGATATAAGTATTCATTTATTTGTAATCAAAAGCCTGAAGACAAAGTTTCAGGCTACTAAATTAAAAAATGACGGACTTCCAGTCTAGCCTAGGGATAGAATATCCAGAAACGCTTAAATACGTATCTCATCATCGTCATCGCAGTCCACTGCTGGACATAGGCATCTCCAATTGCACGCCACTTGGTTCGATCCTCAGCTTCTCTCATCCAGCTCCTGCCAGCCGTCTTAGGCAGATCATTATTCCACCTGGCCTGTGGACGTTCTACGCTACGTTTGCCGAGACGCGGTCACCACTCACGAACCCGTTTACCCCAACGGTTATCAGTTCTGCGGCTAATATGGCCAGCCCCCTGTCATTTCAGCTTGCTTATCCTGTGGGCTATGTCAATGACCTTGGTTCTCTACCGGATCACCTCATTATTGATGCGATCCCTTAGAGAAACGTTGAGCTTTTGTGATGAGAAAAATAAATCATTATTATTATTATAGACCTCTCCATAGCACGCTGAGCGACTTTGAACTTGTGGACCAGCCGTGTCGTAAGTGTCCACGTTTCGGCACCGTATGTCATGACAGGTAGGACGTATTGATTGAAGACTTTCGTATTTAGGCACTGTGGGATTGACGATGAAAAGACCCGACGAAGTTTCCCCAACGCTGCCCAACCCGGCTGAATTCTCCTGTTCACCACGTTCTCGAAGTTGTTTCTACTTAACTGCAAAGTCTGCCCGAGGTACCACACATATTTTTGAACAACTTCGAGAACGGCACCGTGAACCACAACCGGTTCCGGTAGAACATGTTCGTACATACGTATCTATTCATTTTTAATCAGTAGCCATAAATAAAGTTGCATGTTTCTAACTTCAAGAATGACGGACTTCCAGAATAACCTATATACGAAATTTCAACCCCTATTTGAGCCCCTAAGGGGTGGAATATCCAGAAACGTTTAAATATGTATCTACTCATTTTGAATCAGCCAAAACACAAATTTTGATGTTTCTCACTTAAAAAATGACGGATTTCCTTACAAACTTTTAACCCCTATTTCACCCCTTAGGGGTAGAATATCCAGAAACGCTTCAATACGTATTAACTCATTTTTAAGCAGTAGCCCAAAACAATTTTTTTATGTTTCTCACTTAAAAAATGACGGACCTCCTTACAAACTTTCAACCCCTATTTCACCCCTTCAGGCATAATATCCAAAAACTCCTAAATACGTATCTAATCATTTTTATTTAGTAGCCCAAAAATAAAGTTTCATATTTCTAATTTAAAAAATTACGGACTTCCATACAAACTTTCAACCCCTATTTCACCCCTTTAAGGGTAGAATATCCAAAAACGCTGAAACACGTAACAATTCATTTTTAATCAGCAGCCAAAAAATAAAGTTTTATGTTTCTAACTTCAAAAATGATGGACTTCCAGACTGACCTATATACGAAATAACAACCCCTATATCACCCCTTACGGGTAGAATATCCAGAAACGCTTCAATACGTATCTACTCATTTTTAATCAGTAGCCCAAAACTAAATTTTCATGTTTCTCACTTAAAAAATGACGGACTTCTTACAAACTTTCAACCCTTTACGGGCATAATATCCAAAAACTCCTAAATACGTATCTAATCATTTTTAATCAGTAGCCCAAAAATAAAGTTTCATATTTCTTATTTAAAAAATTATGGACTTCCATACTAACTTTCAACCCCTATTTCACCCCCTTAAGGGTAGAATATCCAGAAACGCTTAAATACGTATCTACTCTTTTTTAATCAGTAGCCCAAAAATAAAGTTTCATATTTCTTATTTAAAAAATTACGGACTTCCATACAAACTTTCAACCCCTATTTCACCGCCTTAAGGGTAGATTATCCAGAAACGCTTAAATACGTTTCTACTCTTTTTTAATCAGTAGCCTTTAAATAAAGTTTCATGATTATAACTTAAAAAATGACGAACTTCCATACAAACTTTCAACCCCTATTTCACCCCTTTAGGGGTAGAATATTTAGAAACGCTGAAACACGTGTCAATTCATTTTTAATCAGCAGCCTAAAAATAAAGTTTCATGTATCTAGCTTCAAAAATGACGGACTTCCAGACTGACCTATATACGAAATACCAACCCCTATTTAACCCCTTAGGGGTAGAATATACAGAAACGCTTAAATACGTTTCAACCCTTTTTTAATCAGTAGCCCAAATGTAAAGTTTCATGTTTCTTACTTAAAAAATGACGAACTTCCATACAAACTTTCAACCCCTATTTCACCCCCTTAGTGGTGGAATATCGGAAATTCCTTTCTTAGTGCTCACTTACGTTATATAAAGAACCTACATGCAAAATTTCAGGATTCTAGCTTCAGCGGTTTGTGCTGTACGTTGATCTCTGGGTATGTCAGTCAGTCAGTCAGTCACCTTACTCTTTTATATACACACATCAAAAGTGTCTAGGGATCAAGCATTTTTATGCGGATTTCTTGAGATTGAGATGTGGCTTTGGCCCTGGCCTGCTCAGTCGCCAGACTTGAACCCGATTGAGCATGCATGGGATATGCTACAGAGATGAGCTCTGCCGAATATGGAGGGTATCCAGTCGCAAGAAGACCTTTTTTTGTTGTTGCAACGAACATGGGCGGCCATTCCACAGCGTGATTTGGATGAACTCATTTTGAGTATGCCAAACCGATGTTCTTGTGTTAGTGTTCGCGGTAGAAACACGGATTATTAATTGTTTAAGTTACCTAATAAAATTTTAAAGAAAACTGTTATTTCAGTCTTTTTTTCGAACTTTAATGTTAGTGGTTCAAATGTCAAAAATCCTTTTATTAGGAAAATGGCAAATTTCTTTATTAATGCAAAGGTGACTTGGTTTATCGTTACTGTGACAAACGAAAACACTTTATTTGATGAATCCTTAAAGAAAATTTTAATTAATATCAATCAGGAGAAAAGTTATTGCAAAAATATATGTTGATCCCTAGACACATATGTTGATCCCTAGACACTTTTGATGTGTGTATATAGATTATAGATACATCATTTATGTTTAGTTTAATACTAATGTCCTGCGGTCAGGAGAATCCTGCTTTTGAGCGCTTGAGTGTTATCTTCTGTCAATCGATTAGAATTATATAGTGCATCCATACTAACATTTTAAGTTCGAAAGTAACTGTCTGTCTATCTGTCTGTTTTACGCTTTAACGGCTAAATCGTAGCTCAGATTTCAATGAAATTCGGCATTTTTTTTATTCTTGAAGAAAGACATAGGCTACTTCTTACCGTAATAACCGAGCCGCAGACAAAACTTGGTTAAAGATAAACTATGAAACAATTGTGACTTAAACGGTCATTTTGTATTATTTATTTATGTACATACTAGTTTTGCATGTCGGTTATCGCGGCAAATATTAGCCTATGTGTTATTCTAATGTATAAGCTATATTACTGTAGAGTTTCATCCAAATCCGTTGAGTAGTTTTTGCGTGCGAGAGTATCAAACATCCATCCATCCATACTTAGAAACTTTTGCGTTTATAATATTAGTAGGATATGAATCGAGAATTTTTCAGGCCCGTATCTCTGAAATGGTAAGTAAAATCGTAATAAACACCTATATTTTGGTTCTACTCATGTTTTAACGTACGCTACATACTTCTAGTTTACTACAACCAGTTGGACACTTTGTAGAGGCTAAAATTGGAACCAATAGAAGCAATAATGCTTAAACAGATGGATTATATTATTATTATTACTGCCTCGTTGGTCTCGCAGTTGGCGTGTGCGACTGCTGATCATGAGGTCTCGGGTTCGATTCCCGGGTCGGACCAAATGTTTGTATGATCTACAAATATTTGTTTCGGAGTTTGGGTGTTTTCTATGTATAATATGTATGTATTTACCAAAAAAAAGTATATATGAATATGTATCAGTTGTCTAGTGCACATAACACAAGCTCTGCTTAGCTTGGGACTAGATGGCGTTGTGTGTTAGATGTCCGAAAAAATTAAATATAATAAATAATTATTTATTTTATTATTTATTGGGGAGTGTACACAAGAGCTCAAAACGGTCAGGACGGTATACCTGTACTTAACTCGAACTAGTTATTACCGAGAATCCCAAACTCTACAACTTAATAAACTTGAACAATTTAGTAGAAATATTATTTCCTCCGTGTATAATTGTATATACCTACCTACACAAATGTACTAGTCCCAGACCTTATTTGCTATTTGGTTTTTGTTCATGTTTATATCGAGATGTAACTTTACTTTGTTACCGTGGGAGAGCCACGCTTCGGCATGAATGGGCCGGCTCGACCGGAGTGATACCGCGGACTCATAGAAAACCGGTGTAAAATAGTGCTTGCGCTGTGTTTCACCGAGTGAGTGAGGATACCGGAGGCCCATACCCCAACCCCTTCCCCTATCTCCCCCATCCCCCAAAAGCCGGCAACGTACTTGTGACGCCACTGGTATTGCAGGTGAGCGGCGTTAATCGCTTACCATCAGGCGATTCGTCTGCTCGTTTGCCCGCTTATTACATAAAAAAAAACTGAGAAATGTCAGAGTCACTCTAATTCTACTTTTTTGGGATCCAATCTGTTCGATAAATGCTACGTACGCCACAGCTGGCATGTAAAGTAGGGTTATTGTTTTGTATGGTCAACTTTTTTTGCCGCTATTTTATATATTAAAGATACTTTCTGGATCAAAAATCCACCAAAGCTTTTGCAAGTAAATACTTTTAATTAGATTAACTTTCAATTTCTGTTCTTTTATAATATGCCTATGATGAAAATTTGTTCATGTATTCTTTCGTAAATACCAAAGAACTGAGCGGTGCGAGATTAACGTAAGAGAAATTGAGTGCTTAAAGTTAACATTAACGTCAATATGTTTATACTTTTTACAAAACCTTTCGTACAGGCAAGGGCGGATCCAGCTTTGGCGCCAGGGGCGGGTCACATAGTCATGGTCAAGTCACAAGAAGTTGTAATTTAATTTTGATAATAATAGTTACAGGTAAAAAGTAGGTTTTAGTAAGTTCGAAATAGGGCACGTAAGGGTAAAATGCATGGGACACGCTGACCGAAATGGACGCTTCTTTCGCTGCAGGGATTGGGTCACAAGGCTCGAGCTTGTGCAGCGAATGCACCAAATATCCAGTGATCATGGCCAGCCAGCTAATCATCAGCTGGACAGCAAAAGCTGCTGCCCACCAAAAAAGAGCAGCAAAGGCAAGTTGGCAAACAGATGTTCAGCTCGACCTATCGTGGGCGACTCCCTCATAGCAGTGAACATAGTGTCAGGATGGCGAGTGATGGAGGAAGTGGTTGACCCCCTAATCACCGGCACATCGTATTTGATGTGTCTCGCCGCCACCTTGGCTGCCCACGCCAGGACAGAGAATCACCGCGACGTTGGTCCCTTAAGCGTCTCCACCGAGATAGGGTCGTGGTCGCACTGCGGTTTCGAACGGGACTCCACCCAGCACACACTGGAGGACTGCCCTGCGTGGGAGTCTGAGCGTCGAGTCCTGGTCGGCAGATCGGACGAAACATGTCAGCGCCAGCATTGATCTCCTTCTGTGAGGAGGTTATGCTTCAGCCTTCTGAAGCATAACCCGCTCTGCAGACTCCTTAGTCTGCAGATCGCGAAAGAGGTGATCCCGCCCGAAGGAGGCGGCGAAGAAGACGCGGCAGAGGTCGCTAGCTCCCTAATCGCCGCCTAAGGGTCGCTGCCGACACATCTTGGGTGACGTGACCGCTGCAAACAACCGGAGACAGGGGACACGAACCCGGTGCGGTCCGGAGGATGTCGTCTAGGGCGCAGCGCTGTGCCGCCTCTTACTGTGTAAAACGGTGAGAGGCGCAATAGTGGCCTGCCCCTGAGGTGACCGTGGTCATCCCGGGATGTGCCTCAGTTTATGCGGTGAGGCAGGAGGACTCTAGAATGCGGATGCGTTCCTGGAGCTTCTCCCGACTGCCGAGGTAGGCCGCCGCGGGGTTTAGTGAATAGGCCGGTTTTCCGGGAGTCCCACACACCCTCTTCGTCTCCCCTACGGAGGGTATGGTGCGAAAAGCATTCCCCGCATTAAAAAAAAACGATAGGTACATCTCAATATTGTAATTTAAAATAAGGTCAGAAATCGACTGCGGTATGCCCTAGCTCCGCTTTACCATCCACAGCCGATATTCGTTTACAACGACAGAAACCGGATTATTATCTAGTAACAATGCAAAATCGGTTGCTAGTTGTTTCACAGTTTCAATGTCTTGATTACCTTATTCGCTTTTTGACATGGAAATGCTTAGCTGAAACAAATTAAGTACTTCAGAAGACAGACGGTCCTGGAGATCACTGATTATTAAATCTAGAAGAGGGATGTATATAGGTCTACGGAAATACTCTTCAGCAGATTGAGCAGGTTGGTTAACAGTCAGTAAATAACGTCCCCATTTTCTCTTTTATTTTGTAGAACACTTATAATATCAAAAATATTGAAGGTCACATAAAATCCATACTGTGATAAAAAATGTATAAAAACATTATGTTTAACAATTGGTGGTCCGACTGGGTCCTGGACCCAGCCCAGGGGGGGGGGGTCATGGCCCCCATGACCACCCCCTGGATCCGCCCTTACGTACAGGAAGGGATATCCAAATAAAGGGAATTTCATTTGAAATGTTATTAACTTGAAATGTATGTATGCTTGTATGTTCGGGTGGAATCTTACAACTCATTTTTGAAGCAGATATCTTCAACCGATTTTGCTGAAATTTTGCAAACATATGTATACAGCGTGACAATACAATATTGTAATGACATGGAGCTTATCTGATGCTGGAGCTGGAAGGTGGCCATAGGAACTCTGTAAAGAAACGTCGCAACAATATCGTGTATAGACTCGTTTGATTCGTCTCGAGGCATTCTAGTAAAAGCTTGTTTTTAAAAAGCTTTTTAATTTAATTTATTATCGTCAAAAGTCACGCTCTTAAGTTCCTTGTAAACACACCGTTAGGTAATCTCTTAATATAAAATCTGACATACGCCGTGACGTAATCATAAGTGGAAAAACGTTTAAGTTTAATTCGCATCTGCCTGACGTTCGTATTTGCATGTGGATCTTATATTTGTAGGGTACGAATTCCCTTTTAGAATATTAAATTAATATTAAAAGTGTGACGAGAGAAAGCGTTTCGTGAATTTGACACTGAACTGAGATTTGTCTTTTATAATAATGAAATGAGAATATGACATCGATAAATAAAATCAGTAGAGGTTGAAAAGTGTTTCAGTTACATTGTAAGGTTTTTTAATGGTTTACTTGCTTTTGAAGCCCAGGGCTCCGCCCGCGTTTATGTTAGTTATCGCGGTAAAAAATAACATAGGTATGTCCTTGCTTAATAATCAAAGTATCTAAATGCCAAATGTCATTAAAATCGGTGCAGCGATATAGCTGTGAAAGCGTAACAGATAGACAGTTACTTCTGAATTTATTAGTATAAAAGTATGGTAAAAAATCCGGAGTGACTCTATAGGTATGTTATTTATTTTATTTTATCACCTTATGCATTTTAAGTACACGGGCGTAATTCCTGCTAAAGCCATTCTTTGCCAGCCTGTCTTTGTGTGATGTAGAAGTGAAATGGATTTTTGTTTAGTCAGTCTGTTTAATATTGACATATGGCATAAGTGACAAATAATTAAGCGGTTCACCTGTGGGTAAATGACTCTTGTCACCCTTGAAACCATGTACCTTATGAGACAGAAGTGCGTAAACGTTACCCTTACCTTTAGTAGAGGATACAATAAGGAACGACCTTCACCCACCTGTTTATTGGATGAAAAGTATTTTATATCAAATTTAATATAATAAATAATATATCGCGGGTGGGTTGGCTAAAAAATTCCTGGCCAAACTATTATTAATTAAAAATTAAAAAAATACTTTTTATTACACAGTGTTTAACGAATACATTTAATACCAAACGACATAGTATAAAGCCTATAGAACACATAAACCTTGGGTTGTCTATTTGTTTCCTGGCATAGCTACTGGTTGGCACGTATAAACAGGTATGTCAATATTAGTTATTTTCACCCATTTGTTTAATAAATAAATTTTATATCAAAATAAGCGCTGTTTAATTGCGAATACGATGATATAGGGTTGTCTGCAAAAAACCTGGCCGGAATAACGGTTGTCGAGTTTTGAAAGTGAAATTTTGATGCGAATGGAAACTTGCGACAAAGAGGTCATCGTGTATAGCGATACACTAGTAAGACAGACAACCCAAGGTTTATGTGTTCTATAGGCTTTATACTATGTCGTTTGGTATTAAATGTATTCGTTAAACACTGTGTAATAAAAAATCATTTTTTAATTGTTAATAAATAAATAGTTTGGCCAGGAATTTTTTAGCCAACCCACCCGTGATATGTTATTTTATATATTAAATTTGATATAAAATACTTTTCATCCATTAAACAGATGGGTGAAGGTCGTTTCTCTACGTATCTTAGAAAATTTATTTTGTTGATAACACAGACCTAGCCCCTGTCACACTATAACTCCTGTAACACCAGAATTAACAGCAGTAACCCACGAACACACCGAGCTATGTCACTCGAGAAGTCCAAGAAAAAATATACCTACTATCTTGGAACCCGTAACGAAATTTAAAGAGAAAAATTGTGAAGATGAAAATATAAAAAGCCCACAACTGAGCTGTATTTTATTTTGTGGGAGCAGAAAATGATAAATTTTTGACGTAAACGAGACTCAGTACGAGTTATATAATACAAATGATTCACCTCATACCAGAGTTCGACACGTTCGATGTTTTATGAGCCACAAAACATCCTTCCAGTCCCTTCACAGCCGCCACTCAAACATATTGGCTTTAAATAATGCAAGGAAACCTTAACCTTGATAGATAGATGGACCAAGCCTTAAAACCCTGAAAGAAATGTTTCTGGCTTATTCGTAATTTGGGAATGGACAGGGGAATTTCATGAACAAGGGAACCAATATCAGATAAACCTTATATTCTTACAATATTGACCAATGAGGTTTTAAAGAGAAACATTTTAGATCCCTAGTAAACTAGCTTTTTAAATATTTTTTGTAATACAAGGTAGTAGAGCCACGCTGATTTCAGCATGAACGGGCCTGCTTGACCGGGCGGTAGGTATTACCCTCGCACAGAAAATCAACGTAAAATGACAGCGCGCGTGCTGTCGTGTTTCGTTGGTTAGTGCGAGACCGGAGCGGAGGCCCAATGATGCACAAGTATGATACACTAGGCCGCCATGGTGTGGGTCAACATGCTGCATTGTTGTATTGTCTGCATTCGCAGTGAGTATGGTAACCACCACTCTTGGATTTTGCTTATGCATTCCATCGGGCAGAGTAGTGTAATTTTATCAGGGCCATACACAAAAAAATATATCTGTTAAGAAAAGGTAAAAAAATATCCATAATCATCATGAAATTTTGCATACACGTTAGCAGGGAGACAGTTAATGATATAAGGTAGGTTTCACTAATCAGAGGAACTCGTCAACTGTGTTTAAAGTCGTATTAGACGAGAATAAAATATTAATTAATTAGAATTAGGTGTACCATATCTTAATATATATATTTCTTGTGTGCGTGTGTATGTGACTGAACTCCTCCTAAACGACTGGACCAATTTTGATGAAATTTTTTGTGTGTGTTCAAGGGGATCTGGGAATGGTTTAGATTCACAAAAACGACTGCACCGATTTTGATGAAATTTTTTGTGTGTGTTCAAGGGGATCTGGGAATGGTTTAGATTCACAAAAACGTAAACGATGTTACGTGGGTCATAAATATGGCGGTACGAAGTTCGCCGGATCAGCTAGTATATATATATATAATACATGTCCAGCAGTGAACTATTGAAGACTGTTGATAATACGTTATTTGAGATTCTTAAGAAAAAAATATCAGAGAAGCAGTATAATGCTATACAGCGATAAATCGTGAACAAGAGCTTTCTCTACCAAGCAAAACAATTTTCCGGTACGTAAACTATATCTTCGTTTCTCAGGAAAACGTTGGGATTTATATTCAATTGGCATCAAGTTGTCACAGCACTTGTGCTATCAATACAAACTATGTATATATACTTAGTAACTATTCTGCGCTAGTTCACTTACGTTCATTAATTTTTCCTCAAGAGTTGGACGATCATATCATGCATAAATATAGAGGGACTCCTTATATTTATTATCTATACCAATATTATAAAGCTGAAGAGTTTGTTTGTTTGTTTGAACGCGCTAATCTCAGGAACCGCTGGTCCGATTTGAAAAATTATTTCAGTGTTGGATAGTACATTTATCGAGGAAGGCTATAGGATATATATCATCATGCTAAGACCAAACTTAGTGCACACGATGTTCTACATTCAATTTACTTTATCCTCTAGCGGATAAAAACGGCTTTTGCACTCCGATATCGAAAAGCAAAATTACTTTGGCCGAGATGATGGGGTTTAAAATATTTTCATCTATTACTATAGTAGGTCAAAAGGAATTTCTTTCGATGTTTCTAACAAAAACGAAAACCTTTACTTAACGTACGTTTTAACATTAACATGAACCCACATAATAGACCAAAAATATTTCACTTAAGGTACATCAAAAGAGAAAACACGCATAGTTGAGTGCCAAAAAACCATATGAAGCCTCCCTCACCGGGACAAATTCCTGATAAGAATCCCAATAAATCGCGGGACTAAGCTGTCAAACGCGAGATTTATTTCTTTGGATAAGAGAGGTGGGTTTAGGTGTTAATGTTCGATTTTATTACCGAGACCTTGTTTTGTACGATTCGGGAATAAGGTCATATTTTTGGTTGTATTATCACAAGATTGAGACGGCGATATTGCTGTCTCCTTTGCACAAAAATTGAATACTTTTTTTTTCAAAGACAACACCCGCATTCGAAATATACCTACACATCCTGTGTCGCGGCCGGACTTTAAGCCGGGTCTTCATCGAACAAAAATTGACAATTTTTGAGTTGTCAACACGTGTTGGTGACAAAAGTATCTGTAATTTCCTTGTGTTGGCAACAAAAATTGTCAACAAATGTTGAGAAAGTGTTTCCGTTTTTGGCGCTAAACCTCAAAAGAATACGCTTGTTGCAAATATTTATCAATCAATATCAATTTTTATTTGTGATCACAGGTGTACAAGATGTTACATAATAAATGTGGTTACTCTATGATCTGCCAGTTATTGGCGTACAAATGTATTTTCGTTTTTTAAAATTAAATTTTATAATAATAATATAATTTAAATCAAATACAATCAAAGAAATAAAATACTATACATTACAAAATATTATTCAATATGTCACAAAATCATTACAGAGTCATGTCATTAAAAAAAGGATATAATATTATAATTCAAGTCAAATGCAATCAAAGAACTAAAATACTTTAAATTACAAATTATTATTCAATATGTCACAAAATTACTACAGAGTCATGTCATTTAAAAAATCGGATATTGAGTAATATGATTTATCAATTAAAAATGAAAACAGTTCCTTTCTGAAAAGATTTACGTTGTCAACAAGTCTTATGCGTTTTGGTAATTTATTGTATAATTTTGGTGCCATAGCGAAAATACTCTTACGGTGTAAAGCAGTTCTACCTGGTACTAAGTGTAGTGTGCCAGATCTACGTAGACTATCAACTTTGGAGAATTTATTAATATTACGTCTTACAAACATAACAGTTTCATAAATGTATAGGCAAGGCATTGTAAGAATTTTTAACTTTTTAAAATAACTTTGGCAGCTATCAGTTCTACGCAGATTACACATCGCTCTTATACAGCGTTTTTGTGCTATAAATACCCTTTCTTTTCCAGTTGCATTGCCCCAGAATATAATACCATACCTAAGAGTAGCTGAAACCTGACCATGATAGGCTGTAACTAGAGTAGTTAAATTCACTGTTTTTCTAAGCATGTATAGGTTATATGAATATTGATGCAGTTTATCACATATTTTTTCAATTTGTTCATTCCAATTCAGTGAATTATCTATATGTACTCCAAGAAACTTCGTAGCGTTCGTTTCATTAATTATTTTCCCTTTATAGTTTATGTTTAGATTTAATATTTTATTTGTCTTTTGTCCAAATGTCATCAATTTTGTCTTATCAAGATTAATTTTCAGATTATTCATATTTAACCAGTCAATTACTGAAACAAGGTTTTGATTTATGTCTGATTCCAGACTATTAATATCCCCTTCATTAAATACTAAACTACTGTCATCGGCAAACATTGTCATAGGATATGGAGTAGATAATGGGAAATCATTTATATAAATAATAAACAATAGGGGCCCCAGTATGCTCCCTTGTGGTACTCCGTATTTGGTGATGGTTTGTCCAGATTTAAAAGTTATTTCAGTCTTATCAACTATTCTATTGATTACGGTCATCTGTTTTCTGTTGCTAAGGTAGCATTCCAATAATTTCGACACGTTACCCCTAACACCGTAATCGTCAAGCTTTTTCATTAAGATTGTATGGTCTACGCGGTCAAAAGCTTTTGACATATCCATATAAAGCCCTAACACTGGTAGTCGCTTATCTACTCGGTCAATAACTATATTTAAAAACTCATATATCGCCATATCAACAGATTTATTTTTTCTAAAACCTTTTTGATTCTCAACAAATAGTTTTTTCGTTTCAAAGTAGGTGTTCAGTCTATTATAAATTACTTTTTCAAATATTTTTGAAAAAATTGGAATTAGGGCTATTGGCCTATAATTAGACATCTCTTCCCTATCACCAGACTTAAAAAGAGGTTTGATAATGGTGATTTTGAGTTTATCGGGAAAAACACCTTCAGCAATACACTTATTAATGACGTGACATAATACGGGAGAAATAATTGTTGATACGTGTTTGATAACTTTCGTATTTATATCATCATACCCTGTACTGCTGGTATTATTCAGAGACATGATTATTTTTTGTATCTCAAGAGAATCCGTGGGAGCCATAAAGATAGATGAGAGTTTACTCTGCATGGAACTATTATTGAATTTTGTTGTTTGTAGAGGTTGCACTTGTTTTATAAAGAAGTTGTTAAATGCTTCGGCAATTTCAAGAGGATGTGTTATCATTACGTTTGAAGTTTTTATATTATTTATGCCTACTTTAGGTAAATTGATTTTGTGCTTATTAATTATGTTCCATGTAGCTTTTGATTTAGATTTTGCGCATTGTATCTCGTGGTTATTCTGTGACTTCTTCGTAAGATGAATAACTTTTTGTAATCTTTTTGATATATTTTTAAAATCTTTTTTATTGCGTTCACTAGGAGCTAATCTATATTTCCACAATAAATTGCGTTTTGTTTTGCTACATATTCTAATGCCACGGCTTAACCATTTCGGTTTTTTATTAGTATGTACCTTAACCCTTATTTCGGGAAAACACAAATTATACAGGAATCTAAATCGCTTGTAGAACATGTTGAAACACTTCAAGGGATTAGTCTCTTGGTAAACTTCATTGAAAGTAAGATTTAGGAGTCTTTCTCTAAATTTAGCTAAGTTATGTTCAGAATAATTTCTTTTTACACAAAACCAATGATCGAGGCGGCATGACTTTTTGACTGGACAGTTTAAGATTTGTGCTGTGTGATCAGACACTGCAAGTTCCAGTACTTCTCCCTTACATCCTCGTATGTTGTGAATTATATTATCTATGCATGATCCGCTAGATAGGCGAGTTGGTTCGTCTATTTGCCATTTTAAATTAAACCCCTTAAGAAGATGTTTGAACTGCTCGCTGTAATTAGACTTTTTAAGGAGATCGATATTGAAATCTCCACACATAATTATTTTTTTCCTTACTTTAAAACTAAACATCTCTAGAATATCGTATAAATTTTCAAAAAATATATTAAATTTCCTTTGAACATATTTATTTTGTGGACTCCTATAAATACAAATAACGATTATATTGTGTTCGATTAATTCTATGGCACAGTTTTCGAATATAGTTGATACATTATATTTTAGTATGCTGTCTATTACCTTGAATTTAATACCCTGTCTGACCATTATGCAAGATCCGCCATGTCTAGTTTCTCTCGTGAAATGTGCAGCTAGAGTGTAATTATGAAAAGACAGGTATTTGGCATCAGACGCGATCATGTTGTGTTCTGTGAAACAAATTACATCAATAGGCCCATACTTTTGCACTATATCGTACAATGCAACTGAAAAAGTATCCAATTTATTTATTAGGCCATTAATATTTTGGTGCAGAACATTAATGTTATTGTACACGAAAAAAATCATCTACTGTTACGTTAGATGCACTGACTGCCTCGTGATTATTTGAACTATGCTTAATAGAAGTTGAAATATCTGTTTGTGTACTTTTGTCGGATACATTTTTGCAGAAAATACTTTTTTTGTTAACACTATAGTTCATTAAATTCCTAGAATAATCAATTTTAAGGATATCTTTCAACAAATAGCGACATATGGTTAATGATCTGTTTGATCTATATGGTAGAATCGATGAGTAATTCATATCAACAAATGTAACATTACTATGCTTACCACATATAAATCGCAGTTCGTAATTCATTTTTTTTTCATTAAGCGATTTATTAAAAGGTATTTCACTCATTAATATATTAGGACGGGTGGTTAACTGTAAGAAGTGTTCGACATAGTATTGAAATTCATAAGGATTCACATCGTTTACACCACCAACAACTATTACAAAATCATCACTAGTTAACTGGCGAATTTCTTCTAGGTTGAGTATTTCACAGATTCTGGCGAATGGTTTCCATACGCAGCTTACAATATATTTGGAGCCTACCAAATTCTGCAGTATTTTTCGTAAATCTCTTCCTTGCTGATCGGCTATTATCAATATTTTAGATTTTCGAACATCTATGTGGGTGTCATTGGGTGTAGATAATTGACAGTTATTTTCAATATTGCCTTCAGTATGAGTTCCATTTTGGTCTTGAATTAAGTTAATATCTGTTTCCAGTGGTGGCAGGATAGAAATATTGTTCTGGTTTAAAGTCTCTTCAGGTAAAGTGGAATCAGTTTCCTTGTTATTAAATTGCTTTACTGGAGTAGAGATTGCGCTGGAGATCATTAATTTATTCTTTGATTTACGCTTTAGTTTCGGCGTAAGACATTTTGCTTCTCCAATACTAACTTGTTTGTATAATTCTATAACCCTGTTAGATTTATTAAGATCATCCTTTAGCTGCGTATTTTCATAGATCAAATTCTCAATTTCTTGATTAGCACTTTGCAAATCCATTGTTAACCTGTTAATTTGTTCATTTAATTTTGCAATTTTTTCGTCATCTTGAGAGTTATCTGGCAAGCTCATTATAGTAACGTCAAACATAGATGATTCTGAGAATGAAGTCTGCATTATTTGTCGGTTTCGCTGAGTAACATTTTCATCAGCCATTTTTATCAATATTTGTTTCCTACCAAAATATAGAAGCTTTTTTTTTTTTTTTTTTTTTTTTTTTCTATGGTATCACCGAACAATCGTTTCCGAAGTTCAGGTGACTGATGTCCAGATGTCGTGATACTTTTTTGTATTTGAATTAGTTATTTTCAAATTTAATAATTCCCCACAAGAAACATTACAAAAAGACAAATGGGAATCCAGGATCCGAACGCTCGACTTGCCGACTGGAGTTGCTTGTTGCAGTGGTTACAAAATAGTGTGTACACTGTTGTACGCCACGATAACAGTTATTGATTAAGGTTAAATAGTAAACTACTTTCGGCCAATTATAATTTTTGAATAGAGAAATCAGTTAGGTATGAGTCATTGAAATGGAATTTTTTCTCGGATTCCATTAACTTTCACGATATTCACAAATCACTTTGTTTGTAAAATTTTGCATATTTTCGATATTTACCATTTACTTAGGGAAAGTTTTATTGTTTATAAGTAAGTATAATTGTATATTGGATAGTAATTCACTGCCTAGCTCGATTTGTTAAGAGTTGTAAGGTTCACTAATTATGTATCTAGTCTTTTTTTTTCTTTTTTTTTGAAGTTTGGTTTGAGATAACACTTCCACGATTGTATCGGTCGGCAACACACTTATTAATACTATATTCACTGGTTATTATAGCTTAGAATTATTTAAATTAAAACAAAAAACTGCAGATCACATTTTTGACATGTTTACCCACCCACGCCATCTGGTGGAAAAACTTTACTGGCTCTATGGTGACGCTTAGTGGAATGTTTTTCAAATTGTTGGCGACTCGGTGTAGACACAATGGAAACAAAAGTAGGCGATTTTTTGAAGTGTTGCAAACAGTTGGAAACACTGAAATTGCCAACAATTTTGGTGGAGACGCGCCTTTACAGACACACATGAAACAGACACAACACCCAGACTCAGAAAAACAATTTGTGAATCACACAGTGTTTACCCATGTAGGATTTGAGCCTTAAACCATAGCGAATAGACCAACCGTGCAGTCTTAAAGGCGTGTTTATGCCCTCTCAATGCTCTAATCCTATGTTGACATACTGGCTACTACTACTACTATATACTACTACTGCCTACTATTGTGGAATGAATCTAGGTGTATATCTGTCTTCGGTAATAGGGATATGTACCTACTCCAATCTACTTCGGACTCCTAACGTATCAAGTATTCAGTCTGATTGAAGTAAAGTAGTTATACGATATTCTTAAAATGCCGAACACATATATAGAAGCCGTATCGGAAAGTATTTAAGTAAACCTTTAATGTAAAAAGGGTTCCGGCTACTTTTTATTATTTAAAAAAAATATTACAAAGAGGATTAAATTACATGAATTTGTGCACATAAATTAAGTTTCATTATAAAATTTATTTTTACGGGAATTAACGCGATCACTTTTATTAAAAGTATATCACATACCTCTGATTTGCCAGACGTTTCGGCCAGGTTGCACTGGCCGTGGTCACAGGCTGACTGGCTCACCGGCGCACGCCCTCCGCCGTCGTCGAAAATTAAGTTTCAGTTACTCGTTTGTCCTCGTAATCAATACAAATACATATTATAAAATCGAAAGTAGGTCTATCTGTTACTAATTTGGCATGGAGATACTTTGATCCTTAAGGAAGGACATAATCTACTCTTTACCGCGATAACAGACAAACACGCAGGCGCAACCGTGGGTGAAAGCTAGTACCATTTAAAAACAAAAAAAATCCCTTCTAGCCACTTCTGCGTTTTAGGTTTACAATGATGATGAGGAATAAAGTGACAAATGTGTCGAAATGCTTTAACTTATATTTTTGATAGTGTCAAAACTTAGTATTTATTAAATTTTTACAAAAACAAAAACCGACGTCAAAGTTCGACTCGATTTCTCTTGGATGCCATCATCAGATCTTAGTGTCCTTATCATGGTATCACCTTTGGGACATCATCATTAAAAAAGAATCATCAAAATCGGTTCATGAACGACGAAGTTATCCGCCAACACACACTATAAAAATATACGGTCGAATTGAGAACCTCCTCCTTTTTTGAAGTCGGTTCATTAAAGAAAAGGTGATAAATTTTAGCTCTTGAACGAAATAATGTACGTGATATTTTTATACGTGTATGATAATAACTTGTGTAAAAATAAGCCTTTTAAATGATGTAAGTTAAAGCTATCCTACACGTGCAACCGTCGAGTGTAGTTTCACCTCCTCAGGGAAATATACTCGAGAGTTACATCGACTGGCGCAATGCAGAAATTTGTATGTAAAATGGTATATATTAAAATGGTAGTTGTACTAAGAGATTGATGTTTTAGTGTATGAATAATTGAGTAGGTTAAACATAAGACCAAACTGAAGTGACAGCATTCATGCTATGGTGTTTCGTAGGTGAGCGTGAGATCGAAGGCCCAGTGATGCAGATGTATCTCAGTAGGCCCTCGCGTCGCACGTAGCGTGGGTCAGCATACTGCATTGTTGTATTGTCTGCGTTCGCAGTGAGTATGGTGACTACTACTGTACTACTGCTCATGCTTTCCATCAGGCCGAGTATAGTCACTTTGGCAGGCTCACATATATATAAAAAAGAAATTGTAGGAATTTTATACTGGAAAAAATATATCTTTTATTGTTAATAAATCGATAAATATGTGCGCGACACTGTACAGTAGGACGGTAATATTTTCTAAAAGTATTCTATCGTACCTCGAACGCGAGTCATACCTACGCGCTTCCAGTTTAGAATATGCTCGGTACGATTCTGCTTATAATATTACTTTTTTGAATCGATTGTCGCTATCAACTCAAAATCCAGGATAAATTCTTATCCATACTAGTAATTCTGTTACGCTTTCACGGTTAAGCCACTTAATTTACATAAAATTTGATATGGAGATACTTTGATTCTTGAGAAAGAACATTGGAAGAATGAAAGAAGAGAAAAAAGTAAAAGACTTAGGTTATTCTTTCAAGCGAAAACCGACATACACGGGGGCAATTTTTTTTGATAATAATTTAATTATAATTTGATTATATTACTCTTCTTTCCTAAAGGTTTCCGGGCAGAAATTCGGTATCAATACCAGTTCAAAACTCAAGCTGAAAATCTTTTTCAAACACCTATAATATTATTAATCAAATTATGATCAGGCTCACATCATGTATTTAATAACCAGCTTGAATAGTTAAAGAGGTAGAATATTAAAATATTAACAAGATGATGATGGAAAATATAACTCAAACAACTAAATATATTAATAAATAACGAACCTCCATTTAAGTTAAAAGATACAGTAAAATCTCTAAGGGTTGAAAAATAAGGAATGAAGTATAAAGTTTACTACAATGCAAATGTATATTATTTTTTAGGATTTCGTGAGTTTATTGGGAGAAATTTCTGGATGAACAACCGATTTTTAAAATTTTATTACCAATAGAAAGGTACATTATTAAAATTTGTAAGTGTCATAGGCTATATAGCATAGTGGCACCTTTAGGAGATGGCGAGTTTCTTTATTAAATGTAAAGTTGTTGAGTCACCTTTAAAACAAAGGTAACAATTGAGTAAGGTAAAGTATATTCTTGAGATAAGAATATACAGCTTTATTTTTATTAACTGTACGCAAACTATGAGAAAATTTAAAATAAAATAAAAAAGTATAAATCTCCAATCATCGACACTGAATCACCAGTAACCAACACCCAGTAATCGACAGTTACCGGTTATCAACACCCAGTAATCGACAGTTACCGGTTATCGACACATAGTTACGAGACCCAATTATCTTTTTGCAGTGCGAATAAATATAAATATTTTTCGGACATCTAACACACAATGTCATCTAGTCCCAAGCTAAGCAGAGCTTGTGTTATGGGTATTAGACAACTGATAGAAATACATATATACTTTTTTTTTGTAAATAAATACATATTATACATAGAAAACCCCCAAAACTCCGAAACAAATGTTTGCAGATCATACGAACATTTGGTCCGACCTGGGAATCGAACCCGACACCTCAAGCACAGCAGTCGCATACTCTATCACTGCGCCGAGGTAGTCGAATGCGAAAATGCTAGTATCTACTGTTCTGTGTTAGATATCTTAGACAGCTAAAGATTACCGAATAAACATTATATACACACATCAAAAGTGTCTAGGGATCAACATATATTTTTGCAATAACTTTTCTCCTGATTGATATTAATTAAAATTTTCTTTAAGGATTCATCAACTAAAGTGTTTTCGTTTGTCACAGTAACGATAAACCAAGTCACCTTTGCATTAATAAAGAAATTTGCCATTTTCCTAATAAAGGGATTTTTGACATTTGAACCACTAACATTAAAGTTCGAAAAAAAGACTGAAATAACAGTTTTCTTTAAAATTTTATTAGGTAACTTAAACAATTAATAATCCGTGTTTCTACCGCGAACACTAACAACACAAGAACATCGGTTTGGCATACTCAAAATGAGTTCATCCAAATCATGCTGTGGAATGGCCGCCCATGTTCGTTGCAACAACAAAAAAAGGTCTTCTTGCGACTGGATACCCTCCATATTCGGCAGAGCTCTTCTCTGTAGCATATCCCATGCATGCTCAATCTGGTTCAAGTCTGGCGACTGAGCAGGCCAGGGCAGGACATTGATGTTAGCTGCGGCGAGAGTCTGTCTTACAACTCTTGCGGTGTGCGGTCGTGCTTTATCATGCATTAACTGAAATAAGGGACCGATTTGCACTTGTAGAGGAACGATGACGTCTGATACAATCGTCTCGGCATAAATTTGAGCGTTGAGGTTGCCTCTGATCCAAATCAACTCAGTTCTTCCGCCGATCCAAATACCCGCCCATACCATGATGGTTCCACCACTATAAGGATGGACTTCCTGGTAGGATTTTAATCGCTGTTGGCGTCCAGGGGTTCTCCAGTGTCGTATACGTCTTGTATCCGGTCTCATACCAAAACGAGACTCATCAGAAAAGCACACGAAACGCCATTGTTCTTCTGCCCAATTTCTGTGTTCAAGAGCCCATTGATATCGAATCCTACGATTGTGCATTGCTATAGGTGGTACCCGTAGCGGTCTTCGGGAATGAAGGTTCACTTCATGCAAGCGGTTTCTGACTGTTTGGTCGCTAATTAAGTTCCCTGAAGAGTGATGAAGCCTCACGGCTAACATCATGGCGGTTATTGTTGGAGCTCTTCGAGTTAAGATTTGAATGTATCGGTCTTGTCTCCGTGTGGTGCAGCGATACCGTCCTCCATGGCGCTCAGCCACGGTACCAGTGCTTCGGTAACGTGTCCAAAGTCGACTGATAACACTCTGACTTGTATTCAGAGCTAAAGCCACAGTACGTTGCCGGGAACCAGCTTCTATCATTCCCACGGCTCTGAGCATTTCTTCCCTGCTTAAATGACGTCGCCGCTCCATAATAACGTTGGTTTTAATCAGTAGTAGGGAAACAGTAGCACTAATAATGTCTTCAATGCGTTGTATGTTTTTATAGGGAAAATATTGACAGCTGATTTTCATCTTTTACTCGAATTTGATTGACAGTTCCTGATTCAAATTATGAAATGCACCAAAAAGGATCCATATAAATTTATAAAATCATAAATTTATTACAAAGCCACATCTCAATCTCAAGAAATCCGCATAAAAATGCTTGATCCCTAGACACTTTTGATGTGTGTATAATATTCGTTTTAGAAGTCGTACATATTGGGTAAGTATTTATCCATCTCAGGTATTCTATTAAACCCATCATAACATAATTTTGTACGGTCCCCAACCCGCACTTGGTCAGCGTGGGGACGTATGGCCTTAACCCTCTCCTGAGAGGAGACCCGAGCCCAGCAGTGGGACATTATGGGTTGTTGATGATGATGAAGATAATTTTTTGGTTTGTCTTACTGATATCGACGTAATCGGGACCAAACGGAAAAAGGCCTCCAGCTCGGAATCCATTTTTGACACAATCTTTTGTTATATTAGAAACAGCTTTTGCAATACTGGGACAAAGTTCTCTTTCCGAAGGATTTTGTCAAGGTTTTTTTTAAATAAATAGCTTACGAAATTGACTCTGCTCAGCCTGATGGTAAGCTCAAGCAGAATCCAACAGTGGGGGCCACCATACTCACTGCGAAAACAGACAATGCAGTATGGCGTCCCACACCAAGGTAGCTTAGTGAGATGCTTTTTCACGCCCCACTTAAATGACCCGGGATCATATTGGGAGGGAAACACGTGCGCTGGTAGTGGGATTCAGTTTTCAACGGCTTGGCACAGGAAGGAAGAACTGGCAAACCGTTTAGTTCGAGAGCGTATTTTTACGACTCTAAGGCGGTGACTTCCAAGGCCGGCACGTGTTGTTCTGTAGAGGACGGAAGAAAGTGGGATCAATTGGAAGAGCTCTTCAAAACACTCTCCATGGTAAAGGCGGTAGAGGACTGCCATAGAGGCGATATCTCTCAGCAACTGCAAAGGCTCAAGGAACTCGGGTGCATCAGGACTGTTGATAATGCAGACTGCTCGCCGCTGCAACCGATCGAGAGCGTCAAGCAAATACTGCGTGGATTCATCACAAAGATGAGCACACACACACACACACACACATTGATTGCGACGTCAAGGCACGCAAGTGGCGTGAGCTGACAGGAGTAATTTGTAACCCCAAAATGCCCGTTAGGTTGATGGTACAGGTCTATAAAACTATCATTAGGCCTGTCCTATTACATGGGTGTGAAGCGTGGCCAGTGCTGGAACGACACAAACAAGAGCTGTATGTCACGGAGATGAACATGCTGCGGTGGATGTGCGGAGTCACGCGAAAAGATCGTGTGAGAAATTCCCGCATTTGCGGCAGTCTTCATGTCCGTGATATATTGACAAAATGCAAAAGGAGAGTCGCGTGCGCTGGGGCGGCCACGTTTTGGGACAACCGCCTTCCTACGTGGGAAACAAATGTCTGGCCATGCCACCTCCGTTGGGTCCCGGTAGAAGGGGAAGATCCAAGAAGTGCTGGTTTGACGTCGTAAAGGGTGACATGCGTGCTAATGGTCTCACTACCAGGGATGCTGAAGACCGGGCAAAGTGGAGAAGACAGAGCAGGAAAGCGGACCCCGGGCTCCAAAGTGTTAGCCTTGGAAGCAACCGGGAGCAACTCTACGATGATGATGATGATCCATCACAAAGATGAGAATAGTACTTCACGCACGTGCGAACCTTGGTCTTATAAAGAAGATACAAATATTAGGGCGTGAAAGGTTCTCCTTTTTTCATTGTTTCACAGCTTTTTTCCAATGAGCTTTGAGTGGTCTAAATATTGACAAGTACCATTCAACTGACAAGTCAAGTCAAGAATTTGACAAGACAAATTCTTTTAAATATAATCTTTGGATGGGGCAAGGTCTCCGGCTGCATTTTCGGTGATTAGGACAGTAAGAGTGTCTTTATCATCGCCACAGCTACTGTAGGGATATTTGTTGCCTTTTTAGCATGAACACAAATATGCTTGGGTGACAAGAAGAATGCGCTCTCATCAGCATTGAAGATCCTGTGTGGGTCGTTTACAATTAAAATTTAAAATTAAATAGCGAATCTTTTGTGAGTGGTAGATATCTTTTGGTTAACGCTAAAATCCACTTTTCTAATATTACTTCTTCCCTCTTACTTAAAACTGTGCTTGGTCCCATAGGGCAACCAATTGACTTTTTCCCCGAAATTTTATCATGGAGTGTAATCCTAGGTACTCCGAAAAGTTTGGCAGCAACTGCAATCTTTACACCATTTTTCACAGCCTGAATTGCTTTCTCTAATTGGTCAGGTGTGTAATTTTTGGAGCCATCTGTAAGAACCAATCATCGACACATATTATTACCCAATAATCGACACTTGTCGATTACTGGAAAACTCAGTTTGTAAAACCCAGTAATCGACACCAACAATTTATTATTAACAAAACAACCACAAAACTATAGGAATAAGAAAAATCGATCGTATAGTTCTTGTATTAACCTGAGAAAAACATCGAATTCAAGTAAGTCACGTTACATTAGAATAATTAACGAAAAAAAGGACTCACTTCCTTAAGGACGTATCTAAGAAATTCTGTTATTTTTGTCAGACCTTTGACCGCACTTAGTTTTTACGCTGCCAATGTCTAACAAAAAGGCGGGCTTCGCTCAGATTTCATAGAATGCCTGTCGAAAGAGTGCTACCCATGGAACAGTGTTGCAATGTTTAGAATTCCGTGTCCTATTCTTATTTTTAAGATTTAAAACATAAAGTGTCGGTTATTGGTTACCGTCGGTAATTGGTGCCACTACGCTAATAGGTCTTTATCTATGAAATTGCCGTTTTGTATGCAATAAGTGAAAGTACTTATTTTTTCAAACTTTTTTATTTCTGTTATTCGAAGTAATCACCCATGCAATCGACGCATCTTTGCCAACGCATTGGCAGTTTATTGATGCCCTTCTTGTAAAAATCAGCTGGACGGGAGGCAACAAACTCTTCAAAGGCATTTTGTACTGCCTCTCAGGAATTGATTTTTTTTACCCACTTAAAAGTTGTCTAAATTTTGGAAAAGTAATAGTCCAGTAAAACCCCAGCTCTTGCAGCTTGGAGACTGTCTGTTGCGCAGTATGAGGTCGCGCGTTGTCGTGAAGCAGCTGCAAGAGTTGGAAGCTCTCCCTCATCCGCCATACTCACCAGACCTTGCACCTACCGACTATTACTTTTTCCATTATATACTATTTATTTATCCGGAAAATGATTACCGCGATATCGACGTACACGTGGGCGGTGTCGCGGTAACTACAAACTTCACTACAAACTCTGGAGGCCCTATTCGAGATTTCCTACCTGTTAATGTAACAGTAAAATTAACTAAATATTTAACTTTTTCTTTGTTAAGATTTCAATTACATGACATTTGGCATTTAAACATTTCTAATATCCCTTAAGTTCAAGGACGGTAACAGAAAGCCAGACGGGAACGATAGGGTCATAATATCGAACCCTTTCTAAGAGAAACGGTTCACTGATTTAGGATTCTGCCTCAGGGAAAACTGCTATGTTAATTTAGCTCTCATAGGAATTTGGACAAGTGACATTTGGGTTCTCTTTCATTCTATATTATATTTTCGAGGTATGTAGTAGGTTTGTACATTATTTTAACTACTTATACCATTCTTACGCCGTTTATTTAATTTTTTTATTTAAATCTTCATTTCATTATCAACTAAACTGTTCAGGTTGTGTTGACCGCAAAAATCCATACTTACTAATATTATACATTTCAGAGGAAGTCTGTCTATCTGTCTGTCTGTTACACTTTCTCGGCTTAAAACACCCCACCGATTTCTATGAAATTTGGCACTTTGATTCTCGAGGAAGGATATACATAGGCGGGTGGAGCCATTTTTCTATTTGTGATGAAATTGACAGCCGTTTTTAGGGTTCCGTGCCAAAGGCAAAAAACGGAACCCTTAAATGTAAAATGTATCCCCCTCCTGTAACTTCTAAAATAAGAGAATGATAAAACTAAAAGAAAATATGATGTACATTACCATGTAAACTTCCACCGAAAATTGGTTTGAACGAAATCTAGTAAGTAGTTTTTTTTAATACGTCATTAATCGTAAACTGCAATTTACCTTTCATTTAATCAAAACAAATATAAAATATAAATTATATCATGTTACTTGCTGCTGCGGAAACCTTCATGGGCGAGTCCGACTCGCACTTGGCCGCTTTTTTTAAGTACATATACAGAGTATTATGTCGACTGCAATTTATTTTGTCGAAAGTTATCGACACACTTTTGGAATTATGTAAGTGGGAAAATAATGATAGAAAAGGTATCTTTATCTATCTAAATACTAATAATAATATTAGAAAGCTGAAGAGTTTGTTTGTTTGTACGCGCTAATCTCAGGAACTACTGGTCCGATTTGAAAAATTCTTTCCTCCCGAAAGTATGTTATGTATAAGTAGTATGTATAAGTATGTATAAGTAGGAAAATCATTACGCTACGAGCAATGTGAAACGTAAACGACGTTGTGTGGGTCAGCTAGTACTATTAATATATAAAACTGAAGAGTTTGTTTGCTTGAACGCGCTAATCTCAGGAACTACAGGTCCGATTTAAAAATATCTTTCAGTGTTTGATAGCCCTTTTATCGAGGAAGGCTATATGATATATATTATCACGCTAAAACCAATAGGAGCAAAGCACCAATGAAGAATGTTACAAAAACGGAAGAAAATTACAACGCTACGGGCAATAGGAGACGTAAACGAGGTTGCGTGGGTCAGCTTGTTTCTGATAAAATTGAAGATTGGAACTAAATGTGGAGCTTCCTCTATGTCAGGTCAAGTTCAGCGATATAAAATGCACGTACTTCCTGACTTGTCTGCATCGCCTATTGGTTGACTGGTTGAGAATGCCTTGGGCATTAAGACCATCAATGCAACAAAGGACTGCACGTTTGGCCTGGTGGTTTAACGGTCACCACGCCGTTTCCTGCTTCGCTAAGTGTCGTGGGTTCAAATCCCACGTAGGACAACACTTTGTGTGATCCACAAATTGTTGTTCTGAGTCTGGGTGTTATTTGTGTCCGTTTCATGTATTAATTGTAAAGTCCCCCGCGACACAGGATTTATTCTTAGTGCGGGAGTTGTCTTTAACCGACTTCCAAAAGGAGGAGGTTCTCAATTTCATCGGTATTTTTTTTTTAAGAAAAAATATGCATGATATATAAATATATATATAACTGTAATTAGACCTGATTGTTGCCAGCAAGCACGATTTATCTAATTTAACATTTTAAATGTGTTTGAATATTCAATTATATTACTTAATAGCCTATTATTGTTATCATAATATTCGTTAAAGTAACATCAGGTAAACAAAACAATCTCTTAAACAAAGAGTAAGAACTTTTCATCTGTGACTTTCCGATTCGTTCCTAAGATTAAACAGAAAAGTTCGTCGTTTACTGTTATGACGAAGAAAACAAGGAATATTTATCATTAATTGGAAAAGTTTGCTATTATTGTCAATAATTTTGCAAAATCTTTATACAATACTACTCGCATAGATTTCAAATAGAGTTTAAATTACATTCGTCTATTAAATAGACGGTACATTGGATGTTTTTTTAAATATTTTTGTATAGAACGATCAGAATGTTATGTAACCTCCTAACCTAATTAGCTTTAGAATATTTTTTTATAAAAATATAGGTAGTAAATAGTGCATGTATATATATATATAACCATATGTTTGTAAACCACAGTTTGTTTAATTCCTACGTATAATATATATAAATTTATTGTATTTACCAATGTTAAAGATGTGAAAGAACATATTTTAAATTTGTATTTGATAAGTATTGTTTATTTTTTAAGAGACATTAATATTGCACAAATATTGATATTCATAGAAAAAATATAAATTATTTTGTTGAGCATTGAACACTCTGTGACTTTGTAAAGTTAAACATCTAATTCTTTCCTCTCTCCCATTTTTCTTCTTTTTTTATGGAATTGGGGGACAAACGAGCAGACGTATCGCCTGATGGTAAGCGATTACCGCCGCCCATGGACTCCCGCAACACCAGAGGCTTCACAAATGCGTTGTCGGGGGCGGAAAATAGGGGGAGGGGTTGGGATATGGACCTCCAGTGTCCTGTCCTCGGGTGAAACACAGCGCAAGCACTATTTTACACCGATTTTCTGTGAGGCTGTGGTATCACTCCGGTCGAGCCGGCCCATGCATGCTGAAGCTTGGCTCTCCCACGAAAATGCACTATTTTTTTCTTTTCGTATGTAACCTATTCAAAAAATCTCTAATTCGAAAGCAAAATTGTGTTCTCAAACTTTTCACAACAAAATAAAAGTCACAATGTGTCCCTAATCTAAAGGTAAGGTCTGAAGTAATTATGTAAATAATGTTTAACACACCTGTAAGGTCGCACTTCCGACCTTTTTGATATAAAAGATCCCAAGGGACCGAGGGTATTTCACGTCAAATAACTATGATGTACTTACATGCTTACCTATCGTATAAGTGAAAATTATTTAAGGGCTGTAAAATAAACTTACTTTTAAACATTGATGTACAAGTTGCTTAATCGTTCGTAGCTTGCAACTGTAGATAACTATATTTACATATACAAATCTCATATATCATGGTCTGTTAATGTCAACGTGGACTGTCTCTGATTTCTGCAAAAATACTGAAAATAATAATATGAAATGAAATAAAATGATTATGTTTATCTTCTGATAACATTTGCACTAATATGTTCTGATACATACATTACATTCTAGAATCAAACTAACTTGTACTTATTCCACTATTTTAATTAAAATAGTGGAATAAGTACAAGTTAGTTTGATTCTAGAATGTATTGCAACAAGTTCCATCAAGTGCCGACAATCGAGAGTATAAATGATACATACATGTTTGTAAGTAGATAAGTGTTTTACATTACAACACACTCTACTGTAGGTTCCAAAAAATATTTTCCTAAATCTATATAAATGTATATCTCTGAAGCTGTTAATACTTAAATTAATATAAAAAGGTTGATTTTTTTATTTTAACTTTTCTTGAAAAAAAACGTAAGTAATCTACATCCTCAATGCGTACAACATCTTCGAGTTTCAGCTTCGTGTTTTTCCTTTAAATATAACATAACTCAGGCGGGTGAATGGGAAATAGCAAGCGTTATATCATGTCCACCGTGCTAGGCACGCTATCCATCACTTCGCTCACTACTTGTCGTTGTTGCAATTTTCGCTTGATTTACCATTTTTACGACCACAATTACTTCTTCAGAGAAAAAATGTATTTCATATCTGTAGTTGGAAAAAAAACGCATATTACTACCATTATCTGAGATTATATATATATATTTGTGATTCAATTTTCTTTTTTCTTTTTTTTACATCTATAATGTACAATTTATGAATTTTATTATATCACACATTATGTCACATGTCAACCTCATTTTGTTCATAAAGAAGATAATGAGGTTAACATGTTTAATTGTTCGTTTGGTTACGGATATTGTACGTATTGAATACGGAGTATCACATCAGTGTATTTATCCCGTGGGTCTCATAAGAGCTGAATATAAGAGCAAACTAAGTAGAACAACAGTACGGTGTACAAAGGAGCAGAAAAACTTGAAGCAAACCCTATACCAAATGTCTGGCCAGCTTGGTATAGTAGCAAAACCTTCTATCATCTTCCTATCATCTTTTCCAATCACAGTGCTATATTCATCAGAGGACTACTAAAGACGATGATGACATTTCTGTACAGACATAGACCCCTTGATGAACAGTAGAATAAAACTTTACCGTGGGAGAGCCTTGCTTCGGCATGAATGGGCCGGCTCGATCAGAGTAATACCACTGCCTCACAGAGAACCGCTTGCGCTGTGTTTCACCGAGTGAGTGAGGATACCGGAGGCCCATAACCCAATCTCCCTACCTCCCCCCCCCATCCCCAAAAGGCCGGCAACGCACTTGTGACGCTTCTGGTGTTGCAGGTGTCCATGGGCGGCTATAATCGCTTACCATCAGGCGATACGTCTGTTCGTTTGCCCGCTTCTTCCATAAAAAAATACAAGATAACATAACACAAAACCACAAGGGGTCACTCCGACCTGCAAAATCGTTATTGGGTTAAATAATAAAGTGCTAGTCTTGGCAAATTTTCATGGAACAAATTAAGGAGACTGTACTTGTGGTCTGGTGCTCGGAAACATCGTAAATTTTATCTCTCGAGTGGAATAATAAGCCTGTGAATAGATTAAAGAGGTTGTTTCATTAATTTTAAAGGATGCATAGGATTAGAAATCCTGGGACCAAAATTCGTAGAAAGATAAATTTGTATCAAGTTGCGAATTCTCTCTTTTCTCTCATCTGTATTAATACTATAAAACTGAAAAGTTTGTTTGATTGGACGCGACATTCTCAGAAACTACTGGTTCGAATTGAAAAATGAAATTAATAATTGAATTTCATGAAAAGCGAAAGTTTAGAAGTTAGTATAAAGAGTTTATATTATGTAGACATTAATTAATGTAGTAAGACAGGGTGTTTGCAATTTATTAAGTGTAAAACTTAATCCAATTTAGATATTCTCTATAGAGATCCTTGTGCTTCTCTACGCTACGAAATTCTATACACAACTTTAGAATAAAATATTTAGTTTAATAATTTTTATCATCATCATTATCATCATCAGCCTATCGCCGTCCACTGCTGGACATAGGCCTGAAAAAAATGTTTAAAAAAGTGTTTTAAATTTTTGAAAACTTATAACGTCCAATCACCAGTAGCAAGGGCTTTGAAATATTTAGATCATTAGAAATAGTTAGATAGATAAATGCTGTTTACTGTAGACCAATAAAAGTATCGTATAATAAAAAAATATGATAAGAAACAGTAAAATGTTATCATAGTCTGCTATCTCTTATAGACAGCTGATATAAACTATAAAATCTGGTCAATTAGATAATACACCATAGAAATATGAGCAATTTATGCTGGAACAAGTCAAAGATTGCATTAATAATACTTTATTTTCATTACGCCTTTTATGTTCAGAATAACAAATATGTCCATCGCACTCTCGCATACGTGTAAAAATAATGACTCTGTCTCTCTCTTTAACACTATTTAGTCGCAAAGGTGATGTGGTTGTAGATACACCATATGTGTAAAAAAAAAAAGGATATTTGAAATACCTATATTTTAACCCCGACGCGCAGAGTGGTGTTTTAAGTTTGCGTCGATGTTTGTCTGTCTGTGAGTGTGTGGCTGTCTGTGGTATCGTAGCTCTCAAACGGATGGACCGATGTCGATGCGGTTTTTTTCATTTGAAAGCCAGTTGCGGTAGTTCTTAACTATGTTTGATTAATATCGGTCCAGCAGTGAGAGTATCAGCTCTTTTTCAAAATAATGTAAGGCATTTTTGGCATATGATGATTAAGTGCTTGCCTAGGGTTTTTTTTAATTTTTAATTTTAGCTTCTAGTTTCTTTTGTATTAGGTTGCATTAGGAAGGAGTGAGCAGAGCGTGTTCGGGAAAGGGCCGATCAGGCTCGAAGGAGGCGACGAAGGGGACGCGAGAGGTCGTTAGCTCCCCAATTGTCGCCTAAGGGTCGCTGCGGTCACATCTTGGGGAAATGTGACCGCTGCAAACGACCCGGGACAGGTGACACCCCGGTGCGGCCGGGGGTGTCGTCTAAGGCGGGTCGGTGTTCCGCCTCTTACTGCATAAAGCGGTGTGACTCGGTGTGAGGCGTGACAGCGTCCTGCCCCGGGGGCCGCCAATGCGTTCCTGGAGCTCCTCTCGACTGCCGAGGTAGGCCGCCGCGGGGTTTAGTGGGTAGACCGATCTTCCGGGAGTCCCACACACTTCGTCTCCCCACGGAGGGTACGGTCGAAAAGCATTTCCTGAGTAAAAAAAAAAAAACAAGTTGCATTAGGGTAGTTTAAATTTTAGGTCCATTAGGACTTAGTTAGAAGTTACATAGAAGCCGAGGATCGAACTAAGTGGCGTGCAATTGGAGATGCCTATGTCCAGCAGTGGACTGCGATAGGCTGATGATGAATGAATGAATATAGGACTTAGTGTGATTTTACTCACATTACATAATACATTACAACCTTAGATAGTTTCGAGACAGGTAAGTAAAACGCAAACACTATTAAAAGCAGCAGTTAAGGCAAATACTTAAATCGATTTATATGGCTATTATAAACTTTTGCCGAATTTAGTCTTTATGTGTAATAATAATAATCATAAATTACACTTTAAGAGTCAATTCAGCAAAAGTGTATATATATTAAGTAGCGACGACAAATCACTTCCTAAATGGGATTTAAGTTAACAACCTCTTAAAATTAAATCCATCTTTGAGATAGCCCTTTTGAGTTGTTCTTGTAATCCGTCAAATCTGCGTTTGCGTTTCTTATTACAGAACGATTTTCATTATTTTAATTTATATTGTCTGCTCTTCTTACTAAATCTAATAAGTAGAATAATTCGAATTTCTACCTTGAAATGATATCTGCTGTTACTGTAATGCAGAATTTGAAGAAATAAGATTTACATAAACAGAACTGCATTGTACACAAATTAATGTATACTTTAGACAGTTTATCTGGCTGTAGCTATAAGAAAGGCAGTATGTGTAATATAGATGTATTTTAGAAAAATATTATTAGCAGTAGATTTAATAAAAACACACATTTAGTCTGTCAATGCATAAAAAACCAAGTATTAAAGAGCTGAATTTTATTTCACTTAGTTTTAGTTTATCCGATAGTGATATGAGGGTGTAAGCCTCAAATGGTTTAGAATTAGAGGGACTTAGGTTATAGTCCGCTTCTACTAAGTGTAATTGGAAAACTTTCGACTCTTGAGAACATTCATGACGTCCCTGTACGTACTACTTAAGAATCAATTTTAGCATTTAGTAGTTGTAAAGTCCCATATAAAATCCGTATACTAAACACTGTACACCTAGCGTTTTAATTATTTTCATTATGATATACCTAATGTTTATGGAATACTGAACTGAATACTGGTACGGAAAAATTTCACTCAATAAAAGTGGAATTTTCCCATTTAAAGACCAAAAACCACACCTAAGTTAAGTAACTAAATCTTATATTTACTTTTTAGGTATACTACGACTCAGTTCTTAAAAATCAGTTTCTGTAGACGTGTCTTTCTGAACTTCAAATTCAGTTAGAAAATTGGAATACTACCATAATCCATTGAACATAAAGTTTCGTGCCTGTGATATAGATTTTTGGATTATCTTCTTATTTGAGTCTTACCTGGATTTAGATTGTTATCGATAATCTATACTAATATATAAAGCTGAAGAGTTTGTTTGTTTGTTTGAACGCGCTAATCTCAAGAACCACTGGTCAGATTTGAAAAATTCTTTCAGTGTTGGATAGTACATTTATCGAGGAAGGCTATAGGCTATATATCATCACGCTAAGACCAATAGGAGCGGAGCACCAATAAATAATGTTTTAAAAACGGGGGAAAATTATCACGCTACGGGCAATAGGAGACGCAAACGAGAAAATTTTAACTTCTTAGAATAAAATTAGCTTAGTGAAGATTTCCTTTCCTTACAAACTAAGATAGTATTAATGTAAGAATGTATTAGTGCATGATTTGTTGGCTGTCTAAATTAAATAGAGTACGTGGATGAACGACCTTTGCTCAGTATTTTTTTTGGTGAATTTGCTGAAAATGAATCCTAGCTAGATTGGTTTATCGCCCTCGAAACCCTCTGCATACTAAATTTAATGAAAATCGTTAGAGCGTTTTCGAGATTCAGAATTTATATTTATAGCTATATATGTGCATATAGCGCGTTTAAAGGTATTCGATTTTATTTAATTGGAGACAAATTAAAAAACTTTGGAGGTTTAGGAAAGCTTATTAAAATGGAAGAGTTCGTTGCAGGACAGTAGCGGCTGAGATGCGATGGCTGAAATTAAGGTTGATAAAGCGCTAAGGGTAGGACACAAAGAGGACAGAGTTGAGAAAAGAAATAACTGCAACCTCGGTGCATCTACCTTACTACGCTTATCTTACTAGATACCCATACTCCAAAGGTAGACTGGTAGAGGGCCCAGGCCATAAGGTCCCTCGAAGAGCATCATCACCTTTATTTGGTTGAGTTGCGACCATGGCGGCGAAGACTTGCTATCGGACAATGTTTAAGGTTTACTGTTTTACAGTTTTTATTTTTCATTCCATAATTCACAGATTAAAGTTATGTTTAAAGTGATTATCTTACCAATTGGAATTACTCTAACTGACATTTTTTATAAATGACCTTGCCAAAGTGACTCTACACTGCCTAATTAAAAGTATGAGTGTAATCCTAAAGTACTTTAAAGTTTTATTGCTTTGGTTAATTTTTATCTTGCACTAAGATTCAGGAGTCTCTAAGTGTCGTGTGAGTGTCTTGGGTTCAAATCCCACGTAGGACAACACTTTGTGTGATCCACAAATTGTTGTTTTCAGTCTGGGTGTTCTTTGTGTCCGTTTCATGTATGTTTGTAAAGTCCCCCGCGACACAGGACTTATTCCTAGTGCGGGAGTTGTCTTAAAAAAAAAAAAATCTTTCTATATGTGAATGAAACAGTGTAAGAAAAGTATATATGTGCATCTAGAATTTCAGGTCTACTTCAGAATCATAACTGACCAGTGAATGAGTCTACACTCACTCATTATTATCATCTATCACTCATCATCATTGTCAAAATTGATGCAACATGTAATGTAATTTGGGTATTATAATACTGTATCACCTTGTAAAACTAAATGTTGTGTTAGTTATACATGAACTTTCGTCACTATTCAGCACTGAGGACTATGCTATTTATGATAACTTTCTTATTGTATTAATCGCATGAGAACTATGCTTTGGTACATATGGACGGGCTCAACCAAAGTAATACCCTTGGCTTTAAGACCACCGCTCGCTGTTTGAGAGTCTGCCTGCAATGTCTATCGGATATTCCCCACCGATTGATCGGTGGAATGCTTCCGTACCATGCCATACAATAAGCAAAAACATAAAATCTGCTTCAATTATATTTAGTGCTCGCGTCAAATTTCTTATGTAATAATTTATAACATCATCTGTACACAAAACACCATATAAAAAGGTATTTAATGCAAAAACTTTCCGGAAAGTCCAACAAAAAATCAGAACAGCTGCTCTCACTACCGAAGGGAAGACAATTTACGATTTCTGTTTGCTACAGTGTGGGGATTAACCTCGATATAAACCAAAGTTATGGCTTCCCACCTGTTACATTACGTCACAAAAAATAATAACGGTTGACATCTCTTACGTATGTCATAAAAACCTGAAAAATAAAGACATTAAGCGTCAGATTTTGAGATCGTTAATCTATGGTAAGATGTAATACAAAATTTTAACAATAAAAAAGCAACTGGACCAAATTGAAATAGGAAGCTGCAGCTTTCAATTAAAAAAGAATCATCAACATCGATTCACCTACTAGAAAGTTTTGAGGTAACAAACATAAAAAATACAGTCGAATTGAGAAACTTTTCTATTTTTGAAGTCGGTTAAAAATAACGTTGTTTTTCCAGGCCGTTGGCGGCCGTGGGCGTTGTTTTTGTTGGTCCAGGCCAGTACTAGAAAGGAAGTATTTACCTACCACAGCACGCTGGCCGAACGGGTTGGTGTGCTTGCGTAGTTTACTCTTCTAGCCGGCTCTTACGACAGCCACGAGATGAATAGGGTTTCATCAAAAATATGAAAATACAGCGAAATATCAGAAACCCATTTGTAAGAAAATCAAAGGTCACTGGAACTTCGTTCTTCGACATAAAATAAAAGGGCTCTCAATAAAATACAGGCCGCAGAACAATCGAATATGTCGTAGCGGTCCGAGGCAGGCGAGCGACAGGCAAAATATCTCTAAAGGGACGATCGCGAAGAGATTACCATACTACGTGACCTGACTACAACAGGGCTGTTTTTGTTCTTTTATTAGTTTTTTTATATTTTAGCTCTTGTGAGAAAAATGACATTACTAGGTAGTATATTACCAGGACTGTAAAAGTATATTTCTAGATGGATAATAGTAGTAGTAGTAATTTATGGGGCGTTGCGGAGAGGTAACCTAGGCGGCAAAAAGCGTCCGTAACGTTAAATCAAAAAAGGGTAAGATTTAAAAAAAAATTGTATAGCGCTATCTGTATACCCAGCCGGCAAAAACGTCCGTAACATTAAATTAAAAAAGCGTAAGATTTAAAAAAAAATGTATAGCGCCATCTGTAAGTTGCATATATTATTATATTTTACGGCTTCTGAACTTCGTTCCTATCTGGTGTCCCACGAGATCACACGATTTTTTTTCTCTACTTATATTATATTTATATTCTTTATAAATATATGGTTGCTCACCGCACGAAGCGCACTTCACTAAGCTCATCATCAAGGTAATTCAATATTTACTAGTAGACTACGAGCCGTTTCGAAAATGTATGGGTCATTTGAACCATCAGGAGACCTTTTTAGAAAGATACAGGGGCATAAAACAATAACATTCAGCACAAGGGGGTAGCAACCCTCGATTTTTTTAGTCCTAGCCCAATTAGTCCAGTCAACAAGTTCCATACTTGTTGACTGGACTAAAAGATGCAGCAGCATCACTAGGCCGCCATAGTGTGGGTCGCCATGCTGCATTGTCTGCATTCGCAGTGAGCATGGTGACCACCACTTTTGGATTCTCCTTATGCTTTCCATCAGGCAGAGTAGAGTCATTATGGCGGGCCAAACATAAAAAAAAAAAAAAAAAATTTTTCTTCCTTGTCACGTCATGATTTTTGTACGGAGTTGCGGAATAATGGATTAGAAAAGGTATTAAAATTGTATGAAACCGATGCCTTACAAAATCAAACGACCAAATGACCGAGAGAATCGCCGGGAAGTCAAGAAAAAAACAACTTTGTGCCGCCTACCTAGGTACTTGAGAAATTCCAGTCAAGTCGCATATATTCGAAGATAAGAGATTAATCGCAGCACCGGGTTTTAGAAAATCGTTAAATATCGATTAAACATACATTCGATGCGGTACCGCTTCATCACGTTCATAGAGGGGACATCTTTAAACTAATCTGTAGGAAGGTGCTATGTGAACCGTCTTTATAGACCGTAATGTAAAAGAAAATATCTCGTAAATCTTTTCTCGTAAAGATGTATGGCATGGTTCAATGTTCCGCACCGGAAGATGATCTGCCTCATCCTTCAGCGAACCGCTCTCGTAAAGTAACGCAATTTATTAGGGTTTCGCAGTCGAACTAGAAAGATACAATATCAGTTTGGCTGGTTTATCACTAACCGACCAAATATGGGATGTATTTTGAAAAGACGTAGAGTGATTGGTTGAGTTTCCGTAAAATATTGCGTTTGGGGTATTCATACTGATGACATGATTTTCATTTTTTTGATGTCTTATAATTCTACTTTGATATAGTCGATGTTATAGAGGACGTTGCAACCATTACAAACTAAATGCGTTTGTTTTAAATAACCAACCTATTTATTTAGCTAACCACTTTTCGTTCGTTTGTTAAATTTTTCGTATTGATTAGATAGGTATACCACAACAAAACTAATATTATCAGAGTCTAATAAATACAATAAGCTAAAATTCAAAATTAAAAGAACCCCTACTCAAGCACTTAATCGAGTAATTATACGTCAATGATATTTTTGCAGACATTCGGTTATTCTTCCCCACTTTCACCCCATAACTTTTAAACGACTCAAGACTCAATCGATTTTCATGAAACAGAACACTCGCATGTAACTCACCTTTCATACAAAAAAAAACTAAATTGTAATCGCTTCATCCGTTCGCGAGCTACGGTGCCACAGACAGACAGACACGTCAAACTTATAACACCCCTCTTTTTGCGTCGGGGGTTAAAAAGATGGAATAAACTATGTATCAGTCTAGTAAAACATCTGTCAGCTTTATTATTAAAAAGGTATGTTCATCTCATTTATAATTCTTAAAATAAAAAAAGCAGCATTTTTATTATTCTGTGTACAAAAACAAAATCAACGCGCAATATACTTATATTCAGGTCTATCTAAATAGAGATAGTGCTGTTGAGAAGTAAATAAATAAATATCTTCCAGAACCAAGGGATTTGGTGAAGTGAAGTATATTTTTAGCAGTGATACGAACTGACATTGCTAAGAAGTTGAACTATATATATATGTACTTATACAAATACTTGTACAAATATGTCACGTCTTTAGTACACGCGATAAATCTTTACACAGGATAAAATGAAGTCGCTTCCGCTGTCTGTTCGCTTATATCTTTTAAACTACTCCACGGATTTCAATGCAGTTCTCAGCATTAGATAGAGTGATTTAAGAGGAACGTTATAATATGTTACCCGCATTTGTTATTGTACCTTTTTTTTGTAAATGCATAGGAACAATATGTTCCTATGCATTTACAAAAAAAACATAGAAAACATCCTAACTCCGAAACAAATATTTGCAGTTCCTAAAACATTTGATGCGACCCGTCAATCGAACCCGAGACATCAAGCACATAAGGGTCCGTTCACACAGACCGGCTCGGAGAGGAATGCAGATTTTTATCACATTGGAAACAAAGGTTTGAGTAATTGTAGTAAGTTTTATTTTTGCATGTGCACTTTTTTGTCATCAAGAATGCTTGAACGCATTTCGTGTGAAATAATAAAAGGAGCCGACCAGCTCCGATTGCGTGGTCTTTTTTGCTCGCGCAGCTCTGATTCTCTTCCACAGCCGGTCTATGTGAAATAGTTGGCGGCTCCGCTCCGGCCAATTCCAAGCGTTTACGATCCGGTCTGTGTGAAAAGAAAAATGCAAGCCGATGCTGTCCAAGCCGGCCTCTGTGAACGGACCCTTAGTCGCATTCGCTACCACTGCGACACCGGCAGTCATTCGCGTCAGTCTTTACAACACAAACCGTGGGTACCACCGCGGGGTGAAGTTAGTTTATTATAAATTATCTTGAAAAAAATTGATGTCATTCTGCACACGTACGTGTTCTGAAACAAGTTATACGCGTGTCTTATTATATATGTAAAAGTACGTACCTACTTACAACCAACACCAAATGTAAATATTATAACAGTGTATAACCATAAATTAAACTCAGTTTTTATCTATATTCATGTCATGACCATGTATGACCTACTTAATTGTATAGTTGTATGTCCGTAGATACATTCTTGTATTTTACATAGATATTAGATTTCGTTTATTAAAAATTATATTATTAACTGTAGAATACCCGTATAATACCTATTATATATGTATATCTTTTTACAATATATCTACTCACCATTCCACGGTTGCATGTAACCTGTATTTAATAGTAATGTAATGTAATTTGCAACTGATAGAAATATTAAATACATTTTAAATTTACATCCTACATCTATTGAGAAAATGCTAATTGAACGACCATCGTTAATTCGATTTGGTGAGAACCACTCTTATTTTTTTTGTAGGCCCTGCCTATATGATGGAAAGCATCAGCAGCACCCAAGAGTAGTGGTCATCAATAGTCATTATATTCCTTACGAATGCAGATAATGCAGCATGGTGACCCACATCATGGCGGCCTAGCTCTACTATCTTTAAGAAATACTAATGACTATTTCTACCAAACGTTCGTATAAAACCTCTAAAAATCAAGGCAATGGCAGGAACTCCAATATTAAGGAGCCATCCTGGTTTCTGTCCTTCAAACCGCATTTTATATTGGATATTAGTCTGAGACAGCAAAAACTCTTAGAACAAAAATTTAATAAATCTATTCTAAAGTATTAAAAAAAAAAAAAAATACCGATGAAATTGAGAACCTCCTCCTTTTAGAAGTCGGTTAATTACTAGCTTACCTCGCAACTTCATCTGCGTCTTTTTAAACATGCTCCCCTTCTAATGGCCAAAGCTTGATGTTAACCATACTATCTTAGACAACCCAAAACACACATTTAAAAAAAAACATGAAATGAATAATATATAAAAGATTTTGACTCAAAACATGTCGAATGTCTGTAATTCATAATAAACTAGCTGATCCGGCAAACTTCGTACCACCATATCTACATATCTGTCGCAACTGTGTACAGTCACGGACAAAAAAAGAATTGGTCCTAACAATAGCGAACACATTAAAGAAAGAATTATTTTTCAAAGGTTAATTAAAACAATACAATTATTTTACAATTAAGATTGTTTTTTAACGAGTTCCATCAAGTGCCGACAATTGGTTAATACCGGCAGTGATACCGGTTTTCTGTGAGGCCGTAGCATCTCCCTGGTCTTTTACACCGAATGATTATTTTTTCATCTAAGAGACGTTTTTAATATTATCAGAGATTGCATGTAAACCCTTAAAGCACGCATTAAAACAGAAACTAACTATACTGAGGTAGAGCTAACATACGGAATTCTCACACTTGACAATTTGGCACTCTGCCAAACGTCTGTATGTGAAACCCCGAAGTTGAATTTACTATCGTCGTTATGCTAGCTCCTTTGTGTATTCTCATGTAAAGACTCCATGGATTCGCAGTTGAAAGAAAAATAAATTAAATTAAAAAACCTTTTTAAAAACAAGCTTTTACTGGAATGCCTCAAGACGAAACAAACGAGTCCAAACTCGATGATGTTGCGTCGTTTCTTTACAGAGCTCCTATGGCCACCTTCCAGCTCCACCGTCAGATCAACTCCAATATTGTATTGTCACGCTGTTTAAATGTGCTTGCAAAATTTCAGCAAAACGGTTGAAGATTTCTGCTTCAAAATTGAGTTGCAAGAATCCACCCGAACATACAAGCATACATACATGCATTGCAAGTTAATAAAAAGCTTGTAATATGGTTTAAGCAATTATTTCATTGTTTTTCATCGAGTGTGTACACCGTGTGGTGATGGATCAAGAATGGCGAGTGTCTCCACCCCTATTCATCTTATAGGTGTCGTAAGAACTGTCTAAGAGAACAAACTATCCAGGACAACACCGCTGTAAAGAGAAGGCAAACTTGAAACAAACCATATAACAATCCGTCTGGTACTCCTCATCATCATCAACATGCCTTGTTGAAGTGAAAACTTCTTTGGCGGCGCTGTGCACTTTTTTGGGATGGGTTAATGTTAAACTCGCGTCAGAAACTCACGTCAAGACACGTGACCTGATCGAATATTCGTAAGACGGAGGCGTGGCGTAGGAGAAGAAGTAATAACCCCCTCTCTTTCTACCGCGCGGCGAAAATATATATCTGCTCCTGCTGTTTCGTTTAAGCGGCGCAGTATGCGTGTATGTAAACCCGGCTTCACTCGGGTAATTGGATTTTTTAGTGAGGTCTATCGACCTCTCTGCTTTTCCCCGTCCATAACAACGACACGACCTTGTCATTCCTCGTGTTGCATTCGTATCGTTAATCTTGTTTTTGGCTCTCGCACCAAGTGCCTCTCATCCATCATCTGCCTCTCTTAGCCAGGTGGGGACTCCCAATACTTTGCCTATTTTTGTTTTTATTATTTGCTAGAGGATATTTTACAAAGTTCATATTTTCTATATAGGTCACAGTTTTTTCTCTTCTTCCACTTAACAGTGTCATTCTAGCATAAACATTCACCGTTTCCTTCTTTGGTCACTGGTGGCGCTGTTGCTTCCTTTTAGGTGTGAAGACAAATGTCATGTTGTTGTGTGCTCATTATAAAATCGCTAAAGAGAAATCTAACATTGATTCTTTTATTGAAATATTACCAAAACCCAAAAAAGACAAATTCCGAATAGGAATATACATCCTGTGTCACAAGGGACTTTAAAACACCCAGACTCTGAACAACGATTTGTAGATCACCCATGTAGGATTTGAAACCACATTACTTGGCGAACTGGTAAGTGGAGATAACTTCTGGTGGAAGTAAGCTGTCTTCTTAAAGATTTGACAGTCATGGCAGTTCAGACACACTACAGGCAAGTAGTCTTTTGTAAAAAGCACACAGAAATGAAGTACCAATTATACGAGTTAATCAAAGTGATTCTGCTGCTTAAGAATTAAAAGTCAAAAGTTATTTTACGAAAATACGAAAAGTTGTAGAGTTTTCAAATGTAGACATTAGGTACAGTAGAGTATTAGTCCAAGTTAGTTTTATACTGCACATTTAATTAAAAACCTCGAGAGCCTCGGGAAAAAGCTAGTAATTTTATATTCAATTTGATAAACTTACCGTCTACGATGTAATAATAATGATCTACATGTAATAAGAAAGAATTTTCTTACAATTTTAAAATGTTTGTAAGCTTTTGGCAGCTGTGAACTGAATCGCATAGGTAAGGCAGTGCATTTTTATTCTAAGCTTTATATAACTAGCTCGATGCCAAACTGGCAAAAGGCCAATCTGGCATTTTATTTCAAACTATAATATATTTTGAATTTTATTTCATATCGTGAGATACGATTTGCAGAGGTGTAAGTATTGCTTATGCCTGCTTTTTTTAAGAAGATTATAAAAAGAAATTTGCCTTTTTAACGTATTTAGACTATGCAAAGCATTTTTACTGTATCAAATGAGAGTCACAAGGGCCGACTAAGAGATCAAATTACACTGGACAACAGCACAATTTGCAAAGAGAATGCAAATTTAGATAATACCTATATCGATCCGTCTGATATGCGAAAACCTCGTTTGTAAGGAGATGCTTATATCCAGAGATGAACAACCAAGGAGATGTCATAATAAATACATATTTCGGACATTTAACACACAACGCCATCTAGTCCCAAGCTAAGCAGAGCTTGTGTTATGGGTACTAGACAACTGATACAAATACATATATACATAATGTATTTTTTTTAATTTGTATTCTTTTCAGTTGAAAGAAACTGCTGGTTAAAGGCCTTTCCCATAACCGGTTTGTGCAACCCGCATCAAATTACAAACACACATCCATTCCATCCATATTAACTAGTAACTAACTCTGCCTTTCTTTTTTACGTTTCGTACGTACGTTACGTACATTACGCTTTCGTGGATTTTGGCAAAGAGATTAAAATTAGGAGAAGGACATGGGCAATTCGTGTTATCCTACATATACGCGGGCGGAGCCACTTGTAAAAGCTAGTATTGCATAAGTAAAATTACTTTAAGGAGCTATTTAGAACCTTTGCTGCGTCACGCACAATTAATTGTACAGCGAAGCAAGATTGAACGGAGTTACGTAAAATTAACCCCAACGGGGTTAGGTATGTCAGTGGTCCCTACATCCATTTGTTACTTTTGTTTTTGTTTTTTTTTCATGCCTCTTCGTGTTTCATGCAAGAAATAAGGTATAAATTCGTATTGTGTTTTATTGTAAGCCTGAAATACTAAGTGATGTATGATATATCTACTAAGTTTAGTAAACCTTCACTAAACATTTGGGATGACAAACTTCCTTACATATATTTATCATGTGAAGAAGCTTTTACATACTCTTCGCGATGGTATTCCGACTCTAAAGGACGAACAAAGGAGTATTTTCCATCGTGTTTGCAACAGTGCCAATAATTCCTGCCTGTCTATACTCACTGACACAAATGAAAAAAAACAAGTAATACTGTTCACAATAAGAAATTCTGTAATTAATTTTGTTCTATTACAAGCTCACACGTACACACATACTTTCTTAAAATAACTTTGTTTGTTTCTCTATAAATTCAGAAAAATTATTGGAAGATGAGATTGAGAAAAAAGATTTGAATTTAAATCTAAGACCGCGAACGAAGTCGCGGGCACAGCTAGTCATGTGATAAGATCGTCTTACCATTTTAGGTGCGTAGTATTTTTTTTCTGAGAATCGTTGTTCTGAAATTTTCTCTTATTCTCTGACGTGTCGCTCTTGGCAGAGCGGTCGTGCTCACGCAGAGATGTCCAGTGTCGGTGGTAGAGAAGGAAAACCTCATCACAGTAGTTGCTGCTGCCACATCGCTGCCGAGGCAGTCATTGGGTGTATTATGAGGTGAATTACTCCAAGGCCCAGCAACGCACTTTTTACTCTTGCTGATACAGATTGTTTGTCCTTGTATAATGGTAGTTACTAACCGCATATTCCATTTGGCTCGCTTGCTTCATAAAGACCTAGTAAGTTATTAAAACCGACCCTAATTTCCATCTACTCTGATCTGACAAATAACAACAGCCTGTATACTGCAACAACAAACCGTGCAATGTCGTAAACATACAAAAAGTGGTTTTAAAATCTCCCGACCATAAAACTCTCGAACATTTTATTTACACCCGGTGCACTGGGCTCGGAAATAAACAGAGCGGTGAATTTTTACCGGCACTGGTTTTAACGTGTTAATGGTAGGTGGCGACATGGCGGGTAATAATTTATGAATATTCACAGGGGTTTATTATTCAAATAATTCACATTTTACCGGTGTCTGGGTTGCGGTGTGGTGGACACCATAGATATTAGCGATATGACGAATCATTTTGTACATAATATTTAAGCGCGTATACGACCCGCTAAAAGTAAACAATAATGCCCTGTTTTGTCAATCCTACTATCCTATCTTTTTATTTTTCTTTTAATCCACAAATCCACACGCCCATATCCACACAAATATTATATTTTCGAAAGTAACTGCCTGGCTGTCTATTGCGCTTTCAAGGCTAACTGCTGCACTGATTTAAAGGAATTTAAACAGATTGGTATGTGTTATTAATTTTGTAACATAGTTTTTTTTAAATGTGTATTTTACTGACGTGCCCAAGATAAGATAGTTAACATCACGCTTAGGATTGGCAGGAGCCGAGCATAATTGAAAAGAGAAGCAGATTAAGTTACGTGGGTCAGCCAGTTTTATAAAATTACTAGCTGACTCACGCAATTTCGTTTACGTCTCCTATAGCCCGCAGCTTAATTATTTTCCCCCGTTTTTGTAACATTCTTTATTGGTACTCCGCTCCTATTGGTCTTAGCGTGATGACAGGCTATATGCCTATAGCCTCCCTCGATAGGCTATCTAACTCTGAAAGAATTTTTCATATTGGAACAGACAGTAGCTCCTGAGATTATCACGTTCAAGCCAACAAACAAACTGTTCAGCTTTATTTCTGTACAGATAGTTACCCTTTGTGATGTTTGAGAAATATCTTTTATGCACCAGAAAAAGCGCCACTTTAGGCACTTAGTAGTTTAATTTCTCCTATACAGTGGTATGTTAAAAAAGCTCTGAAATAAAAATGTTAATGTCAGACCGTTATTATGATAATCTCACCTTTGCAACTGTATGATAAGAGGATTTGTTTTATGGAACTCTCACAGCAGTTTTGTTAAACAGCAATGTTTTTCATCTTAGTGGCTTTTCATACAAAATGCTAACGTAGATTAAAAAGGATTGAAATGAAAAGTAAAGTACCAGTAACTGTTTCACACTTTCGTGAATTTTACACATACAGTATTATAGTTTTTCTTGTATAGCGGGACTTAATCGCGCTTAAATTATTTAAAAGATGGGATACCTTCTATTTCCCGACGTTTCCAACGGGCCGCTCGTGGTACTACGGGCAGACTCAATCGCAATTGCTAATAAGTTCCGCTGAACTACAAAAACTTTGTGAAAAGTACCAGTACAAAAACACATCTGGATTTAAAAATTTACTGGGTAGAAATAATATATTATCTCTTAACCTTATCTATCCTTAAATCTGCTAGATTCTCCTAAATTGTGAACCCAAAGAAGATTTTAACTGATTTCCATTTTCCTGATTGACAGTCTAATAAATCCTGCAGGTGGTAACCTTCTCTACAAGAACATCTAAATATTTATAGAGACTCTTGCTATTTGTGTCACTGTCCCGACGTCACTTGCTTTTCTAGTGTTGAGGGATTACTGAAAAGGGTAAAAGACTTTCACTTTTTGTATTTATTATTGAGAACCTCCAACAAAAGAAGTACACAATAAAATCACTTTAACAAACACTAAGATTTTGGATAGTGCACTCCTTCAATTATAAGAAGCATCAGGAACTGCACAAATGTTGGGTATTAACATTAAGTAATATAAAAAAAAACACTTGAAACAGGTTAATAACATAAAAAATAATAGTCAGTTAAAAATATAAAACGCTATTTATAATGATACGTAGCTTAAATAGTAAAAGTTTCACCAATGGTAAATAGTTGTCTACATTATTCATTTAATTTGAAAGCATATTTGTTTACTCATTAAACTTGTGTAAAATTACTTTGCTGGACATAGGCCTGTGGCGGCCTCCACATACAGCGCAACAACAACATAACATACTATAGTGCCATCTACCGAAGATATGTCGAACTACGGAGTAACGAAGAAAACTAAGAAACTACCAATCCTGAATCGCGCATTGAAAGTTCTCGCATCAGTTAACATATATCCAACATCCCAACATCAACCGTAGGGCAGTTGGCCCGCCAGGAATGATCACCTCGCCTGGTCGGAGGATCCTCCATTAGTGTTGGAGGGACATGACACACGTTCCCTCTATAGGCCTATGTCCAGCAGTGGACTGCAACGGTCTGATGATGAAAATCAATTTTTCAAACTGACCTAACTCATACTGAATGTATCATTTTTCTCTGTAAATTTACTGTTGCCTGTTACATGATGTGTTGCATGTTGCAACCCTTGATACTGTCGTAACGTTTTTTTCGAGTGAAAACTTTTTTAGACGCGTTGAGCACTGTTTGGGTGCACAAAAATCATGGATTTCGCGTCATCGTCACTGAACGCTTTCCATGAACTATTTTTACTTCTTTTATCGCATTTAATTTAAAGACCAAAGAGGTTCATTCAAAAAAAGTTAAACAACTGTTTGTTTATGTTTTTGGGTTTTCACTTCTGTCAGCAGTCCTCATGACTGCTTTGTGATTTTCGTTTTATAGATATTTAGTTGCAGAACCATTGTAAAAATACATATCGTTGTAAGTCGATTTCAACGATTATTCCCTGATACATCTTTTAAAAACCCCTTGAACTTAACCCTTATGAAATAAAAGTAATTTAATATTGGTTTTTCCTTTGAACTTTGCACATAACAAGCTAAAATATAAATTTTAAAACCCCCTACTCAAGCACTTAATCGAGTAATCATACGCCAATGATATTTTTGCAGACATTCGGTTATTCTTCCCCACTTTCACCCCCATAACTTTTAAACGACTCAACCGATTTTCATGAAGCATGTCTAAGAACACTCGCACGTAACTCACCTTTCATACAAAAAAAAACTAAATTGAAACCGCTTCATCTGTTCGCGAGCTACGGTGCCACAGACAGACAGACAAACAGACAGACAGACAGACAAACACGTCAAACTTATAACACCCCTCTTTTTGCGTCGGGGGTTAATAAAGATGTTTGTCGTGATTTTCGATTTCAGACCCATCTGGAATACTTTGAGGTTGTGAATGATATTGTGTGTTCTTTTCATAAAGAAAGAGCACTGTCTCAGAGAGACAAAAAAGTAAATTCAACCATTGCGAATGCACGGCTGAAGCTCGGTTTCTATATATTCCGATTATTCTCCTCCCGAGGTGGGTGTTTGTCTAAAGAACGTTGAAATCTACTTAAAAATGCCCAATGGAGTGTAGGTGGCACATACAGTGGATTGGGGTGGCCAGGTGTTCTGAAACTATTGTTTAAAAAAATATATTTCGTAAGTAGTAGATATGACTTCTAAGAGTAGATTTATATCTATACTTAAATATTCAAAGAACTGTGCTACTGTCCTTCTTTTCAAATGAATTAACTCTTAAATCGTGTTTTTTTTTAACAAACGAATTATCTAGAATGCCACCCTGTGTTAACTTATAAACAGGGTCTAAATTTTTACTTAAAAATTTACATCCCCTGTTTGCCCAAATCATTGAGGATACCTAATTGAATATGTTTTTAATTTAAGTCTTCATGACACACACACGTATTTTATGTATGGTCCTACTAAAATAACTCTATTCTGCCTGATCGAAAGCATAAGCAGAATCCAAGAGTGGTGGTCATTGCGAATGCAGACAATGCAACAATGCAGCATGGTGACCCACACCATGGTGGCCTAGTGATGTTTCTGCATCATTGGGCCTCCGGTCTCGCACTCACCAACGAAACACGACATATGATATTTATCGTTCAATTCTCAGGTAAGATACCTAAGTCTCTGTGCTTAACTGTGGGATATATATTTGCAGTATAGCTACCATAGCATACACTGACTAATTTGCGATCAGACCCTGATTCACGAGAAGTATCGAGTGATTCTCTCGATGTTTTATTATCATAAAGACTTTATTTAAAACTATTCTAAGCATAGCTACCCTACAAATCCATGAGACGGCGCAAACCGTGTGCTACGTATGTGCACACTGTCGTGCAACTTGAAATCTAGACCCAGGGAAGCTAGCAAAACTATCTAATGAGTTAAAATAATATTGAGATTTCACCAAATGTTCATTTCATTAAGTCCACTGTTGCTTGTGTTTGTGTTTAAAGTAATAAATAAATATACATATATATAGATAACTATAAAACACAGATGTATATAATAATATACTTTTACCCGCGTCTTCGCTTGCATTTAATAAAATTAATCAAATGTACTATGTACTAATCTCTAAGAAATACCTCTAAGAATATGTGTACAAAGTTTCATAATGATCAGATAAGTAGTTTTCGCGTGAAAGCTTACAAACAAACTTACATTCAAATTTATAATATTAGTATGATATATTATACTATACTAAATATGTGCGGTTGTATACGTAGGTCTGTGTTAGTGTTATTTCCTAATAATGAAAATCCAGTTCGAGAAAAATTGTACCAATCAACTAAAATAATTATTTTAACAATAATGTATGTTACATATTGTTGTAAACTAGGGACTCGAGCATTGACTCATTTGGCATAAACATTTGGACAAAGAGTTTTTAATTGTAATACATTTTTGACCAACTGTTTTTTCCATTTCTTTTACCCTAATATTCTGTGTTCTCACTCAAATTTTCACTCCATTTTCAAATGAAAGCTTTAAGTGACGTCATGTGTAATATGAAAAATCATACAGCATTTTCTACACTCATTCCGCATGAATGAACCGTTTCTGGCGACAGTCGGCGCGATGTGCTCACGATCCAGTTGCGTCCGGAGAATCGTCTGCTGTAGGATATTGTCACAGGAGGAAATTAAGGTTTATGTTCCGTTACCAAAGTCATATAACGTCTTTCTTTGTTTTATTCAATAAAACAGTTTAAGTTTAATATTAATCTACATCTACACTATCTATATATATAAAAGAGGAAGGTGACTGACTGACATACCCAGAGATCAACGCACAGCCCAAACCGCTGAAGTTAGAATCCTGAAATTTTGCATGTAGGTTCTTTATATTAACGTAAGTGAGCACTAAGAGAGGAATTTTTGAAATTCCACCCCTAAGGGGATAAATCAGGGGATGAAAGTCTGTGTGAGCGAAGCCGCGTGTAAAAGCTAGTTATATATAAAGTTAAAGTATGTGCGTTTGTGAGTTTGTGACGTTGTAGGGGGTAATCTCTGGATCTACTGAACCGATTTTGACAATTATTTTACCAATAGAAGGCCACGTTATGTGTGAGTAACATAGGACATATAATAACCCGAAAAGTGGAAAGAATTTTTCGTGGTAGCTGGATTTGCAAAGTAAGTCGGAGAAAAATGTTTTTGGCCCAACGAAGTGGGCACGGGTCAGCTAGTTAATTATATAATACGTCGATATCAAAGTCTAAAATCAATAAATCACGTGTATTATTTATTGTCGAAGCGTCTTAAAATAAAAAAGCCTACCTAACTTTACACACATAAAGATGGCTAACTGAAAGTTTTTTTTAAACTAGCTACGCCTCATGGTATTACCCGATTTTAAATGCATTTGAATCTGATATTGTTTAATATTTCATCGGTTTTTAAATTTCTTTTCGTATATCCATACTTTAATAAGTAATAAGTCTCATTTAGTTCTTATATAATCAGATATTTGTCAGTGAAAGTCCCGTAAAAATCGGCCCAGCCTTTTCAGAGATATCATAGTAATTATTTTTACTAATATTTTGAAGAGTTAAAGCTTGTGTGGTTGTCTGGCATAATCTCTGAATCTACTGAACCAATTTTGAATGTTCTTTTATCAATATAAATCTATATTATTTGTAAGTGTCATAGGCGAAATATTAAACCGACATACAAACACACAGAGCCACGGGTAAATGCTAGTTCTGAAAAATATGATTGGAAATGCGATGACAGTATTAAAACACATTTTTAAAATAAAACCTTTATTCATAATTCATAATCGTGTACCACGGTAAATTAGGCGGTTCTGTCACATAATAGTCGTCTAAGAAGGTATCTGTGATATAACCGTAATCTGAAAGTAAAGTAGAATAAACAAATTTTGGTTAGTAGTTAGAGTAAGCGACTGCAGATCAAGAGGTCTTGGATTCGATTCCCGGGTCGGACTGCTATTGGGGTTTTCTTACAAGAAATTCTTGATAGCAGCCCGGAGTATGGAAGATGGCGGTGTTTCCCGCCCGTGCGCTCGGGGGCACGTTAAGCCGTCGGGTTCGTCCTGGTTGCCATGAACATCTATTTTAATTGTTATTGGGGTGCCCTCAAATACATTGACAACTAGTTTAATCTACGAATTCAGTTCACTCTCAGGGTTGCGGAGCTCTAATGTCAGCCGCTCCGTGGAAAAACTAATATTCAGGTAAAACCAGTTCAACTCATAATCTTGAGTATAATAAAGACTAGGAAGAATGTTTGGCAAGCCCTGTTATTTAAGTTACTTGTTCCATTATATTGTTACTTAGATGGGAAGGAATTAAAACATCTTCATCTTACACACGGAATGCGGTAGTCTCATCCAAAACTGGGAAAAGTTATTGTAATATTGTAATAAGTCTTAATCCACCTTATCCATAAACGTGTTTTAACATTAAGTGACGGTTCTTTGTCATTTTCAACTATAAGACTGTAAGTTTAAAGCTTAAAATAATGTTTCATATGTTTCTTCTATTCATCATCAACAACCCATAACGTACCCATGCTGACCAAGTGTGGATTGGGGACTGGCAAGACTACGTTGTGGCTACGTAATCTTTCCGTTGGATGTTTTTAAGCCGCCCAAAGGCCTCCAACTAAGCTTCACGACTACTATCCATGATACCAACCGGGCCCGACTGTTTAACCTGACCCCCGAATCAAGGAGGTCACGTTTCTTCTATTATTCTAACTTAAATAAGTATTTCTCTAGAAAAAAGGTACGTACACACATAATCCTTATTTGGTACATAGACGAAGCAGTCACCCATATGTACTATCTGCCATACTGTAATAGAACAAAAGCTGCACTGTAATAATAATTTAAAGCATCTCGGACACGACTGTCGGATCCCAGGTAGTAGACCCACGGTGTTTTCACCGGGGCGGTACTACCCTCGCACAGAAGATCAACGTAAAATGACAGCGTTCGTGCTGTCGTGTTTCGTTGGTGAGTGCAAGACCGGAGGCCCAATGATGCAGAAGCATCACTAGGCTGCCGTAGTGTGGGTCACCATACTGCATTGTTTCATTGTCTGCATTCGCAATGAGTATGGTGACCACCGCCCTTGGATTCTGCTTATGCTTTCCATCCACTCACATCTACTAAATGACTAGGATGTCTCACCTTCATAATGTTCATGACAATTGACAAAATCCATCATACAGTAGTTTTTGAATGTTTCGTAATTGAAATGTATGGTTCTTGCACAAATTCTTCCCGTTCTGAAAATCATTAAAGTGTTTTCACTTAAAAAAAAAAAATTAGAACAGAAATGATACCTGAGGCCCAATTATGTAGAAGTATCTCAATAAGCCGCTATGGTGTGGGCCACCATGCTGTGTTGTTGCATTGTCTGCATTCGCAATGAGTATGGTGACCACCACTCTTAGATTCTGCTCATGCTTTCCATTGGGCAGAGTGAGGTCACTTTGGCAGGCTCATATTTATATGTATAGTTAAAAAAAACGTTTTATTCTTTCAAATTCAAGTAGTAAACTCAAATTCAAGTAGGTAGTATTTTACAGCAAAGCGCGTATAGTTCACTAAGAAGTTTATTTTTCAATTTTTAAAATGGAATCTCGTTTTTTCTTCTTATACAAACGTATGCTTACGAATTGTATAAAATTTGCATTGTTATATTTAATTAACAGGATATTCTAGTCTTACTACGTCACCCATTAAAATAAAAATAATAATGTGATCCTAAATACATAGATTTAAAAATGAATTGCTGTTCGTTTTTCCCGCTAAAACTCGAGAGCGGCTGGGCCGATTTAACTGATTTTGGTTTTCAATTGTTTGTCATAGTCCAGGGAAGGTTTAAACGGTGAAAAATGCAAAATTATTTGAAATCCAAATGTCACGTGTACGAAGTAGCGGGCACCGCTAGTATATGTCTAAAAATGCATTGCTGTTCGTTTGTCCCGCTAAAAGTCGAGAATAGTTTGACCGATTTGGCTAATCTTAATCTTGAATTTGAAATATTTGTGGAAGTTCAGGGATGGTTTAAACGTTGAGAAACAAATAACGTAAAATACTAAAAACGACGATTTAATTTTCATATATAAATTGTTTTTAACTGTGAAACATTTGGTGTCTTTTGCCTTTTCAGGAATAAAAATTTGACACTTGGGTGTCAAATATTTATGGATACTTTCGGTGAATTTACATTTAAAAAAAAATATAGGCGATACGAAGTTCACCGGGTCATCTAGTAGTAGTATAAATTATTTTATTATAACAGACAGATTTCATATATATTCAGCTATTTTTGTTTTTCATACATATTATTACATATAGAAAACACCCAAACTTCGAAACAAATATTTGCAGGTCATACAAATATCTGGTCCGACCCGGGAACCGAACCCGAGACTTCAAGCACAGCAGTCGCATACGCTACCACTGCGCCAGGGAGGCAGTCAGATTGATATGTACCTACATCTGTTTTTACCAACGCTTTATAATTTTTTATGGACATAGTATAAACGAACCAATAATACATTACTGATAAGCTCTCATGCAAAACACGGCCAATCCGTCGCACCGATTCTGGATTGTCACAATGTACGGAAATGTCCGTCCTGTCGCTATTGTTGCAGTTGTTGTTCTGTTAAAGCAAATAAACCAAATTCAGTTAAATATGAAAGTAGTTATGAAAATAATTTACTTCTCATTAACAAACAGTATTATCGACCTAAATTCGCTTCGTTATCATCAGTGAACTATTACATTATAGGAATCCCGCGCGAAACGCGTTAGTTTAGGTTAGTTTTTTTATGTATATCTATCTTCTTCTATATATAAAAGAAAGTCGTGTTGGTTACACTATTTATAACTGAAGAACGGCTGAACCGATTTGGCTGAAAATTGGTCGGGAGGTAGCTAAGAACCAGGAGACGGACATAGGATACTTTTTACATAGGTTGTTTTTTACTTTGACTGACTTTTTTTACACTCGGTTGATGTCGTACCGCGGGATACACCGCGGGGCTCAGCTAGTATATAGATAAATAATAAGTAAACAAAGCTAATAAAGAAACCTAACCAAACGCGTTTTGTCTAGTAAGAACTAGTTTTAACTGATATTCGATTTGAGCAATAGTTAATTATAGTTTGAACAAAGGCATACATTAAAAACTAGTTCTAACTAGGAAAAACGCGTTCTATGTAAAAACTACAATCAATAGTCAATCTATAGGGGGATTGTATTAACCGAACCTAAACCTACACGGTTCTGAATCAAGTTAATTTTAAGCAAACAAAACATATATTTCATTTGGCTTGTAATTTATAGGTACTCACATATCACTGATAATTACAGACCGAAATATATTTATTCTACACATTGCCAGTGGACCGGTAGATATTCTATATAATCCCTAGGGATTGTATTAATTACTTAGGTGTAGTATGTAATGGAGAATAATATTCACAATATTTTGTACAGAATAACTGAATTATACTGATTGTCGGTAACAAATACATTACTTATATTCTAAAAACTATAAATCTATGATTCTGCCTAGCGATGTTGTGTCTAAATACTGTAGGTACTGTAGATACTGTAGGTAGAATTACCAAAAAATGTATAAACCTCTATTATTTTGTAAGGATTACTTGCTACTACTGCAATGTCAGGTACTTATTTCTATAGTACCAGCAAATTTGTCTTTAATTGACTGCGGCTCTCGAAAAAGGTATGAACTTTCGTAATTTATACTCTCTATGACATTAACCTTTGATAATGCCATAAGGCGAAACCGGTAAGGCGTAAACTTAATTAAATAATCAGAAATTTTAACAAAAAAAAACAATCTGGACCAAATTTAAATGAGACCACACGGGAAGCGCCAGCTTACAAATAAAAAAAGAATCATCAAAATCGGTTCACCCAGTCGAAAGTTATGACTATCATAACTTTCGGTACGGTAACAAACATAAAAAAAAATACAGTCGAATTGAGAACCTCCTCCTTTTTTTAAAGACGGTTAATTAGTGCAATAAGTACAAGTGAGTTTGATTCTAGAATGTATAAACTTTCCCAGTTATAGAAATATTTCTCATTGATGTTCGATGTTATTGGTAGTAGCATGATGTTATATCTTCCTCAATAAATTAGCTAACCCACACTAAATTTATCATCATCATCATCAACAAACCATAACATCCCACTGCTGGGCTCGGGTCTCCTCACAGGAGAGGGTTAAGGCCATACGTCCCCACGCTGGCCAAGTGCGGGTTGGGGACTGGCAAGACAACGCTGTGGCTACGTTTTCTTGCCGTTGGATGTTTTTAAGCCGCCTTAAGGCCTCCAACTAAGCTTCACGACTGTTATCATATGATAAAAACCAGGACCGACTGCTTAACGTTACCTCCGAATCACGGAGACGCTCATGGTAACATGCCACTAACGGTCACCCATCCAGGTACTGACCGCAACATCATTGCTCACCCTCACACTAAATTAATGTTTCAATTCAAACCTGATCTCCTGGACAAGTTGACATTCTACAAACGTTATTAGAAAACTAACAAATGTATGGGAGTGAAGTCATTTCAGTGCTAAATCACGTGGTAATAATAAAATATTAGGCAGTCATTCATGACAATAGAGGAGTTAGCAATTGTAGAAAGAGATACGACACAAATCACGTGCATCTTGGCTTAAGGGGCTAATCGAATTCTTCAACTTTATAATATTCCAACTTTCGCCCGCGGCTCCGCTCGCATTCAATAAAAAGTATCCTATGTTACTTCTAATACCTCCAAGAATATGTGTACAAAGTTTCATGATGATCGGTTCGTCGTTTTTTATTTTTTTACTTTATAATATTAGTGTGATATAGTACTAACTCAAAACCTGGTATTCGTATGACTACTTGCTCCGGCGTGGTCGAATTATTCGACGTTGATGGTCCCATTTCTCCTTCATTCATACAACCTTTGACTGAAACATTATATTGATATTAGAAAAAAAAATTTAAAAGTAAGGGTAGCCGGTGTCTTGACTGATGAATTTGAGAAAATAAAGTGAGAACTTTAGGGATGCAGTACGTCACACGCGATGCTGATAATCACATCAATAGCCCTTTCCAGTCCAATGCACGACGTAAGACCATGGCCTCACAGAAAACCGGTGTGAAATAGTGCTTGCGCTATGTTTCACCGAGTGTGTGAGATACCGGAGGCCCATACCCCAACCCCTTCCCCTATCTCCCCCATCCCCCTCCATCCGGCAACGCACTAGTGCCGCCTCTGGTGTTGCAGGTGTCCATGGGCGGCGGTAATCGCTTACGATGAGGCGATACATCTGCTCGTTTGTCCACATACTCCATAAAAAATAAAATAAAAAAAAAAGCCTCTCCCAGGCAAGTTTTGACCTGCTATTACATGCTGACCAGACGGATTAGTATAGTTCCTTCCCTTTGCAGTGATGTTGTTCCGAGCAGATACTTTCTTAGTAGCCTCTTACGGCACGCACGAGATGAATAGGGTGGTGACACTCCGTATTTTTAATCCCTCACCACACAGAGTTGGTACTAAAAATCAAATACTATCAATACTTTTACTGTGGGAGAGCCACGCTTCGACATGCAGTCTTCGACAGCCCGGCTCGACCGGAGTAATACCACGGCCTCAAAGACAACCGGTGTGAAACAGCGCCTGCGTTGTGTTTCACCGAGTGGGTGAGGATAACGGAGGTTCATACCCCAACTTTTCCCCTTCCTATCCCCCAAAGACTGGGCGGCGGTAATCGCTTACCATCAGGCGACACGTATGCTTGTTTGCCCCATATTCCATAAAAAAACTATCAAATGCTTCATCGCTTAACTTTGTCTGCGTAGGTATATCAAAAGGATTATCTTTTCCATTTTTGCATCATTTTTCAGTGATACTCAGCTCCTATTGTCCGTAGCGTGATGTTATATACCAGAAAGGTTAGACTTCTCCTTCCATTCAAATATCCTATAAATCAGTATCAATTACTAAAACTAAAATCAATTTTCAATAAATCAATGGTTTCTGGTCGCGCTCGCACAAACAAACAAACTCTTCAACTTTAAGTACTAGTATAGGCTTACATACAATACTTACTTAGTAATAAGAAAAGACTCAATATTTTAAGATTCATGTTAGTATGTTTCGTGTGTTTTATGTAAGAATCGATCAAGTTTTACCAGTCAATTTTAGTAACACGAAAATCTATACTATAGTAGTATCTTACAACTACACACATCAAAAGTATCTAGGGATCAAGCATTTTTATGCGGATTTCTTGAGATTGAGATGTGGCTTTGGCCCTGGCCTGCTCAGTCGCCAGACTTGAACCCGATTGAGCATGCATGGGATATGCTACAGAGAAGAGCTCTGCCGAATATGGAGGGTATCCAGTCGCAAGAAGACCTTTTTTTGTTGTTGCAACGAACATGGGCGGCCATTCCACAGCGTGTTTGGATAAACTCATTTTGAGTATGCCATACCGATGTTCTTGTGTTGTTAGTGTTCGCAGTAGTAACACGGATTATTAATTGTTTAAGTTACCTAATAAAATTTTAAAGAAAACTGTTATTTCAGTCTTTTTTTCTAACTTTAATGTTAGTGGTTCAAATGTCAAAAATCCCTTTATTAGGAAAATGGCAAATTTCTTTATTAATGCAAAGGTGACTTGGTTTATCGTTACTGTGACAAACGAAAACACTTTATTTGATGAATCCTTAAAGAAAATTTTTATTAATATCAATCAGGAGAAAAGTTATTGCAAAAATATATGTTGATCCCTAGACACATATGTTGATCCCTAGACACTTTTGATGTGTGTACATAAAACTAGTTGACTAAATGATTCAATCGCATTTTAAAAAATAATTGATTTGAGATTTTATTGATTGACATAGCGATACCTACTGGAAATAGAATTTTCGTAAACATTGCTGCGAATACAGAATGAAATTTACATTTAATAAATATAAACTTCATATCAACAGGGAATTTTGACAATGATGATGAGTGATAGATGATAATGAGTGAGTGTAGACTCATTCACTGGTCAGTCGTGATTCTGAAGTAGACCTGAAATTCTAGATGCACATATTTATTTTTCCTACACTATTTCATTCAGATATAGAACGTCGCTTTGCTCGCGGATTACCGTTAGAGACTCCTGAATCTCAGTGCAAGATAAAAATTAACCAATTTTTTTTTTTTTTTTTTTTTTCGCCTACCCGCGTTTAAAAAGTACACTTGTGTTTTGCAAACGCTCTGTGAAAAATTAAGTTTTTAATTGTTTACTAATGATAATTGTGGATGAAAACTGTAATTCTGTGTTGCTTAAAGAGTGAAATAGTGTTGAAAGTATTATTCAGTAAAAAATTACGCGTAATTTAATAAACTCAAAAAGATACTTTTCAACCTCAGTTGTACAAGTAAATAAATTACAACAAAATGCCTGTTTGTCTTAAATGTGATAAAGAAGTGCCAAAAGTTGATGAGAAAAATCCTAAAATTCAATGCCACGGTTGCAAGAGGCAAATATGTGTGAAATGTAGTGGATTGCTAGCCACAGAGTTGAGAGTGATTATACTTCAGTCTCCGACTTTGAAGTACTTGTGTCCTGACTGCGAACTCGGAGAGCGTCAGTTACCGGCCTTGAGGAACACAGTCTCCCAATTAAAAAATGAAATTGAAGCCTTAAAAGCCAAACAAAGCCAAACTACGTGTATGGAGGATATTCTGGGGGAACTGGCGGAGAGAAAAAAACGAAGTGCGAATATTATACTATTCGGGATTGAAGAGTGTCAGCTACAAACAGGTGACTCTGTACGGGACAAAGAGGTATAATAAGGTGCAGGTTCAACGAGCCTTGGTGAACGTTCCGGCTTCAGAGACTCCGGTCACCGTAATTCGCCTCGGTAAACCCAAACAGTCTTCACCGCGCCCAGTCAAGGTCATATTTTCTAACAAAAAGCCAGCTTTGAATGTGTTAAAAAACCGTAAAAAGCTTGCATCAAATGTATCAGCTAGGAATGATCTAACTCCCTATCAGCGAGAATACTTACAAAAACTACGAGAAGAACTGAAACAAAGACTGGATAATGGGGAAACAGACTTAACAATAAAATACATCCATGGCACCCCTAAAATAGTAAGCGAAAAAAAGCTATAAACGCTGATGAGGGTATTTTGGAGATCACATTCTTCTATACAAACCTGGCTTCGATTATGGCTAAACGAGATTTGCTTATTGTAGAGGTTAATAAGTTGAAACCAACTTTTATTGTAATAACGGAGACACATTTAAAACCTAGTATTAGTAGTGCCCTGGTGGACATCAAAGGCTACACTTTATTTAGACATGACCGTGCTAAGGGGACAGAGTGGGGAGGAGTTGCAATATATGTATCACTTAAACTAAATAATACACCCATACAGGTGACCCTACATCCTACTTTTAATGTCAGGCAGGTTGAAGCCCTATGGTTAAATATACAATGCGGTAATTTTAAAATGTTACTCACCGGTGTGTATCGACCAACCCATTATACCTTCGATGAGTCTGACAGGCTGCTATTTGAAACAATTAAACACGCTACAGACGGTAACAATACCTTGCTAATTATGGGAGATTTTAACCTGCCTGATTTGAGATGGCCACTACACAACTTTGATGCGGACACATATACCTTGCTTCATGGTAAATTTATAGACTTGTACGTAGACAGTAATCTACACCAACTTGTCACAAATATAACTAGAAAGAGAAATAATGAGGAATCACTACTTGATTTAATACTGTGTAATGAAGAAAACTTTTGTACAAAAGTGGAACACCATCCCAACATAGGAAACAGTGATCATCAAGTATTGGTGGCGACAGCACAGATCAGAACCAACTCTACTAGCAAAAATACTACTCAAAAACCACGTATGAACTTCTTCAAAGCTAATTATGAGAAAATAACCCAAATGCTTGCTGACAATAACATTGTGGATACCAATGTTACCGATGTTGAGGTAGCCTGGACAGACTTCACAAGAAAAACACACAATGCCATCGATGCTCACGTACCAGTTAAAAAGCCACATAGGATTTGCAATATTAATAAACCATGGATCAATCATCAGGTGCTAGATTTGGCAGAGAATAAAAAACGCCTGTGGAAACAGTACATTTTGAGCGGTACTAATGAATCATATAAAATATACAGACAAGCAAACAATCACTTAACAACCACTGTTAGAAAATTAAGAATGGAATTTGAAAAAGAAATTATTAAATGCGGACCAAAATCATTCTATTCTTACATGCGTCAACAACTATCTTCAACGGTGTGTGTGCCACCATCGTTAAAGGATGAAAGAGGGAATATTGCTAATGATCAAAAAATGGTAGCTGATTTGTTCGCGCTACAATTCGAGAAGTCCTTTGTTGTGGAACCAACTTATTTACATGTCCCTAAGATACAGATTCCTAGAGTTGAAAATTCCATACAGTCACTCATATTCACACAAGATAAAGTCAGTAAAGCCCTAACTACCTTTAAACTTTTAACACTTGGCTGCTAATTACCGGCCCATCAGTCTCACAAGTATTGTCTGTAGAACGATGGAGAAAATTATAGCCGCGGAACTTAGAGCTTTCATGAATACAGAAAACATCACTATCGATGAACAGCGTGGTTTTATTCCTAAAAGATCTACAGTCTCGAATCTCCTTACGTGTCTGGACAACTGGACAGACAACTGGGACAAACATCAGCCAACCGACGTTGTTTATTTAGATTACGAAAAAGTATTTGATCGTGTCCCAATTAAACGGCTTGTAGCCAAACTTGAACACCTTGGAATTCGTGGACAACTCCTCCAGTGGATAGGAGACTTTCTAAGCAACAGAAAGTTCAAAGTAAGAGTGGGTGAAACACTATCAGATACTTACGACGTACACAGTGGGGTACCTCAGGGCTCAGTGTTCGGACCGATATTGTTTGTGTTGTTTACAACGGATTTGAAGAATGTGATTCACTCAAACTTATCAGTATTCGCAGATGACACCAAAATCATGGGAAACCCACTAATTTCCCACAACATAATTCAGCAAGACCTGGACAGAATTGTGCAGTGGACAAAAGAATGGCTGATTTCACTTAATGCAACTAAGTGTACTGTTCTGCATATAGGTAGTAATAACCCCAAATACAGGTACACAATTAATTCTGAGCCATCACAACAAGTAAACTCCCAAAGGGACCTCGGAGTTACCATAACACATAACCTTAAGTGGGACGAGCATATCACAATGATAACAAAAAGGGCAAACTCAATATTGTACATGATTAGAAAGGCATTCTATGTCATCACTAAGGAACTATTCCTCAATTTCTACCTAACATACATTCGACCTCTGCTAGAATTCGCATTTCAAATATGGAATCCATATTTCAAAAAAGACATTCAAATGTTGGAAAGGGTCCAAAGAAAGGCAACTAAAATGGTTATTTCCTTGAAAAACATGTCGTACGAAGAACGCCTCTTGGAACTCAACTTGCCAACACTGCAGCAGAGAAGAATGAGAGGAGACCTTATAGAAACTTACAAGATCCTAAACCACTACTACAACGTGAGAAACATTGAATCCATGTTCACAATGAACCCGAACACACAACTAAGAGGTCACTCTATGAAGCTTAGCAAGCTTCGGTGCGCTAGCAATCCCCGAAACCATTTCTTGCCAAACCGAGTGGTGCGTGTGTGGAACTCTTTGCCGGAAATCGTGATTAGTGCTCCGAATATAAACATATTTAAAAACAGACTTGATGAACATTTAAAAACACAAGTGTAAGATTAAGTATTATTATTATTACTGCACGCATCAGCTTTAAGATGCTAGTGTATTAAATATAATAATAATAATAATCAATAAAACCTTAAAGTACTTTAGGATTATACTCATTTACTCGTTCTCTCGTTGGCGCAGTGGTAGCGTACGCGACTGCTGTGCATGAGGTCTCGGGTTCGATTCCCGGGTCGGACCAAATGTTTGTATGAAATATTTGTTTCGGAGTTTGGGTGTTTTCTATGTATAATATGTATGTATTTACAAAAAAAAGTGTATATATGTGTTTATATCAGTTGTCTAGTACCAATAACACAAGCTCTGCTTAGCTTGGGACTAGATGGCGTTGTGTGTTAGATGTCCGACAAATATACTGTGTCGCGGGGAACTTTACACTCATACATGAAATGGACACAAAGAACACCCAGACTTCGAACAACATCTGTGGATCACACAATATTGTTCTATGTGGGATTTAACTCACAACAATTGGCGAAATAGGAAGCGGCGTGGATAACTACCTATACATAAATACATAACCTATGATCTCTTTGACCTACATCGATTACAAACTCGTTTCCATTCAAAATTTGCAGCTCACCTCTGTTATTTATTTTCCTTGTATCAATTTATGTGTTTTTTTGGTCTTTTAATTATGTTTTATGTATGAGCCTACCGTACTGTCTCTGCTCTGCCTGATGGAAAACATGAGCAGAATCCAAAAGTGGTGACCACCACTCGTTGCGAATGCAGACGCGATGCAACAATGCAGCATGGTGAGCACACCATGGCGACCTGTTGAGATGTTTCTGCATTTGGTTTTTATTTGTTTAACGCTAATCGGGCAATCGGTCAAAATGAATGACAGCCAAAATTCTTTGCAATGTTCCATACTATGTAACAGCGCAGACCCGAAAATAAAATTAACAAAAATGTCAAAACTAAGATCATAAAAGGTTAGACAGAATGTTGGATAAATTAGTAGCTGTAAGACGATAACCTAGATCCTAATAATACATCCCCGCGTAAGTATTTTGATTTCTACAATACAACCTGGGATTCCTCATACTATTAATTAAAAATCAATGACCGAAATAAGTATGAATGATAAGAAAATTTACATTGCTTTTCAAATAAACTTCGTGTGGAAATATGCATAGCGGCTACTGCAGAAATATAAATCGAAAAACACGATGTTATTTTTGAAAATATTGCCTTATTACGTGCCGAAAGAATACTCTTGCTTTCGTTTTTATTACACTTAAGTGAGTGTTTAGCCTATTTTATTATTATTACTAGCTGACCCACGCAACGTCGTTTGCGTCTCCTATTGCCCGTAGCGTAATAATTTCCCCCCGTTTTTGAAACATTCTTCATTGGTACTCCGCTCCTATTGGTCATAGCGTGATGATATAGATAAACTCGATAAACTTCCTCGATAAACGGGCTATCTAACACTGAAAGAACTTTTTCAAATTGGACCAGTAGTTCCTGAGATTAGCGCGTTCAAACAAACAAAAACTCTTCAGCTTCATATATTAGTATAGATGTATTTATTATACTCTTCTAAGATCTAATACTCATAATCAACAACACATTTATTTGGATAAAGACTAATATTAGGTATTATTTTGATAAAAACTCTTTGGCAAATAACTCAATAATAGGTACCAACTCTTAGCGTCTTATACTCGTGATAACTTCTAAACGAAATATCCGAATGGGATGAAACAAAAAGTATTTTACTTCTACATAAATACCCTTGCTAACATAATGCTTTATTTAGATAAGAATTAATATTACGATACACATTTAAAGTAGTTTCTTTCTTAAGACGATTTAATAATTTTTTTGAACACAAATCGGTTATTGTGACTAAACCATGATAGTTAGATATATGCTCTCGCGGACTTTTTTGTAGATCTTAATGGGACCTATAAACCCGTAATACATTATTTTGTTCTATTGTCAATACTTTTTGCAGCACACGCAAAAATAGGTTTTCGATTTCACACCTTGGGTTACAAAATCGCAATTTTCTTACGGATCTCTATTTTCATGAAAGTAAAATATAGCCTATAGCCTTCCTCGATAGATGGACTATCCAACACTGAAATTTTTTTTCAAATCGGACCAGTAGATCCTGAGATTAGCGCGTTCAAACAAACAAACAAACAAACAAACTCTGCAGCTTTATAATATTAGTATAGATTATAGATTAGTGTGACGGTCTTGTTTATTGGTTGTCCAGACGCCCGGCGTAGGTAACGCGCAGGCGTGTGGAAACTTTAAATGACATTTTTATTTATATCTAATCAACAGCTTAAAAAAAAATTCAAACTTCTATCTTATATTGACGATACATCTCTAGAGATTTTGAATTTTACAAATTAATTTGGCTTATTTATTTCTATTAATACAATGAACATACAAATCAGATTGACGAATATCTTTTTAATGAGTGTGACAGCCTAGTTTATTGGTTGTCAAGACGCCCGGCGTACGTAACGCGCATGCGTGTGTGAACCTCCAGACTTCTATACAAACTTTCATCCCCTTTTAAATCCCTTAAAACCAATTTTTCTCATTAAAAAGTAGCCTATGTCCTTTCTCAGGCTCTACACTATCTGTATACCAAATTTCATTGAAATCGGTGCAGCGGTTTGGCCGTGAAAGCACGACAGACAGACAGACAGACAGACAGACAGACAGACAGACAGAGTTACTTTCGCATTTATAATATAAGTAAGGATTACAAGCTTTTATTTAGCTTTACCTGTCCCGATGTTTGTCTGTTCCCAAATCTTGCAAGTTAAATTTGAAGTAGATATCTTCAACCGATTGTGCTGAAATTTTGCAGGTGGCTATAGGAACTTTGTATTGAAATGACGAAACCCATTGAGTGTAGAATCGTATCATTCGTCTTGACGAGTACTTTATGTTTTGATAGAGTCTAGGGTCTGATGATGGAGCCGGAAGGTGGTCATAGGAACTTTGTAATGAAATAATGGAACCCATTGAGTGTGGTATCGTTTCATTCGTCTTGACGAGTACTTTATGTTTTGATAGAGTCTAGGATCTCATGATGGAGCCGGAAGGTGGTCATAGGAACATTGTCATGAAATAATGGAACCCATTGAGTGTGGTATCATTTGATTTGTCTTAACGAGTATTTTATGTTATGATAGTATCCAGGGTCTGATAATGGAGCCGGAAGGTGGTCATAGGAACTTTGTAATGAAATGACGAAACCCATTCAGTGTGGAATCGTTTGATTCGTCTTGACGAGTATTTAATGTTTTTGATAGTATCCATGGTCTGATGATGGAACCGGAAGGTGGCCATAGGAACTTTGTAATGAAACGACGAAACCCATTGAGTGTGGAATCGTTTGATTCGTCTTGACGAGTATTTTATGTTGTGATAGTATCCAGGGTCTGATGATGGTGCCGGGAGGTGGTCATAGTAACTCTGTAATGAAACGACGCAACACCATTGAGTTTGGAATCGTTTCATTCGTCTTGACTTGTATTTCATGTTTTGATAGTATTCACGATCTGATGATGGAGCCAGAGGTGGTCATAGGAACTCTATAATCAAACGACGCAACCCATCGAGTTAGTACTCGTTTTATTTGTCTTGACGCCTACTTTATGTATTGATCGTATCTAGAGTCTAATAATGGAGGCGGAAAATTGCCATAGGAACTCTGTAATGAAACGACGAAACACATTGAGTGTGCAATCGTTTGATTCGTTTTAACGTCTTGTCGAATACTTTGTTTTGATAGTAACCAGGGTCTGATGATGGAACCGGAAGGTGGTCATGGGAACTCTGAAATGGAACGACGCAACACCATCGAGCTTGAAGTCGTGTGATTCGTCTTGACGAGTGCTTCATGTTTTGATAGTAGGTATTCACGATCTGATGATGGAGCCAGAGGTGGTCATAGGAACTCTATAATCAAACGACACAACCCATCGAGTTTATACTCGTTCATTCGACTTGACGAGTACTTTATATATTGATAGTATCCAGAGTCTGATGATGGATTCTGAAAATGGTCATAGGAACTCTGTAATGAAACGACGCTACACCATCGAGATTAGAATCCTCAAATTAGTTTAGTCAAGTATTAAATTTTAAATGGTAACCAAAGTTTGAAGATGGAGTTGATAAGTGTTTATAGGATTTGTCTTGATAAGTAGGTACTTCGGTCGTCGATGTCTTGCAATATTGATGCGTTTGAATGAGATGAACAGACTGAAAAACCTGTCCAGTGATAACTAAAAAGTAAATATATTAGCTCTGTTCTTAATTTACTATAACTAATAAGTTTATGTAGTATATAATAAGCTTTTATTGGAATGCTCTAAAAAGAATAAAGTAAAGTATTCCTTGAAAGCTTTTCTATCAACTTATATTGTCATTACACAATTTATATTTTACAAAAGCTTGTTGCCAGATTTCAGTTACCAGTATTTACTTAGTTTGAGAATTTTAAACGTTGATATCAGTCAAATCAAGTGGAGCTGGAGCGACATGGAGCTGATCTGATGCTGGAGCTTGGTGTCCATAGGAACTTTGTAATGAAACGACGAAACCCATCGAGTGTGGAATCGTTTGATTCGTCTTGACGAGTATTTTATGTTGTGATAGTATCCAGGGTCTGATGATGGAGCCGGAAGGTGGCCATAGGAACTTTGTAATGAAACAACGAAACCCATTGAGTGTGGAATCGTTTGATTCGTCTTGACGAGTATTTCATATTTTGATAGAATCCAGGGTCTGATGATGGAGCCGGAAGGTGGCCATAGGAACTTTGTAATGAAACGATGAAACCCATTGAGTGTGGAATCGTTTGATTCGTCTTGACGAGTACATTATGTATTGATAGTACCCAGGGTCTGATTATGGAGCCAGAAGCTGGCCATGGAAACTCTGTAATGGAACGACGCAACACCATCGACCTTGGAATCGTTTTATTGGTCTTGACGAGTATTTTATGTAGTGATTGTATCCAGGGTCTGATGATGAAGCCGGAAGGTGGCCATAGGAACTGTATAATGAAACGGCGCAACACCATCGACATTGGAATCGTTTAATGTGTCTTGGCGAGTACTTTATGTTTTGATAGAATACAGAGTCTGATGATGGAGCCACAAGATGGTTACAGGAACACTGTACTAAAACGACGAAACCCATTGAGTGAGGAATCGTTTGATTCGTCTTGACGTTTTGACGAGTATTTTATGTTTTGAGAGTAACCAGGGTGTGATGATGGAGCCGAAAGGTGGTTATGGGAACTCTGTAATGAAACGACGCAACACCATCAAGCTTGGAATCGTTTGATTCGTCTTAACGAGTACTTCATGTTTTGATAGTATCCAAGGTCTGATGATGGAGCCGCAAGGTGATCATGGAAACCCTGTAATGGAACGACGCAAAACCATCGAGCTTGGAATCATTTGATTCGTCTTGACAAATACTTTATGTTTTGATAGTATTCAAGGTCTGATGATGGAGCCGGAAGGTGGCCATAGGAACTCTGTAATGAATCGACGCAACACCATCGAGATTGGAATCGTTTGATGGGTCTTGGCGAGTACTTTATGTTTTGATACTACTCGGGGTCTGATGATGGAACCGGAAGGTTGTCATGGAAACTCTGTAATGAAACGACGCAACACCATCGAGCTTGGAATCGTTTGATTCGTCTTAACGAGTACTTCATGTTTTGATAGTATACAAGGTCTGATGATGGAGCCGGAAGGTGGCTATAGGAACTCTGTAATGAAACGGCGCAACACCATCGAGCTTGGAATCGTTTGATTCGTCTTGACGTCTTGACGAGTATTTTATGTTTTGATAGTATTCAGAGTCTGATGATGGAGCCATAACATGGTCATAGGAACTCTGTAATGAAACGACGCAACACCATCGAGCTTGGAATTGTTTGATTCGTCTTGATGTCTTGACGAGTATTTATGTTTTGATAGTAACCAGGGTGTGATGATGGAGCTGAAAGGTGGTAATGGGAACTCTGTAATGAAACGACGCAACACCATCGAGCTTGGAATCGTTTGATTCGTCTTAACAAGTACTTCATGTTTTGATAGTATCCAAGGTCTGATGATGGAGACGCAAGGTGGCTATAGGAGCTCTGTAATGAAACGACGCAACACCGTCGAGATTAGAATATTCAAATTAGTTTAGTCAAGTATTTAGTTTTAAATGGTAACCAGGGTTTGACGATGAAGTTGATAGGTGTTCATAGGATTTGTCTTGATAAATAGGTACTTCGGTCGTCGATGTCTTGCAATATTGATGCGTTCAAATAAGATGAACAGACTGAAAAACCTGTCCAGCGATAACTAAAAAGTATAAAATAAATTTTATATATAAAAAAAACTTTTTAAAAACAAGCTTTTATTGAAATGCTCTAAAAAGAATAATATAAAGTATTCCTTGAAAACTTTTCTATCAACTTATAATGTCATTACACAATTTATATTATACAAAAGCTTGTTGCGATATTTCATTACCAGTATTTACTTAGTTTGAGAATTTTAAACATTGATATCAGTCAAATCAAGTTCTTTAATTGACTTTCGTATCTACACAGGCAAATCTCGTGACAAGCTTTTGTATTATATAAATTGTGTAATGACATTATAAGTTGATAGAAAAGTTTTCAAGGAATACTTATATTATTCTTTTTAGAGCATTTCAATAAAAGCTTGTTTTTAAAAAAGTATTTTTTTTATAAAATTTATTTTTATTTAATTTATTTATTATTGACTTATTAGTTATAGTAAATTAAGAACAGAGCTAATATATTTCAATCTGTGTCTCGGTCTTGGTTAAGATATCGAAGTTCGTATGGTGCCGTATTAAGGATATGAAGCACCCTATTCATTCCGTGCGTCGTAAAGGTCGATTAAATAAGTTAACTACACCTCAGAAAGGAGATATTGCCCTCCTAAATCACGCTGATCAGACGAGTTGTTGTAAGGTTAGTTTATTTTTTTTCTTATTTTGCACAATTAGTGTTGAGCGAGAATCTACAACACGAACTTCGGCTCAGCTGGGAGCATCATTAAGTACTAGACCAACAGTAAATATTTTGGAGACCTCTGGCAGCAGATTAATTGCTGCGGTCAGCGGTAGGAGGGTGGCCTGGCGCAAAACTGCATCCAGGCCGTAACATATAATGATTGGGCTGATAGGCAGGATAGAGTCTGGATAGGCACGGCGTCAATCCTGGGAGGGACCTGAAATAACTGGGCCCGGGTCCTCCTCAGAGCAGGGCCCCTGAGACCGGCCGCCTTAGTTTTTAGTGGAATCACCACATACCTGGCTCCTAAGTCCCCAAGGAGCCGGAGATTCAAAGGGATTTCCCACCCCGTCACCAAAAAAATATATTTAAGTATTTTAAATAGCAGTTTGCCATAGTTTGAGGCCTATGTCCAGCAGTGGACTGCAATAGGCTGATGATGATGATGAAATAGTAGTTTATTGAGTTATTGTTAGTTTATGAGTGTGTGAAATGAAGCGAAATGTTTTTTGTTAATGTTTTGTGTATAAATATTCTGCAAATTCCTTCCGAAGTTTTCCGAATATTTTTGTAGGCATAGCAAATTCAGCACCAACAACTTTAGCAGACACAACAACAGATGCTGGTAGCAGCACAGCTGGAGATGCAGTTGAAGAGACAAACACTACATCTGATGATTCAGCAAAGTAAGTTTATTTATTTTCATATTTAAATTTTAATTAATATACATATATATATATAACTAGCTGATCCGGCAAACGTTGTTTTGCCATAATAATTAAAGTTGCGGTATAAAAAATAGATGTTGGTCGATTCTCAGAACTACCCGAACTGCACACCAAGTTTCATAGGCGTATGGTAACTAACATTGTGACACGAGAATTTTATATATAAGAAATTTTAATTTAAATAAAATTAAAATAGTTGTTTCTTAAAGCAAATGTGTATTCCACAGTCTGGAAAAGTTAAGTTATCTATGTGAATAATTATAATTATTCATATAAATAACAACAAAAAAATTATACAAAACACCAAAAAACAAACTTTTGTTTGCATGCTAAACAATTAGTATTGTTTTCTCCCGATTCATTTGTCTCTTTAAGCAAGATAGGAACCATAGAGTTCTTTTAGATAAAGTTAACTACTGATGGGTTTCTAAAAACCGTTATTTAGATGATTTCTAAAAGTGAATTTAACAATCGTACAACGTGTTCGATTTACATGTAGAAAACGTTAGAATGAGTATGATTTGAAATTATCTACATAGGAGGTATAAGCACATTAGCTATTAGTGTTGACGGCTTTGTTGAAATAGACAGTGATATTAAATTAATTTTTAGAGGTAAGGAAAGATGAAAAACCTTTCAATACTAATGAAGAACTATATTATTTGTCTAGATTTTAGGTTTAAAATTACTTACTAATTTGGCCTCAATGATAGTCATTGATAAATGGTTTATTAATAAACATAGTCTTCTTAGAAATAAGATTTTGAACTATAATACCACACTGACTAGGTTTGTTTCAAATTTTCCTTGTCTATGCAGCAATTGTGATGTTGTCCAATAGAGCTTGTTTTCTTAGTCGGCTCTAAGTATCCATTACAGAGTAATTAATTACATATATTTTAAATGTTTGCTGATGCTGACTGCACGTTTGGCCTAGTGGTTTAACGGTCACCACGCGGTTTCCTACTTCGCCAAGTGTCGTGGGTTCAAATCCCACATAGGACAACACTTTGTGTGATCCACAAATTGTTGTTCTGAGTCTGGGTGTTCCTTGTGTCCGTTTCATGTATGTTTGTAAAGTCCCCCACGACACAGGACTTATTCCTAGTGCGGGAGTTGTTGTTAAAAAGAAATGTAGCAGTCTTGTCACACTAATGTTTTAATTTTCAGTTTCACATCACCATCGTACTCCAAAAGGTTATATAATCGTACTGCACCGCTTCGAGAACCGTATCCTGATTTGTGCACACATAAGATTACTTACTGCTTAAGGGCTTATATGTACGTTATTATTTATCATATTAGGCAAAGCTCATTTGACTGGGAATAAAACAAAGTACTGGTTCACACAAAGTGTTATCCTTGCATGGGACGCAAGGATAAATCCCACGACACCCACCGTTGTAGAAAGCAGTCAGGCGGGCGTAGTGAGATTACCGATTAAACTGCTATGCCGTCCACACATACATCCATTATATTTGATTTTTGTTTTTCCTCAGACGTAGTGTATGTTACCCATATTGCCAAGTCTAATAGATCGCTTTATTGTACACCAGATTTATGACAACGATATCTTAAAACTAGGTGGCTGTCTTGTCGCTCGAAAGCAATCTCTTACATGCACCCATATTATTAAGTTATCTATTTAATAACTAAGTTTGCCTATAATCACATGTCACGGAAGGCACCCACGTTGAAGCTGTTTTATTATCTTCACGTTGTGGTCGGATTTTTTTCATACCTCTTAGGCAAGCAAAGTTTGTTGAATAAATATTAATATTTCAGTACTGGTAAAATTTGTGCAAGAGTTGGTTGGGGTGCTTATAGAACATTCGATAGTTACTGTTGGATGGACTTCATGAATTGTAAGGAAGGACTTGAAAGTAAGTTCTTTTATTTCTGTTGTTTATTTTACAATATCTATACATCTTCTTTACTCTATACAAATAAATTAATTTGGAGTGTCTGTTTGTGATATTAAAATAACCGCTTTTTACTAAATGCATACGTGAGTATACACGATACATATTCCAAAATGACATATTTTTTCAATTTTTGTCTGTCTGTTTTTTGAGATTAGCTAGAAAGCTAATCTCTGAAATGGCTAGACCGATTTTGACGGGACTTTCACTGATAGGTAGCTGATGATATAAGGAGTAACTTAGGCTACTTTTTTAGACTAGCTTCGTCCCGCGGCGGCGGTACGATAATAACCGCGGGTAATACCGCGGTACTCACCTAGTTACGAATAAAGATAATAATGAATTAAATAAATAAATATTTTTTCGAACATCTAACACACAACGCCATCTAGTCCCAAGCTAAGCAGAGCTTGTGTTATGGGTACTAGACAACTGATACAAATACATATTATATACTTTTTTTTTGTAAATACATACATATTATACATAGAAAACACCCAAACTCCGAAACAAATATTTGTAGATCATACAAACATTTGGTCCGACTCGGGAATCGAACCCGAGACCTCATGATCAGCAGTTGCACACGCCAACCACGAGACCAACGAGGCAGATCAATCATTTCATTTGACTGCCTCGATGGCGCAATGGTAGCATAAGCGGCCGCAGCTCTGAGGTCTCGGGTTCGATTCCAGGGCGGAGCAAATGTTTGTATGAACTGCAAGTATTTATTTCGGCGTTTGAGTGTATTATATGTGTAATATGTATGTATTTAAGAAAATATTCTATCAGCAAATCTGGTTTTCATAGTTTAAGCTCTGCTTAGTTTCAAATAAGGGGGCGTTGACTGACAGATGTGAGATGAATTTTGTCCTTCAGAGAGACTCCAAGCAAAACTCTTTTCATGGCACGCTCAGCGACTTTGAGCTTCTGGATTAACCCTTGAGTCAGTATCCACGTCTCGGCACCGTGCGTCATTACAGGACTTTCGTCTTTAAGCTCTGTGGTATGCCACTTAGTGGTCAAATAGATAAATTATAATCATCATCATCAGCCCATCGCAGTACACTAATGGATGTAGACCTCTCCAATTGCACTCCACTTTTTTCGGCCCTCGTAAATTGTACTACTTTTACAATATACTAGAATATTCTATGTTACAGTCTGGACACATTTTCATATGGGACCCTGTTTTGACCTAAAAGCACCAGCAAAGTACAACTTTCCCAAGGGTAATTATATTTGAAAATTCAAACACTTGTTTTACACCTCTACGTCGAAGGGGGAGGGGGGCCCAAAAGGACCAGCAAACGTGTCATCTTATGAACACCTGCAAGAGAGACAAGTATTTGTTCAACCCTAAGCGACCCCCTGCTCCAGAATTAATGGGGTTAAGTAGTATTACTCGGTCATTTTAGATTGCATCGTTGGTATAGCGGTAAGCGAACGCAACTACCGATCAAGAGGTCTCGGGCCTCGGGTTTGATTACCGATGTGGTGACTTCCACATAAAGCGCAACAGAAATATACTACAGCGCCATCTACCGAAGTTACACTGAACTACGGAGTAACGAAGGAAGCTAAGAAACTACCAATCCAGAATCGCGCAGTGAAAGTTCTCGCGCCAATTATCATAATCCCAACATCAACCGTTGGGCAGTTGGCTCGCTAGGCATGATGACCTCGCCTGATCGGAGGATCCTCCCTTTGTGTTGGAGGGACATCACACCCGTTCCTCCACAACCGAGTCGGGCCAAAAAGTATTGTTGGTTTTTTCTAACAAGAAATTAATCCGAAGTATGGAAGTTGGCGGTGTTTTACGCCCGTGCCTGGGATAAATAATTAAATAGACACATCCTTAGGAAGGAGGTTTTGGCCTCCTATACCACGCTGACCAGATTGCTTGGTATAGGGTTTGTTACAAGTGTTCCTTCTCTTCACAGCGATGTTGTCCTGCTTAGTTTGCTCCCTTAGGCCCCTAGCACACGGCGTATCTTAAACGCGCAGATGACGCGCGTATACGCGTTTCAAACGAGATATGAACGTAACCTTGTATCCCAAGTACACGGGGCGGTCGTGAAACGCGCGTCTACTCCGCTACAGGGATACAGACGCGCTGTAGTCGCTCGTAGACAATCCTCGTCAGTTGTACAATGACGTCGGTTGAGACAGCACTGCTTACGCTGGCTTTAGTACTGCTTTTTAAAGGAGAAAAATATAGATATTGTTATAAACTAGCAGTGAGAATTAAATAAAAGAACCAAAGAGGAGATAGCCCAACCTCAGTTCTTATTTATAATTAAAACACCTTACCGACCGCTTCTCAAACAGCAAGTGTGTGTGCATAGCAAAGTACCGTCTTTTTATAGGTTCGTACTGCATAATTTATCGGTAGAATAGGGATGCACCTAACACGGCCTCTCCTGACAGCTGGTCGTCCTCGAGCAGCCTCGTCCAGCCGACTGCCTTGTCGGTCATCTCTGCAGGAGGATCACCAAGTCCCTGGTCCTCATTAATATGGTCATCTGTTAAGTAACGACACTTCAGTAGTTTTATAGAGGTCTACTAACTTTGCAACCTGAAGTTATGTATATAAGCGTCGCATAGGCATAACAGTTTAGGACTCGTGGAGGCAAGCGTGCACTCAAGCCTCCACCAGCAATAGCTTCGTAAAATAAAAATGCTAGTAGCAGATTATTTCAATAATTTAAATAACTTCAGTTGCAATTTAAAAGGCAGTAGGATTATAAAAAAACAAAATAAGGAACAATGCGGGGGACTGGCCTCCGGACTCCAATCACCCACAATGCACCCAACAAAAATAACGAAGGTACATGGGCTATCTTCGTAACGTAGCTTACGCTAGCCAGTCGCTCTCATGCACGATACAGACATGACAATCGCAACATAACCAGCTAGAGTCACTCACAGAGGTGACATGGCTTTCGCCATTTACAAAGGTGACTAGTATAGCACAGCTTTACGTCATTCATAAAGGTGACACAGCTTTACGCCGCTCTCAGAGGTGACATGGCTTTGCAGTCGCCAAGCGCCCACAGCGCCGGCGTGTCCGCCTACGCGCCCTCCGCGTAGCGCAGCACGCACTTAAGGCCGAGCTCCGCAGCCCAGCATCTCGGTGGAGTCGTGGCAGTGCCACGCGTTGCAGCAGCGAAGCGCCCATAGCGCCCAGCGACGTAGTGCGCGCTGCTCAGGTGCAGCGTCTTGGTGAAGACGTGGCAGCGCCACGCGTCGCGGCACGCGCTCGCATCTTTCGAAGCTATGAAGGACGGAATGAGGTCATGTCTAGGCAACGAGTGCCATTATTTCGGGGTACGAGACAGTCACAATTTCGTAGAAAATAAAACACTGTTGGCATAGGCACCAAGTTTGCATACCACCCAGTGACTTGTCGGCATAGGCACAAAGTTCACATACCGCCCAAGATTTTCACAGTCTATGTATCGCTCAACCACCACTACACAATAAATAAACAGGGCTGTTTACTAACAACCACATACAGGCCGCAATGGCCACCACAAGCAGGATTTACTCAGGTCATATTCCCACACCGAATACCACGCGCGCTAAGGATTTACATCAGTTGCAGCAGGTCAACCATGAGACCTACTAAAGGCTTTACACTCGGTTTATAGTCAGCATGGGCCCCACCGACATCAACCTTGTTACCTTTACCACTAGCGTAACCCTCTATGGTCCGCTCATAGTCACAGTGTATCAAGGTCAACCCAAGACCATCAGTCTTTTACATGGGTCTGTTCCAACGATACAATAAAAACAGCTAGTAATTGTTCGATACATAGTCTGCAAACAAACATGCTAAAGAGCAATAAATAAATTCAAAGTTATCAAGTAACTTTCAAAGAAACCAGTACATGTGTCGGGTGTACATTCGACACGCCACAACACCACACTTACGATTTAAACGAACTATGCGTTTATACAATGTTGGAAGTGTTACTTGATAACCCGGAGAGCGCCTACAGCGCGCCCCGCCACAGCGCCGCGCCGCACTGCGAGCGTCTCGCGCCCAGCGCTGCTTGCTGTTGAGCCCTGGTGACATATCCTTTAAGATCCTGGTCATGTACCGAATCATGGGACTCTGAAAAGTAATTCTTTCTGTGAATAACATGGTAACTCTGTAGACACAGGTGACGCCTTTCGACCGAAATAACTCTTTGAACTTGCATACAAGCACTAACTGCTTGAACTTTTCATAAGCTCGGTCTAACCTGACCATTACTAATTGTTCTACCTAGGTGGTATTTTGTGATGCGAAACTTACACTATTTGTAAGTTGATAGAAAACCCGGCACTAGTCAAAGTGTCTAGAATCTTTCATAATGTCTTTTCATTTCGTAAATAACGCTTAAGTAACCACAGTAAGAAATGCTCAACTTATTCTGCATAGGTGAGGCAATTAAAGGAATTATTTTCTAATACGTCAAACATAATATTTGCAATATCAATCTGTGACAGACAAAGTTTGATTTGTAATCTAAAATTATTATTATCGACCAACTACAATAGTCACTTAAAACAATTGCATAGACGCACCAAACACTCGCCAAACATTTAAAATTGCACACATGACTTACCTCCGTACACCACACATCAAAATCATGTAAACACATTAAAACATTCACAAGCTTTTTCATTACCGTGTCGGCATTGTGCCCGTACAAGCTGGCGTGATATTTTCTAGCTAGTGATCGTCACACACGAATGCAGCGAAACATTGAAGTACCCGCTTTATTTTGTTTATCTGAAGTACCACACTTAAATATCTTCTAGAGCAGTAAAATGTTTCAAAATCGTTTACTAACTCTAATCTAACTAATTGTTACTCGATATCAAAGATAGGTGGTGTGACACTTGCTTCACGACTTCTACACATTTCAATTTTTCGATTTAAAGACAAGTGTTGCCGGTAGTTTATTACTTTTTTTACCGACAAACTAAATAATTATCGAATGAACTTGAATCAACAAAAACTATGCTTAGAGAGAATAGGACTCCCTTGAATCACGTAGAAAACAATTTCACTGCGCTTAGTGGATAGAGGGGAACAAAACTAACATTAATATGACCGCGCTGTTGTGAACTTTTCGCGAAACATTCACTAACATCATGACCCCCCATTTTACAGTACGCACAAGTCAAAGTATGCTCAGGCTTATTCGATTGTTCTGGCTTGAACTTCTGCGAGGTATCGATAGTTTTCAGTTTATTAGGATAGCTAGCCTGTCTGTGTCCTATTTTGCCGCACAGAAAACATTTATTAGAAACAATTGATTTGACTTTCGGTGTAAACCCGGCGTTGTTAGTGCATTCCTTACGAAACGCACTGTTTTGCTGCGCACGAACATCCGTCATTAAATCCTTAGTAGTATCCTCACAGAAGTAGATAGGAAACCAACAACATCGTTCGGTCCTAAGTTGGCGTTAGTAGTGGATGCGTTCACATACGGGTTCCTAATTCCTTGAATAACAACTGCAGATATGAGTTCGTCACTGAGGCCCCTTACAATTTGTAAACGCAGTACGCGCATATTCAGCGTAGGTACGGAAACTTAACGAATGAATGGCCTCAACGATCTGCTCCGTGACCCGACCCGTGGATTGCTCTGATGGTTTAGCGACCGATTCGCACTTATCGAACGAGCATTGCCGCGAGCGACTTCGTGCACTACGTCTGCGCCTTGAATCTACCAATCTTCGCTACACACGGCGCGAATTATGTCCATGAGAATTACGACTACGCGATCGCGGACGCCTTATACATAAAACACGCCCGTGTTTACGAATTCGCGATCTACCCTCTTCATCCATTATAAAAGAAAACTAAAGGAGCAAAAACAACACGTAATTAAAATGCCAATCGATTTAAACCCAAAAATGAAATAGTGGTAGTGGGACTATCCAACTTCTGATGTTATAAACTAGCAGTGAGAATTAAATAAAAGAACCAAAGAGGAGATAGCCCAACCTCAGTTCTTATTTATAATTAAAACACCTTACCGACCGCTTCTCAAACAGCAAGTGTGTGTGCATAGCTAAGTACCGTCTTTTTATAGGTTCGTACTGCATAATTTATCGGTAGAATAGGGATGCACCTAACAATATATTTACGACTGTAAGAAGATTGTGTGGTCATTATCTATATATATAAAAGAGTAAGGTGACTGACTGACTGACTGACATACCCAGAGATCAACGCACAGCCCAAACCGCTGAAGCTACAATCCTGAAATTTTGCACGTAGGTTCTTTATATGACGTAAGTGAGCACTAAGAAAGGATTTTTTGAAATTCCACCCCTAAGGGGGTTAAATAGGGGTTGAAAGTTTGTATGGAAGATGTTCATTTTTTAAGTAAGAAACATGAAACTTTACTTTTAGGCTACTGATTAAAAAAGAGTAGATACGTATTTAAGCGTTTCTGGATATTCTACCCCTAAGGGGTTAAATAGGGGTTGTTATTTCGTATATAGGTCAGTCTGGAAGTCCGTCATTTTTGAAGTTAGACACATGAAACTTTATTTTTAGGCTGCTGATTAAAAATGAATTGATACGTGTTTTAGCGTTTCTGAATATTCTACCCCTAAGGGGATGAAATAGGGGTTGAAAGTTTGTATGGAAGTTCGTCATTTTTTAAGTAAGAAACATGAAACTTAACTTTTGGGCTACTGATTAAAAAAGAGTAGATACGTATTTAAGCGTTTCTGGATATTCTACCCCTAAGGGGTTAAATAGGGGTTGTTATCTATATATATAAAAGAGTAAGGTGACTGACTGACTGACTGACATACCCAGAGATCAACGCACAGCCCAAACCGCTGAAGCTACAATCCTGAAATTTTGCACGTAGGTTCTTTATATGACGTAAGTGAGCACTAAGAAAGGATTTTTTGAAATTCCACCCCTAAGGGGGTTAAATAGGGGTTGAAAGTTTGTATGGAAGATGTTCATTTTTTAAGTAAGAAACATGAAACTTTACTTTTAGGCTACTGATTAAAAAAGAGTAGATACGTATTTAAGCGTTTCTGGATATTCTACCCCTAAGGGGTTAAATAGGGGTTGTTATTTCGTATATAGGTCAGTCTGGAAGTCCGTCATTTTTGAAGTTAGACACATGAAACTTTATTTTTAGGCTGCTGATTAAAAATGAATTGATACGTGTTTTAGCGTTTCTGAATATTCTACCCCTAAGGGGATGAAATAGGGGTTGAAAGTTTGTATGGAAGTTCGTCATTTTTTAAGTAAGAAACATGAAACTTAACTTTTGGGCTACTGATTAAAAAAGAGTAGATACGTATTTAAGCGTTTCTGGATATTCTACCCCTAAGGGGTTAAATAGGGGTTGTTATTTCGTATATAGGTCAGTCTGGAAGTCCGTCATTTTTGAAGTTAGAAACATGAAACTTTATTTTTAGGCTGCTGATTAAAAATGAATTGATACGTGTTTCAGCGTTTCTGAATATTCTACCCCTAAGGGGGTGAAATAGGGGTTGAAAATTTGCATTGAAGTTCGTCATTTTTTTAAGTAAGAAACATGAAACTTCTTTTTTTGTGTACTGATTTAAAATGAATAGATACGTATTTAAACGTTTCAGGATATTCTACCCCTAAGGGGGTGAAATAGGGGTTGAAAGTTTGTATGGAAGTCCGTAAATTTTTAAATAAGATACATGAAACTTTATTGTTGGGGTACTGATTTAAAATGAATAGATACGTATTTAAACGTTTCTTAATATTCTACCCCTAAGAGGGTGAAATAGGGGTTGAAAGTTTGTATGGAAATTCGTCATTTTTTAAGTAAGAAACATGAAACTTTACTTTTGGGCTACTGATTAAAAGAGAGTAGATAGATGTTTAAGCGTTTCTGGATATTGTACCCTTAAGGGGGTGAAATAGGGGTTGAAAGTTTGTATGGAAGTCCGTCATTTTTGAAGTTAGAAACATGAAACTTTATTTTTTGGCTGCTGATTAAAAATGAATTGATACGTCTTTCAATGTTTCTGAATATTCTACCCCTAAGGGGGTGAAATAGGGGTTGAAAGTTTGTATGGAAGTTCGTCATTTTTTAAGTAAGAAACATGAACCTTTATTTTTGGGGTACTGATTTAAAATAAATAGATACGTATTTAAACGTTTCTTAATATTCTACCCCTAAGGGGGTGAAATCGGGGTTGAAAGTTTGTAAGGAAGTTCGTCAATCTTTACTTTTGGGCTACTGATCAAAAAAGAGTAGATACGTGTTTAAGCGTTTCTGGATAATCTACCCCTAAGAAGTTAAATAGGGGTTGTTATTTCGTATATAGGTCACTCTGGAAGTCCGTCATTTTCGAACTTGGAATCATGAAACTTTAGTTTTTGGCTGCTGATTAAAAATGAATTGTTACGTGTTTCAGCGTTTCTGAATATTCTACCCCTAAGGTAGTAAAATAGGGGTTGAAAGTTTGTATGGAAGTTCGTCATTTTTTAAGTAAGAAACATGAAACTTTATTTTTGGGGTACTGATTTAAAATGAATAGATACGTATTTAAACTTTTTTAATATTCTACCCCTAAGGGGGTGAAATAGAGATTTAATTTTTTATGGAATTTAGTCATTTTTTAAGTTAGAATCATAAAACTTTATTTTTAGGCTACTGATGAAAAAAGAGTAGATGCGTATTTAAGCGTTTCTGGATATTCTACCCCTAAGGGGGTGAAATAGGGGTTGAAAGTTTGTATGGAAGTCCGTAATTTTTTAAATAAGAAATATAAAAATTTATTTTTGGGCTACTAAATAAAAATGATTGGATTCGTATTTAGGAGTTTTTGGATATTATGCCCCTAAAGGTGTGAAATAGGGGTTGAAAGTTTATAAGGAAGTCCTTCATTTTTTAAATGAGAAACATGAAAATTTAGTTTTGGGCTACTGATTAAAAAAGAGTAGATACGTGTTTAAGCGTTTCTGGATATTCTACCCCTAAGGGGTGAAATAGTGGCTGTTATTTCGTATATAGGTCAGTCTGGAAGTCCGTCATTTTTGAAGTTTGAAACATGAAACTTTATTTATTGGCTGCTGATTAAAAATGAATTGTTACGTGTTTCAGCATTTCTGAATATTCTACCCCTAAGGGGGTGAAATAGGGGTTGAAAGTTTGTATGGAAGTTCGTCATTTTTTAAGTAAGAAACATGAAAATTGATGTTTTGGCTGATTAAAAATGAGTAGATACATATTTAACCGTTTCTGAATATTCCACCCCTGAGGGGGTGAAATAAGGGTTGAAATTTCGTATATAGGTTATTCTGGAAGTCCATCACTCTTGAAGTTAGAAACATGCAACTTTATTTATGGCTACTGATTAAAAATGAGTAGATACGTATGTACGAACATGTTCTACTGGAACCGGTTGTGGTTCACGGTGCCGTTCTCGAAGTTGTTCAAAAACATGTGTGGTACCTCGGGCAGACTTTGCAGTTAAGTAGAAACAATTTCGAGGACGAGGGGAACAGGAGAATTCAGCCGGGTTGGGCAGCGTTTGGGAAACTTTGTCGGGTCTTTTCATCGTCAATCCCACAGTGCCTAAATACAAAAGTCTTCAATCAATACGTCCTACCTGTCATGACATACTGTGCCGAAACGTGGACACTTACGACACGGCTGGTCCACAAGTTCAAAGTCGCTCAGCGTGCTATGGAGAGGGTTATAATAATAATAATGATTTATTTTTCTCATCACAAAAGCTCAACTCTTCTCTAAGGGATCGCATCAAGAATGAGGTGATCCGATAGAGAACCAAGGTCATTGACATAGCCCACAGGATAAGCAAATTGAAGTGACAGTGGACTGGCCATATTAGCCGTAGAACTGATAACCGCTGGGGTAAACGGGTTCGTGAGTGGTGACCGCGTCTCGGCAAACGTAGCGTAGAACGTCCACAGGCCAGGTGGAATAATGATCGGACGGCTGGCAGAAGCTGGATGAGAGAAGCTGAGGATCGAACCAAGTGGGGTGCAATTGGAGATGCCTATGTCCAGCAGTGGACTGCGTTGATGATAATGAGATACGTATTTAAGCGTTTCTGGATACAGTGGCGAACCCAGGGGGGGGATATGGGGGATATATCCCCCCCCGAAATATTTATGTTCAATAAAAAAATTTACTTCACGATTGTTGGCGAGCGAGGACGCGAATTAGTGCCACGATTCCTGTAACAACTGCAACATGTAAGCGTTAGTTTTCAACTCTAAGAGGAGTGAAATCTTACTTGAAAAGCACCACAGGACACCGAGATGTTCCTCTAAACCCAAAAGACATCCTTAACAAGCTAGCGCACAATAAATAAACGCGGCTTGATTTTATTTTTAATCATTTGTAAGAGTACAAAAATTCCATGAAAATTTCTTCATATTGAATTTACCACGAATAATTTTATAAAGTTATACTTTTTTTCCTTCAAATTAAAACATGTGATTTTCGGTTGTTCTCTGTGTTTACTTATTCGTTAACCTTTCTTCTTTACAATACCCTCCGTGGGGGGACACATGAACGCCGTGTGTGGGACTCCCGACGAATTGGTCTACCCACTAAACCCCGCGGCGGACTACCTCGGCTGTCGGGGGAGCTCCAGGAATGCATAAGTGGCTTCTGGAGTTCCCCCTGCCGTACCTCCCCGTACCACCCCCGGGGCAGGTCGCTATCGCGCCTCTCACCGCTCTACACAGTAAGAGTCGGGACACCGACCCGCCTTAGACGACACCCCGGTGTCACAGGTCTCGAGTCGTTTGCAGCGGCCCCATTTCCCCTAAATGTGGCCACAACGACCCTTAAGCGACGATTGGGGAGTTAACGGTCTCTATCGCGTCCCCTTCGTTGCCTCCTGCGAGCCGGATCTACCTTTTCTCGATCCCGCTCTGCGAACTCCTTCTGCAGCATAACATCTCTTCACAGAAGGAGACCGCGGCCTCCCATCCCACACTACTCGCCAGCATTGCCGCGATCAATGCTGGTGGTAACAGGTTTTGTCCGATCTGTCTGACCAGGACTCAAGGCTCGGACTCCCACGCAGGGCAGCCCTCCAGCGTGTGCTGGGTGGACCCGCAGTGGTGGCATTGTGCCGGAGCCTCACGTCCGATTCTGTTCAGATACTCACATAAGCAACCGTGCCCGATAAGTATCTGAGTAAATCAGTAGGTGACACAGTCGGTTTTCTCTATCCGAGCTTCGAAGCTCGGCAGAACGGCTCCGATGGCGTGTTGGCTGGCACAGCCCTGGATTTTGAGCCGTACCCGACAAGCCCGTAGGGCTTGCGTATGTGCGTTCCGCCGAAGCATTCCGGGCTCATGATCCGCCGCTGTCTCGGGTGGCGGCGGCGGGTGGGGCTCGCGCCAGTATCGTCGCCGCCTCGTACGACTTATTCGTTTACCTGAGCAACGTTTCTTTCTATCTCTCTCTACATATATTTATATTTTACTGGCAATCTGTATAATCTGATATTCTACACAATGCCTAGGCAATGTATACAATACATAATACGTAACATTTACACTAAAATTGTTTATGCATTTCTAAGGTTTACAAAAGATTATATCCCCCCCGAAATAAATTCCTAGGTTCGCCACTGTCTGGATATTCTATCCCTAGGCTAGACTGGAAGTCCGTCATTTTTTAATTTAGTAGCCTGAAACTTTGTCTTCAGGCTTTTGATTACAAATAAATGAATACTTATATCAGCATGTGAATTCTATTCCTAAAGGGGTTAAAATAAGGGTCGAAAGTGTGTATGAAAGTCAATTTTAATGGACTATTGATTATAAATAAATACGTTTAAAAACATGAACACAGTATTCGTAGATACTTACACAGTTTTAAATAAATACATATAATCAACTTCCACGCGAGCAAAGCCGCGGGCAATAGCTAGTCAGACAATATTTACAAAATTGGTATCCCTCCCCTACCCCTCCGACCCTTTTGCGTTGCGGCGTCAGTTACTTGGCGCCAGGTGATCAGACTGGTTTGTTCCTTGAAAAAATAAAAATGTAGATTCCACTTTTCTATGTTATGAAATCTTCTGTAGGAACTCTTCTTTGTGACAGAGCCTATTAAAGCCTATTGAGGATAATTAAACATTTCAATTTGATACAAATCCATTTATTTAATGATGATGATGTCAATTTATGCTGTAAGATTTCTAATTTTTGCCCAAAATCGTGATGATACTGGGTACACTTTCGTTCAGGTGTAGATGGTGATAGCTTGATACTATTGCAATTTTTGTTAACCAACTTATTTGGTTTTCAGACTACACTTACAGTAATGATAACCATTTGGATCAATATTATGTGATGAACGACTGGTAAAGCGAATAGAGACCTTGACTTAACAGATCACACCTCTACTTGATTCAGCTGTATTCGATTATAGAACACAATTCAAGTTGTATTTTTGTACAAGTTAGTCAACTCGTTATATCAATATTACCTAATCGATCCATTTCTAATTATGAAATGCTTCAACTTCGTAATGAAAATTGCTTATATTCTTAATGGCAGCCATTTATAATATCATTCTTAGAAGATATTCTGGCAGAAATATCACATCTTCGTCAATGGAAGTAGTAAAGTAAAGTTTTAACAAGCTTTTATGGATATATTTATTATATTAGTTGAAACCAATTAACCAAATAAAGGAGGTGTAACTAGCTTTTATTTAAATAATTGAGATTGTGATAAAAATGAAAATACTTAATACATGGTATACTCGTACAGTTTTAGGATATTATAATGTAATTATATATGTTCCATTTGAGATTATTTTGACGTAGACGAGTAAAGTTATTGATTGTTAAAGGTTATATGCCTATAATAGGGTATATTTTTTGAGATTTAAATTATTTTTAACTTTTCAGTTCATAAGTACAATAGGACTAATAAAAGATTGATATTGTAGAAGTATTTTTCCTTATTTTTTTTTCACTTGGTAGCGAAGTACACCTGTAACTCTTTTTACGAGTGCTTTTCTGTTAAAACTGTTACATAAAATAAGTATTAATTTAATGAGGAATTGCTTTAACATAAAATTATTTACCCGGTTCCAAGTAATTAAGTTAAAAGTTTCAAAAGTGTCTTTAACTTATAAATATTTTTTTAATATACAAACCTAAGTTAACATTATGCTTAATAGATAAATTCTTTTAAATAACATGTTATCTTGTAACAGATATTGAACTATAAGTATAACTACAGCAAAAATATTGTAAATTATTGTATTAATTACATGAACATCTCCTTAAATAAACTAACAACCATGTTTTTTATGAGATCCTTGTTAAAGACCACATTGAAGTTTTTTAAGAGGTTCTTCAATTTAATTGAAAGACTATTCTTTAGGCATTATTTGTTATCTATTACCATTTTAATTCATTTATTTAGTGTTATTACGTTCAAATTCACAAAAAAATCGTAAAAAATGTAGTCAATTTTTAGGTGCGTGATTTGTACGTGAATTTCAATTCAATTTTAGTCGAGCCAAGTATGTGCCGTAGCATGTCTTTCATACATTTTAAACGCCACAACTATAAATTTTATAAAAAGTAACTTTTATTTAATGAAGTAAATAATTATTATGTATGTCCAAACCGTATCTTCGATTTTGCCTTAGTTAGTATGAAGTTAGTTTATAAGTGTTATTTAATGGTTAAGTAAAATAACGATATTTTGTAAAATCATTTTGTATTTATTAATAATTAAAATAGTTATCTAAACTATTTATTTACTTGCTCTTGATGTAGCATTAACTGCTCTCCTACTTCCTTGACTTGACAGGTTTATCTTACCCAAACAGGGAATTTCCTTCTCCGTGTTATAGTTGATTTCGACGTATCAACACAGTAAAAATTTTACTTAAAACAGCAAAAAAAATGAATTATTGAAACTCAGATGCAATACCATCAGACCATATCGAATCTTAACTATCTATCTGTAGATAGTTAAGATTCGAGATGGTCTGTTCGACTGGATCTGTCCAGTCAAACTATAGCGACTTGTAGGTAAGATGAATAACACGGCGATGAGCAAAAGATGTAAGTGTAAGTAAGTATTTATTGAGTAGGAGCTAAGGCTGGATACTCTAATATTACATGGTAACGTATGGCTCGAGCGAGTTGTATGCCAACTTACAGCTATCTTATATACTAAAATCAATCGGTACAATGCATATTTTTAAAATTATTTTTTATGGAATACGCCGGCAAACGAGCAGACGTATCGCCTGATGGTAAGCGATCACCGCCGCCCATGGACACCTGCAACTCCAGAAGCATCACAAGTGCGTTGCCAGCCTTTAGGGAATGGGGGGGGGGGAAGGTAGGGGAATTAGGGTATGGGCCTCAGGCCTCATCACGTCTTATCCTTGACGAGGTAAAGAATGTTTGGATAACATCTGACCTAGCTGGACGGTCTTAGCTATGTATAAATTCTATTGATTTAGCAACATATGACGTAGGAATACAAACGATCAAAAAATGTCAACAATATCAATTTAATAATTTACATGAAGCTCAATGACATAAATATATGAAAATTACCAGCTGACCCACGCAACTTCATCTGCGTCTCTTTTCAATCATGCTCGGCTCCTTTTGGTCTAAGCGTGATGTTAACTATCCTGTCTTAGGCCAGCAAAACACAATATTTGAAACGTGAAAATAGTTTCGGATTCCATCTTGAGCAACAACTTGATACAAGAATTTTATTTAATAGATATACACAAAGAAAACTGTTTAGTTCTAAGACACTGTAATGAGAATATATAATTAGTACATAATTCATGTAAAGTGTAAATTTTGCTGAAAGTCCTCGGAGCTGTTCTTCTTTCGTTGAAATTAACACCCGCCAACTAAAGAATCAGGTCGTTTTGTGAACTCACGCGCAAGTGACGACAAAGCGTACTGATTCTAATGTCAGAAGATGGTTTGTTTTCTTCTTTCTTGTTATTTCTCCAGTGAATAATCTTCTGCAGACTGAAATCTATACTAATATTATAAAGCTAAAGAGTTTGTTTGTTTGTTTGTTTGTTTGAACGCGCTAATCTATGGAACCGCTGGTCCGATTTGAAAAATAATTTTAGTGTTGGATAGTACATTTATCGAGGAAGGCTATTAGTTATATATCAACACGCTAAGACCAATAGGAGTGGAGCACCAATGAAGAATGTTACAGAAACGGGGGAATTTTTTTACGCTAGGCGCAAACGAGGTTGCGTGGGTCAGCCAGTATAATATAAAATTATAATTGCCTATAAACGGCTGTTTTTGGTGATCATTGACACAGGGTTGAAATGTCATTGTGAACAGGTTTCTATTTTGCCATTTTTAATACAACGGCGCACTCTTGTCAGCACAATGGAACTAACACCTAACTTTATACTAAAGGGAACTATCCAGTTTGTATTGTGTTTTGACTTGGAGGGGACAGTCTCCGAGTTTATATTAAATATATTAAATCGGTAGTGGTAACAAACAGGAATAAGAAAAATCACGAGCAAAAACCTTAAAATAACTAAAAAACAAAGTTAGTTCTATTTATATTGATACAACCGAAAATCACAAATAAGCATTATTTATTCTACTAATATTATAGGTAAACGTGAAAGTTTGTAAGTATGGATTTTGTTACTCTTTCACGCAAAAACTACTGAACGGATTTGGATGAAACTTAACAGTAATATGTATAGCTTATACATCAGAATAACACATAGGCTAATATTTGCAGCGATAACCGACATACACGCGGGCGGAGCCGCGGGCAATAGCAAGTTGGTGATAATTTTTGGTATAATTGTTTTTTGTGTTTATTCTCTGCATGCTGAGCCAAAAGTGAACAGTCCCTTTTAAAACAATGAATTTTTCTCTCCAGGTTTCGTATTTGAAATCAAATCAACCTATTACCGTTCACTGCTAAAGAGCTTAGTATATCTACCCATATATAGCTTAAATACCTTTTACAGGAAATTATATACAGCTTAATAATATATGTCGTTTGAAGACTATTTATCGAGTCAGTAAACCGTTTGATAAATAATATATTTAGTCATCTGCCCCTTCTCATCCTGTTAGAAGTTATTATACACATTAGTTTCCACAGATCACAAATCGACAAACTAATAATAATAGATCTTCCCTGGTGACTTCTTTAAAAATATTGTTTAGAGTAAACAAAACGGTAACTTATTATAGTAGGATCTACAAAGTGACGCCGAGTATTGATTCTCTATGGTCTTTAAAAGTCAAAGAAATTTGGTCCCTGGAAATCACAGCGTGGGTAATGTTGGATACTGTAAAAGTTTACGATTTAATCTCTATAAACGGTGAAATAGAATACGGTTTATTGTTAATGACTATATTTACACAATATAAACTTTCGATAGCAGCTTAAGTCACGTAGTAGTTGTAACAGAATCGCAATAAGATAAATAATCGAATCAATAAACATCAAAGATCTGAAAGACCTGTCAAGTCTTCTAAAATAGGTTAATTTATCTCATCATATTATTGAAAATATTTTACTGGATGTTATAGGATCTAACAGGCAGTAAAGTCACGTTGATATCAGCACGAACGGACAGGCTCGAACGGGCAGTACTACCTTCTCACCAGAAGAAGACACATCTTAAATAACAGTATTCGTGCTGACGTGTTTCGTTGATGAGTGCGAACCGGAGGCCCAATGATGTAGAAGCATCACTAGGCGCCATAGTGTAAGTCACCATGCTGCATTGTTGCACTGTCTGCATTCGCAATGAGTATGGTGACCTCCTTGGATTTCTGCTTATGCTTTCCATCAAGCAGAGTAGAGTCATTTTGGCAGGGCCATACATAAAAAAAATTGACACACATATTACTAAACATTTTAAGGCCTATAACAACTTAAATATTTTGAAAAATATACCGAATTCATTTTATTGTCCACTATGTCCCTCCAGCTGTACTCTAGGAGACCTGTGAAGAGTTACAGTCAATGTAGTGGTTATGATGGAATATTGGGCGGATAACATTGAGGGGTGTTCGCCTATGATATAGGTGTTTCACAATAAGTTTTTAGTGTCTCCTCCTAACAGCATGGTTACGAAAAACCGTTAAAGATAGAAATCCTGTAATAACCATAGTATATTGCTTAAAAAAACTTCAGTACCTTCAAAACTTTAAAAAACCTTCATAGCTTTACTCACCCATTTCTAATAGTAAAACTTCTCGCTGGAAAAGAACAAAAACTCACTTTAAATGAATGATAAATTGGTCTTTATTCAGCTAGGAACAAAACATAAAACAGCTTATTATCTTTTACACAATAAATATTACTTAATCACACATTGCACGTTTTAACAATTTAAATAACTTCAACATAAAGTACTACAAAGTATACATAAATGAATTTTAACGTAATAATTATTTGATTACATAATTATTAGCATAGAGCAACCTGGTAGACAGTAGTCACATGCAGGCGTTTCCCTTTGTCAATGTGTAAGCTCAAATGGGCCTACGTATTACACTGCACAGTATGTAATATGACAGTGAAAACGGACATTTACAATTTGTTCCATAGATTGAGAGGGCTTTGTATTACAAGGGTCCGAGTAAAACTGCCGCGTGCCAATACGGTCTAGTTCCAGAGAAATTAAGTACCAAAAGTATTAAGTAAAAAAGTATGAAAAACCATATAGCATGCGCTTCTTATGTACTCATTGATTAATAAATACCAAACTACATTTAATTTATTGATTTCGAAGAAATTTATTGTTTTCTGTTTTTAAAACCGCAAAAAAGGTAAACTTTGGTGCTTAATTTATCTGGACCTAGACCGTATTGGCACGCGGCAGTTTTACTCGGACCCTTTTAATACGAAGCCCTCTCAATCTATGGAACGAATAGCAAATGTCCGTTTACACTGTCATATTACATACTGTGCACTGCTATGACACAGAATGTATTTGTGTGTGCGTGACATTCTGAATGTTTTGTTTCAATTGTTATGTGGGAGTTCGCAGTGACAGGCAATGGTTTTTGTATGTGAGTGTAAAACGTGTATGTGTGAAGATTTTCCCGCGAATATAATAATAGTCTGTTTGGTACCGGGAAAAGACGTTATGACTACTCCCCTCCCCCCTGGTCCGCCGGCCAGTGTTGTTCCATGACTAGTGCTAAGTGTTGTCAAATCGATGTGTCCGCCAGAAATCTCTTACATGTTCTCGAACAAGTAACTCCTCAAGGATATTACTAAAATACTTCATAGTCAGAATAATTATGCTAATTGTGAAATTCCCCCATGAAAAATTCTCTTGCAAACCAAGCACAAAGATATTTTAACAAATTATCTCAACCAAGAAAGATAAGTAAATCTCCATTCAAAAATGTTAAATGCATTAAGTAGCTGTTATCTATCTTTATAGTGACTTAAATATAATTTATACTTATACTAATTATTAATTTAGTTATTATAATTTAGAATATTTCAGCATCTTGATGTTACGTGATAAATTTCTATAAAGCGTTTGTTTTACCACCTATGTTCTTTTAGAAAGAGTTTTCTGTATTTTTAAGGAATAATTTTACTGTTCTGTTATTTGGGTTGTATTTTTGATATATTTTTTCTGTAATCCTTTTTTCCGAAAGAACAAGATTGTTGTACAATTACTATATTTTTTTAAATATTATAGTATATTATTTCGTAAGACACAATACAAATTAGGGTGGGGTATTCGTTTTATTTTTAATTAGGAACTGTGTAACCCAGACAGTTCTACTTTCACCCTAAATTCATATCATGTCTAGGCACCGTTAATAAAGTTACTAACTATATCTAAGAAAAAAAAAAAGTATATATTTGTATACATTTTGTAATCGGAATAGTTTTTTTTTAAATGATACACTTTTATTTAAATAAAAGAGCAAAATAGATCATCATCTTGACAGCCTTTATCATTCCCAAGATTAATTGGTGTCGGCTACTAGTTCAACCGGTTTTACCTGAATATCAGTTTTTCCACGGAGCGGATCCTCCGGTCCATCAGACCTCCGCAACCCTGATGGTGAACTGAATTCGAGTGTTGAACTAATTACCAATATATTTGAGGGCACTGACTTCCCAATAACGATTATCATAAGTGTTCACGACAACCGGGACCGGCTTAACGTGCTCTCCGAGGCACGGGCGGGAAATATCGCCATATTCCATACTCCGGGCTGCTGTTATAAATTTCTTGTAAGAAAAACCCAACAGCAGTCCGACCCGGGAATAGAACCCCGTACCTCTTGATTGGCAGTTGCTTGTTCTAACCGCTAGACCAAAGAGCAAAATAAAGGGTGAATTTAAAAAGAATATCGTTCAATCTATTTATGTATGTAGTCTAAATAGGGAAACAAAAGTATACAAATACTAGCTGTTGCCCGCGGCTCCGGCCGCGTGTATGTCGGCCATCTGTCAGAACCCAGAACGGCGCAGAACCCAGCTGAGAGATAGTCAAATAATAACCTTCTTCTCCTTTCACAAACATTATAGGATTCTGTAGTGGATCATACGACCGATGGCGATGTAGCTCAGAAACTCTTTTGAGCTGTGCGTCTCTATCGTTTAAGACTATATATCCCTTGGAAATTTGTCTTCATCTACCAAGAGTACGGCTACCTCGTTTACAGTAGGAGCATTATATCTGCCTCTGTGTGCTGTCTGTGGAGTGTGATCTGAATGAATAATTAACTTTAAATTATCTGAGGAGTTTAGTTCTAAGTTTTGCTTAAAATTTCGTATATACACGTTATGATTATTCAGAGCGGTCTATAATTCGCGAATTAAATCCATTTTTAAGGTTAGTGCGATGCTTGATCGCAACGATAACTGGCATCCGAAATAAAATATATTTGCAAGAACTGTGGGTTTTCGCCTGATGCTGGTAAAAGGCTACCAATGAGATGATACACACCTGTCCTTCAATTTTAAAAGTGGGCATAAAATTACCTTCCCTGATTTCTTTTGCGCCAAAAGAAGTCATTTGAAAAAGACTATTGTATTTACGTATATTTGTTAAAAATTGACCAGATAATGGATGGTTATTAGTTAAAAGAATTTTTATTGGTTGTGGCGGCTCCTGAAGGTTAGGAAGACAAACTTTACCTGAAGCACAGCACATACCATTAGGTTTGTCCGCCCATTTCTTGGCAGAGCAGTTAGAGCAGATCTTATTCATGACTCCGATTTGGACGGACGCTTGTTGTGCATCACAGAACAAAAAATGTGTTGTGCATAACCAACCTGCGGATCATATCTGAAAGCCGGTTTGTTGCTGTTAGCTTAAATTCGATTGCGAACTCCATTTGTAGACAACTGCTGTCTCTCTGCCTGAGCTCTAAGCCGCTGCGAACGCTCAACACTTGACTCTCGTTCGCGTAAGTCAGAAGTTCTCAGATTTTGTTATGCAAGGCGTTGCCAACGTTCGACACTCGACTCTCGTGCGCGTACCTGAGAGTTTCTGTGATTTTATTCAGCAAGGCGTTGTGAACGTTCAGGTAAAGATTCTCCCATACGACGTATTCTTGCTGCCTGTGCTTGAGAACTATGTTTAGAAAGTTGAGACCTGGCTCTCTTAGGCATTTTCAAATTTTTAAGGAAATGTTAATAGCGTGTAATATTCTAGCTCTGAAAAGAACTGTTGTTTAGCCCTGAAAAGAACTGTTGTTTAGCCCTGAAAAGAACTGTTGTTTAGCTCTAAGAAGAACTGTTGTTTAGCTCTGAGAAGAACTTTTGCGTAGGTGTATTTTTAAGAACGAAATCTAAAAAAAATCGCACGAAAATTATTAGACTTCGCGCACGACCGCTGCGTAGGGAGCCGACCTCGCGTCTGAGCCGCGCGGGTACCTTACTCATAGATCTAAACTCCCAAATCGTATATTTTAATTTCTCTATCACTTCAAAACCAAAGGTCCAATTTTAATCATTCAAAGACCAAATATTATCTACATAAACTGTACTTAGTGATGAAATAATTTATTTGGATAAGGATTAATAGCATGAGTAAAATAAATGCGATTAAATGTAGTCCAAAAAAAATTCAAAATTTTTAGATAAAAAAATGGTTGTTGTGCCTCACTTGACATAGATAGGTATAGTGTTTTGCGGATTTTTATGTAGATATTTATAAGATCTACAATTAATTGGAACATTTTATGGTTCTATCTTTTATAGTTTAGGCAGCGTATGCAAAATAAGTAACTTTTCTGCTTTTCTGGTTGATTTTTTACACCTTGTGTCCGAATAACCCAAATATCTTACGGAACCCTATTTTTTTCCAAAATTAAATTTAGCCTATCTTACTCGTGGATAATGTAGCTTTCGAATGGTGAAAGATTTTTTAAAAACGGGACAGTAGTTTTTAAGCCTATTCATTATAACCAAACAAAGTTTTCCTTTTCATAATATTAGTGTAGATAGCCTTCCTCGATAAATGGGCTATCTAACACTGAAATAATTTTTCAAATTGGACCAGTAGGTCCTGAGATTAGCGCGTTCAAACAAACAAACAAACTCTAAACTAAGATCTAATACTCATAATCAACAACGCATTTATTTGGATAAAGATTAATATTAGGTATTATGTTGATAACAACTCTTTGGCAAATAACTTATTATTAGGTACCAACTCTTAGCGTCTTATACTCGTGATAACTACTAAACGAAATGTCCGATTGGGATGAAGCAAAAAGTATTTTACTTCTACATAAATACCCTTTATAACATAATGCTCAATTTGGATAAGGATTAATATTACGATACACATTTAACGTAGTTTCTTTCTTCAGACGATTTAATATTTTTTTTGAACACAAAAGCGGTTATTATGACTAAACCATGATAGTTAGATATATGCTCTCGCTGACTTTTTTGTAGATCTTAATGGGACCTACAAAACCGTAATACATTATTTTTTTCTATTGTCAATAGTTATTGCAGCGCACGCAAAAATAGGTTTTCGATTTCACACCTTGGGTTACAAAATAGCAATTTTCTTACGGATCCCTAACTTTTTTGAAAATAAAATATAGCCTATAGCCTTCCTCGATAAATGGACTATCCAACACTGAAAGATTTTTTTAAATTGGACCAGTAGTTCCTGAGATTAGCGCGTTCAAACAAACAAACAAACAAACTCCGCATCTTTATAATATTATATGTTATAGATTATAGATTAGTGTGACAGTCTTGTTTATTGGTTGTCAAGACGCCCGGCGTAGGTAACGCGCAGGCGTGTGGAAACTTTAAATGACATTTTTATTTATATCTAATCAGCAGCTTAAAAAATAAATTTCAAACTTCTAGCTTATATTGACGATACTTCTCTAGAGATTTTGAATTTTACAAATTAATTTGGCTTATTTATTTCTATTAATACAATGAACATACAAATCAGATTGACGAATATCTTTTTAATGAGTGTGACAGCCTTGTTTATTGGTTGTCAAGACGCCCGGCGTACGTAACGCGCATGCGTGTGTGAACCTCCAGACTTCTATACAAACTTTCATCCCCTTTTAAATCCCTTAAAACTATTTTTTCTCATTAAAAAGTAGCCTATGTCCTTTCTCAGGCTCTACACTATTTGTTTACCAAATTTCATTGAAATCGGTGCAGCGGTTTGGCCGTGAAAGCACGACAGACAGACAGACAGACAGAGTTACTTTCGCATTTATAATATAAGTAAGGATTTATCGTATAGGCCCTAGAGAAATTATCGAAATATGCATTCCATTAAATGAAGGGTCTAAACGTGGTATTGTCTATTAATGGGGATATTGTTAGTTTAGTCACGTAGTCTGTTTTTTATAAACATCCTAATGGTGTATTAGATCTTGCTCCATTTAAACATACCTTCAACGAGAAGAAATCAGTAATTATTAAGTAGTTTTTTTATAGAAACATTCATTTCATTCATTCAACAACAAAGTTACAATACATTCTGGAATTAAACTCACTTGTACTTATTTTAATATTTTAATTAACATAACGAAACCGGTTAGGATTAAAGATTAAAGTTAATTAAAATAGTGGAATAAGTGGACAATCAAGAGTATACATTACTTATATGTTAAAATTTCTTTTGACGATACTCCGTTTATTAGTTTCGAATGACGGTTTTTATATTATTGAAAAATTCGTTTCTCTATGTATTATCATAACAAATGCACTGTTTCCCTATTCGACAGGCAAACTGATGTGGTCTTATTCTAGTGTGTTGTTAGATATAAATCTCCAACTTCTCCAGCAAATCATAAGTGTACATGAAAGCTTCATGTTCTGAAAATCTTACCTTTTCATGTAATTGTATCAGGGGGGTTTTTATCTATAGTGCAGGGTGTGCGGTACACACGGCTGCAGCGGAGTTAGGGGTGCCGGTCACGGATTTTTTTTTGAACCTGCACGCTTACTAAAGGGCGCTAAATTAATGATGGCGCAAGGGAGTTTCACGACCTAGCAACGCCTCTAAATTGTGTGATATATAGCTATAGTATTTAATAATCTATTTTGCTCTTTTTTTTTTCCTGGCAGTCGCAGGTTAATATTGTGAAATAGGTTATTACGCCGGTGTAATACTCTATATCTAATAAACCAGTATTACAGTGAATATATTCGTAATTCTATAAGTTATATCTAGATATATAAAAAGAATTTAATCGTGATTTAATTAATAAAGCGTCAATTGTGTGTGATATTATTCTATACAATACATTACGTCTAAGTAATGAAACTAAAGTACTTATAAAATTTCAATTTAGAATTTTACTGCTGCGGTGTTTTTTTCATAAATATTATGGGAATTAAAAAAAAACACCGTGTGAGTCGGACTCGTGCATCGAGGGTTCCGTACAAACTATTTGTTGCCGTTGCAGCCGTTGGAAAACTGTTGTCCCCATACTTCTACATAGGTCATGGTTAGTGTACCAACTACAACACAAAAAAAATGATGTGATGCAACTACAAAATTACGACTTTCGGATTGTTTCCTTTGCTTGTGCTACATGACATTGCTTTATGCCAAATTTTATAGTTCTAGATCACCAGAAAGTACCCTATAGGTTTTGATTCCCTTGCCTTTGTCAAAGTATGCAGCAAAAATGAAACATAAAAGAGCATATCTTTTGATCGCGGCGACTTGGACCACAGACCTGAGTATTTGATACTAATTTCAACTTGATAGCTCCACGCGTTCTTGGGAAAAAAGGCCTTGACAAACGAACAGAGAGTAAGACAGGCGGATAACAAAGTGATCCCATTAAAGGTTATATTTTTGGTATGGAGTACGGAACCCTAAAATGAACAACATTCGAAAATAACAAAAATGTAATTGCCTACAAATGATATAAATCCTACTCGTATGAGAAGAGGAAATGGAAGTTAAAAGGAGAAATCGTATGTTTCGTACGCAGCAGTAAAATTCCAGTTGAAATTTGTTCTAGTATAATTTCGTCTATCATTATTCATTTAATTGTTTGTTAACATCGGATTATATTTAAGATATTGTGTGTTTTCCTTATTAACTTTAGATTAAATAAGAAACTTAAACAAAGACTTTGACAATATATATAAAATAAAATCAAAATTAATATTTTTTCTTCAAAAAAATGTTTCAGAACCTTCATCTATATTTTATTGACTCGTAAATAGAACCAGTTTGTTTATCAAATGATTTTAGTTTTAAATGTATAAGTCGAATGGATGTAAAGAAGTATTCACATAATTGATTTAAAAGTCTTTCACACTAATATAACTAAAAACATTTTTCGTCATTGGAACTCAACTCCAGAAAAAATATGTTAAAATGTGCCTGTATAGTTAACAAATTAAATTAAATATTAAATGGGTTATAAAACATATTACTAACTACTCAGATAAAATTAAAAAACCTTTTCATCCCACCATCTCGGAAAGAGTATTTTTGCCCTTCGACATCTGAGTGCAAAAGCCGTTTTTATCCGCTAGAGGATAAAGTAAAATTGAATTTAGAACATCGTGTGCGCTAAGCTTGTGAAGTCAAAACATCATTAAACCTATTTACTTCTACATCCATGGTGCCGAATTTATCATACAATTTTTTTTTATTTGTTAAAAACTCAGACTCGGAATCGGAACCTTCTTGGTGTACTTTTTTTTATTAGCTTTGCCAGCGTCATTTTCTTTTTACGTTATTTAGTCATTTCCTCGCTAAGGTGGGATGAAAAGTTAGGTGTGGCACTCGAGTGCAATTTTTTTTTACATCGTGCTCTTTTGATTACCTCGCTAACGCTCAGGATTCTAATTTTAGAATCCTTCGCTTGCTCGGTCATCGAAATTGGGCACGCGGTTAAAAGCAACTTTGCACTCTTGTCTAACAAATATCAATTTTTTATTTGATCTGAGACTAACTATATGAACACTTGTGAATCGAGTTTTTATTAAATCAGTGCAGTCTATTGCTGTCACTGTTATGAATTTATATATTGTCTTCTGAGTTCCTTTTATTGTAATTTTATTTGATCTTGTATGAACACATACAAAATTGTTTTCAAATAATATTGAATTCGTGGTTCTATTTGTTAGTAAGCTGTAATCGAAGAAATGGTTCCTCGGGGCATTCCCTTTTTGATATTTCAAATCAAATGTTTCCCAGCTTTTTATTGCTTTCAAGATAACTTTCCAAAACCTATCACAAAAAATATGTAATTTAGCTTTTTGTTGTTGTTTGTACTTTTAGATAAATTAAAGTTTATATGTAAACGAATTTCAACAGATCAAAAAAAATTAAAACTAAATCTGAAATCTAAATTTTATTTTTGTGAAATCATTATAAATATACATAGGTAGCGTAAACCTTTGTGTTATTCTAACTAAAAATATAAAAAAAGCTTAAGCTTTTATAAACTGTTTTTGTAACATTTATCAACAACAAAACAGTACTGCAAAGAGAAGTAAAACTTAGTAGTAGTAGTAGTAGTAAAAGTTAGTAGAAGTAAAACTATTAAAAAAAACGACAAACCTTCTGGCCAGGTACCAGCAAAGGATTTTTAAAGGCTATTGATTAATTGAAGGTTCATTGTTTATAAATATAATTACAGATAACTTAATAAACAAAAGAAGCGCAGCGATATCGAACACAGGTGTAATCTTAATGCTGTATAAGGTACGGTCAGCGCGCGATCGCAGCGGTGAGCAGTACGGCCATAAATGCAAGTATTTTCACTGGTTGAGTTGAGAACGCGTCGTTGCACTCATCTCCTTCGCAGCAAAATGTGCGGGCACCCCACCATTCTGCAAAAAAAAAAAAATTAATTGGAATGATTCAACCTAAGTAATTTCTTGCATAGGGTCACTTGAATCTGATATAATTAGATTTTTATAAGTTTCTAAAAGATGGGATGGGAAGAATAGCTTCCAATTGATTCGGGTTTGGTTCCCTTGTCGGACCGAACGTTTGTAATGTCTGCAAATATTTGTTTCGGAGTTTCGATAAACAATTTCACATATACATTTATTGTGATGTGTGACATGGTAAAGTACTAGAAACAACCAAGTGTCACAGTTTGTCTAACTTTTCTGGGAGAACTTTAAGATAAACTAAAATTTCGTCTCATTATCTACCGATCGGTTGCACCTGCGTTAAATAATTCTTTTTTAATATGTTCGTTAGTGTTAGGACAAGGTTTGTATACAAGAAAATTTAAATGATAACGGGAAAAGTCAATTTTTTTTTGTCCGCGACTGTACACTGCCTGTGGGAAGCTGAGACAGATAGGTAAACATGGCGGAACGAAGTTCGCCCGGTCAGCAAGTTATTAATAAAATTGAGTGAATTATTGAACTGAATAAACAACATGATGGTTAGGTATTTAATCAGTTCAATAATTAAGTAACTTAAAACGGAAATAAACAACCAACTAGGAAACCAACCGTCAAACCTTCAAATCTAAAACGGCCTAAAAGTTATCAATTATTATTATTATTGAAAAGTTTTAGGACGGTCCGAGTCTAAAATAACACCACACGCGATTGAACTTACTGAAATATCAACTTACATCGACCAAATTTGATTTTCGATCAACCTATCGTTGTTTACTGCGGATCCCTCAAATTCGAAATGAATTTATACATACATACAGTCACGCCTGTTTCCCAGAGAGGTAGGCAAAGACAATTTGATCCCCACTTACTACGGTCCTGACACACCTCTTTTGCTTCCTTCATCCAAATTTTTTTTAAGATAACTCCCACATTAGGAATATATATCCTGTGTCGCGGGGGACTTTACAAACATATATGAAACGGACACAAAGAACACCTAGACTCAGAACAACAATTTATGGATCACACAAAGTGTTGTCTCGTGTAGGATTTGAACCCACAACACTTGGCAAAGTAGGAAGCGTCGCCATTGTGGCGACAGCTTAAATTAAACCACTACCAACCAACCGTGCATTCATCAATCGCTGCATGCATGCTTGTTAGTTCCTTGTGCTCTTCATATGTTTTTATTTAAGTATTCTTTTAAAATTAAATCACTTACGACCGTCCTCTTTCCAACTTATTTTATGGGGGTAAGCTCAATGATCGACATCGCACTTACATTTTTTGAGTGTATGTACATGGGCGTGTACTGTGCTAAAAAAGTACTTACCGTACTGTAGTTAAAAACATTTGCATTCTTTATGTTTTAATTTTGGCACATATAATCCTCGTAGTACCTACATTAATATGAATAATTTTACCCGTGGCTTCGTCTACGTGTTTATCGGTTATCTTTGTAAAAGATGTACTCACTGACAATGTGGCGGTTAAGTGATTGAGACAAACAAACAAATAAAATCACATTCGCATGAATAATAAAAGGCTACTGGGTGTATTCTATGAAGAGCTTGATCGGTCTTCATATTTACTTTAAATCTTTAACAAAAAATAAAAGGTTAACAGAATTAACAATCCACATATGTTTCAAAATGATATTTTTATAGATAAGTAATAATTCATTTGCGTGACTATAATTACCAAAGTCATGAGCATGACAGGATAGTCACAGTTATCACATACAACATTTATAAACATTCAGAGTACAACCATCATTATTATATTAGTTTTATAGCGTGTCAGTTATCGGCCGCCATTTTACTAGCAAAATACATGAAATTAATTTTTTTTTTTTTATAATTTTCAATATTTTAGTACCACAATCTATGTATAATAAATATAATAATTTAGTTTGCAGTTTTTTAAAACCTGGGAAAAAAGAGGTCACTGTTTCCGCCCGGGATCGAACCGGGGGCCTTGTGCGTGTGAAGCACACGTGATAACCGCTACACTACGGAAACATTAAAGACAGAGAGCAAATTTCGATATAGCTTCAAACTTTATGCAAATTGACGTAAGGGACGATTTTCGGATCCTGTATTGCTTGGATATTGCCATGAATAAGAATTTACTGTGAGGGATGCGTTTCAATATAGGGGAAAGGTACCTTATGATCACTGGAGGTGAAACGATCACTTAAGGTTTTATTGACTTGCAACGCAATTTTCATTTTGTCTGTCTTGCAACAGTCACTAATAATTCTACTCATTTTTGAGATAGATTATGGAACACTTTGAAGTATAAACTTTAAAACTGAAAAGGATAATTGATGAGGATATGATGTAAATACAAAAAAAGGTATAAATAAGGAAAATCTCTCAAAGGAAAACTTTATCGTTAAGAAATACTTTATCGTATCAAAAGCAAAGGAAATCAAAGGACTTTGATACAATTCGCTAAAATCTTACACTATTTTACCCTTAATCGATTTTGTATTAGATCTCACCTTTCGAGGATGATAGTAACCTCTTTCACAATGTATATACCTATGTATGTACGTACGTATGTTTTCATGATATTTGTGGGAAAGTAAACATCTGGGGTTGGCACTGAGTTGTTTTATTTTTGTAGACTAAATCGGATACTATTCTGCAGTAGCGTGTGTACTTACTTAAAGTGTTTACAAAATAGATGCTGGACTGGCTGGATCCACAGACATTGTAGATTATTTTTATTCATAATGGAGTTGGCAGATGGTACGAGTAATTGCTTATACACTCTTGTGAGTTGTGATAATGTTTAGTAGAAGGTCAATTAGCGTAATATTTCTTTCTTAAGAATTTAATTTAAAGGAATTGTTCGGACTGATCCCTGCCGCCTCCTTCCGCCATCGTCCTACGCGACAGGAGTTTAATCCCCATCATTTAGGATTCTAGATGGTTAGCAGTCCACAACTGTGCGCTTTTCCAGAAACTTTCTGCCTCGCACACCAAAATGTGGAATGAACTGTCACCAATACGACCTTCAAACCTTCAGTAAAAGAGCATACTCCTTCTTAAAAGGCCGACAACGCACTTGCGACGCTTGTGGTGTTCCGGGTGTCCATGGGGTGCGGTAAACGCTTACCATCAGGCAATACGACTGCTCGTTTGCCCCTATTTCATTAAAAAAATACTCTTAAACTTACAAATATCAATATTTATGAAAATCGACCTTCTGTAATAGTAAATTTCCATTGCAGCACCGGCAGACCTTGACCACAATAATATACTGTTCCTGTTAGACGTTATCTAAAATTGTTCTTCATAATCATTTAGGTATCGTAAATCTATTAACGTTTTAACTTGTTTTTCTATTAACTGCCTCATTGGTTTAGCGGTTGGCGTATGCGATTGCTGATTATGAGGTCTCGGGTTATAATCCCAGGTCGAGCCAAAATAGATAATGAGATTGTTTGAGCATAGGTTTGTTGTTTTTTAAAAAGATAACTCCCGCATTACAAATAAACATCCTGTGTCGCGGGGGACTTTACAGACATACATTAAACTGTGCATGAAACGGACACAATTAACACCCAAACTCAGAACAACAATTTGAGGATCACACAAAGTGTTGTCCCGTGTAGGATTTGAACCCACAACACTTGGTGAATTAGCAAGCGGCGTGGCGACTGTCTAAACCACTAGGCCAACTGTGCAGTCTAAAGGTATATTAATGCTTAATAACCATGGAGTTTCTTGCCAGATTCTTCTCCATGAAGGGTAGGTTGCACTTGGAACTGAATCGCTCGATTTTTAAATATTAAATATTGACTATTCATAAGTTCCTGTAAAATAAGTGCCTATTTGAAGAAAATGGGAGGTTGTAAGGGGTAGTCACAGAATCTTCTAAACCACTTTTTAAAATTATTTTATCGATAGAAAGCCACATAACTTGTAAGTGTCATAGGCTATAAATTAACGCGAAAATAATTACAGCTATATCCGACATACACGTGGGCGAAACCACGGGCAAAAGCTAGTTATTTGTAAGTAGAACTAATAATTAATCGAAAATTCCTATTGTATACATACATCAGACATACACACATCAAAAGTGTCTAGGGATCAACATATGTGTCTAGGGATCGACATATATTTTTGCAATAACTTTTCTCCTGATTGATATTAATTAAAATTTTCTTTAAGGATTCATCAAATAAAGTGTTTTCGTTTGTCACAGTAACGATAAACCAAGTCACCTTTGCATTAATAAAGAAATTTGCCATTTTCCTAATAAAGGGATTTTTGACATTTGAACCACTAACATTAAAGTTCGAAAAAAAGACTGAAATAACAGTTTTATTTAAAATTTTATTAGGTAACTTAAACAATTAATAATCCGTGTTTCTACCGCGAACACTAACAACACAAGAATCGGTTTGGCATACTCAAAATGAGTTCATCCAAATCACGCTGTGGAATGGCCGCCCATGTTCGTTGCAACAACAAAAAAAGGTCTTCTTGCGACTGGATACCCTCCATATTCGGCAGAGCTCTTCTCTGTAGCATATCCCATGCATGCTCAATCGGGTTCAAGTCTGGCGACTGAGCAGGCCAGGGCCAAAGCCACATCTCAATCTCAAGAAATCCGCATAAAAATGCTTGATCCCTAGACACTTTTGATGTGTGTATTAGTAACTGATAATATACTATGAAAATCACAATAGCCTCGTTTATCACTAAAAGCACTCTCTTCCAAGATATCTTTAGATTGACAAGGACGAAATGAGGCATGAAGATGGCCGAATATTCGGTTATTTAGGCGAAATAGATATATGTGTAATTAATTTAGTAATTTAAAGTAATTTTATTTATTCAAATTGTTATTTTTGCTGTTGTTGTTATAAAAATTATGGGTTAGCTAAGCAATCGATATTTCCTTACATTAAATTTCAGTAATATGCATTATATATATATACCATGTGTCCCAAAATTCAACGATAAGCAGGCGCCAAAAGTTAGACCTGCTCATGAGTACATAACAAAAAAAAAAAAAATATACCTAGTTTTTTTTTTAGTTACAAGAAAAATTTAGAATTTCTTTGAAAATTTACACCCTTCATTTTTTTTTATTTATTTATTACGTAGTGGTGTCCATACTTTTTTTTTACAAGACCATGAGTCAAAGTACACTAAGAGTAAAAATATTTCAAAATTATAGGGAAAAAAATTATTTTGAACGTTTTTTGTGTAAAAACTGCGGGCAATTTGGTGTTTTTAAGTTATGGTGAATAGTAGCAATATCATGAAAGGTAGGAATTTTCAAAGAAATTCAAAAATTTTCTTGTAACTAAAAAAAAACTAGGTATATTTTTTCTAACAGGTCTACCTTTAGGCGCCCGCTTATCGTTGAATTTTGGGACACCCTGTATATATATATATTACGTATTTCACGTAATGACACTGTTATTTATTAATCGTTTTTTTTTAAATTATATCAGGTACTTATCCTAAAATATTTTGCAATCAAAGAATCTAAAAATATCTTTACCTCTAAAAGTAGAAATTAATGAAAGAAAAATATTTTTACAAGTGATTACTATCATTATTTTTCGTGAGTGGCTTCATTTTGATAGAACTTCATATAATTAGGATAAGATTCCACCTTTCACCTTATAAAAAATTCTTTTGTGGTAGCTAACAGGGGTAGCAGGGACAAAACACTTTTGAGCGTAGGACCGGGATAACGTACCACGTAATTTTGAGGACAATGTGGCTGTTAAATTATATACATATTAACTAACATTATTACTTATTGGAAAAAAAAATTGTCCTACAAAATGTATGGTTTGATCCTTCCAACATGTATCGATAACGAGGTTATCAAAAATGATACTAACTAGCTGATTTTTTAATGATACTAACTAGTTGCTTAGTTAATATTTATGTAATTTAACAGCCACATTTTCCTACAAATTGCGGGGTACGTTATCCCGGTCCCACGCTCAATAGTTTTTGGTAAGGTGAAAGGTAGGCCACTCTTCAAAATGAAGCCACTCACGAAAAATAAGCTTGATAGTAATAACTTGTAAAATTGATTCAGGAAATCCCGGACTATTAATATTGAAATCAAAAAACCAGAGATACTTTTTAAAATGATGACACATATCGACGCACACACACACAAAAACATATCCAATAATGATATTATCTACCTTTAAATCCTACTGTACTGACTGCCTCGTTGGTCTCGCGGTTGGCGTGTGCGACTGCTGATCATGAGTTTTTGGGTTCGATTCCCAGGTCGGACCAAATGTTTGTATGATTTACAAATATTTGTCTCGGAGTTTGGGTGTTTTCTATGTATAATATGTATGTATTTACAAAAAAAAAGTATATAGGTATTTGTATCAGTTGTCTAGTACCCATAACACAAGCTCTGCTCTGCTCTGCTTAGGACTAGATGGCGTTGTGTGTTAGATGTCTGAAATATTTATTTATTTATTATTTATTTATTTACTGTGGACAATGATACAAAAGTCGTAGTTTATGCAAATGCGTTGGAAAAAGAAAAAAACGAAAATAATTCAGATTAGAAGTGTTACTAATAGCGTAAAAATAAGTATACCAATTAACTTAGCACATTGTAAATAACTTTTAAGAGTTAAAAAACTTCCAGTTAAGTAACTGTAAGATACAACACGGATGGTAAATAATAACCCTTAAAGGTCATTGCACTTTTTCATGTTACCTTCAAACGTCTACGAACCATTCAAATTGCCACGCAAAGTTTGCATAGACACATGTAGATGTGACAGACACTCCTCGTCAAGAATGAGCTTGCGGGTAAACAATGACAATGAGAGCTACATTGAATGAGTTGTGACATGTCAAGTGAGTTCCTCGAAAGTTGAACAAGACTTTTATTAGCCTCCCTTCCTTTAGCTTATTAAGGTCGACATTTAGAATGTTCAAACAAATTTCTTACGGATTTTAATCTTTGTATAAAAAAAGCTTAGATTTTGTTCATGATTTAACCTGTCAGTGTTTTTATCTGGTTTTATAAATAAACTAGCTTTTATACGCGGCTTCTCTCACGCAGCTTTTCATCCCCTGATATAGGGTATACCTATACCTCCTTAGGGGTGGAATTTAAAAAAATCATTTCTTAGTGCTCACTTACGTTACCTATATTATTATATAGAACCTACATGCAAAATTTCAGCTTCAGCGGTTTGGGCTGTGCGTTGATCTCTGGGTATGTCAGTCAGTCAGTTATTCACCTGCCTCTTTTATATATATGTATAGATAATAAATACACACATCAAAAGTGTCTAGGGATCAACATATGTGTCTAGGGATCAACATATATTTTTGCAATAACTTTTCTCCTGATTGATATTAATTAAAATTTTCTTTAAGGATTCATCAAATAAAGTGTTTTCGTTTGTCACAGTAACGATAAACCAAGTCACCTTTGCATTAATAAAGAAATTTGCCATTTTCCTAATAAAGGGATTTTTGACATTTGAACCACTAACATTAAAGTTCGAAAAAAAGACTGAAATAACAGTTTTCTTTAAAATTTTATTAGGTAACTAAAACAATTAATAATCCGTGTTTCTACCGCGAACACTAACAACACAAGAATCGGTTTGGCATACTCAAAATGAGTTCATCCAAATCACGCTGTGGAATGGCCGCCCATGTTCGTTGCAACAACAAAAAAAGGTCTTCTTGCGACTGGATACACTATATAATCGGCAGAGCTCTTCCCTGTAGCATATCCCATGCATGCTCAATCGGGTTCAAGTCTGGCGACTGAGCAGGCCAGGGCCAAAGCCACATCTCAATCTCAAGAAATCCGCATAAAAATGCTTGATCCCTAGACACTTTTGATGTGTGTATTTCGGATAATTGATACACAACGCCATTTAGTTTCAAACTAAGCATAGCTTATCGTGTGAAATCTAGATTGACTGGTACGATACTTAAATGCTTTTTTTGTAAATACATAGCAAACACTCCATGCAGCTAACAAATATTTTCAGATCATACAAATATTTAGTCCAACCCGGGAATCGAACCACGGTAGCTACAGCACGGTACCACTTCACTAACAGGCAGTCGCACAATAAAATCATACTGGAGCAAGAGCCCGTGAACCCCAGACCTTCGTAATTTTATAAAAGCTGAAAGTTTGTCAGCGCAAGCTCCCAACACAGGTAAGAACGATGGACCATTATGAAGTTTGGGTGATCGTGGCTTTGGCAGGTAAACGATACCAAAGGTGTGTAAAACATCGATCTAAATTCGTCAAATAATAAAGCGCGATTTTTTGGTAGTACCTTCAGAATATTATTAAAAATCACGTTATTCAATGCCAGATACTTAACATGGTGGCAACCCCTTGCCTGACACCCTTAATGTTCATGAAATTATAATTTTACTTACGTTATAGCATAAAAGCTTTTTTTATGTATGTTCAACGATTACTCCGTCAATTGTGGACCAATTTTGAAAATTATTTTTGTATTTAAAAGGATATGCTCCCGAGGTGATCCCATTGCCACCATATCAGGATCTGATGATGGGATTCCAGGGAAATCGAGGGAAAACCCTCTTTTTTTAGGCACATACTATGTTTATCGTATATTTTCTGAAGTTACACCGTAGTAATAATGAGTATTAACGTATTACGTAGCGTTTGTGGATATTCTATCCCTAAGAAATTTTATTTAAGTTAAACTATTTTATAAAATTTCTGCTGATGCAAATAACTTTAGTGGTTTAAAGATGTATTAAATGTCAACCCTTATTTCACCCCTTGATTTGGTGGCAATGGGACCACCTCAGGAGCATACCCTTTCGAATACAAAAATAATTTTCAAAATCGGACCACAATTGACGGAGTAATCGGTGAACATACATAAAGAAAAACATACAGTAGAACATAGAACCTCCTCCTGTTTAAAAGTCGGTTAAAAATGAGCTTTTATGCGTTAACGTAAGTAAAATTATAATTTCATGAACATTAAGGGTGTCTGGCAAGGGGTTGCCACCATGTTAAGTATCTGGCAATGAATAACGTGATTTTTAATAATATTCTGAAGGTACTGCCAAAAAATCGCGCTTTATTATTTGACGAATTTAGATCGATATTTTACTCACCTTTGGTACCGTTTACCTGTCAAAGCCACGATCACCCAAACTTCATAATGGTCCATCGTTCTTACCTGTGTTGGGAGCATGCGCTGACAAACTTTCAGCTTTTATAAAATAACGAAAGTCTGGGGTTCACGGGCTCTTAGTCCATACGTAAGTAAGAATTTTATTTGTGTTATTGCTTTCTATAATTTTGAAAATTAAAAATACAATAATCTTTAAAATACCTCCTTATTAACGCCACTGACACATAATAAGTTAAAAAATGTAAAAGAAAAGTTGTCATTAATCCCGTTCGTATTTCGTGTCGGCATTTAGGAGCTTATCTGATCGAAAATATTTATGTAGAAAAAATCTGTTTTACTTTTGAATTTGTACTGTCATTAACTACCTCGGTGGCGCAGTGATCGTGTATGCGACTGCTGAGTTATCGATGCCGAGATTTCAGTCTCGGGTTCAATTCCCGGGTCGATAAATGTGTGTGTGATCTGCAAATATCTTACTGCTTCGGTGGCGCAGTGGTAGCGTATGCGACTGATGTGCTTGAGGTCTCGGATTCAATTCCCGGGTCGGACCAAATGTTTGTATGATCTGCAAATATTTGTTTCTGAGTTTGGATGTTTTCTATGTATAATATGTATGTATTTCCAAAAAAAAACGGCCAAGTGCGAGACGGACTCGCGCACCGATGGTTCCGTAAAAACCTGTAGGGGTATACCGGTGGTAATTCTGTTGTTGTCATCACTAAACTAAAATTCACTAAAATTTGTTGTTAGATTATATACTTTAATCTCATCGACTTACAGTTCATTTTTGGATATCTCACATCTCAGCTTTCACTACATTTAGTTTAGTACCAACTAAAAGTTCATCAGAAATACAAACTGACTTCAAGCACAGCAGTCGCATACGCTACCACTGCGCCACCGAAGCAGTTGATACCAGAACAAAACAATCAAAGTAATTGAACCAACATTATAATGTCAATTACATTTTGCGCTCATATCGCAAATTAAGAATGCCTTACAAGAGTACCAGTTAATTGAAATTCTGCTTGAAAATGCATTACCGCTGTTCACCTCCATTTGAAATATAGCAATTACTTTGCCAATTACCCTCATTTGATCTTCAACCGATCGCGCGTAAACCCTAGAAGCCATAAAATATATTAACAAATACGGAGCAATTTGTGATAGAAATACATACAGAAAATTCATAGCTTTTATTTTATGGAATATAAGGGCAAACGAGCAGACGTATCGCCTGATGGTAAGCGATTACCGCCGCCCATGGACACCTGCAACACCAGAGGCGTCACAAGTGCGTTGCCGGCCTTTGGGTGATGGAAAGGGGGATGGGGGAGGGTTAGGGGTATGGGCCTCCGGTATCCTAACTCACTCGGTGAATCACAGCGCAAGCACTATTGCACACCGGTTTTCTGTGAGGCCGAGACATCACTCCGGTCGAGCCGGCCCATTCATGCCGAAGCGTGGCTCTCCCACGGTAACTTAAGAAACTATGAAATATTTAATTTGAAAATTAACTATTTTGATTCTATCTATTTATTACTAACTCCGCCCTCGTGTTTGTCGGTTTTCGTAGCAAAGAGTAGCCTATGAAGGATATATAGGCTACTCTTTGCTAGTATCAAAGTATCTCCATGCATAATTTCATTGAAATCGGTGCAGCGGTTTGGCCGTGAAAGCAGGACAGACAGAGTTACTTTCACATTTATAATATAAATAAATATGGATATTATATATTACAAAACTATGATATAACGCTATCTGACTCAAACAAACGTTGTCAGCATCTCTTTTCAATCATGCTCGACTCTTATTGCTCTATGCGTGATGTTTCCCTTTTTTAACCGACTACCAAAAGGAGGAGGTTCTCAATTTCATCGCTACTTTTTTTTTTGTATGTACACTGATTACTCCGTCAATTGTGGACTGATTTTGAAAATTCTTTTTGTATTCGAAAGGGTTTTGTGGTACCTACTATTACATTTGGCTTGGCACCGACTTCAAACCTATGAATAGGTAGCACATTCAAATTAAGTTATTTTATACTTTTTAGTTTTTGAAGTCGGTTTTTTAATTTATCATATGGAACAAAAATACAAGAGATATTGAGACATAACACGATAAACATCTTGGGTTTGTGTTGTGTCAGAGATAGTCGGTAAAGCATATTTACAATATTTTTCACACAAGCAGATATTTCACACAGCCTTTCAAGCTACCTATATCAACACGAGAGCTAGATATATGTCTCCCTAATGTTACCAATTATTTCGACAGTTTCGGAGTGCATCGTGACTAACAACGTAATTATAAATAATAGATTTATCAGGTTTGTTGTCCTTAAGTTAGTTTTGTGGCGACCTCCACATACAGCGCAACAGAAAGATACTACAGCGCTATCTACCGAAGTTACACTGAACTACGGAGTAACGGAGGAAACTAAGAAACTACCAATCCTGAATCGCGCAGTGAAAGTTCTCGCGCCGATTATCATATATACAACATCCCAACATCAACCGTTGGGCAGTTGGCCCACCAGGCATGATCACCTCGCACTAGTCGGAGGATCCTCCCTTTGTGTCGGAGGAACATGACACCCGTTCCTCCACAGTTTGATTGCTAAGACAAAGATCGTTAAGTTGACTCCAACTCAAGAGCAAAATCGATGTGATGAGTCGAGCATTACAATATGTTCTGTGTCTGGGTTTAAGTTATCTTTTAGATGTTTCTATATTCTATTTAGAACTATTACTTAACGCTATTAATTTGAAGTATTTACCTTAGTTTGGTAACTAGAATTAACAACTAACAACTTGTTACAAGCACTGACTAGTTTGGTCTCAGAAATCGTTCGTAAGATATCGTATCGTAAGATGAGTTAAGTTTTTACTATAATTCTAGTTTTTAGTATTTTTGTAACATGTAATTTATTAGTATATAAAGTTTCAGTGTCTCAGGCAAAAATAACAGTCATGTTGATTTTTGACGTGACAACGTTTTATAAATTGATGGAGCCGGCTGCACACACGAAAAAACATGACTCATGCGGCGTTACCTCGCTCTTAGGCGTTCCATTTAAGGCTTGAAGTGCAAGCGAGTGCTCTCATCATTTCATCAATGTTTCGTTATGACGTTGTCACGTTAAACTTTCTTCCGTAAACAGACTTTACAGACAATCATTTTTTTTTCATTGACTCATTTAGTCATATAATTAAAAGAAAGTAATGACTATTATTCTCTTTTTCTTTAAACCTAACTCTCATTTTAAATAGTTATATTTTAGCAATGATATTATATAAAGAGGCGCTTATAGCACACTTGCACTCGGTGATTAGAAACAATCACCGAGGGTAAGCAACGACGGCGCGGTCTGTACCTGGATGGGAGACCGCTGGTGGCATGATACCATGAGCGTCTCCGTGATTCGGAGGTCACGTTAAGCAGTCGGTCCCGGCTGTTATCGTAGGATAGCAGTCGTGAAGCTTAGTTGGAGGCCCTTGGGCGGCTTAAAAACATCCAACGGCAAGATTATGTAGCCGCAACGTTGTCTTGCCAGTCCCCAACCCGCACTTGGCCTGCGTGGGGACGTATGGCCTTAAACCTCTCCTGGGAGGAGACCCGAGCCCGGCAGTGGGACGTTATGGGTTGTTGATGATTATATAAAAAAAATATTGTATTTTAGTGATTAACTTACAGCTTCCACAGTTTCACAACATTCTGGGACTGGATGTATGTAAGGAGTCTGGTAATCAGTCAGACCGGATCTTTTCGTTTAGATACCAGTATCTCACTAAGTTGTCTATCTTAGGACATTTTCACTTTGTACCTACTATAGATTAAAATTTACTTATGTGAAAGTAAATAGATAAATACTATGATTATTATTTTAGTACATAACTTTAATAATAATGGTATTTAGCTAACCAATTTACTCCCGACTGAATGGCTGAAATTGCCAACAATATTATTTACAAAATTTAATTTTAGTGTGTGGTGTTATTAAACGGAGGTTTCAGTTGCTGGTCAACATTTGCATAATGACCCTCGATATTATCGAATATATTAAACGGATATTGTTAGTTTGTGATATTACGATCTGAATGAAACCATTTTATGTGACATCCATACCCACGAATAGGCTAATATCCTGAAATATAAATATGTATGAAATATTCATAACTAGCTGACCAGGCAATGTTCGTGCCGCCATATTTATTTTCGTAAATATTTTCTAAATTACCGAAAAACTTGTTTTAATTTAGTATTTAAGCTCGCCTCAACTTCCCGCAGGGCCGCAGTGCATAGCATTAGCGGAATAAGAAAATATAACACCTCCGGTTTTCTTTTCATTTTCTGCTGTACAAACCTTGTCTTAACAACAAACACATAAAAATAATTATAATAATATAATATAAAACACAAACTCTACATCTCAGTAAAAATGTATGACTTGGCTGTTTCGTTACTTCAGAAATTAAATATTCCCATAACACATTACTTCAGAAATTAGATATTTGAAAACACAAAAGGCGTTCGTTTCGCCTTCATGAATGTAGCGAAACGGCGAAGCCATACATTTTTACTGAGATGTAGAGTTTGTGGAGTAAGGGTTGGTAGAGTTAGGGCGTGTAGATTCAGAACCTTGGCTCTACATGAGATCTGATATCTTTTTCACAGGGTAAGCCATATGCAGTCGTCTTGGCAACTGTTATATGTCGGAATGAGGGTATCCGAATAATAAGAGTATAACAAACATGTACCACTATCAAGCGGGTTCATGAGGCGGGTATATAAAGCGTCGCGATCGGAAGCAGGGGTCAGTTTACTCTTCAGACTCGTGACGTTCATATCTCTTGATTGTGACATGGGTCACTTCTCAGTTATAATAGTTTTCTATTATTTGATTTATGATTTATTGTATTTGTGTTTTATATCGTGTGTGCTAGTACCGGCTATTATCCTTAATCTCTCCTTTTGATCCGCGTGAGGCGATATTTGCCAGTGGGGGAATTACTAGTCTCGTGGCGAATTCCACAGGGCAGCGCGGAGGAGTGAGCGTTGCTCCAACCCCCTCGCGGGGGTTGCTGATGGTTTAAATAATTAATATCCTCGACGTTCTAATTGGTGCTAGTTTGCTGTGCCGCCGTCCTAGCTTATCCACCGTTACACAACATTCTACATGAAAATGTTTTTGTGGGATAAACTAGTCACTAACACATGGGACTTAATTACCAATAAAATTTAATTACCATTAAATTATAATTATGTCTACTTCTAATTTAAGCTCAAGACGAAGACATTACTTGGTTTCAGTTCGGTTCTGTGTGACGTTGATATACTGTCGTGTTTGGTTTCAAATATCATTGGAGATTTATTATGTGGTTAACCCATAAAGCTTTAAGAGGGTCCTCGAAAATCTTCTCATTATTTAAGTGAGGATATAGAAACATCTAAAGCTTAAAACCAATTAGGCGGAACATGTCTGTATTTAAATTAACAGAAATTATTTAATGACGTAACGTAAAAGATGTAAAAGACCTGTTTATACATGTCTATATTAGTGAAACACTATTTTCTTTGATCCTTTTTTACGTGTAGAAACCCCAACGGTATTACCCCGAGGTTTGCAGCGGGGGGCGTAACGGAATCGTACCGACTAAAACCACACGGTGTGCCACTTTGCACCTGAGATAGGAGGGATACTGCAACAACTGATATTACGACGATTACATTCATTTATATGTATTTATAGTTAGAAGAATGATTTAATACTATAATGTAAAAAATTAAAAAGGCCTGTTAATCTGTCTTAATGGCAAAACACCCTTTTCTTCGTCCCTATTGCAATCTTAATACATAAAGTATCTATTTGAAGTAAATTTTAAATACTGGGTTTAAAACATACAAGAATAATAAAATATAGGACCAAGTATCATTATATTAGTTTCACACAACTGTAAATAATGTTAGTCTAACCGTTGTTTAAGATCTATTTCAGGACAAAATTTTATATGTCAATCAAATAAGTTAAAATTACAATCAATTAAACTAAATTAAAAAAACGTGGTAAAAGTGTCTACAAATCAATGATTTATACATGAAAATTTACCATTACATCAAGTGACACGAGACACTATACTTCGCGCTCAAGTACTGAGAAATGTTTTGATTGTCATGATTCCCCGAATTCCAAAAAAAAACCCTCCCTCGATTTATCATCAACACAAAAGTATTGTGACGCAATAACAAAAGAATGATAAATGACTTCTAATTTCGCATTCCTTGTCCAGAAAATATAAATGAACTTGCTATTTATAGCTTTAAGATACGTAGGATACGAAATGGTACTTAAAGTATTTTACATAAAGTTTCAATTTACAATTAATGATTTCAAACATGACTAGCTGGAAAATAATACAAAGTTCTTAGGTTAATCATTAATCATACATATATAGCCAGGCAAGTAATATCTATACTAATCCTACTAATATTATAAACGCGAAAGTTTGTAAGTATGGATGTATGGATGGATGGATAGATGTTTGTTACTCTTTCACGCAAAAACTACTGAACGAATTTGGATGAAACTTTACAGTAATATAGCTTATACATCAGAAAAACACATAGGCTACTATTTACCGCGATAACCGACATACACGCGGGCGGAGCCGCGAGCAAAAACTAGTATTATAAACGCGAAAGTTTGTTAGTATGGATGGATTGATGTTTGTTACTCTTTCACGAAAAAACTACTGAACGGATTTGGATGAAACTTTACAGTAATATAGCTTATAAATTGGAATAACACATAGGCTACTATTTGCAGCGATAACCGACATGTACGCGGGCGGTGCCGCGGGCAACAACTAGTACATAGTACATACTAGTGATACATTTATTATATAGTTATCATTTTACCTTTAAATATTAGTAAAATGTTAATAACAGTTCTAATTAATGAAAATTATTTATACAATCTGTGCATAAATAAAACTTTAATGTCAATAGGTTTCAATTGAATCATTGAACGTTCTTTTTGTTCGTTAAACAACGGAAATCTAATCATTGTTGATATTGAAGTACTACATAGTGTGATATGGATAAAAAATATTGGACTTTAATATTTTTTTCTTTATGATTCATATATTTGCTGAGCTTTCATAAGCATTTCTCAATTACCACTTTACTTTTATTCTATAATACAAAATTTTAACAAAAAAAAAACCGAATTCAAGAACGACCAAATTGAAATGGGCCCACACGGGAAGCACTAGCTTTCAAATAAAAAAGAATTATCGAAATTGATTGGCGTGTTTTTGAGTTATTTGTCAATTTGTCGCACACATACTTAATGCAAATTGAAGACTTATATGTTTTTCACATGGATGACATGTCAGAACTAGACCAAATTGAAATGGGACCACATAGGAAGCACCAGCTTTCAAATAAAAAAAGAATCATCAAAATCATAAATCGTAAAAGCCTTGGAAGTCACCGCTTCAGGGTTGTAGACATACGATCTCGTACTCATCGCTTTTGTTCATTATTTCTGTGCCAAGCGGTCAAAACCTAGAACTCACTTCCAGTACACGTGTTTCCCTCCCACTATGATCCCGGGTCCTTTAAGCGGGGTGTAAAAAAGCATCTCACTAGGCGGCCATAGTGTGGGTCACCATGCTGCAATGTCCTTTCATGGATGGTGATCACCACTTTTGGAATCTGCTCATGCTTTCTATCAGGTAGAGCAGTCATTTTGGCGCAGCTATTACAAAAAAAAGGTTCATCCAGTCGAAAGTTATGTGGTAACAAACATAAAAAAAATACAGTCGAATTGAGAACCTCCTCCTTTTTTTGAAGTCGGTTAAAAAGAAACAAATACAACTCAAATTTTGCTGTAATATTCCACGTCTTTTATACTATACTATGAGCAAGTTCTTAAATTACTATCAACCATTGCACAAACAAATCTATAACTTTTACAAGTTGCATGTCAGCAGTAATTAAATACGTTGTTTTATTAATTTTTTCTACTCAGTATGCTGACTCATTTTCATATTTACATTTCCATTCTAATCACTTGACCAAACCACTTGTTGATATTTACTTGATGCTCTGATTTTTTTTAAATAGCAGAACTCGTTAATAAACACTAGTGAATGTAGTTGTGCATCTTTGCATTGTCCATCGATGGGGGAAGTGTGTTGAGTTCAAGGAAACCAAAAAAAACGACTACAAGAACAGGACCAAATTGAAATGGAACCACTGGGGAAGGCTTTCAAATGAAATAAAATATAGTTTAAAAAAAGTTAAAACACGCTTTAATAGCAATCGAACTAAAAAGTAGAAAATAATTTTAATGTAAAAAGCGAGGGGCGGTATTATTGAAATATTTTCAGAAAGCGAGGGGTGCTTTGGTGCTTGATTTTCTACTTTTTAGTTCGATTGCTATTAAAGCGTGTTTTTTAATCTACATATAATTTATTTTCTATTTTTAGCGTATATTTACAAAAGCGTGTTTGTTTAGTTTTTTTAAGTTTTTTTTTTTAAACATTTTTTTTTTCATTTTTTTTTTCACATTATTATATTGTCATGGCCCTTGACCCCTGTGCAAATTTTCAAGTTAATCAGACTCCTAGAAGTAGGTAGTAGGAAGTAGATTTTGTTACATACATACATAAAGGTCAAGCTAATCAATGCGTGTTAAAAAGAATAATCAAAATCGGTTCACCCATTCGAAAGTTATGAGGTAGCAAACATAAAAAAAATACAGTTGAATTGATAACCTCCTTTTCTTGAAGTCGGTTAAAAACTTTTTTGACTACCCACGTGTATGTGCATTGTTGTATTCATTTCTCATTAAATATATCGAAAGTGTTTCGATTTTTAGGGTTCTGTGCCCAAGGCAAAAAACGGAATCCTTATAAGTTCGTCATGTCTGTATGTCCGTCCGTATGTCACAGTCATTTTTTTCCGAAACTAAGAACTATAACTGTTGAAACTTGGTAAGTAGATATATTCTATGAACCGCATTAAGATTTTCACACAAAAATAAAAAAAAACAATAAATTTTAAGGGGTTCCCATACTTAGAACTGAAACTCAAATTTTTTTTTCATCAAACCTATACTTGTTTCATCTATGGATAGATCTTCAAAAATGATATTGAGTTTTTAATAAATTTTTTTCTAAACTGAATAGTTTGCGCGAGAGATACTTCCAAAGTAGTAAAATGTGCCCCCACCACCCCACCTAAAATAAGAGAATGATAAAAATACTTGGCCGTTTTTTTTTAAATGAATTTGTGAGTAGGTATGTTGTAATAATAATAATAAATCTCTTTATTGTACACCAGCTTTTGTAATTACAAGGTTGACTTAAAACTATTATAAAGTACAAGTGGCGGCCTTATCGCTCCAAAGCAATATCTTACAGGCTTTGACATGCATATTACAATTACATCTATCTTATATCTATACTTATAATAAAAATGTAACAGGTCCAATTCTGTACATTTAAGATATTTTGAAATTTTTTTTGGAGGGCTCTCTATAATCGATACTGAAGCCAAAACTGTAATTTTTTTCATTTTTGTCTGTCTGTCTGTCCGTCCGTCTGTCTGTCTGTCTGTCTGTATCTTGGCCGCGCATCACGCCGAAACTACTAAACGGATTCAAATGAAACTTGGCATGATTTGAGTTCATACTACGAGGTAGGACATAGGATACTTTTCATCCAGAAATTCAGCACGGTTGCCTGGAGAAAGGGGATGAAAGTCAAAATATGTACTTAGTTGTAATTCAATAAAACATAGTCCGATTTCATTCATCCTTTTTATGCTAGAAAGAAAAAACAAAAGATAGCGGGAAAAGTGTTTTTTTGTGTCCGCGAGTGTACACTGCCTGTGGGCAGCTGAGACAGATATGTAAATATGGCGGTACGAAGTTCGCCGGGTCAGCTAGTATGTATTATGCTTATTACATATTACTGCCTAGGTACAGTAATATATAATATTGTACATATTTCTGTAGGCAGGTATGTTATAATTATATTAAAAAAATTTAAACGAATAAGTGTAACTAAATATAAATTAGTTTCGAGGTCAGGCTCATAAATCTAGCGTTCCTTACTTCGAGTTTATGGAACAATACTTATAATTTTGATGAACTAAGAGTCAGAAACCAATAGGAGAGGAGATTCTGATTAGGAAGTGGTGTTGGATTGGTCGTGCATTGCAGAGACCTGACAACCATATCTCCAAGCAGAGCTTGAAGTGGCAGGCGGACGGCAAAAGAAAACGCGGCCGCCCTCGAAATACCTGGAGGCGATCAGTCGATAGAGAGGTTGCAACTATCGGCTACAGCTGGACTGATCACGAGGTTGCTGCACTAACCGGGAGAAATGGGGGTCCCTTCTAAGAGCCCTATGTCCCTGATGAGCGATAAGAGGACATTAAGTAAGAGTCAGAGAGTTCCTTTTACTTTGTGCCACGTATTTATAATAGGTACTAATGTTCAAGTTCAAGTTCGTTAAAATATGCAGAGAAACCTTTTGTCTTCGTTAATACTTGTTGTTATAAATTTTTGAGATCTTTTGAGATAGGAGGTAGTAGAGCCACGCTGATTTCAGCACGAACGGGCCGGCTCGACCGCGGCGGTACTACCCTCGCACAGAAAATCAACGTAAAATGACAGCATGCTGTCGTGTTTCGTTGGTGAGTGCGAGACCGGAGGCCCAATTAGTCTAGTCAACAAGTTCCATACTTGTTGACTACACTAATAGATGCAGTAGCATCACTAGGCCGCCATGGTGTGGGTCGCCATGCTGCATTGTCTGCATTCGCAGTGAGCATGGTGAACACCACTCCTGGATTCTGCTTATGCTTTCCATCAGGCAGAGTAGAGTAATTTTGGCGGGCCAAACATAAAAAAAAAAAAAAAAAACTTTTTGTGAGTCTCTGTAGGCCACAATGGTAGTATTTTTTTTACAGAACACAAATAATAAAATTTCAATAAAATTAGTGTTAAAAGAAGGAATTACAAATTGAACATATTTTTATCCTTCTAAACTACCTAAGTTTCAAACATTCAAATGTTACGAATCTCTAATATGTACATGGATATATTTTTATACTTGATAAAGTTATTATTATTTTTTAGCTGAGCTATACTTTGGTAGGTATTTATTATAAAAATAATTAAATAATTGATTAATAATTAATATTTCAGACATCTAACACACAACGCCATCTAAGCAAAGCAGAGCTTGTGTTATAGGTACTAGATTACTGATATAAAAACATATTATACTTAAAAAAAAATATATATATATTAGACATAGGAAACACCCAAACTCCGAAACAAATATTTGCAGATCATAAAAACATTTGGTCCGACTACTATTATTGATCGAAGGGTCCGACCCCGGGAATCGAACCAGAGACCTCAAGCACAGCAGTCGCATACACTACCACTACGCCACCGAGGCAATTTAGATTATGCAACGAGAAAGTTAGTAGAATTATTATTTTACTACAATATATCTTAGCTTAAGAGCTATTGACAAGCGGTTTTCACTGTTCAAAAATAATAAAACAACATTCGTTCACTTTTGTTATGTATTGGTCGCAGTTGAACAAAGCATTCGAATTTCAACGATCCCGAATACTTTTATAAATTCCATTTTAAAGCTTTACAAAATACTTACAAGCCCTATACTTTAAAATGCTAACCAACAATTTATTTGATCATCATTTTCCGACCGTTGGTCTCTTTTTTAAATCCAATACACAAAATAAACATTATTCTACATTCATAAAAAAGGCAATATCGTTTCAAATGTCAGTCGTAATTCCGTATAATTAATGTTCGAGTTTTTATTAAAAACGAAACGAATCGCAACAATTAATTGTTATTTAATGTAATAAAAAATCATCGAGCTTAGACGGGAAATGAAATTAGGTATGGTAATGAAAATGGATTGGACGCTTTGTTCGCAGTAGTTTCGTGTTCCGATGTAAATACCATGTTTGAATAGTACTGCCTGTTGTAGATCGAAGCTTAATTAAATCATGTTAAACTAGTCCGAAACGTCAAAGGCTAATAATAATCTTTGTTTAAGTCTCTGATTAAGATTCTAAGTTGCAGTGAAACTCAGCACTGTTTTTAAGGACGCTTTTGTTGTTAAATTACATAATTTGATGCAACTTATTTATAAATACGGGTAAGCTAACCCGCACAACTTTGTCTGTATTTCACAAAAGATAATCACAAATTTAAAAAACAAAAAACCGACTTCAAGAACTGGACCAAATTGAAATAGGACCACATGGGAAGCACTAGCTTTCAAATAAAAAAGAATTTTCGAAATCGGTTCACCCAATCGAAAGTTATGAGGTAAACAAAAAAACAGTCGAATTGATAACCACCTCCTTTTTGAAGTCGGTTAAAAATACGTGATGATAACTATCGTATCTAAGGCATGCCAGGAAAACATATAAAAAGAACGGTGAAAATCGGTACGATAGTTTTGGTGTTCATCGTAAGCAAAAACGTGAATATTATAATAGATTTTAAATAGGCGTAACTGTTATAACGGTAAGGTGTGACGTAAAGTAACTCGATCTAAATCTATCTACTGCTTTCTCAGCCCTTCATATGAAAATGATGTATGTGAAAATATCTGGTATCGATATCTATCATTCCAGAATCTTATTAGCTGACAAAGGTGGTATTGATAAATTGGAGTTCCTTTGTTCGAGCGTATAACCTCGATATAACTACTACATATTATTGATAGGCTTTAAGAGTGTGCTACTTTACCATAATAAAGAGTGACTGTATATTAGATACTAGTTTTTACCCGCGGCTCCGTTCTTGAATGTGTCGGTTATCGCGGTAAAGAGAAGCCTGTGTCCTTCCTCAAAAATCAAAGTATCTCATTGCCAAATTTCATTGAAATCGGTTAAGCGGTTTAGCTGTGAAAGCTTAACAGACAGACAGATATATACACAGAGTTAATTTCGATATTATATTATAAGCCTTTTTTCCTTTGCGGAAATCCCTCCGGATACAACCTTGCTGGTGGCATGTCAGAATCGAACCGACTTAAACTGCACGCCGTCTCAGGTATTAAAACCCGGGTAACCAGGTATCCCGGAAAACCCTGGAACCCCGACGTACCTCGGGCCACCTACGGTTTGCAGAAGGCCTACTACTGTGTGGGAACCCCGATGTCCCCGTTTCTGTGCATCCGTTCGCATGTTATAAGGCTGGATAAGGTACTACCTTTTCTCCGCTTGGAATGTTACAAACTCACTACAGGAAATAATCACAAATTTTAACAAAAAAAAAACGACTTCAATCTGGACCAAATTTAAATGGAACCACACGGGAAGCACCAGCTTTCGAAACTTAGTCGTACAAAGTCTAACCTAATTTACTTTTCTTTTATGTCTCATAAACTGAATAAAGGTATACATTAGTAAACAACCTACCTTTTTCACTGCACGTCGGCACACAGTCGCGCACGATCGTCAGCTCACTCACATATTTCTGTAACAAAAACAAAAAAATATAAACTCAACACCCCAAAAGGATATAATTAAGCGACATACCACGTACGAAGGCAAACAAACTTTATTTACAAAATATTACACTTCTTTTTCAACGGTTCATTTCCATTCGGCACGCGAAAATGCAAATTTTTTAAATAAAATAAAACACATAATATGTACTTTTCGGCTGGTATTCAGTATAGGCCAGAGGTTCGGACAACAATAATAATACAAATGAAGTACCATTTCCTTTGTTACAAATCATTTTTCTTGTTTAAAATGGAACAAAAATGTGTGTACACAACATTTATTGCTTATTAGAAATTTAGGTTCATAATATATTTATATTTATAAAAAAATCATAAAAAAGCTTGTAGTATTTTATTTTAGATCGTTTTAGATCATTTACTTTTTCTGTAAGTCAGCCAAAACAACTAACAGATTGGGACTTTCATAAAACGGTGGGGCTCTATCTAGCTGACCCGTATCCGACCTGCAAAGCATACATCGTGATAAATTGTAACAATCTGTTATTTCCGTTCTTGAGTAATGAAGGATACAGTTTTACCCTTAATAAAATATGTTTTCCCAAATTTAAAGAAAAAAGAATTTTCTAAGTTCGTTCATAAACTACTTGCAACCGTCCGTCCACTTGTCTGTTCTTAAAGGTTGTGCAATGTGGCATTATCGCAAATATTTAGTCTTCACGTTTCAATTGCAAGTGCTAAGGCTGCTTACAGTCGCTGAATGTGCTCTCAGCAGTTTTTTGTTGGCAGCTCAGTTCGGAATATTACGTTTTCATTATGAAGCGAAGCGAAGCGCAAGAGCACTACCCACCTTTTCTCGAAGTCATTCGTTGTTTTTTTGAACCCTCATAACTTTGGTTCCCGATATATCAGATCGTTCAAATTGTCAGGATATGATTTATTTATTTATTTATTTATTTAAGGAACATCAAAAATATATATATACAGAACTGGTTAACATTAGGAGCTGAAAACATAATCTTATATGTATATCTATTATAGATGTACACAACAATGTTTGTAAAGATTAACACCAAAATAAAAATATAAATAATTCAACACAAGTTATACACAATTACAAGCAAAAATTCTGACAAAATTGAGAATAAATAAAAGCAAAAGTAAAAACACAATAAAGTGAAAACACAAATACAGTTCCACAAAGGACAACCAGGTATATTACTGCATTAAGCTTCGCTTAAATGCCCTTTAGGAATGATGTTAACAATAGATTAATGAAACATACAAAGTTTCAATTGCATAGCTCTGATACTTAAGATTTTATTGATACCTAAAAACACCGATTACGTCACTGACACACTGATGATCATCAAAACTGTTAGGGTACTTCCTGAAGTGCTAGAAAGCTGAAATTTGGTATATAAACTAAGTTTAGTATACAAACAACAAAAAAAACATAAATCTATTGCTTTTGCCCCGCAACCCCCAAATTTGGAGGGTAGAAGTTTGTATGAGATTTTCACAAATTTTAATGCTAGAGGTTTATTAACAGAATAAGGTTCTGAATCTACACGCCCTAACTCTACCAACCCTAACTTCATATACTCTACATCTCAGTAAAAATGTATGGCTTGGCTGTTTCGTTACTTCAGAAACTAAATATTCGTATAACACATTACCTTAGAAACTAGATATTTGCAAACACAAAACGCGTTCTTTTCCCCTTCCTGACGGTATGGTAGCGAAACGGCGAATCCATACATTTTTACATACACACGCTTCTGAGATTTTTAACTATTACCTAAAGCTACTTAAACTACAGTCAAATGGTTTTTTATCAACTGGGCTTTATTAGAATACAAGGAATCTGGCTGTGGCCCTGCTTTGCACGGAACTCTTTGAAATTCTCGGATATCTTATACTATGATATGTATGTTTTACACATTTAAACCTTTGTTTGGAATCACTCTATTTATTGCTAAAAACTACATTAAACTGCGTTAAGTAGTTTGAAATATCTAAGCGAATAAACTTCGTTTTAAATTATGTAAAGACTAGTTGTTGCCCGCGGCTCCGCCCGCGTGTATGTCGGTTATCGCGGCAAATAGTAGCCTATGTGTTATTCTGATGTATAAGCTATATTACTGTAAAGTTTCATTCAAATCCGTTTAGAAGTTTTTGCGTAAAAGAGTAACAAACATCCATCCATACAAACTTTCGCGTTTATAATACTAGTAGGATACTTTGTTAGATCTTAAGAGTAATTTAGTCAAGGAGTGCAAAATTGAGTGCTTGTAGTGAATATCAGTTTAGTAGAAGTTTTTGGCAGGCAGAAATTGGATGCAAGAACTCCAAAGCTGATCAGAGTAGCGTGCAATGAGAGACCGCTGCATCGAGCGCAGTGAACTGTGATAGTCTTTTGATGAGGATCATCTTAGAGAAGTTACAGAGTACAACTAAAAGTTAAACATTGTAGGTACATATATAATAATATAACTTTATTCTTTTTCCAACCATTAACTATGCAAAACTCAATTCGGTGCTTAATAAGCCTTGAATAAAAAATCTCAGAAGGCCTCTTTCGCTGAAATTTTGATTTAGTTGCACTTAACAAGATTTACATTTTAATGAAGTTGTATTTTCTTCTCTAAAGTGTATTTAAATGAGGTCAACACCTTCATAAAGAAGGCAATTCTAGGAATATTAATGTATAAGCCTCTTTTTTTCAAAGCCAGGTAATCTTCATTTCAATGTAGGAATAAAATAATATTATTTTGTTTGCTTGTATATAAAACTTTTTTTTATGTACGGTCCTGCCAAAAAACTCTACTCTGCCTGATGGAAAGTATAAGAAGAATCTGAAAGTGGTGGGTCACCATACTCATTGCGAATGCAACAGTGCAGCATGGTGACCTACACTATGGCGGCCTAGTGATGCTTCTGCACCAATGGGCCTCCGGTCTCGCACTCACCAACGAAACACGACGACACGAATGCTGTCATTTTACGTTGATTTTCTGTGTGAGGGTAGTATCGCCCCGGTCGAGCCGGCCCGTTCGTTCTGAAATCAGCGTGGATCTACTACCTATAAACTTTATCGCAATCGAACTTATTATAAGACATTACTTATCTTTATTTTATCAGATTGAACCATTATCTTTTAGATTTATACTAGGAAACAAGGAACTTGAATAGATTAGTTCATTTAGTTTATGGTACAGGCATGTTCCAGCTTTAAGCCGCGTTTTCACAATACAAGTTGGCTCGGATCGAGTACCCTCGTATGAGTCGGCTTCATACGAGTGTAATCGGATAGTGGTTTACACACGATAGTAGTGCACTCGAATTGTGGTCATTTGTCTGCTTGCACAATCAAGATGTCATCGATTGATCTGCTGCTGCGAGGTATACAAGTTGTAGCAGATATGTTAGTAGCAGAAATTCAAAATCACGAAAGGGAAATAAACGAAAAGAGAAAAAAAATCCACACGGAAATGGATGATGCATCAAATAATTTTCAAACGAAATTATCAAACGAAGAAAAAAAAAAACAAAACACGGTTAGAAATCATTTGAGATTAAACAACGCACAATTTGAGTATTTATTAGAAAAAGTAGCACCCACCACTAGTAGTCGCTCCACTTTTTTTTAGTTGTCGCCATTTTGTTTTCATTAAAATGATCCGAGTGAGCTCGAAAAATAGAGCAGAGTCCGAGTCTACTCGGATTAGATTCCGGCGTCCGAGTGCGCTCGGATTAGGTGTTTACATAATTCGAGTATCGTCCGAGTAACATCCGAGTGCACTCGGTCCGAGCCAACTCGTATTGTGAAAACGCGGCTTTAACTCGGAGGACTGAGTTGGAGTTAGAACATGCCTGTACCATACGTAGCTATATGTAGGTAGAAAGCATAAAGAGAACAAATCCTCCAGTAGGTTGCAAAGAACTATCTGTAAAAAGTAAACTATACTCCTTGCGCTGTAGCATGGTGCGTGGTGGTTTAATTTAATTTACTTTAATTTACTACAGTTTATGTTTTAATTTAATTTACTACAGTTATTAATGATTTTATATATTGCGAATGTGGTACATGAGAAATACTAAGTCATAATTTGTAAATCGCGGCAACTTGCAAGCGTGAAACGAAATGTTACTGAACCATGCCACAATAGCTATAAATCAGACGCTTGACTTGAATTCGGTTTATTTGAATCTCATTTTATATCGAATGTAAACGTTCACAAATTGTCACTGGATGTGTCAAGTAAGTTCTAAATATTGTCAAATCCCAACTTAGGTAAGACGTTGATACGATATACCCGACCTGACCCTTTAAATAGATACCTCCGTACATTTTGTAACGTTACGTAGGTGTAAATTATACGACAGAACAAATGGCACATTACAACGAAGGACCCTCAAAGAAGATACAGGGGGTTGTTATTTAAGGTTTCACTTGGGACAATGTTTCAAAAGGGTAACCTTTTATGTGAACAATACGTCCTTGTACTGTCAAAGACAGTAATATTTACGGAGGCTTCTTGAAGTACCTGTAAATCCAAACGAACTATAATAAAAAATTAGTTCGATAGTTTGTTAGGCTTTTCGTCTTAACTTTTTAAACAAAAATAATGAAACCTGGGGCAGAAACAAAGACATAACATGTATTTTATTTAAAAAAAATGGCAGTCATAAGGAGGAGGAGAAAAACTCACAACTTAGAATGTTATTTGTAAAATTAGAAATTTCATAATGTTTAAATTAGAATTATTAACATCAAACATTACCATAAGATTTTCTTCTACCAAAAAGTGCTCAACGCTGCTAAAGAAGCCGCTGAGCCAGTCAGCCTGTGACCACGGCCAGTGCAACCTGGTCGAAACGTCAGGCAAAACAGAGTTATGTAATATCTTGAAATAAGTGATCGCATTAATTCCCGTAAAAACAATTATTATTATATCATGGAACGCGAAAGTGTAAAAGTTAGTATAGCTGCTAAAGAAGTTTTCACTTAAAAAAAACTGTGTCTAAGGAATTGTTAATGCAGTACTTATAACCGAGCGGATAAGCAAATGTTAAATAGTTATGTTATGAGCCTGCCATAGTTACTCTACTCTGCCTGATGGAAAGCATGGTTAGAATCCAAGAGTAGTCGTTACCATATTCATTATGAATGCAGATTATGCAGCAAAGCAGCATGGTATCCCACATAATAGTCGCCTATTGAAATTCTTCTGCATCATATGTTAATAAAAATTGCCATGTATTGGGTTCGATTCCCGGGTCGGACCAAATATTTGTATGATCTGCAAATATTTGTTTCGGAGTTTTGGTGTTTTTTATGTATAGTATGTAAGTATTTACAAAAAAGTATAAATGTATTTATATCAGTTATCTAGTACCCATAAAACAAGCACTGCTTAGCTTGGGAGTAGATGGCGTTGTGTGTTAGATGTCCGAAATATTTATTTATTTATTCATTACGAATGCAGATAATCCAACAATCCAGCATGGTATCCCACATTATAGCCGCCTTTTGAAATGCTTTGGCATCATATGTTAATAAAAATTGTCATGATTACACTTCACTAAACAGTAAACAAAATAAATTCTTCATTAGAATAAAAATCAGTGTTCTAATATCTCAGGAGAAAAACAACTTTGAAAAATATGTTAGTTACCTTAATAATGAACACAAATTAGTTATTCTACTATCATATTTCGCTTGTCGGAACACGACTTTTCCATAATTCCAACGTAGAAAATGCCAGAGATTTTAGCGCCCCGACTTATGACTGTTATGAAAGTGACACAGGATTTTTCGTGTATATTCGTAATCACGAGGCCATGGAAGCATGAAGGTGACAGCTCCGTCTTAAACAAGGGAAGGGAAAAAAGGTTGGAGTTCTGTTTACGTTTACTTGAAAGAATAACAAATATTACTTGATTACTACTATTGAGAAATAATATGAATGCAATGATTATCATGTTAATTCAAGATATACACACAAACACACATTTACATCTTTATTCCCAAAAGAGTACAGATATAAATAACGACTATACTTTGCCAACTATAATTTTAATCAGAATCATCTGGGGCCGACCCATTGTCGTCAACTGGACACGTATCTTTAGAATAAAGGATACTTATATATTTCTAAATACATACATACTCATAGATAAATCAAAGTGTGTGTGCCAAGTACAGGAGAAATGATCATGCTTATCAATGTTTGTCCGGGGTGAACAAACCCACAACCTAGTCTGACCTGCCTAATAATCAGAATGCCTAACCATTAGACCAAAGTAGTTCTTTTGATCTGTTGGTTAGCGCGTTTGCATATTTATAGTTTCTTTGTAGCTGCCTTGTAGCCTTTCTGGGACTAACACACTGCATGAAATAGTCATTGCTCCGTTGATCTAGATATGTTTGGATGGGACTAATCCCGCCCACACGCCCACCACTTTATTATTATTATAATATAATAAAAATATAGCCTAAGTCACCCGTGTCATTATTAAGAATCTATTGATACTTCATTAAATCGGTTTAGTAGTTTAGTCGCTACAATAATTACAGTTATTCGTTTTTAGTAGACAGTATAGCCAGATTTGCAAAAAAAAAACAGTATGAAAACTTATACTCATCATCAGGGATATCAAAAGTTTATTTAGTTGGTAAGAGTCCAAAAAATTTTCCCGCAAGAGCAGTGGTCGTAAACAGTCGGACACCAGATGTAATTTTGTCTGTATTTACCAACTCTATTACTGCGGCATCGTAGTGAAATATGATTCCCTGGAGTTTAGACACAGGCCAGGTGCTGCTTTCAGAAGTATTAAACTACATCATAAATTCGGGTAATACGTTGTCTTGGGCCCATAAAAATATTGTATACAGTTTCAAACTAAAAAGATTACAACTGCAACTTATGAAGTGTCGCCGAGACAATCATTTATTTATATAATTTGGCAGACTCTATGCTGGCTCCAAAAACTGTACCTACTATCTGTAAAATGGATTGGTAATAACTAAAAATTGACAATAACATTAAAAAAACTCTATTTTTGTATGTAAACAATAAGAGGATTTGTTTAAATATAAGCAAGCACTATCCCTTAGTTCGCTATGTTTTATTAAGGTTCAAAAAAATCGCTCAGCTAACATTAAATCTCTGAGGATCTCGGCCGAGGATCGTACCAATTGAAGTCCTATGTCCAGCTGTGGATAGCGATAGGCTAATGATGATGATGAATCGTTTTGACTTTTACGGCCTCGTTGGTCTCGCGGTTGGCGTGTGCAACCGTTGATCATGAGGTCTCGGGTTCGATTCCCGGGTCGGACCAAATGTTTGTATGATGGGGTTGGGATGGGAAATGGGGTTTGGGTGTTTTCTATGTTCACTATGTATGTATTTACAAAAAAAAGTATATATTTATTTGTATCAGTTGTCTACTGCCCATAACACAAGCTCTGCTTAGCTTGGTACTAGATGGCGTTGTGTGTTAGATGTCCGAAATATTTATTTATTTATTAATAAAAAATACTGACTGGACAGTCATCTACTCAGCTATTAACTACGAAATTAAAAGGTTAATTATGCAGGTTCATTACCTGGCTATGAGAACAAGAAAATTCTGTAACCTTAGGTAAGTACGTATAATAGAAACATCCTTTAAGTGAGGATCGGCCGTCATTTGGTCAAATCACGATAAACACGAGAGTGTTAGCTTTATATGGGGCCCCTTTAATGTGCTTCACACATCGAGATATAATGTATAGAGAAGACGCCACTCATAAGTGCGGTGTTCCATGCAATTGCGGCGCTTGCGCCGCACTTCCTTCAGTCGCTTGCTAGCTACACTCTGCAGAAGCGGTGGCTTTAGCGCGTGATTGTTTAAATTTAAAAACGTTCTAAAACTCGTGAAATATGCCATTTTGTGTCTTGAGATATTGCACTAATAATACAAGGAATACGGAGAAAAACAAAGGAATAACTTTTCACCAGTAATTAACTAGATATAATTGTTTTAAAATTAAATACGAACAAAAAAATTTAAGACGCCATTGGTGCCTCACTCGACATAGAGTACTTAAAAGTAAAACATACAGAAGTGATATTTAGGTAGAATTAAGTGACGTTAAATGCACAACGTATCTAACGTATTTAATTGCATAAGGAAAAATAATATGTTGTTAAAAATAGCTTCGTTAATAACCCTTAACACTTTTTTTGTAATAATTACACTTAAAATTATACTTAAAGTATAATTAAAAAAACTGCTTTTATATTTTATACCTCGATGCATTCTACAAAAAAACTGAAACTGTCAAAGCTATTGAAGTACTATTTACTCAGTGTGAATTTCCTAATAAAATTTCGTAGGTATAAAGGTATTTATCCGTTCTGCTTTGTGCTTGGCGCTTACTCTATTAAAGCGAATCTTTGCAACAGTTCGTTGGCCAAAACGCGTAAGCGCCATGAAAATCACAAACTATAGCTCAATAGCGATAGAGCGCTGCTTGTTAATACTGTTGGATTAGACTACTAATTTGTTTGGCTGCGCTGCAGCGCTTTTTAGTTTTAATTAAAATATAAACGGAACATATAATTGGTTTTGAGTGGCTCCTCTAGTACGTAGTACGTAATATCTCGATGGCTTCACATGTTTTCATGAGTTGTTGTTTTTGTTTTCTAGTGACTTGTTACCGGAGAAATGCGATTCTGGTTCGCACACCGAGGTTAATTTTTTTGTACATAAACCATACATTTTGGGAACTCGGATATTTTCGATAACTCTGTTTTTAAAACAAGTACATTTTTCACCAATTTTCACAAATACAAACATTATTGCTGCAAAAAATGTGCTGTAACAAAAAATTATCTATTTTATATTGCTGAGTGATCTCATCCAAAAAAATCGTGTTTTAATCCTAATATTATATTATAATATTATAAACGTGAAAGTTTGTAAGTATGGATGGATGGATGTTTGTTACTTTTTCACGTAAAAACTACTGAACGGATTTGCATGAAACTTTACAGTAATATAGCTTATACATCAGAATAACACATGGGCTACTATTTGCAGTGATAACCGACATATACGCGGGCGGAGCCGCGGGCAACAACTAGTTACAAAATAAAGATATGTACACAGATTCTTACTAATAGATTATCCAGGAAAACCTACAAAATGCCTATGGTCTTATGTAAACATCTCAGATCCCTCAATATTGTTTTATCTTGTGTAGTAAATCAGTGCTTTTAAGCTAATGAAAACTGATTTAAATAACTTTGCAATTACTTACCTTTTTAATCAACGAAAGATGTTGTGCCATGAAATAGCAATAGCAAGGAACACATGAGAAAGTTTCAAGACAAAGACGTAACAGCAAAAGTAAGTGCGAAAACACCGTTTATCGTCCTTGTCAGAACAAACTGTGGGCAATAACTTCTCTTTGTCAATACGAACGGATCATTGGGCCAACTCAATGACGCAGTATGATTGGATGTGACACGTTATTATGATTGCCGCTCTAAAGTTAGTCACAATATATTTGATTGAAAAATATTGAATTATCAGGAAGGAGGTGATCCGACAGGGAACTAAGATCATCGATATAGCCCACCGGACTAGCACGCTGAAGTGGCAGTGGGCTGGGTATATTAGGCGCAAAATGACAATCATTGGGTAGAAGAGTTCTAGAGTGGAAACAACAGGACAGGTGGAGTGATGACATGCGCAAGATGGCTGGCAGGAGCTGGATGCGAGAAGCCTAATATCGATCAGTGTGGCGTGCGAAAGGATAGCCCTATATCCAGCAGTTTACTGCAATAGGCTGATAATGATAAAGACAGTTACAATATACTATTTGTTTTGTATTCTTTTCTGTGTGGTTCTGATAAAATATTTTTTTTAGTAAATTTTTAAAGTAAATTTTAATAATAATTTTAAAGTAAGTTAATGTAAAATGGTCCAATTTGACTGTTTCGTTGCGTTTGATTATAAGGTTATAAACATTTATAACAATTTAAGTCATCATTAACAAGTAATTACTAAGAAATATACAGTAAGTTTTTGGTTAAGGATTTATTTAGAAAAATAAATAACACGTGGTAATTAAGGGTAAGTGTAGTTGGAATATGCAATTATTACAAAAATGTGTAGGAATGCGTTATCGTTTACTTGTCGTTATAAGTTGTAGAACCACGCTGATTTCAGCACGAACGGGCCGGCCCGACCGGGGTGGTACTACCCTCCCACAGAAGTTCAACCTAAAATGACAGCATTCATGCTGTCATGTTTCGTTTGTGAATGCGAGACCGGAGGCCCAATGACGCCCAGACGTGTGCTTCTGCATCGGCAGTGAGTATGGTGACTACCACCACCACCACTGTTAGATTCTGCTTATGCTTTCTATCAGGCAGAGTAGAGTCATTTCGGTAAGCCCATACCAAAAAAATATCTATATTCTATATCTATTTTCAATAGAAAATAAGTTGAAGCAAATAAGTAAGTTCTAAATATTGTCAAATCCCAACTTAGGTAAGACGTTGATACGATATACCCGACCTGACCCTTTAAATAGATACCTCCTTACATTTTGTAACGTTACGTAGGTGTAAATTATACGACAGAACAAATGGGACATTACAACGAAGGACCCTCAAAGAAGATACAGGGGGTTGTTATTTAAGGTTTCACTTGGGACAATGTTTCAAAAGGGTAACCTTTTATGTGAACAATACGTCCTTGTACTGTCAAAGACAGTAATATTTACTGCAGGCTCCTTGAAGTACCTGTAAATCCAAACGAACTATAATAAAAAATTAGTTCGATAGTTTGTTAGGCTTTTCGTCTTAACTTTTTAAACAAAAATAATGAAACCTGGGGCAGAAACAAAGACATAACATGTATTTTATTTAAAAAAATGGCAGTCATAAGGAGGAGGAGAAAAACTCACAACTTAGAATGTTATTTGTAAAATTAGAAATTTCATAATGTTTAAATTAGAATTATTAACATCAAACATTACCATAAGATTTTCTTCTACCAAAAAGTGCTCAACGCTGCTAAAGAAGCCGCTGAGCCAGTCAGCCTGTGACCACGGCCAGTGCAACCTGGTCGAAACGTCAGGCAAAACAGAGTTATGTAATATCTTGAAATAAGTGATCGCATTAATTCCCGTAAAAACAATTATTATTATATCATGGAACGCGAAAGTGTAAAAGTTAGTATAGCAGCTAAAGAAGTTTTCACTTAAAAAAAACTGTGTCTAAGGAATTGTTAATGCAGTACTTATAACCGAGCGGATAAGCAAATGTTAAATAGTTATGTTATGAGCCTGCCATAGTTACTCTACTCTGCCTGATGGAAAGCATGGTTAGAATCCAAGAGTAGTCGTTACCATATTCATTATGAATGCAGATTATGCAGCAAAGCAGCATGGTATCCCACATAATAGTCGCCTATTGAAATTCTTCTGCATCATATGTTAATAAAAATTGCCATGTATTGGGTTCGATTCCCGGGTCGGACCAAATATTTGTATGATCTGCAAATATTTGTTTCGGAGTTTTGGTGTTTTTTATGTATAGTATGTAAGTATTTACAAAAAAGTATAAATGTATTTATATCAGTTATCTAGTACCCATAAAACAAGCACTGCTTAGCTTGGGAGTAGATGGCGTTGTGTGTTAGATGTCCGAAATATTTATTTATTTATTTATTTATTCATTACGAATGCAGATAATCCAACAATCCAGCATGGTATCCCACATTATAGCCGCCTTTTGAAATGCTTTGGCATCATATGTTAATAAAAATTGTCATGATTACACTTCACTAAACAGTAAACAAAATAAATTCTTCATTAGGATAAAAATCAGTGTTCTAATATCTCAGGAGAAAAACAACTTTGAAAAATATGTTAGTTACCTTAATAATGAACACAAATTAGTTATTCTACTATCATATTTCGCTTGTCGGAACACGACTTTTCCATAATTCCAACGTAGAAAATGCCAGAGATTTTAGCGCCCCGACTTATGACTGTTATGAAAGTGACACAGGATTTTTCGTGTATATTCGTAATCACGAGGCCATGGAAGCATGAAGGTGACAGCTCCGTCTTAAACAAGGGAAGGGAAAAAAGGTTGGAGTTCTGTTTACGTTTACTTGAAAGAATAACAAATATTACTTGATTACTACTATTGAGAAATAATATGAATGCAATGATTATCATGTTAATTCAAGATATACACACAAACACACATTTACATCTTTATTCCCAAAAGAGTACAGATATAAATAACGACTATACTTTGCCAACTATAATTTTAATCAGAATCATCTGGGGCCGACCCATTGTCGTCAACTGGACACGTATCTTTAGAATAAAGGATACTTATATATTTCTAAATACATACATACTCATAGATAAATCAAAGTGTGTGTGCCAAGTACAGGAGAAATGATCATGCTTATCAATGTTTGTCCGGGGTGAACAAACCCACAACCTAGCCTGACCTGCCTAATAATCAGAATGCGTAACCATTAGACCAAAGTAGTTCTTTTGATCTGTTGGTTAGCGCGTTTGCATATTTATAGTTTCTTTGTAGCTGCCTTGTAGCCTTTCTGGGACTAACACACTGCATGAAATAGTCATTGCTCCGTTGATCTAGATATGTTTGGATGGGACTAATCCCGCCCACACGCCCACCACTTTATTATTATTATAATATAATAAAAATATAGCCTAAGTCACCCGTGTCATTATTAAGAATCTATTGATACTTCATTAAATCGGTTCAGTAGTTTAGTCGCTACATACCATACCAACATACATAGACTACCAAAACAATTTACCGTTTTGACTTCGCCCCAGTCGGGTAAACATAAGATAGCAATCTCGTTCAAAAATGAACGAGAAGTAAATTGTTAAATGTTATCTAAGTAAATATGTAATCTCAGATTTGAAATGATAAAAAGTTACTAAAAATGTTTATTTTGATACAAAATATTGCAAATTAATAAAACTAAAAAAGAACACTGTAACTCCTGTACACCAGTATCAACAGCGGTGGCCAACGATCACACCGAGTTATGACACTCGGGATTGATCTAGATATTTATTGTATGCTGATATATTGTTTGGTGAGTAAAAAAACAAAAAATAAATTATATTTATAAAAAAAAATTATAAAGCCATTTTAGATAACACAACATAAAATCTAGTAAAAACCTTTTCCGAGACCTCGAATAAAGTCAAATACCTACATACATACCGTCCACGGCACTTTGTGGTAAAGGTTAGAAAATAATATCTCACCGTGGGAGAGCCACGCTTTGGCATGAATGGGTCGGCTCGACCGGAGTGATATCACGGCCTCACAGAAAACCGGTTTGAAATAGTGCTTGCGCTGTGTTTCACCGAGTTAGTGAGGATACCGGAGGCCCATACCCCTAACCCTCCCCCATCCCCCTTTCCATCCCCCAAAGGCCGGCAACGCACTTGTGACGCTTCTGGTGTTGAAGGTGTCCATGGGCGGCGGTAATCGCTTACCATCAGGCGATACGTCTGCTCGTTTGCCCTCCTATCCAAAAAAAAAAAAAAAAAACATTTGTTGCCCCTCTGGGACTATCGGTCTCAATTTTGTAACTTTAATAAAAATGCTGTATACCGCGTTTGTTTTTGCCTCTTTCAATTTAACAACAATTAATGTTACACGTTACTTTACAAAATGAAAATTCTATGTTTTATGACTGTAGCTGTTTGAATGGTTGGCAGCTTACTATTGTACTGAGATTTGTAGGTTCGATACCTAATTGGGTTAATACTTTATGTCATCCATGAGTTGTTGTTCAGAGCCTGGGTGTTCTTTGTGTCCATTTAACAAACGTAAAGGAGTTGGAAATTGCGTTCCTGAGGGTAAAATGAGTATAAGATTAGGTCATTTATTTATTTAATTTAAGTAAAGTATTGACAGAAATTCACCGAGATTTTCTTTGCCAGTGCGATTGCGGAAAATGGACAGCATTGCAAATACTTGTTTACTCCGATAAATAAATCATTAATTATGCAGATAACATTTATTCAATTTCGGAAACGAATACATTACGGTCATTATACTGATGGCATGTTAAATAAATGCTCCGATAAACGTGGTTGAATAAACAATTATTTCCATTCTCGCGGCCAGATAAGCGTTCCGGTTTGCTCAGAGTTAATGCTAGATAGTGCATTCCCCTGTTCCGATCTGCAACAGTACGATGGCATACTGCGGCTGATTAAACTTTATTTAAAAGTATGAAATTGTTCATTGGTTAACAATATGGCTTCGCAATTTTGCATCGCGGTTAGGTAGAAAATGTTCCCTAATTTCACTACCAGTAAGGTTAGTTGGACTTGTTAACCACAATACATGTGTGACTTATAATGATAGCGTTAAGTAGGCAGCTATTGTACACTGTTTTTCATACCTAACAATTCAAAAATCTCTTGGTCAAGGTAAGTGTGCACTGATAAGATACCCTTTGAAAAAAGAGAATTTGTTGAATAAATATTGAGTTATTAGCCTTTCCCCCACCTACGTGTATGAAGGTTATTGCGGTAAAGTATCTTCACGACAAATTACATCGAAATCGGTGCAGTGGTTTTGCAAAGAAAGCGTAACAGACCGACAGAGAGGTTAATTTCAAATATGTTATGGATTAGTTACTAGTATGGATTTGTAATGACTATATTACAAATCTATTTGTGTTAGTAGTACACATAAATGTTCGAATCTTATAAATGTGAGCTTTCAACGGTACAATTAAACACACAGTAAATACAGAAGGGAATTTAATATTCTGAGCACTGTTTGAAGCAAGAATTATTTGCAAGGGAAATCTGTTGAAGCTTAAAATCTCAAATTTCTTGGATACCATTTAACAGATTAGCGTCGTGGGATTGTAATACAATGCTTGTTGTGATCTAAGTTTTTTGTTTCAGATTTATCAAGTTTACTGTCTGAATATTTCAAAACTTAATATATCTGGTTAGCTGCTTCATTATTTCTACAACCCATAATATTTTGATTTTTAAGCGACTTCAAGAAAGTAGGAGGTTTGACTGTATTTTCAACCGACTTCAAAAAGGAGGAGGTTCTCAATTCGACTGTATTTTTTTTTTTTATGTTTGTTACCTCATAACTTTGGACTGGGTGAACCGATTTTGATGATTCTTTTTTTATTTGAAAGCTGGTGCTTCCCAAATGGTCCCATTTAAATTTGGTCCAGATTGAAGTCGTTTTTTCTGTTAAAATTTGGAATTATTACCCGACTGCTAAAGGAGGGTTATGTTTTTCGAGTGTATGTATGTTATGTATATTTCTTTGGCACGCCCTAGAGCCTACATAGCTTGTCGTATTTTTAGTGAGTGGTGTCAATAGATTCGTATTAGTCGTGAGAGTGACACTGGGTACATAAAATTCGACCGTGGGAGAGCCACGCTTCGGCATGAATGGGCCGGCTCGACCGGAGTGATATCACGGCCTCTCAGAAAACCGGTGTGAAATAGTGCTTGCGCTGTGTTTCACCGAGTGAGTGAGGATACCGGAGGTCCATCCCCTAACCCCCTCCCCTCCTCCACCCCCTACCCTCCTCCAAACCCCCCTCCCTGCCCAAACGCACTTGTGACGCGTTTGGTGTTGCAGGTGTCCATGGGCGGCGGTAATCGCTTACCATCAGGCGATACGTCTGCTCGTTTGCCAGCCTATTCCATAAAAATAAAAGGATTTTTGACGCCAAAAAGTAATACCTATAAAAAAAATGTTTTCAAAATACATCGAGTGTGGTATCAAAATAAATAATTTTTTACGGTGATTACGAATATATATATAAAACTTATATGTTTTTATTGTTAAATATTGACGCAGTCGGGTTTTTTATTTTTAATAATTTTAAATGTTTGTTAGGTACTTCAGAACTTTCGACTGGGTGAACCAATTTTGTTGATTCTTTTTTTAATTTTCTTTTTATTTGAAAGCTGAGACTTCCCATGTGGTCCTATTTTAATTTGGTCTAGTTCTTGAAGTCGGTTTTTGACGTGACGACGTCTAATAAATCGAAGAACGCTACACGCACGAAAAAGGATGACTCATTGTGCCGTTACGCTCATTGTACGTCGTTGTATGAGGGATACAAGCGGCGCTTGCGAAAAAATAAATAAGAGTTTCCTTTTTTCTCCATAAGAACCTTCCTCGTGTCCTATATAAATAAAAATAAATCACAAAAATGTATGTACGCGCATAACTTTCGAACGACTGCACCAAATTGGATATTTTTTTTTATAAATGTTTGTTATTATCAGAAAAAGGTTTGAATAGAAGAAAATTAAAGGACAACCGGATTTGTCCGCTTCGTTCTTTGTACTGCGGCCCTGTGAGAAGTTGAGGTGAACTTTAATGTAAAATTTTTTTTTCGGAAATTTTGAAAATATTCACGAGAATAAATATGGTGGTATGGTGGTTTCTTACCAGCTGACCCGGCGAACTTCATAGTTCGCCGGGTCAGCTGGTAAGAAATAAAAAATACCTTAATAAATCGTGCGGTTCTCGAGTTTTGGTGTAAGAAACACATTTGGAGTTTTTTTTTTTTAATACTACTCCCGCGCTTGCAATAAATCCTGTGTCGCGGGGGACTTTAAAACATACATGAAACGGACACAAAGAACATCCAGACTCAGAACAATAATTTGTGGATCACACAAAGTGTTGTCCTACGTGGGATTTGAACCCACGACACTTGGCGAAGTAGGAAACGCGGCGTGGTGACCGTTAAACCACTAGGCCAAACGTGCAGTTAACATTTTTTTTTATATACCTAGATAAATTAATTACAAAAATCGTTACAATAATTCTTCTCCTTCAATTAACAATTTTGAACATTACAATCAAAACATACTTGACTTTATTATCAAACACGTTTGTTCAAGGGCAAAAATAGAGCTGCCCTAAAAAACATCATAACTCATCCCAAAGCTGTTCCTAAATCCCAAAACTGCAACAATAACATCTTAGCGAAATGAACTTCCCTGACTTTCATAACACTTCCATTATTAATTATAATCGTGCAAATATTCCATTCTCTCCCCATGTATTATATAAACAGAAGTTAATTATGGAATTGTTAAGCACGAACACAATAGAAATGTTCACTAGTCAAAGTTTAATAAGCTTCCGAACAATATGAATCGGAATTTCGTATTTCATATAGCTTTTGCCCGCGACTTAGTCAACGTGTAAGTTATTTCTGTATGTATATAGTTCCAGGAATAGTTTTTTCGGTGAAAGGGGGCAAGAATAATAATAATAAATATTTCAGACATCTAACACAACGCCATCTAGTCCCAAGCTAAGCAGAGCTCGTTTTATGGGTACTAGACTCGGGAGTCGAACCCAAGACCTCATGATCAGCAGTCGCACACTCCAATAGCGAGACCAACGAGGCATACGAAAGTCAAACAAGCAGCAAAGCCACGTGATGGCAAGTAATAACCACCTCTTATAGGAAAAAAACCGGCCGAGTGTGAGTCGGACTCGCGCACGAACGGTTCCGTACCATTGTCTATAAAAACAGCAAAAAAAAACCGTTTTTTAGTATTTGTCGTTAAAGCGGTAACAGAAATACATTCACTTGTCTAATTATCACGGTTTAAGAGATACGGCCTGGTGACAGATGGAGAGACAGACGGACAGCGGAGTCTTAGTAATAGGGCCCCGTTTTACCCTTTGGGTACGGAACCCTAATAACTGAATACAGGTTTTCTGTTAGTGGTTTCACTCCAGACGCACCGGCCTATGCTTACTACATCAAAAATACAATATTGACTGCACGTATGGTCTAGTGTACTACTACCTACCTTGGCCAGGTGTTATGGGTTCAAATCCTTCATGGCACGACAATTCCTGTGTTTTCCGTAAAGTGTTGTTCAGAGTCTGGGTGTTCTTTATGTCCTTTTTTATGTATGTTTGTAAAGTCTCTCGCGACACAGTTTATGTTGATAATGCGGGAGTTGCTTTATTAAAAAATTATAAACATTTGAGTACGGCCCTTACAATAAATGTGTAGATACATAAGGGTTGAGATTTTAGATTTTCAAATAACGTACGCGTACAGTCAGCCATGTTGCCCTGTTCACCAATATCATAAAAATCATCTATACAAATAAATAAAATTAAAGTTTATGTTTGGAACTTTAAAATTGATATTTTTTCACTAAATATATATGAAAATAAATACAGTACTCACATAAAAAATCATATTTTTTTTGTAGGTTAGTATGTCTGTTTCATCATCATTTGATAGTGGACTGTGGCAGGCTGATTCCTATCGCAGTCCACTGCTGGACATAGGCCTCTTCAATTGCACGCCACTAAGTTCGATCCTCAGCTTCTGTCTGTTTGTTCCAGCTAACTGAAACAGCTGGACCCATTTTGTCGGGACTTTCCCTGGCAGATTGCTAATGTTATATGGAGTAAGTAAAACTACTTTTATTTAAAAAAAAACATCGGGTTACTCGAAAATTAATTTAAAACCAATAAAACAGTGATCAATATCCTACTCTAAAGCAACAAAAGCCACAAAGCAGCAGCTAGTACAAAACATACTTTTTAGTTATTTCCTCACTAAGTGTTTTATTTCCAAACTTCATATGTAAAATAAGTTCTCACGGGAATATTCAGATAAGTTGGGTTCTATTGAACTGCTCGAACAAAGATTTGCTTGATATTCTGATTTGCCGAATCCTACTAGTCCGGGATCCCCGGAACAAATTTTACAAGTTATTACTATCAAGCTAATTTTTCGTGAGTGGCTTCATTTTGATGAGAGCACACATTTCATCTTAACAAAAAATCGATTGTGGGAACTAACAGGGCTTGCAGTGAAAAAAAACTTTTGAGTGAAGGGCCGTGATAAAGTACCACGCAATTTGTAGGACAACCTGGCTGTTAAATTATAAAAATATTAACTAACATTATTACATAATGGAAACAAATATTTGTCCTGCAAAATGCATGGTTTGATCCTTCCAACATATATCGATAGCGAGGTCATAAAAAATGATACTTACCAGCTGATTTTTTAATAGTTGTTTAGTTCAGACACATTGGCCTACAAATTGCCTGGTACGTTATCCCAGTCCTACGCTCAAAAGTTTTTTTTTACTGCTAGCCCTGTTAGTTCCCACAATCGATTTTTTTAAGGTGAAAGTTGGGCACTCATCAAAATCAAGACACTCACGAAAAATTAGCTTGATAGTAATAACTTGTAAAAATTTGTTCCGGGGATCCCGGACTATACCTAATACGAGTACTTATTATAAACGTGAAGTGGTTTTCATTGTATATTAATTTTTCAGAACTACAGACAAAGACAGCAATACTTTTTTTTTATTTGAAAGATTAATTATCTAATTGAAGTCTTAGCACGGTATATTCAAGCAAACGTCTTAAACTCCAACGATCCAATGATTTTCATGAAATTTAGAATGCAGGGGGTTTCAGGGGCAATAAATTAATTTAACTAGGATTTTATTAATATTGTGTATGGCATTATTAACAAGAAAATCATATTTACATTATTAAAACATAATTTAAAAAAAAGAAAAACAATATTTACATACAAGCATCAAAAAGGATTAATTTTTAATAAAAAAAAAAACAAAAACAAAAAGTACCGAACAAAGCTCGATCATACAGGTACTTCTTATTAAAAGCCTTTCACCGCAGTTTTAAACTTGTTTGTAGTCTCTATTAAGCTCGTAGAGATTTTAACAAGTGTCAATTAAACTGTGTGTGGAATAATAAAAAATATACACTCAGGTTATGAAATGGAGAGAAAAAAAAAACAAACAACAAACATAAAAACAACTTTTTAAGATCTTATTTTTCAAAATATTATTAATATCTGTATACCTACATTTCAGCAAATAAATGAATTTAATTGAACTCCTCGGCTTTTTAAAAAAACTAATGTGAATCTGTGAAACCTTGCAAAAAATTACTCGGGAAACCATAAAATCTGATTCCTAATGTACCCAAAGCAGAAAAAACCAAAACTCCAAACGTACCAGATTTCCAAAATATCAAAAAACAGTCACGTTCACGTGCGCTATAACTTCAAAAATAAAGATCGACTTCCGTGAGCCGACAGCTTTTGTTATTACCGCTCGATAATAGTGCCTTGGCATTGGGAGTTTATACTGAAATGGACAGTAAATCCTCATAAAAATTGGTCAGCTAATCAAATTTAAAGGCCTCCTCCACGCACCAGGTAGGTTTGGTGTTCGCCTCGCCTCGCCGATATGACTACCGGGCTATTCATCTCCTAAATGGTACTCTGCGATCGGTGCCTGCGGCCTATCAATGCCGGCGCCATGGTGTGTAAGATCCCTTATACTTTAAAAGAAGGTTTATTACTATCGTTACAACACATGTGTCGTTGTAGACATCCTGTCAAAAACCTTGTCACTATGTGTTATTGCATGGCACGATAGCTGTATGTTACACACGGACTAACATTCATGAACATCACCTAAACATTACATGAGACGTGAACACAAATTTATTCCATGGCACAGCGAGTTCACAAGTACGAGAATCGTTGTGATTATTGCAAGTAATTTGTAAATTACGTGTATAAACGTGTGTGTTTATTTAACTGCAAAGCCAGGCTGTTAAAGGTAGTCTAGGCATTCAGTTAACAATTAAGTCAATCCCTTCAAATGCGAGTAACTTTAGACACACTGTTTTTTTTAATTCAAATAATTAACAATATTTAAACACAAGACACATATTTAACTATTATTTTACTGAGAAAGAAGAAAGCTAAATTGATGTCTGAGTAAACTTAGTAGACAAATAGTCTGGAAGACAACGTGTTTAATGATACGCTCCTTGCAAAGTTTTGTGGTCAATGTACTGGATACTGTTTTTTCACTCAACCGATTTTCATGAAACATGTCTAAGAACACTCGCATGTAACTCACCTTTCATACAAAAAAAACCTAAATTGAAATCGCTTCATCTGTTCGCGAACTACGGTGCCATAGACAGACAGACAAATAGACAGACAAACAGACAGACAGACACGTCAAACTTATAACACACTTCTTTTTGCGTCGGGGGTTAATAAACAACATATTAAATGAAGACAATCGGCTGAAAATGACGTCTCTGTGTAAAGAAAATCCCGCTTAACAAACTGCAAGCTTCTAATAAAAAAAGTTCATCGAACAAAACAAGAAAATCTATTTTCTTTTATATTTAAATGCCCTGTCATTATTGAGAGACTGGTAATCCTCTAGACGTATTTATTTGAATTGGAAAAAAAGTGAACAAAAGCTTTGCAAGAAACTAAATAAATACCAATAAAGCTTTGGTTTCAAAAGCAAACGAAAATGGGATGTTTTTTATGTTATGTATACAGGCAGTTCCTTTTTAAGTCAGTATGATTTTTTCACAGAACCTTACAAAAACACACGTCAATATTTCTCATAAAATCATGTTCGTTGCTAAGGGTTCTATCATTTTTGTATTGTGCATGTACTTAATTGCTTAAGAAGTATAACGTGTAAGAGCCAAAAAAAAAATGTTAATATAGTTACTAAAAGAAGTGGTCGTAATTTCGTCGCATAGAGAAGAGTGGAGAGTAGGTAGTGTATAAAGCGTAATTCGTGATTATTAATACAGAGTTTAATTATAATAATAATACAAAAACTTTTGAATTATTTTATATAAATTTGCGGTCACAGTTACGTGCTCGATGTAATTTTTCATGGACTAAGTATTCGACAAATTGAAGTTGGAAATAGACTAATTAAAAGTAACTATTGGTCGCCCAGTGATCAAAATTCAACCATAATCTATTCACATACTTTTGTATTCTTTTAACTTTCTGCACTGCTCCTTCCTCTATATAAATTTTAAGTGTGGCAAATTTTGTATTCCGCGTACAAAGCTTTTGTATATAAATATCAATAGATATTTTATATTTCATTTACACGAATGAAACTAAAGGTTTATATAACTATAAATTTAAAATTTAAAAACCCCCTACGACAAGAGTCGTGGGAGGATTTTTAGTGTAAGAACACTGCTGAACCGATATTAACCAAACATAGCTGAGAACCACCGCAAGGCCTTGAAATGAAAAAAATCCGCATTGAAATCGGTCTATCCGTTTGAGAGCTACGATGCCACAGAAAAACACACTCACACACACAGACAGACATCGTCTGCGTCGGGGGTTAAAATAGCAAAATTTTCTTCTTTATAGAGCAACCTGTATATATTTTTTGCAGTTTTTAATATCGTCGCAGTCGACCGAATTATTGTGTTATTTTTCTATACAAATTTAATAGGTTTTTGATTTAGCTGCAGTTGATGCAGCTTTTTAAATGGCTTTTGTTTACGAGATGTGTTTTATTGTGATCATTTATTGTTATAAACATGAATGAAATCAGTTTTAATGTTAATAATAGAGATTTAGTTTTATACTAGGTGTTGCCCGCGGCTTCGCCCGCGTGTATATCGGTAATAAATAGTAGCATATGTTATTCTGATGAATAAGCTATGTTATTATAAAGTTTCATCCAAATCGGTTCAGTGGTTTTGCATGCAAGAGTAACAAACATTCTCACAAATTTTTGCATTTTTAATATTAGCAGGATAGGATTAAATGAAAATCTTCATGACATTGGATTGATACTAAAACAGATTGCGTATTTGTTTAATAGAATTAGGCACTGTTTTACCAGTTATATATAAGTTTCTTATAGCTTGTGTGACAAATAACTTGACGTACATCTTTCATATAAATTGTGTTAAACCCCAACCCCCAAAGGCCGGTAACACACTTGTGACGCCTCTGGTATTGCGGGTGTCCATGGGCCGCGGGAATCGCTTACCATCAGGCGATACGTCTGCTCGTTTGCCGGCCTATTCCGTAAAAAAAACAGTCAGTTAAGTTATCCGGAACTTATCAGAGCCCGGTGAAACAGGGCATTATTCTAGTATGTTTTCACCTTAGAGCTTACAAACCTGCCAGCATAACTAATTTATTTTTTTAAATGAGTATTCAAGTAAGTTTAGCAAAAACATCCTGAGGTGTTTCTAGATACAGTAGTAGCAGTAAGAAGCAACTCTTGCTCCTAGCATCATAAGATTGAGGACTAGATTGACACAAGAACGGCAGTGAATATCTCTACTGAAGTTATAAGTGTCAAAACATCTCTATCTGTGTGGTACGATTTCATGGCTAAACTGTCTGTAACGATTTTACTGTGAATTTGATGAGGAAGGACAGAGATAGGTCATTGGGGTAAAACTACAGCCAAAACTTACCTAACCATTGTGGTGACGTCCATATACAGCGAATTGAAACATAAATAAATAAATATTTCGGACATCTAACACACAATGCCGTCTAGTCCCAAGCTAAGCAGAGCTTGTGTTATGAAATACTATAACGAAACAAAGTAATTATTTATCCGAAACTTTGTAAGTTTTCGAATGACCTACTGTATACTTTCAAAGTTCCTCTCTTCATCGCAGTTGTCATTTTGTTTATAAAATAAAGCGTTCTTCCAAACCATTCGCTGCACTTAAAAACTTGCAAATCCTTGTCGACAGATACAGATGTTTTCGTCTTATTGTTGTAGTTTGTTAAGGAATATTCAAAGTAAACGACGTTCTTTATGTACAGAGATAAGTGGTTTTGGTATTTAATATTAAGAAGACTCTAAAAAAAAAGAGAAAAATGATTGTTTGAAATAAAAAGATCAGAGGAATGAAAATATTAAAACTTCTCACCTTCTCATTCATCTCCACACCACCCGACGGTAGACTGGTAGAGAATGCCTGTGGCATTAAGTCCGCCATTGTACATTTGTGCATAAAGTTTTTAAATAAATAAATAAATAAAACTATAAGTAGTGATAATAGGCAAAATTCTAACAGAAACCACGACATCGCGAAGTCATCAGTATCTCGAATATGAGCACACTCTTTAAATGTTCAGGGTCTCATACCCAAAAGTTCAGTATAGTATATACTGAGTATACTATAAAGGCCAAAACGTATTTCAGCTGACAAACTCGTTTATGCATTTAGGACACGTTGTTAACGAAGCGGGTAACTGCCGATTTACACTCTTATTTAATAATAATATACTTACAAATCTCATACAGTGTTATCTGATCTCAAACTAGGCAAAACCTGTACTACGGTAACGTGACTACTGATAAACATATTTATATATTCCTAAATCATCATCATCAACAACCTATAATGTCCCACTGCTGGGTTCGGGTCTCCTCTCAGGAGAGGGTTAAGGCCATACGTCCTCACGCTGGCCAAGTGCGGGTTGGGGACTGGCAAGACAAACGTTGTGGCTACGTTATCTTGTCGTTGGATGTTTTTAAGCCGCCCAAAGGCCTCCAACTTAGCTTCACGACTATTATCATATGATAACAACCGTGACCAACTGCTTAACGTGACCTCCGAATCACGCAGACGCTCATGGTGACATGCCACTAGCGGTCACCCATCCAGGTACTGACCGCTCCGTCGTTGCTTACCCTCGGTGATTGTTCCCAATCACCGAGTGCAACTGGGCTATGAGTGCCTCGTTTCGTTGTTATTCCTAAATACATATTCCTTTATAGAAAAATCAACTGCTGTTCGTTCGTCCTCTCGAACTAGAAAACGGCTGCGCCGATTTAGCTGATTTTGGTTTTGAAATGTTTATTTTTGAATTTTTACTTTTTGTTTTTTTTTACTTTTTCGTTATCGCTGAATAGGTTTCTCAGTCTGTTCATCTCATTTAAACGCATCAATATTGCAAGACATCTACGACCTAAGTAGCTACTTGTCAAAACAAATCCTATTAACGCCTATGAACTTCATCGTCAAACCCTGGTTACCATTTAATACTAAATACATGACTAAACTTATATAAAAATTACAGAGATTACGAAACTCAATAGTGTTGCGTCGTTTCATTATAGAGTTCCTATGACCACCTCCCGGCTCCATCATCAGACCCTGGATACTATCACAACATAAAATACTCGTCAAGACGAATCAAACGATTCCACACTCAATGGGTTTCGTCCCTCGGCACTGACTTCCAAATAACGATTGTCATAGGTGTTCATGATAACCGCGACCAACGACTTAACGCACGGCCTGATGACTATACCATACTAACTGTCGATTTCCATACAATACCATTATTTAACGCAATAAAACTAAAATTTACTCTACTCTTGCCTGTTCTGCGGCATTATTAGTCATTTATACAGTGTGAAAAACAGATTAAATAGTGCCTATTCATTGCCTGAAATGAGATGCAAAGATTCAGTCACTAATGGCCTTTTAAATTAAACTGCACTGAAGCGGCGAAAATTATTCAATCTTCTAGACATTTTCGTATACACAGCCAAGTCACACTCACACACGTATAGACAAAACTGTACAAAATCTATACAACACATTACTTATTAAAAAACAAATGAGTTTTAAATTATACACTGCGACTAAAAGCCTTTAATAGTTCACTGCTCGACATAAACTTCTGCTAAGAAAGAAGGTTTTAGCTCACCAGGCCAGATTGGTTTCCTATAGATTTTGTATTTAGGTTTCCTTCTCTTGTGCAGTGACGATGGCCGGCAGAATTTGCTCCCTTAGTTGGTTTTTATGATGCCCACCCTCACGCTAATCTCAGGAAGTATAGCTCAGTTATCAAGGATCTATATCATCACGTTATGACCAAATGAAGCGAAGAATCAATAAAAATGTTGCAAAAACTGATGAAAATTATTTCTTTGAGAACTAACATCGCGTGCGCTGCGTAAACGATAAAAGTTTCACAAAAACTTATTATGAAAGAATTAAAAGTTAAAAAAAAATCCAGACAGGATATGCTTATCTTTTTAAGTTGGCTCACTATTACCCTTAACATAGTAAACAAATTTGTGTACGCTATTATAAAATCATGCTACGGGTAATAGGCGACCCAGACGAGGTCGTGTAAGTCAGCTAGTTAAAAATAAAATCTTAAAACTGCTTAAAAAGACATTTTTTTCGTCTAATCCGCAAATGTCAAGATTGTCATACATATTTTGCTCCCTACCAAATCCGTTACTCAACAACCCACTGGCTATAATCGGATTATATTCTTTATACTCACCTTTAAATAAAAATAACTGAATAAAAAATATGTAAAAAAGGTTTTTAATTTAAACGGTTTTATCGAAAATAATGTACTAAAAGCTAAAAAAATATTTCTTTTTATATTGGAGCCTACCGAAATGATTCTACTTTGTCTGATGGGAAGCATAAGCAAAATCAAAGAATAGTGGCCACCATACTCATTGCGAATGGGGAAAATTCAATAATATAGAATGGTGACCCACACCGTGTGTAAAAAATAATTCGGTAGGTCCCAGGTTCCAGTCATCAGTTTACGCTACGCCCAACATTTTTTTTTGTCTGATTAATGCCTTAAATTGATGAAGGAGAGGGGTATGATGACTGCGGAACCTGGGACCTACTGAATCATTTTTTAGCTTTTAGAACATTATTTAAAAAAAATACATATTTTTTTACCTGTAAGATTGTTTATAAGAATATAATTTAAGTAATTTTTATTTAATTATAATAATCTTTATAATTTAGAAGATTTTAACAACAAGTATAAATATCACAATATGAAAGTGCTAAAATTTAAAAGCGTTATTAATATAATTAACAGCATCAATTTAACAGGATCCTTTATATTGTAGAAGTGCTTACTTACTGGACTCTGCTACGAAATATGCTACGAAATCTGCTACGTTGTTTCCACCAAATTTCTTGTGTACATAATACACTACATTGTTCCTATAAACATAGTTACTCCACCCTCCTAATAACCCCTAAACCACAAATACGGGCTCTGTTTGCTGACTCTTGTGTACATTTTTCCCAAATGTCAGCGTTCTGGGACATGACCTGATCAATTTAGTTACGTAGAGTGAACGCTGAAATGTGACAAAGGAAAACTAGGGACCGGGAACGAATGAGACATAATGGGACGGTTTTATTTCTTTGCTAGAAAGAATACGGTTAGTAGACACGCTATTGTTATTATTGAATTTGTGGATCTGTGCAACAAACTAAGAAGTAACATATATATGGGTAGGTCTTGAAGTCAGTGCAATAATTTTTATTTTTAATTAGCTGAGGCCGGCGGTGTTACCTGAGGTGGTTGTTATAGCTTTAAACAACAATACAAAAAAGTAACCTATGTTATTGTATCATCAACTACCTGCCAGTGACGGTCCCAGCAAAATTGATTCAGCCTTTTCAGAGATTAGCCGGAACAAAAAGACGGATAGACAAAAAAAAAAATTTAAGTACTTTTACTTTCATTTGCATTGAGTGAAAAGTCGTTAATTTGAGATAACAAACAGACACTTAAATTTTATTTATTTGTATTTCTTTAATACATCTTAAAATTTTAATAAGAAATAATTATTGTGTTAATATTATAATTTGCCAAACTGAATTATGGCTTATGATATATACACACCAACCTTATTTTTAATACCTACGGATAAAAAATAAAAATCATCCCAATTCTCTTTTGTGGTTACTTTAATTTTTTCTTTACTTAAAAATTTGGGTAAAATACCAACTACTCAGCAAGAATATTTAAAAAAAGACAGCCTAATGCGGTACAGCCTTAATGGACTTTCAAGGTTTGTTTCCACAGCTTATTTATGAGTACATATTTTACAATGTTCGTTTGTTTATGTTGCCTGTTCAACGCATAAATCAGCCTCTAAAATAAAATGTATGTATACCTTAGTTTCAAGAGCTTAACAAATCTATCAATTTAATGAAACTAGAAAAGATCTATGCTGATGTTTAACCAAATCTAATACCATTAAACGAGATATTTATAACGATATATTTTAAAATATCCGAAAATTTAGAATGCAAGGGGTTTTTGGGGCGATAAATCGATCTAGCAAGGATTCATTTTTAACCGACTTCAAAAAAAAGAGGAGGGTCTCAATTCGACTGTTTTTTTTTTATGTTTGTTACCTCATAACTTTCGACTGGGTGAACCGATATAGATGATTCTTTTTTTTATTTGAAATTGGTGCTTTCCGTGTGGTCCCATTTAAATTTGGTCCAGATTGAAGTCGGTTTTTTTTGTTAAAATTTGTGATTATTAGAAAATTTGCAATAAAATACAGTTGCATTATGTTTATCTGGTTAGGATTTATCCTATTTTAAACATTCCCTCTCTATAGTAAGGTATTCTTCAGCGTAAAGTAAAAATATCAATCAAACTGACAAAGATATTAGCGTATTAATAGGAAAAAGGATCCCTCTTCCATTGTTAATCCTCTTTTGTCTGGTCAAGGGACTATCGTGACACCATCCCGTTATTTATAACTCTATGAATTTATACTCCTGAGCCGCTTCCCATCCCTTGTTCATTATTTAATCATTCAATGACTCCGCTTTTTTATATATAATTTAAATTTAGCTAAAGGTCAAACAGATTTTACATCACTAAAGAAAATTAGTGAACGATAACAATAACCGTTGGGGTAAACGAGTTCTTGAGTGGAGACCGCGTCTCGGCAAACGAAGTGTAGGACGTCCACAGGCTTGGTGGAGTGATGTTTTACGCAAGACGGCTGGCAGAAGCTGGATGCGAGAAGCCGAGGATCGAATTAAGTGGCGTGCAATTGGAGAGGCCTATGTCCAGCAGTGGACTGCGATAGGCTGATGATGATGATGAAAGAAAATTGCTTTTAAATTCTCTTAGCTGTGCTTAGTTTGGAGTCTATAGTCATTATAGCCTTATTAAGTTTTACTGCTTCGTTAGTTTAGCGGTTAGCGTATGCAACTGCTGATCAAGAGGTTTCAGGTTCGGTTCTTGGTTATTCTGGCGATAGAAATATGAAATGACAGCCCGGAGTTCAGAAGCTGGGGTCTAAACCCCGTGCCTTAAAGAGCACGTAAAGCCGGCCGTCGTCGGTCCAGCGCTTGATTCACTATCCAATCGTGTCGGGTAACCTTGCCATTGGATTATGAGAGTAAATAAATATTTCGAATAAATAAATTGTAGTACATCATTAAATTTAATTTTAATAAACAGCTGATCGTAGCTAATATTTCAAATGATGGCGTAATGAAACGTGACATAATGGAAAGTTCCTAATCTATATTTAATTAAATATTAGGGCATATATATTCGTCGATTTCCTTCCTGTGTTGGAGACTGTTATTCGGAACTTTCTTCAAAGTACCTCCCTTATTTGGTGAATTGTAAGATAGATCCGAACGTAGACAATGTGTCAACTACAGGATCATAATGTTAAGGATTCATCATAATTGTATTCAACTCTATGGTAGGTCATGATTTGTTTTATCATCAACATAGTATAAAACAAAGTCGCTTTCTCTGTCCCTATGTCCCTATGTTTGCATAAATCTTTAAAACTACGCAACGGATTTTGATGCGGGTTTCTTTAATAGATAGAGTGATTCAAGAGGAAGGTTTTCATGTATAATAAATGCATGATATAATATGAAAACACTGTTAACTTTCGAGGTTTCTAATGTGATGTAGCAAATAAACTCATTTTTTTGCGCTTACATTGCAAACGCTGGTGGCACCCTACGAGATAGATCAAAATAATGTACTACATTATTGTACACCTTAAAAAGTCTACAAAAAATCATACAAGTATATGTCTATCTCTTAGGGATAACCCACAATAGCCATTTTTACGAGAAATAATGGCTTATTTACGAAGCGATTTTAAGCAATACAGTATGAATCCTTATACAATTAAGTAAATTAAATACATTGTGCATTTAATAAAGATCAAAATGGTCCTTTTACAGTATCTAATTCAAATGATTATATTCGAAGATATTACAGATTTAAAATGCACGAATCGTGTCATCGGCGGGGGCATCTGAAATCCACCCGTGCGAAGCCGGGGCGGGTCGCTAGTAATTCATAAACAGACTTTAATAGACTACAGCTAGACATAAGCCTCTCCCTAGAAAGAAGGTTTTAACATACTATACCATGCTGGCCAGACAGATATACAGACAGTATAGAGTTTACCTAAAGTTTTACTTCTCTTTGCAGTGATTTCCAAACGACTTCATAAAAGGAGGAGGTTCTCAATTCAACCTTTTTTTTAATGTATATTCGCGGATAACTTCGTCGTTTATAAACCGATTTTGATGATTCTTTTTTTAATGGAAATGAGATATCCCAACGGTGGTATCATGATAAGGACACTAAGATCTGATGATGACATCCAAGAGAAATCGATCGATTTAGTAGTTCTTGAAGACGGTTTTTTTATTTTGTTAAAATTTTGTTCTATGTAGTTTGCTCTACATGTTCTGTGTAGTAGTGCTATGTAGTATAAATAAGGATTTTGAGACTCCGTAATCTTAATCCACATAATAACCACACAGATATAGTGAACGGTTTATTAATATAATCTAACATAATATATGTGGTAGATGGTATATTTGTGTGGGAGTTTATGAGTTCATAATTCACCAGTCTTTGCAGTATTCATCCGCTCAAACTAAAGTCAACTTAACTCTAGAATGAATTTTATGGTTAGCAATAAAATTTTAACTAACAATACAGAAAGTTTCTAGTATTGAATGAAGTAGAGATAGTGAAAGTTTATAATCCGTTCATTGAGACATTCAGAGCTTTATCTTAATAACCTTATCTTTGAGGAGCTTAAGTAGGGTTGGGTCCAAGTGTAACCGGAGCGATTCTTATGTTTGAAATAATAATTGTCAATTACTTACAAAGTTGTGGAAAACATAAGGGGGAAGCTTATGTCTAGTAGTGGACGTCTCTTGGATGATGATGATGAGTAAATAAGGTGAATCAGTTGCACACGAAAGGTGTCGAAGCATTATCGTTCTTAAATCATGCTTCGTACAAAACACAGTTTAAATAAAACTCTTCAAAAATTATTTTCTGTACCTTTTTCATGCTAAAGTGGTACCAGAAATACACAGTATGAGATCAATATATATATATATATATATATATATATTTATTCAATAGGTACAGATACAGATAGCAGTCTTAAAAAATACAAAAAAAAATAGGATACCTATTAACGTTCTCAAGTTATAGTAAGCTATATGACATACAAAAACATAAATATAAGTAGTACATATACACACATCAAAAGTGTCTAGGGATCAAGCATTTTTATGCGGATTTCTTGAGATTGAGATGTGGCTTTGGCCCTGGCCTGCTCAGTCGCCAGACTTGAACCCGATTGAGCATGCATGGGATATGCTACAGAGAAGAGCTCTGCCGAATATGGAGGGTATCCAGTCGCAAGAAGACCTTTTTTTGTTGTTGCAACGAACATGGGCGGCCATTCCACAGCGTGATTTGGATGAACTCATTTTGAGTATGCCAAACCGATTCTTGTGTTGTTAGTGTTCGCGGTAGAAACACGGATTATTAATTGTTTAAGTTACCTAATAAAATTTTAAAGAAAACTGTTATTTCAGTCTTTTTTTCGAACTTTAATGTTAGTGGTTCAAATGTCAAAAATCCCTTTATTAGGAAAATGGCAAATTTCTTTATTAATGCAAAGGTGACTTGGTTTATCGTTACTGTGACAAACGAAAACACTTTATTTGACGAATCCTTAAAGAAAATTTTAATTAATATCAATCAGGAGAAAAGTTATTGCAAAAATATATGTTGATCCCTAGACACTTTTGATGTGTGTCTAACAGTTACTGCTATAATTTCCCTTATCACATTATGTCATTAGTACACTTATGTGCACTAATTCGCTAGGACTGACGCCTTAATCAGAACGCTAACTCCTCCTAAGACTGACGTCGTCTCAAACTGGTTGGCGAATAATGCCCTTGCAAATGTCCGGAAAATCGTCTTGTCCGGATATTGGACGAAGTCCCCTATTGAAGCGACGCGCGGCGGTATCAAACGAAAATTGATCTCCTTGATGGGCTTCTAACATTATCCTTATTTTAACACGTTTGTATACTACTAAGTGGTCAATATTTTAACCTTTTTAACACCCGTTCGAATACTCAATGATAGGATCATATTGAAAAAGATAGGAATAAAGTAATATTATACATAAATTAAATTAAAAAGCTTTTTAAAAACAAGCTTTACTGGAATGCCTCGAGACGAATCAAACGAGTCCAAACTCGATGATGTTGCGACGTTTCTTTACAGAGTTCCTATGGCCACCTTCGAGCTCCAGCATCAGATCAGCTCCATGTCATTATAATATTGTATTGTCACGCTGTGTACATATGCTTGCAAAATTTCAGCAAAATCGGTTAAAGATATCTGCTTCAAAATTGAGTTATAAGATTCCACACGAACATACAAGCATACATACATTGCAAGTTAATAAAAAGCTTGTAAAATAGCTAGATTTGTCGAGGAGACCTGTGAATAAAGTAGTATAAAAAAGTGGTTTGGTAAATAATAAATTATAACGTAACTTATATAAAATGGCTGCGAGAAAATTGCTCTTTGCTTTCAGAACCTTAGCTAGGTGAAGAGTCAATCGAGATGGTATCAGTCTATAAGCTTTTGTCTATAAATAGCAATTTAAAACGACAAAATTTTTATGTCGGAACTAACTAACGGACTATTAAAATTTATGTTTGTATAATAGATATAGCAAGTATTAAAAGATCTGGCAATTGTAGCGTACGCGTAGCTGTGCATGAGGTCTTGGGTTCAATTCCCGGGTCGGACAAATGTTTGCATGTGCTGCAAATATTTTTTTAGTTTTCTATAGCTTATAGTTTTATTTATCTCTATATATAAAGTCTACAGAGGTAAATACACACTACAGGTATAAAGACATGCAAATTGACTATGTATAATATGTATGTATTTCCAAAAAGTATTTATGTAGAGCCATGCTGATTTCAGCGCGAACGGGCCGGCTCGACCGGGGCTGTACTCCCTCGCACAGAAAATCAATGTAAAATGACAGCGATCGTGCTGTCGTGTTTCGTTGGTGAGTGCGAGACCGGAGGCCCAATTAGTCTAGTCAACAAGTTCCATACTTGTTGACAAAACTAAAAGATGCAGAAGCATTTTGAAATTAGATGGCGTCGTTGTGTGTTAGATGTCCGAAAATATTTATAACTATTTTATAAAATTACTGTTCTGATCTGAATCTGCTGAACTAATTTAAATGAATCATTTAAGTTACATTTCAAGAAGTTTACTAATTACGGCTACATGGGCATTTTTTATTTAGAGACGCCAAACAGTTGTAAATTAAACTTGATTTACAAAATTTATTTCGGAATATTTTTAGGACATCTATCACACACATATAAACTACATAAACTGATATAAATACATTTGTTTTGTAAATACATTAAATATTACTCATAGAGAACATCCAAACTCCTAAACAAATATTTACAGATCTACCAAACATTTGGTCCGACCCGGGAATCGAACTTGAGACCTCAAGCACAGCAGTCACATATGCTACCACTGCGCCACCAATTTTTGTTCACAAAGTTACAAATGACGCGAATAAAAGAGCGTTAAAATTACTCCTACTTTGAAATATCTTAGAGTAAAACTGAAACAGGTCTAAGTTCCGACATAAAATTCGTTAAAGGAATGCCAAGGCGATTCAGGCACGTGGAACTAATGAGAACAGAACGAACGTTAAATTAAGTTATTTACTTGATTTTCCTTTCATTCGAATGTAAGTGGGCAAGAGTTCTAAGAGCAAGTGAATGTAAGATCCTCGACATATATAAGTGAACTAATGGTATCTCGAGATTCTAGTAGTAAAAATTTTATTACGTTACAATGAATATCCGAGACATTTGTAATATGCAAATCAGTACACTCATATAGTATTTAGACGAGACAACGTCTAATAAATCGATGAACGCCGGCTGCACGCACGAAAAGATCGTTTTTTTTTTTGTTTTTTTACCGTGGGAAAGCCACGCTTCTGCATGAATGGGCCAGCTCGACCGGAGTGATACCACGGCCTCACAGAAAACTGGTGTGAAATAGCGCTTGCGCTGTGTTTCACCGAGTGAGTGAGGATACCGGAGGCCCATAACCCAACCCTTGTCCAATCCCCCTCCCCATTCCCCAAAGGCCGGCAACGCACTTGTGACGCCTCTGGTGTTGCGGCGGGCGGTGGTAATCGCTTACCATCAGGTGATACGTTTGCCGCATACCCCATATAAAAAAGGATGATCCATAGTCCCGTTACGCTCATTGTACGCCGTTGTATGAGAGATGTATGCCTAGATGTATCTATCTCTCATCATTTCATCAATGTTTTATTATAACGTTGTCACGTTAAACTATTGTCCGTAAACCAATTTTTTTTGTGATAGATCTTTTCAGATTGTAATGTACTGACAATAAAAAAATGTCAAAATTTGGAAACCGTGATTAGTAAAACGTAGTGTAGGCTGCCCTACGGCATAATGGACCGATGATTTGAAGAAGGTGGCTGATGGCGAACGGATGCGGACTGCCCTAGACCGGGATGGTTGGCGCTCATTGGGGGACATCCTTGCTCAGCAATGGACGCCGATAGGTTGATACTAATTCTGACAAAATTCAACTGTATATCATTGTATACTGTTGAATTGTATACCACAGTATACAGTTGAATTTTTTCACGTCTGTTTTTACCGATCTAAACAAAAGAACCGACTAATTCTCATCGTGATAAGAAGCAGAAGTAGCCCCTTCTTCTTTTGTGAGAGAGATAAAAGAGCAGATGGGTCATCTGATGGAAAGTGACAGTCAGTGTCCATGAACGCCTTCAACTCAAGATTCACGTTACTGACCTTTGAGGAAGGACAAGGTTCTTTTCCAGTATCAGTCAATGAATTTCTTCAATAAATAATCCTGGATCTATGCATAAAAACTATAAAAAGATACAATATGACTGTAAATTCATTCTTTGGTAGACTGGATCAGCAAGTACACGATGGATTTGATGTAAATTTAGCTGTGGTTGTTTCTTTAACAAAAAGTGCTTTTACTACATAGCTTTTATTCATCGTTATCGGTTTTCGCGCGCGGGGATGATCGTCGATATAAAAACCTAAAATAAAAATAGTTTCACTGTATGTTCTACCTGAATATTGATATTATGTGATACGTTGTGTTAGAAGCAAATGAAGGTATTTAAATTAAATAAATTTATAAAAAGTAATTTAAGCTAGTACAGGTCTATGTCCTGTAGTGGACAATCATAGGATGATGATGAATCTAAGCAAAGTTTTGCATTCCGTTTTTGTTTAAGTTTATGTGTCATGCACATCACATCAAAATACACCAAAATTGATTCCTTAGGAGGGTGGCGTACTAGAGGTATATTCAACGTTAATAACAAGAACCTCAAAGATACAACACCTGTTCAATCACAGATCTTTATTGAGCAATACTATTAAAAGATGGACATTCTTTCAAAAGATAAAAGAAACTGGAATGCATGGTCTTTCTTTGCCCACTAATGCATCGTCAATCATCATCAACAGCTTTTAACAATCCACTGCTGGACAAAGGACTATATTTGGGACAGAAGGGGGTTATGGCTTACTATAAGAGGCTGGCCATACAGGTTGGTGTAGGGCGGCAGCACGGGTGGGCCTTCGGGTGGCCCTGGACAAGACGGAGGCCCTGTTATTTCATGGGCCCCGTCGTGGTCCGCCCCCCGGCGCCTCCATAGAGGTCAACTCGGTCCTCGTACCGGTTCGGGCCCAGATGAAGTATCTGGGTCTGATCCTCGACGGTAGGTGGCTCTTCGACGAGCACTTCCGACAGCTTGCTCCGAAGCTGGTCGACGCTGCCTCCGCCCTTGGGCGACTTTTGCCTAATTTGGGTGGAGCCAGCGTCGCAACGAGACAGCTGTACACGGGGGTTGTCCGGTCGATGGCACTGTACGGCGCACCGGTGTGGGTCACGGCTCTGACCGCCCAGAACAAGGCTCGCCTCTGGCGGCCTCAGAGGGTACTGGCGGTCAGAGCGATACGTGGTTACCGCACGGTGTCGACCGAGGCAGCGTGCGCGTTGGCCGGGACACCCCCGTGGGATTTGGAGGCGGAAGTGCTCGCCGAAGTTTATCGACGGGTGGCTGAATTCCGTGCGGAGAGTGGCATTCGCCCTCCGCCGGAAGAGGTACGCGAGTGGCGTGAAGCCGCCCGTCGAGCCACGATGGCTCGTTGGTCTTTCCGACTGGAGACTCCACGCGCTGGCTTTGCCGCCGTGGAGGCTCTCCAGCCGGTCATCCTCGAGTGGGCAGGGCGGCAGCACGGGACCCTTTCCTTCCGACTGACGCAGGTACTTTCCGGGCACGGTTGCTTCGGGAAGTACCTGCACTCGGTCGCTAGGAGGGAACTGAGTCCCGCCTGCCACCACTGCGACTGCAGTGAAGACTCGGCCCAGCATACGCTGGCGATCTGCCCCGCATGGGCGTCGCAGCGCCGGGCCCTCACTGCAGTCATCGGAGGAGATCTATCGCTACCGGCCGTCATTCGCTCCATGGCCGGTAGCGATAGCAGTTTTACCGCGGTCGCAACCTTCTGCGAAGAAGTCATCTCGCAGAAGGAGGCGGCGGAGAAGGCCCGGGAGGACGACCTCCACTCGGACCCAATCCGCCGCCGGCGAACCGGGCAGCGGAGGCGCGCTCACCTGCGCCTCATGCCGCCCTGAGTGTGGCCGCGGATGGTCGGGACGGGCTTTCCCCTCCATCCGCTCTAGTGGCCGCCCGCGAGGAGGCGAGGTTACGTGTGTGCCGTACGTCGCCTAAAAGGAGAGGTTATGGAGAGGGTGCCCGCTTCTGTGCGGGCAAGCGCTGGGAGGGGTCTGGACGGCGTAACAACAGCAGTTCCCGGACTCCTCCCTCCTCAGGCGCAGAGTGGCACACCGTGTGGTTTTAGTCGGTTCGAGTCCGACACACCGCCCCGCCGCAAGCCCCGGCGCGGGTGACGGTCCGAGGGGATTTCTACACGTTAAAAAAAAAAAAAAAAAAAAAAAAAAAAAGGGCGGCAGCACGGGTGGACCACTCCCGTGGAACGTGGGGTACGACTGGGTCCTGCGAGGTCGTCTCCCCCCCGGGCTGGGCGTAATTTGTTACGCCGATGACACGTTGGTCACAGCTCGGGGGCGAACTACCAAGAGGCGGCGTGCCTGGCCACCCGGGGTTTTTATCTGGTGGTCGGGCGCATCGAGGCGCTGGGCTTACGGGTGGCCCTGGACAAGACGGAGACCCTATTGTTCCATAGGCCTCGTCGTGGTCCACCTGCCGGCGCCTCAATAGAGGTCAACTCGGTCCTCGTACCGGTTCGGGCCCAGATGAGGTATCTGGGCCTGATCCTCGACGGTAGGTGGCTCTTCGACGAGCACTTCCGACAGCTTGGTCACAAGCTGATCGATGCTGCCTCCGCCCTTGGGCGACTTTTGCCCAATCTGGGTGGAGCCAGCGTCGCAAACGACACCTCTACACGGGGGTGGGTCCGGTCGATGGCGCTGTACGGTGCACCGGTGTGGGTGGCGGCTCTGACTGCTCTAAATAAGACTCGCGACTGCAGTGAGGACTCGGCCCAGCACACGCTGGCTGTTTGCCCCGCTTGGGCGTCGCAGCGTCGGGCCCTCAGTGCAGTCATCGGAGGAGATCTCTCGCTACCGGCCGTCATACACTCCATGGCCGGTAGCGAAAGCAGTTTTACCGCGGTCGCAACCTTCTGCGAAGATGTAATCTCGCAGAAGGAGGCGGCGGAGAAGGCCCGGGAGGATGATATCCACTCGGACCCAATCCGCCGCCGGCGAACCGGGCGGCGGAGGCGCGCCTATCAGCGCCTCATGTCGCCCTGAGTGTGGCCGCGGATGGTCGGGACGGGTTTTCCCCTCCATCCGCTCTAGTGGCCACCCGCGAGGGGGCGACGTACGCGTTTGCCTTACGTCGCCTACATTGAGAGTCCAACAGGTGACGGTGCCCTCTTCTGTGCGGGCAGGCGCTGGGAGGGGTCCGGACGTGTTAATAACTGCAGTTCCCGGATTCCTCCCGTCACAGGCGCAGAGTGGCACACCGTGTGGTTTAATCGGTTCGAGTCCGACACACCGCCCCGCCGCAAACCCCGGTGGGGTGACGGTCCGAGGGGATTTCCACACGTTAAAAAAAAAAGGGTTTGTGTCAAACTTTCTTTCGCTTTGCAGTGCTGTCATTGTGTATTAAAATGCGTGTAAAATGTGTAATCCTGCATAAAGTTTTGTAAAAAGTGTTGGCCTATTAACCTTGCACAGATCCCAAGCGAGGTGCAAATTGTGGAGAGATAGAGTATCCTTACCAAATACGTTTGTAGTGCCGGCAGAGTGCCTTACTGCTTGTACACGAATTACCGTGGCAGACCTGGAGTCTTAAATAGATTTCGGACTAAGGTCGGCCAGAGCAAGGAAAAAGTTAAACTTCGGACTCAGGTCGGGCAGAGCAAGGAGAATAATTATACCCAGGTGGGGATTTAAGGGGGACCAGAAGAGGCTTAGAACTTTCCCGGTCCGCCAGGCCCGTAGATATTGCAGACGACTCGGGCGTAGAAGATCGCAAAACGAAACTAAGCCTGAGGGTGACAGGTGAGGCCATCTATAACCCTAGCAGAAGCAGACCGAGGTGGTGGCGCGGGTGCTACAAAGTGCTTGTGCCCTTTTCTTAATAGAAAAGGAGCATCGGGATTCCTACCTAGGAGGGTGCCATTTACAAACCGTGGGTGACCCGAGGTACATCAGGGTTCCGGGGATGAAACCGGGGAACCAGATGCCCACCTGGTTCCCCGGTTTCTGATACCCGAGACGGTGTATGGCTTTTAGTCCGTTTTTAATGGTATCCGAGGGTATTTTCACACAAAAAAAAGGTGTGGATTTACGGATGGTGACAACGTGGGCAGTTTGTGCAAACGATGTCCCACCTTGCACCATGCCCTGTTCTAGGTATCTAAAATATAATTACATCACTTATTTTGTAACCCTGTGCACCTCCCTTCAAGATTTCTACACCACCCTAAGGTTGACTGAAAGAGAATGCCATGGGCATTACGAGTAAGTCCGTCGATGTAAAAAAAAAAAAAGAATAGAAGTAAAGACACTCCTTCCTAATCCATCACTACACAAAAAATAATATAAAATAAATTTTATGTAATTAAGATCACGCTTTCCTCTAATTTTTATCTCTTTATAGCAAGAAAAATAAGACAAAGTATTGAAAACAACACGAGTAATACCTATTCTGATATTTCCATAAAGGTTTCTTAAATACCTTAGTGCGATTATTCATAAATATGTTACGTGGTCTAGCTTAGAATTGCTGGTAGCCAGTTCTAATGGTAGTTGGAAATGGTGATTTTAGTTCGAATATCTTTTAGTGGTATCGTAATTGCTACTGTGAAAATTCAGGGGTACTTCTACAAGCGAAGTTTTGGCCGACAGCCAATAGCTAACATCAAATATGAAATACGTGAGGTCAGACAAAAATAAGTATATCTTTTTGTAGCTTTAATTATTTGGTTTATTCGCCTGAATCAAATATACCTAGGACCTCTGCATATTGTAATATGGAGTTTATTACTAGATAAAGCAATAAAATATTAAATACCACATTTACATTCTAGAAAACTCTTTGAATGATGTTTTATAAGCGTTATAGAGAACTCTTTGAACATCGTTGCCATCTCGCATGGAGAAGCATATGATCATTTTTATCATGCAAACCTGTACTATACTTACGTATATTTTACCTTCTATTTAACATTATATGAAGCTCATTGTGAACTTGAATTATAGTTTATTTCAATGTTTGCGCACATGTAATATGATCTATCTATACTTATAATAAACATGTAACAGGTCTAATTCTGTACATTAAAGATATTTTAAAAATTTTTTCGAGGGCTCTCTGTTATCGATACTGAAGCCAAAACTTTATTTTTTTTCATTTCTGTCTGTCCGTCTGTCTGTCCGTCTGTCTGTCTGTCTGTATCTTGGCCGCGCATCACGCCGAAACTACTGAACGGATTCAAATGAAACTTGGCATGATTCGAGTTCATACTACGAGGTAGGATACTTTTTATCCCGAAATTCAGCACGGTTTCCTAAAGAGAGGGAATGAAAGCCAAAATATTTACTTAGTTGTAATTCAATAACAAATAGTCCGATTTCATTCATTATTTTTTTGCTGGAAAGAAAAAAAAGATGACGGAAAAAGTGTTTTTTTTTTGTCCGCAACTGTACCCTGCCTGTAGGAAGTTGAGACAGATATGTAAATATGGCGGTACGAAGTTCGCCGGGTCAGCTAGCTATTCAATATATTTTATGTCATTGAACAAACCTAAAAACTTTATAAGTACAGTGTCTATATCAAAGGCCTAAACATTCGTTGGATGAAATGTTTCATGTTCCGAATTCTACCAAAGAAAGGGCTCTATTAGAAAGTTTTAACAATGAAACTTCTGTCCCAATCATACTAATATAACGTAACTAGTTTCTTCGTAAAAATGTTGAGTTTTTCTTTTTGTTAAGTTATCGATGTTGAAGTAAATAAATTTCTACTTACAATGCAATACTTCGCGTTGCTTGGGCACTCTTCAAGTCTCGCCGCACTTCTGTTATTGCATGGAGTGATAGACCCTACACCGTCGCTGTACTGCCCACATTTCCAACACTTGATTGCCGTTGCTGCTGCAGCCAGGGTCAGTAGGAAGTAAACTGTCACCATTCGAGATGTACTCATCATGATCTGGAACAACAAAATATACTTTAGTACGTAATACAAATGACTCAGTACCAGAACTTCCGTCACCAATTTCAAGGACCAAGTTCGATTCTCGCGTAGTATTATCAGAACAGTAGTAAATGATCATATTTTGTTTAATTTATGGTAGTTATGATCATGTTACTCCTTAGATCATCAGCTATCCAGTGAAAGTCCCATCAAATCGTGTATACATACATTTGCATTTAATAAAAAAGCGGTAAATTTATTATTACAAACAGACACTTCAATTTTATTTATTTGTATAGATATGTATAGACATCTATAGAAATAAATAAAAAGATATTTACAAGATAAGATGGACCTGTGTAGTTTGGATCTACTAAAGACTAAAAAGGAATATTGGTGGCAAAATGAGCTTGGGGGTGTGCTTGTATGGTTATTATTATATGTGTACTAGCTTTTGACCGCGGATCTGCCCATGTACATATTATACGTATATATATTTACTAAAAATGGCCTTTGTCCTTCTCCAAGGTGTCGTCTATCTCAATACTAAAATTCACTCAAATGGGTTCGGTATGCGGGACAGACTGAGTTACATTCGAATTTATAATATTAGTATAAATAGTAGAACTTTACTCGATAGTTGAAGAACTAACAAGGTGTTTTGAGAACCTACTCATAAAGATGATAAAGAAAATTTAATAAACCTATATAGATTTGAGTAGCGGTATACACAGCGTTTTTAAATGTGGTTATAAATAAATCTCAAAAGATGTTTATCAAAGAGATTTAATAGAAAAGTTTAAGGCGATAATTTTCAAGTCAAAGACATTTACTATTCACTTCAAATGAAAAGGAAAAAAGGTGTCACCTAGTTTTTCAGTCCAAAAATAAAATCAACAATTTATTCAACTTGAATTCATTTGAATCCTTAATAGCTAAATATGATAAATTTGAATTAACTCTTGTTTTTCAAAGATAGCAAAAATTAGGGATTCTGATCGACGCGGTGACGTTAGAAGAATTAGAAGTTAGAAGGCTTACATATTATTGCAAACCGTAGACTCTTCATTGATTCGAATTAGTATTCCTATGATTAAAATAGCATCTTTTTTTTATATGGCCCTGCCAAAATGACTCTACTCTGCCTGATAAAAAACATCATATAATTATTATCGCTTAAACCCGAATGTAGCTTATGTTACACAATTCAAATTTGTCGATAGTACATATACATACGTCTACTACTAGACATAGGTAATACTTTAAGTAAATATGGGATACTGTTTTAACTTACATAACTATGTGTTATTTTAAATGTCATCCTGAGTGAGATTAAATTAACAATGTATTCGCGTGTAGCCTATTTACATCCATTGTACGCATTGGAACGCGCCTGTGATTTGTGAAAATCTTTGGAATAAGCAAGAAGTGGAGGTTTTCGGATTATTCCCGGCTCAGTCACTCTAACAACTATTTACACACGCACTTACCCACACTACACTCATTCATCGGCCTGCCACAGGAATGCGAATTCGGTAAATAATTTAAAGATAATTATAGAACAACACTGTTTAAATTACTTAACCATTATAATCTATAAATTCTAGTATGAAGAGAAGACATCATGGAAATTAACACAGTAATAATTACAGCGACAAAACAGACAAACACACAAACAATAACAGTTCTTGAACCGAAGAAACGGATGGTATTCGTGAACTCCACCCATCACAACTACTCTACCCTCCAGCGCCAACCGTTACAAAACAATATGGAAGCTTTTACAGTCAAGTCTATGACTTTAATTTGTTTTGCGTGGAGATTGCTTTTTTATTGTCAATTTTATTATGATTGTGGTGAGTTTGCCAATGCGATTTTATAGGCCCTTAGTGGCGAGGGCATTTGATTAATCCGAGAGGGTAAAAAATAATATAACAAGCTAACCTATAAACTGATTTTAATTGCCACCTCACCTAAACCTATGTGATTTTTGACGTGACAACGTCTTATAATTCCATGGAGCCGGCTGCACACACGAAGAAACATGACTCATGCGACGTTACCTCGATGTGCGGCGTTACCTCTGAGGCGTTCCATTTATTGAAGAGCAAGCGAGAGATAGATCTCTTGCTTGCACTTCAAGCCTTAAATGCAAGCGAGAGATAGATGCGGCGCCTGCGCCATCATCATCACATCGTTTCGTTATGACCTTGTCACATTAAACTATCGTCCGTAAACAGACTTTACAAACAACCGTTTTTTATGACAGAGAAAGGCAAACAAGAAGACCGCTATCCTGATCGTAAGGTTCAACGCCTAGTGAGGGCGAAGAGGTTAATTCAGTAACATTTAAGTTCCACCTAAACCTTTTTAGAATACAACTGATGCAATGAAATAAAATGATGGCAGCGACGTGCTAGCGTTGGTTTTATTACGTGGTATCAAATACAGTTGTATTTTGAAGAACTTTAGGTTGAATTTCAATTCTTACTGAGTTAGTCTCTTCGCTGTCACTCTGTCCGTTGGCGCTGACCCTTAGTGACTACTGCAGCCCAATGGACTCTTGCAACTCAAGAAGCGTAAGCGCCTTACCAACCGCGTAACTCTCTACTTCCCATAGCCAGAGTAGTAAATTACATTCCAATGGATAAGAACCAGCAACATACAACAATAATCCTACTCATCACACAATATTCAGAGTGGGAATCGATCCGACGACCCTCGGCTTAGCAGACAGGGTTATTAACCACTAGACAAACATATCAGTCAAAAAATTATCGCATATCATATCAATATCTGATTAATTTCGTTGCGGGTTATTCCCGAGTGTCATAACTCGGTGTGTTCATGGATCACTACTGTTGATCGTGGTTTACGGGAGTTATAGCGGTAAGCGTGTCGGTCGGATTAGTCTCATCAACAATAGCTTTCAATATTCCACCGCTGCAGCAAAAATATCCCTTATTATTTAAACATAGCATTCCAATACAAATGCTATCTACGGCTCTGGTCTGTTTACAGTGACTATGAATAAATATGTTAGGTAAAAAAAAAACACAGTTCCCTTGAATTGTCCGTTGTAATTTATTAAAATTGTCTCAGGAATTTTCATTTCGAAAGGAATTAAGCGAAAATTTTTATACAACAGTACAATAAGCAATTAATACCTTCAAAGGACTCTGAATGTAATATCGTCCCTGGGGTTCGATAATAATCAGCTAATAAAAGCGAGAAAACGACGAAAGATCTGTTCTTTCACTTATTCACTACAAATTGTTTTGAAATTAAAGTCTTTTCTTCTTTTAAAGGGTGAATTTTCTTAGAAATACGTACTATATTATTCATTATTGTATTATTCAATATTCTAAGAACTAGTTCAGGAAAATGCACATGCTCTGCCCACGTGTACATCGATTAAGAGTAGCGTATGTTCTTCCTCGAGAATTAAAGTATTTCCATGCAAAGTTTTATTGAAATCGGTGCAGTGGTTTAATATTTTTGTTTGGAACACTTTTGTAGATTAAAAAGACACCTAGAGGAAGTTTTTACTCTTTCTCTGCTCGTTTTGGAAAGTCTGTTTACCGTGTTTTGACATCCATTGTGTAATACAGTATTGAATACATACTCTATGCAGTATTGTTTAGAGAATGTGGACACTGCACATGGCGACCTACGTGTCCAGTATACTAACTCTTTCTAAGTATTGTTGGGGGTGTATTGTCATGATCTCGCAGCGCGCCTACATTAAACATTCGTATAGTTTGTTCATTTTCATAGTGTCATTTTGATCGTGCCGCCCCGACGCGTCCGGTTCTTTGTGAAAATAAAGCCGACACAATATCAAACCAGCCGCATGCGCCGTCCGCCCACTAGTAAGTATATTTTTTTAACCGACTTTCAAAAGGAGGAGGTTCTCAATTCCATCGGTTTTTTTTTATGTATGTACATCGATTAATCCATCAATTGTGGACCGATTTTAAAATTCTTTTTGTATTCGAAAGGGTATGCTCCCCATGTGGTCCCATGGCCACCATATCAGGATCTGATGATGGGATCCTAAGAAAATCGAAGGAAACCCTCAAATTTACGTGAGCGCCTGCAATGAAGTTACGAACAGGGGCGGCACGATCAATATGACACTATGAAAATGAACAAACTATATATAGGTTGCATCTATGTATATTTCCACGTTTGTGCAACCGGCATACCTAAACATATGTTTTGTTACTCGCTCGAGTCAAAAAAATATATTATTTTAATGTTTTTTGCTAATTAGGTGGATTGAATGTTCAAAATCTTACTAATAATATAACTTTAAAATTTTATTTATCAGGACATTAACAGATCGTACTCTATTGCAATATCAATTTGAAAACATATAGTTCTTTAGAAAAAAGCATCTCGCAGCTCGTCATCTACAGCTTGGGTCAATAAATTGTAATATCAGTTAACAATTATTTATTAACGCTACAGAATATTTCAGTGCATAAGCAGTTGGTGTACGGATATATTTTTTTATGCTTGCATCCCGGTGGGTACTAATTTCGGCAATAAACTTGCTAGATATCTTATTTATTTTCAAGGCACGTAGGTCAAGTATCATAAAAATACAGAAATTCTGAAATAATTCTCTAAGAATATTATATTACTAATTACAGCTACCACAATATCCTTTTCTAACAATATGAACCAGTATTACCAAATGATTTATAACTAAAAGAAAATAAACCCTAATAACAGCAATAACTTACCAAGGCTGTCAGAAGCAGGAAACACTAAGAGGTATTACATATCAGTATCATAATAAATATTGTTGAAAACCGCAGCCGTAATTCATGGATGGGATACAAGCCGAACGCTATTGTCGATGTGACAAATTTACCGAGAAAATTTAAGCATCCGCGTTATATGATCTCAATATTTTTTACAAGCTTGTTGCGTATAACGTTTACATATTTTACGGGAATAGGAGATTTTTTCTTTAAGAAAATCTACCTACTGGGAAAGAAATTTCACGTAAGACCGGAATCAATTCGAGGCGTAGAGGCTAATAGTGTATACAAATACCCGTGATTTTGTAATATTTTCGTCTTGTTTAGATTGGTGTTTTCTATTTCTTGCTAACTTTTTTAAACACTACTGCACATAATAGTACGTCTTTAAAAAAATCAATAAAGGCAATTCGGGCACCATTAAAAAAACTCTTTTGTAAATAGTCAGATAAAAACATGGTTTTTCTTAGACGAAATCTTTGACACTTTACTTTAAAAAGTCCATACAAATAGAATAATTTCAAAGATCTATTAAAAATTACCTCAAAGACTAATGTACCGATAGTTCTTTTTGAATTCTCCGACAACAAATAAAATTGTACCTAAAATTGCTTAGGAAAATGTATAAAGCACTTCGTATATTTGACGAACTGTATCACCAATACTAGACAAGTTAACCATGTTGCCAAAGCAGGTTCCGATACAGAAAATGCCAAACATTACCTCAGTGGAAACCGTAAAGTTTTACAGGTACCTATTTTTAATTATAGCGGTAGGTCGAGCCACGTTGAGTATCATAGAGCACTCGCTAACAATGCCAGCCGCCACAATGATCCCCACAAAACAAATGTTCGCGGAAACCTGCAGTGTTATTTGTTTCGCCTTTCGGATTTCTTGACAGATTTTCTTTTTTTTTCTTATGTATGGCCCTGCTAGAATGACTCTACTCTGCTTGATGGAAAGCATAAACAGAATCCAAGAGTGGTGGTCACCATACTCATTGCGAATGCAATATTGCAGCATGGTGACCCACACCATGGCGACCTAGTGATGCTTCTGCATCATTGGGCCTACGGTCTCGTACTTACCAACGAAACACGAACGCTGTCATTTTACGTTGATTTTCTATGCGAGGGTAGTACCGCCCCGGTCTATTATAGTATTAGCTATAATCTTACCTACACGTCTCATTACAATTATAAAATTACTCTAAGGTAACGTTGACTTCTTTAAATTAATCGTATCCTACTAATACCATAATTGCAAAATTTTGTGAGAATGTATGGACGTTTGGAACTCTTTGACGCAAAATCTTCTGAACGGATTTATATGAAACTTTTAAAGTAAATACTACTTTTAACCGCGATATCCGACATAGGCACGGGCAAAGCCATGGGCAGAAGCTAGTAGCTGTATATTTAACCTTTGTTACTAATTAAAGAGCTGAAATAAGTAACAAAGGTTAAATATACCGCTCTTCCAATTAATTTAAAAGTATCTCCTTTAGCGTTTTCTAAAGTAGATAAATAAATTTATGTATGGTTATAACCAATAAGAAACCCTGTTAATTTCAAACACGTCTTTAGATGCAATTGAGTCTTATACACGGTAATAGTATAAGAATGAGCTTGTTTTAAGGATGTTCTATTCTTTTTTTTTACGGAATAGGGGGCAAGCGAGCAGACGTATCACCTGTTTATAAGCGATCACCGCCGCCCATGGACACCCGCAACACCAGAGGCGTCACAAGTGCGTTGCTGGCGGGTTTGGAGGAGAGGGGTTGGAGTATGGGCCTCCCCCTCCAATGAGGGTTGGCAGGTAGTAGGGGGGGCTAAGTCAAAGAAGTCCCGACAGCGGGCCAAGAAGGCTGCCCAAAAGGCGGCCTCTGGCCCGCAATCGTCGTCGGTGGCCCGGGCCACTCCGAAGAAGCCGCGGAAGCTGCAGCCGCCTAAGACCGCGGCTGTATTGGTCACGGTGTCACCGGAGGGGGCTAGTGGGGGACTGTCCTACGCGGCCGTCTTTAAGACGGCCCGGGACTGTCTCGCCCCAGATTTTGGAGCGGCAGGGGTCCGCTTGCGCCTCGCCCAGACGGGAGCTCGGATACTCGAGTTCCCTGGGGCCGATGGCGCAAAGACGGCAGACACCTTCGCCGAGAAGCTGAGGGGAGTCTTCGCAGCCACGGATGGTGTAAAGATCTCCAGGCCCACGAAGTGCGCGGAGCTGCGCATTTCGGGCCTGGACGACTCCGTGACTGTAGACGATATACGCGTTGCTATCAAAGAGAGGACGAAATGCAACGCGGACAATATCAAGGTCGGCACCATCCACCCCGGTCCAGGAGGGCTTGGCGCTGTGTGGGTCAGTTGTCCCGTGGCGTCGGCCAAAGTTTTGGGCGACGCCGGCAGGCTGCTCGTCGGCTTCGTTAGCGCCAGGATCACAGTCCTGGCGGCGAGGCCGATGAGATGCTATAAATGCCTAGCATCGGGACACACACGCGTCAAGTGTGACAGTTGTTTTGACTGCAGCGGACTTTGTTTCCGCTGCGGTCGACCGGGGCACATTGCTGCAGAGTGTTCTGCCGCCCCTCACTGCCCTGTGTGTGCGGAGGGCAATAAGCCCGCCAATCACCAGATGGGGCAGGGGGACTGCAGGCCTCCCCGTGCTTCTCGGCAGACGTCGGGGGCTAGCCTAGCGACCCAGGCTGCCTCTGACGTTGCCCGTTCGTCAACGTTGACGCCCATGGAGGGGGTTGTAGAAACGATCCAGTAATGGATCAAATCTGCAACCTCCTTGTCCAGACGAACCTAAACCACTGTGCCGCGGCACAGGATCTCTTCCTGCAAACCATGGCGCAGTGGTCGATCGGTGTTGCCGTAGTCGCGGAGCCCTACTTCGTTCCTCCCCGTCCAAACTGGATGGGTCACTGGGACGGCTCCGTGGCAGTCGTCGGTTCCGCGGCGGCTCATTCCCCGCTCTTGTCGCTCAGAGACAAGGGCTCTGGATATGTTGCCGCCGAGTGGGGGGGGGATCACCGTTTACGGTGTTTACTTCTCCCCCAACCGGAGTTTGAGCGACTTCGAGGTCTTCCTTAACAGCTTGGAGGCCTCGATGCGGCGACTAGCGTCTGGGCACGTCCTCGTGCTGGGGGACTTCAACGCAAAATCCATTGCGTGGGGGTCCCCCAGGACGGACGCCAAGGGCGAAGCCGTAGAGGAGTGGGCGGCTTCGGTGGGCCTCTGTTTGCTGAACAGAGGCTCCACCAACACGTGCGTGCGACAGCAAGGGGGGTCGATAGTGGACCTTTCATTCGCTACCCCTGCTGTTGCCGCACGAGTAAGGAACTGGTGTGTCCTGGAAGAGGTCGAGACGCTCTCGGATCATCTCTATATCCGATTGGAGCTCTCCCGGTCCCAGGGCCCCAGTAGGGGTCACACGGCGCGGCATAGATCCCGCTTTCCGCGGTGGGCTGTCGCCAAGCTTGATAGGGACCTACTAGAGGAGGCGGCCATTGTTCAATCTTGGCTGTCTCCGCAGGCCCCGACCGAGGAGGTCGGCGTGGACGTGGGGGCTGGCCGTTTTCGCGATGCGATTACGCAAATTTGCGATACGGCCATGCCCCGCATCCAAGGTCGTCGGCCTCCACGGAAGGAGGTCTACTGGTGGTCCCAGGAGTTGGCGGACCTCCGTGCGGCCTGTACTCGTGCCCGGAGGTCCTACACCCGCAGCCGGCGACGCCACCGTGGAAATGGTGGCGGGGACCAGCTTCATGAGGAGTACCGCGAGGCGCGGAGGACTCTGAAGCTGGCCATTTGCCGCGCCAAGGAGGAGAAGAGAAATGAGATGCTGGAGGGTCTCGACCGTGACCCCTGGGGTCGCCCATACCGTGCGGTGCGACAGAAGCTCCGCACGTCGGGCCCCCCCCTTACCGAGACTCTCCAGCCCAGCTTCCTGCAGGAAGCGGTCGAGGGCCTTTTCCCGCAGCGGGCGGAGCACACACCCCCGTCGATGGCCTACGCGGTCGGAGACGACGGGGGTAGAGAGGACGTTGTGCCGCCCGTTAGGGAATCGGAGGTTGGGGCGGCTGTTCTTCGGATCCGTTCTAAGAACACCGCCCCCGGGCCGGACGGGATACCAGCCCGAGTGATGGCCCGAGCCCTCGACCATATGTCGGACCGCCTCAGGGAAGTGTTGGACGCTAGCTTGGCGTCTGGACGCTTCCCCGAGTGCTGGAAATGCGGGAAGCTGGTTCTGCTAAGGAAGCCGGGACGGCCTGCTGATTCGGTCGCGGCCTATAGGCCCATCGTGTTGCTGGAAGAGGCGGGTAAACTTTTTGAGAGGATACTCTCTGCCCGCATCGTCCGGCACCTCTGCGAGGTGGGGCCCGACCTGTCGGACGCCCAATTCGGATTCCGAGAGGGGCGTTCGACGGTCGATGCCGTGATGCGCCTTAGGGCCGTGACCGAAGAGGCAGTGAGCTGTGGCGGCGTGGTGTTGGCGGTGTCTTTGGACATCGCCAACGCCTTCAATAGTCTGCCATTTAGCTGCATCAGGGAAGCACTCCACTACCACGGGGTGCCAGAGTACCTGAGGCGGCTAGTGGCAGACTATCTAGAGGAGCGTACCGTCGTGTACGAGGACCGAGAGGCGTCCGACACTATGGCGGCCTAGTGATGCTGCTGCATCTTTTAGTCTAGTCAACAAGTATGGTACTTGTTGACTAGACTAATTGGGCCTCCGGTCCCGCACTCACCAACGAAACACGACAGCACGAACGCTGTCATTTTACGTTGATTTTCTGTGCGAGGGTAGTACCGCCCCGGTCGAGCCGGCCCATTCGTGCTGAAATCAGCGTGGCTCTACTACCTTTCCTTGGACCACTCCTGTGGAACGTGGGGTACGACTGGGTCCTTCGAAGCCGTCTGCCCCCTGGGCTGGGCGTAATTTGTTACGCCGATGACACTCTTGTCACAGCCCGGGGGGCTGATCCTCGACGGTAGGTGGCTCTTCGACGAGCACTTCCGACAGCTTGGTCCCAGGCTGGTCGACGCTGCCTCCGCCCTTGGGCGACTTTTGCCCAATTTGGGTGGAGCCAGCGTCGCAACGAGACTCCTATACACGGGGGTTGTCCGGTCGATGGCGCTGTATGGCGCACCGGTGTGGGTGGCGGCTCTGACTGCCCTAAATAAGGCTCGCCTCTGGCGGCCTCAGAGGGTATTGGCGGTCAGAGCCATACGCGGATACCGCACGGTGTCGACCGAGGCGGCGTGCGCCTTGGCCGGAACACCCCCGTGGGATTTGGAGGCGGAAGTGCTCGCCGAAGTTTATCGACGGGTGGCTGAAAATCGGGCGGAGTATGGCTATCGCCCTCCGCCCGAAGAGGTACGCGAGTGGCGTGAAGCCGCCCGTCGAGCCACTATGACTAGATGGTCGTTCCGGCTGGAGACTCCACGCGCTGGCTTTGCCGCCGTGGAGGCTCTCCAGCCGGTCATCCTCGAGTGGGCAGGGCGGCAGCACGGGACCCTTTCCTTCCGACTGACGCAGGTCCTTTCCGGGCACGGTTGCTTCGGGAAGTACCTGCACTCGGTCGCCAGGAGGGAACTGAGTCCCGCCTGCCACCACTACGACTGCAGTGAGGACTCGGCCCAGCATACGCTGTCGATCTGCCCCGCATGGGCAGCGCCCTGCGCAGCGCCGGGCCCTCACTGCAGTCATCGGAGGGGATCTCTCGCTACCGGCCGTCATACGCTCCATGGCCGGTAGCGATAGCAGTTTTACCGCGGTCGCAGCCTTCTGCGAAGATGTCATCTCGCAGAAGGAGGTGGCGGAGAAGGCCCGGGAGGACGATGTCCACTCGGACCCAATCCGCCGCCGGCGAACCGGGCGGCGGAGGCGCGCCTATCAGCGCCTCATGCCGCCCTGAGTGTGGCCGCGGATGGTCGGGACGGGTTTTCCCTTCCATCCGCTTTAGTGGCCACCCGCGAGGGGGCGACGTACGCGTGTGCCGTACGTAGCCTAAATTGAGAGTCATATCAGCAGATGGTGCCCGCTTCAGTGCGGGCAAGCGCTGGGAGGGGTCCGGACGTGTTAATAACTGCAGTTCCCGGATTCCTCCCTTCACAGGCGCAGAGTGGCACACCGTGTGGTTTTAGTCGGTTCGAGTCCGACATACAACCCCGCCGCAAGCCCCGGTGGGGTGACGGTCCGAGGGGATTTCCACACGTTAAAAAAAAAAAAAAAAATGGGCCTCCGGTATCCGCACTCACTCGGTGAATCACAGGGCAAGCGCTGTTTCACACCGGTTTTCTATCACTTCGGTCAAGCCAGCCTATGCATGCCGAAGCGTGACTGTCCCACGGTGTTCTATTTTATTCTAGAGAGTATTGAAAATAACCACATATGGTTATTTTCATTTTTTTTAACTACAGGACTTAGCAAATCGGTTTGAAATGCCTAACAATTAAATTATCATTACATACAGGTAGTAGAGCCACACTGATTTCAGCACGAACGGGCCGGCTCGACCGGGGCGGTACTACCCTCACAAAGAAAATTAACGTAAAATGAAAAGACTTTTTCCGTCATCTTCTAAGTTTTCTTGTACACAAACCTTGTCCGGACAATAAGGAACACATAAAAAAAAAATTGGTGCAGCCGATCGGAAGTTATGCGCGTACACACATTTCAGCGATTAATTTTTATTTAAATAGATTATTATTATTTGCAAGCTTGCGAGCTCAACTAAATAGCTCCTAACTCTGACTAGAGTCACGAAGCAGCCGGTGTAGCCGAACACGGTTGTTAGGATATACATTTAATTTATAAAATATACATAAACTATAATTCAAGCTGTCTTATAAATCCAGTGGTTTTCTAAACGTAATTCCTTACTTAATTGTAAGCATAGCTTACCTTATTTATCTGGCTTAGGACACTTTCTTTCGTAAGTACACGGAGCGAGATAAATAATTGCTAAATTAATAAAGATATAAAAATGGGCGCAGGTGAAATGAGGATTTTTCTAAGGAAATTAACATTCTGATTGCGGTTTGTTAGTATTTAATGAAGTAAATATATTGTATCTTAGAAAATTCTCTGCATATCAATACACTGACTGACCCACGCAACGTCGTTTACGTCTCCTATTGCCCGTAGCGTAAAAACATTCCCCTGTTTTTATAACATTCTTCATTGGTGCTCCGCTCCTATTGTTCGTAGCGTGATGATATACTTAGCCCTACTAAGTATAATTAAAATTCCACTTTTGGGATAAGTATAAATAATATTACACTTTGATCTACGGGTGAATATAACTAGTTGGGCTAAGTGTGTAAAGTTGGCTATTAAATTTAATTGTGGTTTTCACATAAATGCCTAGAGCTCTAAAAAAAAGAGTGCAATCAATTTTAATTTATCATAACCTCCATTATAGGAATATATCGTGTCTCGCGGAGGTTTTCAAAAATATTTATAAAGCCTACGGAGAACACCTAGACAGAATAACTGTCTGTAGTTTATATAGTGTTGTACCATGTGGACATCAAACCGACAACACTCAGCTCAGCCATAAGCGCCGAGGGGATCGCTTAAATCACTACGCCAGTAGTGCAGTCATTCAGAATTTTGTATTAGCAAAAGTTTCCTCGAGGTTCTAGTAATTTATCTAGAACTGAACTGAGTTAAATCTATACTTATGATAAAAATGTAACAGGTCAAATTCTGTACATTAAAGATATTTTGTATTTTTTTTTGGAGGGCTCTCTGTTATCGATACTGAAGCCAAAACTGTATTTTTATTATTTTGTCTGCCTGTCTGTCTGTCTGTCTGTCGTCTGTCTGTCTGTCTGTCTGTCTGTCTGTCTGTCTGTCTGTCTGTCTGTCTGTCTGTATCTTGGCCGCGCATCACGCCGAAACTACTGAACGGATTCAAATGAAACTTGGCATGATTTGAGTTCACACTACGAGGTAGGACATAGGATACTTTTTATCCCGAAATTCAGCACGGTTTTCTGGAGAGAGGGGATGAAAGTCAAAAAATGTACTTAGTTGTAAGTCAATAACACATAGTCCGATTTCATTCATTCTTTTTTTACTAGAAAGAAAAAAAAAAAAGATAACGGGAAAAGACTTTTTTTTTGTCCACGACTGTACACAACCTGTGGGAAGCTGGGACAGATATATGGCGGTACAAAGTTCGCCAGGTCAGCTAGTCTTAATATATATAAATCTCGTGTCACAATGTTTGTCCTCAATGGACTCCTAAACCACTGAACCGATTATAATAAAATTTGCACACCATGTGCAGTTCGATCCAACTTGAGAGATAGGATAGTTTAAATCTGAAATCATATCACCATTTTTTTTTATTTCACTTTATACGTAGCGAAGCACGTACTGGGCAGCTAGTTCTATAATAAAATTCAAATTATTCTTCTTTCAAATTATTCATTTTAATTACTTTTAAAATATCTTAAACCAAAAGAGAAGAAAATTAAACTTGTATATAAAACACACTTAGTAACGCTAGCTAGATGATTACAAAGCTGAAAAAATATTGGTTCTGTTCTGTATTCACACAGTAAAGAAGTAAGTTTTCGTAAGAATCTTTTTACTCTGCTTCTACTTATGAACTATCATTTAATTTCATTTCTGTTTTAATATTTTTTGTTCATTATCAATATACAGGGTGTCCCAAAATTCAACGATAAGCGGGCGCCTAAAGGTAGACCTGCTAATGAGTACAAGGAAAAATAATAAAAAAAATATACCTAGTTTTTTTTTTAGTTACAAGAAAAATTTAGAATTTCTTTGAAAATTTATACCTTTCATGATATTGCTACTATTCACCACAACTCTTAAAAACACCAAATTGCCCGCAGTTTTTACACAAAAAACGTTCAAATTAATTTTTTTCCCTACAATTTTGAAATATTTTTACTCTTAGTGTACTTTGACTCATGGTCTTGTAAAAAAAAAGTATGGACACCACTACGTAATAAATAAATAAAAAAAAATGAAGGGTGTAAATTTTCAAAGAAATTCTAAATTTTTCTTGTAACAAAAAAAAACTAGGTTTTTTTTTTAATTATTTTTCCTTATGTACTCATGAGCAGGTCTACCTTTTGGCGCCCGCTTATCGTTGAATTTTGGGACACATGGTATACAACCTAATACACGGTAGTGTATGTAACTCTTTGTTATTAACTGTACAACTACACTATTTAATACACAAGCTTTTGTCCGCGGCCCCGCGGATCGTGGTATTTAGGTAAATATGTTATAGCCTATATAACACTCACAAATGATGTGGCTTTCTATAGGTAAAAGAATTTTCAAAATCGGTTTAGTAGATCCAGAGATTACTCGCTACAACCCCACAAATTCACAAACTTGACCGCTTTAGAATATTAGTACTCGTATAATCTAAGGCCTATGTAGTGGCAGTGGGGGTCTTTCGGTTGTGATGATGATGATAATATATTAAAAGTTTATTTTTCTCTTTTTTAAGTTATTAGAGTGAGGCGACCACTTTTCCTTGCTTGCCTTGTAAACTCTGTCAAATTGTGATTAATATCAAATAATGCGTCTACCAAACAACCAAAATCTACCAAAATAATATTAATCGAATTTCAAACCCCTGTGAGAGCTTTTCAACCATCAATATATAACAATATTAAATTTTGAAGCATAGAATGAAACGCTTTTACATGAATATTAATAAATGTTTAAAATAAAATATGAAAGTGTTCTTGGAAAATGTCTTTGGATTTATATTAAAAGAGGAAGGAATTTGAATACCTATACATCTGTACAAATAAATAAAATTGAAGTGTTTGTTTGTAATATTAAAATATATGTATGTATACACGGTGCATATACCAAAATAACCTTTTTTTTTCAATTTTTGTTTGTCTGTCTGTCTGTTTGTTCCGGCTAATCTCTGGAACGGGTGGACCGATTTTGGCGGGACTTTCACTGGCAGATAGCTGATAATATAAGGAGTAACTTAGGCTAATTTAGACTAGCTTTGCCCCGTGGCGTCCCTCGTGGTTGTGGTTGTACCGCGGGTAACATCGCAGGGCTCAGCTAGTACACAATAATAATAGTCATATTCTTTTTAAAAAAAAAGTTTTTTATAATTGGTATTATTTAACTGATATTATGTTGGCATATTTATAGTGACTACGGTTATAAAAGTGAATATAAACTTTTCTTGTTTCCCGAAGTCGAAGGTTTTAAATAATACAACTTCAACTTTGTTAGTTACACTGTATTATCCAAGGATTGGTATTGCTCACCTAACATACAAAACATATGCCTATTTATAAGGCCGCATGTAACAAAACTATAGCGCCAGTCAAATTTTAGGTACAACGCCATCTATCGAAGTGAATGACAACAAATTGCGGTATAGTTCCGTCACCAAATGTTATTGCAATTTAGACACAAAGCATTAATGTATTTTACGAATGAGACGCATTATTCTTATTTCAATGGAAGCTTCTTGTTTATTTATTACTCTTGGAAAAGAATAAAAAGAATACACAAATAAAAACATCTACCCTCTTAATATCCTGAAATGTACCGCATACAAAACTTTTGACCCACAGACAAACACCCATATAATAACTGTCCATTGATAAATTTGGGTGACAAAGCCTACTGGCAGCTGCTCAATACTGAAAGCAATCACTTTGCGCGCCTCTATATGAGATAAAAAACAGATCACGATCTCAAAGTAAATTCATCTTAACCTCTGGAGTATAAAGTTCAAATTTGGATATTGTCCAAACTGGCATCCAGCCAAAATCGGGTAATGAAACCTATAGGCGGAGTGTAAAATTTTAATGCGTTGTTGGAACTTCGTGAGGACCCCCTCTTATTGAGTGTAAAATATATGATTTAAAAAAGATACATTTTTGTGGTGGTATCAAAATCTTAGGGTGCTCGCCCACAGCGACTTTGTGCAGCGCTGCAACAGCGAGGCTGTCGCGCGTTCGCATCAATACAATCGCGATACGGTCGCAAGCTGTGTGCCCTCGCCCACATAACCGCTATTCAGTCGCGCTGCAAACACCACCCTCCCTCTATTCTTCCCCCGATGTCGTCCGACACGCTCGCGCTTTGCATCGATATAGTCGCGATGCTGTAGCGCGATGCAAACGCGACTACAGCGCGTTAGTAGCAATGCTGTCGCGCGTTTCGTAAGCGCTGAAAAAAGTCGCCTTGGGCGAGCGCCCAAAATCATGTATACCAAAATCATAGTCAAGTATCTCTGTCTGTCTGTTACACTTTGACGAAATATTGAACTTTTGAAGGACATAGGTTACTTTTTGTGGCGATAACTGGCATCACGTGAGCAGAGCCGCGGGCAACACTTTCTGTATTATAAGTTTTATATTTAATTTCTTCTAAACTGGTGGTCGTCTTTCTCATACGATAATTGGCAGTCCCTATTTATTTTTATTTATTTTTATTTACGACCCTACCAAAATGACTCTACTCTGCCTGCTGGAAAGTATAGGCAGAATACAAGAGTGGTGGATTATGTTACAGCGGCCTTAAAGAATAAAATTTCATAATTAGATAAATAATAATAAAAAAAAGGTGACCATTTAATAGCCAAGTGCGAATTGGCCTCGCCCACGAAGGGTTCCGTACCATTTTTGTTATTGCCGTTGTCTGCATGCTTTATATTCCATGCTTTGGTTGGTTGCTTTGGTTTGATATGTAAACATTAATTTATTACCCCAGTAATTTATGAATGTTGTATAATTTAAAATATACACCTGCCGCCACAGCTAAGCACTACCCAAAATTTTGGCTATAGGAAAATAGCTACGACATTGCCCGATGAAAAGAAGACAGTATACATATTTATAAATTACAATAATATAAATAAATTTAATTTGTACATAAATTTAAATTATTATTAATATTTAAAAATAATTTTGATAGGTATTTTATTAAAATAGGTGAATTGCGACCCTGCGCCCGTAGGTAATTCATGTACTGATTCAGCACCCGCAACCTGTGAGAGAGTACTATCCGTAAACGTGTTAAAAGCTATGATTTCGTGCAATAGTGGGTAACCTACGCCCAGATCAAATAAAAAAGGTAGATAACGCACGGCCTTGTTCTTGTTGAAGCAAAAAAGCAGCGTAGTTCCAAGTAAAGACACGCGTTAATGCACACACATGCTAAGAAACTACGCTAGTTAATATTCCCGAAATACAATTTATTTATTAACATGAAGTTGGTACATGTAATATGAAATTTCCGGCCCTTGAAATGTATTTCAGGAGTCAGAATACTTTAAGCATTTACCATCGTTACCACCGTTTATTTATTTTGTGTATGTTTCAGCTATAATTTAATTAAAAGTTTACCTATTACAAGTGACAATGCTCATGTTTATGCAAAATCCTATTCCCGCCCTATGGGACAACTCTGAAAATTTAATAAAGTTGGAAACCAGTGGCGAGTCACAACTAGGTAGAGTAAGTTAACAATTACCTAAAGTTGCTTTTATTGGTGTAAAAGTCTTACTACACTGAAATAGTCGGCTTTAATGGAAAAGAGATGTCAAAACTAATTAATATTTATGTCAGTACATAATGCTCTTTAGTTAGCCGGTTTAAATGAAATAAGTTTCCCTAGAGAAATTAAATTAGAGCAGAAAGATATTCTAAGCATGTACAAAGGTTTTAGTATTTATTTAATAGCTGAATCACGTTTTTATTTAAATTGTATTTTTTTAAGTTTACCGAGGTAGTAGAGCCACATTGATTTCAGCACGAACGAGTCGGCTCGACCGGGGCGGTACTACCCTCGCACAGAAAATTACGTAAAATGACAGCGATCGGCGATCGTGCTGTCGTGTTTCGTTGGCGAGTGCGAGACCGGAGGCCCAATGACGCAGAAGCATCACTAGCCCGCCATGGTGTGGGTCACCATGCTGCATTCTTGCATTGTCTGCATTCGCAGTATGGTGACCACCACTCTTGGATTCTGCTTATGCTTTCATTTACATAAAAAAAAACCTCTAAAGAAAATTATGTTCTCCGTGAAATACGCAAGAAGTTATTTTTTGCTGATGTAATGAACTTAAATAATATAATAAATTAATATAATATGTACAAACAAAAGTATAAAGTATTCCCACTTTAAATTTTAAACCTATTACAATAAAAAATATTGTTGCTAACATAACTAACAGAAGACACTTAAAATAACAGAGTTCGTGCTGTCGTGTTTCATTGGGGAGTCATCATCATCATCCTAGCTCTGCTCCCGGGTGCTTCCAAAGCTAGTACTTTGGAGCCCGGGGTCCGCTTTCCTACTCTGTCTTCTCCACTTTGCCCGGTCTTCAGCATCCCTGGTAGTGAGACCATTGGCACGCATGTCACCGCTTACGACGTCAAACCAGCACTTCTTGGGTCTACCCAATCTACCGGGTACCGGTGGAGGCGGCATGGCCAGACATTTGTTTCCCACGTAGGAAGGCGGTTGTCGCAAACGCTGAGTGCGAGGCCCAATGATGCAGAAGCATCACTAGGCCGTCATGGTGTGGGCCACCATGCTGCATTGTAGCATTGTATTCATTCGCAGTATGGTACCCACCTCTCTTGGATTCTGCTTATGCATTATTAGGCAGAGTTGAGTTATTTTGGCAGGGCCAAACATAAAAAAAGAACTCCAAATCATTTATATACGCGCAAATATAAGACAAATCCGAAAGCAGAAAAAAAGTTTCTACAGCTTCACGCTATTACTAATCGTATACTCTCTGTAAAAACAAATACAAAGAATACCTTTTGGTCATTATAAGAAACAAACTTTTTAACGTGCCGCCCCAACCATTAAGCATTGATGTGTTTGTGGAACAGGTTATTTAGTACTAACTTTTACAAGCGACATCGCTCGCCTGTATCTTTATTATCGCAGTAAAGAGAAGCCTATGTCCTTCCTCAAAAACCAAGTATATTTTTTTTTTATGTGGGTAAACGAGCAGACGTATCGCCTGATGGTAAGCGATTACCGCCGCCCATGGACACCTGCAACACCAGAGGCGTCACAAGTGCGTTGCCGGCCTTTGGGGGTTGGGGGGGGGGGGAGACAGGGGAGGGTTTGGGGTATGGGCCTCCGGTATCCTCACTCACTCGGTGAAACACAGCGCAAGCACTATTTCACATAGGTTTTTTGTGAGGCCGTGGTATCACTCCGGTTAAGCCGGCCCATTCATGCCGAAGCGTGGCTCCCCCACGGTCATTTTATTGAAATCAGCGGTTTAACCGTGAAACCGTAACAGACAGTAGTTACTTTTGAATTTAAAATATTAGTATGATGAAAAAATACGTACTTAAAATTATCACAAAAGCAAAAGAAATGAATGTTTTTTGTGGAGACGTTTTACGGCTTTTGGTATTTACCTGCTGAGAAACTTAAGTGGTTGAGAGCTACTAAAACGCGACTGAGTACCGTGCTTATCCAGCACGGTACTCAGTCAGCTCACTAAATATTTAAATAACGCTAATAATTTACCAAAGAAAAATATTTTTAAGAGGATATTTAATGAAATACAATGGTAACAATAATACAAATGGTACTCTGAGGGTCCAAAATATTTATTTATTTTCTATTATTTTCAGAGATCTTTAGGATAGGATTTCTCCTCTTCCTCGCGTTGTGTTCCTCATTACTGAGGGTCGTGATTCCCCAGGTGTGGGATGATCTGCTGCCGGACAGTACATCGCCACTTGTTCCTCTCCCTGGCCAAATGAAGAGAAACGTGTAAGGTTTCGTTCGGATCTGGTCAGTCCACCACAAAACTACGTTCACTTGGTCTTTTGCCGTTAACTTTTCCGGTGACCAAAACTGGCTCGAGGTTATTCCTTTCATATTTCCTTTCAAGCATATCAAATATTTAGAAGAGGATAGGATTGAAATATAAAGTAAGTGGGTGAAAAAGTTAAAAAAACTTTTAATTTAATAATTCAAATAATTCATTTATTACTCTTTCACAAAGGTATTTCAGATCAGGTAATACAATACAATGAACAACAATTCTGGAGTGGAAACCGTGTCTAAGGAAATATAGTGTGGTGGTGCGTAATAACTAGATTAAAAGATCTCACTACCGAGTTCAGCGAAGTTTATTGTTAGAAACCTACCAGCAAGGAACGATGAGTTAATGGCGATGACTAAGTTTTCACAGATAACGTCTAACATCAATCCATTCATACTACATATAATCCTAAACAAATTTTGAAAAACTAAATTAAGAACATTTATAAAATAAACGAATAACTATGCTTATTATTTTCATTTATTTCGATTCGATTTGTCCTTAAATACGAAATCCTTTTTTTTTTGTTTCTTCTAGTCGATATAGTGTGTATCTAGTATATACCGCTACATTTACGACCCGGGCTGAAGTCCCGGGGCAAGCGGCTCAAGATTTCTCGGTCCGGAAAATTTTGCTAATAATTCCTCATACTATGTATTTTTCTTTTACGTTCTGTTAGTCTGTAAATTATATAAATACTAATCGATGCGAGAACTTTCATTACGCCATGGAGGATTAGTATAATAGTTGCTAACTTCTTATGTAAGGCTGACTAATTTTAAAGATAACGAAATTTGTTTAAGCCCAACTACGGCGAAGCCTAAAGAAAGGGTAAATGTTTTGGCAATCGATGCATGTATAATCCACTAAAGCGGTTAAACTAAGGAATCGATTTTAATGAATGAGTTGTTAATAGCTTCAAAATAATGACTTGCGTGACACAGGCTCTAATAAATTAAATTAAAAAGCTTTTTAAAAACAAGCTTTTACTGGAATGCCTCGAGACGAATCAAACAATTCCAAACTCGATGATGTTACAACGTTTCTTTACAGAGTTCCTATGGCCACCTTCCAGCTCCAGCATCAGATTAGCTCCATGTCATTATAATATTGTATTTTCACGGTGTGTACATATGCTTGCAAAATTTCAGCAAAATCAGTTGAAGATATCTGCTTCAAAATTGAGCTGCAACATTCCACCCGAACATACAAGCATACATACATTGCAAGTTAATAAAAAGTTTGTAAAAATGCAACGGAATTTAAACTTCAGATTCCAACCTTGAAAAAAGTAAAACGAAGAAAATCGTCACGTATTTTTAAGTAATCGTTATAATTTTTAAACATTTTCGTGTTAAATGTTAAGTTTAGTTTCATGAACTATTTTCGTGTAATTCAAAGAGTATATTGCTAATTAGTTTTTGCCCGCGATTCCGCCCACGTATATATAGGACATCATATTTCGGGTTAATATATAGCCTACGACTCTCAGAAATAACATGGTTTTCTATTGGTAAAAGAGTTTAAAATCAGTTCAGTAAATCCAGAGCTTACCCCATCCAACCGCATAATTACCTCTTTGTAATATTGGTATAGATTTAATACTTTCATAACTATTAGGAAAACTCTAAGTTTTATAATCAAAGCTATTTCATATTAAATACAAACTAAGATAATCACTTTTATCTGATCTCATAAATTACAGTTTCTATATTATCTTTCTCATAACATACTTGCGACACTTTATGTAAAAACGAACAATATATAAGAAAACAATCCCTTGGACGCGTCAAGCGATGTCCGTCAATGTCCGAAATATTTATTTATATTTATTTATAGATTGTTTTAACTGGTTTTAACGTTATATGTGAGTGTGACACAAACACAGTTTAAACAAATTGGAAATTATACTCTCATATTGTGTCCGATATAGCCGTCGCCGCGTCGTTTTGTTACTAACAGACACTATGGAAAGCATAGGGCAGTAAATGACTATGGTTTCATAAAACTGTGTATTTCCATTGTTCCTGTCTAGTACGAGACCATTCTTAATTCTTCAAAAAGATTCGTCCCAAATCCCCCTTCGTGTCATATTACTATTAGCTTTGCATTCTTCTGACTTTGATAAATAAGTAATTTCTTCTCTGTTTTTTTAACTCCGATTTTTGGTAAAGGTCGTGTCGGCCTACATAAATTGAATCCCGGCTCACCCCGGCAAAATAAAACAGTAACAGCGGCCAAAATCAAACAAATTAATCTTTACCTCATCTTATTGAGTTACAATGAGGAAAATATACCTAAGGGACTGTTTTCTTTTCCAGTAATCAAATCACTCATCGTCCCTAAATCTTTCTGCTCCGTATCTACTACGAATTAATATAACAACCGGTACATAAATTCAATAAATGTTATTCCTGAATAGAGTCAATAGCCTCAGGTTAGATTAACACAATTTGGAGATATTAAGATTGGAGTTCTTTTTGGGTTAATATAGAAATTTGGAGAATGGTTTTTCGTTTGTTTTCTTTTCATGTTATAGTCACAATATATATTTTTTGGTTTCCAATAAAAATCAACAGACCGCGAACCGTATATACCGCAGTTTATATTACGCTCATAGAGCAATAATTACACTTGTGACTTTTGTCTGCTATGGTTGTCACTTAATATTAGGCGGGACACTCTCTGTTTATTTACCCCTACAATATATAAAACATTTTCTATCTGGCACATTTGTTTGCCATGTACGGAGATCAAAATAACATGGAAGAACTTTCTTAATATTTAACTCTGACAAACGGATATAAAGAAAGATATTTATATCTATTCTAATATCATAAAAGTGAAAGTTTGTAAGTATGGATGGATGGATGTTTGTTACTCTTTCACGCAAAAACTACTGAACGGATTTGGATGAAACTTTACAGTAATATAGCTCATACATCAGATTAACACATTAGCCGCGATAACCGACATATACGCGGGCTCAGCCGCGGGCAACCACTAATATATTTATAAACACATTTAACGTAAGATTTAGAAGAACTTTATCTGAAACTTTCTTCATTTTATTGAATAAATTCCATAAGCAAAATAGAGGAGTAAGCAAAACTACGCAAATCTCCACTAAAATGAAATCACATCACACCCGGCTCCAAAACTCATTTACATTTAACAGATTCTCGTTTTTATTTTAACCACATTTGCAATGTTGACACACCATGGTGTGTGTTCTAGATATTCAAATATTATTTTTCATTCCACCATCTGAATATAATACAGATGTATTAATACGTGAAGCAAAATCTACTAAAAATTATGCAAATGGAGTATGAAATTGCTAGATATGAAAAAAGCATATTTTATCTGTATTAGTTGTCTAGTACCCATAATACAAGCTCTGCTTAGTTTGGAACTAGATGGCGCTGTGTGTTAGATGTCCTAATTATTTATTATTCATTTATTTAGCACAGTTAAAGTTTATATGGATTAGGATATCAGAAAGCTAAAAAATAATAATTATTGAATTATGGTCGAATTTCGAACACAATGTTACCACTAGTAGTTTTTATTGTTTGTGTATTTAGAAACCCAATTTAAGTCGTAAATACTTAGTTGGATCTTAGTGTAGTGTGTTGAGGAAGCTCTTATCCCTTTTCGAAAGTTTTATCTTATTTGTCCAGCGTAAAGTTTGTGTAGGTAAGTGTTTGGACTCACGAAGTGTTTAGGTATATATACAAAATAGTGTAGGTATAGCTAGTATTCGCATTGGTGTTTTTCCTCAAGCTATGATCCACACTACGCAAACGGGGTTATGAACTGAATTTTTCATCATAATATCTCTTTCCTCTAATAATAAATGCCTATATATCTAAAAAAAGCTGAGTATATCTTAAAAAGGCCTGATCTTTGAGCACCTCAAAGACCAAAGTAAGCTTACACCTTGTTGTTAACGAAAACTCACCCTTTTAACCTACCTGAATGTTTAGTATACATCTTGTCCGTAAAACAAAAATGTACAGAGTATCCTTTATTTATTACAGACCTGTTCACGAGATATAAGAGTTGATTATCAAAATATACATTCTAGGCGAATAAAACCACTGGGAAAACCACGTAAATTATAAATACACGTAATAATACACGTAAATTATACCAGATCATAACACTGTTAGTCTGATTAATTGAGTAATGTATAGAATTAATCAAGCCTAAGCTTTTAATAACAACAGATTAGCTATACTTATACTAATCAGAAAAAACCTTATATATCAACTGCCGTAATTAAGTGTCACGTAGCCATTAACGTACAAAAAGGCAAATGACTTCAATAATCCAAAACAATAATCCCGAATCTGTCCTCGGAAATAGCCTTTTTCATATCTAAATAAAGTACTATATCTATATTTCGATGTCTCTGTGCCAAATATATAATGGCCTGCTATAAATCTTAATATTTTTCGTCACAGTTATCAACATCTACCCTCATTACGAAGATGAAAAAATAGCTACATAAATATGGAACAGTGTCCAATGTCTATATTTGGTTGGTAATATTGCAAGTCCATGCCCAGGTTTGGCAACCATAGGGCATGGACAGGTGTCCAAACACATTGGTGTAAAAAGGAAAATTAAAAAATGTAACTTAATTTAAAAACGCAAAACACACATGTAAAACATTAAAATAGAAATATACAGGACATAATATATGTTAAGGGAGACAAACAAGAAATGGACTAAAATGGTAACAGAGTGGTACCCCAGAGATGGGAAAAGAAGCAGAGGAAGACAAATTAAATATTGGGAAGATGACCTTAAAAAAGTGGTTGGCCCAGAGTGGATGAGAATGGCTAGAGAAAGAGATATATGGAAAACTCTAGAGAAGGCCTATGTCGAAGGATAAGCTGTGGATGTAACCGATCATCATGATATTAAAATCATTATACTTATTTTGTAAATTTAAAACAGCAATCACGACTTATTTTATTTTATTGGCAAGTAGAGGCCAATGTCTGTCAGTAGTTAGCAGTACTATTTACTAATGTAGCGATGATGACAGTCGTCAAAATATGATGTTTTTTTTCGTTATTATAAAAAAAGACAATGCCCGCGTTAGAACTATACCTACATCCTGTGTCGCGGGGGACTTTAAATACATACATGAAACGGACACAAAGAACACACAAATTTGTGAATCACACAAAGTGTTATCCCATGTGGGATTTGAACCCACAACACTTTGGCGCAATAGAAAGTGGCGTGGCAGCTTAAACCACTAGGCCAACCGTGCAGTCTCATTTGACTTTAAATGTATTCAAATTAAATTCAAAGATGTCGCCCATGATTGTAAAAACATTGTCAAATACAGCCGATTTCGAAAAACATTTTATTACACTTTGGTAAATCATTAGCATATATAGGTATAATGATCTTATTATTATTATTTTGCATTTTTTGTATTAAGTCTTTCTTGTTGATGTTATTTTAATTTAATTTCAAAGCAGGTTACCTAGTTTCGTAATAGGTATACAATTATAATGCTGATAATTATCACAATAATAAAAAATAAGTATACAAACTACATGTAAGCTAAAAGACAATTAAAAGAATTCGTAACCAAAGACTCAAATAAAAATCTTACTTCATTCGTATTTCCGGACGTTATGTCGGATAAAGTTTGGTCCTCTCTACCCTACAATTCAAATGGTCAGCCGGTCGTGAAATGCGGACTGGTTCTGACGAGAAGTAGCCGGCTAGTGATCGAGTGTAATGGATTCCAGATTTGAAATTAATTAAATTATGTTCAGTAGGAGGGTTACTATTAAAATTGTATTTTTGTGCGTACTTCTAAATTGACCTATAAGTATGGCTTGTTAGAGTGTAAATCACAAGGAGTGTAATTTTTTAGTGATGTGAAGAGGTTTCAAAGAGTGGACAAGTGAGTTTTATGTATGAATATTGAAAGGAACAACATAAAATATAAATACACTGTTTAAATGACAACTTGAAATGAGTCTTTCAGTTTTACTTCCAGCATCTTGATCCTGATAAGAACACGGTGAAACGCCGTGAAAGTTGAATTCTTTTGCCAGTGAACAAGCTTAGCGATTGAATATCTATACCATGGGTCCTATAGACATTTCAAATTTCCCAAGGTGAACGCTGCATTGGCGAAAGGATTGAACATTTGTGACTACTAAAACTCGCGAGTCCAAACCAGACCAATCATACCGGTAACCAACGAAACACCGAAATTGGATGAACAATTAGCTAAATTTCAATTAAATCCCGGCACTCCTTTACGAAACCTTGCTCGACCGGTCAAAGCGTCCATAAGTTCTACTGTCACTTCAAAACGTCAAACAAGAAAAATGACATTCAAAAATGTTGCCATTATAATGACGTTCAATTTCTAACAGAGGTAATAAATTCAAACACACGTTTCAAAACGCAAATAGAATAACTAATCAATATAAATTGTACCGTAAAAACAAAGTTTGTTGTATTCAGTCCTAATAACCTATGTCTACTAGTAAAGCTTGTACTAAAACTAGATCATAGTTGTATTTGTATCAGTGAATATGAGTTTGCTGGAATATTATCCATCGAGCCTGCTCCCGTGAAAAGTTTTGTCAAATTGCCTACATTCAAAAATAATTCAGGCCACGACAGACTCTCTAAATGATTTTGTCAATTAGCAGATAGCGTCTGATTTATTCAATATAAAATAATTTGGCAAATGAGATACGTAACTATATATATTTAGAACAGTTGTTATATATATATATAATATTTAAAGTGCCAATCATCTGAATGAAAGAGAACGAAATACCAGTAATGAACAGTCCTTAATAATATAATTACCAGGAATAGCAAATTTTTTGATAGAATTTCAATTCGATGAATGAATCACTACTGAAATCGTGTTCATCCATAACTTAATACGTTGATAAAGGCCACAGAGATGGTAGGTAGTGTATACAGTACTCATTAATACTTGAATATGTTTAAATACATATTACGTTATTAACTTTATTAAAGTAGCATGGGCCAACAATTTTATATTTATTTTCTTAGGTGAAGACCAAAAACAAGACATTGAATGGATTTTAAAACCTCTCCTGTAATTTCAATAGGTATAGCAAGAAAAAGCTGTTTTAATTTTAAATGAAAATTAAAATCAAATTCACATACAAGCAGAAATTGCAAGTTGTCATTTTTTAAGTGCAATGTTAGAGACAAAGAAGAAATATCTCTATCATTTCAACGTATACAAAAGCGGTCCTATTTTTAACATTTGCCGATGTCGTGGCCATTCTTGCCTCGTTTCTCAAAGGACCACTTAAGGTCTCTCAGTGCCTTTACGAAATATCTAGAGATATCAGTTAGAACTGACCGTTTCAAGGCTTACTGAAACGCCCTTTCGCTTAGTGAGATGGATATTTAATCTTTTCGAAAGTGTTTGTATGTTGATCTTCGATTTCTGGTTGAAGACACATTATTAGATTCACTTTATTAGATTAGGAAGCTAACTTTAATTATGGGATTATTGTTTATTGATACATTTTGTAATGTACTCATAAACTGTCAAATAAAGTTACGACGACTAGGTACGTTAGCAGGTAAGGTATTAAGCCAAATTAAAACATACCCGCCTAGATTATTATCAGTTGTGTGACACATCTACTTACTGTTAAAAAAGATTTCATGTATTTACGATTTTTAATTACTAATCAATTTTGTTTCTAAATTAAATGAAGATATACCAAAAAAGAAACATTAACACACTCGAAATAATGCGATGAAATGAAGGAAATACCAAAAAGAACAATAACACAATACATTAACACTACATTTTTAAATAGGGATATTAATAATAATTATTAATACATTATTTTAAGAATATCATGAAGGAAATAATGATGACTTTCGTTTCAATCTTGTTACTATAGATTTATATAATATACAAAATTCCTTTTATCTATATTAATTCATCACATGATAAATAATTTCCTCCTCATCTAATATCTGTTGAGCTGAGAGAGATCAAACACCTAATTATCGATTTTAGGAATTCTCAAGCACAATTTATCACATGTCAGTGACAGACGTTCTCTGCTGAAGAGGCGTTAGAGTGGTAGCGACGGCATATCGCCATACGTCTAAGGACTCGTTGATATGGAGTAGTCGTTCCAAAGACGCTACCACTTCTGTTATAAAATACGACGTAGTGTTTACTTTATAATAACTAATGTTTTATACTAAGGCAATGTATAATCCTAATCTTATTTTCAATGAAATTATATTATACATGAAATAAGTTTTTTTTATTTATGGAATAGTCCGGCAAACGAGCAGACGTATCGCCTGATGGTAAGCGATTACCGCCCATGGATACCCGCAACACCAGAGGCGTCACAAGTGCGTTACCGGCCTTTGGGGGATGGGGGGGGGAGATAGGGGGAGGGGTTGGGTTATGGGCCTCCGGTATCCTCACTCACTCGGTGAAACATAGCGCAAGCACTATTTCACACTGGTTTCCTGTGAGGCCGTGGTACCACTCCGGTCGAGCCGGCCCATTCATGCCGAAGCGTGGCTCTCCCACGGTCGATGTCTTAAACAGACAGTACTAATATCGAATACGTTACTTTCTCATTAAAAACATTTATATTATTTGCAATTTATTTATTTCAATTATTTTACACCATTATATTTTCCTTGCATTAAAATACGGAGGTATCTTTCTAAGCGTGAACCTTAAAACAAATTCAAATTTCAACTTCTACAGTTTCAATGCCTGTACCACAGAAAGGTCCATTTTGATATAAAAATTAATCTACATTACACGATAAACTGCCGAAATAACTTTTAATTTTATTTTTTATATATGGCCCTGTCAAAATTACTCTACTCTGCCCGATGGAAAGCATAAGCAGAATCCAAGAGTGGTGGTAACCATACTCATTACGAATGCAGACAATGCAATAATGCAGCATGGTGACCCACACCATGGCGGCCTAGTAATGCTTCCGCATCATTAGGCCTCCGGTCTCGCACTCACCAACGAAACACGATAGCACGGACGCTGTCATTTTAAGTTCATCTTCTACGCAAGGGTAGTACCGCCCCGGTCAAGCCGGCCCGTTCGTGCTGAAATCAGCGTGGCTGGCGTGGTACCTTGAAACTCTCATTGTTGAAACACTCATAATATTATGTATTTTAACGTTTTAAATACTTAAAGACAACAGCTTATAATAACTGCAAAGTTATGAAATATATTTTTTCAAAAAGTTTTCCCTTAAAAACTTGACATTTTATGAAAATCTTGTTAAAAGGGCTTTAGCAACATTGCTCAAAGTTATTCTGTGGTCTCTTGGTGCCAAACTAATATAAGACCGGACTTCATTAAACTATGAAACGGCTGAATGCATGTTGGGTTACTGCAATATAAGGAGAAAATTATTCTAAAGAATGTGAGATCGAAATTGGATGCCGAGATATGGGCATCGAATTACGAAATTTGAGTTCACTTTCTATAGCACTTATTTGAAGGGAAATGGAAGAAGTGCGTGACGACTAACCATTGTTAATTTGATCGTATTTTCTTTTCTTTATTTAGATGACTATTATTTAATTATTTGTAATTATTTTTTTTAATTTGATCTTTGATTTTAAACGAGACTTTTGTTCAGAATAAGGACAGGCTTTTATCTGATCAGAGTGAATGTTGAACGGGGCTATTAAATTAAATGAGTTTTTCTTTAATACGGTTCTTTTTGCCACAACCTTGATAGAGCTATTCTTAAGTCACGAAAACTTTTACTAATAGGTAACTTTATAAACTTTTAGACTTCAAGGTGTATAAATCATTATAAATTGTAATAAGCTTTATTCTTTAATTAAAAAAGTATTAACGAGAGGTTTACAAAATGGAAATGTGTAAATAAATTACACAGTAAATACAGTTGCGTTAATTTTTAACCGACCTCAAACAAGGAGGAGGTTCTCAATTTGACCATATTTTTTTTTTATGTGTGTTCGCGGATAACAGCGTCGTTTATGTACCGATTTTGATGATATTTTTTAATGGAAAGGAGATATCCCAACGGTGGTACCATGATAAGGACACTAAGATCTGATGATGGCATCCAAGAGAAATCGAGTCGAACCTTGAAGTCGGTTTTTGTTTTTGTTAAAATTTTACTTGTTAATGGCAAGACTCAAATTAAAAGTCTTATCATATTACACGTCAACAGCCTTAAATAGTCCATTGCAGGACATAGGCCTCTCCCAAGTAAGGACGTTTCGACTTATTACACCACGCTGGCCAGCCGCGTTGGTACAAGGTTCATGTCAAACTTTTCTTATCTATGCAGTTTTGAAAGTCGTATAGTGAGCCATATCTACACAAATAAATAAAATTGGAGTGTCTGTTTGTAATATTAAAATAATCGCTTTTTACTAAATGCATATGTATGTATACACGGTACATATACCAAAATTATTTTTTTAATAATTTTTGTCTGTCTGTCTGTCTGTTTGTTCCGGCTAATCTATGGAACGGCTGGACCGATTTATACGGGACTTTCACTGATAGGTAGCTGATGATGTAAGGAGTAACTTAGGCTACTTTTTAGGGTTCCGTGCCAAAGGAAGGAACCCTTATAGATTCGTCATGTCTGTCTGTCTGTCTGTCCGTCTGTTCGTCCGTATGTCACAGCCACTTTTTTCCGAAACTAAAAGACCTATAATGTTGAAACTTGGTAAGTAGATGTATTCTGTGAACCGCATTAAGATTTTCACACAAAAATAAGAAAAAAACAATAAATTTTGGGGGTCCCCATACATAGAACTGAAACTCAATCAAATTTTTTTCATCAAACCCATGCGTGAGGGGTATCTATGGATAGGTCTTCAAAATAAATATTGAGGTTTCTAATATCATTTTTTTTTAACTGAATAGATTGCGCGAGAGACACTTCCAAAGTGGTAAAATGTGTCCCCCCCCCCCTGTTACTTCTAAAATAAGAGCATGATAAATCTAAAAAAAAAATATGTTGTACATTACCATGCAAACTTCCACTTAAATTTGGTTTGAACGAAATTTAGTTAGTAGTTTTTTTTTATATGTCATAAATCGTAAACTGCAATTTACCTTTGATTCAATCAAAACAAATATTAAAAAAAAATTACTTGCTGCTGCGGATCCCTTCATGGGCAAGTCCGACTCGCACTTGGTCGCTTTTTTTTTTTAGAATAGCTTCGCCAATAACCGTGGGTAACACCGCGGGACTTAGCTGTTTCTATAAATTTGATTTAAAAATTTCCTAAAACTTTTGTGAATTTTCGTAAATATTTATTAGAAGTTTAAAAAAAATCGTAACCAAAATAGTCTAAAAACCAAAAAATCATCAAACGGTAGTTTTCATGGATTTAGGTTCACATTAATGGGTAGGTACATATTTATGTACGTAAAACTTCGCAAATTAAAAAAAAAAATTCGCTTGTATTTGACTGATCCTTTTCTTTAACATGCTGTGAAAATATTCATAAGAAAAGAAATGAATATGAGTAGTGTGTGAATTTATCACACAACATATTTCTGATAACAGTTATCGATATTATATACATGTGACAATACACTAATAAAATGAAAGCCATGTATTGAACCGTCAGCTTCTTGGTTTGAATTCTGGTATCGTATCATATTTGTTTTTATTGTCGCATTTGTCTTTATGCATCATAATCTTATACAAATCAAGGGACAAAGAATATCTTAGTGTTATTTCATTTTGAGACGGTTAAATGAAAGTAACGAAGATTTTTTACAAGGAAAGTTTTAAAGGGTGGTTCTGTAAGGCAATTATAAAGTAGAAATGTAAATATTAATTTCAGTTTTATAAACGAAAAATATCTGTATTACATTCAGTAGATCATATTGGTTTCGAACGATGCATCATTATTTTTAACCGACTTCCAAAAGGAGGAGGTTCTCAATCGCAACTGCAAACCAGCCCCCCTAGCCAAGTTGCAAGCGTTCTTCTTTCTGCAATCGTTACCGCCTAAATTCTCGTGTGTCATTGGCTAATAACTTGTATATGAAAACTTTGTCTAAGATTAGCCAATAACACACGAGAATTTAGGCGTTAACGATAGCAGAAAGACAAACGCTTTTAACTTGGCTAGGGGGGCAGGAGCCAAACCTCTTGTGTATGTATCAAGAGACTCAAGATATCGGACTCTTCTAGAAATTCACTTTGAGAAACACCCGTATTATTCCAGTCCTTAAAATATAGTTTGATCTCTGTAACAGCTTGTTACTAAAGCAATGAAGTAACTTTGAATAAGCGATTTGATTTTGTATCACCAATATTTTAATTCCTTACCAGATTTATCTATCTATCTATACTTATAATAAAAATGTAACAGGTGCACATTAAAGATATTTAAAAAAAATTTTTTAGGAGGGCTCTCTATAATCGGTACTGAAGCCAAAATTGTATTTTTTTTCGTTTTTGTCTGTCTGTCTGTCTGTATCTTGGCCGCGCATCACGCTGAAACTACTGAATGGATTCAAATGAAACTTGGCATGAGTTGAGCATACTACGAGGTAGGACATGGGATACTTTTTATCCCGAAATTCAGCACGGTTTCTTGGACAGAGGGGATGAAAGTCAAAATATGTGCTTAGTTGTGTACACTGCTTGAGGGAAGCTGAAACAGATATGTAAATATGGCGGTACGAAGTTCGCCGGGTCAGCTAGTCACAAATAAAGTTGCGATACATCTAAATTTACTCATGAAATGTACTTTATAAATTCTAAAATGACACAAGTAATAATGTCAAGTAGTGTGTCACAGACATCAAGTAAGGACTATAATCTATTTAATCACTATGAAAAGCCACCACCAGAATCCACCACCTAAAAAATAAAGTTTAATAATTGTTCCCATGAAAGTCTCAACTCAGAATATGCACATGAGTAACGTGAAGTCATTTGCAAGATCAGATTTATTACTTAAACAGAATGGCTCGGCGTTAAGCGCTCACCCTAACACGATTATACGTTTTTTCATAATAAATCAGGCTGACTCACATCTGAATGTAAGTGTGTCCCCATTCTTTAACATAACGTTCACAAAAACTTCAACTGCCGCTTATATGCTAATTGACGATATAAATAAAGATAAGTGTTGTATAAATTATTCTAAGTAAGGCGGGGAGGACCAATTATGTCTTTGAGTTCATGCGTACACTTTATATAATGTTTGGGTTATTTGAAACAGTATGTCATGCGTATTACAGAAAAATGAAAAGAGGAAAAATAGAATTTGTTTGTTTACTTTTCCTACCCTACTAATATTATAAATGCGAAAGTTTGTAAGGATGTGTGTTTGTTGCTCTTTACCGCAAAATCTACTGAACGGATTTTCATGAGACTTTGCAGTAATAAAGCTTAGATATCGGAATAACATAATAAGTTAAAATTTATAAAGAATTTTAAAATTTAAACACCGACATAAAAGCTAGTCTTACATATTGTCTTACAACACAATCTTGTAAAACATTCCTATTTAAATAATGTTTTAATTTAATCCTAGGATCTTGATTTTATTAAATTCTTTTCAATCAATAAGCTATTGAAATGCGTTGCACAATTCAATTTTACAATTCGAATTAAATTTCCCTATGGGCATTTCTGAAAATGCTAAGTGCTATTTGGTTCATTCGTAATAACTTCGTATCGATAAAAATGGGACTAATCCCGCCCACACGCCCACCACTGTAACTCCTGTACACCAGGATCAACAGCGGTGACCCACGAAAACACCGAGTTATGACACTCGGGAAGTCCCAGGAAAAATTTAACTGTCTTGGAACCCGCAACGAAATTAATCAGAAGAAAACTGGAGGAGTTGGAAATATAATAAGTCCACTTCCCTCCTTAGCAAAGCGGGAGACAAAATGGAGTCAAAATAGGCAGACGCCTTTTTCAAACCGGGAAGCACCACGGATAAAAATATTATGGGTCCTAAGTGAGCTATATTTGATTTCTATAGTATGTATGGCAGAATCGCTTCGTATCGATAAAAGTCAAAATTATTGCTGTTTTACTAAATTTAAAATGAACTATTATTCATCGTTACGATTGGTAAGGGAGATGAAACAATAAATACCCCATCGTGGTTGAATTCAATACAAATTATTGAGTTATCAGTAGTACCAATTTTATCCAAAATACAAATGGGCAATTTCATCTGTAAATTATCATCAACAAACGTCCCACTGCTGGGCTCGGGTCTCCTCTCAGGAGAGGGTTAAGGCCATACGTCCCCACGCTGGCCAAGTGCGGGTTGGGGACTGCTGTAAATTATATAGTTTATTTATTATTTTAATGGAAATTTATTGATTCTTGAGGAACTTGCTTCATATAGTCATTTGGCCAGCATTTAAACTAAACCGTCTATAATGAAACATATACATTTTTGCATTTACACACATTTGTGTTTATAAACACAACAAAAACAACGAGTTCAACACCTATAAAATTGCATTCAAATGCTTAATCAAAGTGCCTTAAAGGTTCTTAGATAATAAGCTACTTTTTTGAATAAGTAACTAAAATTTAAAAAAAATGTGATTTTAATGTAATTTTTTTTATTATACCCGGTGTCATTCTCATAATTAAGAGAAGTTTCACTAAACCTTAAGCGCCATAATCTACCAAATTGCACGTTCCAAAGAAATATAGATATATAAAATCCCAACCTTCCTTTTGACACAGGCAAGTAAAAATAAAACACGGTATGGAATCTACATGAAACCATTTTCAAACGCCAAATTACACAGTGCTCCGATGGTAAAAACAAGTTAATTACGATACGATGTGAGTCAATCAGCGAAACTCCATTCAGCTTTTAAGCCTGAGTGCTTCATGTGTAAAAAGTTAAAAGAGTTTCCAATTGGCTGTGACCTGGAACGCGAAAAGTATCAAATTTTATTTACAAAGTGAATTTTAAAGTCCTGGTTTTTTGTTCATATTCAGTTGGAGTTCGCGTGTAGTACATTACACATTCACAAATGTGAATGTGTAACTGATAGAATGATACACTCGAACCAAATGGGGTTCAAATTTTCATGATGAGATCAAAGTGAAAAGCTCACTGTGAGTATTAACGGAAACAGAATTTTATAAATAATACTTCTGTTAAAACATCGAAAAGTACTAAATATTCTTTTTTTTTCTTTTTTTACGTATTTTTAAACTAAGTAAGTCCTATCACATTTTACTTGAACTTTTTAATAGCCAAAAAAGTTAGAAGATTTTGCATTAAATTCTGTTGTGTGTGTGTGTATGCCGCCCACCCTATAATTTCATTTTTTCTCAATTTTATAGTAATTTGTGGATGAAGTTATTTTATTTTATGTTTTACATCAAAATTTGTTTAAACTTGGGACCAATTTTCACTATCATATTATATCACAATGCGTATAAATAACATTTTCTTTTACTCATCTGAAGTGGGCAACTCAGCTAAGTGATCGCTATCCGGCATAGTGACTATAATATGTTTAGATAAATTCTATTGCGTAATAAATTATCTCTACGAAGTTTCAAAATGTCTGTTACACTGATTGAATACAAAGTCAAACCACTTTCCAAACATAAATTAAGCCAAATGAAGCTGTTTGTGTGTGTACAACGAGTCTGTGACAGCTGTAGTACAGCTGTTTTGGACACAGCTTAACAATTTGCTTTAGAGATGCACTGTAATCTCACTACTATAGTATGTCTATTAGTTCTTGGTTGCCATAGTACAGGGTGTTATTATTATTAGTTATAATTAACTGCCTCGGTGGCGTAGTGGTAGCGTATGCGACTGCTGTGTTATCTTGCAAGTAGCAAGTAATTGTTTCGGAGTTTTGGTGTTTTCTATGTAACATGTATGTATGTATTTACAAAAAATGTATTTATGCATTAATATCAGTTGTCTAGTCTAGTAGTCATAGTACAAGCTTTGCTTAGTTAGGGACTAGATGACGTTGTGTATTATATGTCCGAAAAATATATTTTAATGAAAATATTTAAATATTATGACTAGAAATACTATTTTCGGGTTTCGCGTGAATATTCGTTACTCTATCATGCTAGTACGACTGAACAGATTAAATTCTGAATAATTTCAAACTTTTCGAAGTGAAAACTTATATAGGCATGTTTGGATGTGGAGATATAAGTCGTCATCGACATGATTACGTGACTCGTTAACGCTAACTGTACATCTGTAGCTATAAGTATAACTTATTGCGCTAAGCCATATACGAAATGGACTTTAATTCCGATAATAATTATAATTAACTAGCTAGCCCACGCAAATTCGTTTGCGCTGTTTTCAGTCATGCTCGACTCTTATTGTTCAAAGCGTGATGTTATCTATGTTAGACACGGCAACAAAATATATATAAAAAAAAACATAAAATCGGTTAGATAGTTTCGGACTTCATCGTGAGCAGCAACGTGACACGAGAATTGTCTTATCAAAAAAAATCAGTCTCGCTAAAACTCGAGAACGGCTGGGCCGATTTCTGGGCTGGTATTGAAATGTTTGTCGTAGTCCAGGGAAGGTTTAAACGATGAAAAATTAAAAACAACTTGAAAATCCAAATGTCACGTGTACGAAGTAGCGGGCATAGCTAGTATATTATAGATTTGAAATATAAAAATGACAACTGTTAGTTTATAGTTTTAAATTTTTCTTTTCTATCTTCAGTCCTATGTAAACAAGGTGGATTTAACAATACGACACTTATTTGAACTAGACATACCTATTTATAATGGGACTAATCCCGCCCACACGCCCACCACTGTAACTCCTGTACACCAGGATCAACAGCAGTGACCCACGAAAACACCGAGTTATGACACTCGGGAAGTCCCAGGAAAAATTTAACTGTCTTGGAACCCGCAACGAAATTAATCAGAAGAAAACTGGAGGAGTTGGAAATATAATAAGTCCACTTCCCTCCTTAGCAAAGCGGGAGACAAAATGGAGTCAAAATAGGCAGAACCGGGAAGCACCACGGATAAAAATATTATGGGTCCTAAGTGAGCTATATTTGATTTCTATAGTATGTATGGCAGAATCGCTTAAACGCACGGAAATTCACCGCAGTTGACACAAGATCCCCATAATATACACAAGAAAATCAATGCAGGTCGTTGGCCTTGTAAAAGTTTGCGACGGACAGCACCTACAGTCGCCCTATCTGCCCATACAGGAGCACCATAGCAAATAGAACCCAAATAAGTAGCTCCATATATGATCTTTAGTGTATTATATGACAGACCCCATGTCGCAGTTGATATCCTCGTCAGTGCAAAGAAACTCTTTTTAGACTTTTCATTAACTGTTCTAATATGTTCAATAAATGAAAAATGTATTTCTAATACCAATCCTAAATAACAAACCGAGGTTTTATTTTTAATAGTAACATTTTCAAATTTAATACACGGCGGTGATTTGAGGTTACCTTTCAGAAGTAGCTGGAAGGTTTTGTTTGGTGCAAACGTCAACCGATTACGCCCACCCCGCCAAGATATTAAGTCCAAACATTCACTGGCCAGCCTCTCAAGCCCCGTTCTAGTATCCGACTCTATCAATAACAAACCATCGTCCGCGTACGCATTCAGGGTACATCCGGACGGCACAGGCATTGCCAGAAAATCGTCGAAGCCTATGTTCCACAAGTATGGACCTAGCACTGACCCTTGAGGACACCCCATCCTAAGCGCCCTCGACACAGAATGATGCCCAAGTCTCAATTTAGTAGTACCTTGTAAGAAGTACGAGGAGATAAGGGAATAAATATTTTTAAAGCAACCTCTTAATTTTAATTTTAGCAATAGCATGGGCCACCACGCATTGTCAAAGGCGCCAGATATATCTAAGAAGATGCCTAAAACGTATTGAAAACTTGACTCGGTGACAGTTTTCCTTACAGATATAACCGCATCAGTTGTCGATTTTCCCAACGTAAAGCCGAATTGTCTATCATGAAATTTAACTCCACCCGGTAGAAGTCGTGGTACTACAAGACGCTCTAAAAGCTTTCCCAGCGATGGTAACAGTGTTATGGGTCGATAGGATTTAGGATCGTCCGGCGGCTTATCGCCGCTTTTTGGTATTATTCGAATATTACCGCACCGCCAAACACTAGGAAATACTCCTTCCGCAATGCAATGTTTAAAAACTGTTAAAACCGTATCACCCGAAAGCTTACAAGCTTCTTTTATCATTTCGTTTGATATTTTATCGTCGCCCGAAGCCTTATTTAGTGGTAATGACCTAACAATACCAAGGAATTCGTCTGAAGATGGTAAGTCAGACATTGGAGACAATGGTGGTTCAATAGCCCACTGCCTAATTTGTCGGTGATAATCCGTGTCATCCTCCGGCCGATCGTCAGGCACAAGTGATTCTAAAAGATATTCTGTGGTTCTAATCCTGTAGTATTATTAATTTTGATGTTCTGTATGTATGCAAGGTCGATTGATCTATTTTCTTTAAATTCATGATACAAAGGTGACCAGGGACCCTCTCTATCGAGTTTATCAACATAACCTATATGTAAACTCCTGCACTTTCAGCCACTGATATTGTAACCACAATTAGACTGCACGGTTGGCCTAGTGGTTTAAGCGGTCGCCACGCCGCTTCGTACTGCGTTAAGTGTTGTGGGTTCAAATCCCATATGGGACAGCACTTTTTGTGATCCACAAATTGTCGTTCTGAGTCTGGGTGTTTTCTGTGTCTGTTTTATATATGTTTGTAAGTCCCCCGCGACACAGGATGTACATTCCTAATGCGGGAGATGTCTTTTAAAATAATAATAATAATGTCCGTAACAGGAACAAACTTATAATTACCAGCAAACAGACAGTTGTACAAGTAAAATTTAAAGGAAACCTCAAGTTTAACGTGCACAATATCTAGTCATTGTATACAACTTGGTGCAATCTCATTGGCAGACAGACTAATAGTAGTAGTCGGCCAACAAAGTTCTAAGATTAATCTTCATTGTCAATATCTCAAAGTTCTTCCATCAACTGCCGAAGACGGAACTTTGAACCAGTTCGATAAATTCCAATTTAGAATTTGAGACGTCCCCCTGGCGGCGATTTATCGAAAGGCAATCCACGAAACAATCTCACCGAGAGCCCCCAAAAGGCAAATACCTAGTTATTTCTTAGAATCTAACAAATCTTGTGATGGTTGTGATAGAAAAATACTTTCGAGATAATTTCAATGTTAGTTTTGAGATGACGACTTTATGATAAAGGCAAGTGCTTATTTTTATTTACAACTAGCTTTTGTCCGTGGCTCTGTCTACATGCAAGCCTAGCAGAGTTAATTTCGCACTTAATAATGTTGGTTGGACGTTTAAGAGAAACTAGACATGAAATAATTCACACATATCCAGAAGAAATGCTCTGATTGATGAATGAAAAGATAATAATAATAATAAATATTTCGGACATCTAACACACAACGCCATCTAGTCCCAAGCTAAGCAAAGCTTGTGTTATGTGTACTAGACAACTGATACAAATACATATATATATTTTTTTGTAAATACATACATATTATACATAGAAAACACCCAAACTCCGAAACAAATATTTGTAGATCATACAAACATTTGGTCCGACCCGGGAATCGAACCCGAGACCTCATGATCAGCAGTCGCACACGCCAACCGTGAGACCAACGAGGCAGTCAATCGTCAGTCGTCATAATAGATTTTAAAGGAGGAAATAAATAAAAATCAGTGTTAAAATTTCAGATATTTATAGACTGTGATTTGCCGAAATTTAAAAGCGAAATTCGATAACTACAATATGAAAACCTATATAACTTTATTCTCGATATGCTTCTAGAAATTACGCAATTTATAATGTAATATATTTATCGCATCACACAGAAAAATGCATTCCACTTATTTTGACTACACAGATGATCAGTTTTAAGTACTGGCCTCACTACGAACCTTGCGGGATCAAATCCTTTAAAGTACAATTTATTTGTTTAGTACAGAAATCGATCTTACACGGCGCGGGAATTATCTTCATCAAAAAAAAGAATGACTATGTATGATGACTGCGCGCGTGTTGAACCCCTATAATGTAGTCACGTTAACAAGCATTAGATTACTTTGACAATACCCTAGTTTATCTTTGTTACGTTCCTATAATCTGTTTGCAACTGAAACGTTAGAATTTTTCGCTTATCAACCATTCGTAAACGACAAGAAACATCGTGAGCCAAATTTTTACAATAAGTAATGTACTAATAAAAATTCGAGCAGTCATATTCCCCTTAACCATCTTTCCTTTTTTCTTGATGGGGTGGAAAATCCCTTTGTATTTCCGGCTCCTCAGTGACGTACGAGTCTGGTATGTAGTGATTCCACTAAAATTCACAAACTGCGACCAGCCCCAAGCGCCCTGCTCTGAGGAAGACCTGGACCATAGCATGTTATATTTTTATTTTCGGCCGACAAGTTTGCTATGCGATATTAAAATGGTTGAAATCAGAAATTGTAATAATTATATAATCATAATTAATAGCTTTTCAGACTGTTCTTTAGAAAAGAGGTTTATTTTATTATTTACTAGCTTTCACCGGCGCGGCGGCTTCGCTCGCATTTAATAAAAAGTATCTTATGTTACTTCTAATACCTCCAAAAATATGTGTATAAAGTTTCATGATGATCGATTAAGTAGTTTTCGCGTGGAAGCGTAACAAACAAACACATTTATAATATTTAGGATAAATTAAAAAGAGAAACATAACCACCAAATAGTTTAAAAGGCCTCGGTAAGTTGACCCTGGAACTAAACTCGAACTTGCCAGACATTCATGTGGACCTCCTCACTGTACAATAAAATACTTCATTGTACAATGATTGTACAACGTGTAACTTACTACAGTTTCAAACTATTTAACTTTCATGAGTTTTAAAGATTTTAGAACTCGGAAATCATTTGTTTATTAACGTATACGTGTAGTGGACCATGAATCCAGTTTTCCCTGAAAACCATTTTGTTTACTTTCTACACGCACACACGTTTACGATCTCAAATTGGCGATTGAAACTTTTTAATTTAATTCAAAAATATTATTCAAGTTCAGTGTTACAGTTTAATAGCCGAAGTTTTAATGAGTCTTATTTCTTATACCCAGAAGTTCTGTCTTACAGGAACCACAAACGAGGCCATTGTATTTAAATGCCTATTTTGGCAAAGGAAATTATGCTGACGAGCTGCGTTGAACTATTAGGCTACATGATAATGTTTGGGTGATACGATTGGCAACTTAAATTTAAAATTTTATAACTCATAATCAGCTGACTCTCATTGGACTGCCTTGTTGGCGCAAGTGGTAACGTAAGCAACTGCTGTGCTTGAGGTCTCGGGTTCGATTCCCGGGTCGTACCGAATGTCTGTATGATCTGCAAATATTTGATTCGGAGTTTGTTGTATTTTTATTATGTATAATATGTATGTATGTACAAAAATCTATATACAAGCTCTGCTTAACTTGGAATCGGATGGCGTTGTCTGAAAATATTATTTTTTTATACAAATCTATACTTATAATAAAAATGTAACAGGTTCAATTCTGTACATAAAATATATTTTGAAAAATTTTTTGGAGGGCTCTCTATAATCGATACTGAAGCCAAAACTTTCATTTTTGTCTGTCTGTCTGTATCTTGGCCGCGCATCACGCCGAAACTACTGAATGGATTCAAATGAAACTTGGCATGGGATACTTTTTATCCCGAAATTCAGCACGGTTTCTTGGAGAGAGGGGATGAAAGTCAAAATATGTACTTAGTTGTAATTCAATAACATATAGTCCGATTTCTTTCATTCTTTTTTTGCTAGAAAGAAAAAATAAAAGATAACTGGAAAATCCTTTTTTTTGTCCGCGACTGTACACTGCCTGTGGGAAGCGGAGACAGATATGTAAATATACTCGTATATTATGTATATATATATATCTTTGTGTGGGGGAACGGGTTCTATGTCCCTCCAACACAAAGGGAGGATCCTCCAACCAGGCGAGGTGATCATGCCTGGTGGGCCAACTGCTCAACGGTTGATGTTGGGATGTTGTATATATGTTAACTGGCGCGAGAACTTTCACTGCGCGATTCAAGATTGGTAGTTTCTTATTTTTCCTTCGTTACTCCGTAGTTCGACGTATCTTCGGTAGATGGCGCTGCAGTATGTTATGTTATTGTTGCGCTGTATGTGGAGGCCGCCACATTTGTAAATATATTTGTATTTATGTCGTATTTATTGTATTATGTGTATATAGTATGTTTAAGTCTATGCATGACATATATATATTTATCACTTATTTTGTAAACCTGTGCACCACCCTACAAGATTTCTACACCACCCTAAGGTTGACTAGAAGAGAATGCTATGGGCATTAAGTCCGCCGATGTACAAAGTGCATAAAGTATAAAATAAATAAATAAATATGGCGGTACGAAGTTCGCCGGGTCAGCTAGTACACTTATAATATCTCTCTGACTGATATCACTAAATACTCATGACATATTTAAATAAAATATATAACTGACTACAAACGTACTTCTGTTTTGTATTCTGCATTTATCTTTTATACGAAACTTGTCAGTTTCAAATTCGGAAAAGCATTTAGTCTACGGAATTAAATTGGTCTCAGCAATGCTTCAAAGGGATTAAGTACGTTTAAATTATCGCCTATATTCGAAAATTTATTGGGAACAGGAAACGTTGAAGATAATGTTCATTTTATTAAGGGAAATTCAGAATTAAACCGTGGGAGAGTCACGCTTCGGCATGAATGGGCCGGCTCGACCGGAGTGATACCACGGCCTCACAGAAAACCAGTGTGAAATAGTGTTTGCGCTATGTTTCACCGAGTGAGTGAGTATATCGGAGGTCCACACCCCAATTCCGTACCTCTACCTCCCCCCCCCCCATCCCCAAAAGGCCGGCAACGCACTTGCGATGTTTCTGGTGTTGCAGGTGTCGATGGGCGGCGGTAATCGCTTACCATCGGGCGATACGTCCGAAAGAAATGAACCAGCGAATTTCTAAGTTTTGAACCCTAATACTTTTTTTTTTATGTATGGCCCGCCAAAATGACTACTCTGCCTGATGGAAAGCATAAGCAGGATCCAAGAGTGGCGGTGGCATACTCACTGCGAATGCAGACAAGTATGACGACCCACACCATGGCGGCCTAGTAATGCTGCTGCATCTTTTAGTCTAGTCAACAAGTATGGAACTTGTTGACTAGACTATTTGGGCCTCCGGTCTCGCACTCACCAACGAAACACGATAGCATGAACGCTGTCATTTTACGTTGATTTTCTGTGCGAGGGTAGTACCACCCCGGTCGAGCCGGCCCAACCGTGCTGAAATCAGCGTGGCTCTACTACCTATTAATTAATTGTAATTATTTTAAATATAAACATATTCAGTCGCAATTCCAAATTAATCTAAGGGTAGGAAAAACAATAACTGGTAAATCTCTCTATATGTATAAAAGAGGAAGGTGACTGACTGACTGAGTGACTGACTGACTGACATACCCAGAGATCAACGCACGGCCCAAACCGCTGAACCTAGAATCCTGAAAATTTGCATGTAGGTTTTTTATATAACGTAAGTGAGCACTAAGAAAGGAATTTTGGAAATTCCACCCCTAAGGGTGATAAGTAGTCCTCTGAGCGTTCTGTTGTCAGACACTCAATAACAGACGGACTTGAGTGATAAATGTACTTAAACTTTACATATGAAAGATTATTCGATTTGGTAGAAACTTCGTAATTGTAAAATTTTGCTAATTTCGTTAATTGCACAACGAGTTATTCCTAATAGAGGTAACATTCTGAATAATCGTTATGAGATATCCATAATTGGTTTTGTTACAAACATTAATTTGCGATGCCTGATCATTTCCTAATTCATTTGTTTTGCCAAATGTTCAATGGATACCGACCGACCCGTATTTTCTACATTTATAAACTCATCTATTGTTGGTTTTATTAACATTTTAGATATCGTTTAATTTATGCAGTCATTTAGAAATAACGTTTTTGATGATTTTTACTACAAAACTAACGTCCTTTTTTCGATGTCAAATGTTTCCATGGTACCTTTTTTTTTCTTTGTATCTTTAGCCCGCCAAAATGACTCTACTCTGCCTGATGAAAAGCATAAGCAGAATCCAAGAGTGGTGGTCACCATACTCACTGCGAATGCAGACAATGCAGCATGGCGACCCACACCATGGCGGGCTAGTGATGCTTCTGCATCTTTTAGTCTAGTCAACAAGTATGGAACTTGTTGACTAGACTATATGGGCCTCCAGTCTCGCACTCACCAACGAAACACGACAGAACGAACGCTGTCATTTTACGTTGATTTTCTGTGCGAGGTCTGTCTGTGCGTGTGTTTCGGTCGAGCCGGCCCGTTCGTGCTGAGATCAGCGTGGCTCTACTACCTACAGAATGATATGATTGATATAGATATGAATTTGAATACCATGGGAGAGCCACGCTTCGGCATGCATGGGCCGGCTCGACCGGAGTGATACCACGGTATAAGGAAACCGGTGAGATATACCGTGTGAGTAAGGATACCGGAGGCCCGTACCCCAACCCCCCTCCTCCTATCTCCTCAAAGGCCGGCAACGCACTTGTGACGCCTCTGGTGTTGCAGGCGTCCATGGGCGGCGGTAATCGCTTACCATCGGGCGATACGTGTGCTCGTTTGCTCGCCTATTCCATAAAAAAAAAACAAGGTTTCGGAGTTTGGGTGTGTTCTATGTATAATATGAATGTATGTCATATGTCTGCTTAGCGTGATAAAGTAAGCCAAAACGTCCTTTTGAAGTGGAGACTTATGTCAAGCATTAGACGGTTAAAAGCTAATGATGATGCATGCAAAAACACCGATGTTAGTTTGATTCTGAATATATCCCTGAATACTAATTATGATTTAGTTTTATTAGAAACCAAGTTTTACAAGAAACTTTTGTAAAGTCCCGTGTGCGTAGCCAATTTTACTTACTCGAAACTTTAACCAAATGTGACTGAAATGAAAAATGGAGTCAGAAAAAGTTTTTAAACAAAATCTATTTCGGAAACTGTGGCATGAATAAAGTGCCATTTCCGCAGCCTCCGGGCAGCGTTGACGCAATCGCGACGACCTAATCATGCCTGCAGCGTTCTAGTTCGGTGAATTTTTAAAGACCACCCTATGTAGCGGTGTCAAAGAGCGTTATTTGTATTTCACGGTTGGCAGACGAAATTCCTCTACAGAATAGTGTAGAAGTATGATATACAGAGTGTTTATGATGGTTAAATTGACTGAAGTCATGAGTTTTGAATTTCCTATTGAGTATTCCATTTCATACTTTTTTTTATAGAACACTAATATTCTCAAGTACTATCGACTGCTTTGCGATAGATCACGACGTTAAATTTAATTCAATCTTTTAAGATGACAAGAAAAAAGTTAAAATCTATAACTCGACTACATAAAAACTTTTGATAAAATTAATATAGTCGAGCCATTATTACGAATCTATTAAAACCTCATTCATTCAAATCGGTTTAGTTGTTTAAGCTACGGTGGACCATGCACACATACATAGGCTGCCAAACTACCCTTCCTTTTAGCTTCGCCGTAGTCGGGTTAAAATATACACACTTCTCACTTTATGATTGTAATCACTTAAAACATCAAAATACATTAAAATGTAATAATATATTTCAGACATCTAACACACAACGCTATCTAGTCCCAAACTAGGCAGAGCTTGTACTATGGATACTAGACAAGTGATATAAATACATTTAGTATATACTTTTTCTTTTGTAAATACATACATATTATAGAGTTTATGTTTTCTATGTATATTGGAAAAAACCTAAACTCTAAAACAAATATTTTCATTTGATTTGACCCGGGAATCGAATTCGAGACCTCAAGCACAGCAGTTGCATGGGTATGCCAACACTACGCCACCGAGACAGTCATTATGCTCTATTATGGATTATATTTCACTATGCACAAGTTCGTGCTAACAATTATGTTAGCTATAAAATTCAATGACATTTTACACACAATGGTGGAAAGGAATCATTTTTATTATAATCAGGAACCTACATTACCCAGGTAGAACATTTGAATTACTCCTTAGAATTAATTGCTTGATTACAACAGCGTACACCGTTTTTCCATTCGCAGTTTAAAATTATGCTGGCTGGAATGATCGTACGTAGAACTTGAATTTGGAGCCATGTGATTAGTGAAGTACCCGTTGAAAATTGCAGGGAACATTTTCGTTTTCATTTCTTTTGTTCCGACAGGAGATGATCCACTTTACTGTAAACGGAGACTGGGAAATTACTTGGTAGAACCATAGGGTCATAGGAATATCTTGGCCCTTCTCATGAGTAGAAGAAATTATATTTTACTTGGCTACAACTGAGCAGCTAACTACTAATGCCTCATGGTATTCCAAACAGCAGCAGTTGTTGTACTTTACCACTGACGAAATATAACTATAGACTTACACCGCATGAACTTAGAGTTGTACGCGGATGTATAATAAGCTTAATGTTCACTAGATGTCACTAAGTGTATCAAATTGTAAATTTCAAAGATATTTTCTGAGCTTCTACTCCGATACGAATCCGAGAGTAAACTGTCAAGTTTATTTGTTTTTGTATTAGTGCAAAATGTCCCACTAGATGTCGTTTTCCACGTAATTACATTAGTAATTTATGTGATATTTTATTAAATCGTCCAAGAGCCATGTACGAGTATACACAAATTAATAAAATTGAAATGTCTGTTTATAATTTGAAATAAAGAGCTTCTTAATAAATGCTTCTCAGTAAATACGGTACATGATTTTATTTTTTTATTAATTTTTGTATGAAACTTTTTAAATTTTCACATAAAACTCTGTATGTAGGTCTAGCTACTTAATTGTGTTATAATAATCAAAATTTGTTGAAAAAAATCCATATATTAAATATGTTATATTATTCAGTGATGAAAGCTCAGTAGGCTGAAGCCTAGGGCGGCTTCTTTTAGGGGGCGGCAAATTAAACGATTTAAAAAAATTCATTACTGTAATAGAAATGGAGAAAATAAGTCTTGGCAGTTTAACAAGAAGAAATAATGTATTAATAGTACTGTTTGAGAAATTCTACATGCTTGTTAAAATACATCTTTGTCAATATCTGTTTATAAGACATCTCAATAGCAGTTAAATATTACAATTTAAATTAGTAATTTTAACTAAACATTTTCTTAATTACCACTGAAGGTGGCATGAGTTGCTAGAATGCACTGCTGCGTCCGTTTCAGTGGCTGGCGGCAAATTAGGTCCAAGTAGAAATTTTCATCCTTGGTCCTTTCCGTCACCTCTTTCTGTGCAATGTCATCTTCGCAGAAGATAAAACTCTGTTGCTATCCACTATGGAGCATAACATGGTTGGCAGCGAGAGATATTCTCCCATAACTGCATTCTATATCCAACGCTGCGATGCTCAAGTAATGGCACAGGGAATTGGCTCAATACACTGGAGAGGCAGGATTCAACTCACTTCTAGTAACCGTGTGCAGGTATTTCCGAAGCAACTGTGACCGGAAAGAACCTGCGTTACGCGGAACGAATCTCACATGGATATTCCTGCCAACGCGCATTCTGCATCCGTAGACATTATGTGATAAACGCGTGTGGCTCAAACCAACAACACTCTCTACTGTCTACTCTCCTGTGGCGCACCCTACTCTAGGCGGTCAGTGCTACCGTCTACACCGGTTACCGTAAAGTGTTATTAACCGGAGAATTCTGCGTTCCATCTTGTCGCAACACACAGTTTACCTAAATTCGGCAAAAGCTTTCGAGCAAACTATCGAAAGTGTGTGTGTGAAACTGTCGTCAACCTACTGTTAAGGAACAGGCCTAGATACATTATTTGGGATTAATACAGTACGAGAACTGAATTGAACACGATTGAGGCGCCTTAAAGTGGCCTCAGATATTTATCTTGGAACGACACGTATATTTTATTATGTCACAATATTGATATCTATGTCGATTACTGAAAGAAAAATAATGTAAACGCTCATAATCTTCACTTTTTAAATATTTAAGTAAAACTTAATCTTTATTAAGTTAATATATTTTTTTTCGTGGGTAGGTGTTGAAAAGTTCACACGCATTTGTAAAAGCTCCTTGAATATTTTAATAATTTACTTAGTATTTGCAAGGCCTTCATTGTTTACATGTGTTGACTGAAGTTTCTAAGCCACCTGCCAGCTTTTTTTTTGCACATATATAAACATCTGCAAACCAACTCTTACAAGTTCATCAAGTTCCTCAAGTAATTTTATTGTTCTGAGTATACAAAATGTACCTATTTCTTATTTCACGCAAAATTCAATTCGTCTATGATTGAAATACTAATATACAATCGAATCGAATCGTCAATTGTCAAGAAGTTTCAATTCGGCTGGAATCTCTGGCGCTGCACGCGCTGTGTAGAGACGTGGCTCCGTTACGCATCTGCTATAGTATTTACAATGGGGAGCACTCCGAGCAATCGATTGAATTGATCCCTGCCTCCTTTTTTCGCCATCATCCTACGCGACTGCAGTTTCATCCTCATCATTTAGGTGTCAACTGTGCGCTTTTCGAGAAAATTTCTGCCCTACACAACAGAACTGTGGAATGAACTGTCAACTGCGGTATTCCCGGACCAATACGACCTTCAATCAATCTTCAAGAAAAGAGCATACTTCTCCTTAAAAGCCTTGTGACACCTCTGGTGTTGCGGGTATCCATGGGCAGCGGTAAATAATAAATAAATAAGTTGCCGTTCATGAGTGCATTGTTTCTCGTTGTTTACTGCGTGTTTTGGTGATAATGATGGTTTTGGAGAAAATTATTTGCTTTCTCCAACGGCTAACTGGATAAAATCACCATCTTCATCCTCACAGTTTTTTGTTATGGGGACTCTTTAAGAAATTAACTAAATTACTCCTAAATATGGTCCTTAGCAACTTTGCTGTTGTATGTTGTTTCAGCCACCCTTTTGCCGAAATTGCGCAAACAAATTTTCTATTACATCCTGATTCAATTTTTAACCGACTTCAAAAAAAGGAGGAGGTTTCTCAATTCGACCGTATATATGTTTTTTTATGTGTGTTCGCGGATAACTTCGTCGTTTATGAACCGATTTTGATGATTCTTTTTTTAATGGAAAGGAGATGTCCCAACGGTGGTACCATAATAAGAACATTAAGATCTGATAATGTTGTCCAAGAGAAATCAAGTCGAACATTGAAGTTGGTTTTTATTTTTGTTAATTGTGTAATTTTTCAAATAATTTTTGCCCTTCTTTATCGCATTTAATGCATGTGTTACTTTTTTAAATAATGCGTGTTTCTATGGCATCCCATATTTTTATTATTACTGTTCAATGGGCCGATCTTCTTTGAGATATTCAGAGCATAGGCTGACGTTGTGCTGGGCGTTTGGGTTGGAGCGCTCAGTACGGATGGCGGCGGAAGAGCCTACAGAAGGTCAACGGCGGCGGAAGAGCCTACAGAAGGTCAACGGCGGCTCCCAGGCTAGTAACAGTCACAACCTTGGCGTCAGGTGGCAACCGGCCGGAAAAATACATAGCCAAAAACTAATTCTCCTTATAATGAAAGCAAATGGGAAAGAAAAGGGCACTAATACTAGGGCGTACCCCCGAAGCGACGCAAATGCGAAACATACTAGGGCGTTCCCCCCAAGCGACGCGAATGCGAAACATACTAGGGCGTTCCCCCCAAGCGACGGCACTGACAAGAACATACATTCGCATCAAACAGCACAGCAAAGAATTAGGTTAGCGACGTGGAATCTGGGCTCCCTCACTGGACGCAGTCAAGAACTAGCAGAGACCCTTAAAAGGAGGCACATAAATATCTGCTGGGTGCAAGAAACGAGGTGGAAGGAATCCAAATCCAGAGACCTAGGCTTGGGGTACCAACTAGTCTACCAGACAATTCTGTCTCTGAAGTGAACGACGCCGACGCCATTTTTGGCGTCGGCGTCGTTCTGGATAGTCACTTCAGAGACAGAATTGTCAACATCGAGAGAAGATCTGACCGTATCATAGCCATTAAGCTAGCTATGGATAATCAACCAGTACTTAATATACTATGTGCCTATGCACCTCAAGTAGGCTGCAGCGACCTGAGTAAGGAAACCTTTTGGGAAGATCTGGATGAGCTGATGGTGAATATACCCGACAACGAAACCAAGCTTCTTATGGGAGATTTAAATGGACACGTGGGCGTAGCCAACAGCACGTACAGAGATTTTCATGGGGGCTACGGATACGACACTTTGAACAGGGAAGGGAAACAAATACTAGAATTAGCTTCAAGACATAATTTATCGATAGTTAATACATTTTTCAAAAAGAAAGACTCGCATTTGATAACGTATAACACTGGAGGGAAGTCCTCGCAGATAGATTACATACTGACAGATAGTATAACAAAAAGTGGCTTCAGGGATTGCAAAGTAATAACGGGGGAGCCACTTACATCGCAGCACAGGCTTTTAGTGGCTGTGCTCGGTATGCCAAAACCCATCAAGACGCTTACGGACAGAACACCTAGAATAAAATGGAAAGAACTCTCTGGCCCGAAGGGCGAACTTCTCATGGCCAGTATGCGCAAGTACCTGACGCAAAACCTGGAAACATGCTACCAAAGCGCAGATCTGATGTGGTCTAAATTTGAAGCACACTGTAGAAGTGAGGCTAGTGCCACATTGGGTGTTTCGAGAGGAGGCATCAGTACAGGCAAAGACCCTACGTGGTGGGACAAAGAAGTTAAAGAGGCCGTTAGCAACAAAAATAACCTTTTCAAGACTTGGCAAAGTTCCGGACAAGAACACAACCGGGAGCTGTACAAAGAAGCCAAGAGGAAAGCCAAAAGATGTGTAGCGCAAACCAGGGCTAAGTCACGGGAAAGCCTTTACACCAAATTCGATGACGCAGATACAGATGCCGACGTCTTCAGATTGGCCAAAAATAGACACAGATCAAGTTTAGACTTTAAGGCCAATAAGTTTATTAAAAGCAAAGACAACACGCTGCTAACATTGCTTGTAACATTTCTGTTTTTACTGCTGATGGAATATTGTAAGTTACACATTATTGCGATTTCATTGAAAGTGATCACACAAGCTTTATCTTTAATTAATGCATTTCGAATTTCTGTTATTCTTTTTTTAAATAGATCAGGGCAAAACAATCGGATTTTGCTAGCCACTTTCGGAGTTTCGGATTGTGGTTGGAGCGGCAAGTACTACACCTTGCCGCCTTAGAAAAAAATACACTTTAGATTTGTAAAATAATGACAAGCTGAATTTATTTTCGTCTTCTGTCCAATTCATAGCCTTTATTTTCGTAGCTGCATCAATGTCAATTCTCTAGAAACCTCTTCTGAACTCTTTAGATTTTAAAATGCTGTCATCAGATTTTGGTTTTTGCCGTAATTTAAATAATAGGATAAAAAATTGTTAGAAAACTGTTTAAAGTGTATGTATATGAAATAATATTTATTTGTTAATCTCCTGACTGATTTAATGTGATTTTAATATTACTTGTTGTACAAATTAAAATATGTATAATAAAAACGTGAGAGGTGTCAAGGAACACCCGGATGGAATGAAGTTTATATATATATATTATATTTGATATGCTCCTACTAATAAAAATGCGCATAAAATACTCAAATTATTTTAGTAATAATCAAGCTTTACAAAATATACTATAAAACAATATATTTTCTGTAAATAAATGCAAAAACCCAACATCCCAGGCGGTCACCTATCCAAGTACCAACCACGCCCGATGTTGCTTAACGTCGATGATCGAACGAGAACCGGTGTATTCAACATGGTATGGACGTTGGCAATCAGTTTGTTATATTTAACGTTGAGTATCCAGCACTATGACGTCAATTCAATGTTAAAAGTGTCGTTACAACTTTTGGCACGAAAAATGTCGTTACATTTTTTCCGTCTAGCCCCCTTTCGCAACGCGCGATAAGGAACTTCGTTCCAAAATAAAGATTATACTTTGCAGTTCAATCATTTATTTTATATTAAAATGACATATAATGACCTAAAATTTATTGATTATGCCATATCAGACAGGAAATAAAATTGCTCAACATTATTATCTACACCATAGATTTACATGATCGAATAGAATATATTTAAATTAGGGGGCTTCCATTAATTACGTAAGGTGTTTTAGAGGGGAGGGGATTGAGCTAAATCTTTTCAAATCTCACTTAGGGGGGTCTTGGCAAATATCACGTAATTATTGTGTAAAATTGCGTGAAAAATTATTTCCGAATATAATATGGCCAAATCTGACACAATAGTGTTTGTCGTATTCGTCCGAACTCCGCAGAGCAGGGAAGTAGCATTCGATTTTGCTTTGCTAGTCTTCAATAGAAGTAATAGAACAAGTTCAATAATCCAACACGTTTACAGCCAAAACATAAATTTGAAGAATCTCGCGTGAGATTTGGGGACGGGGGAGGGAGTTGAGGAAAATCTTACGATATCTCACCAAGGCGGGAGGGGAGGTCGAAAAATTCTCAAAAATTCCTCACGTAGTTAATGGACGCCCCTTTACGATGTTTTGTTGAAATAATAATTTGTTTGTTTACTTACTCTTCGTAAGACAACTAACCATTTGACAAATCAAAGTCCGACGTAATTGTAGCCACTTGGTGGCGCTATAATCGCGCATCCAGCATTTAATATTCTATATGTCATATCAATAACTTATAAATGTGACATCTAGCGTAGTAAATAGGTCATTATATTCAAGTTTATTTAAATCGATTGCAACGACATCTCCTAAAAATAGGTGATAACCTATAGTTACGCAATTGAAAAATATTTTTTTTAAACAAGCATTAGAAAGTAAGATTTCGAAAAATAATAAAAAATTACTTTATTTGAAGCATATCAATAAAATAGTGATAGAGTTTGTTAAACTATTTCTAGTACCTTATTTTTGCGCGCCATCTAGATTTAGGTGAATTTTTCTAGCTTTTATCGGTGTACAGTTTGGGCCAGGGGAGGGTCGGTCTATTTAGTATATTGTGTCATTGACTTTACTCATCAAACGAGAATACTACAGTTTTTGGAGATATAAATTACTCTTTTCGGGACTATTATTAACCTCTGTGCAAAATTTCATTTAGATCCCTGTCTGTGTAAAAGAGTTACAAACATCCATAAAAAATTTTGCCTTTATTAACTTAGTAAGAAGTTTAATACACGTTTTGAAACAAATCTAAAAGTATTTCATCTATGTTGCACTGCCCAAATAGTCCGGGATCCCCGGAACATATTTTACAGGTTATTACTATGAAGCAATTTTTTCGTGAGTGGCTTCATTTCGATGAGGGACCCATCTTTCACCTTAAAAAAAATTAGATTGTGTGAGCTAGACATTCGCAAACCAATCCACCTGGTGAACGGACGTCAGCTTGAGGCGCTACACCTCGTTTCAAGTTATAAAGAAAATTACTCACGGATGATGGGTTGGTTTCTTCAGTCTTCACTGCGGTTCGGGGATCCCCGGTCGATAACCACGCAGGTCCATACACACCACACTCCGTTTACAATTCAAACCAGCTTAACAATCCTCGCGGTCCGATCACGGAAGCTAATATCATAATCTCGTTTCAACAATTAGCTCAACAAAAAACTCGCGGCCTTACAATCAATATCAAACGCGGGAGCTCATTTATTGTATTGAGAAGCCTTTCAGGCAACAAAACTATCTCAAAACACACAAACTATCTTTAACCTCGGACCGACGCCATAATTTTAATAAGTATTTCCGACTACAAGAGGAACCGTCGCTATATGTGATTACAAACCACTCGATACTTATTATATTAAATCAGCTAAGACAAAACACGGGGGGGGGCGGGGGCACACATATCACCCGGAGCTTAATTAATTATTACGACACCGGCCATATTTCCACTTGTTTCTAGCAAATTCTATTACCCGAGTGACAGGGTTCCAAGACAGTTAAATTTTTCCTGGGACTTCCCGAGTGTCATAACTCGGTGTTTTCGTGGGTCACCGCTGTTGATCCTGGTGTACAGGAGTTACAGTGGTGGGCGTGTGGGCGGGATTAGTCCCACATACCCGAGTGACATGACAGCTACAACTGTCAAGACAAGAATGACAAACCCTAGTGTTGCCATTACGAATAATTACATTTACTACGTTCATATACCAAATTGATGATTTGGTATCGAACACAGAGGTAGCAGGGACAAAAAACTTTTGAGCGTAAGACCGGCATAACGTACCACGCAATTTGTAGGACAATGTGGCTGTTAAACAATATAAATATTAACTAAGCAACTGTTAAAAAATAAGCTAGTTAGTATCATATTTGATGACCGCGTTATCGATAAATGTTGGCAGGATCAAACCATACATTTGGACATATTTTGCCAGTAAGTAATAATGTTAGTTAATATTCTAATAGCTACCACAATCGAAATTTTTTGCAACGTGAAAATGAAGACACTCGCGAAAAATAAGCTTACTAGTAATAACTTGTAAAAATTGTTCCGGGGATCCCTGACTATATGGCAATGTTTCTAAATAAAAAAATCAACCCATCTTTTTCGGCCTGTGTTTGCTCTGTTAACAATTTACTCGTAGTTTGTGTACTTGGACCAAATTCTTTATCTAAACTTGATGAATAGCCTTATTTACATTTGCCCTGTTTATTCACCTTTAGGCGGGTGTTGTCGTAGAGTAGAATAATTAATTTTGTTTCACGACGGTCATAATATTTATCTTCAAAATACATTTTTTTCATTTATATTTATGACTGAAGGAGACAGTTTCAGTGATAACAATAAATATATTTTTTGTAAGTCAGTTACTATTCGTAGGAATTATTTTCTGTAAAGAATCAACTATTGGTACTACGATTCCACATTCTTTCTCATTATTTCTGTCCTTCTTCTTTGATTTTTTAATCATCCATATTATGTGTTAGTGTCACTATTTCTATATTGTATATTTATATTATTTTAATTTCCTTTTACTATTCAATTTCTAATACACCAAGTACTACCCTACACTTTTCATCTGATATTTTTCTTTCCATCCCATGGTTGCCTGTAAGAGATCGAGCCATAAGGCCGCCACTTGTACCTTCTTTTAAGATGTCGTTGTAATTGAACTGATGTACAATAAAGCGATACATTATTATTATAAAATGCCTTTACTTTCTTGTACAGTGCACAATGATAGAAAACACGACAGAAAAAGACAGAGCTTACATGATTGAGACAGACATTGAAAATTGAATACATTAGAAACTGCTTGCATGTGTGACGTAATTGTTCTTCTAAACGCTAGATTATGAAATCTGCTATTTAATTATATCTTAAGTAAACTTACGTTTACTAAATACATAAATATATATTTAATAAATATTTATCAATATATATATTTCTAGAAATATGTAAATTTCAAGAATCAGTATCAACAAAAAATATTTCTAAGATTAATGACTTCAGTCAGTTAAAATATCGATCCTGTAATTATATCACACTAAGGCACTGAAAGGTGACAAAATATAGTAAAAAATAATAATTTTTTTAGTTCAAATAGTGACTCTCCATTTTTTGATTAAATGCCACACTAGTTAAGTAATCAAAGCACATGAATGAAATAATTTTAAATTAAATACTAAAATTCTCGATGATGCCTATAGCATTGCAGTGAAAGGGATTAAGTTTGACAAAGTGATTAATTACTCGCTTAAGCGTAAACCGGAATACAATAAATAATAGCTAATGACTGCATCTGTTTTTTAGTCACTTGATTTAATCTCACCGGGTATGAAAAAATCTGACAAATTGCGTTTAGTTAAACCTCTGGTAGACATATTACCCAAGGGTCTAAGCGAAACGCTGCACATGAATAAGTACAGTCGACATGATAAATAAACGCTATATTTATTTATTAAATTAAATGGCAACGCCGTTGTCACAAAGCGATGTTTTTATATAATCTCGAAAGAATATATCAGTAGTGGGGTTTTTTCGGAGAAAAGTGGGACGTTTACTATATTAAAACCGGACAGCTTCAATTTCACCTAAGAGGCATTCATTAGAACAATTATGATCGACTTTGACTAATGTAGGGTTCCTTCTTCCTTCTTTTTTTTTTAAACTAGCTGTTACCCGCGGCTCCGCGCGGCTGTATGTCGGTTATCGCGGCAAAAAGTAGCCTATGTGTTATTCTGATATATATGCTGTATTACTGTAAAGTTTCATCCAAATCCGTCAAGTAGTTTTTACGTGAAGAAGTAACAAGCATACACACTTACAAACTTTCGCCTTTATATATTAGTGTAATGTGATTATTATTAAAAAAAATTGTACCTCTATTAACCTTAGTTAAATTTGTTAACCTAAATCATTGTTATTCCACTTGAAAAAAATATTAAGTGTGTATATTATTGTTTTGAAAGTAAAAGTCAAATACAGCAGTACATGACATAAATAGAAACAGATAAAAAAATCTACTATTTGGGAAACAATTTTATTTGTTTGTTTCTTTTATTCAGTAGCATTGTCAAGTTTTAGTGTTATCAGTAAAATGAAACTAAAATTAAGTTTAATTTTAGTGGATTTTAGCGTTTTACAATGTCTACAATGCAGGCACGAATAAAAGTTGAGAAAACAATATTCTTAATATTTAAATTCATATGTTTTCACCAATTTTCACTAACGCGAAGACTAAATATTATACTTAAATGTTCGACTAGCATGCTGAGCCTATGCTATAAAATACAATCTGTTTTTATGCTAGCTGTACCTACTGAGAGCGACAGGGTGATGGATGGCGTTACTGATATTTAAAATGAATGAAAAATGGTATTGTTTCTAAGCGATTTGACAGATAGAATAAATTTAAAAGGTTGAATCCCAAAAGGCCCCGTCTAAGTTACGCCCGTTGGTGTTTTTGAGGCCGATTGTCCACTTTTTACGTTACTAAATAAAATTTTGCCAGCCTGACTGAACAGCTGTACTTTATGTAGGGGTCGCCTAGTTAGAGCAGATGTAAATTTTGAGTAGTTTAAAAGATGCGGATGTCTATGAGTCACGATTGAAGGACCACCTTTGACCGCTTGTAACTTTTGAGTTACTGTTTTTACAAATTAATTACTTAATTTACAATTGTTTGGGAACTTTTACTAAAGCCTAGTGCATTCAAAACCTTTAAATTCCAATGTGGTCCCTGAATGGGAACGCAAGCTCGAAAATCGACAATGATTCATAAAATTTGAAGGGTTTGTTTTGTTTCATTTTCCAGTGTAAAGAACTGACACAATTATTCAACATATGCAATGAAACAACATATATGTAGCATTTTGTGTTCTTTATTCATAGTTATTGTAAATAGTAAATACCTTTATAACCTAATCAAGTAATAAGCTGGAAAACTTAAAGCAAACACTATACCAATCCGTATGGCCAGCGTAGTTTAGTTGGCCAAAACCACCTTTGTAAGGAAGGTAATGATTCTCTAAAGCTAGTCGATCAAATAAGATTTTTAATTTTAAATAACAATAAAATGTTAAATTATAGCACTAATAACGTACTGTTTATTGTTTTACACTCAGTTTGATCTCTTCTGAGATCTTTTAACTATGTTCTACTAGTTGTTGCCCACGGCTCCGCCCGTCTATATGTCGGTTATCGCTGCAAATAGTATCCTATGTTTTATTCTGATGTATAAGCTGTATTATTTTATTTATTTATAACTTTATGCACTATTGTACATCGGCGGACTTAATGCCCAAGGCATTCTCTACCAGTCAACCTTTGGGTGGTGTAGATATCTTGTGTGGTAGGCGCACATGAAGTACATACTTAAACAGCTAAAATGTAATGCATTTAAAGCATTACATACATAAGTCCTTATATAAATACAACAAATATATAAACTCTATATACAAATACTGAAACACTATAACTATATATAATATTAAATTACATAAATAATAAAATAAATAAAATATTTACTATAGATACGTACACTAAGAGTATTGGAGTAAATGATGGTATGCTACCGTTTCAATGACTCTGTCATGTCATTGAGAAGGAGGTCATGTACCTTCTTTATAAACGTGAAACGGTTTGTGGACATCCTGATTTCAAGCGGGAGCGCATTCCAGAGTAGAACTGCTTGAACGAAGAACGAAGAGTTCACGATGTCAGAATTATGGGATGGACATAGGAGAAGCAGATTATTTTCTGAGCGAAGATTTCTGTTGTGATTGGAGCACAGGAAATGGATGTATGGATCAAAATAAGTTGGAGAGGATGGGGAGGTGAGAAATGATAACAAAGCGGTCAGAGCTCGCTGATTGCGGCGCTGGCGAATGGGTAACCAATTCAGTTCGGAACGTAAAGCAGACACGTGGTCATACTTGCGTAGGTTGAAAATGAACCGAATGCAGTTGTTAAGAAGGCGGTCCAGTTTGTTAAGGAGATCTGCATCCAGGTCGAAATACAGTCGACTGCACGTTTGGCCTAGTGGTTTAACGGTCACCACGCCGTTTCCTACTTCGCTAAGTGTCGTGGGTTCAAATCCCACGTAGGAAAACACTTGGTGTGATCCACAAATTGTTGTTCTGAGTCTGGGTGTTCTTTGTGTCCGTTTCATGTATGTTTGTAAAGTCCCCCGCGACACAGGATTTATTCCTAGTGCGGGAGTTGTAAAAAAAAAAAAAAAACATACATCACCATAGTCGATCAACGGGATGATCAAGGATTGCATAAGCGTGATTTTGGTTTTAGTAGGCAGGAAAGTCTTAAGTCGATAAAGTGTTCGCATGTTTCCGGTTACCTTTAGACTCACGTGAGTGACTTGAGCTCGCCAATCGAGAGTCGAGTCAATGTATAGACCCAGGTCCTTGACTACGGGGCTATAAGGTATTGTGGACCCGTTAAATCAATCGGTGAGATTGAAGCAGTGTTGAATCTGCTTATCATGCGTTTACTGCCTATTATGATTGCCTGGCACTTGGTAGGGTTTACAGACAATCCAAATTTAATCGACCAGGTATATATGGTTTGTAGGTCCTTATTAACTTCCCCAAGAGCCCGCTCCAAGTCCTCTACCCTTGCCTGTGCATACAGCTGCAGATCATCAGCATACAGGTGATACGCACACTGAAGATGTTTTGTGAGGAGGTTAATAAATATTGCAAAGAGAAGAGGAGATAATATACCGCCTTGAGGAACGCCAGCGTTAAGGTCGCGCCAACTCGAAGACAGGTCTTCTACACGAACACACTGCTGTCGCCCCTGAAGATTCCAGTGCCTCTGAAGGAATCATTAGATGTGTGAGGATAGCTAGCAGGATTTCGTGATTGATGGTGCCGAAGGCATTAGAGAAGTCCACTAAGACTAGAACTGTGACCTTAGAGTCCTCCATGCCTCTCCTAATGTCACCAGTTACTTTTAGGAGAACAGTCACTGTGCTGTGGCCGGGCCTGAAGCCAGATTGTAAGGGACTTAGAAGTTTATGTCTGTAAATAAATTCTGAAAGCTGCTTAAATGCACAGACCTCAAGCACTTTAGATAGGAAGGGGAGAATAGAAATAGGGCGATAGTGTTCAGGAAGTGAGAGACAATTTTTTTTTCTGAGAGGGATGACGAGGACTTTACGCCATTGAAGGGGAAAAGTTCCGGAGTAGAGAGAGAAGTTGATTATATGGGTGATTACTAAGAGGATATGGTCTAGGATGGATATAATCATGCATCGACTAGTCCCATAATGCCCTACAGCATTAGAGCGGACAGCCAGGATAATCTTTTTGATGTCCTCAGAGGGCAATATTTAAATGAGTCAATAGCGGGACTGGTTAGGCCAGATATATAGTTCAACGTTTGAAACTTAGTTTGAAGATCCAGCGTAGCCGTAGATGAGAAATGACAGTTGATATCATTCAGACTAACAGTGTTTTTAAACTCGAGATGTTGTTGTTTACCAATACCTAATGTGTTAACAAATTTCCATATACTGGAGGAAGAAGAAGACTCAATGTTTTGAAAAATGTGTCGGCGTTTAGCGTTTCGTATCACCTGGTTACACCGATTTCTCGCAGTCTTATAAAAGGTCCACTTGCTCTCACACCGATCTCTCCTGAAACGTACAAAGGCCTGATTCCTGCGTCTCATAGCCACTCGGATCTCTTCAGTCATCCAGGGTGCCAGGTCACGTTTCAATGTCACCGTTTTAATGGGAGCGTGGATGTTGTACAGATTAATGATGGTGTCATTGAAGATACTGAGTTTGTCGTTCACATCTGTAGCAGTGGCCATACTTGTCCAATCTAACGTAGCCGCATCTGCATGTAGCTTTTCGATGTTCGTGTGTCAAAAACTGCGAATCTGCCGAATTTTTAACCAACTTCCAAAAAGGAGGAGGTTCTATGTTTCACTGTATGTTTTTTTTTTTTTTTTTTATGTATGTTCACCGATTACCACATCAGTTGTGGACCGATTTTGAAATTTTTTTTTGTATCCGAAAGGGTATGCTTCCGTGGTGGTCCCATTGCCAGCATATCAGGATCTGATGATGGGATCCCAGGGAAATCGAGGGAAACCCTAATTTTTTATAGGCACATACTATGTTTTTCGTATATTTTCTTGTCTAGGTACCTAGCACACATTATAATACTACTATTTAAATGAATAAAGAATTAGGTATAGGCAATTTATGAAGAACCAGTTTATTTAACGCTTTTAAGTGTTTTTTTGGCAGAGAGTTTTCGTTGGATGTTTTTTTGGAAGTCGGTTTTTTAGGAGATGCTTTGGGAGGCTTCAGGGTATAGGATAGGTAGATCAGATCGTGGTGGGAGAAACCAAGAGCAGGAAGTTGACCATGGGAAGACACAAAGTTTGGGGCAGAGGTAAGCATTAGATCAAGCCAGGTATCAAGGTGTTCAGTGTTATGGTGAGTGGCTTGAAGGGGCAGGACGTGAAGATTGGTTGCTTGGATGATTTGGAGCAAGTTACGTGTTCGGGAGGAGTTTGGAACTAGAAGGTCTGTGTTGAAATCTCCCATGATGATGTGATGTAAGTGTTCCGACCCTAAGGATTCCAGAACTGCTTCCAGACTAGAGAAGTAGTTAATAGTAGGAGGGCAGTAGACTACACCTAGAATGACGTTAATTCCCTTGACACAAACCTCGAGGAAAAGATATTCCGCACTAGTAGAGAGGTTGGAAAAGGAGGAGGCCAGAATTTTGTATGGGAGGAAACTGCGAAGGTAGACAGCAACACCACCACCTCTTTTATCGAGGCGGTCGTTGCGTATAAGGACAAAGTCAGTGAGAGGATATGAGGTGGAGGGTAGGTGAGGCTTGAGCCAAGTCACCGAAATCAGGATGGCATGAACGTCATTGTCAGAGAAAGTGTCTGCTAATCACTGTAGTGGCTGGGGACACTCTGCGCGTTTATGTGGCAAACGTTTAGAAGAGGACGAGATACAACAGGAAACATAAGCCTTAATTGGTCGCCCAGAGTATCTGTCAGGGAATCAAAGCTATCGTATAGTGACAGGTCATCGGCAGAAAAATATACATCGGCTTCATTATCGCTCATTAGTGTACAATATTATTATATATGTATGTGTGTGTGATTTAAGTGTTTGCAGTCTTTAGGTTCTTAAAAGTAGGACTAATTTATCTAAATAAAAATTATAAAATTTTAATCAGTAGTTTGTAAAAATTAAGGATGCATTTTTACGTAAATTGCTTCTTTATTTTCATTATCATTAGCTTGTATTACTATGTATTAGTCATATTAAAGAAATACATAAAAGTCGGTTTATTCTAATACTAGCTGCAGACCGCGGCTCCGCCCGCGTGTATGTCGGATATCGCAGCAAATAGTAGCCTATGTGTTATTCTGATGTATAAGCTATATTATCGTAAAGTTTCATTCAAATCCGTTCACTAGTTTTTGCGTGAAGAAGTAACAAACATACACACAAACTTTCGCCTTCATATATTAGTGTGATTATTGACTCGCTATAATAATTCGATTAAGAGTGAAGAAGCTTCGATTAATGCCACAAATAATAGGGTCATTTTACCTACTCTTATGACAATGAAGGTACTACTAGAACAAAAAGCATTTGACATGACATAAATTGACCTGACTAGAATAATGAGTGGGTATTGGATTAAAATAGCAAAAGAACAAGACTACTACTGTTAGTGTGTCTAATTATGTAAAAGTATTATGTAGCAATGGGGCTGAAAGGTTCTCGAGTGGCGACCGCGTACCTAATGAAAGATGACCTGATGAAGGTCAGATGAGGTGGTTGTAGTGAATCTTGGGAGTCCTTAGTCCAGCAATGGACGTATTTTAGCTGTAATGAAAATAATTATTTTTAAAAATAAATGAAAATTATTTTTAATTTCAAAATAACAGATTTTTACTTAATGTATTGTAGTATTGTATAGTATATACGGCAAAGTAAAGTATTTACGGTATTTACATCAAAATTCAATTTTGAAATTTTTTGTATATCTACTTGTTTCAAGCTTAGTTCTATAATGGCTGGACCGATTCTGACGGCACTTTCAGAAAGCCGATGATATAACAAATAACAAGTAATGAATTAAAAAAAACCTGACTGCGTCAATTTCTGCCGTCTTTATTATTAAATTCATTGAAGAACTGAAACGAAAAGCTTTTTTTTTTTTTATTTTGTTTTATTTTTATTAATTTTGATGTACTCAGTGTCACTCTCACGACTAAGACGAATCTATTGACACCACTTACATAAAAATACGACAAGCCAGTTTAGTCTCTAGGGCGTGCCAAAGAAATATCCATACACTCGAAAAACATAACCCTCCTTCTTCGCAGTCGGATAAAAAGTAACTAAGCTACTTTATTTTAAACTAGCTTCGTCCCGCGGCGTTAGCCGTGGTTGTAGTTGTAAAGGTAAATACACGGTACAACCACGAGTAACACCGCAGGTTTCAGCTAGTTATATATAAATAATGTCATTTTCCGACACTGTTTATTAAAAACCACAATCTCTAAAGATTAAGATGATGCCTTTGCAGACTCAAAATATGTAGATAAACCCACATAAGCTTAAGTCAGGCAAAATACGATTATCGACAACCTGATTATAGAGTCACTATTACTACAGGGTGAACTTATATATATAGCTTAGAGAATCATACTATCATAATATAAGCAGGTAATTTCATTGCTTTATAGACTTCTTGGCATAAAACATCTTGAAAATGACTAGTAATTCTTTTAGTAAAAAATATATGCTGAGAGTAAAAAATATTTCTACATTTTTTAAAGACAAAGCTCGCTTTATGAATATGCTCGTATTCTCTGTCGCGGGGGACTTTACAAACATTCATAAAACGTGTCCACAATAACCACAAACAATCCGTAGAGTATACAGGTGTTTTTTTTATGGAATCGGCGGGCAAACGAGCAGACGTGATTGTAAGCGATCACCGCCACCCATGGACACCCGCAACACCAGAGGCGTCACAAGTGTGTTGCCGGCCTTTTGGGGCATGGGCGGGGGGGGGATAGGGGAGGGGGGTTGGGGTATGAGCCTCCGGTACCCGCACTCACTCTGTGAAACACAGCGCAAGCCGCCGGTCGACCCGGCCCATTCATGCGGAAGCGTGGCTCTCCTACGGTATAAAGAAACGCTTTATGTTCTAAGCACTTAATATGTTACTGACTTATAGTATACATATTAAAATAACAATAGTTACATACATTTCTTCTTGACCAGATTATTTTTTGTTTTCGAACGGAGTTTATTATATGACAAAATTTAATTAAATATCATGCGTTTATCACTATACCATGGTTGTTGTCTGTGACTGTGTTTCATTATAACCAATTATAACCCACAATAGTCGGACAAAATGCTATAGAACCTATTAAAAGAAATTGATTCAAACATTAAAAATGAAACAAAAAATGGAAAGGTCTTCTGAAAATAGATTAACCTCGACCACACAAGACATATAAAATATGTAGATGCTTTAAAAGGTAGGTAAATATATCTGATGTCCGTCCATTTCAAACGCGCTGCATCCCTGATTTAATGAAAGTTCTCTTTAAAAATCGTTAGCGAAATTAGGGTTGTCAAATGTTTCAAAAGATGTTTTTAATATATGTATACACATATTTTACCAAAGTAGCGTCCCTGTTTAATTCTTTAATTAGTACGTCTGGAAAAGCAATGAAACGATGAAGTTTTAAATCGTTTATGGGGTTAAAAAAACTGTTTTTAACCGACTTCGTGGTACCATGATAAGGACACTAAGATCTGATGACGGCATATAAGAGAAATCGAGTCGAACCTTAAGGTCGGTTTTTATTTTGTTAAAATTTTACTTGTAATTTTAAAATTTTGAATCATATTGACACAGTACTTTATGACCGCTTGAAAGCGCCACATTCGAATCAGTGACACTTCATATAGCCTATAACCAGCGGATGATCAGCAAGCTTCTAACGATACCTCATTTGTTCATTTCTAATAAGTAGTTGAGGAGCTATGAGGGAACAGATGAACATACATATGTACGTACATGGCCTGTCAAAATCATAACCCTCCTTTGGCTTTGCCGTAGTCGGGTAAAAATGCGTTTTTAAGAATTCCTTGCGGTCATAAAGTACATAAAAAACAATACTGCTCTGTGGCGCAGTGGTAGCAAATGCGACTGCTGGGCTTGAGGTCTCGGGTTCGATTCCCGGGTCGGACCAAATGTTTGTATGATCTGCAAATATTTGTTTCGGAGTTTGGGTGTTTTCTATGTATAATATGTATGTATTTACAAAAATAAAAAAGTATACAGGGTGGATATGACAAAACGATATTTAACGAAACCGCGGGCCATTCAAATATGTTGTTGACTTTGGGATTGTTAAATTTATTTGAAAATTGAAATTAAAAAAATGAAACTTTCAAACAAACTAAATGCCTAAAAATATTAAAACCGATAAGAACACCATTTGCAATTTAAGTTCACTGACCTACGTGCATACGAGTACAGCTGAGCGCCCGCGGCAATATCAAACGGCGCCCGAGCGGTGCTGCCGCCTTCTTATTGTAATAATAATTTACATGTATTTACACAATCACAATATTTCACAATAATATCACAAAACATGAAATTCAATTAATTATAATTTAAATTTTTCAATTCTCAATGAATACACAGATCGTATCTTTTAATAATGTAATTTTTTTGCAATTTTGCAAATTGGTAAGTAGGTAGGTACTAACAAATAGCTTTGCAAATAAGTAATAACAAAAAGTATGTCTTACGGGCAATGTCTTACAAAAAGTATATCTCGTCGATCTAATAAAGCCTGTACTTACTTGTATTTAAAGGTTTACGCTTGTTTTTTTTAGAACTTTGTGAATAGATCTATGGCTTACTTACTTGAAAATGAGGAGCAGCTGTACACAAACTACATGTCAGAACGGCATTTTTTCGGCATTCTCCATAAATTTATATCATATCCGAGTATTCACTAGCCGTATAACCAAATCGAGGCATTGTTTCATTTACACTCACACAAAGTAATCGTTAAATAACAACTAAGTACTAACAAACCTAACTAATGTGTCCTGTCCCTGTCCTGTCACTATTAAAGCAGTTTTTCGCACTAATCACTTTAAAATACCTATTATTTATTAATAATCAAAGCAAACAGTAGGTACATAGAGCTTCCGCGCCGGCTAGTTCAAACGTGCAAGGACGCGAACACGTCACGGGTTCGCGTATTGCGACTGACTGCCGACTATTCAAATGCAGTTTTTTACGCTTGAAATTAGAAAAGGATAGAAAAGATATTTTCGGTTGACCCTTTTACTCTCCCGGGTGATTACTTCCAGCAATACCTACCTATTGTTTTTAACTATTTTGTGATTACGTGTGTGAGGATCTTATTGCTCAGACATAAGGTATATTTTAGAGTGAAAATTATTTGAGTAGTTAGACCTAAGGTCATTAACCCCTTGATGATAGCGATACATTCAACACATCGTGTATTAAATTTCAAAAACGAAAAGTAGTGTCCTGTGGCTTAACTACTGAACCGATTTCATTGAAACTTTGTAGGTGGACTTGTAACGTGTGTAGGTATACCTAGTTAAAAAAACTCTTGCTTTGTGGTATCCACCCTGTATATGTATTTGTATCAGTTGTCTAGTACCCATAACACAAGCTCTGCTTAGCTTGGGACCAGATGGCGTTGTGTGTTAGATGTCCGAAATATTTACTATTATTATTATTATATTTACGGTATTTACATACAAGCGTCAAATAATATTCCTCATCATCAAGATTTGCAGCATTTGTTTAATTGCAATGTTGATTCTTTGTACTTAAAATCTTTATTAAAAGGTATTAAGTAATTTTTCCGTGTCTTCATGAGAATCCAAAGAGAAATAAGCGCAGTGCGTCACGTCCCTATATAAAGCAAGCCTGAATATTTTAGTGTCGCATGAAAAGAGGCCTTCGAGCCCTTTTCACCTTCTCATGCATTTTTAATAAGTTTTTAACTTTAATAAGATTTAGTTTAGAAACTCCAACGACTTGGTATTTGTGCCTTATTTATATTCAACGGTATGTGTCAAAGTTTGCATCCGTAAGATTTAATTTGTGATCTACGACAGTCTGTGAACTTGGTACTTGTTTATTAACCGATTTCTAAAACGAAGGAGGTTATCAATTCGACTGTATTTTGAACCGACTGTATTTTTCTGGGTTAACCGATTTTGATGATTATTTTTTTATTTAAAAGCTGGTGCTACCCGTGTGATTCAATTTGGTCCAGTTCTTGAAGTCGGTTTTTTTTTAATTGTGAATTTGAAAAATATTTGTATGATCTGCAAATATATGTTTCGAAATGTGGGTGTTTTCTATGTATAATATGTGTGTATTTATCAAAAAGTATGTATGTACCGACTTCAAGGTTCGACTCTATTTCTCTTGGATGCCATCATCACATCTTAGTGTCCTTATCATGGTACCACCGTTGAGATATCTCCTTACCATTAAAAAAAGAATCATCAAAATCGGTTCATAAACGACGAAGTTATCCGCGAACACACATTAAAAAAAATATACGGTTGAATTGAGAACCTCCTCCTTTTTTGAAGTCGGTTAAAAAAGAAGACGAAGTTAATTATAAATAGACGACTAAAGTGTGCTAATATTTATTGAGATTTTCAAGGTTAGTTAAATATAGTCAAGCTGTATAAGTAAAATCAAAGTTGAAAATTACATTACTGCTTGCTGATGAATATAAACTAATATAAACATCAGAAAAGACCAGTAATAACTAACTTTTTAAATACTGTGACTGTAAAGTATCAATCAAATTCAAGAATTACTTGTAAATTGAATGAATGACAATTTGACAATGATGATTCATTGAATTGATACCTGGATTCATCTTGTACCTGATTTGACAAAACAATTGCATATGACATGAAATACCGTGATACAATAGTGACTTGAGCTCGCCAATCGAGAGTCGAGTCAATGTATAGACCCAGGTCCTTGACTACGGGGCTATAAGGTATTGTGGACCCGTTAAATCAATCGGTGAGATTGAAGCAGTGTTGAATCTGCTTATCATGCGTTTACTGCCTATTATGATTGCCTGGCACTTGGTAGGGTTTACAGACAATCCAAATTTAATCGACCAGGTATATATGGTTTGTAGGTCCTTATTAACTTCCCCAAGAGCCCGCTCCAAGTCCTCTACCCTTGCCTGTGCATACAGCTGCAGATCATCAGCATACAGGTGATACGCACACTGAAGATGTTTTGTGAGGAGGTTAATAAATATTGCAAAGAGAAGAGGAGATAATATACCGCCTTGAGGAACGCCAGCGTTAAGGTCGCGCCAACTCGAAGACAGGTCTTCTACACGAACACACTGCTGTCGCCCCTGAAGATTCCAGTGCCTCTGAAGGAATCATTAGATGTGTGAGGATAGCTAGCAGGATTTCGTGATTGATGGTGCCGAAGGCATTAGAGAAGTCCACTAAGACTAGAACTGTGACCTTAGAGTCCTCCATGCCTCTCCTAATGTCACCAGTTACTTTTAGGAGAACAGTCACTGTGCTGTGGCCGGGCCTGAAGCCAGATTGTAAGGGACTTAGAAGTTTATGTCTGTAAATAAATTCTGAAAGCTGCTTAAATGCACAGACCTCAAGCACTTTAGATAGGAAGGGGAGAATAGAAATAGGGCGATAGTGTTCAGGAAGTGAGAGACAATTTTTTTTTCTGAGAGGGATGACGAGGACTTTACGCCATTGAAGGGGAAAAGTTCCGGAGTAGAGAGAGAAGTTGATTATATGGGTGATTACTAAGAGGATATGGTCTAGGATGGATATAATCATGCATCGACTAGTCCCATAATGCCCTACAGCATTAGAGCGGACAGCCAGGATAATCTTTTTGATGTCCTCAGAGGGCAATATTTAAATGAGTCAATAGCGGGACTGGTTAGGCCAGATATATAGTTCAACGTTTGAAACTTAGTTTGAAGATCCAGCGTAGCCGTAGATGAGAAATGACAGTTGATATCATTCAGACTAACAGTGTTTTTAAACTCGAGATGTTGTTGTTTACCAATACCTAATGTGTTAACAAATTTCCATATACTGGAGGAAGAAGAAGACTCAATGTTTTGAAAAATGTGTCGGCGTTTAGCGTTTCGTATCACCTGGTTACACCGATTTCTCGCAGTCTTATAAAAGGTCCACTTGCTCTTACACCGATCTCTCCTGAAACGTACAAAGGCCTGATTCCTGCGTCTCATAGCCACTCGGATCTCTTCAGTCATCCAGGGTGCCAGGTCACGTTTCAATGTCACCGTTTTAATGGGAGCGTGGATGTTGTACAGATTAATGATGGTGTCATTGAAGATACTGAGTTTGTCGTTCACATCTGTAGCAGTGGCCATACTTGTCCAATCTAACGTAGCCGCATCTGCATGTAGCTTTTCGATGTTCGTGTGTCAAAAACTGCGAATCTGCCGAATTTTTAACCAACTTCCAAAAAGGAGGAGGTTCTATGTTTCACTGTATGTTTTTTTTTTTTTTTTTTATGTATGTTCACCGATTACCACATCAGTTGTGGACCGATTTTGAAATTTTTTTTTGTATCCGAAAGGGTATGCTTCCGTGGTGGTCCCATTGCCAGCATATCAGGATCTGATGATGGGATCCCAGGGAAATCGAGGGAAACCCTAATTTTTTATAGGCACATACTATGTTTTTCGTATATTTTCTTGTCTAGGTACCTAGCACACATTATAATACTACTATTTAAATGAATAAAGAATTAGGTATAGGCAATTTATGAAGAACCAGTTTATTTAACGCTTTTAAGTGTTTTTTTGGCAGAGAGTTTTCGTTGGATGTTTTTTTGGAAGTCGGTTTTTTAGGAGATGCTTTGGGAGGCTTCAGGGTATAGGATAGGTAGATCAGATCGTGGTGGGAGAAACCAAGAGCAGGAAGTTGACCATGGGAAGACACAAAGTTTGGGGCAGAGGTAAGCATTAGATCAAGCCAGGTATCAAGGTGTTCAGTGTTATGGTGAGTGGCTTGAAGGGGCAGGACGTGAAGATTGGTTGCTTGGATGATTTGGAGCAAGTTACGTGTTCGGGAGGAGTTTGGAACTAGAAGGTCTGTGTTGAAATCTCCCATGATGATGTGATGTAAGTGTTCCGACCCTAAGGATTCCAGAACTGCTTCCAGACTAGAGAAGTAGTTAATAGTAGGAGGGCAGTAGACTACACCTAGAATGACGTTAATTCCCTTGACACAAACCTCGAGGAAAAGATATTCCGCACTAGTAGAGAGGTTGGAAAAGGAGGAGGCCAGAATTTTGTATGGGAGGAAACTGCGAAGGTAGACAGCAACACCACCACCTCTTTTATCGAGGCGGTCGTTGCGTATAAGGACAAAGTCAGTGAGAGGATATGAGGTGGAGGGTAGGTGAGGCTTGAGCCAAGTCACCGAAATCAGGATGGCATGAACGTCATTGTCAGAGAAAGTGTCTGCTAATCACTGTAGTGGCTGGGGACACTCTGCGCGTTTATGTGGCAAACGTTTAGAAGAGGACGAGATACAACAGGAAACATAAGCCTTAATTGGTCGCCCAGAGTATCTGTCAGGGAATCAAAGCTATCGTATAGTGACAGGTCATCGGCAGAAAAATATACATCGGCTTCATTATCGCTCATTAGTGTACAATATTATTATATATGTATGTGTGTGTGATTTAAGTGTTTGCAGTCTTTAGGTTCTTAAAAGTAGGACTAATTTATCTAAATAAAAATTATAAAATTTTAATCAGTAGTTTGTAAAAATTAAGGATGCATTTTTACGTAAATTGCTTCTTTATTTTCATTATCATTAGCTTGTATTACTATGTATTAGTCATATTAAAGAAATACATAAAAGTCGGTTTATTCTAATACTAGCTGCAGACCGCGGCTCCGCCCGCGTGTATGTCGGATATCGCAGCAAATAGTAGCCTATGTGTTATTCTGATGTATAAGCTATATTATCGTAAAGTTTCATTCAAATCCGTTCACTAGTTTTTGCGTGAAGAAGTAACAAACATACACACAAACTTTCGCCTTCATATATTAGTGTGATTATTGACTCGCTATAATAATTCGATTAAGAGTGAAGAAGCTTCGATTAATGCCACAAATAATAGGGTCATTTTACCTACTCTTATGACAATGAAGGTACTACTAGAACAAAAAGCATTTGACATGACATAAATTGACCTGACTAGAATAATGAGTGGGTATTGGATTAAAATAGCAAAAGAACAAGACTACTACTGTTAGTGTGTCTAATTATGTAAAAGTATTATGTAGCAATGGGGCTGAAAGGTTCTCGAGTGGCGACCGCGTACCTAATGAAAGATGACCTGATGAAGGTCAGATGAGGTGGTTGTAGTGAATCTTGGGAGTCCTTAGTCCAGCAATGGACGTATTTTAGCTGTAATGAAAATAATTATTTTTAAAAATAAATGAAAATTATTTTTAATTTCAAAATAACAGATTTTTACTTAATGTATTGTAGTATTGTATAGTATATACGGCAAAGTAAAGTATTTACGGTATTTACATCAAAATTCAATTTTGAAATTTTTTGTATATCTACTTGTTTCAAGCTTAGTTCTATAATGGCTGGACCGATTCTGACGGCACTTTCAGAAAGCCGATGATATAACAAATAACAAGTAATGAATTAAAAAAAACCTGACTGCGTCAATTTCTGCCGTCTTTATTATTAAATTCATTGAAGAACTGAAACGAAAAGCTTTTTTTTTTTTTATTTTGTTTTATTTTTATTAATTTTGATGTACTCAGTGTCACTCTCACGACTAAGACGAATCTATTGACACCACTTACATAAAAATACGACAAGCCAGTTTAGTCTCTAGGGCGTGCCAAAGAAATATCCATACACTCGAAAAACATAACCCTCCTTCTTCGCAGTCGGATAAAAAGTAACTAAGCTACTTTATTTTAAACTAGCTTCGTCCCGCGGCGTTAGCCGTGGTTGTAGTTGTAAAGGTAAATACACGGTACAACCACGAGTAACACCGCAGGTTTCAGCTAGTTATATATAAATAATGTCATTTTCCGACACTGTTTATTAGAAACCACAATCTCTAAAGATTAAGATGATGCCTTTGCAGACTCAAAATATGTAGATAAACCCACATAAGCTTAAGTCAGGCAAAATACGATTATCGACAACCTGATTATAGAGTCACTATTACTACAGGGTGAACTTATATATATAGCTTAGAGAATCATACTATCATAATATAAGCAGGTAATTTCATTGCTTTATAGACTTCTTGGCATAAAACATCTTGAAAATGACTAGTAATTCTTTTAGTAAAAAATATATGCTGAGAGTAAAAAATATTTCTACATTTTTTTAAAGACAAAGCTCGCTTTATGAATATGCTCGTATTCTCTGTCGCGGGGGACTTTACAAACATTCATAAAACGTGTCCACAATAACCACAAACAATCCGTAGAGTATACAGGTGTTTTTTTTATGGAATCGGCGGGCAAACGAGCAGACGTGATTGTAAGCGATCACCGCCACCCATGGACACCCGCAACACCAGAGGCGTCACAAGTGTGTTGCCGGCCTTTTGGGGCATGGGCGGGGGGGGGATAGGGGAGGGGGGTTGGGGTATGAGCCTCCGGTACCCGCACTCACTCTGTGAAACACAGCGCAAGCCGCCGGTCGACCCGGCCCATTCATGCGGAAGCGTGGCTCTCCTACGGTATAAAGAAACGCTTTATGTTCTAAGCACTTAATATGTTACTGACTTATAGTATACATATTAAAATAACAATAGTTACATACATTTCTTCTTGACCAGATTATTTTTTGTTTTCGAACGGAGTTTATTATATGACAAAATTTAATTAAATATCATGCGTTTATCACTATACCATGGTTGTTGTCTGTGACTGTGTTTCATTATAACCAATTATAACCCACAATAGTCGGACAAAATGCTATAGAACCTATTAAAAGAAATTGATTCAAACATTAAAAATGAAACAAAAAATGGAAAGGTCTTCTGAAAATAGATTAACCTCGACCACACAAGACATATAAAATATGTAGATGCTTTAAAAGGTAGGTAAATATATCTGATGTCCGTCCATTTCAAACGCGCTGCATCCCTGATTTAATGAAAGTTCTCTTTAAAAATCGTTAGCGAAATTAGGGTTGTCAAATGTTTCAAAAGATGTTTTTAATATATGTATACACATATTTTACCAAAGTAGCGTCCCTGTTTAATTCTTTAATTAGTACGTCTGGAAAAGCAATGAAACGATGAAGTTTTAAATCGTTTATGGGGTTAAAAAAACTGTTTTTAACCGACTTCGTGGTACCATGATAAGGACACTAAGATCTGATGACGGCATATAAGAGAAATCGAGTCGAACCTTAAGGTCGGTTTTTATTTTGTTAAAATTTTACTTGTAATTTTAAAATTTTGAATCATATTGACACAGTACTTTATGACCGCTTGAAAGCGCCACATTCTAATCAGTGACACTTCATATAGCCTATAACCAGCGGATGATCAGCAAGCTTCTAACGATACCTCATTTGTTCATTTCTAATAAGTAGTTGAGGAGCTATGAGGGAACAGATGAACATACATATGTACGTACATGGCCTGTCAAAATCATAACCCTCCTTTGGCTTTGCCGTAGTCGGGTAAAAATGCGTTTTTAAGAATTCCTTGCGGTCATAAAGTACATAAAAAACAATACTGCTCTGTGGCGCAGTGGTAGCAAATGCGACTGCTGGGCTTGAGGTCTCGGGTTCGATTCCCGGGTCGGACCAAATGTTTGTATGATCTGCAAATATTTGTTTCGGAGTTTGGGTGTTTTCTATGTATAATATGTATGTATTTACAAAAATAAAAAAGTATACAGGGTGGATATGACAAAACGATATTTAACGAAACCGCGGGCCATTCAAATATGTTGTTGACTTTGGGATTGTTAAATTTATTTGAAAATTGAAATTAAAAAAATGAAACTTTCAAACAAACTAAATGCCTAAAAATATTAAAACCGATAAGAACACCATTTGCAATTTAAGTTCACTGACCTACGTGCATACGAGTACAGCTGAGCGCCCGCGGCAATATCAAACGGCGCCCGCGCGGTGCTGCCGCCTTCTTATTGTAATAATAATTTACATGTATTTACACAATCACAATATTTCACAATAATATCACAAAACATGAAATTCAATTAATTATAATTTAAATTTTTCAATTCTCAATGAATACACAGATCGTATCTTTTAATAATGTAATTTTTTTGCAATTTTGCAAATTGGTAAGTAGGTAGGTACTAACAAATAGCTTTGCAAATAAGTAATAACAAAAAGTATGTCTTACGGGCAATGTCTTACAAAAAGTATATCTCGTCGATCTAATAAAGCCTGTACTTACTTGTATTTAAAGGTTTACGCTTGTTTTTTTTAGAACTTTGTGAATAGATCTATGGCTTACTTACTTGAAAATGAGGAGCAGCTGTACACAAACTACATGTCAGAACGGCATTTTTTCGGCATTCTCCATAAATTTATATCATATCCGAGTATTCACTAGCCGTATAACCAAATCGAGGCATTGTTTCATTTACACTCACACAAAGTAATCGTTAAATAACAACTAAGTACTAACAAACCTAACTAATGTGTCCTGTCCCTGTCCTGTCACTATTAAAGCAGTTTTTCGCACTAATCACTTTAAAATACCTATTATTTATTAATAATCAAAGCAAACAGTAGGTACATAGAGCTTCCGCGCCGGCTAGTTCAAACGTGCAAGGACGCGAACACGTCACGGGTTCGCGTATTGCGACTGACTGCCGACTATTCAAATGCAGTTTTTTACGCTTGAAATTAGAAAAGGATAGAAAAGATATTTTCGGTTGACCCTTTTACTCTCCCGGGTGATTACTTCCAGCAATACCTACCTATTGTTTTTAACTATTTTGTGATTACGTGTGTGAGGATCTTATTGCTCAGACATAAGGTATATTTTAGAGTGAAAATTATTTGAGTAGTTAGACCTAAGGTCATTAACCCCTTGATGATAGCGATACATTCAACACATCGTGTATTAAATTTCAAAAACGAAAAGTAGTGTCCTGTGGCTTAACTACTGAACCGATTTCATTGAAACTTTGTAGGTGGACTTGTAACGTGTGTAGGTATACCTAGTTAAAAAAACTCTTGCTTTGTGGTATCCACCCTGTATATGTATTTGTATCAGTTGTCTAGTACCCATAACACAAGCTCTGCTTAGCTTGGGACCAGATGGCGTTGTGTGTTAGATGTCCGAAATATTTACTATTATTATTATTATATTTACGGTATTTACATACAAGCGTCAAATAATATTCCTCATCATCAAGATTTGCAGCATTTGTTTAATTGCAATGTTGATTCTTTGTACTTAAAATCTTTATTAAAAGGTATTAAGTAATTTTTCCGTGTCTTCATGAGAATCCAAAGAGAAATAAGCGCAGTGCGTCACGTCCCTATATAAAGCAAGCCTGAATATTTTAGTGTCGCATGAAAAGAGGCCTTCGAGCCCTTTTCACCTTCTCATGCATTTTTAATAAGTTTTTAACTTTAATAAGATTTAGTTTAGAAACTCCAACGACTTGGTATTTGTGCCTTATTTATATTCAACGGTATGTGTCAAAGTTTGCATCCGTAAGATTTAATTTGTGATCTACGACAGTCTGTGAACTTGGTACTTGTTTATTAACCGATTTCTAAAACGAAGGAGGTTATCAATTCGACTGTATTTTGAACCGACTGTATTTTTCTGGGTTAACCGATTTTGATGATTATTTTTTTATTTAAAAGCTGGTGCTACCCGTGTGATTCAATTTGGTCCAGTTCTTGAAGTCGGTTTTTTTTTAATTGTGAATTTGAAAAATATTTGTATGATCTGCAAATATATGTTTCGAAATGTGGGTGTTTTCTATGTATAATATGTGTGTATTTATCAAAAAGTATGTATGTACCGACTTCAAGGTTCGACTCTATTTCTCTTGGATGCCATCATCACATCTTAGTGTCCTTATCATGGTACCACCGTTGAGATATCTCCTTACCATTAAAAAAAGAATCATCAAAATCGGTTCATAAACGACGAAGTTATCCGCGAACACACATTAAAAAAAATATACGGTTGAATTGAGAACCTCCTCCTTTTTTGAAGTCGGTTAAAAAAGAAGACGAAGTTAATTATAAATAGACGACTAAAGTGTGCTAATATTTATTGAGATTTTCAAGGTTAGTTAAATATAGTCAAGCTGTATAAGTAAAATCAAAGTTGAAAATTACATTACTGCTTGCTGATGAATATAAACTAATATAAACATCAGAAAAGACCAGTAATAACTAACTTTTTAAATACTGTGACTGTAAAGTATCAATCAAATTCAAGAATTACTTGTAAATTGAATGAATGACAATTTGACAATGATGATTCATTGAATTGATACCTGGATTCATCTTGTACCTGATTTGACAAAACAATTGCATATGACATGAAATACCCGATACTGTCATGCATTTTTTTATTTTTAATGGAGTAAGGGGGCACACGAGCAGACGTACCGCTTGATGGTAAGCGATTACCGCCGCCCATGGACACCCGCAACACCAGAGGCGTCACAAGGGCGTTGCCGGCCTTTGGGTGATGGGGAGGGGGGTGAGGGGGGATTGGTTGGGGTATGGGCCCCCGGTATCCTCACTCACTCGGTGAAACACAGCGCAAGCGCTGGCTGTGGTCCGGTCGAGCCGGCCTATTCATGCTGAAGCGTGGCTCTCCCACGGCTCAATGCAATTTATTTTGTGATATTATAAACACAATTCGTTATTCTAGTGGTCGCCCAACAGGCGAATTTTCGACTATAATTTACTGTTTTTTTTGAACCTCTGCACTTCTATTCTACATAAACTTCAAACTCCTGCGTTCAAATAATTTTCTTAAAAAGGGTACAAAGTTCTTGCTTCACGTATTGATATATAGATATAACTCATTAAAATAGATATATCATGATGCCAATGTTTTATATGTAACTCCTAAAATCTTTTATATCTGATATTGTAATCCCGACGTTGTAAATTGCGTGCCAATAATTTTCGTACGTGTTCGCCATCTTTTTATTACTCTTATAAATTGTAATATTTAGACACAATAAATAAGTATTAAGCACTATTGCATCTTTAACATGGATTAAAGAACTAATAACTAACTAACTAATCATAAATAATTTATTGCCATCTGTACATATTAATCTTATAACGATACATAAATAGTGACTCAGCCATTTACTTAAATAAGTGGTATCTCCAGTTAGTAAAATAAATATAGGCTACGTCTCTATTTAGTGGGATCGCCTTGTTGCCAATTCGACTAAGTTTTTTAGGGATCTCGGTTGTAGGGTACATCTGAGACTTTGGCAATAAGTCCCGGTAAATAAATACTGTGGTTCAGTCTGAATCTAAACATACTTTTTCGCTCGGATGAGGAAACGACTAGGTCGACTAGACCACATACAAAAAGAAAGATCGCATGTGTGTTAAATATATTTTTTTACAATTCTATGTCTATTATTTTATGAAAACAAGTCTTAGTAATAGAGGCAGGTTAGCAAATAATATAAATCAATTTAACACAACATCTTGACGTGATCGGCGTCGTATTTTTATGGGCTTCGGCTGAAAATCAGCGCTGTGATCACCTTTATGACCATAGCATACGCTGAACTGTGGCCCTTTAGTCACACCACCAGATTATTTTATTATTTCTTTATATTGTTTGGTTTCTTTTATGTTTGTTTCGTTGTTTAGTTTTAGTATATGTGTTTATTTTGTATGACTATATAGCAATAGTATTTTCTGTCTTCGTCTTCTCAGTTACCGAAATAAGTTTGTATATAAGGAGCTATTGAAATTGAATTTAAAAACTCTAAAGCAAATTTCAATAATCTTCTGAATTTTGACAGTTGAGTGACTAGGCTAATTATAATTGAATAGTATTACGCAGATATTATTAAATCTTATACTGGCAAAGTTAATAATAATGTCAGTTAAAATAAACTATTTGCACCTATGTGGTTGTGATAAAGTTGTTTTTTTTTTATTATAATAGTATTTTGTTTTTCTAAAATCATATTATTCCAGTTCGTTTTTCCATTCCGTGCCAAAGACAAAAAACGGAACCCTTATAGATTCGTCATGTCTGACTGTCTGTCTGTCCGTCTGTCCGTCCGTATGTCACAGCCACTTTTTTCCGAAACTATAAGACCTATAATGTTGAAACTTGGTAAGTAGAACTTGTATTCTGTGAACCGCATTAAGATTTTCACACAAAAATAAAAAAATACAATAAATGGGGGTCCCCATACTTAGAACTGAAACTCATTTTTTTTTTTATCAACCCCATGCGTGTGGGGTATCTATGGATAGGTCTTCGAAAATGATATTGAGGTTTCTAATATCATTTGTTTCTAAACTGAATAGTTTGCGCGAGAGACACTTCCAAAATGGTAAAATGTGTGCCCCCCCTGTAACTTCTAAAATAAGAGCATGATAAATCTAAAAAAATATATGATGAACATTACCTTTCAAACTTCCACCGAAAATTAGTTTGAACGAGATCTAGTAAGTAGTTTTTTTTTAATACGTCATAAATCGTAAACTGCAATTTACCTTTCATTCAATCAACACAAATACAAGAAATATATATAAATGTTACTTGCTGCTGCGGAACCCTTCATGGGCGAGTCCGACTCGCACTTGGCCGCTTTTTTATAGTTTGCCATCAGCACTTCAATTTATGATTTATGAGTCGATTCGTCCTCCCTAATAGGGTAAGCATGAGTTGAACGATGACATATGTGGTGTTCGTAAACGAGTGTCATTAGCAGGGACTGGTCATCTTCCGATTGCTATCATTGAAATCGAATAACGAGTTTACACGAATATTTCATTGAATTTTGAAACTAAGTAAATGTTTCATTTTCCTTTAAATTAAATTTCCCTTTGGAGTAATAACAGAAATGACTTTCGAGAATCAAGAGAGACTATGGACAAGAAAAAGTTTAATCAACTATAACCTGACTACTCAAACATTTTTGGTAAGCATTTTATAATCTATATCACCAGGACAATTTTTACGAATCTTTTTACACCTAATTCATGAAAATCGGTTCAGTAGTTTAAGGGTTAAACTGGAACATACAAACAGCTATAGATAAAGTCGGATAAAAAGATTATGAGAATTTGAAAATAACTTTGGAGTTTCTGAATTATTATTTTCAATGGAATTTGTCTATTAAGATTATGCTGATTCTATTCATGACTGTTCAGAAAAAATAAAATCTGATAATTATATTGTTTGATTTGATAAAATATAATAGGATTTGATAATTTCAGCAATACATAGTGCAACACTGTCATCAAATCCAACACACTTCAAAACAAAAATAATCCAATTTAGAACATAAAACGTAACACGAACATAGCAATTAAATCAGTTCTATTTGGTTTATGACAGTTAGTTATCTATTATGCAAGAATACATCGTGCTTATGCTTGAACTATGTAGTATGCAATTATACTTCTTCACTTTTTTTATGGAATAGGGGGACAAACGAGCAGACGTATCGCCTGATGGTAAGCGATTACCGCCGCCCATGGACACCCGAACACCAGAGGCGTCACAAGTGTGTTACCGGCCTTTGGGGGATGGGGAGGGGTTGGGGTATGGGCCTCCATTCTCCATTTCTCCATGGCCGGTAGCGACAGCAGTTTTACCGCGGTCGCAACCTTCTGCGAAGATGTAATCTCGCAGAAGGAGGTGGCGGAGAAGGCCCGGGAGGATGATATCCACTCGGACCCAATCCGCCGCCGGCGAACCGGGCGGCGGAGGCGCGCCTATCTGCGCCTCATGCCGCCCTGAGTGTGGCCGCGGATGGTCGGGACGGGTTTTCCCCTCCATCCGCTTTAGTGGCCACCCGCGAGGGGGCGACGTACGCGTGTGCCGTACGTCGCCTACGTAGATAGTCCATCAGGTGACGGTGCCTGCTTCTGTGCGGGCAAGCGCTGGGAGGAGTCCGGATGTGTTAATATCAGCAGTTCCCGGATTCCTCCCTTCACAGGCGCAGAGTGGCACATCGTGTGGTTTTAGTCGGTTCGAGTCCGACACACCGCCCCGCCGTAAACCCCGGTGGGGTGACGGTCCGATGGGATTTCCACACGTTAAAAAAAAAAAAATGGGCCTCCGGTATCCTCACTCACTCGGTGAAACACAGCGCAAGCACTGTTTCACACTGGTTTTCTGTGAGGCCGTGGTATCACTCCGGCCGAGCCGGCCCATTCATGCAGGCTCTCCCACTTTAATATTTTACTTTGTATGTCACTTGTTATTTACAAAGGAGGCTTTGTGGTGTGCCTTGGGAGAGCAGGTCCAGCAGTGGAACGGGCTGATGATGAGGATGATCGTATAAATACTTTAACTTTTTAATCACATATTATTTTTTAGTACTTGATGTAAAAATTAAAAGCACCCGGATAACCGAGTTTTGACCGGCATTTCTTATTTAGTAAATTTTAAGTAACTAGTCCTAGCTACATCGACTTATCGCCGGAGAAACCCCTGCATACCCTATTTCATGAAAATCGTTGGAACCTTTTCCGAGATTCAAAATATATATGTGCAAGATTTACTCGTTTAAATGTTTTAGATTTATAAAGTTGGCTCTTTAGTATGGCTTGGGAAAGGCCTATGTCTTGCGGTAGACTGCAGCGGGCTGAATATGATGTTATTAATACTTTATTTTTATTCATCACAGATTATTTTTTAGTATTTTGAAATTAAAATGAACGAAAAGAGTATAGTAGAACGAGTATTTAGTGTACACTTCGATCATTTTTTTAATTCAACTAATCCTGCTTTCGTAGTTTAGTGAAGTGATTTACGAAATGTTGATTACACCATGATCACTTCACAATCTAATCTAATAAAATATTAAGAAACAGCTCAGAAATTATAAAAATCATTTAATATTTAGACCTAAGTGATCATTGTTTACATATAATTAAAAAACAAATAGGTAAGCGAGAGAATATTTATTCATCAGTATTTATAACATATCTCCATAATTGTTATTAGAATTAAAATTGTTGCAGTTCAAAAGAAATACATAAGTATCTATTAACATTTACAAATATACACATTCAAATTGTATGTATAGTAAATTGTTATATCGAGATTTATTTTGGTAATAATTTACAACTATTTTTTATTCATTATATTTTAATAATGAAGAGCGGCTTAAAATACTATTATTTCCTATAAAAACAATAACTAACTAATGAACTATCTATTAAAACTAAAAAAACTCCTATAAAATCTATTCAAAAAAGTTTACATAACTTCTAAACTTACCGAAAAGTTCGCCAACTTTGTCAAACACGAACCACGAATGTCCTAATCACGGTTTGAATTGAATATAACACGTTATACACACAACTTCGTGTACTATATTCGTAATTTTATATACTATATATATATTACTTATATAGTCTCCCAAACGTCCGCACGCTACCACGAAAGACGCGATACTGAAACAGTGTATGTTCGATCAGTTTCGCTTGAGCCCCGATGCTTTTCCTTGCACGTCTGCAGTGCCCTTTGACGTTGGAACGTAGAAGAGCGAGGGAGCTCTACTGAAATTGGACGGACCCTTTGCGGGTTACGGTAATTGAATTTCAATTTACGATAGTGGGTAAATAATAGACTGTGATTGTCTTGGGTTAGTGTGTATATACGTCGTTCCGAAAATTTACTATTTTTATCAATTTAATTGGTTGGAAGTTAAAGAGATGATGAATTATAAAAACTCTAATGAATTTAATCAATGCTAATATTATGAATTCGAAAGTAACTTGGTCAACCTGTCTGTCTGATACTCTTTCGCGGCTCAATCGCTGCACCGATTTCAATAAAATTAGGCATGGTGATACTTTGAGTCTTGAGGAAGGATATAGGCTACTTTTAACCGCAATAACCGACGCGGGTGGAACGGCGGGCAAAAGTTGGTGATTAATATTTTTTAAAGTGCCGCAGGATACTGATACGTACTAACGGTCACTAAGAAAGAAATTAAAAATTATTAACTGTCTCTGATAGGTCTGTCCAATAAACTCCTGAAGGAAAAAAAATCCGAATACAAAAAAAGGATAAAAGGGTTAAGTATACAATGTTGTGAATTAAAAAAAATCAACAGTGTTGACACAGCTTTACTTTTGATATTACATCAACAACGCTATAACCGGAATTCAAATTATTTTCTATAATAATATCCCAGTTTTCAATATAAAATTTGCATACAACATTTACATAGATGACCTTTTCGATTTTAACGTTCGCCGACGCGACAGGCAATTTCCGGATACTTACATTTTGTACCGTGTAAATAAAATGCACCGATATGTGAAGTTGGCTTCCGTTAGTGGTTTTTGTTGGGAAAACTTTAGTGGAAACGTAGTAGAGGCAGAATAACGCAATTCTAGCAAGGTCATTGCAACTAAAGTTACCTTATATTACTATGTTAGTTATTTTTAAACTTGGATTCTTTTAATAACTTTACATGGATGACCTTTGCTCCGTTTTTTTTTTGGTAAATTTTCTAAAAATGAATACAAGCTAGATCGATTTATCGCCTCCGAAACCTCCTGATTGCTACATTTTTTTCTTTTTTTATGTCACTAGCAAAATGACTGATGGAAAGCATAAGCAGAATCCAAGAGTGGTGGTCACCATACTGCAAATGCAGACAATGCAACAATGCAGCATGATGACCCACACCATGGTGGGCTAGTGATGCTTCTGCATCATTGGGCCTCCGGTCTCGCACACATCAACGAAACACGGCAACACGAACGCTGTCATTTTACGTTGATTTTCTGTGCGAGGGTAGTACCGCCCCGGTCGAGCCGGCCCAACCGTGCTGAAATCAGCGTGGCTCTATTACCTTTTTCATATAATATACTATAATATACTTACATATTTACAATAAATTTCATAAAACCGTTGGAGCTGTTTCCGTGATTCAGATTGTATACATAGGCGAGAAGCAGAAGATCGAGCAGTGGACTGCTAATAGTGCTGCTGTGCACTGCTGGACATAGGCCTTCAAAACCTTGAAGTCATAGTAAATTATTAAAATTTTCGGTTTTTATCTCCGTAATCTGAACTGTTTATAATACATCACTTTCTGAAGTAAGTTAATATGTACCCTTGTTATCGTACGAAACTAGCTGTTAGCCTAGCAAAAAATGATTGAAATTTTCACAGTTATGTATGTACATAACTGTGAATTCAAGTAATAATAATTAGAAAACAGATCACACACATAATGCACATATACGTATACTTTTTTACCGACTTAAAAAAAGGAGGAGGTTCTCAATTCGACCGTTTTTTATTTTATGTGTGATCCCGGATAACTTCGTCGTTTATGAACCGATTTTGATGAATATTTTTTAAAGAAGATATACCAGGAAAGGAGATATCCCAACGGTGGTACCATGATAAGGACACTAAGATCCAATGATGGCATCTAAGAGAAATCGAGTTAAACCTTGAAGTCGGTTTATGTTTTTGTTAAAATTTTACTTGTTATAAGTACATTCAAAATTATTTCATCCCTTTCATCCAAATTTCATTCTATTAATCCATATATTGTTTTTAATAATTGTTTTTATTAGAAACACAACTTCGATTTATAAAATTTCCAAGTTCAATGTTCAGTAGTTGAATTTTCCAAGTTCAAAGCAAATAGTCCTTAATCACTTTTACTCATCGGCCATTCAATACCCGTTTTCATTAATAGGATAAAAAAGTCAACTCATCTCCAGACCATCTTTGTCAGAGATGGATGACCTTCCTATTGTTCTTAGCCACAAAGGCAACGTACATTATTCGGACATGCTCAACATTTTTACTAAGACAGCCTGATAATAAGATTGACGGAACATTCATCTATCCATTGTTTTAGCCATATTGTGTAAGCCTTCATATTAATATATCTAAATAAACGAAGAACAAATTGGATACATGGTGATGACAATACCTTTGTTTCTCGAAATCTATAGATTATTTCTGTTCAACGCTAATAGTTTTGTTTCCATGAAAAATATCATACTATTCTCTATATTTCTAGCTACACGTATGTATGTAAAATCTAAGAAGCGGCGATGTGCGAGTTGGACTCACCCATGAAGGGTTCCGCAGCAGCAAGTAACATAATAATTTTTTTATTTTATTTTAATATTTGTGTTGATGAATGAAAGGTAAATTGTGTACAGTTTACGATTTATGACGTATCAAAAATAAACTACTTACTAGATTTAGTTCAAAGCAATTTTGCGGTGGAACTTTGCATGGTAATGTACATCATATTTTTTTTTAGTTTTATCATTCTCTTATTTTAGAAGTTACAGGGGGGGACCCACATTTTACCACTTTAGAAGTGTCACTCGTGCAAACTATTCAGTTTGGAAAATAATGATATTAGAAACCTCAGATGTTAAAGTGTAACAAACTTATGTGTGTAAATACAGAATTTTTGCCCGAGAGAGATGAGAGAGATTAGAACATAGCTTACTTTTAAACAGCTAATTACTTCTGCCCAGGGATACCTAAATTGATTCGCAGCTTAAGATTATGATTTTGTGTGTGTTTTTGTTCCGTGCAATCAATAAATGAATAGACAAGCTGATATTAAAAAAAACAGTTAAAACTATAGCTAGACTCCGGTGCGAAATAGGGTTAAGTTTGGCTCCTGCTTTCTAAAGCTCTATATATTTCCAATGAATAATATTTTAGACAATATACTTTGGACATCTAACGCACAACGTCATCTAGTACCAAACTAAGCAGAATTTGTATTATAATAATAATAATAATTCTGATATGAAACAGTCGTTGCGGGAACGCTTCTTTGGCCGCCTGAAAAAAGTACTTAAAAGTCTTTTATCAGGCGGTAACAAGGTGCGAGCCTACAATGGTTGGGTCATGCCGGTTCTGATGTATTCCTTTGGTATACTTAGATGGACTCAGACCGAATTAGATGCCCTAGACCGGAGAGTCCGTACATTGCTGACTGCATTCCGAATGCATCACCCACGGTCATCAGTTATGAGGTTGTATATCCCGCGAAAGTTTGGGGGTCGTGGACTATTAAATATCAAGACCCTACACAATCGCGAGATATACAATCTTAGAGAATATTTTCTTCACACTGATGTGGGAGTGCATCGTAATGTAGTTGCAGTGGATACCGGACTCACTCCGCTCGCTTTGGCTAAAGAGAATTGGCGCAAACCTATAGTACTTGGTACTGATGATCGCAGGGAGGTATGGAAGGGCAAAGAACTTCATGGTCGGTTTTATCGGGCTCTTAATGGGCCTGATATAGACTTCAAGGCCTCAACTTCCTGGCTACGGTATGGTGATCTCTTCGGAGAAACCGAAGGTTTTGTTTGTGCGATTATGGACGAAGTTATCATGACGAATAACTATCGGAAGTATATCCTGAGAGATGGTACGGTCGACATCTGTCGGGCATGTCACCGTCCTGGAGAATCTATCAGGCATATTATTTCTGGTTGTTCTCGTCTTGCTAACGGCGAATATTTGCACAGGCACAACCAAGTAGCCAGGATCGTACATCAACAGCTTGCCCTTAAATACAGACTTGTGAATTCAGAGGTGCCATACTACAGGTATGTGCCCGACCCAGTTCTCGAGAATGGTCGTGCTACGTTATATTGGGATCGATCTATTATCACGGACAGGACTATTGTTGCCAATAAGCCTGATATTGTGGTGATAGATCGATTAGAGCGCCGCGCAATGATTGTCGATATCGCCGCTCCTCATGACGAGAATCTCGTGAAAGTTGAAAAAGAAAAACAAATAAAATATTTGGATTTATCTCACGAGATTGTCGATATGTGGAATGTGGATTCGGTAATCATTGTTCCGATAGTCGTATCCGCTCACGGATTGATAGCCAAGAGCCTCGACCAACATCTTAAGAGGCTCATGTTAGAGGGCTGGATCAAGGGTCTGATGCAGAAGGCAGTCCTCCTTAACACGGCTCGTATTGTGAGGAGGTTCCTGTCTCTGGAGCCCTAACCACCGGTTTCTTGGTCCCTGTACCCGAGGTCGGTGGTCTACTATTTTTTATATTTTTAAATGTATTTGTTTTTATATTTATATTTAAAAATGTAATTAATATGTATATATAAATGAAATAAAGAGAAAAATAATAATAATAATAAATATCTTTATTGTACACTAGATTAGTTCCTAGTTTAACATAAAAATTACAGAAGTACAACTGGCGGAGGCAACCCTTGGATGGAGAGAAAAACATGATTATGAGAAAGTGTGGGGTAGTGTCTGGTGTAAAACTAGGTAAAAAGAAAAAAAAAATAGTATAGATTGTCATATACCGTTATAGTTATACATAGTGTGGTTTAATGAAATAAATACAAACAAGGTATTATGGGTTCTCGACAACTGATACATATACACTTTTATTTAAAAACTAGCTGACCCGGCGAACTTCGTACCGCCATATTTACATATCTGTCTCAGCTTCCCACAGGCAGTGTACAGTCGCGGACAAAAAAAAACACTTTTCCCGTTATCTTTTAATTTTTTTCTTTCTAGCAAAAAAATAATGAATGAAATCGGACAATGTGTTATTGAATTACAACTAAGTACATATTTTGACTTTCATCACCTCTCTCCAGGATACCGTGCTGAATTTCGGGATAAAAAGTATCCTATGTCCTACCTCGTAGTATGAACTCAAATCATGCCAAGTTTCATTTGAATCCGTTCAGTAGTTTCGGTGTGATGCGCGGCCAAGATACAGACAGACAGACAGACGGACAGACAGACAGACAGACTAAAATGTATCGATAATAGAGAGCCCTCCAAAAAAAATATTCAAAATATCTTTAATGTACAGAATTTGACCTGTTACATTTTTATTATAAGTATAGATACATACATATTACATACAGAAAACTCCAAATTAAGTATTTGCAGATCATACAAAGATTAACTCACTTTTAAACTTTCACGTTCCATGATATAATAATTATTATTTTTACGGGATCACTTATTTAAAGGTATTACATACCTCTGATTTGCCTGACGTTTCGACCAGGTTGCACTGACTCACAGTCAGCCTTTAAGTAATTTTTACATACAAACATTTGATCTGACTTGGGAACCGAACCCGAGAGATCTCAAGCATAGAAGTCGCTTACGCTACCACTGCACCACCGAGCGATGTTTTGATCTCTAAAATCAATTAGTTTTCCGTTATTATGCTTTACTTCCACTTGCAAAACTAGACCTACTTCGCATTGCCATAAAACTTAAATAACCACTCCATCAAATACTGGCCGTCAGACTTTTAGTAATTTTCTGTAATTTTAGCAAAATACTTCTAGGAACCTATGTAGCCCAAACCCTATTATTTCCCAACTACAGAATATTTACTGTACAATACAAAATTTTCTTCTTTGCACACGCTTCCTTTAAGTAGCTTATGCTTACCATCAGGCAGAGTAGAGTCATTTTGGCGGGCCATACATAATAAAAAAAAAAAAAAAAAAAAAAAAAAAAAAAGCGACATATTGCTGTAAAGTTCCGACGTCTTTTGGTTTAGTTTTACTACCTCGTTGTTCTAACGGTTAGAATTTGCGACGGCCAATCAAGGGGTCTCGGGTTCAATTCCCAGGTCGGGTCAAAACTGTTATTACGTTTTTCTCACAATAAATTTTAATAATAGATCGGAGTACGCAACTTCGTCGGTGTAGTAACACGCCCGTGCCTCAAAGAGCACGATAATCCGTCGTTCCCGGTTGTCATGAATAACTATGGCAATTGTTATTCGGAATCAAGCGCCCTTAAATATACTGATAACTTGTTCAACCTTCGTATTCATTTTGTCCTTAAGGTTGCGGAGGTCCGATGCCAGTCGCTTCGTGAAAAAATTGATATTCTTGTAAAACAAGTTGAACTAGTAGTCGTCCCCAAATCATCTTAGGAATAGTAAAGGCTAGGAAAATGATAGTGTAGTAACTCATAGACTTCCAGAGAAAATAGTGGCTAAATATCTCTTTACTCTTACTTTGGGATAGTGCGTAATTAAGATACTTCTTTTCTTATTAAAGTTTAAGAAAAGTCTCAACTGACCTCCTTGTTAGTGGTATTACACTACTTTATATCTTCCTCGCTATTCTCCTGCAGACCAATATACACTTTACTGTTTATTTTAAAGGTAACTTCAGCCAAATATTCTATTAAAATGGGAATGAAAATTTATCCAATTACTCAAAACTCGAATTCAGACCGTTCACGTTGTCATAGAAATTAAATTAAACTCCTAATTCATCAAAAATAGGCTTCGCAAATGGAATGGATTGGATCAACCGTCAGGCCGTGATAGGAATAGAATTGGCCAAATTATTATTGTTTCGATTTTATTGTATTTTAAGTAGCTGTAATTTAAAAATATTTATAGGTACATCAATCACATTTTCTTATTATTTTAAGCAAAATATTATTATGAAATTATTAAAAAAATAATTACGGGCTTATTAAATGATTATACATAAACCGTTATAAAATAACAAACATCTCCACATCTTCGCCTATTGGTAACGTTCCCAGAAGACTGGAAACATTGCTAGTTATATGATTATTATTTTTTTCCATTTTACAATACCCGAGTGCACGACAGCGATATAACTGCATTATATATTCAGATCATTTATTTGCTTACAATTATGTACATAACTAAATGTAATATTGATTAATTACTATCGCGTTCTCGGTTCTCGTTATATTTTTTGTTCTGTACTAAAAAAAGACACACGAAAAATAATGTTTGTGAGTTTCTATCAGTATGTATAAACCGGCGTCCTTCGCGTGAGTCTAAACCTACACATATTTGGTTTCACTTAGTGACATTATAAAATATTTCAAAGGAAATATAAAAGTTGATAGCTATGACTGGGTTACGTTAAAATACGTTACATAAGTGGTTATTGCCAATTCTGAAATATTTTCGTAGAATTGTCTCTAAAAATCATAGGGATCAATGTAGGATCCGATTCATAATATCAGTTTGAATAAGTTTTACATCATCATCATCACATCAGCCGCAACAAGTCCACTGCTGAACGTGGGCCTCCCCTATTGATTTTCATTTCGACCGGTGGGTAGCGGCCTGCATCCAACGAGTCCCCGCGATCTTAACTAGGACGTCCGTCCGCCTTCCTACGCTGCGCTTGCCGTCACGTGGTCTCCACTCAAGAACCTTTCTGCCCCATCGGCCATCGGTTCCCCGAGCTATGTGCCCTGCCCACTGCCACTTCAGCTTGCTGACTCGCTCTGCTATGTCGGTAACTTTGGTTCGTCTACGGATCTCTTCATTTCTGATTCGATCGCATCGTTCCATAGCTCGCTGTGTGACGCCGAGCTTCCTTATAAGGCCCATGGAAAGAGACCACGTCTTGGCACCGTAGGTCATCACTGGCAACACGCACTGATTAAAGACCCTTGTCTTCAAGGACTGTGGTATTTTGGACGAGAAGACAATTTTTTTTATAAAAGTTTTACATAAGCGATCATAACTAAAATATCCCGCCAACTAACGTGCTGATTGATATGCCTATATCTTTTCTTATACTCGCCATACGTTCTCTCCGTGTGTGGTAGCAGACCTCTACGTCATTCCGTTCAAATATCTAATTTCCGTAGCGAACTCGGGCGTCTTGGCCTCTCATTTATTTAATGCTTATAAACCGTCCCAGGAGTGTTTCACCAATGTTCTTCGTTAATAAACTTCTGTATGCCTGTTTGTGGATTTTTTACACATATATTATGAAAAAAAAAAAAAAAAAAATTTGACTTTCGGTTAGATTAAAAAGCTCATTAATCCTCTCTTAAATAATACAACACAGTAGTTGTTTGATCATAAGTTATTACTAATGCTCGTCTTTATAGGGTTTATACTATAGCCGCTTCGTTTAGTTCGTGGTTAAACCTCTTCTTACGGAGTGTAAGAATATATTATCTATGGGTTAGAGCCAGTCTACGGCATTATTAGTCTTTGCTTTTGTAGGGTACAAGGACTGCCTCGTTGACTCAGTGATACCGTACGCGACTGCTGTCATGAGGTCTAGGGTTCGAATCCCGGGTTGGACCAAATGCTTGTACGAACTGCAAATATTTGTTTCGTCTGTATTACATGTATGTATTTACAAAAAAAAAAGTATATATGTATTTATTTTAGTTGTCTAGTACCCATAATATAAGCTCTGTATGTTAAATGTCCAAAAATATTTAAAGAATTAAAGATTAGTTGTTCTGATTCCATTGCGAATGTAGAAAACGTCTACAAATTTCGTTAGAAACGTCACCTTTTTTCTTAATTTGACAACAAAAGACACAAAACATTCAATGTTGTACTTTTTTATCAAACAATTCCTTCTTTCCCACATTCCTTGGAAAATTTATATACAAAAAATTTAACGTAAAAAAACTACTTCAATCTGGACTAAATTGAAATGCGACTACACGGGAAGTACCAGCTTTCAAATAAAAAAAGAATCATCAAAATCGGTTCACTCAGTCGAAAGTTATGAGGTAACAAACATTAAAAAAAAACAGTCGAATTGATAACCACCTCCTAGTTGACAATCACAACTTCAACTGTCTCTCTTTTTTTATGTATGAGTCTGCCAAAGTGACTCTGCCTGATAGAAAGCATGAACAGAATCCAAGAGTAATTGTCACCATACTCATTGTGAAAACAGACAATGCAACATTGTTACCCAATTATGCTTGACTCCTTCTGACCTAAGTGTGATATTAACTTTTCTATGTTAAGTAAAATTTGAAAGTACTAAAAGTAATATAGAGATCTCCTATTTCCTTAATGGTATTATGTAGCATCAATATCTTCTTCTGGCATTAAAATTTCAAAGATGCATTAAAATGTGATATTATGTTCAACGGACTTTCTGTGGTGTTGCCCGAAATGAGAAACATCCGAGGGTGATAAAATCTGAGATTGTTTCTTTATTGTATACTTTTATGGGTAAAAAGTTTGGAATAGGCTTTCGGACTGCTTATTTTTTAAATATTACATTAGATGTTCAGAAAACAAGGAAAATATACAATTTTGACATAAAGCTTAATTTTTTTATCTCGGTTATATAACGTGACAGCAAGTTTAATTGTTATGCTTTTACTACATTATCCATTACTAGCGGACCCAAGCAACCTCGTTTGCGTGTCCTATTGCCCGTAGCGTGATAATTTTCCCCCGTTTTTGAAACATTTTGCATTGGTGCTCCGCTCCTATTGGTCGTAGCGTGATGATATGTAGCCTTTCTCGATAAATAGGCTATCTAAAATTGACAGAATTTTTCAAATCGGAGCAGCGGCTCCTGAGATTAGCGCGTTCAAACAAACTCTGCAGCTTTATAATATTAATATAGATTTTAAAAAAATCTATGAAATTCCAATACTTTCCTGAAATTTAATATGCAGAGGGTTTCGGGGGCAATAAATCGATTTAGCTAGGATAATTTTTTAGTAAATTTTAACTCGATTGTCGAATGTGACTGTATTCGGCGTTGCAATTAGCGAAAAGTTTAGTGTGTGTCAGTAATAAAATAAACACACATTAAACCATCTGCTACCTGGTTATGTCACATTTCACACAAGTACGACATGAATTACTGTCACTCAATTTATTTCTCTATGTTTTTCTGCAAGAACATACTTATTATTGTCAAAAAAAAACGTTATAGTGTTGTTTTTGTTTGAATAAACTGTTTTTGCTTTTATTGTTCTGTAGGCAACCAGCAACCACCAACCAGAGGCAATTTGCCATATCGGTGTATCATATTGCCGTGGGAGAGCCACGGTTCGACATGCATGGGCCGGCTCGACCGGAGTGATACGGCCTTACAGAAAACCGGTGTGAAACAGCGCTTGCGCTGTGTTTCACCGAGTGAGTGAGAATACCGGAGGCCCAAAGAAATAAAAGAAAATTATGATAAAAAAACATAATTTTAATCATGCAACTTAAAATTAAACACTATTCACGGAAGTATTTGTTTTACAATAATTAACTTTTATAAATCATTGCTTATCCACTTAAATGAACTTAGTGGAAAGAATATATAACGAAACGTTTATATATATATATAAACGTTTCGTCATTACCATGAAACATAAAAAATACACTCAAATTGATAATTTCCATAATTTCAATACGGTTAGCAATAAATCTAATTCGTGCTTATTCATATAGCTGTGAAAAAATAGATCTTATTGCTTTACGGCCGTATGTGACCGTAACTCAGGGGAGATTCTTCCCCTCGTTTTACGCTCCCCTTAGTTGCCATTTACTATATTCGTGGGTAAAATTATGGTGTTGTTGATTCTAGTTCTACAGCATATATCAATAGTGCCTAAGTAATTCCTCTACAAATCTTGTTTATCTTCATCTTTATACTTAAGATAACATCTGTTCGGATGGGTTTGAAGAAAGAAATGGAATTGGTTTATAAATGTCAAATGGCTTTGTTAAAATAAATATTCTTAATTCTGTTGATTCATCTTTATTTATGTGAAAAAATTGCTTGTTGATATAATTTGTATTCTATGCACTATAATAACTTGAAAAGGGGGGCATAACTGATAAATATTTTGAATGACTAGGTATTTCTTTTGTTTATCCAATATCTAAAGAAATGCTAATTGTCTCGCAAGTACAAATATTAGCTATATATTGATAATTAAATAACGTTTGTTTAAACAGTCACATTAAATCATGGAAGAGCATGCTTTGGCATAAATGGGCAGGCTCTATCGGAGTTTTATCACAACCTCACAGAAAATGGACCCCAAGAAATTATTTCGTAACTTTTTACCGGTTTGTTTTTTTTATATCTTAGCCTGCCAAAATGATTGCCTGCCTCGTTGGTCTAGTGGTTAGCGTAAGCGACTGCAGATCAAGAGGTCTTGGGTTCGATTCCCGGGTCGGACTGCTGTTGGGTAATTCTTACAAGTAATTGTAAATAGCAGCCCGGAGTATGGAAGATGGCGGTGTTTCCCGTCCGTGCCTCGGAGAGCACGTTAAGCCGTCGGTCCCGGTTGTCATGAACATCTATGGCAATCGTTATTGAGAAGTCAGTGCCCTCAAATATTCTGAAAACTAGTTCAACCTTCGAATTCAGTTCGCCTTCAGGGTTGCAGAGGTCCGATGCCAGTAGCGCCGTGTAAATACTGATATTCAGGTAAAACCGGTTGAGTTAAAAGCCGACCCTAAATCTTGGGAATAATAAAGGTTTGGAAGAAAAAGAGGCCTGCCAAAATGATTGTACTTTCTAATATATAATACTAATGATTCTAATGTGTTACTTGTATGCAAGCTACCCAAAAAGTTTGGTTGCCGAAAATCCGTATCATGGTTGTCTGGAACAGATCGCCTTGAGCGATAAGACCGCCGATTATTACATTTGAATATTTTGTAACTCATCCTTTGTTTATTTGTAATTTTGTACGTATACAATAAAGATGTAAATAAATAAAATAAAATCTAAGAGTGGTGGTCACTAGACTCATTGCGAATACGGACAATGCAGAAAGTCACTCTGTAATGACCTAGTGAGATGTTTTTTCACGCCCCGCTTAAAAGATCTGGAATAATAGTAGGAGGTACATGCATTGATAGGTTACTGGAGGTCACCGGAGAGAAACTCAAATGATGGCAAAGCACTTGTCACACTTAAGTTGCAATTATCAACATAGATATTTATGTGTTTATTTACCATCAGGAGATTCATCTGATCTTTTATCCCTTATACTATACTTTTTATTAAAATACAAAATGCGTAAAGAATTTCACGTTTCTTGCAAACATCAACTTTGTTATGAACAAAAATTTTGTTATTAAAAAGTCTTAGAGGCAAAAACTTCCTACAACTTAGAGTTGCCTCAAGTATGCAAACCTGACTCGCGCAATATATTTCTGACACTCCCAAATACATCCATACATATGATTGTATATTGAGCAAATTATAGCGTGTGTGTAAGTTAATACAATATTATTTATATTGAAAACAGACTTCACTACTTACCGCTAGCTGTTAATTAATATACTTTCACAACTAAAACTTTCAAAATTAATCTATTATCTAAAAAGCCTGAACGGACCGATATGAAATTTTGTTTTCACAAAATTTGTTTTCACGAAATTTGATAAACATCTGTTTTAGCTTGTTTTGCTAATAGAGTTTTAGGCTTGGCACACACTATTGGAGTTGTAAATTACATGACACACTACTGGAAACTAGTCGTAACGTAACTTATTCCAGTCTTTTAGGCGCTTCGGCGTATTTGAAATGTGTACAATGCATGTAGCATAATATGTTTATATAGCAGTGTGTTTTTCTATATTTTGTGACATATCACTTACAGATACCATGCGGTAAACTATTACAGAGCTCACAATAGCTATTAGGTTTTGATAACATTTTAAATATATAACACATTAATGCTCATCCTGTTGTTGGGTTACTAAGGTAAGTTTTCTCTAAAATAATGTTAGTGTACGAATTCCTAAAATGCTAGTTTTATATTTAGGTATTCAGAAACGTCTATTTTAGTGTGACATACCTAATTTTATTCAAAATGTGACGCTTGAAACGTTGTGCGACAAGACAAAACTTATTTCCTTGCACTCGTGTTTAGAAAATTTTGCGTACCACAAAATTAGCGCTATTATCAAACACTATTATATATCTCTTCATTGCAATCCCAAATACAACGCTAAATATAAACGTGCGTTGTGTTCAATAAATATTTCGGACATCTAACACACAACGCCATCTAGTCCCAAGTTAAGCAGACCTTGTGTTATGGGTACCAGATAACTGATATAAATATATATATATATACTTTTTTTGTAAATACATATTTATTATACATAGAAAACACCCAAACTCTGAAACAAATATTTGCAGATCATACAAACATTTGGTCCGACCCGGGAATCAAACCCGAGACCTCAAGCACCGCAGTCGCATATGCTATACGCCACCGAAGCAGTCAATGTTTTGCCGCCGCTTTGCCACAATCGAACAAGTTCTGTCGGAGCTACAAAAGATCGCTTTACGACACAGCATACGTGCGTACGTACATAATAAGTTCAAACAATTTTAAATTATGAAACCTACTTTTACACAACCCGCACATTAAAGTGTGTGCCTAGCTTTAGGCCCGGAGCAGATGTACCGGACTAATTACGTAATACCCTAACTAACAAATTAACTGACTACAGTATTTCTATAATAACATTTTAATCATCATCAATCATCATCATCTTTTCTTTTATAGTCAGCCGGCTGTATGACGTCACTTCTTCACGTTTCTATTAAAGAAAAGTTTGTAATCTTTTTCAATGGGGATAAATGAAGAAAGTAAAGTGACGTATAGTAGAAGAATAGGGAGGAGAGGACTGCTAAGGTAAGGAACACAACCAAATTGAAGTAACTTGAAAGTGTGTCTCAGTATTCAAGAAGCTACTAGGACACTTTAATATTTAATTTTATTTATTTTCATTACAAACCACTACAGCATAAACCTTGTACAGACATTGACATCTAAGTATGTCTGTACTAGGTATAGGTATATATATTTGGTATTACAATAGGCATTTTTATCGCTCTCGGCAATCTCTAACGAACAACCTTTGTACGGAAAATGTAATGTAATTTAAATAATTAATAAGACGTATTTTTATCAGTAACACAGTATCTGCTATAATTTCATAGTAAAATTGCTGTACTTTTGGCTTAGTGGTTTGGCGGTCACCACGCCGTTTCCTACTTCGCCAAGTGTCGTGGGTTCAAATCCCACATAAGGACAAACACTTTGTGTGATGCACAAATTGTTGTTCTGAGTCTGGGTGTTCTTTGTGTACGTTTCACATATGTTTGTAAAGTCCCCCGTGACACAGGACTGACTCCTTGCGGGAGTTGCCTTTATTTAAAAAGAAAATTTAAAATAAAAGGCAGTATTTGAATTAATATGCTAATGGTTCAATAGACAGTGCTCAAGCTATTAACATTATTCCATCAATATTTCAATTGAATGAAAGAAATAAGTAAGGGAATTCATAAAACCCTTTAATTTAAACCTATTGTCTGATTCACAAAACACGGGTAAATAATTAAATCTGAGCAATATTTTTTTCTACACTTCAAACGAACCGTCCAATTTAAAGTTTCTTAATTAGTCAGAAAGAGCTTACCGTCTATCAAATTAGATTTTATCCCGAAGCCAATCTGAAGTCGTTCAACGCTCTATTTGCTGATGGTCACATTTCTTCAAAATAGTTGTCTTAAACTTATTATATAAATAAAAAAAAAGGAAAAACTGAAACCCAACTACAACAAAAAACGACGCTGAAAAAGTATGAAACAAGTTTCAAAAGCCGTAGTCACACGTTGTTAAAGTGTTATGGTGCGTTTCTATGTAACGTGTGACTACGGCTTTTGAAACTTGTTTCATACTTTTTCAGCGTCGTTTTTTGTCGTAGTTGGGTTTTAGTTTTTACTTTTTTTTTATTTAAAATGTTTTGGTGCCATTATTAATATATAATATATATATATTTGAAATGTACAAGTAACGCCCTTTCCAATGATACCAAACACGGCATTATTTTTTTAATTCATTACTTTATGTCGGCTAGAGGGCGCCACATTAGATTCAGCGACACGTCATATAGCCTATAACCAGCAGACGATCAAGATGCTTCTAACGATACCTCATTTGTCTAGTTCAAATAAGTAGTTGAGGAGCTATGAGGGAACAAATGAACATACATACATACATAGCCTGTCAAAATCATAACCCTCCTTTGGCTTTGCCGTAGTCGGGTAATAACTAGCTGAGACCCGCGGTGTTACCCGCGGTACAACAACAACCGCGGTTAACGCCACGGAACAAAGTAAAAAAAAAAACGATGTAGGCTTACCTTGGTTTTTTTTTACTTTGTCTATACGGCTATACCGACATCAATAAGTAAAATTTTAACAAAAAAGAAACGACTTCAAGGTTTGACTTGATTTCTCTTGGATGCCGTCATCAGATCTTAGTGTCCTTATCATGGTACTACCGTTGAGATATCTCCTTTCCATTAAAAAAAGAATCATCAAAATCGGTTCATAAACGACGAAGTTATCTCCGAACACACATTGAAAAAAAACGGTCGAATTGAGAAACCTCCTCCTTTTTTAACAGTCCTAAATTATTTCCGTATAGAATATGAGTCAAAAAATATAAAATAGTTTAGAAAAATCTCTTACAGATAAAACTGTTCTTATCTGTACAAGCACCATAACTTTTTTTTCATTTAACTCGAACTTTTCACATAAATAACAATTTGGAAGAGCTTTGCTAACATGAAAGTCGTTTTACAGAACAATTAGCTAAATGATTACCTAGCTCCAAGATGTCAGGTAATTTTTTTTTCGGACATCTAACACAACGCCATCTAGTCTCAAGCCAAGCAGAGCTTGTGTTATGGGTACTAGACAACTGATAAATACATATATACTTTTTTTTGTAAATACATACATATTATAGATAGAAATCACCCAAACTCCGAAACAAATATTTGCAGATCATACAAACATTTGGTCCGACCCAGGAATCGAACCCGAGACCTCAAGCACAGCGGTCGCATATACTACCACTGCGCCACAGAGGCAGTAATAATCCGTTAATTAATGAGAAGATAATTATGAAATGAGATTTTACTTTAGGGATATAATATTACTATATGCGGATGGAATGAGGTCAACATTAATGGTTTTACTTAATTTGATTTTTTGGTACTATAGGTTCTAGGTACGAAAAAATAATAATATTAGTATTACCTCAGTTCCTTCTTATAGGCTAGCTAATCCTAGGTTAAACTAAGGCCTTACAAAACATAATTTGTTAATATCTAGCCTTTTGTAATATAATGTGTGTTTAACGATTCTAAAGTCATTTGTTATTTGAATAGAAATTGTTGGTGAAAATAGACTGTGCAAAGAATTAGGTTTTTAACTTGTTGAGATTTTCCTTGATATTTTATTGAGTGTATGTACGGAAATTAATGTGGCGTTAATTAATGGGGTGTTGGCATTGTACTCCATCGTTGAACGTTAGACTATTCAAAAATATATATTACCTTTTACTTCATCAGAACGTACATTATTCAATAGTAGGATAAATATGTCTGAAAATATTAAGTAAAAAAAATATCTACGCATCATACATGGTTTCTTAAGTATTTGTAACTAAACCCACGGCTTTAGCGTGGAATGTACAAAAAACATATTTTAGCATCATTTCGTAGCACTTCGTAGAAAAGTTTACACAACTCGTAGCAAATGTCTACAGAAAGCTAACATGTGAAAACATCTTGAATTGTGATAACGGATTGTAATTCAATCCTGTTCCAAATTCTACTTTTAATGATGCTTATCATATATCATTTAGAATGATATCTTTACTATCTGCGATGAATACAGTAAACATAATACTATATAACATGAGCGCGAACTGTATGTATGTATGCTTTAAGTGTGCATACACTTGTAATTATGTACGTACGAAGGTTTGTGACCATTACGTTAATCACTGACCGAGCTACGAGAACGTATATCTCCTTTTATACTATTAAACGGTCTGTAAAATCAGTGCAGCTTTTAATCTAGTAAATTTATTAGTTGACTGCCTCGGTGGTGCAGTGATAGCGATAGTATGCGACAACTATGCTGAAATCTCCTATTTCTGGGACACACCAAATATTTACCTATTTGAACTGTATTTTTTATAGGGGCAAACGAGCAGACGTATTACCTGATATAGTAAGCGATTACCACCGCCCATGGACACTCGCAACACCAGAGGCGTCACAAATGCGTTGCCGGCCTTTGGGGGATAGGGAGAGGGATGATGGGAGGGGTTGAGGTATGGACCTCCGGTAGCCTCACTCACTTTGTGAAACATAGCGCAAGCGCTATTTCACACCGGTTTTCTGTGAGACCGTGGTATCACTCCGGTCGAGCCGGCCCATTCATGCTCTCCCACAGTAGAGCTGAAATCTGAAACAAATCATATTTTGTTTCAGATTTCAGCTCTACCTTGAGTGTGTTCTATTTAAAGTATGACTTAAAACAAATTATGTAAGTATACTCCGTTGAAGTGGCTTTTATGAAGCAAGCTCTGCTTAGTTGATTGAAACTATGTGGCGTTGTGTGTCAGTTGTTTGAAATATTATAAAATAAATTAAATTGAAAAATTTACACGTCATATTTTGTTTCCTGAATTACTTGTAACTAAGCCCCCGGATGTAGCGTGGTTTGTACAAAAATAAATATTTTATAAATACCTAGCTTTTGCACTTGGCTTCGCTCAAGAAGACTTTCATCCCAGAATTTATCCCCTTTGCGGTGAAATATCAATAATTCCTTTCTTAGTGCTCACTTACGATATTTAAAGAATCTACATGCAAAATTTCAGGATTTTAGGTTCAGCGGTTTGGACTGTGCGTTTATCTCTGGGTATGTCAGTCTCTTTCCTCTTTTATATGTGTATACATAGATGTGTATATAGATTCTGTAGCGTTTCATAGCGAATGCTACATATTACGTAGCAAACATCTACGAAAACTTACATGTGAAAAACGTGTATTGTGTACTTCACTCCAAAATAGTGAGAAACATAAACGATGTTAACTTTGTAACTTTAAGTTTCTTTGTTTGTCGTGACAAGTTGCTTATTGTTGGCGTTTGTGGTTTTTAAATGATAAGTAATGGTTTTACATTATTTTTATGACGATTAGACAATAGTTTCAGAGACGTAGTTGGGACGAAAACATTTATTCTTAATTACTTCAAAATTATTTTACACATGAACATGATACTATAGAACATATGAGTGTGTGTGTGTATGTTTGTGTGTCTAAAGGATGCCTACACTTATAATTTTATGTATGTAGCCATTACTTTAATCACTTCCCATGCTACGTGCATCTCCTTGCATTAAATTAAACGGCTTGTGAAATCAGTTCTGCTTTAAATGAAGTAAGTTTTATTTAATTTTCAGTTGCGTTTTACATACGAATTATTTAATGTTAGTCGTACAAGGGCGCCGGGTATCGAACCCGGTACCTCTCGCTTACTAAAGAATAATCCTTAAATCAAAGATTCTACTCCAACGTTGAATACATGAGGACATACATTTTTTAAACGGTATTATTTAGCGTGCTTACTTTATTTTCTTGTGCAAAATAGGTATTTATGAGAATATTTAATGGTCAGTTTCACTACATACTGATAAGTTTAAGATAGTTATCTGCCATATAATACTATTTAACATGAAAAAGTTACTGATTAACACAATTATGTATATCTAACTCTGTATGTATTATATATATATATATTATGTAACTAAATTATGTATATGTCTCAATCTCTATCCAAGACTTGTGAAACCGAAATCTATAATTATATAACAGATAAATTGACATTAGTCTATAAGGGACGAAGGTTTATCTCGTAATTAGAAGTATCTGACAATGTAATTCAAAGTCAAGTTTTTTATTAATATTGTCTCTAGACACTCTGAAGGCGCTCATAGCCCAGTTGCACTCGGTGTTTAGAAACAATCAACGAGGGTAAGCAACGACGGCGCGGTCAGTACCTGGATGGGCGACCGCTAGTGGCATGTTACCATGAGCGTTTCCGTGATTCGGAGGTCACGTTAAGCAGTCGGTCCCGGTTTTTATCATATGATAACAGTCGTGAAGCTTAGTTGGAGGCATTTAGGCGGCTTAAAAACATCCAACGACAAGATAATGAAGCCACAATGTTGTCTTGCCAGTCCCCAACCCGCACTTGGCCAGCGTGGGGACGTATGGCTTTAACCCTCTCCTGGGAGGAGACCCGAGCCCAGCAGTGGGACGTTATGGGTTGTTGATAACTCTGAAAATTTATTCAAAACACTTACCTCCGTAGGCAATTGCATGAATACGACTAATAGGCCTTAGATTATAGCCTTAGTAATACAGACGTTAAGATGTCTATTCAAACGTACTATGAGTTACAACCACATGGTCTATAAGAAGACAAACCATGGGAGAGCCACGCTTCGGCATGAATGGGCCGGCTTGACCGGAGTGATACTACGGCCTCACAGAAAACCGGTGTGAAATAGTGCTTGCGCTGTGTTTCACCGAGTGAGTGAGCATACCGGAGGCCCATACGCAACCCCATCCCCTATCTCCTCCCCCCCATCCCCCAAAGGCCGGTAACGCACTTGTGACGCCTCTGGTGTTGCGGGTGTCCATGGGCGGCTGTAATCGCTTACCATCAGGCGGCACGTCTGCTCGTTAAATTCCATATTCGGCCTATTCCATAAAAAAAATCGGACATCTAACACACAACGCCATCTAGTCCCAAGCTAAGCAGAGCTTGTATTATGGGTACTAGACAACTGATATAAATAAACTCTTTTGCAAAAAAAACGGGCACTTAAGCAAAGAACTATTTTATAGTTACTATTAGGTAGTTACAATTTTAGGTAATGTTATCCTCAGAATTTTATAACTGGCCAGTAACATGTTCAAATGATTAAAACCTTTTTGGTTTTTTATTTTTTTCAGCCAGGAAGAAAATCGAAACCGACCGTTTTTTTTTCAAATGAGTGTATATATATACTTTTTTTTGGAAACCGAAACAAATATTTGCAGATCATACAAACATTTGGTCCGACCCGGGAATCGAGCCCGAGACCTCAAGCACAGCAGTCGCATACGCTACCACTACGCCAAGGAGGCAGTTACAAAAAAAATGGTAGGTACGTTATTTAATACCCCAAGCACGTCTGCCACTTCAGTATCAAACTCCTTTTAAGTTATACCAAAATAACGGTATTCCTTTGAAGTTATCAAACTTCTAAATCAATCAATCTCTAAAGTTGGCCCCTTAACGCTCTTATTGAACACCCGGACCGAACTGACAGCTGCCACGTCTAAATCTTCGACAGCCTTCAAGAAAATATTTTGCTTTTTTAACCGACTTCAAAAAAAGGAGGAGGTTTCTCAATTCGACCGTATATATTTTTTATTTTGTTGTTTATTAATTATCACTGATTTTCTTGATAAAGTTATAGAAGTTTATTTCAAATGCAAGTTCAAATGCAGCATGAATTTTGCAGTAACCAATGTTATATACATATAAGAACACAGTAATATTGCCCATTTTTACTACTCAATACCAATTAAATAAAAATATTTTCAGATTCAGTTCATTTTTATCAACTAAATACTATTTCTATTCCACAAAATAAAGTTTCAAAATCACATACGAACGTATCATCGCGTCGTATTGCATCGTGTCGCGTCGCTCAAGTAGACACCACCTGAGCCCACGTGTATGTTTGTAATGGCGGTAAAAAGTAATATTATATTTGTCATTCTTTATCAAAGTATTTTCGTGGCGATTTTTTCAAATCGATTTAGTGATTTAATCATGAAAGCATAACAGACATAGACAAACGGAGATATTTTTCAATTTATAATATCAAAGAGAAGGAAAACTTGAAACCAATCTTATATCAACCTGTTTAGCCAGCGTAGTATTGTAGGCTAAAACCTCCTTGTCAAGGAGAGGGAGAGGCCTATGTCCAGCAATGCAAGCAACAATATTATCTACTTATTTTTTTTTTTACTAGTTTTTGCTCGCGGCTCCGCGTGTATGTCGGTTATCGCGGCAAATAGTAGCGTGTGTTATTCTGATGTATCTACATCTACACTAATATTATAAACGTGAAAGTTTGTATGGATGGATGTTTGTTACTCTTTCATGCAAAAACTATTGAACGGATTTGGATGAAACTTTACAGTAATATAGCTTATACATCAGAATAACACATAGGCTACTATTTACCGCGATAACCGATATATACGCGGGTGGAGCAGCGGGCAACCACTAGTAAGCTATATTACTGTAAAGTTTCATCCAAATCCGTTCAGTAGTTTTTGCGTGAAAGAGTAACAAACATCCATCCATCCATACTTACAAACTTTTGCGTTTATAATATTAGTAGGATAGGTAGATACGCAGTAAGTTACTAAAGTTTTTTGACATTAGAATTCGTATAGGTATAGACAATCCGTCGCCCTGACGGCAAAGATAATAACAGACATCAATTTCTTCCCGATCTAATGTTAAAAGAATATCCCAAATCAGAATCCATTTCTCAAAGATACTTTTTTGAGACGGAAAAGTTTCGTACGACCTTGAACAGATTGATGAGGCAAGCTTCACGTGCAGCGTCTTGTTACAAAAAGAAAATATATTGACAACTTTAGTGACGTAACACTTGAAACACTTCAAACTGCGGAAGTAATTGATGAATGGGCATTCGGTAAAGTTATTGAACCATATTTTATAAAGATCCGTACAATCTTGTGCCTAATATTGAAATGGTATGTTTTTTTTTATGTATTGCCCGCCAAAATGACTCTACTCTGCCTGATGGAAAGCGTAAGCAGAATCCAAGAGTGGTGGTCACCATACTCATTGCGAATGTAGACAATGCAGCATGGCGACCCACACTATGGCGGCCTAATGATGCTTTTGCATCTTTTAGTCTAGTCAACAAGTATGGAACTTGTTGACTAGACTATTTGGGCCTCCGGTCTCGCACTCACCAACGAAACACGACAGCACGAACGCTGTCATTTTACGTTGATTTTCTGTGCGAGGATAGTACCGCCCCGGTCGAGCCGGCCCGTTCGTGCTGAAATCAGCGTGGCTCTACTACCTTTCAAATGTGTGTGTGTGTATGTGTGTTCGTGTGTGTGAGTGTGTATGAGTGTGTGTGTGTGTTATTATTAAAACTTTGGTTGATGCGTAAATTAATTAAATAATTAAAAATTATACAGAAACAAACTTTGCTCCAAAACAAAAAACATACGACAGATCACAATTTTAATCCATAGTGTACATCGCATGGGTACTATTTTCTTTAATTTCTGTCTTAATATACGAGTACTCTGTAGTATTAAATACTTGACTAACTCAGTACTAGCAGGTTTGCTATACTGAGGTGTATGAAATAATAATTGTGTATTTAATATTTTTTTTGACAATTGTTGAGAAATCAATTGTTTATTAATTATATCCGTGTGGTGATTTATTAAGAATACAGAGTGTCATCACCATTATTCACTACTGTTATAAGTAACGATTCCAACCTCGTATAAATGCCTCATTTGTTTAAATCTTAATAATTACTAGGCATACAATAAAATATATTATAAACTTATAATTCAATTGGTGATTTTATAAACAAGTAAATAGTTGATTCATATTAATATCTTGGCGCCTTCCGCTTGTCAGCTTCCGGCGCGACTTATATTTCATATCAAATCTTTAATGTTACACAATCCTGTATTATCAAATAATAATTGTATGTATATCATTAGAATATTTATGGTAAACAATATTTGATATTATCTATTAAATATGTGAATTTAGTATTGAATTGGGTCAAGCCTGTCAAATACTATAAAAATACCTTCGTTCGAGTAATTTCACGCATTCATATCCCGAACGTTCTACTTGGTGCTAATCGACCGTTACACTACATTGGTATCGTAAAAGGCTTAAAGATCCAACTGCACAAGATAATAAAACAAACCCGAAATCCTCATGGGCTGTCACTCCATCGGTGTTTGCTGCGGGATGGTATGTCGGAATCGGACCGACTAAAACCACAAGGTGTTTCACTCTGCGCCTGAGAAGGGTGGGATACGGGAACTGCTGTTATTAACACATCCGGACCAAGTAAAAAAACGCTATACCAACCCGTCTTAGCAGTGTAATATAGTAATGCGAAGCTTCCCTTCTAGGGTGAGGTCTATGCCTAGCATTGCACTGTTAAAGGCTCTTGATGACGACTTTATGGTCAGTGTTAGAAATTTAACGTCATTGTAATGGCAACATTTTCGATTGTCATTTTTCTTGTTTGACGTTTTGACGTTGACAGATAGTACTTTGAGGACGCTTGGATCGGTCGAGCAAGAGCTTCGTAATTGACTGCCGGTTTTAAGTTAATTGAATTGTATTTTAGCTAATTGTCGATAGGACTCGGTTCCTTTAGTGGTTTTCCGTTATAAGTGGTCTAGTTGGGACTCGCGAGTTTTTGTAGGCGCGTTCAAAAGGGCGTGATCCGTGATAGCTAATACAAGTTTATTGTAATTCGAATACCTTGAAAGATATAAAGCACTTTAGGAGTCATGTATGTGTAACGACGCAGAGAGGAAACTACCAAGAGGCCTCTTGGACGCCACTTCAAGGAATCTACACATCTCCAGTAAGTGCTTGATTATAGTAGCTTAGAATAGAACACGGTGAAACGCCATGGTTCATTTCTCTTGCCAGTGGACTAGTAGCAATTTAATGCCTGTACTAATGGGCCTGCAAGCATTATAACCTTCACATGGTGATCGCTCCATTGGCGAGAGGACTGAACAGTCGGGTAAGATCGACTTAGGTACACCCATCTGATAACTATAGTTAAAAATAATATGAATGTTACTTATGAAGGGTGAATATCGCAAAGCTCTCGTGACTATCTATTAATATTAATAAAAATGTAACGGGTCCAATTCTGTACATTAAAGATATTTTGTATTTTTTTTTATTTTTGTCCATCTGTCTGTATCTTGACCGCGCATTACGCCGCAACTACTGAACGGATTCAAATGAAACTTGGCATGATTTGAGTTCATACTACGAGGTACGACAAAGGATACTTTTTATCCCGAACTTCAGCATGGTTTCCTGGAGAGAGGGGATGAAAGTCAAAATATGTACTTAGTTGTAATTCAATAACACATAGTCAGATTTCATTCATTCTTTTTTTTTGCTAGAAAGAAAAAAAAAAGATAAATGGAAAAGTGTTTTTTTTGTCCTCGACTGTACACTGCCTGTGGGAAGCTGACACAGATATGTATAACATTTGTTGTTCAATAATCTTTACTTTTACCTTCTAGAAATAGTGTTAATATCACTATTCCCTCCTATCATATTAGGACAAGGGACCTCCGGGAATTGAAACTAATACCGTTTTTTTGCAGCGGACGTAGAATCACTTCAATGAAACCGTTTTTGTTTCTTCAGGTTTGGACGGAGCTGTTACTTTTTCTAGTAACCACATAATTTTCATCATTTAATAAAGGTACTAAGATTTTAACACATTCAATGAATTGCAATAGGAATTCTCTTTGCAACGAAATCAATAAAACCCAATTGATACTTGCGACAGTTTCTGGGTAAAGTTTAAAACGTATCCTCAATTTATTTCCCGAAGGAATTCAAATTCAACACGTACGGAATTTCCCTAATGCAATAAACGGGATGAAAGTCTGTTTTTAGCTACCACGAAACAGTATAATGCTTTAGATAAGAACTTATCACTGACCTGTATAATTTAGTTATGAAATTTTGGTTCAGATTTCTGCAACCATTCATGTAGGAACGGCAGATAATACTGTACCTACATTTGAATATGTACCATAATAATATTTTAGTACCCATAACACAAACTATTTAAAGCTTATGTTCAGATAAAATTTTAACAAAATAAAAAACCGACATCAAGGTTCGACTCGATTTCACCGTTGCGATATCTCCTTTCTATTAAAAAAAGAATCATCAAAATCGAACTCACAAAAAAAACATAAATACGGTCGAATTGAGAACCTTCCTTCTTTTTTGAAGTCTGTTAAAAACCATTTATATTATCTTCAAAAACAACATCTACCCATCATACGTGTTATAAAAGACACTATTGTTTCCAACTTTAATAATTCTGGAAAAAATTGTTCTCTAGCGCTATCTCGTATTAAAATCTTTAGTCGAAGCAGATTAATTATAGTTGGGAGCCTTTGTATTATCCTTTAGTAGACAATGGTATAACTTTCCTAGGTTGTAAACAAAAGTTCGAAAGCTGCAGCGCAGAGTTAGGAACTAAGACTTCAAAAATGAACTTTGCAATTAATGTTTCAGAATCTTGAGTCTGAAGAACTTCAGTGATGCAAATGTACACAAATAATTTTAAAATTTATAAAATGGTATGAAACATATTATATTAACAAGGTATTTACAAGGTTATTTACAAGGTAGTAGAGCCACGCTGATTTCAGCACGAACGGGCCGGCTCGACCGGGGCGGTACTACCCTCGCACAGAAAATCAACGTAAAATGACAGCCTTCACAGGCCCAATGATGCAGAAGCATCACTAGCCCGCCATGGTGTGGGTCACCATGCTGCATTGTCTGCATTGGCAGTGAGTATGGTGACCACCACTCTTGGATTCTGCAATATGCTTTCCATCAGGCAGAGTATGTATCATTTTGGCAGAAACAAAAACAAAAATAAATAAAAAATAAACTTTAATAATACAAAATTTTAACAAAAAAAAAACCGACTTCAAAAACGACCAAATTGAATTGAGTTATTCGTCAATTTGTCGCGCACATTGCATATTATGCAAATTGAAGATTTATAAGATTTTCTCATGGATGACATGTCAGAACTGGACCAAATTAAAATGGGACTACATGGGAAGCACCAGCTTTCAAATAAAAAAATAATCATCAAAATCGGTTCACCCAGTCGAAAGTTATGAGGTAACAAACAAAAAAAAATAAAAAAAATACAGTCGAATTGAGAACCTCCTCCTTTTTTTGAAGTCGGTTAAAAACACTCTTTGTTGGACAGATAGCAAAGCTGTGAATTGCGATCGACCTATAAAAAATATTTGAGGCAATTAAAATGAATTAGAAAAGCAAATGCACTATGGCTATCAGTGTACTTTAAGCTGCATTGAAGACTCGCATCGCAGCGTCATGTATATGCGTAGTCAGATAAATAAATTTTAGTAAGGTATTTTTTAAGTTAACTAACACGAACTGTGATTCAAATCTCACGTCATTTCTTACACTCTCTGTTCCGGACGGCTCGGAGTCACCTCTTATAGAAAAGATCAATCTTAAATTTCGAATATCAGTTCATATAAAATCAGAACTTTTTTTCCAAACATTACGAATGATTAAAAGATTTACCTAATTTAATTTCACTGAATCTTGTTTCTATCAAATCTGTAATGATAACAAAGGCAATAAAAATAGATAATCATACTTCTTTAAATAAACATTCATTTAAAACGGAAGCTCACTGGCAATCAAAATGAAATTATTTCCTACAGAAAACTCGAAGTGTATGAAACATTTTGAAATATCATTCCGTTATACTAATCATAATCTGGCCTGAAATATGTATAATCAAATCCCTTGCGTTAATGCAAGTAATCCATAACACATGTGCCCAGTCACATGTTTAATCAATCAAGTTAATACTTGAAATTACAGTAACATATCCAATCTCCGTTGCATTTGAAGATCTAATTAATCTTGGAACATGCGTTGCAGGCTTAATTAGATCTTGGAATTTACAACTGAATTTGTAGCTGGTTGATACAGTCCAGTGAATTATTAAGTGATCACTTTTTGCTGACCACTGTACCACGCTGACCAGAAAGTTGGTTTATTTCATGCAGTGCTGTTGTCTCACGCAGTGTCGTATAACCAAATAAATTGTTATCGTAATAGTGGAACACGTTACGCCATCTGCGATGTATAAACCTCTTAAAGTTATGACTTTTGTTGATTTATGGTACCATAATTTTATATTGTTTTAAACTTTCATGGTCAGTAACATTAAAATAGAAATCTACGGGATTGCTACCATGTACCTTTTCGTTTGTGAGTATCCGATATTTCGGCGCTGTTGCAAGCGCCATGATCACGGAGTAAGAAGATCTTGCGGGTGGGATGTTATTGGCAGACATATCGGTCTACCCTCTTTCGCAGTCTTTTACTACGATCGCCCCCGGTACCACTGTTCACTAACTCACTATTCACTCGTAATTGTTCTCGACACACAACACTAACAGTATCTGATCGCGTAACTATGTTTTGTTGATTACACCGGTTTTTGCACATTCGAATCACGGGATTCCAGACATTTGACAGTTTGAACCCATCCTCACGATTGAAATTTTTGTGTTTATTAATTTCAATCGCTTCCCTGACCAATCTAGGTATGTAGTGGCGTTCTGTCTTAATTATCTGTGGGTTGTAAAACTCAATCCAGTGATTTGGGCCCGAGTCAATCAAATGCTTCGCGATTGCCGATTTCTGCTGGTCGTTGTTTTTGACCGCTTTTATGTGTTCGTTCATGCGGCACGCGATGGTACGTTTAGTTTGGCCGATATATGAACTCCCACAACTGCAGTCGATCTTGTAGACACCAGGCTTCTCAAAGAGGAAATTGTCTTTTGGGGATCGGTACATGGTATCGGGAAAAGGTACATGGTAGCAATCCCGTAGATTTCTATTTTAAAGGTACCATAATTGTTTGATAGATGGCGTGGTGTAAATGAGTCATTTTGTACATTGCGGTGTTAAGATTCTTAACAAGTGAATGACTACCACATGATGTATTATTATTTTTGTCCATTAAACAGACTTGGAGCGTACTTCCAAGTGGGAAACCTGCTTATTTTATCATTTATCCTTAACTCCTTAGTTTCCCGGAGGTTAAACACGCAGTTTGCTCCCTTAACGAGCTCTTACGAATAATCTATACCACACACAGATACTTATATTTGGAGAATTCACCACAACAAGCGGAAATAACCGGAAAGGCATGGCTTAGTGATGCCTCGTGCCTTTTTGTAGAGTGATCGAAAGCATGAAGGGGCGACATAGAGAGGTAGACCGCAATACTAGTTGGAGTTCTTTTGTACGACGACATCAGAACTAGATAGACGTGTTAGCATCGAATATTTTCTATATCTGTTATTTCACTTGATTACTTGATATTGTATTCTTCAATCTTGTAAAGGTATATATTCTCTTTTTTGGTAATGTGGAAAAGATTTGAAATATGTATTATAATTTTTAAGCTATTGCATAGTTTTTATCGCGGGCTTTGAGCGCGGCGATCTAATCAAGAAATTCCGTAACGAAAATAAAACCTGACACCCGAAGCTTGCACGGATCGAGACGAGCTGCTCCGAACGACGAATCAACGAATCGTGACAGAGACAGACAGACAAAACAGTCTGGGTTTCCGCAAGTATACTTGAACGTGTATGTCCGGCTTAAGCAGCTGTTTGTGAAAAAGTATATATATCTATCATATGTACATTATACATGTTGAAAGAAAAAAATACTGCATAAATAAAAAATAAATATGTAAATAATTATAATTGCATAAGTTGATAAAAAATGCTATGCAATAGCTTTACCGTGGCAGTCCCCGAGCGCCACAGGTCTTTTTTTAACTGCTTTGCTGATTTTGCACAAAATCCAGAATCTCAACCAGGTGATTTACATATGTCGCATTTAACACTTTCTTCTATTTATTAACACTAGGAAAGCTTCTGGTTCTTAATCAATATATTGTACCATTTAGCGGTGGAAGGAACTAATTGTAATATGCCGGGAAGTTGGAACTCTTATTAATAAGGTACTAGTGAAGATAGAAGCTAAGTTTGCATGATAACTGTACACATCACACTAAAAAGATCAATGTTTTAAACAATTATGTATTTCTTGCATGTACGGCATATTTCTTATGTATGAACTATTTTTTTTTTATTTATTAATTACAAATGTGATACATGTAGGTACATCTTAATTGATTTCGCCAAACTGCATGACAGTTTGTTGGCGAATGCTGTGCGCTCATTTTACAATTTTAAATATGTAAACACATTTAAAACACTATGCATATTTATATGTTTCAAATTACATACACAATAATACTTTTAAGTAGTAAGTTATCACTGTCCACTTGTCGCAGTCCATTACTGAACATGGTCATAGCACACTCGAAATCCATCCGCTGCCAGCCACTTTCTTCATTCATCGGGTTATGGACGGGCCATAGTGCTGCAGAAAAGCTTTGTAAGTATATTATTTTTAATTTCCCATGTTGTCGTTATAAGTACCTTAGCGAATAATCGCAAATTGTGTGATTAATAGGATCATTTATGTTTTTTTATTTGTAATTTATCTATAAAATTATCACAGGCTCTCCATAGTCAGTGAGTGCCTGCATCACCGTCACTGCTGTGGCCTAGACGTAGATTCAGCACTTTCTACTGCGCCGAGTGTTGAGGACTCAAACCTCACATATATATTTCGGACAGTTTACACACAACGCCATCTAGTCCCAAGCTAAGCAGAGCTTGTGTTATGGGTACTAGACAACAGATTTAAATACATATATACTTTTTTTTGTAAATACATACATATTATACATAGAAAACACCCAAACTCCGAAACAAATATTTGCAGATCATACAAACATTTGGTCCGATCTGGGAATCGAACCCGAGACCTCAAGCACAGCAGTCGCATACGCTACCACTGCGCCACAGAGGCAGTCAACAGTTTGTGTAATCCACAAATTATTGTTTTGAGTCTGGGTGTTCTTTGATTCCGTTTCATGTTAAAGTCACGTTTGTTAAAGTCCCCCATAAAACCGATTTTATATTCCTACTGCGGAAGTTATCTTAAATTAAATAGTCAGTTATGAGAATGTGTCTGTGTAGTCTCCAACTATTGTCACTTTCTTTAAAATAACTTTTACTTTTTATCATTAACACAAGTTCAAAGTTAAATTGAAGTGATTCTTAAGAGGCCAAAAGGCCTTTAAACCATTTGCATGATCACGTTTTTGTCAGCTACTTAGTGCCACAAATTTATTCGAAAGATTTATTGAAGTCTTTACTAAGTTACATCATCGTATATCAGAGTTTCAGTGTGAAACTAAATTATAAATTTAAATCTTTGCTCATAAGTGTGATTAATTTCTGCCACTTCTTTTACTTAAATTAAATTTGAAGAGATAGACTCTTTTACAATCTGTTATGTGATATTTGTAGTAATATCTGAGCCACGCTTCGGCATGAATGGGCCGGCTCGACCGGAGTGATACCACGGCCTCTCAGAAAACCGTTGTGAAATAATGCTTGCGGTGTGTTTCACCGAGTGAGTGAGGATACCGGAGGCTCCAACCCCCCTTCCCCTATCACCCCTCCCCGCATCCCCCTAAAGGCCGGCAACGTACTTGTGACGCCTCTGGTGTTGCAGGTGTCCATGGGTGGCGGCAATCGTTTACCATCAGGGGATACGTCTGCTCGTTTGCCCGCCTATTTCATAAAAAAAAAAAATCTGTGACTTTTATTTCATTACTTATTTAAAAGTTTATTTTAATAAAAACTTTCTATAGTCATGTGGACACAGGTAGTACACATCCTTTTTTTAATAATTCCTACATGTAGGTAGATAAAATTAAAAGGCATTTTATTGTCAAAAAATCATGAAACTAAATTTATTCAAGTAGGTACAAAGTTATTTTATCTCATGAACATGTTAAAACGTTTTACAGTAAATTTCTTTGTCGAAAGCAAATCAAATAGAGATCGTAAACGTGGCGGTTCACTTCACAAATACTACGATATATTTTTCATTTATCTTACGTTTCTTAGTTGTTAACTTTCTCGCATATACAGGAAGATTTAATTCAGACCAACTTATTTACTGTTATCCATTTATCATAAATTTTTTCATAATTATGACGTTTACTGTAGGTACTTCATTGCTCTGCATTCATACTATCCATACTAAATACTAACCATTTATTGAATATCCAAAGTCTGTTACTCTTTCATGGTTAAAATACTGAACTGATTAATACTGATTAATATTGTTTTTAAATAGTGTTGGGGCGCTTTATTGTGATTTGTGAAAGTAACTATTTACTGATAACATTTTATTTATTTATTTTTGCCTAAGGAAACCTTTAAATTGAAAATAAATAATAACTTTAAGAATGAATTTACAATGACAGTGCAGTGGGTGCTCTTGCAACCACTTTTTAACCGACTTCAAAAAAAGGAGGAGGTTCTCAATTCGACTGTTTTTTTATATTTGTTAACTCATCACTTTCGACTGGGTTAATCAATTTTGATGATTCTTTTTTTATTTGAAAGCTGGTGCTTCCCGTGTGGTCCCATTTAAATTTGGTCCAGATTGAAGTGGGTTTTTTTTTTGTTAAAATTTGTATATTTTCGCTATTCCAATGGACCAATCATGTACACTATCACTATCGCACTATAGCGCACTATAATTTTTACTGAACAGTATATTGTATGTGCACTTAATTTAATTTAATACTTAACTTGTCTGTAGTTCAAAATTATATATATGTTAGTTTCTTTTTACCCACCCTGTAGACATTCTTTTCGCCTTTTAGTGGAAATATGCATGAGTGCTTGGGAATGTTATAAGCACGCTTCTTTATCTATAAACGTCACTTTAGCGTGAAATGATGATAAAATATTGTATTGTTTATGTTGAAGGCGCTTTAAAGATGACTAAGAGCCATTGTTTGTAAACACGGCAGTTGGTATAATGCGAAAATATTTTAATTTAAAATTACTTGTTTTGTCAGATAGTGTGAAAACCCACCAACCATCGTGAAGAGAGCAGCACTCGTCAATAAAACTAGTGACCGACTGAAGATTCGGTTTCGACCAGTTTCGGCGAGTCGGAAATTTGAAGGTGCTCCAAGTATAAAAACACATTACAACCTCCACATTGACATTATTATGGCGGGTGTAATGTGTATTTAACCATTATTTATGAATTACGAGTGAGTCAAGAAGTTCGCTGACCGCGCCGAAACCGAAACGGCCGAATGTTCGGCCGTTTTCTGGCCGAAACTGAAACCGAATCTTCGGTCGGCGACTAATAAAAACTAGTGAATGTAGTTCTGCATGCAAAGGCATGTTCATTGTGCATTGCTGGGTAAAGTGTATAGAGTTAAAGGAGAAAGTAGAAACAGAAAATAAGCAGAAAATATCTTGTAACATCGATAGGTCGGTTTTTTTATGTTATTGTATCAAAACTATAATTTGATTTTTGATAAACTTGAAGTTGCCTCTCTTAACTTTTTATATTTCATTTCCTGAATAGATCTGAAACTGAATTAAAACTTCCTTGTCCGTATTAGCTCAATAAAATCTAGTGTTAAGTGAGATTACCTAAGTTAATAAATGACCGTTTTCAATAATCTATCTTTAGTTAAAACTGGAGAAAATCTTTCTAATTTGATTGATTCAATACTTATGTACAGGATCATTTTGATCTTCCTTTTCTTTTGAAAAGTTTTAATTGTCAAATAAAGAATAAATACTCTTTTTAAAGTAAATTCAGATCGTTTTCAATAAACTGTCTCTCGTTTAGTTTGCTTCAGGTAGGTTGTTTAAAACGATCGTAACTCGATGAAATAGAGTCTTGCTTAAAGAATATTATTTCACTT